>OY015314.1:70421400-71830733 GCA_955612985.1 Cheilosia scutellata
TAATGTTTTAATCTCATTAATTATGTGGCATCAATTTTCAAAAAGAACAAACAAAATGCTTAAGGAGCTCTTATACAATAGATGAGCTATTCATCACAAAAAGTGTCGCGTTTCTAAATTTTATCGAATAGCAAATTATTACCATCACGGCATATATTGCAAAAACTAAACCAAAAACAAAAATGTAAACAAAAACTCTCTTAACGAAGAGAACTGTATGATAAAAATAATAAACAAAACTGACTGGTCTCTTTCTAAAAATCCCTACTAAGTTAATAGTTCACTCCAATAATATGTAATGTACATAAACACAATTATGATCATAGATCACTTACCGAATTCTCTTTTTTTTTTGTTTTTACTTAAGATGACACTATTATTAATCCAGGGGTGAGGATGATGGTGTGCACAGCATTGTCCAGCCCGTGGCGATGTTCTTATCTTTTGCATTCGAAGATCTTGATTATGATTTAAAGCTATAGGGAAGAAAGTTATGTACATTTGATTGGGCGGAACTTTACAAAAAGGCAAATAAAATTATTAAAATGCATTGTACTTAGCAAGTTACTACTCTCTAGTATTTCCTATTGATGCTCTGGTTGTTATTAATGTTTTGGATCGGTTGATATTCTGATGATAGTGGTCTGGTCTGATGATAAGTCAGGCGGGGGCTGGGGGTTAAAGATGATCTTGCTGAATGATGACGTTTGATGACTGCTGCGTTGCGGGTGATGGGTTCCAAATCAATTTTTGCGTGGTTTGGATCGCTTTATCCAATGACCCGATAAACTGCCGCTGCTGATAGTTACGTATTGATGGCTGACGTAACTGATAGTGGTGGTTGATTGGGTCACTGCTTGTACCTTTGCGGTGCTCGGTTGGCTGATGGAATGCTCGTTGTTGTTGGTCTTGTTTCGGGCGTTTTAGCGGCTGATGGAATGCTCGTTGTTGTTGGTCTTGTTTCGGGCGTTTTAGCGGCTGGATTTCTGAGGTGGCTGTTGGGCTGCGAATGAATCTGCAGCTCGATGTTGATTTTTGCTTTACAGTCACGCTTGCGTTTGGTGTCTCGGTGGATCTTTTGCGGATTTGTCGAGCAGGTGAATGGTATTGCTGCTCCTGCTGTCTCGATGTATGTGACTTACTGATTTGTCGAGATGCGAATTGTTTTTGTTGCTGTTGTCTCGATGTTAGGTGCAACTCACTGTATCGCCGCAGGAGATCGGTGTCTTAAATATGCAATGATTTTTCCCAATAGAGGGGTTGATGGTGGTCAATCGGGGCTGTGCGGTGCAGATGAACAAACATGCGTTTTGAAACAGAAGTGGTATTGGACGATGAGCTGCTATTCCTCGTGCACCTCGTTGGATGCTGATTCGACGCTAGATGAGATGTTGCGATGACGGTCAGATGAAGGTACTTGAGGTGTCTTTTACTATGTCACTTTGGGTGTTCACAAAAATATTTCTGCAGACTTCTTGGATTATAACGATCCACTTTCTTTACTAATGTTAATAAATTAGGCGATTAACTTTTGAACGATTTTTAGACACTCTCGCGGACTGTACTTCTCAGTTTCTTATATTTCGTTTGATGATTTTTCACCGGTCTAACAACGAGACACTGGCCGAGCACACTCTACTTAACAAAAGAGGCCGTAAACGACTTGCCAGTCGGCTTATATTAACTTCGCTCACGTTCCTTTTCTTCTAGCGGGCTATCTCAGGCGATGTACCCGTTTTTCGTTAGTATTTAGTTAACCTTGACGCATTGATTTTTATGTACATGGATTGTATGTGTGGTAACCCAATGTATCATGTATCTCTTTCCTTTGAGAATATGATGTTCGCCGCCCGACCTGATCTATATCATCTTTCCTACGCGCCTAAATCCATACAGCAAATCGTTGCATAACAATACGCTAAAACATAGCTTATCGGAGGCACAAACCAGTAAAACTCTTATACTGCGAAGCTAAACTATAGTTCTCAAACGGTTGACTTAGATAATGCACACGAGAAAACAAATAAATAAAAAGTTTATACCAAATGTGAGATATGCATTATGACGGTTCCCTACAAGTGGTCCACAATATGAAATCTCTCTTATAGAAAAACAAAGCATATCGGAGAGCTGTTGAAGCTCTACCTATACATATTTCATTTTACTTACATATCGGTTTGCATTACCCGAGAGAAATATTAACAACAAAAAATATAAAATTAGGAGTTGACCCACACCTATATACATTTACTTGTAAATTTTATATACATATTTTTCAGCCATTTATATACGGTCACGGTGTACGTATCGTCGTGAATTTTAATGCCATTAACAGGCCTGTTGTTGCTGTCCAAAAGAAACTTTTCAGGGCACCGACCACAGTTACTTTAGTCCCAGTCAGTGTGCCAATTTTATGTTAACCTATTAATTTCTCCTGTTTTCCTCTTTTTGTAGATATATACAGATATTAATTTAAAGTTGAAGAGATATGGCACTTTGGGGACTTTATCCCGGATTTGGTATATAGCCACCGGTCCCTTTGGAAATCAACCAAAGTGTGCTTAGCTTGAGAATAGGGGTAGGTTTCCAAATATATCTATGTAGTACGTAGGTACCTACTGCGCCATGATTTGAAAAATATGTTTCTCCTCAGCGCAGAATGCTGCTGACTCCACAGCCCAACATGCCGTAACTTATTGCTTTTACTTTTTGTGCAATGAGTTCGCAATTTGTCTTATCTTGTTCGCAATCACTGTCATGGTGTTTCACAGAGTCAGCAGACTTACACAGGACACAGATGGCAATTGAAGTGTGGGTAACGTGAAAAATGGCATTTTTGACATTTTTTCGTTTGACAAGGCGTCTTTGCTGGAGTAAATGTAACAACAGACACTTACAGATGATGAAAGGACATTCAAATGCAGATTTCACAACTTTCCATGTTTCTCATGACAAGACTGACAATGATCAAATATAACGTGCGACATATAGCTTTGCATTTTTTATTGTGATAATAATTAACTAATTCACATCCAATAAAAATGTTACAGATCTTTGTAGCTTTTGACAGGGTGACACTTCTTTGAGACCAATGATCTGCCATTTGCCAAAAAAGGAGTAGGAGTAGATACCACTTACAGTCTTACACTGTTTAAAATTGTTCATGTTTTATTTTGATAATTACAAAAAAAGGATACATTTTTTAATTACAACCTATAGGTATAATCCACAACTCTCTCATAAAGGAAACGCCATTTGTTGGTTTCTTTTTGAGTCATGATTTTTACACTGACAGCTCTAATGGATTAAACAATTTACAGAGGCTTAGTAGATATAGTATTTTTGGGGTAAGAAATTAATTTATTTACGCTTGAACAACATTGAAAAATATTGCAAAGATACTTCCAAAGTGTTGCCGAAGCAGTGCGAATGAAGAAAGGCCTTTGGCTTGAAATTAAATCGCATATTAGTGGAAATTATCGGAGTAGCTAGCTTGGATGGAAACAACTATGTACTGTTAAAAATATTACTGTTTCAATGGAAGCAATGGGCAGCCATATAGTGTATGTAAGTTAAGTAGGTAGATAACTAGGTAGAAGTACTCCGCATTTACTCAGTTTTTTTACAGTGTAAATATTTAATTTATTAATAGTTCAACTGTCCCATCCCAACTATCGGAATTTAGCATAGCTATGAACCATCGTATCAACAAAACAATTTTATTATGTAAATATGACTTAAAACGGCCAAGTCGGTCAGTTGTTACAAACAAACAACCCATAGATACCTACCTACTGTACATTATAAAAATAAAAGCAAATACACATGTGAATGTGTGTGGCCAATAGACAAACTAGGTACATTTCGAGGGAAATATACGAGTTTGTTCTTATTAGTACCGGCAGTGTTCACACAGTAGTTTAAATGAAATCGGATAGATGGCGCTATTGTTTTTACAGTGCAAGCAGCGTCGAAAACCACTGAACGGATTTGGTTGCGGTTTTCAGTGTTATGATATACATTTCTCGGAGTGGCATATACGTACATATGTATATGTACATATTATATGCATCAGAAAATGGCGGTAAAGAAGTCAAAATGGAAGTCGGCTCTTGAAAGTCCTAACCAAAGAATGGTTTATTGAATTAAACAAAAATCTTTTTGAAAAAAGCTATTGATCATCTTTCTGTGTTATCCTTAAAAGGAGCACAATAGCACATATCATAACAATTCGACAATCCTCGGTACAAATGGTCTATTAGTTGAAACCACAGCTATAGCAGTATGTGCTTCATCGCTTGCTTGCTTCGTAGCTGTAATCGCTAAATGAACTTTCACTACCTTGACCACTGAAATCATTCAATAAGCTGTTAATTTTATTAATAAGAATAATGTTGATGTTTAATTGTAACAAAAAAATTTTCATTTAGATACAAATTTGACTGTGATTATCGGTTTCGTTGCAGTCGTGGTCAGTTTTGTTTTACGTGCTACTCGACCAATTTCGCTGAGAATTCAACAGTTTTTCTAATTAGTGCCAGGAGAGTTCAGTGGCTTAAATGAAATTCGGTGGGCTCATAGTATTATATATTGTATATATTGATAATTTCAAGGAAAATGCTTCAGGTTTGCTCTAAGTCTGTTGTTGGAACATTGACTGTCGAAAATCAAACAGAAAGTGAGAACTTTGCTTGGAATTCATTCAAATTCAATATTGCAATTTCTCAACATCAATTGCTACAGAGGCTACTGTCCAATAAAGTAAGAAACGTTGTTATTACTCTCTTTCCCCAAATCCAACTACCTACATACATAATTGATGGTCATTCTCATAGTGAATAGTTTTGATCGTTTTGACATCTTATGGTCACTTGCAGTCATCCAAACTCTTCCAAAAATCCACAACTGTCACGTACAGATTCAATTTATCATGGCCAAGTCCCTTTTGTTTATCACATCATCAAAATTTGCATAGTCATCTTCAAAAGGCCTCTCTTACCTGAGTCTAAATCCAAATCCGCACCCGAAAGCCAACAAACATTTCCCGCGTATTGTCATTTATTAAAAAATGAAAGAAAGGAACGAAAACAGTCCAAATGCCTGGTAGCCAGATCCTGGCACATTTTAAACCAGCAGTAGCCCAATAAATCATCATCCTCTTTAAGTGCCCATGCACATTCGGAGCCATCGAAACAATCTGTCATGATTTATGAAAAAGGACACAATAATCGATGATTTACAGCGTCTTTCAAATAAATCTCTTTTCTCCATCTCAGTGTTCCGGTGCCGGCTCGATGTACAGCTTGGCGTTGGCGCCTACATTTACAAAACTTCAAGCAAGTTATGCAATGAGAGTGGTAATTCCATAAAAGTCGTTCGACAAGCTCCCGTGATCCCGCGAACATCGCGCACTAATGCGCTAACAAGTGTTTCTTCTTGTTCTTTAGACGTGCACTCAATCACATTACTGCGCTAATCTCTTTTTCTAAAGTTTTACGACACTCCGACTACACCAAACCAAACGCAAACGGGAAAGAGGAGCAACACCAAATAAAACAAAGTTAAACATTTACATTCCTTCCACCTTGTGCAGCAGCACCTCCAGCTCCAATTCCAATCTTCAGTTCCACCAACTCCTGTGCCAATGCGTCATGGGTAGGTGGAGCATTGTTGTGAAACACGCGATTTATTCGTCCTACGCTGTCTGGTCTGTTCGCGTCTTTTTTGCTTTGCTGTTCGCTCCTTGAGCTGGTTAGACTTTTTATTTTCCATTTTCTCCTCCATTCTGTGCTGCAGTGGCTCTGAATACAAAACGGAGCACATAAGCTCCCCCAAGCACCAGCAACTCGGCGAAAGAACGACACACAACCATGTGGATATAAAATATCCCTTTAATATTAAAGAGCGCGTTATCCTTCGGTGTATTTATAGCACCAAACACCATGGTAGATGGTACTCCACATCTATATGGTTGTACACGCAAAGACTATGTGGATGGAATTTTATGTTTTTTCCAACCCCCCATTGCCAGGCGAAATAAAAAGGCTTTGCATGCACGAAAAAGGACTTATACACTCGTTGTAGTCGTAGTCGTCGACGTCGTCGTGTGTCCTTGTTTTGGAAAAACAGGATGAGCCCATTGTTATGTGATGCTTTGTGTAAATAGATGCCTGAAAAGGATTGCCATTAAGAGGGACCAAACAAAATCATCAACAAAATCGAAAGCAACAACAACAGTGGCATAACAATAATAATAATAATTGTGAGTGGGCGAGAGAATGACAACACGGCCTTGCTGGCTGGACTGGACCTGACGCTGGATTGGAATGGAACGTGCCCGCACACTTGTTGACTGTTGAGTGCCATCAGAAAAACGTTGCGAGGGAAGGACGAAGAGGGCTGAGTCTGTGTGCCTGTTTCGAGCGAAGGTGAAGTCATCAGTGATGATGATGTGGTAATCCTGTCTGATTATATTTTTTATTTATATTTTCTTACTTTTTTGACGTCTTGCGTCAATGGGATAAATCTCGGATAGCCGACCTCCATCGGCGCGGCATGCTGATGGGATGGCAGTCCATTATTGAGGTACCTGTGCGTTTGATTGGCTTGATATTTTGTTTTTGTTTTGCTGCAGATGAATATGTAAACATTTTGACGCGCATCGAGTGGATGTGGTAGACCCTTTTGACGTACGATTGACAAATGATGACAGCAATTATTGGGGCCGTGTAGATAATTATGGCGTACGCGGCGCGACTTCGACTGATATGGAAAAATTATTAATGACGGAGATAGATCTTCTGCAGCAAGTGAACGTGCGCGTGGTGTGTAATTATGATTAATGGACGGTTGTTCGTTCAGCGCATAGTTATAAGTATTTTTTTTTGTTTACGCTTATAACACTGGCCAGCAGCTGGAACTATACATATCTGGTTAGTGTGAGAAATTGAAAGTGATTTAAATATCGTCGGCATTTGGTGGAGTACCTATGTATTATGGAGTTCCCTTTGTTGACTTTCGTTTTAAAAGGTTTCGCTAGCACAGTTGGAAAAGTTCGTCTGCTACCTAAAAAAAATATAATTACAGTTGTCTAGTTGGCCACTTGTGACTGTTTGCTGACCAACATCACTGGATAATCAAAGTACACACCGAGAGACTCGGTTTTAGGATATTTACACATTACCTACCTATTGATATACCTAAAAAGGAGATACATCCTTGAGCGCGCACATATGAATACCGCTATTACTTTTTTTTCTTTTGTTGATAAAATATTTTGGTAGAACCAATCCCAATTCTGCAGACTGTTAAACGGCGATCATCATTCTGCTGCTAGGCAGTATAGGGTCTTCAAAAATTGGTAACAGCAAAAATGATTGATCACTTTAAGTAGGTACATATGTAGGATTATTCCATAAACTGAGTATTGAAGTGAAAACAAAAAACTATTTACTTAAACAGAATTTCTAAAGTGAAAAGAACAATAAGTCTTCATTAAGTAACACACTAAAGACCTTTAAACTTCCACATTTCATTCTAAGGACTTTCGCATACGGTGATGCAGCACAAAAGGCACCAAACGCGTTTCAAACATTTGTCGTAAACACGTCTACGACAAACGCTCCGCACACGGTGAAACCCAAATTAAGAAATGCCGGTCAGTCACATTCGAGTGTTAAGCTCTCTTCTTTATAGTGTACCTACCTACCCCAAATGGTCTGTCATGGCTCATGGGTCCCATTTTGTTTTTAGATTTCACCAACACCTTGTTCCCCTCCGTTTTCCGGGTAGCGTCACGGCTTTTGGAGATGATTTTGGTATCGCATATATATGTCTGATAACTGCTAGCTGAACATTCATTTATTGTAAATATGGTTTGCTTCATACAACAGGCTAATCGTAAGTAACAAGACCAAATTAATGTTATTTTAGTTTGGGTTAGTCTGAACCACCAAACGTTGTTATCAAATTGAATTAGATATACTTACGTTTCCATAATTAAATTTCGAGAGATTTAAAAATTATACGCTGCGCATTCTTAAAAATGTAAATGTTTTGTAAAAAATAAAATGACTAAATAATAATTTAAAAAAGTTAATATGCAAATAACTATGGACAAATACGGGACTTTCCCGCGGAATATCGCTTCGATGGACGATAGACGAAGTTATATAGGTAGGCAAGACTTCAATTTATATAGATCCAAAGGAAGTGAGGATAGCTTAGCTATGTATAAATTTAAATTCAACATAATGGCGAGACCTGATGGCAAGATTACTGAGCTCGAGCCTTTAAAGTTATGCATTTTTGAAACGCGTTTACAACATATAGTGAAGTTGGGAAACCTGGGGCCTATAACACAACACGACAAGTAGTTGTAGGACAAGTGTGTAACACAGTGTGTGTAACACAAAACGACAAGTCGCATAAACACTTCGACAATATTGTCGCGATGAAAGATGAAAAGTGGGAAATTATATAAGTTCTCTCCTTCTGAAGACGACAGATGTCAAGAGACACTTGTAGAAATGTGGTTCAATGAGGACAGGTGATTTGAATATTGCCAAAAGCTGACAGTGAATTTTTAATGCCTAACATTTATTTTGTGTAATTAATTTATTATATTCTAATGTTACTTATTTAGTTACTTGCCAAAATACGTCCCTTATATATGTACGTCCAATTCTTATTTTGTATAGAACTACGTTTAGGCTTTTTGCCAGACTGTGTACCTATTTACTTCCATTTTGCTCATTTATTTTCTTTCGGGGCTAGGCTAGGGCATCACTAAAAGCTCCAAAAAGGATATATTCTCCTCTCTTATTTTAGTTAAAATAGCATTTTTTTATGTTTTGCCATTTTCACCTGTTAAACACTTGTCGAAAAATGCCGACAAGTCAAGAAAATTTAATTCTTTTGACAAGTGCAACGGTTTACGCTCTGTTATACAGAATTAATTTGTACATGTCGCACAAGAATATATAGTTTAATTAGACAATTGAATTTAGACTTGTCGACTTTTCATGTTGTGTCACAGGCCTCAGGTGTCAGCTGCATTGCTTTTTTGTCGTCAGCTCTTAAAGAAACCTTTACAATTTTTGATGGTGCCCTGTTGTAAGAGCTGAGAAAATGATGGAAAAAAAATCAGTGTGATGTTGCTTAAAGTTGTGCAATAAATTTAAAACAAATACAAATAGGTACCAACATTTTATTGATTCTGTTTTACTAGATGGATACGCCGTCTGCATTAGCACCGAAATGTCTTGGGGATGTTAGGCAAGCAGGAAAGGTCTGTTAACACGCGCAAAAGTGCAGTCGACGATCCCTATTTTCCTCTGCGAGTTGTACGTACACCGACACCGTACACCGTTTTGCACGTGCATGGCTATATATATAGGCAATAACCTTTTAGAGGCGAAAACAAGAAAAACAGTCTTATCTATATTCTCATGTGAATTATAGGTACATACTCAGATCGTCCAATTAAGAGAACATATTTACTTAATGCATGTAAAAATACTGTCATACCAGCTAACCATCACATCACACTAAATTTTGTCAGCTAAAAGGAACGGTCCACATAAGAAGGAGTTCACTGTATATATCAACATCAACCTTGACAATTGATATGATAAACTCTACATACAACACAAACAAACGCCTGAATATTTAATGCTATTGCATGACAAAAAGATACCCCATGCGGCAAGCATCACCAGTATCTATGCAATCATCGCAGATACAAAAGGAACTAAAGGGCATTTCGGCTGTACAATTGAAAGCAATTGCCCATTGTACTTGTACCGCACGCCGCAAAACAACAGAATGCGGTACAAATATACATTTGCTACCACTAAATCCATTCAGAGCTTAGAATTGCACCAGTGTGTCAAGGGGTACGAATTCGTCATACATAATTAAATAATAATGAACCTAAGCTGCATACACATTCGTCGTACTGCATTGAATCGTTGCACGTAATCCGTAGAATTTTTGGAAAATTCAAACGGCCGGCCGGCGCTCTCCCATCGAATTCAACGCATTGTGGTTGTGGATATGGCTGCCTCCATCGATCCCTATCCCCCAATCGACCAGGCTGAGACTCCCCGAAAATGATACCCACTCGTATAATAACACGAACGCATTCCTTGATATTTACGTGTCACGCGTGCACTATGAAGCTGCATGCCGTCGTCGTCAGTCAATAGACTCAGTATTCACTATTCAGGTTCATATTATCATATAGGCGCAAGTGCCTGCCGCGCACAACTGCAAACACGCAATAATTGTTTTATTGTCGTTTTATTGTCGTTTTATTGTCGCTTTATGACTGGCATTCTATGTCGCCTTGTATTCTGTAGTGTTGTCGATTGTACGAGTATGTAATAACGTGTCGAATGGCAATGTGGTCGTGGTGTGTCGTATTTCGGGTTTTGTGGATTTTTTGATTCTGGGAATGACGGCGATCACGGGAGGTATGTGGTGATGTGATGGTGAAGTCGATTTTTGCTTGTGCCATAAAAATTAATTTTTATTTTGTTTGTTTATTTATTTCCTCAACATAAACAACAATTCGTTCCACACGAAAATAAGTGAGAACAAACATTGTTTTTCAGTTTCGAGTCTGCTGTCTGCTCTCCAATGTGAGGGAATTCTTAGAAAAGAAATATCTATAGGTACATGTATTGTATACTCATACATCATACTCATATAAGAACCTTACAATTATTATCTACAAGAATACTTTGTTTCTTTATTTTTCCCTGCGTAGCTATTCACATTGTAATTAAATCGCTATACCACCTACATACGCAGTTGCTATATGCAGAATAATAATGAAAATCATGTGAGTCCACAACTACTAATAATTATCATAACAATAGAAGCTAATATTATTCTATCATTGTCTGTGACTGTTCCTCTACCTTTATTTTATTCGTCGAGTAGGTTATCAACTATTTTGAAATAGTACTGCGTCTTTTCTCTTCTGTGTACTTATTTTGAGACTAGAGTAGAAAATCAGTAACAAAACGTCAAAAATGTCACACTTTCATTAAGTATACTTGTTCCTGGTGGCAGCGGATTAGTAATACTTATAGATGGACTAAGATGGTGCAGTGCTGTCGTTTTAGAAATTTCCAAAGTAAGGCATTTCAACACATAATTATATCTACACATACTAGCTTTTGCTCGCGTAGCCCTCAGGATTTGGTACACAGAGATTCCTTTACAGTCTGTTTGTGTGCTCTATTATATATTCTATCCCACCAGGCACCATACCTAACAAATTACCTAAGGCGTAGTTAGTATATCTACCTACCTGCAAAATATGTTTAACACCATATTGGAGAATATGATCAATTTGTAAGTATGTACCAGCGCTGGCATCTCAACCAAAATCGTACTATATCAGACTTAGCCACTATCTTCGAAACATAACATATTTCTTAGTTATCATCAAATCCGTAATTAAATACCACACTGGCCAGATCTTCCCATACTGTGGTACTGTGGAACATATGCAACCGTTAAGATCGTGAGGATGTATACCAGTTTCTAGCAGTAAGCGCATGCGGTATGTATGCCCCATTCTTACATAGGTACAGGATTCCGCGTGAATATCTATGGAGTACCTACCTACGTACGTTGGAGTTAGATGAAGCGATAGGGAGGTTGGGACGCATACGCATTACAACGTTTCCAATTGATACGATGAACGGTTCGTAAGTTAAGAAGGCCCCCTTAAAAGGGGCCATCGGCCCCAAGCAAAATTTCCATAATAAAAACTAATTATCTTTATTTCTTAAGCACACAAACCGAGTTTGAAGTCGATCGAAATAAAAATAAAAATTTTTCCATACAAACCCCCCTTTTACCCCTTTAAGGGTTGAATTTCCAAAATCGGAGAAAATGGTTTTCTTTATTTCTGTATTTCTAGACAGTACACAAACTGCATTTGAAGTCGATCGGATGAAAAATAAAAATTTTCCCATACAAATTTTGATCCCCCTTTTTACCCCTTTAAGGGTTCAATTTCGAAATATATTCCGTATTCCTAGTATACAAATACATCATAATGGGAACCTCTGTGCAAAATTTCAGCTTTCTAGAGCAAAGGATTTCCGTACGCAAGAAACATTGTGTCGTCCGGCGAGCAAAATCGTGTTGCGGGAAATGGAAATGAACGAAATTGCATTATCAAAGTAACATGTTAGCTTTTCCATTTCATTCACTCGCTCAACAGCAAAACCTGGGAGAAGAGCTTGAAACGATGGTAAAACGTTGACCATGAATCTGTCCGTAAGATTTTGTAACGAATCTCTTAAAGGAATCAGCATAGACACTCCAAAAGCTTAAGTAGAAGAGGTTTCTGGATTGGAACGCGTTGTTTGTTTCAATGAAGTTCTTGGAGCTCTTCGTTCAACTTCAAATAAGTCCTCGGCATGTTATGGTATGCAGATTGAAAAACCTCTCTGAAACAATTATCGGCATTTTCTCTGATGTTTTTAAAATTCACAACTTCTTTTGAGCGGTCGTTTGCAGAAACGAAATCTAAGGATTTATTCTTCAGGAAAACGGATAAGGGCAGCGTTAAACTGAATAGTGTTTCGCATACAATGAGGCTTACTAGGAAATCACTTTTTTGTACCGCTGCCAAAAGTGTTGATGCTTTCTAAGATATCGCCCACGGTCTGCTTGTTATTTCTTCAAAACTTATTGAGATGCACTTGAAGAGCTCTACAAAGGAAATAATATTGTCATGCCTTTCAATGAATCTTGTTTCACAAAGGCGTAGAAGTCGAGTTTTTCGGCTCTCGGTGCGTGTTTTTAATGACATTTTTAAAAGTTATATTTGCATTTGAATGGTTGCGATGAAATTAGAAATTATTATTATTTCACTAACTACACCAAGGCAATTGCGAATTACAGGAGTTGGCATGGCATAGGCATTAGACAGAGTCAGGTGCAAGCGATGGCTTCCACAGTGTACAAATTTAGATATACATACCTAGCGTTTGGATACCGTGTATACCTAGTTGAATTGTATCCTTATTTTTATAGTTTTGAATTTATATTAGAAAGTTTAGTTTTTTGTTTAGATTACCCCCCCCCTGGCTACGTGCTTGCCTCACACGAAAGAACAAAATGCAAACATCTAGAGGAAGGCCTTTTAAATGTAGAAAGGAAGATTGCGCTTACTTGCCTGGCAATGATTTGAAAAGTTTCGCAGCTCAATGCGTCGTCCTCATGCAGAAAATGGAAATACCTAGCCTAGTTCTATGCCAGGTAAAAAAAAACTTCTGATCCCGTTCTGCTTTTTTCTAATATCAAATAAAATGTAACGATGTTCAGATCTATTCCATAACATTTTCGAATTAACTCGCTAGCGAACGATATCTTCTTTCGGGAACTCAAAGCGAAAAGGGACTTTTCCTAAATTAAAAACAAAAGTTAATTTATAAACAATTTGAAGCCAGTGGGAGACAGAGCCTTGTGGAACCCCAGTAGGTATTTATTTGAAGAGTATCGGATAGGTAAACCATTCCAAGCCGCCAGAAATGTAGCTTGTACTCCATTTAATGAGGCATCGATCCAATAGGAGTTTCCGTCTGTGTGGGGATTCACTGTACCTTTAGGAACTACGTGGTCTCCTTACGAAGCCCAGTTCCCCAATATCTATACCTTTTATAAGGTAGATATTTATGGTAGCTTTGCGATTTATCATTAAACAGAAATGCTACAGTCACCCTGACACCTATTTGATGACGTACATTTCCTACTCGAAATGGTATAATAAAAAAATAAAAATATTTTTGAATTAAGTATGTGTGTATTGCACAAAATAATAAACACACAATGTTCATTTCAATCGATTTTCTAAACATCATGGAAGTTATAAAAATAGACAGTGAATGTGAAACCATTGAGCAGAAACTGATACGAAAAATAAAATTATGATTAAATAATTTTATGGGACCACATTCTCCCATTCACAGTGCCTTATGAGCAATTTAATTATTCTATTGACACAAAATTGCAAACCGTATCATCTTTTTACGACTGCCAATCAATAGAATCAAAATTATGAACGGAATTCAATTTCATTATTATTACAAGAAGCTTACGGCATGTATTGCAAGCCATCGAAGGAACGAAACACACGATATGCTACCAAGACCAACTGCATTATCCAACAAAATTAATGGATACACATAAACTCAATGCATAATAGATAAAGACAGTCCAATAAATTAGTAATGGCTCTTGTCCTGCGTGCATTGGAAACAAGTTCTGGGGGGAATTAGACGCGAGTGTGTGGGCAAGGTATCCTTGAACTGGAAATCGAATACGAAGTTCAATGTGCTTGGTGGACAGTAGACAAATGCGTGTCGCTCCTATATATAAGTATGTATATTCAGGATTAATTTGAATTTTAGAAAACACGTCTTTTAAATATACTTACTAGGTACACAAATAAAGTACGAGCGAAATAAAGTTGGCTTTAAAAAGTTGATTACTGGCCTTAAAAATAGATTATTACCTCATCCCTTCCAGAAATATTTCCATGGCAATTGGAAACACATTAACACATATATGTAGAGCCACCCTCGGGCAAGAAGCAAGAGAAATGTTTAAAACACGTCCCTCTTTAATGGCCCCTTTGTTAGTCATACCTTCCGCTTCCCTTCTAATCTACTTCTAAATACACTGGCAAAGGAAAAAGAAATCCATTTGTAAAGGGTAGGCGTGGTAATGCCACAAATTGACGGGAATATGATTAATGATGCTGATTGATGACTTGAGGTGTATTGCGAGCACATACTGACCACGACCGCAGTATATACGTATGGGAATCATATGTAAGATCTGTGGAACTATACATCTCATCTTATATTGAATGCATCCCCAATATGGAGAATACTCAATTGAGTTGTTAATTTTTCATTGTTAAATAATTGTTAAGCAGTGTTTGTATCTTCGCTTTGTACCCAAACCTTGTTTAGGTATATAAAAATACACAAAAGTTACTTTAAAGAGGATTTCTACATTATCGCAAACAAATAGGTACAACAAGTCTTCAAATTGAACCGCACTTGCTGATGAAATGTAGTCAATAACTGTCAAAAGTATCAAATGTCAAGTAATCGATTGATTTGCGGCAGCTCTAATCTGAAACACTGACAACAATCTTTTTGATTGAATTGCAATATTATGTTTGTGTAAGATGTCATTAATCATGGCAACTCCAATCGGCGACATTTGAGGGGTTTCTCATATGAATCTGAAATTTGGAAATCACAGAGCTGAGTGCAATTTGCTGGGATTTTTAAATGTGTCTATATATTTTTGACGGCTATAGTGAAATTTAATTTTCATACACTTTTGCGAGAAAAAAAGGTAGAAAACATCCCATATCCCTGCGAATCAGCTACATGTCGCCAACTGCACCACCTTAAAGCGACATCTAGCCAACAGACATACATGCTCTATCTAAAATAGGTTTCAACTGTAGATAATTAGGGGTGACATCTATTATGATAACTAGAAACTAAACGTCGCTAGTCTAGTTTTAATACGGGTTATACATTCTTACCGATACTAGATTCGTATAATATGACTATGTAATTAAATTTAGCGGTTACATTGCACCAGTATCTATATGAATTCACGTTTTAGTGATTTATTTCTCCAGCATTCAGAATTTCAGATGGACGTCTAGTGGGACTATAGAGATTCGAGATTGGGACCGAAGCAGAGATGATAATTTACTTCATATGTAGTAGATCTACTTCATTTTTGAATTATTGTTCATCTGCTACGTAGCAACTTATTTCTACTTCGTTTATTTATGGTTCAAAATATCATTTAAAATAGACAATATTGATCAATTTGACTCCAAATACATCAACAACGACGAAAAAATCAACGAAATATAAATATCAAGAAAAAAAATGTGTCATGTAATGCATGTGTTTTTCAAACTTGGGTCACGTCACGACCCCCTAGAGGTTCGCCAAGAGTTCCTTGGGGGGTCGCGCTCTCAAGCCGGTAAGATTAATAAACAAAAGTCCCGTGCCAAAAAAAAAAATAAAACAGAACACAACATTTGTTAGTGCGACATATCTGAACGCAGGGAAAATATCAAACAATTTTTGTTTGTAAAGACTCTGGCCACAAAGGAAGTTTTACGAGGAATCCTCTGATTTTGTCTTTTGCAGTTATAATGCTTTCTTCTCTCCCTTGGAGTAGTCAAAAAGATCTGCGAGAAATGATACTTTGAAAAGCCAGGTGGGATCAGAAAAATCATTCGAATTTCAGATTTTGAATCTTGTAAGAACATACCTAAATAATGTAGCTTTTAATTCCAGAACTCGTGTCAATACCTTTCCTTTTGACAGCCATCTGACCTCTGTCTGATAAAGGAGATTTTGATGGAGTGAACCCATTTCATCACATATGGTCCTAAACAGTCGATTTTGCAAGGCTTCGCTTGCCTTTAATAGAGTTCACAGCTCGGATCACATCTTTAAGTACATCATTTAATTCAGAAGGTAACACCTTGGATGCCAGAACTTGTCGATGAAGAAAGCAGTGTATCCGCATGAAACGTTTGGAATTAGGAAAAGTTTTGCAAAATAATATGTCTTCTTCAGTAAATAAATAAAATGTTATGTAATTAGACCGGGTATTGAAGGGGCTCAGTGTATGTAGCTTTTTGAAGAACTGACACATTATAATGTGGGGGTCGCCAAACTGTTTTTACAAACAAAGGGGTCGCATACTCAAAAAGTTTGAAAAACACTGCACTATAGAATATCATTTATGTGCTTCTGTCACACTACACATCCGTCTATAGAATAGATCCCTTTATCCCATTGAAGACCTAACTTTATCATTTTGAGCATTTCGCCAAATGTTTGCTTCGTTTTTTGTAAATCTACTTCGTTTTTTCGGGCAATTTACTACTTTTTTTGGGTTCAGCATTATCATCCCTGGACCGAAGCCGTTGGGACCGGCAATACGCTTCGCTATAGAGGAGTCCCACCTAATCTCGAAACTTATAATTTAGACAATTTAGAGAGAAATGCAGAGTGACTTGCTCCTAATCAGCCAAGAAGTATGCACGCATTTGTATGATAAAGACCTAAAACCTGTTTATGTTGGTGTATGTCTTGGCTTTTGCTTTGATTTAAGGTTCTCCTAGAAAAGTGATGGCGCTAGAAGAAGTTTACTAGCAGTGTTTTAACCATAAACACAACCTACCATAAAGGTGTCAATATGAACTACATATGCACTCAATATTGATGCTCCTACCTTATTTCTGTTTGGGGTCAAAAGCTGGTGTGAATCTCAGAAATATCAACTTGAGTTTAGTTGTTATAATTGCGTGCTTAAAACTCGACTTCTCTTTGCTCTACTGAGAAAAAGGTTCATTAAAACGAGAATAATAACTCAAATTAAATTTTTTGGAATGCAATATTGGTAATGCATTTAAATTTAAACTCATACCATGCAGAAATATCTAGACAAACATTGTAGGTATACGAAAGATATACAGATGCTGGCAGCAGTGAAAAATAAAAAAAAATACAAAAATCAAAAGAACTCTTCTTCTATTTAGAAGAAATCTTCCACCAATCGATTGGTTGAAAACCCAATACTAAAACCTCTTTTCGAAATGACCTTTCTAATTTGATATAAGAAATTTCGACATCACCTTCAAATTGTCTTGGAAAGGGACACACAAAAATATAGGAACGTTTCAAATTGGGAGATCTGAGCATAAGTCGTTTGCTTTTCGCTGATCACTTGGTCTGTCCTTGGGTCCTCTCTCAGACTGAACTTGGCCACTCGATCGGTTTGTAACCGTTTGTGTTGGAGCTGATATGAAAATAAACGTGAACAAATCTGAAGTGATGGTCGTCTCCAGAAGGCCTGTTCAATGCACTCTGTATGCTAGTGGAGTCCCATTGAATCAGGTGGAGAAGTTTAAGTAACTCACGAGTGATCGAAGGAACAATGCTGAGTTTTCCTATAGGATCATTGGTCACGCTGAATCAATTTTGAGACAGTTTGATCATCTTGTTATTAGAAGGACTGAACTTGGTGTCAAAGCTAAGCTGCCAGTCTTTAATTCGTTGTTTCTTCCAACTCTTACCTATAAGATCATGAGGTTTGGGTAATGACCGAAAGAATAAGATCGCGGATAAAAGCTACCGAAATGAGATTTCTCCATTGTATTGCTGATGTAACCCGTAGAGATCGCATTATAGAAATACCAGAATACGTGAGCTCTAGCAGCGACTTCTCCGGACGGAGCAACCTACGTGCAACATACACCTGCGACCCACTTAATGGATAAGCGGACCAACGAAAATGAATGAATGAATGAAAGATAGGATAAAAATGGGCTCTATGTGCATATTAAAAAATACTTCGGACCATCAATCACTAGACACAGACACAGATTGATCCAAAATGAAGACCGGGCAAAATGAAGACAGGAGCATGTATCTACTCAGAAACATGCTAATAAATAAGTCCTGGAAACTACCCGATTTCTGCAGAATTTTTTTAAGGCAGAGATACTTGCAATAAATAAGGCAGCAAGATATATGCATGATAGACTAATCCAAAACAGAATCAAATCAAAGGTTGCAAAGAACTGTCGAAGCCCCATTAAAAATCATCAACAACCACAACATCTAGCTCTGCTGAGTCTCTGGACATAAATAGTACCTAACCTACCTAATATAGAAGGGAACGATAAGGAGGATAAGCTTGCAATATTGGGGTCAGAGATGAACGCCAATGAAGGATATACCTCAATACCACCACCGATTGGCACACTTTATGAGACTAGACGTATTTTTTTGGGAAGTGAGTATAACAAAACCAAAAGTGAGTATACCAGTTTTGCATGTAAAACCAAAAGTGAGTATAACAAAACCAAAAGTGAGTATACCAGTTTTGCATTTAAAAGTAAAAGTGAGCTAGCTATAGATTCCCAAAAAAATACGCCTACTATAAGCGATACAATTAAAAAAGGAGACCAACACGTGCGCGTACTCACAGTCATAATCATAAACATGGTCACTGTCACTGCGCAATCGAAATGGAATAGATATATGCGAACGATCTATGCAGAAAGCAGAAGTTGCGATGACGAGGAAGGAAGAGAGACGATCCAACATTTTATGCCATTGTCCCACCTTTCAGAAACGACGACTGTGATTTCTCGGGTCCGACTCTTCGGAACCCTTTCGGGACTGGCCGGGGCAGAAATATCGGATCTGCTCAAATTCTCAAATGGTTTAAGCAATCAGAAAGATGAAAAGCGAACTCGATTGTTTTTGGGTTTGTTTACATATGCGAAGGGCATCTCAATGGGTCTTAAGACTCCCGACTGGAAATTGTGCTTGCTCACAACACCCTTCTCTAACCTAACCTAACCTATAGGCTCAAATTGCTAGAACAACCAATATAATTATTAAACTTATATTTTTTAAATCACATTGTGCATATGAATGCAGCCCACGCATAATGAAACAAAACTATTGTATGGCAATGAAAACAAAAATGTCAGAGGTTAGTTTCTACGTCAGCAAGCTCATCAACATTAAAAAGATATGCGTCAGACGGACCACGAACCGTACAAATGAAATGTTTCATTCTGTGATTTCTATCGCACACTGCCATAGCCATATCTTAATTTGTTGTAGCAACAGAATTTTAGAATAAATTTTAATACAAAACTCGACTGAAGAACTACAAAGGACTACTGAGTGGCACATTGAATCGCCCCAGTTGTTAGTTGAGGAGATTGTTATACTCGTATCTCGCGTGTGTCGTAAGCGTATGGCATCCAAATCATTATCAGTATAGATAGAAGATAGAGTCTCTCATAATATGCGAAGGCCGAAGAGTCATTAAAGTTTATGTGTTTGTTATTGTTAATGTTTACATTTGCATTCTTTGTATTCGCTTCTTTGTCGCATCATCTTGGGTCACGATTGTAGAACGGCTGTGAATCTATCATACACACATCGACGAATATTTTAAATTGTAACATTGTATAGTAAGATCGGTTCGTATATAGACATTGTATCTACTATTGAAAGACGAATGCATAAACAAAATTTTATACCAATTTAATATTGCTTCGAAATTGTGTCGCTTGTTGTTATAGCGAGCTGCGCATATACACTATACAGCGCCAGATACTATATGAAAACAGAAGATAATAGTCTAAATCTAAACAAATTGTATTAGATAGATATGCAGCAGGTAGAGGAGACTCGAATTAATTGATTCGATTGTTGGGTCAGCTTCAATAAAAAGTTGTAAGTCCCTTGCGTTGGTGCCAAACTTTCACAAACGGAATAGTTGCGACTTGTGAAATGCTAGACCAAGGGTCTATGTATGGACAAAATGTAAGTTTTTTTGTTTTTAACTTTAGTTGTGTGATAGGTAACTGTTTTTTTTATTTGGTTGAAAAATGTTAATTCATAAAATAATGTCTAATAATTTCCAAGGTTTCTGAATCATATGCAAAAAACTACAATCAAAACAGTTCGATGGATTCGAAGAATTTCCGGCAGATACTAAATATTGCGAAGATATACAACCCTATCGTGGAATCCGCCGGGGGGAATTATTCACGGAAAAGAATATTTTGGTATCGTCAAAATCGCAAAGTGAACAGTTCCCCGTGTGGGTAATGTGAATGAGTTTCACTATATCGTTAAAAACGTTCAAATCGAGTTTTTCCCGAACGGGAAACTGCTCAGTTTGCGATTTTGACGATACCAAAATATTCTTTACCGTGAATAATTCCCCCCGGCGGATTCCACGATAGGTGTGATAGTCATTCTCCGAGGCTGTAAATGTATACCTACATATATCTACTTGATGTTTTGTGCATTTCATTATGTGGCCGGAGATCTCTACTCAATTTATTTTCGAATATACATATACCTATCTACCTATTATTATTTGCGTCCTGATTTCTGATACTTACCAATAAGGTTAGGTTAGGTTATGTTAGGTTAATAAATCTGACAGTTTTGCGAATATTGTACTAGATTTGACTACCATTCGATTTACTTGGATTTCCGAACTGTGTGTGTGTAAATTGAGCGCTGAGAAGAACGATTTTGTCAAGAAAATCTGCTTGTAGCATCGACAGAATCACGATTTTTTATAAAAAATCTTTAATAATTCTAGCAGCAGATGTTACACATTCACTAACAGACGAAATGGCAGAAGAATATATACAAGTTATACTCTTCTTTTTGAATGATGTTTTTACACTGTCAGCTCTCTCCGTATCTCTTTTTTGTAAAGTGCCCTTAAAGATTATGCAATACATTTTCGGAAAAATTCAACTCGATTATCACCCGACCCATTCGTGAGTTAGAGCCAGAAACAATCAGCAAGGTCTTGCGTCTTGGAGGTGACAGGATGCGCTACTGGAATGCCATCCGAGACAGCCTTATAAATGAAATCATATTCCATAAATACCGGAAAATAACTAATTTTTCTTAATTTTTAAAAAGAAAGAAACTTGCAGAGACTTGGTACTAAATCGAATACCTATACTGAATACGAGTCTATAAACAAGGAATGTTTTAATAACTTGACTACAGCGCCACATATCGGGTCCAAGCAGAGCTGTGTACCATCGTCTTAAAAAAACCGTTCTGTCCAATTTGAACTCTGTACTACTTCACAAGGAAACCTATGCCCACATTTCTGGTGTAATTAAAAATAGGCAAATATTTCACTTTACTATAACTGGTCATCGCAACTGATCGATAAAGAGTGAAATTAATATATAAACTAATTACATGAGGATGTTTCCACATATATAACTAAACGAGAAATCCCCCGGAAAAGGGCGTGTCGCAAACATTTAGCTCTGTTGAGATGGTGCTATCCATGTCGGTATCAAATACCCAGTAAAATTCAAACTCAGAATAGGATTCTATGCAATTTAATATTTTCGTTGACAGTCAATGTTATTTCTTGAAGATTGTCAAAGCTCTCCAAGACTATATGCAAACAACTTATACTCGTATGTACAGTACATAAATACTCCACTCGTGTATGGAAAACTTGCCGATGGAGATGAAAACGAATTTTACTTCTTAGATACTACGTCCGTCGCTGTGTCGTACAGAAGGAAACTCAATTTATACTAAACAAGCTGCAAAATTGCTCAATTCCTATGACGGCAAATTCAATTTAATGTTATTTTATTTAATTTAATTTATTTAGTAGGGAAAGGAAAGGAAATGAAAACAGTATTCGAATGAATATCTCAAGGATGCTATATTAAAGATTGCTTTAAATATTGCAGCTCATACAAAAAATTATTTTAAATCATGCATATATTTAAGAAACTTTACATTTTCACTACAAAAAATTAAAATATAAGTTATTCTTGTTTGGCACGCAAAGATAATATGTTTGAAATGAATTTTAGGCGCCATGGACTCGCTCCCCGTATTGTAATTCTTAGGTGAAAGCTAAACCCTTTAAAAAATCACATCGTTGTGTTAAAAATTATATTTTCGCTACACCACCAATAGGTAAGTTGTTGCATAACTTAACTTAACGCATATATACAATGATATTATATCGTTGCAGGAGAAACTTTTGTGATTACCGCAGTTACGATTACGAAGCTTTTTTTATTCATTTCACAAGGATTTTATCTTTGGGAATATTTAACAGAAGCAAAAACGGTATGAGGTGCAATGTGCGACGCGGATGTGTTTGGCTTATACAAGGTGTGCAAATTATAAGTTTGAATAGGGATAGGAATTGTGGATATACGTGCCTAAAAAATATCGTCAGGTCTTAGTTACATGCAATCTCAAAAAACGATGGAAATGTTCATTACATTACATTACGTCTGACAAACATCCGCGAGTATAAATGTCCTGAAAAAGCTTCTCAATTTAGCCGTTCGGACTCGGCATAAAATTGTAGGTCCCTTCCATTCGCCCCAAAAATAAAAACTCATACAAAACGAATGGTTGTGAGAAGCTAGGCCTAGGGCGTCTACTCGCCTGTTGCGTCAACTATTTATTTATTTTATTGAAAATAATGTTTAATCCTATTTAAGATGGCACTAACATTCAGCGTCTTCTTAAAGCTATCAGTCTCGATTTCTGTCTGTGGAAACAATTCAGCCAATCGGATGCGATAAATACAATAGAGATTCTGTTAGACGTTAAAATTGAATGAAACAAGTTATGTGTGGGATATGTCAACGATTTTTTGGTGTACTTCAAAGGCCTATCAGCGACATTATGGAATGTGAGATCATTCAAAGAAGGGGCTGCGTTATTTGCATCCGCGTTTCGAATTCTATGGCACATAGATCAGGCTGAATTTAAACAATGACACGGTTTATGTTGACTTTGTCCGAATTTTATTATCATAGATTTTCAACTTAAGGAAACCCAGGAAGAAAAATTCTAACGGGGTTAAATTGCACGATATTGGCGTCCAGCTAACGTCGCCTCTGCGTGAGATAACCATAAACTTAAATCGCTCGTGCAGAATGGCCATTGTGGCATCAGCTGTGTGACACTTATAGTGTCGTCCCGTGGGAACTGCATGTGGTTCACATCCAAATCATCTAATTTTGGTCAAAAGGAGTTGGTTATCATTTATCGGTAGCACTCACCGTTGATAGTGATGTCAAGGCTGTTGATTACGCCGGGCCACGGCCCACACTAAACAGTGACTATATCCGGTAGCATTGCCATTTATTTAGTGACCCTCATGTGGATTCATATTTTCCCAAATCGTGCATTTAACGTATCCGTTGATCCAAAAAATGTAAGTTGAAAATTATTATTTTTTTTTGAAATTAAGGTTCTCTTCACACTGCTCCAGAAACCAGTCAGAGAATATAAGACGTTGTTTATCGTTTCTTAGTCAGTTGGATTTTTTACGGATGGAGACCAAAATCCCGAAGGAAAATTCGTTGTTGTCTGTAAAAACGGTAAAAACGAACCCTGGAAAGGAAATAACACTCAAAATGACGAACAATTTTGCAACAACAAATTGTACGAGATGTTTTAAGGCGTTATTTCCAAATCGATTTGGTTGGGCGTTATTGCCTAACGCGGTTTTTGGCAGATCTTGCATTTCGTTGACTTAGCTGATTTATTCACGAAACTGGTCAACTCGAATTTAGCCACCAAGCCTGGAATAGTCGACTGGGAAGGAAGATCATTTTAACAGTAAAATGGGCGATACGCGCCCATCGATCCTATACAGAAGGCCACTTTATTTAATAGTGAGAAATAAAAAAAAAAGAAAATTAAATTGACATGGCCGCCATAAACTGTCAAAATCTACCCGCCCCTTTTGGAAAACCCTTTTCTATTAAGTAAATTCAGCCACCAAAATATTTTTTCCATACAAGTGGTAATACGGCCTTGATAGCTACAAACACCTGTCCAACTATTTCTATTGTCAATTGACAGATAAATTTAAAAATCGCTGTGGTAAATGGCTACGAATTTAAGGCCCTGAATATGATTCTCAACCTTGTTATTACTGAAAAATTCGATCGGGGTAATCGTTTTTTTTTTAAGTTTTCCTAAAACACAAAAGAGTTGTAGGTACTGCGAACAGTGGTTTTAAAACCTAAATGTTGATTCTGACGGAAAATAATTTACAATTTTTCAATTGCCTCTAAGTTGAGTTTCTTGAGCACTTTCCAGAACTCTAATAAGAACTCTTCGGTACTCCGAAAAAAAAATAATTTCAATTTTTCAATTGGCTCTAACTTTTTTGTGTTTGGGTATTTTCTAAGGATTTTTTGTTGAGTTTTTTGAGCACTTTCCAGAATACTAATCATAATCAGAATTCTTCAGAACTCCGAAAAAATATTTTCGCAATTTTTCACAGTTCTATATTTTTTTAGATTTTGTCCCGAAAAAAATTCTTGTTTAGGGAACTCCAGAACTCTTGGTGTAGCGCATGAGTTTTGTAAAAAAAATGCATTTATATAAGTGGAGTGGTGGCTTATTTTGGAAAATATTTTTTTTGCTCTAATTTGGCGTTTTTTTTTTTTTTGTTAACTATCAGTAACTCCAGAACTATGTTGATTCTATACCTACACAAAAAAAAAAAAAAAATCCAAAATTTTGCAAATGGGGTGCATCGTGAGCTTAGCACCCCACATTAAAAAAAAATACTAAATGACCAGAACTTTTCAAAATTTGTATGAGAAAATCTAGAACTCTTGTCCAGCTATTCAGAACTCTAAAAAATATATACGTTTTAAACTTTGGCGCGCTAAGTTCACGCACCCGTTTTGGGTGTCACTTTAGAAAATGGTAAAATTCTCAAATATAGGTAAAAGTGCAAAGATCAAAGTTAATAGGACTTATGGTTCTTCAGTTATATTATTTAAAAAACTAAATTAAGCCCTCCAAAACGGCAGGGGTTATATCCAACATTGCATTCTTGAATACCTTCTCAAAGTTTCATGACTCTACACTCAGAGGAAAAACGAGCTAAAATCAAAAATATCAGTGTCAGATCAAGCTCGTTCGTTGACGAAAGTATGGTAATCTCGGAAAATCTTATTTCAAGTACGAAAATCTTATTTTGAGCTCGTTTTTTCAAAACCAAAAAATCTTACTTCAATCCTGATTCGGGATTGATTTAAGCTCGGAAATTCTTAAATCAAGACCAAAAAATCTTACTTCAATCCTGTTTCGGGATTGATTTAAGAATGTGGTTCTTACATTATGCGATGTCTGAAAAAAATGTACCTATTTTGAGTATTCAAGATCTAAACCTAAGATCTTAATTACCTACCATCTTATAATATATCATCACATCATTCATTCACATTTCACATCAGTAGATAACATAGGTAATAATATTAAACTTTCAATGTTGCCTTATGAGAATTCACTCAGTAAGTGAGTGTGAATTTTAGGAACGAATAGAAATCAAAATAAAGTACATGCGCATGCACTTTAAGTATTGTTGCTCTTGTTTCAATAATGAACAAGCTTGAAATAATATTGTTTCGGCTTATTTCAAGAACAAAAAAACTAACTCAAGAGCTCATTTGTGTTTCAATGTCCTCTTTTAAGATTGTTTCGGCTTATTTCAAGAACAATTGGTGTCATATTAAGATTTAGCACGTAAGAATGAAAAAATCTAAAATCAAGCTTGAGCATACTTGATTTTAGCTTGCGATTTTTCTCTAAGTGGCACGAACAAGCTTGAAATAAGATTGTTTCGGCTTATTTCAAGAACAATTGGTGTCATATTAAGATTTAGCACGTAAGAATGAAAAAATCTAAAATCAAGCTTGAGCATACTTGATTTTAGCTTGCGATTTTTCTCTGAGTGTACGATTTTCGTCAATGGTTGTGTTTTGATAGGGATCCCTACATTATCTCCTTTTCCAAAATCCCTTATTGGACATAATCTCTCTTTTTTTTATCTCTTTTTCCAAAATCTTCCGGGACAAAATCCCCCATTTACATACATAATTATTAAATCCCTCGTTAAAATCCCCTGTTCGTTTAGAATCTATCCGTTTTCTTAAGTTTTGGCAGTAAAATTAAGCAAACAAAATAATATAAACTTTGCATATACCCTATTTCGCACATATACCGCATATCTGACAGTAAACCCAAGCAGGGGGGTTGCACGTATCTCACTCTGTCGCGCGACAGAATTAATAACACCAAATTTAAAACAGGGAGATTTTGTCCCGTATGGGGATTTTCTCTCAGAGTCTTTTGGAGTAAGGGATTCCAGCACAGGGGATTATGGAATAGGGGATTTTGGAAAGGGGATTTTGGAAAAGGGATTTTGGAAAAGGAGATATCATCACCAACCCGTTTTGATAAGTCAGTCAGTAGCGTGCTTAGGTTCAAAGAGCCTCTCTACAGCAGAGTCTGAAACCCTTAAAACAAATAAGCGTATGTTTTGAAATGTAAGTGCAATCCATTCTTTGTGCCACAAGGGTGTTTGACGCCATCACCAGAAAAGCATAAATGAAAACCAAAACCATCACAATTCCAGCGCTAGTCAACTGATGATTTTACATCTACATTCGTTCTTCTTAGGGAGACTAATCTTACTAAGCGGACGTAAAACAGCGCAGACAATTTTATAACATATTCAAACAGTCAACAAATTACACGCTATGCTTCAAAGCCAATTGAAAAACTTCAACTATTCCAGCGCTAGTCAACTGATGATTTTACATCTACATTCGTTCTTCTTAGGGAGACTAATCTTACTAAGCGGACGTAAAACAGCGCAGACAATTTTATAACATATTCAAACAGTCAACAAATTACACGCTATGCTTCAAAGCCAATTGAAAAACTTCAACTAATTCACTCGTGTAGGCCTTGCAGATCTTACAGCTCAAACGCAGACAAGTGCACGAGTGCCCCTCTATCCAATGTGGGCTTTAAGCACGGAATGAAATAAAATTTAACATTTCTACGACTCTCTCGATCTCATATGGTACTTGAGATTATCCTCCAACTATATGTCCCCAATTCCCTTGCCCATAATATTTACCATTGCCATCCAAACGAAAGGGAAGCGTCTAATTGAAATATCGTTCTCTCTGCACAGTGCACACGCAGACACAACTACTGGTGTATGAAATTCGAAAATTTTAAATGAATCCCATAAATTCTATCGCAGAATTCCTTTTAGTTTAATGGAAAACATTATTGTTTACATACACAGAGAACATCGTGCTTCGATGGTATTTACCCTACGATTAAGGGATGCGAATTCAAGGATTACAACATTGTTTCTGTTTTAGAATAAATTCCTTCCCTCGTTATACAGTCATACACTCGTATGTACCTTCGCTGTTGAGTATTAAAAACCTTTTTCCACTCAATGACACGCGCTGTCGTCTCCTTTTGATGAATGAAGTGCGAAAATGCCAATAAAACGATTTTACGATACACTCGCCATCCGAATCGATAGTCCGTTCGCACTTCTCCGACTCGGATGGCTTCGGAGTTATTCATAAATAATTTAATCATTTGCCAGGAGGGGATTCGAATTCGATTCTCGGATATCCAACCCGCATCGTAGCCCACAAATTCAATCAAACTCAAAATAGCTCATTTGATTCTACAGTTCCGTTCTGCAGTCGTCGGCTTTCAACAGCTCGTTCGCCCACCTCCGTACCTTATGTAGGCAGGTTTCGTCCGCCGCCGCCACATGTATGTTTCGCATCCAAATAAACAGCAAAACATGAGGTTCGCATATTTATTACCGCGTTAGCATACAAAATGAGCCCTGAGGTAGGTGGTGGTCCAAAATTTCAAATCCGCTTGAATAATTCACGAAATTTTTGGAATTTTCGGCGCCGACAACCGTTGGTCAGTTTCAGTTGGTTGTGCTGTTCCACCCTCGTCTTTTCAGCTGAAAAACCGTTTTCCTCGACCGTGCACTGTCAGTGCATTTTAAATTCACATTCGCAACATTTTTTCCCGCTGGCCCCCTCTAACCTGGTGTTGCCCGACGTACCTATATGAAAATAATAAAAATAGAAAAAAGAAAAAAAAATCTTAGCACGTGATGTACGACATCGACTACGAAACCAAGTATCTGTAGATAATATCCAAGTATCTATTCCACCTGAATACTTATGTATTCACACAGAGTCTGTAGATACACGTCGCACATCATATTAACTCCGAGTGGACGAGCTGGCTAAGGGGGGTGGGTTGAGGGCGGTCGAAGCCGTAGCCATAGACACAAGATACAACCCTTGCCAACACAACACTATCCCTCTATATACTTGGATAGAAAATTGGATTGAAATTGACCTTTAACCGGGTGTGCAGGTTCCCATCGACGACGACGACACGGGCAGTCCTTTGAAGAGGTCACAGAATGCATTGAATTGGTCGGGGATTACACTTTCGAGTAGTATGTTCAGTCGGACAAAGAGGCTTTAATTGTGACAAGTTAATCAGCTGGGCTTATATGGGACCGAAGAAGATGACGAAACCGTCTGTTGGTATGTTATTAAATTTCTGCGGGCAGAATTCTGTTTCTGACCTTTTCTCCTAATGGATAACGTTTCTTCATCACATTGTCTTCTACTAAACACTGCAATGACGATGCAGTCCGTGGTCAGAGGGGTAACGTGTGTGTCCGAAGACATGTGGTGGTCTCGTTGTTGGTCAAAGTCATTATAAATTCAAAGCACATACTCGGCATTTACAATGCGCGCTGAAAAGTTTTTGCCCATTCCCCAGCTTAAGTGACTGTCTGGAGATTGCACACTTCTTGATCCTGTATATAGACGGTGCGGAGTGTATATGGCATTCAGAGAATTGTGTGATACAAGGAATAGTACACAAACTAAGAAGGTTAACATTTTGGTAAGGTTTGTTACTTCGAAGTTAAAGAAGGTGTTTTCACAAACAGAAACTGGAAATTCTTAAATCTTTATGCAAACTTGTGGCCGCAGGGCTTCAACTTTAAATGGTTCGAAAACTTGTTCGACGGTAGTTGGAAGTTTCAATTGGTTACGAAACGGCAATATACAATCTTTAGTCGCCACGTGGGTTTCTGGGTAAAATTACCTGAGTTTGCAGTTTTGTAATGTGATTACATTTTACATAGTTTAGAAACGGGAAGATTTTTCGAAATATAATTTTATAATTGCAGTCTTTTGTAAAATTAAAGTCGAGACTAGAAGTTGGTATTAGTGAGGCGCATTGCCATTTGTACTAGGATAAACAATATTGTGAGCCGTTCTCAACAGTCGAGAAAGGGATGAAATTAGAGGTAAAGAACAACATAAGTGCTTACTGATTGCGTGGACAATTTTGATTTACCCTTGCGAAGGCTTCTTATAAACTTACAGCGGTATTTAATAGCCCATATTGTTCCTTTTGACAATAACAAACATGGTCTCTGGCTCTATCGGTAGGAGTAGGATGCATGCAAATTCAATAAGATCAATAAGATACATGCATCTATAGGTATAAACGGGTAGTGAACTGCCAGTCCTTCATCAGCACTCTCGTTGAATGGTTTATTGGTTTAAACGGTACTAATATCTTTTGAAATAAAATTCGCCTTTCCATTTCCACATATGGACAGAGTGAAGGTAGTAAAACGAAATTATTCGCGTACGTCCTGATTCGAAAATCCTGATGTCCACTACCGTAATTAATTTTTCGATTTTGCTGAGGGCGGAATTCTGGCCATCAGCATTTCACGAGGTAATAAGCTTACGCTTTAAACTTTGAGCTGTAAAAGTTACACTTTAATATGGTTTCATGGTTTTATCACCTCAAAAGTGACCGCTGTTAGTATAGGTAAGCACACATCAGACATAACCTGCAGGCTTTTGTGGGGTTCATTTACGAAATTCGACGGTAGATGAAATTAAAGTCATTATCGAAACCAGTAAGTGAAGCATTCGTTTGAGTTCTGAGTAAAAGGATGCAGTTGTTGATGATTTTATGTGCCTTATTATAAGAAATGTTGAAGGACTCCCGGTAACTAAGCCAGCATTTTTTTTTGTTGAGCATTTGTCCGAAAAATGTCGTTGGTAAGAATGACAAACATATCTGGTAATCTTTTTAAAATTCATGTATTTTTAGCAAAAAGTTTTCTGGCTTTTCTTCCAATTTCAGAAACGGAAAAAAACCTGAGAACTTTTTTGGAAAAATGTCAGAAACAATATTTCTGGCGATATTTTCCTTTACTAAAAATGGAGAAAATGACAAAAAACAAGTTCCTCTGATTATAAATCATTTAGTGGCTTTCGAGTTTGTAGAGTGAAATATGTGATATAGGTACAATATGAAATTATTTCTGACATGCAGAAGGGTATAGGTATATAGTGAATCATATTGATGTATTGAGACCCTTTTTTGACATTGTCATAAAACCGCGGCGGGTTTCCTAGGGCCATTTTGCCGTCAGGTTTGCCAACAAGTAGTCTGTGAACGTCTCTTTGTTTCTTAATTTTGTGTACATTTCTGGTCAATCTTAACCTGAGCGACTTTATGACTCTGACAGAGGATGATACTTGTAAAATATTCCTAGAAAAGTCTGAGACAGCGGCACATATACTGTGTCAATGTCTGGCTTTGGCTGGCAGAAGAGGTGTTTATGATAATATTGTGTCGAGACCCATTGGATGAAACAGATCTCACATAAACAGATGCTAACGTTAACACTATATTAATCGATCCCCAGGGAAGAAATCTCTCAAGTAGCACAAAAGTCTACAATACACCAAAATATTTGGTGTATTTTATGCATTTTCGTGATATGCATTTTCAATATAAAAAATACACCACTTTTTAGTGCAGTTTTTGCACATTTAATTTCGATTCAGTGTAAATAATACCGTGTTCTCGTATATAATTAACACCGGCTGTACAAAAATTATACCGATTTTCGGTATATAAATTGTGCTAGTGGTATAAAAATTGTTCTGGTTACTAGGATATAATATACTCCAGAGGTGTATATTATGTACTGATAATTAGCTCAAATTATACACCAATGGTAAACAGTTTACACCACATTTTGGTGAAAAACTTTTTCCTTGAGTGTGAAAAATACACGATAATTCGATTGATAAAATACACCATTAGCGTATTAAAATCCTAAACTTAGAATTTATTCTGATTTAAAATTTAAACCGAAGTTTATTTTTTCCATCGGAAACAGAGTTTGAGCTAAAATTTACACCGCTTTTTATTTGTTGATGAAAGATGTATCTGCTAGAATTATAAACTCATTCTATGATTCTAAGTAGGTATTCACATTCATAATATAGACATAAGAAAATCATGAATAAATATCAATGTGAGTGCCTAATTTAACAACGAAGCCCAATCTGTCGATTTATTTTCTGTCCTACCCCGTCTAAAAATCGAGCGCCTCGAAAATTTTAATAATTAAAGATTTTTTATTCGATGCGTGAAAATTAGTTTTTCGAAAATTATAATTTTCTGGTTGTTTTTTAAATTTTTTAGAGACGTACTCTTAAAAACGAGTCAAAAATACAAAAAATGCGGCATGATTAAGTCGATATATATAGTAAAATAAATAATCAATGTCTTCATTCTAAATATGGCGGCCAGCCGAATCTTATTTTTTCCTAATATTCCTTGAAAAATATGGCCGTCGTCCAAAATATACACCAAATTCCTGAATTTGGATATAAAAATGCACCAATTTAAAAGAAGAAGGAGAAAAATACACAATTGTAGAAGTTATATGCAATATTCTGTTTTCGGTGCATTTATTTTGCTGGAAACTGTGTAAAATATTCACTGATTTGTAGCATTTCGTGAAATTGATGCAAAAAATGCACCAAAGTTAAAGGAGAAATGAGAAAAATGCACCATTGTGAGAAATACAGTGCGGTTCACTTGTTTAGACCCACACATTTTATTAAAATTAGGCAGGAAAAAAGTGTTGAATTTTCAGAAAAGTCAAAAGTTAAAGCTTAACTCTCGAAACGCTTTTGAAATCGTGAAATGGCTCATAAAATAGCTCGAAGTGAAGACTTGATAAGAAATTTGTATCTTATGGTAGAACTACAAAGCAAGGATCGTGAAAATTTTAACACCACAAAACAAGCGAAAATTGTAAGAATAGTGCCTTATGGCGCTCAATTTACAAACAAAATTATAGAATTTGCTGTTTTTTTTGTAGCAAATCCACTTGCGTTGTGCTATTGTCAATGCTTTATACCCAAATTTTACAAAACTACAAAAAAAAACCACCGCCTAATCATGGATGCAAGAAACCCAGGCCTTGAATTTTCAAGGTCTGACATGGCATGGGATATAAACATTAAAGTGGTCTCCAGAAATTGAAGCAAAGACGACTTTTCGAGCAAAAAGGAGTTTAACTTAGATGGTCCTGCAACTATAACTATTACTTTCATGATCTCCACAAAGAAAATATGTTTTGAACCGTCATCATTCAAAATTAGGGGTACTTATGGTATGTGGTGCAATTTCATTCTTCGGCGCTTTTAAATTGGAAATCGTTTCCAATAAAATATTAGTATTTCTTGCAAAACTTTTTTTGGACATAGTTTTTTCCGTAATAAACCACCTTTGTGGACTTATTCCATGGATATTCCAGAAGGATAACGTGCATATACGCACAATTCACGCCTTGTTAAATAATGGATTGTCAGTGAAAATATTAAAATATTGCACTGTCCCCCACATTTGCCTAATTTTAATTTTATTGAAACTCTTGCCCGTGAAATTTTTTGAAGCAACAATCAGTATCAACACAATCAAGAGCTGATTGTAGCGATCAAAGCTTCTTGAGAAAATATATCCTTGAATTACCTACCTTCAAAGTTCATTATGACTCTTTGAAGAATATAACTTTTGAGATTATATCCAATGGTACTGCCTCACACATTATTAAAATAACTAAAAATTTACTAAAATAAATAAAAATATTGCAAACAATTTTGGTGTTTTGTTGTTTTTCGACTTTTTAACAGGTGCGTCTATTCAAGTGAACCAAAAAAAATGCACACGTTTTGCATGGTCTATTAAGAAATTAGTAATGATTTTTTTATAGTGTATGAATTTATCTTTCTGCCAAATAAGTTTTTTTTTCCTTTGTTCCACATAATACGAAAAAAACAAGAAATAAATCGTAACTTTTGTACGCCTAAACAAGTGAACCACACTGTAGCACTAATATTAAGTACACCGAACTCGGTGTGGTGCATTTTTTACCAAAAAGTGTATTAATTACACCAAACTCTCTGTGTAGTGTATTCAATGGTGAATATTTTACCAAATGGTGTATTAAAATCACCGAACTCTCAGTGTGGTGTATACAATGGTGCATATTCAACCAATGAGTGTATTAAGTACACCAACCTTTCTGTGTGAATTTTTTTAACCAACAAGCATTTACTGTGAAAAAAATATACAATGGACGAGATTTTCTTTCAGAACAATTTATATTTCCAAACATTTTTTTCAGTTAACAAAATACAAAAGTAGGCCAAAATTGGAATTTGCTACTTCGGAAGAGAGGTAATCCGTCAATATTGAATTTGAGAAGAGCTTGCATTGTTTGATTTAATTGACGAAATGCAATACGGAAACAGTTCAATGCCATAGTACCAATATCCCATTGTATGTATAGCAATATTCCGTGTTGTATGGAGCAAAGTACGTGCATCTTTTGGCAGTTCATTTTTTCCTTCAGTTCGCAATAAAACAGCCCAATCAGCTAATTTAGACATGAAATGAATATGTGCGTTCACATCATCAATGACGCAATCTTCCGAAGACAGTTCCAATTCGCGATATACAATTTCCGCAACTTCGTCATTATCATCCAAATCATCATTCGAAATTGATTCACTTGATATTTCATTTGCCTGTAATACACACAATATTAGGTGCATTTAAAATAATATTTTGTCCAGATAATGAACCATTTTTAGAGTTTTTGGGCCGAATAAAAAAGTTGATGTTTCCCCAATTTCCGAATAAGTTTCGATGACTTTGCTGGATGTTGTTAACTGGTTTGACAATGTTTTTAAATTTGTTTAAAAAGTTTTCCCTTCTACGATAACACTTCAAATAATTATTAAACTCGAGGTACTAAATTTTGTTAATATTTGTTAATTTAAAAAGACAGTGCTTGTTAAGAATGCAGAGCTCGTTAAGAATGAAATGGCGACTGAATAACTTCAATAACATTTTGTTGTTTATTTTTCACACTTATGTAGTTTGGTGTATTTAATTTCCACAGGGTGTAAATCCTTCACCGAAATATAGTTGGCCATTTCAAATGGTGTATAATATCTACAAAATATAGTGTATAAAATATGCCATGTTGGTTGGTTTCAGAATCGAATAATTTTATGCACCATTATTGGTATATAGCATTGACACATTGAGTTAAACCTTTTACAAATAAGTTTAACACTTTTGCAGATAGGTTTAACCTATTCACAGATAGGTTTAACCTATTCACAAATAGGTTTAGCCTATTTACAAATAGGTTTAGCCTATTTACAAATAGGTTTAACATATTTACAAATAGGTTTAACACTTTAACATTTCAATTTAACCTTTTCACATTTCTAGTTAACCAAATAACATTTCAATTTAAACCTTTTTCAATTCAATTTAACACGCGTTCGTCGAGACTCTGCTATTATAAAATTGAATAATGGTTTCCATTTTTTTTATTGATTTAGATTTATGATTATGCAATACATATATTTTACTGCTTTATCAATGTATTACTTCTTTATCAAATTGATACGGCGAACGGTTCGTGAGGCCTCATTGGGATAATTTCCAACAACTCGGGCCCAAAGCAAACCAAGTTTGAAGCTGAATCCTATTGAAAAATGTTTTTCAAAAATGATAGCCCATGCACGGCAGATATTAGGTGCTATAAACCAGGACCATATTAATAATAACAGAAGTTATTGAGGAAAGCGTCGGAGTGATAACACAACATGACTGCTCAAATTATGTAACAGATATGGTGCTGCTAATTCCTAGCGCTGCAAATGGGCAGGCACTTCACTAAAATGTACTATGTACTATAAATATTACTTTGAAATAAATAAATTATTGTAATAATGAGTACTAGTGGGTCAAATTATTATTCTATTTTATAATAGCAGAGTCTCGACGAACGCGTGTTAAATTGAATTGAAAAAGGGTTAAATTGAAATGTTATTTGGTTAACTAGAAATGTGAAAAGGTTAAATTGAAATGTTAAAGTGTTAAACCTATTTGTAAATATGTTAAACCTATTTGTAAATAGGCTAAACCTATTTGTAAATAGGCTAAACCTATTTGTAAATAGGCTAAACCTATTTGTGAATAGGTTAAACCTATCTGTGAATAGGTTAAACCTATTTGCAAAAGTGTTAAACTTATTTGTAAAAGGTTTAACTCAATGTGTCAATGCTATATTATAAAAACAGCTGAACATCGGTTTATTTTTTGCACCGAATTTCAAAAGAAATGTTGAAATTTTGCACAGGAAAGACAATGGTGTAATTTTTATACCGATAATTTTGACAGATACACCAAAATTTTGAATTTTTCTTCAGGTTTTTCAATTTTGCACCAAAATTTACGAATTTACACCAATTTATACACCAGTGTGCTACTTGAGCTGGAGAAAGCCAGATAGTCTCTCTAGTCTCTGATGGGTAAGTTTTATAGTGGTAGTGGTATAGAGACGAAAATAGACCCGACAATGGTGGCCTGATTAGAATATCTCTCGAAATCTATATATATAGGTATAATATATAGGTATGACTCTGACGATGATTAATTCTTGGTCTTCGAATAGTTCTTCCGGTTTCTGATTGTGACACATTCTTTTCGGATTTTTTTTCGCGCAAATAATCTTCTTATAGCTACATAATATCTTTGCTCTCATTGTTAGAATCATAGCTATCTCGAACTACACTAGTCATTTATTATGAAATTCCTTTTAAGCCATTTTTGAACAGTTTGAATTTCGACAGTCAATTCTCCGCATAGCTCCCTTGGAGAGGCATTTCCGTTTTTGTCTTGCCAGGCAGTGAACCTAAAAAGGACATTGTAGAGGCATTTTAAGCAACATAAGGACTTTCGTTTCCAAAGGGGTAATATACGCGTCATAGAAAAACAAATACTGCTCGTGTTGAGCAATCGTTAGTAAAAATACTCCCTCTACGATGTACGCTAAAAACTACACCTCCCAATCTCAATGTTTAAATTTAAACATATATTTTACTAGCAAATACTCAACTGGCCGCTGCCCTTACCTTCATCCACTTCGAATTTATTTTTTCGTTATTTAAAGTTGCGGCCTGCCCGCTAATAAGAGAAACAAATAAATTTCCCGGCTATCCGAAAAGCTCCCAATCTATTCGAAACTCAATTGCAAAATCTCAACACTAAGCCCACAATGCAATAAATTCACTCCTCTCTATATACACGTCAGACATGTTGGGTACCTAGACATCGATCTTAAATCCCGATTTAAACGAAGACGAATATACTCCCGACCATCGAGGACTTGGACCATATAACCCTCTCGAGCACTCTGACCAACATAAATTCAGTGTTACACTGGGCTTATTCCGAAACTGCTGTATCTGTATGACCGAAAATAAATTTCCATTACACCGAAAAGCTATTTCTAATAAATAACCTCCTACCCAAATGCATAGGACAGTAGCTGTATGGAAAATCGCGCTATAAATCCACCCGAATAGCAACGCCACGCCGCCGACCGGTCGGTATACAAAATGACACAACACGAGATGGCTACGCCATAACTTAGAATTTTAATCTCCGACCGGATCCAACCTTACTGCAAACGCAAACTAAGTATGCTCCTATTCCGCGGCAACTTAGATGAGCCCATCTGGCTGCGGAATGGCAGTGGATTACATTAATAGTCTGCCACCGTTTTGGATGTTAAATTCATAAAAAAATCCTCCTCAAGCATTTGCATCCAGATGCTCCTCTTCGCCGCAACCAGTAGCGAAATAAGTTGACACTACTCGTGTACTTCCTTTGCGCGCCAGATATAGGGTTTCCCAACCGAACCAAACCATCTCAAATTGCACATTTCGCTGGGCGCAACAGGTCGTGATGGAGCATAACCGAAAGCCTGGAGCTACTGTGCTCCACAGAAAAAAATGAAACAATTCTCTTCCTCCGCACGTTGCATGCGATTTAATTAGCCGAACCCTAAAAAGCCACAAAGATAGTGCAGAACCATCCTACAAGCCGAAGCCACTGACTGCAGTCCCGTATACCTCATCAGCGCACAACGAGTCATTTGCAATTAAACGAACCGGGCAGCACTGTGAAGCCCCCAATCTGGCATCGCATTAACTGCGGCAATTTAATTGGCAAATGACGCGCGGGCTTTCATTATGACCGAATGGCAGGGGGCGACCGCAGCCCATAAAAATGAAGAAAAATTACCAAACACTCAGTCCAGGACCAGGAACTGAAAGTCGAGGTTTTTTGTGTTACCAATCCACAGTGCGCTGTGCGAAGCACGTCAGCAGCAGCAGCAGAAAAAGCGCAGCGTCAGCGCCAGTGTGAATCAAAATGGTTATTGCGAAAGCGAAGCAGGAAAAGGAGTAGGTACCTAGTTTAGGACAGCAGAAAGACGAGTAACGCCAACAACTCAAAAGGCTCACGTCGACGGATTTCGAGGGAACATGTCGGCGGGTCGCGTCGTCGGCAAAAACGTGAGAGAGCACAGCGAAACAGCGCGCTGGAGGTTGTGCAGGGCCAGGGCGCTTTTATTACCATTGCTACATCGGAGCGCAAGCAAAAACAGGTGATTATGGGCATTATTATTCTGGTGCGAGTTTTCTTCGATTCCCGATTCGACGCGGTCGAAGTCGATGCTGGTGGTTGGCTTGGTTGGCAGTGCCTTCGTCAAAGTTTATCGTTTTACTGATGTTGCCAACAATACCGTGGTCGTGGTGTTGCTGCTGCTGCTGCCAAGAAACGTGAGAAAAGAAAACACTGGCTGCACTGGATTGTGATTTATTTCCCAGTATCGGACTTCAAAACAAAGGTACAGGAAGCGGCTGCACTTTGCGCGTGCAGAGTGCTGCTGACCCAAATGTGCCCAGAGCGTTTCCGATAGTTATGGTGCGGTGGGTATTTAGGGATGATGGAGCGAATTAAATTAACGAATAATGGAACTAATTGTGAGAATAAAACTGGATGAAGCTCCAAGTTGCTAGCAAGAAGGCCAAGGACACTGAGTGGTTACGAGTCGTTCCATTTTTGGTATAACGCCATCTAATGTGCGTCAACTTTTGAAATGATTTGTAAAGAGACATGCAGAAATTGCCGGAATGCCGCGCACATTTAAAACAAGTAATTATTTTTTTGATGCCACATTATGTAATTGACGAAGGAGTTAGCATCCACTCGTTGACCGAAATAATTTGTTCTTTCTTTCTTAGGAACCTCATTGCCATGTAAGTGTAGATATGTATGTATATAGACCACGTGAAGAAAACGGGTATTGAATGGCTACTTCTAATGATTTCAAAATCAAAGCTTTTTCAAGGTTGCAGCAGTTTTTGAACTCCATATAACTCCATATTGATGTGGTTATGACATACATTATAGTGTGCGCTCTCGAGCATGATATGGACAAAACAAATGTGTCTGAGCTCTGAACACATATTTAATTTGACAGTTCGAAAAAGGTGGGGTGACATAATGTCCACGGAAATAATGTCCATGGACAATAAGGACACCGATTTTCTTTTTGGCCACCAGCATTCTTTGTTTGTACGTTTTCGCAAATATGTATTTGCCAAGCAGCTAAGTAGTAAGTTTCTAGTTTATTCCGGGTCTGAGAACGAGCGTGTAAGTTGCTACTCATATGTGAATATTACTATATAGGATAAAGATTTCTCGAACCGGTCACCACACTTCAAATATTAATATCAGAAATCTATATCCTGTTATATTAATATTTTCTATATAAATTTTAATCTTCTCAAATCAATGATAAACACGCGCCTTTTTGTCGGACATGTCCAAAGGAACATTATGTCTTCTTTAAATTCAAAATGGACATTTGTGTCTTTTTAAAACGGACATAAGGTAATATCCAAATGGATATTATATGTCTTCTTGAAAATGACATAGATAATGTCCATTTAGACTTTGATCCGGTCATAATGTCCATGAACCTTGTGACTGTTTCAGATTGGACATTATGTCTGTTTGTTAATAAGACACAATGTTCATTGGCATTATGTACGTTTGGGACAGAAATAACGTCCATGGCCATTATGTCACCCCACCACCACCTCGAAAAACTCCTAATATGTATAAATTTGGACCAGATTTTTTGGTAATTTTTCACACTAATGAACTGTTCCACAGTGCAGACGTAAGTGCAACGTAAGTTTAAGTATAAAGGCGAACAGATAAGTGAGACTCATGTAGGTAGATATATTTTGCTTTTCACAGTCAATTCACATACTCACTCACACTCACACCCATAAAACGAAAAAAATTAAATGAACTTGTCAAATCATCGACAGCTGAGTAGCTTGCCAAAGACAATACATATAAATTGAGTATTATAGGTAAGTACTTAATGGTCACTGTCAAACCTGGCATAAGTTCTTGATTTTAGTGTTCCGTAAGTTTTGAAGGGATTCCACGAAGGAGATTCAACGATAAACTCTCTGGTTAAAGCTTCAATTAGTCGTCTTAAATACCAAACCGTATATAAATGAACACATTACCCATAGGCCTTAGGCCATAATGGATAAATTTGACTATTCTTAAATTTCAACATGGAGAGGGAAAGGACACAATTGAAGAAGAAAAAATTTGAAAAAAGATAAACAGGAAGCGAAGAACAAAAATTATGTTCCAAATTATATTTCAAAACTAGCTGTACTCGGCCCGGCTTCGCCCGTGCACGGGAGTTGTATTGCTTAGATTTTAGAATTTTCTTTCGTAAAATGCGAAAAGTGAGAATAAATCGATTTTCTGGAATTTTCTTTCTGCCTAGACCTAAAATACAGCATTACGAACAAAACAAAAAAGAATCATGAAAATCGGCCCAGCGGTTATCGAGTTATAAGGTCATTGAGTTTCACACCATAGCAGATGTTGTATTGCAGGTGCCACGCCCTTTGATCAATTTTTACCAATCTTCACAGGAACACTCCTGGACTAAGATTATCTGTAAATGTTAACTCAATTGATTTTATGGTTTTCGAGATATACGATTTTGATTGTTTTTTTTTCTGTATGGGCGGTGCCATGCCCCTTTCTTCAATTTTGACCAATCTTCACAGGAGCACTCCTGGGCTTATACCTAAGATTATATGTGAATTTGAGCTCAATCGAGTCGGGAGTTTTTAAGTTTTAAGCGGCCGAACACAAATCACAATCCATTTTTATATATAAAGATACTATAAGCATTTCTCGATAAAAAAAATCTTCTTAAATTAAATTTAAACAAAATTGAGACAAATGCTTGGAAAGTTTTTTTTTTATAAATTGATCGACTTATTAAGCTATTAAGCGGTATTATTGAGCAAGATGTAAGTTTTTTTATTTTTGTCATTCTGTCCTGAAAAAGTTTCTAAACTGAGCCGTTCGGACATAGCATATACATATTTTAGGTCACTTTCATTAGCCCGAAACAAATATACCGATTGGTGCGATTCAGCAGTTTTTGTTGAAAATGGTAATTGCAAAAAAATGCAGAAAGCGTTTCAAAAATGTCTCAAATAGCTTGTGTTGTTTGAAAATGCAATTAATATATCTACTACTAAACTACTTTAGACCTGAAATTGTCAAGAATACAACTACAATAACCCAGAAATTAGGGAGATACACACAAATTCTTTGTAAAAACTCAATAGTGACAAACCGCATCCAAATATGCGCCAAACAAAAAATAAGTTTTCTAAAAAAAATCTGTTTAAATTCTGAATAAAGAAATGAAGTTTGTGCAGTGTAACAATAATTAAATTATTCAAAATTGAAGACCCCTTTGTTATCGGAAAAGTGGATAAAGGCTCGCTTTTCAATATTCATTCAGTTTTACGAAAGCCTCGCCGCAACCAGCCATTTTGACAGTAGGAATATTCAAAATTAGTCGGGATGGGATAGGTATCCTTGTAACAACCAAAAGACTTCATAACTACCGCGAAAAATGTATTTCTTGAAACACAAAATCCCAACAAAAAGCTCTTCATCCCTCCTAAGCCCAAACCAAAAATCTATTCGTTATTTCAGACCGGAAGGTATATATGTTCAAGTACACGCATCCATAACTCAATTAGACACATTTCCAATTAGCGTGTGCGCTTTTAGTAACTTTTCCGCCATCAAATGCTCTCCATCATCCGCAACAACATCATTTTGAGAGAGTTGCTTGCACCCCACAAAATGGATGTGTAAATGGAAATTTTAATTACCCCGAGCAGAAAGGACCCTTTCGTGGCAGTGGCATCAAGTAAAACTTTCGCGTGACATAAAGAAATTCCTCATGGGGCACCTTTATCCACCACCCGCGCTCTTAGCTGCTGTCTATACCGCAAGCGAAATAAATATTAATTTCCTGTGCGCCAAAGTGTCCTGTTTTTTAAAGAGCAATAAATTAAGTGGAAAATTTAAACGACGCCAATTATGATGGCGAAGCAGAAACGAGTAGAACTTTTACAATCCCTCTTGACTTCGATCGTCGTAAAGTGAAATTCTTTGTTAAAGGGGAACTATGCTCCATTATCCTTTTTTATTTTATCCCCACAGCCAGCACGGCGCTGATGCTTTAAAGGAGTTTGGGGGGGGGCAGTCGGATTCTGTGGATTCTCTTTGTATATAGTATACATATTTTCGATTTTGAAAAATTCCCAATGGAACACAATTGGATTTTAAATCCATTTGAAATGTGACATACAGAAGGGTAATCCCTTCCACATGTGCATACGTCCGTATATCTGTGTGTGTATATGAGTCTATCTCGGTGCGGAAATGCCTTCCGAGTCGTTTGACTTGAAGTACACTCGCATATTCAAGGCGACAATTGGAATCCTCGCAGTGAGCCTGAGCACCCATCCGTCGATAAAACTCCAAACGTGTGCGATAAAATCCAATCCGATTCTGTGGACACGATGGAGCCATAAAATAAAACCAAATGACCGTGGTGCCCTATCTACTACGACTACCTGCTTTTAAGATAGTATTTTCTTTTTTTTTTCTCTCTTTCATATCTCTTGTCAGCCGCATATTTGCACAGTGATTGGTACAACATGTCCTTGTTTTATGGATAACGACGACGACAACCATCCGACGATGGCAAAGAAGGACGTCGGCTGCGGTGCTGTTGGAAGATCTAATAATCCCGCAGAACCTCCACCTCAACAGGTGTGCCGTTGTGTGTAAACAAAGGTGTACAACGGAACGGGCAGAGGACTCAGACGCTAACAAACCTGGGCACTGTGCTGTTTCCTTCCCTATCGACGCCTTTGCAATCTCGTTCCCCGACTTGGCATTGTTCTCCGATTTGTCGACGTCATGTTTGGTCCTTTTGTGGTGGCGCGCTGGGTTGGTTCGTCGCTTACAAATCCTTTTCCATCAGCCTCAGCGTTGTCTCTGGAATGGGTTCGATGGTATAGGACCAGGAACACAATTTAGTTGGTCTCCCAAAAGCAAAGGTATGCACGCCATCGGCAGCCGGCAGGACGGCACCGTTGAGCGTAAACTTTTCGGATGGATTTAATGAAGTTTCCTCAGGCACTTTTGCGAGTTCATATAAGAAGCGACAGACGGAATTCACCAGGACTTTCGGATTGTCGTCGCTCAGTCGTTCTCTGTTTTGTTTATGATGATGGCAATGGTTGGGGCTTGGATTTTATTTCCCGGCACATTGTCCTTTCATGAGGCACTACAGAGTGGGTGGTGGCTGATATATCCTATCCCATCCATGTCCTCTTCATTTTGTGTAAGGTGAATAGCGTCAACTCTCTGTCTTTAATGCCAGGATATAGTATATTATGAAATTATTTATTATTTTTGCTTTTCTTTCATTTCGATTGCAGACACATTCATGCTGTTGAATGTTTTCCTTGCGACTGCTTTCAGGGGTTGTTTATGGTTGACCGTGTTCATTTGACTGAGATAAACCACTCTGTGTGCTAAGAAATTTCGTAAAATCCATTTGAGTGCACAAAGTGCTCAAGGGCGGTGAATTATTATTACTGCACATATTATATTGTACATTAAAAAATAATATATAACGTATAGGTGAAGAGTTCATAAAAGGCTGTTGGGTATTAAAGTGGAATAATATTTTTGGGATGGAATATGTTAGCTGTCCCAGCCATAGGTATCTATATGATGTTTGAGTTGGTTTAGACAAGAAGTTGTTTTTATTAGGATTTTTCATTATCACCTTCTAGCTTAAAGGACTCATAAATGCGCCACATTTAACTGAAATGAATACTCTTTTAAAGCAGACTTTAAAAATAATGTTGCCAGGACATTGCAGATGGGATCATTGAGTTTTACAAACAAAATTGATAATTTATGGTGCACCAAACTCCAAGCATTAGCACGAAATATGCACAAGCTCACTGTGCTTGGGGAATTCTTACATTGGTACCGAACTTTTTATACATGTATCCATCTACCAAAAATGTTGTACAATGTGTCCTGCCGGACTAAGATTCTCCTAGCTTAAGATAGGCTCTATGATTAGGACTACGATGAGGTGCACGATGAGAAAATTCGGGTTTTTGGAATATCATTAAGTCGATACTATACAAGCTTGAAACTGAAGCTTCTTTCCAGCAAATTAGAGCGTCAATAATGAAGAAAATGTTGTTTTGCACTCGGTTAGGCCTACAACGTTAGATACAGCACTGCTCTCGCGCACTGACAAAGAAAGCTTGTTTTCGAGGTGAGCACGGGGTGCCCTAGTTCAGCTGACCCTTGGTATTTAATCAGCTCAAGACTTCAGTGCTGGATTTCGTAGTCAATCGTTGTTGTCATTTGGCTGAGCACATATTTTTGTGGAATAACTTTCAATTGATTTGTGATGCACTAGTGAATCTCTATTTTCTATATTAATATAATTTACTAGCTGTACCCGCCCGACTTTGCCCGTGCACCAGGAATTGTATTGCTTAGGTCTATATAATAATGTTCTTTCGTAAAATGCGGAAAATGAGAAAAAATCGATTTTCTGGAATTTTCGTTCTGCCTAAACTAAACCTCTAATACAGAAATACGAAAAAAAAGAATATGGTTTTGGTATGGGAGTTGCCACGCAGCATTTTCTAATTTGTTTGCCTATGTCCTAAACATAAAAAAAGAATCATGAAAATCGGCCTAGCGGTTATCGAGTTATAACGCAAAACTCGAATCAATTGCAGCAAGAAAAATAGCACATTTGCTCAATAGAAAATGACAATGCGAAAGGACACCTGTCAAATTGCGCATAGCCTAAGTCAACGTATAACGCGATCTATCGGGTTGTGGCATTGGTCACAGCACAGCGCCATCTATTATTTATATCGTTAACTTCTCCACACAAAATGCGCGCAAAAGGTATTTTTTCACAATTATCTGAAATTTTCCAAGTTTCACAACGAATTTTCCACCTTTGCATCGTCCAAAATCATAATTTTTTATGATTTTTGCAGAAATTAACATCTCCATTCGTAGGATATTTTTTTGTTTTCCTTCAGCGGCAACACTGAAACTGAACACAGCGTATGAGTTGTCAGTTCTGTCTCCTTGTAATTTATACATATAAATACTGTATGGATACCTGTCCAATACCATCTTGTTGAGGAGCGCCTTAGATAACAAAGGTTCTGGTAATCACTTAATCAGCAGCCTCAGTGTTGCGCTTGTTGCCTCTGTTTAATTGTGCAAGTCTCTAATTCTATGTGATCTTCATAGTCCAATACACAGTCACAAAGTGTAATATGATTTTTGTCAAAGCCTGGATATGACTCCCAAGAATCTATAACTTTGCTACATACGTATGTGACTTTCTACATGTCGTGTACTAAAACCTTTGCAATATTCGGATTTGGGATACTTAATCGAAATCTACGACCATGCGAGCATGTTACATAAGAAAAATTATAAATCGTAAATCCAGAGGACTACAACTTACAACAATTTCAGTGCAGAATTGACACCCATCTGCAAGCATTTCGGACCGTGGCAGAAGCGTTATACAGGTTAGGCTTTGTCGAAAGATATATTTAAAAGTATTTTACCTCTTCTAGGGTCAGTTATATCATAAATCAGCTCTTCGGTACTCCATTTTCTATTGAATTATGCTTTCCCCTTTCGTGATTCCGAAGTACGGATTTCTAGCCAGTTATTTGATCTGTCCAAACCATATTGAGACCTAATGGACTCCACCAAAAGACACATTCACAGACATTTTACAGAGACCACTTTTATAGTTCCTTATGAAGACAAAGTTCAATTAAAACTTTTAGTAGGTAAGCCTTAAGCAATTATTTTTAAAAGTTATTGTATTGTATTATTCAATAAATATGTATATTTCCCTGAATTAGGGTTGCCAGAAATCATTTGAAGAAAGTAGTTATCGAGTATGAAAATCCCGGACGTTTCCGGACAAAATAGGTTCTAAAAAAGAGTACAAAACTAGGACCAAAATGCGCGTACTATTTGCTACAAAAAGATTTTGAATTTCTCGTTCTCATTGGGGTAGGTACTTCATGTTTTAAGGCCTTGTGTTAATTGCACTATGAATAATAACTATTCTTGGCTGATTTTCTGACACATATAAAAGTGTTAAAAAAAGTTCAATAAACTCAAATCTTAAAATTTCCTCAGTCAGATACTCCATATTTAGGGGAAAGAATTTCTGGGATTTGTAAATTGGCAACAGAATATATTTCGTATTTTAAAACAAAAATATTGTGCTAATTATTAAATTACGTAAATTTAGGCATTCGCAGATTTTCAAAATATTAGAAAAAAATTTTCTCATTGATAGAAACCCTTCCGCATTAAAAAAGGGGTTTTTTGATTTCTTCGAAATATTATTTTAGGGTTTCAAACATAAACAGAAGTCGTTCCACTGCCGGTATGATGGTATAAAAGTAACTGTTACTGGTATTCTATATTCATTGTCGAGTAATTCATCAAAATATTTTATATTTTTAAAGTTATAAAGATATTTTTTCCTGTGGTATACAACACTAGTAACTTTTTCATTCAGTGTTTTCGAACCTTTCTTTTGTCTATTACCAAATTTGGTATTAAAATAATATGCTGCTGAGTTCAGAAGCAACGATTCAAAATCACTTCCAAAAAGCTGGAATAAAATGGTCACTTCAAGCTCTGTTAATTTCAAATTTCCTTTTCTCTTGGCGAGGAAAAAATGAAAAACCCGGACAATCTAGAAAAACTATCCCAAGCGTTCTCCGCATAGGCGAAAAAGAGTAGGTACATGACCGGGTATACCCGGACGGATGGTAACGCTACCCTGAACTTATTCAAGCTCTTAAGAGTGATCCAATTTAATGAAGTGGAAAGTTAAAATAAAATGTTATTAGTCCTCACCTCAGCCCCTATTAAGGAAAGTACATACATACCTATATTCCTTCCGGCAGACGCACAATACGCGTTGGCCTTGTGGCTATACTATCCCATCCCTATTTTAACAGAAGTAATTTGTTCAGTTGTTTCTCTATACAAAGATCTGCATGTAGGGAAAAGCAGACTTTTATCGATATATTCGTTGCCGGTATTGAATTCCACAGAAAATGTTGCTTTATGTGTCTCATATACCTACCTTTTTCCTATATGTATAGATACTTGAACTTTCCTTTTTCAAAATTCGTTTGAATGAAACGAGTAAAAAGAAAGAAGTATTATTTCCGCAGGGGGGCCTTTACTGAACTTCTTTGTTCTTTTTAAAGAACTTTTCAGGAAATAAAACTGTATCAATAGACAAGAAAATAATCGATAAAGGTGCTCGATATTTAAAATTAAATAAAAAGATGAACAAAGTGAGATCTAATATAAATCATTAAAAATAGCTCCAAATGACATGCTGAAATATACTGACTACAACATACCATGGCAGTGGTATCATCACCAACTTTTACCGCAAGCTTGTTATAGGTAAAAATGGAACGATACCATAAAACAAAAAATGCTGTAAAATTTAAAATCAATTCGAAAAACGCACCCACTACTGAACATAGTAAATGTCACTACCACTTTTATTGGCCGTCAAAGTCATATCTTTTATACAACTCAATTAAAACCTAATTGACTAAATCACCACACACTGTCATTCACACACATGTGTGTTCACCATTTTCATCTCCTATCCCGAGCCGGACCAAACGACGCAATGCAACGTTACGACACATAAAGCTCTTTGATCTCACCACAGACTGTCAACTCGAACATAACGTCCCCATCTACATATCACGTGACGTGCAGCAGAAAATTAAATAAATCACAATATCGTGTCAATTGGGCCAAAGAGTTGGACAGCATTTACGATATTTATATTTTATTACCATTCTACTTGAATTTTATTTTTTTTATTTTTTTCTGGTCCTTCTGCGTGTATATTCGACTTGTCATCCCTGGTGCAGTACATCCTAATAAACATGGCAATAAATAACGTTGTCCAAAGCATACCACTGGGACACATAGTATAACCAGTTTTGGCGAAAATACATATCTGTATAGTGATTCTGTTTCTGGCTCCAGGCAACCAAACAAAAACAACATGTAATGAGAGAGAGAAATGTAATCCTATGCAGAGGTAACAGCTTTAGTAACATAACAACAGCAGACATGCAGCAAGGCCGGTGTTGGCGTTGGGTCCACCAAGCTCCAGCATCAAGTCGATATGGTCGTATATAGGTAAGGTATTACGATGTACGATTTTTTTTTCCTCTTCTCTGTGCTGGTTGATTAATTTATTGTCGGCCAAGAGAACTTGTTAATTTCTATTGGCATTCGATTCGATGTGGAATGAGATTTTTGTTGCGATACGTTTTCGTGCCACACGAATTAATCAACAATGGCATTTGCAAGAGATGAAGGTACGAGTAGCCTACCCGGATCCCGGGTGTGCGTTCATTTTGAAATTGGGGTGGGATACCTCTTGGTGGATAAATCAATTATACACGGTGTATCTATTCATCGTTATTTTTGAGATGAAAGTTTGCAAAAATCATTTATAACATTTTTTTTGAAAAAAAGTTTTTATTATCTACGGAGTATCTTTCCAAAATTGTTCTAAATTGAGATACAAGTTTGAGACAACTTTCAAAAATGAAAGGCAGGCTAATATTTCAAGCGCATATAACAATAAATAGGGCGGCCCAATGGGTCTATCTAGGTCTTCAAGCGCATCCAACTATAAATAGGGCGGCCCTATGGGTCTATCTAGGTCTAGAGCCAACGTCTCATAACCATTCGGGTGAGAGGACTTTATGGAACAAATGCGCTTTGAAATTGGAACTTCAGTGCGCATTAAATCACTTTCATACCACTTTCGCAGCCATTTCATCGCCACACCACTCCTATGCCACTTGCCGCTTGGTCACCACGCCACCAAGAGAGAATTGAATCAAAATTTTTAAGCAAAGTTAAAAAGTGGCTTTTTTCTATAAATCATTTTGAAATAGATAATATTATTAGTCCAATTCTTTGATTCTAACTTTAGGTATAGTTATGAAACAAATAATAGTAGAGTATTTATATCATGTTCGTATTGAAATACACAGAATAATATTCTTTAAATGATTAACCCCCACAAAAAAATTGTATTTATTTTTTTTTAATTTATGGTACATTCGTCACTTATTCTTTTGAATAACAGAATGTGTCCTACTATTTCAATAAAATATCGCTTATTGCCAATAATACATTTTTGTTATTCACGAAGCCATTTAAGTAACTACTCAATATTGTTAGCATTAAGTTATATTTAGATTGAAATAAAGTTTGAAAAAAAAAAAAAAACTACCACGCCATTTACTCACCACTTTAGGTGCGCGCCTTAGCTTACATTGTTCATTCGTTATTAGAGCAGTAGTGCTACACAGTTTGATATTGGGTTCCACTACTATTTCGGTTGTTCTTGTGATTAAAAGCGAAAATATAAATAATATAGTATCATCACTTAGCAGTGTTGGATTTCTGCAAACTAAAGGTACCCATTTCACATTGTCGTTAGAAATTCGATTTCAGAATTCCTTGTTTTAGGGCCCTTTAACACTCATGGGACATAGGGCGTCAAAAAGCCAATGCCTTTCAATTCTTCATTCTCAGTAAAGATTGGCTTCTGTTCTGTGGACCGCCAAATATAAAAATGGATTAGAACACTATTTTGGATCACTTTTATAGCCATATTGAGTGAGGTGAAAATTGGTAGAGTTTTCTAAGCTCTTTGACGCGGCCAACCCATTGCTTATACCAAATGACAAACTTTTTTCTTCGTAAATTAAATTTGAAGAGCATTTTACTACTTCGATTTGGGGGAAGCTATTACAAATTTTCATCTGGCATCACTCTATACCTAACCTAAAACCCTTTAAGGGTGCGTAAAAATAAAAACAAAATATAATCCTTGAAACTGAAACGGTTTACTCATGTATCGATGTATGATGTGTCGCTATGTATATTTATACCTATGTGTGGCATTCATTAGCACAATACTGCAGATGCGAAATAATTTTGGAGCTGTTACTGTTAATACTAAGATAAGTGATAGATACGAGTCTCCAGAAAAAGTTAACAAAAATTGTCAGTCTTCCTTTCCTTCCTGGGCATAAACGATTTTATATATACAGTAGAATCTTCTAATGATGAACTAAATCTTTTCACCATTATGTACAGTAGTGTGCCAAAAGATGAACGATTGAAGTATGGGTACTTGAAAAGATGAACGCTTTATTCCAAACTCAATTTTTTTGTGTTACAATGATTTTCAGTTTTGTGAATGGTAAGGTAGGTCCATTCGAGCTTGTTTTGAATTGCTATTATAAACTCCTCAGTATTATGTGAATTTGTGTTAGTTTTTTGAAAACGCAATACATTGCATAAAGAAGCTTTAATTTTAAAATTCTTGAAGCAATGCGACTGTCGTATTCGAATATCAGCTATTATATTGCAAGCCAATGCAAAAAAGTTGATATTTTCAAGGAGAAAAATTCACTTAAAGCGACAGATGGATGGATAAGCTATTAACAGGCAAGGTTCGACTAGTGGCGAAAATATTAGCTCTAAGAGTAAATGCTGTGTAGTGGAGAATATGGACATCGAAGAGAAGTAGTCATACACAATCTACTCAATCGGGATCTACTTGAAATTCAAAACAATGTGAGGCCAGTTATTAGACACTTTTAGGTTTAAATTTTTTAAGCAATATTGACACAACTTTCTTAGAGACAACAATCTACTCAGTTTAAACAAAACACGGCCGAAAAAGTTTTGTAATGTTCAAGTTTTTTTTTTTTTTTTTTTTTTTTTTTTTTTTTTTTCAATGTGTTTTCTTATATTAAAAAAAAAATATAAGAATTATATTACCTACCTAGACCTACTCTTGTTGTAGGTATTTTTTAACTTTATCTTCTTCCTCAACAAAATTTTAATAATCGAAACGATATGTGTTCATTTTTTTGAGAATCTACTGTACTGTCATTTGTTGAGTTTAGAAGAATCCACAATAACAATACTTACCAAATGTTAGTTTAAACACAGATCACCTGTGAGCTATGATTATGTTTAAGGATGGACAGGACCATACATCATGACGTGAATTACTGCACACAAAATAGGAAATCATTAGAAAAAAGACATTTTGCCGAAATTGAGAACACAAACAAATTCTAAGATCCTTTGTCGAAAGCTCAAGTGTGCGAACGAACTTTCATGCCCATACGAGAGTTAATTTTGAAAGTGGATTTTCGGCGCATTTCGTGTGCACCTACCATACTTTTCTCTTTCCCAGAAAAAATCGACCTGTCTCTATAATCTCTCTTATCTAAAAATGATAATTATAGCTACGAGTGTTTAATTTTTTTACTACCACAGAAGCGAGCCACCCAACTCAAACCTAGTCGATGAAATGTTTAATAGTTGAATTGGGTCCGAAGGTCAGCCGTTTCGTAATGAAGTTGTCCTAAAACGGATCAGATTAACAGTGACAAATTTTAAGAGTGGAGCTCTTACGATACGACTCTCATATCGACGCACCCTTGGGCCTTGACCCTCACTCCTTTTAGATTTGTAGAGGCTTATTGCAGAACCTGCACATGGATTAAATGAACATTCATTTTGCTTTGTGACACCATGTGCCCCTTTTGAACTGGAATGACCGCAGAGAGGGCACATGCTTTGTTGCTTCTCATGTCGCATTCATATAGACAAATATTATTCCGTTTGCCAAGCCACGGTCATAACAATATTTCATTAAATATGATCGTCAAGTCTCACTCGTGGTGTACCTACTCGTACGAACTCTAAAACAGAACATTCTCTTGCAATTTACCCATTTCCCATTGCTAGGGCATAAACATAATTATCTTTTCCAATTTTACTACGGAGCACTTATTGCAAAAACCTACCAGAGACTCATCTATTTTTTACGAACGAAGCCACACAAAGAAAGGACGAAAACCGCAACGACCGACCAACTTGTATATGAGTAACAACAACTAGCTATTCACAATTTTTCTTGGACACGCAATCAGTGTGAACATTAAAAAGTCCCATTACTTTGGGACTTACCCTGGGTACCTAACCTACCTAAATTATAAGTCATTTTACTGATTGTTTTCACTCTAATTATTGAAAGTGCGGATAAGTATATTGGGAACCCCGCTCTTCCATGTGCGTAGCAAAGGCAATAGCCCCTGACTGTGGTCACCCTTAAAATTATATGCCTACAGGTTCAGTATTTCGAACGAAACTAATTTCGAAGTTTGAAACACCCGCTCCATCAGCTAGTTGGTATTTATTCACAGACTTTTACTATTTCTACGATTGCCTATGTGAGTGTATATTTTCTGTGAAGCAAAAGAAATGTCACCAACAAAGTCCAAATGTCAAATGGCTCACATGTCACATCAAAAACAAGAAACAGTGAGAAATTGACTAGAGAAATGAAACACAGCGGGAAGTTAGCATTGTGTGCGAATGGAGCAACGTAAAAGCCAAACGGGAATAATAATGCCAAACGAAAGTCCATAAAAAATGTAAAAAGTTTTTTTTTTGTTTCTCTCAGTTTCCATTAACATAAAAACTCCATTAGTTAGAAAAATCTTGCAAATGAAATGCGAATCTGTAGTTTATTTGAACTTTTATGCGAAAAAAAAGGTTGGATACTCAGATGGAAGAAGAGTCGCAACTTTTAGATGGCGCTACGTGCGGTGATTGTATGTATTTAGATGTATATAACGAGTGAAAGGAAGGCAACTTTTGTCGTAGATTTTGCTCAAAATGAAAAGCAATTCTTTCACTTATCCAAAACAGAAAACACAGTGAACAAGTGAAACGATGCAACACAAAAGACCCAAGGAAAGTTGCAAACATTTATCGTACACGAATGTCTACGACAAGCTCCGAACACATTCAAACACAAATTGAGAAAAATGACAGTAGATCTCAATTTCTTCAATGATTTAATGAGCGATGACGGCTACATAAATTTGATATTGTATACTAGGTATCATTTGTTGCTAGAATTGAATGAGCGTTTGATATAGGAAATAATACGCCATTGGCAATTTTATCGACATAGGGGGCGCTTTCGACAATTTTTCTCAAGTTGCTTTTTGTCAATAAACAAATCAACGTAGTACGCATAAATAAATTGTCGGCTGAATCAGTGAATACCCCATGTAGTTCTACAATTTGAGCATTGTCGTTGTTACTCCAATTTTGCCAACGAAGCGTTTCCATTGCAGAACCCGTATACAAACACTATTTCTGCGTATTTACGTTTTGAATATGTACATTTTGTGGAAATCAACTTAACAATCGGATGTTCACTTATAGAGCAAAATGTCGACTGTAAATCAGTTAAAACAAAATTAAGGTAGGTACACTTGCAAAGTTGTGATTATTCTATGTTACGTTTTTTTCATATTTGACAAATACTTAACTGTCAACTGCATTGCTCATAGGTACCTACCTACCATACCTAGGAATTGTGCACTAGAAAAATAAAATCCAGTGCTAATGAAAGTTCGATTGCACTAGCACTAACATTTTCAATGTTAATGAAATTTCACTTCCATTAGCAGTACAAATTTCAATGCTACTGGAGTTTCACTTGCTTTAGCACTAAACATTGAAATTTCAATTTCATTACCTAATTGCAAAGTTTCTTTCAGATTTGAAGTATACAATTTCATTTACTTGAAGACTGTCATAACTCATAAAACTCGATTTTGCAGAAAACGTGTTTAAAGTTTTCAATTGTCTACCGCCTTGCAGAAATCTGAAGAAATCTTATAATTTCAAAATTAACTAGTGAACTTTTATATATTTAATATATCCATAAAGGTAAATCGACAACAACTAGTCTTTTATGGTTTTTACCTGAACGAAAATATTCCCTACTTTGAATTGTGACGTTATTGTTGCAAAAATTATATTCATAGGAGTATCATAAGTTCGAATATGTCGTTATTATTGAGAAAAAAAAAACAATAGTTTTGTACTTATTTATTTTCAAAGTCTTATGATTTGAACTTTTTGAACTTAATATGAAGGGTGTTTTTTTTAGAGGTATACAAATACAATATGGAATAAAATACTTCCAGCTAATATTAATAGATAATAATTTTTTGCCATTACTTTTTAAAAATGATTTCGGGCGAACCGTACCATGGTTTTCAAAATAAGTTTGCACAATTTGCACTCGTTGTTCTGGAGTTCATTCATCGTAAAATGGCAAAACGTACTTACCACAAATCAACTTTCAACTGCCATTTGACAATCTGTAGAAACAGAGTTGCCAATTTAAGAACCAAAACTCTAGAAAAACACCCTTTACTTCTAGTATTTAATTAATAAAAATAATAATTCAATAACAAGAAAATATCTTCAGCGTAACTTCTTTTTTTGAGTACACTACCCTACTTGAATTGCTCTTTAGTGTATGCAGATTTGTAAAAAACTGAATTTGGTGATTCTCATTAAATTTTAAGTATTTTTACTTGTGAACGTTTCAGCTCTACCATATTTAACGGAGCAATGTCATTTGCCAGCATTTTTAAATCAAAAAAATTCTCAAAACAAAGCTATTTTACAATAAATGGATCTCCTGTTTTTTTCGCCGATCGGATTATTGAAAAAAATAATTCGGGAGTATAAATGGGACCACTTTTAAGCATTCGTTCCGTACCCTCTCAATTAAGGAATGCACAGAGTCTCCTTTGTTTTGTGTATGGCTAACCATGCCAATTTCAATGAAAATCCTGTAGAAAAATTACTCCTGTGTTTATGAGAAAAACCCTGTTTTATCGTGTAATCATACTGTTTTATTCCCATTTGAATAAACTTGAAAAATTCTATTGATCGACGGTCGAGTGATTGCTTCCATGAATAAGACGTGGACGTACGAAAAATTGCAAGACTAAGATCAACTTGAACATGTCGTACATCGCCTTATAGATATCATTGGATAAAAAACGAAGCCGGACACGCTGTGCTTCGAAAAAGAAGTATTCTGTTCAAACTCAAGGTGGTATTGATCGAACTGAAGACAAATTAGATAACGAAACCATAGACGAAGGTATGGTGGGTCCACTTCAGCAACCTGCACCCGCGACCCACTTAATGGATAAGCGGGCCATAGAAAATGAATGAATTAAAATATTTATCATTTATTTCATATTTAATTAATAGTTCCTATTCTATTCTTACATTCCGAAGAAAAAAATGCACTCCAATGAAAAGGAGTTCATGTACTTATACAATTTATTATGCCGGCAGAAATCATTCCGTCTGCGGTAGCCATTGTGTATTATTTCTAAACATTTATAATTTTTATCAACAATTTCGTCTCATTTTGAGTTATTAGATCTATTGAGAGTTTCCATCGACAAAATTATCTTCAATAACGAAACATTGTCTTATAATATAAACGGCTGACTTCTAAACAGCCAGTCTTTTTTACAAAAATAACGTCATAAGAAGAAATACTTCAGTTGACGAAAGTATTTTTTTCATCAAGAACGTCACATGTTGCACTATATGGAGTTCGATTCAAGGAAAATATTTCAACAAATCAGTCACAACACGAAATAATGCACTTTATATGAAATTTATCTACATTACAAATATCATTACATTTTAACGAATAATGTCACAACACAAAATATGCCGGTTTTTTAGAAAAGCAAACCAACTAACACACGATGACGACTGTAGCAAACTGAGATATGTCGCTCTTATGAGTAAAAAATGTTAGGATATATGAAATGAAATAACGGCAAATTCTCTTCTAACGCGGAAGGTATACAGGATATTAATACGAAACTTTTACACAATAATGAAGCATCATAAAACGAATATTTCTGCATCATTAACTCAAAAATCGCGTTTTTTAAGTTATGGCAGTCTTCTAGTAAATGAGCGATATGTGTACATTGTAAATAAAACTGAATTTAAAATCTAGAAAATTTATATAACACTGTATTTGCTCATTATCATGAAACGGTGGTTCGGTATTCCTTCTCTACTCGAACCTGGGGCTGGGATTCGAAGATCCTCTTAGCTTATTGTCAATTCGCTCGATTACGTATTTTATCTTTTTGGACTACATCCGATACTTTTACCTAAATTAAATTAAATCATTGAAATTTTCAATGTTAATGCAAGTTAATTGTCATTAGAAGTACAATTTTCAATACTACTAGTGCAAGTCAACTTTCATTAGCATTGAAATTTTCAATGACAGTGCAAACGAACTTTCAGTATCTAGCATTGGAATTTTGAATGGTAATGCAAACGAACTTTCATTAGCATTGAAATTTTGAATGGTAGTGCAAAATCAATGTTAGTGCTTAAGTGCCCAGGTCTGCTACCTACCTACGTTAGTTTATTATTGTCACTTAATTTTGTTTGTCCATTTTTGGCACGAGTACGATAACTGTGGCGCTAAAATTTGAAAACGGTATTTTGCAGAGGGGTTAAATACAAGCACTTTTTTTTACTATGGGAGGGGTAGATATGTAATTTAAAAAAAAATACTTAAAATGAAAAAAGAAGCTGAAAAACAATGGCAACACTTACAATAAAGGATTTTTAGGATTTTTGGAAGCCAGGAATCTGTTCTTTGATACTATTTTTAAATCAAATTATTTCTGTTAATAGTTTTTGAAAAAAATTAGTTCAAACTTCAAATTTAAGGAACAAAAATTTAAAAAAAGTTATAGGTAGGTACGCTGATTTTTTCAATATTGATTAAATAGATACTTAATTTATTTATAGTTTTTACTGCCCAAATCAATTCTTAAACAAACACTGAAAACCAGATTGATGTTCTTGTCTTCTTGTTTTTCAAAAAATTGAAAATTACTTTTTTATGTTGCTCCGCTTAGAGTAGGTACAAATTTCTTAGAAAACAACACCGACCGCTCGCGAATTGCTACCCTTGTACGTTGAAATGTGTATGGGGGCAACATGCAGTGGGAAATCACCCACTGTTGGATTATGGGATGGGTGTAAGGTTGAGTATATGTAAATTCTTTAAATTATATTAGTTTACTCAATATCAACAACATTCTTCAGCTACAACAGTCTCTGGCCTGAAATTGCACATTATAGTCAACATTGTGCTGATTTGAATTATAGACAAGTTAAAACCATATTCCTGGCTTTCAAAAATGCTATAGTACTTTGTTACCTATAAGTGTTGCAATTTTTTTAAATATTTTATTTTTATTTTTATTTAAGTAGATATAATTTTTTTTTTAAATTACCCCTCCCGCCTAAACGGAGTGAGATAGACCCCCTCCCCTCTACATAGAACCGTCATTAGTTTTTATCGCCAAATTTATCGTACTCATCCGAATTTTTATCCTTAAATTTCAAGTTTGAAATTGTTTTTTCCAAAAACTATAAAAAAATAACTTAATTTAAAAATAATTATGAAAGAACAGATTCCTGGCTTCCAAAAATAATAATAAGTCTTTTATTGTAGCCATTGTTTTTTTAATATAATTTTTTTTTTCATTAAAAGTTTCATTTTCTTTAAATTACCCCTCCCGCCTAAACGAAGCCAGATAGACCCACCTGCCATGCCGTAGTAAAGTGTTTGTATTTAAACCATCTACAAAAAACCGTTATCAAATGTTGGCCAACTTTTGTTGATCGTGCGTAAAAAAGTTGCTTAACATAATTTTTATGAAAATTTTCAAGGATACAAATTTCATAACCAAAAAAAAAATGTATAAAGTAAAAATTTTGAGCAAAATGCATTTTATGTAAAAAAAATGTAGATAACAACAAATTTCGAAAATTTGAGTTTAAGGAGCCATAACTTTTTTGTAGCTGGCACGGATGTAGGTAGGTACCTATACCCAAAGTATTCAAGAATTGTATGCGCTACTAAATTGTATTCCCAAAATTGTTTGTACCTACCTATAAAATTTAGAAGTTATAGCATTTAAACTGGTTCGACCTTCAAATTAAAGGTAACCCACTTTGATGAGCTATAAAACTGTAAATGGGGTGAGATGTGCCCTTTTCCCATGTGATAGTGTCTGACCCAACACTGGCTATATGACATTCACAGGAACATCCTTGGTTACAATTTTCTTTGAATGAAATAATTGCGCTTCATTTAAAATATTTTTAAATTTATTTAAATTCATTAAAATCAAATTTAAATTCTTATTAAGGAATGCAACATTATAAAAGATAAGTTACTGCATCTTCACGAAAAGCACAGTCAAATTTTGTGAAAGTATATATCCAATAAAAATCAAGTCAACTCTTGTATTTATGTCATTACGGGGTAGAAAGATCTGTCTAATGCATGTTACAGGTAAATATTTCATTTACATATGCTTGCAGTTATAGTAGCTGAATTCCATGTTGTCGCAGTGTCAAGGCGAAGAACTAAACTCAATTAAAAGGACGTCATAGGGACCAACTGAAATGTGGTAATTCTCAGTTCAACTGTTGACTTATCACGTTCGAACTGCAGGTAAAAACACATTCACCTCTTTGCCGCCATATGATTTTTTTTCGCCCTCATCAGCACTATATAACTGTACGGTACGGATCGGCAGCAAAGTGTGTGCAATTACAACGAATACAAATTCCATCCATGCATCCATAGTCGCACTTGCCCCCTAGGGATTCTCAAATTGATTGCTTGTTGGCTCTTTTAAGTGGACACAACACACAACGCATACTGCAGCGTCAATAGCCAACAAGGGAACTCTAGTCTATACCTAAAGATTGAAGCGCTTTTAATGAATCACGTGTCATCCACACTCTCACACAAGGCAAATCGGATTCGGATTCAGATATAGGAAAAAGGGCTGCCTGCTGGCCAAGTGTGAAGTTAGTAAATCGCAGCCAACTAGTGCCGGAATATATAGATTCGGATATCGAACACTGTGTAGGACTTTACTGCAGCCACCCCCTAGTAGGCAGGCATATGAGCAATTAACCTTTTCGCTGTCGAAATTTCCTTGGCAGTCAGTCATTTACAACAACCGACACCACGCGCCGCTGGCAAGGGCGTCGACAACACATTTCTATCTCTGAGCCACAAAGAGTGCAAATGACTTGTGCTCAGTGGCGTATCAGTTTCGCCCATGCTCTCAGATTACCCGGGGAAGTTTAATTCAACCTAAATCCGGCGAGCCTGATGATGGTGGCTTTGGTCGTCGTCGAAGGCAAACAGCACTATGCTGTTGACTACAGATATGCATCTGGCTCTCCTCACAGAATCACTTTTTAGAGAAAGATTTATTTCCAAAGATTTTCCCAAGTTGTTGTCTCAGTTTTGCTTTAAGAAAAAGGATTGTGTTTGTGGATGAGTGGGTGTACGATGACGATCTTCGAAGGTGAGAGAGGATACTTTTCATTTCTTAATTACTTGAAACTACAGTTATACCGTAGCTGGGGTGGTGTTATGTAAATCAACCGACAGACAGACCTCAACGCACACCAGCATGGTAAATGGACCTAACCACTGAAGTTAAGAATTCAAATTTATTCATTAGAAATGGTGTTCAACTGAATTAATTATATGAATGCGACCGGCAAAGACCACTACTCTGATGTTCTTGGGGGGTGCAAATGCAAAGGCTCGAGAGTATATCTACGTTTCGGAATTCCTATCGCACTGAGAATGTGAAATTTAATTTTATTGGTCAATTTAATTTTAATTTTATTCCATGTGGGGTTGTAAAGACCTGGACAGACATTTTAAAATGACCAGAAACGTTCATTGGAAGGGGTTACTATATCTACAGGTTGTTATAACTATTTTTATTACAACGCATAGCAAGTATGCTGTCGGCCTTTCATTCTGTGAGGGATAGCCACTCACAACGGATGGATGGTGTAGTCAACTTGATGTAGATATACTTTTTAAGTCGTTGGTGGATGGTTATAGTGAGTTTAACCAAAATTATATGACAAAAAGGATTTTTCTATAGAGTGACCAATCTGACTGGACTGCGGTCAACCCGAAATGGCGTTCTTACAGAAACAAGACTCGGTGGTAAGCAGATATGTGTTTTGAATACACGAAGTTCCCAAAAACCAAAGTACTAATGTTAAGAACACACCTTCGGGTAGTGGTAGGCCGAATTTTGTAATCTGTGGATTTAAAACTAACTTCTCATAATAAGAGAAACGTCTTCATCGACTTTTTACACTTTATGGAAGCACGCATATCTACATACTTGTTAAAAATAATAACTACAAATCGATCTCGTACTTTAACTCTTAGCACTTAGCTATTTAAACAAACCCTTATAAAACAATTTTGTCTAACTGTTTGGCTGGCAGCCGCTAGAAGTCCACACGCAGAAAAGATTTTTTCCGAAGCCCACTTATTAGAATTCCTTATTACTGTAACATAAAAAAAAATAGCAGAGCATGAAATACTTGTAATCCTGGAAAAAAGTTATAGCCTACGCGGCCATTTTATATCTCCCAACTTTACAAGTTTTGATGGAATTGGCCCTTGGGCAATTAGCTATAATAAATGCGGTCAGAATATTAACCGCGGTTAAACAAAGAGCTATAGTGGTATTCACAAAGGAGCATCAAGATCTTCAAATGCAAATCGTTCCGCCTTAGCTTCTCCGACAGTGCCAAGTCTAGTTATAGATAGGAAGCTGAGTTGTAAGTTAAACTTGGACGCACGCATATTAAAGGCCGCTACCCGCCGCTGCAAAACGATCTTGAGCTTCAGATGGAAGATCAGTCCAAAAAAGATGCACTAGTATGTGGTGGTTGTTGGGTCAATATTCATGTACCTATATACAGAGTCGTTATATCTGCTATATAGCACAGAAATATAAATGGAAATATTAGCAGTACAATGCGGTTAATATGATGCATATTTGAACATAACATTTCAACATAGTTTCTCAGAAAAAAATATTGAATGCAAAATGTATGTAGATTTGTATTCATATATGGTAACAACCCCGACACAACAAGCGAAATGTCAAACTCAAATATGAGCAATGGAGAAATCATTACATTGTGACGTCACATTGTACCGTGTGGCTGCAATATGGCTGGTATGGCAATACGAATTTTGTCATAAGTCGTATTGGATTTTATATGTGAAAAATAACTAAAGTCACAACTTAAGTATAAAATATTTCGGTGATCCCGATTGTTTTATTTTCATGATCTGATCCGGATCAGATCACGCTCATAATAATATTGGATTGGATTTTGGATGAAAGTTAATTAGCGCCAACTATTGGTGAACCGAATATCATATATAGGTACATACCTACCTAACTGATTTTACAAACAGATGGCGCTTCTCAATATATTATTACATATTAGATATTTGTTAATGATAAAAATTACATTAGAGTCTCTCTAAGATGGACTAATCGAAGAGATGATATCCCGAAACGATTGTGATCATCAGGGCTAGGATTTCCATGCAAATGCATGTTTTTTTTGGGACACTTGAGAAGAAAGGGACTTTATTTTCTTTACGAATCATGAAATTTCCTTTAAACTGGCATTCAATCGTTAGAGCATATTTTTGCATATTTTACTATAAATGCATATTTTGCATATTTTTAAAATAAATGCTTATTTTTTGTGCAAATTTTCAAAATAATAAATATAAAATTGAATTATTTTTTTTCGTAGAACGATCGTTTTCTCTGTTTAACGGCCATATTATTCACTCCGGGTGTAAATCAGGTTTAAGTTAATTTTACACCTGATCATTAATCCGCATTTTTAAACCCATATCGATAATATGTATTCACTCAAAAACACGCATTAAACCGGCTGGATTGAAAACGGATTTAAAACCGTTTAAACTGATTTTTAATCCAATTTTAACCCGTTTGAAACCAACGTTATGTCAAATTTTTACATAAAATGACATTTGTTTTTTGCTGTTTGTGACTAATTGGAAATTGATTTGATTTGTTGTGACATCACACTAGTTTTTGTGTCCAATGTAAAATAAGTGGATTCGTGTACAATAATATTAGATAATATACATTTATTTTTTAAGAGAATAAAAGAGACATGTTAGATACTATAAAGTTAATTTCAAAATTTACATGCGGTGCCATAACAGTTGCCAAAACTAATAATATTAATTTTTCTTATCTCCTTGCTTTTTATTTTATTTTCACTTTCATTTATTTTCTGCGAGCGAAGAAATGTCAAAAATGTGACATAAAAAATAATCAATAATATGAAATTGAGTTTTAACCCGGGTTAAATTACTTAAACTGGTCTACGAAGTGCATTTTAAATTCAATCGGATTAAACGCCGTCACGGTTTAAAAAACGGGGTTATTATCGGGTTTAACGACTGAATATTGCGGACTTGGGTTTAAAATTAAACCCGGGTGTAAAATTAGTCCGGATTAAAGTGAGTGAATAATATGGCCGTAAGACATTCCAAAGTCCGAATCGCCAAAGTTTTACCTTCGAAAACTTAAAAAAAAAATGTCATAATTTATACAAATAAAGCATACGAAAATTAATTTATTTCTTAGTTTAAATAAAACAATAATTAAAGACTGAATTTACTGGATAAAAAGTGTTTGTTTTTTATAGTTTTATGTGCATATTTTGAATTTTTTAGTGCATATAAATCCGAGCCCTGGTGATCATAGATATTCTTTTCATTAGAGGGTTGTAAAATCTGACCGGGTCAAAGTCGGGGTTCGTTTCTAATCTATAGCGTAGCAAGATGAACGATTTTCGGAACAGAAACTCATAAAAAATATTTAGAAAAAATGATCGGCCTGATTTTAATACGTTAATCCTTTCAAATTTATTCTGTATTCCAATACATGTAAAACAAATAAAAGCTGCTAACCTTAGCGAAGGCTCTTCATTTACTTTAAAAATATAAAATGCTCTGTAATTAGGAAAATCAAACTTAGTTCGGAAGAGAAGTTATATAATACCTACAGTTTTGCGGACGCTCATTTTTTTACGATTTGTCTTACAATGCCGATGCGCAGTGCTGCCGGTCGTGGACAGAAGTGAACTTTCCGAATTTTTTAAAACAAATAGGAGTAGGAAAGTGGGTTAGAAGAAAAATGTTTCGCTAAGTTCACGTTTCTTATAGTTTGCGTTATCTTCAGCGCACTACCACAATGGAACACATAACCATTACGACAGGGTCCAGTCCATGGGTCACCCGACCTACAATATAGGTTAGGTGGGTACCTATCTTAACTACCATTCTCAACATACCTTATATTTTTTATGTTTATAGCAAGGAGTATAAAGAGGAGAGTTAAAGGGAATTTCTTAGCACAGGGGTTCTCTAACTTTGCGTCGCGACACACGCCCGGGAGTGATTTGAAAAAAAAAGTCGGGTGTTGAAAGATTGTGGCGGCCATTGTGTTTTGGAGGCGTCTGTCTAATCTGAGGGGTTTACTGTTCAATCACTGATGTCAAACCACTATGGCAAGTTAGTGCAAAAGATGCGACGCGGTGGGTCTTCAAAGTCGACTCTTTAACGTTTGGTGGTCAAATTCGAGCCAACCGGTTCCGTAAACAATCAACCCGTACTACAAAGGAACTCCAGATCGGCCGAGAACATTGCAGCATTCCGTGAAAGTTTACAGTTGAAATCGAGGTAGTCAATTCCTTGCCGTGCATAAGAAGTCGGCTTTTTGCAGACATCAACATGGCGAATTTTACGTCGGGTCTGGGCCTTCAAGATCCAACTGACCCAGAAGCTCAAAGTTAATGATAATGTAATGACCATAGACAACACCGTTTGTTCACTGACTGGGCTTCTAACTATTTGGAGGAAGACCCCAATTTTGGCCGAAAAATCATCTTTAGCGACAAGGCGCATTTTTTGATGTATGGCTTTGTTAACAAGCCAAATTGTCGTTTAAACGACGCCAACCCACACGAGGTGGCAATTCACCCATAAAAAACATTTTGGGTATGGTTATCGCCAAGACCGTGCGATTTAACCCATAGCTAAACAATTTCTTGTGGGGTTGTCTGAAATCGCGGCTCAATGCGAATAAATCCCAATCGACCGATGCCCTTAAACCCAAAATAACTAATGCCATCGCACAAATTCAGCGGGATCTATGCGGCAGATTGGACCACTCGGACGCGCCACCATGGGCATGGTGTTATATGCCATACAATAATGGCATAATGGGCCTTTCAGATAAAAAAAAAAAGGATTTGGTTAATACCTCGCACAGATTGTGCTTGTTTTATTCCATTTCAAATCCGACCCATCCTTATTGTAAATACCTACCTTTAGTGAATCTTCAGTAAGTTTGGCTTATATTCACATATATGTACTTTATTCCTTTGTGTGCTTTTATGAGCGGCGTCGCAAAAATATTAGGTATAACCTGTAGGTATAGGGAGTCGCTGTATGGAAAAGATTGGGAACCCCTGTGCCCTGTGTTAGCAGACTGATTTTTAAAGTAAACAAAATGGGTCTCAATAATTTGTCGTAAAAAGTTCCTTTTGTCCTTGTTTGATGGACATAAAATAAAAACGCTAAACTCGGAGAAAGAAAACGGTCCAGGCTACAGCTATATTTATTTGAGTGTGATCCACAAATCTTTTGATTAATATGTCGAGATTTTTGTTGTCCATATAACACGGACTATATCTATAGGTAGATACTTTATACGCGATGGCATTGTCGTTATCGTAAGACAAAGGAATTTTTCTGGAAGGACATTAATCTTAGTTTGTCTTCAGATTGACTCTTTTGAAATATCCACCGCTTTTTCTGAAATTCGTGATTAAAGATGATTTTCTTTAACGTTAGGACTTCATTCACGTCACCATCTCATTTTTCTATTGCGCATATACCTCTACCTCTATTCCGCTACCCTTTTAAAATGCCATCAACAAAAGGCGCCAATTCACCCACCACCTCAAAAAGAAAAAAAAAAACACTATAGACTTCTGGGAGAAAAAAAAAACAACTGAACCAAAGAGTTTTAAGAAAATTATGTTTCACTCGTTGAATACAAAAACCACAGTGAAATCAGCGCAAGCAAAAATTGCAACGACAGCATAGAAAAGTCGCCCGTCCCGTAGTTGGAGTGGAGTGAAGTTGGCTTTGACTTGCTCTGGCTATGGCATTTCGTAATAATTAGAAAATACCTACCTACCTACTACGCTGCGCGCTAAAGTACAAAATTTCCATTTTGCATGCGCTTTTCCCCAACATATCGTTTCTTTTTCAGACGCCAGCAAATCGCGGTCACGTGACCACCAATAACACAGTAATCGCATTCGACATCATCATCATCGTCATCTGGTGTGCGGTGTGCTCTAGCTATTCTGTTTTTCGTGTATACCGCGCCATCCAAAGGCAAAGGCCGTAAGCATAAATCCTCCACTCCGCTGAGGGTATGCAACGGCGGCAACATCGTCTACCGGCGCAAGTACATAAGCCAGCGATAATCGAGTTTCACATAAACCGGCGACAGTACATAAATTTAATAATGGAACAGAGGCGAACACTACATCTACAGTGGCAGCTACATAGCTACATATCGACATAAGACCGGACGAGCGAGCTTTAGCAACCCCGTTGCCTGTATATAGATGCAAAGATACCAAAGTGTATCTATCTACATATATACGGTCGAACTGCAGATATACCAAACATGAAGAGAAAACGGCAAACGACGACTACGACGGCAACGACAGCTCGCTGCTCAGCACAGCAGTGCAGAACGGATGTTTGTCGTTCTGCAGAATGCCGCAGGGGCTAAGGGGGAAATGCCAAAGCAAACGCTTTGTAGATATACGATGTAGATACACAGAGAGTGCCTGTGCCTGCCTGCCATCCAAAGGAACAAGAATACAGTCCGATGATGGTCGGAATGCCATCCCTTTTTGGAACAAACATGTTTCCTTGAAGCATTTCGGTGTTTTTTTCCCTCTGCTGCTTTCTTGTTGTTGTTTCTATTTTAAATGGAAATGCTTGTGGAATAGAAATATACAACATTTATCTGGCGCTGTAGCTGTTCATGGGCTTGAATGTGTGCGTATATGTATCTATGTATCAGCCCAACAAGAGTTTGGTAGGGGAAAAGGCAATAGAAGTGCACGATGTAGATAATAATGATGAAGCAGTCGAGTTGAATAGTTGTTGTTGTTGTTGGTGTAAAGTGACTTGTGCGTTCTTTCCACTTTGGAGATTGCTTGTCGTTCGTTTCGTATTAATGAGGCTAACAGGGTGCATCGAAGAATTTTTACATTACATGGAATACAACTCCAATTGCAACCAATTGAATGAACTGGACAGCATTCCAATAAGAAACGATTCTCAGTTAGAACTAAATTGAATTGGATGGCAGTAATCTGACTTAAGCCAATATGTGCGATTACATTGGATTTGGAGTGAATGAGTGTGACCATGGTTGAATTTGGTAATTGGTAATTCCAAGTGCAGAGGGGTTTTCGCCCATATTTGGAAATGGATTCTATTCTATCAGTTACGTATCGATGAGTTAGACATTTTATACTACGGCAGTTGTAGGTATACCTTATAGAACCCATTGTAATGCGTTCCCAAAATGGCGATAAGCCTGCTAGTGAACCAAGTCCTTGTCGTTATTTAACGCTGTCCAGTAATCCTGACATATAGATACCTAAGAAACGATGGAAAAGTAAGAAAGATCTTGAGTGTCTTGGAAATAACGAGCTTTTTCAGGTGTCCTATTCCGCAAAAAAAATGTGGTTCAACATAACATCTGAGCGAAATATTTCATAGAAATAATGGCGGTCAAGCCCACCAGAACAAAAAAGATTTGGTTCTGCACGTCTCCGAAATAGTAATAGAATCTGCGAAGGCTATCTATTCAATTTAAAACGAAAGTATCCCTAACAAAATTATTGGTGGTTCACAAACATCCACAGGTCCATGGAAACGAGCAACGGGTAACTTTAGTTGCATTTTCTTTCCACTTTTAAAAATGGTAAATGGATCGGTACTCTTGTAGTATAGCCCGTCCCAAAGCAAAAGAAAGATCCCAACATGCGCAGTAGCACTTTATTTAAGGTACATTTTTTTCTCTTAAGGATTTTTGATCGCATGAAATTGTTAATGCTCTTCTCTACTTTATCACAAAGTATACCGAAAATTCCATTTCAACCCTTTTAAACACATAGTGGCAGTGGGTTCCACGCTGTCATAGTAAAGTTACTCAGAACTCTGGCTTTCATTACTCTACAGTCTACACATAGCTATTTGAGAAGTGCAACACCCAGCAAATTTCCCTCTCCTTTGGAGTGGGTAAATGTGTATCTTTGGCATAGGCAAACGTCGGTGCTGTGCTGCTGCTGTGTGGACAATCAGTCATGGCTCGCTCGTCAATCGAGTGAGATATCTTCGCAAGCAGGGATATGCTTGTTGTTTGAAATGCGCACATATTTTTTTTAGCTGTAGTTCTGGTTGGAAAAGTAGTTTTGTTGTAGGTAAGAGAATAAAATCCCTAATGTGAAGAGACCTGCGCAAGAAATTTTCACTTAAGTTGGGACGGGCTATAACATGCTACCAATGCTTACATATCTTCAGGGAATTCTACTCAATATTCGGGCCGACTGGAATGGAACAGCAAATTATCGGTGCAATTATCAATGGCATACCATAAATGTAGACTAAGAGCAATTCTCTGCATGCTGAAAGAACTGGCATCTTACCATTCTTACCTCCGATTTTTTAACTAGAAAAGTGCACCAAAACTTCCACCTATGTGGGTAGGCCGGTGGGTATACTATATATATAAATTTCGAGAGATATTCGAATCAGACCACCATTGCCGGGTCTCTTTTCGTCTTTCTACCACTATAAACCTTTCCCAGAGACACTTTCTGGACTTCTCCAGAGTTCTTAGGTATATCTTATCAATATATGTGCCGCTGTCTCAGATTCATGCAGGCATAGCTTACAAGTATCATCCTCTCTGAGGCCCATCTTCCTTAAATAATACCCGAAAATACCATGACCTGTAGTTAACGCCACCACCCATTTCGACTCATTCTTAGAACCCTTCTTTGAGTGGAGCAGGTCGGCCATTTTATTGCCATTTTAGCTTGTCCTACCTTCTCAGGTGTTCTGCCGTGATCCATTTGTGAATCAGCGGTTCTACTATTCCTCTACCAATTGAAGAGAATGGTTCTGGTCCCAGAAATTTTTCAGTTGTCCCCTGTTTTGCACGGGAATCCGCCTTTTCGTTGCCGACGATTCATATGTATTCTCGTACCGAAGTCAGTGTTAGATACCTGATTTGAACTGATTGAACACTTATTGAGCTTGAATACACCTTCCATTTCCAATGATTTTGTAATGGTTGTCCGCTCCATGCATCTAATCACCGACTGATTGTCCAGTGCTATTAGGATATTTCTTCCTTTATATTATTATTATTATTTATAAAGTAAGAGATACAATCTTTTGTTTGTGTTATTTTTTTTTTTTTTGTTAATATGCCTACCTTCTATCTTACATTTTCAGAATGAATGGGCAATGGGACACCCAGAAGCACGGCTATTATAGTATACAAGCCCACATCAACTTATAAAAAACTTGACAGGCGAAGAAACTGTGCAGAAAGATCAGTGTAGTAAATAATGTATGTGAAAATAAATATGACGAAAGGAAGTTTATAATTTCGCCATAATATTTTCCCATCGATACATTTTTTTTTCCGATGATGACGATCGGATTATTATTTTGAAAGAAAAATCCCTTCCGAAATTATATTTTATTTGTATATCGTTCCCTATGCCATACATTCGCATAAGATTCGCTTAGATGTTCGCTTTTTGCTCCTCCGCGTGTATTTCTACCATTCACTGCCGATTCTTCCACCTTAAACTTTCGCAACGTTAACCACTTTACAAAAAATAGGTATCGCCCAGAATACTAACACTATCACAAAGAAAAAAAAAAACTTTTTAAAACTTTTAGTTGGTGGCACCCTGTAGTTGTTACCCAAGTAAACAATAGATACACGTCGGCGATGATATCCCAAAACACTCTTCGAATTAGATTAAAATACTGCGTGATGCGTGTATTCCAGTAGGCATGCATATACACGTACCACTAATACTAACCCACAATCGACAGCTTTGGGACCATTAATAGCTGGGTTCTGGGTAGGTATATGTGCAAGAGAGGGGCTGTTTCTACTTCACACAATTTTAATTGCAATTAAACGTGTTCGCTTGTATATGCAGCATTGTACGAGTATATGAATACATGTTAGGTCCTATTCCTATATAAAATGAGATGTTGTTTGTGTGTTCACATTTGATTTCGAATTTTGTTTCATCACAGAGTTTGTTTAAAATGTGACTTTCCCCCGTCCCTCCAGCGAGGCGCGCAAATGTATTCGATATTCACATTTCGATTATTTAAGCGAATTTTTTACTCTAATAATAGAAAAGTTGTGTATTTGAATTTTATGCGTTAAATTTGATTTAACGACTAATTTACACTTTGGTGTAATGTACACGGTGAGCTATAGAAAAACATTCATTTGATGTTGATGTTATTATAAAATGATGTTTTCGTTTTCGCCTCGTTGCGTCACAAAATGGTGGAAATTTATTTTTTTTTGGTAGGTAGGTATTCCGTTTTCCAATTCGCTTTTATAGCTGAAGGGTATTTTGTTGTCTTTGAATTGAAACATGTTCTTGGGGTATAAAATTGTCGTTTGCAAATTTCAAATAGGGTAGTTTTAGGTGCGTTCTTTTGAGATTCGATGACGATATCACAGCATGGGATTTTTATTGAATTGTATTTCTCTTTGACATTTCTGCAAAGAGTCGGGAGGAGAGCTGACAGTGCTATTAACTTTATTGAGTTTAACGGAAATACGAAGAACATTTTTTGATATTGACAGTTTTTTTTACTTTGGATGTACCTAGCATGTAGGTAGGTAGGTATAACTGAACAGGAAGTAATGAAGGATCTGACACTGACTAAATTTAGAAGCTTTTCATTTTAGAGAGAAATGTCAGTGGATTTAGGTTTATGATATCATGGACGGCACCTGTTTATAGGAACATTCTGTAATTCTATATATATAATATTCAAGGACCAGGAGTAGGTACCTATAGGTTATATGTTAGATATATGACTTGTGATTTTCCAAAAAACAACATTTCAATAGAATACGAAAAAAAAAAAGAAAACGAACGAGTGAGGCTGTAGATATACGGATTAAATAATAAACGTCAAGGTTTCAAACCTATTTGTTTGGCAATTAAACACTTTTGCTGTCACATGGTTTTTCGGCGATAAGAAATCCAAAAAAATGATTCATGATTTAAAAAAAAAAACAAATTTTACCGCGTAGTATTTTGGATAAAAAATATTAATTTTTAATTATAATCATTTCCTGATTTCGGATAGTTTTTTAACTTTGAATGCTGAAAAATTTGAGTTTAACAAATAATCCTTCAATCGACTTCTCACTTTTTTCGTAATCTACACAAAATATATATTTAAGTACATCATACCTATATCTGAATTCGCACCACCTCCCAGTGACTACAAGCAGGGGGGTTGCACACATATTTAACATGATTTTAATATTTTTTATCTAAATACAAATATTATCTAAAACAAAAATCATGAACATTTTGTATTTTTTGTTATCAGCATCACTTTCTCTGTCGATCTAGCGATGTCCGTCTGTCCTTCTGTCCGCACGATTATGGCCGTAATTTAAGAGCTATCGACTTGAAATTTGGTACGTAAGCTTTTATCCACCAAACTGAGCCTAAGTTCGAAGATGAGCAAGATCGGATGAAAACTGCTACTACCTCCCATACAAAATATATAGCTATTTGATGTTAAAAATTAAATTTAAATAGCTACAGTAAAGATAGCAAGTTTAAACTTTGCACATATTGTTTTAATAATGTTTAAAATTTGTTGACAAAAAATAGCTTAGGCGAATAAAAACTACCCATACCTCCCATACATAACAGGTGGCGCAAAAGTAATCCTCCTATCAGAAAATGCTATAAATTTTGCGATTGGCCCCTAATGTCAGTTCTGTTTTGACATTTGTGTAGTAAACACATGCGAAATACACGTTAATAAACAATGTTACGCTACACTGCTCCAGAACGCGGAATATTGGTGACTATTTATTTGAGCAATAACACTGGTCAACAAAAAAACACTTTTTTCATGTAACATGAAAACTTTTGTCTGGTTATGTTTAGGACAGTTATAAGGATAATAGAAATAAAATTAGAATGATTCCAATACGAATAGTTTTTTTGTAATTTAGATTTTATTGAATTTTAGAAATGTCCAGTTTTAAGCACCGAAACGAAGTTATTTCCTTAAATTGTAACATAATTATAACTGTAGCTTTATGATTTTCTTCTATATTTTGCTTCAGGGACATCTCGTTTTAATGTCCAACAGTAATCCGCTAGCATACGTGGACTCCACTTGCCCTGGTACCGTTTTTCTATGGTATAAATGTCTTGGTGGAATCTTTCACCGTGTTCATCGCTAACGGCGCCCAAATTTTCAGGAAAGAAGTCTAAATGTGAATGAAGAAAATGTATTTTCAACGACATATTGGAACCCAAAGCCTTATAAGTAGATAACAGCTCCGCGACAATATTTTCATAGTCACTTGACCGGTGATTTCCTAGAAAATTTGAAGTTATTTTCATGAAAGATTCCCAAGCTGATTTTTCCATATCACTAAGCTTTTCTTTAAAAATTTCATCTTTCATCAATTGCCTAATTTGAGGGCCAACAAATATGCCCTCTTTAATTTTTGCCTCACTCAGCTTTGGAAATTTTTCTTTCAAATATAAAAAGCCGTCACCACTTCTATCCATAGCCTTCACGAAGTTTTTCATGAGCCCAAGTTTTATGTGTAAAGGTGGTAAAAATATGTTATCAGGCTGCACCAATGGAGGATTTTTAATATTTTTTTGTCCTGGAATAAGAGATTGCCTTTTGGGCCAGTCTTTCTTAACATAATGATTTTGTCGGTCTCTACTATCCCACTCACAAAGAAAACAACAGTATTTTGTATACCCAAGTTGTAATCCTAAAATTAGGGCAATCACCTTCAGATCTCCACAAACTTTCCAGTGATGTTCGTTGTATTGAATTTTTTCCAAGATAAATTTAATAGTTTCATAAGACTCTTTCATATTCGAAGCCTCACCTATTGGTATAGAGGGAAGTTTGTTGCCAATATGTAAAAGAACAGCCTTCAAACTTACTTTTGAGCCATCGATAAACAAACGCCACTCTTCTGCCTTATATTCTATACCCAAGACAGTCATTACGCCATGGACATTATTACAAAATACCAGCTCATCAGCTTGTGAAAAAAAAATGTTCAGCTCTTCATCTCGATTACGAAAGTAACATACTTTTGTTTTTGGTTGCAATAAATTCCATCCCTTTAATCGAGAGCCCAAAAGTTCTGCCTGTTGTTTCGACAAATTTAAGTCACGTACCAAATCATTGAGATCTCCTTGAGATAGTAGGTGTGGCTCATTAGATGAGGAGCCTTGCTCAAAGTCTGGATCTAATGTCTCGCTTTCGGTTGTTTCTGGTGTAGCGGCCAGATCGGGACTTTCAGGTGGTTCTGGCACAGGCAGTTCTTCACTATGAAGGGTCGGTCTTCTAGCAGATGGCAGGTCAGGATACTTCATTTTACTTTTTCTTTTAATTGTAATTCCTTTTGTATTAGGCAGACAAAAATAACAATCTGATAGGTGGTTCGTTGGTTCACTCCAAATCATAGGTATTGCAAAAGGCATAGATCGAGATCTTCTCGCCCATCCAGTAAGAAGACCAACACATGTAACACAACAGATGTGTGGAACCCATGCTTTGTCTTGTTGTCCGATGGAAAAGCCAAAATACTCTTTATATAGCTTAGTTACTAATGGTGTCAAATTCCTTCGCTGAGTTTTAAACGTAATGTCGCCACAAATGTAGCAAAACTTGTCGGGATCATTTTGACACTTTCTTGACATTATTTGAGAATCACTTAACACAGAAAACATAAAAACAATACGCTCTTCAAATGAAACAAAACTTTAGAATGCTCGACAATGAAGCAAAAACTGCATTTTTCAGTTTTGTGGGAAGTAGCTGTAACATGAAAACGAGACCTGATGGAAAAATAATAAATATGGCGGTAAGCTGATTGTAGGCGGGTAATTCAAAATTAGTAAGCACTTTTTTTGTTACAAAATTTTGTTGACCAGTGTAATCGGTCGGTGACTTTGGCACAACGTGAATTTCGTCGCAGATTTCCTAGCCGTCCAACGCCTACTGGTGAAACACTGCGACGTTTAGCCGCTCGCCTCGAAGAAACTGGCACAACACGAGATGCTGCCAGGCGTGGCAGACCCCGGAGTAGCCGTTCTGCAGAGAATATTGCTGCTGTAGCCGAAGATGTCATGGAAGCGCCGTCGACATCGACCAGACGACGTGCCACGCTACAGAGCAATGATCAACGAGTTCTTTTTGCCGCAACTTGATGAATTGGGATTGGAAAACATGTGGTTCCAACAGGACGGTGCAACGGCACACACTGCACGTGCCACAACCGATATGCTGAAGGATGCATTTCCCGGGAGCCTAAATCTCCCGTTTTGGCGATTTGCACTGGCCAGCAAGATCGCCTGATTTGACCGCTCCAGACTTCTTTTTGTGGGGCTTTTTGAAGTCGCGGGTTTATGTCAACAAGCCTCAGACACTTGCAGCTCTTAAAGACAATATCCGTCAAGAATGTGAGGACCTATCGCCGGAAGTTTTGGCCAAAGTGATGGAAAATGCCATAAAAAGGGCTCAAATGACAATCAACTGTGGCGGCGGCCATTTACATGACATCATATTCTCTAATTGATGTAAAAAAAATTAAAAGACCAAATAAAAATAATCCACAAGAAGAATCAAAGTTTTTCTTTTTTTTTTTAATTACAGCCAAAAAACATCGGAAGGTTATTTTTGCGCCACCTGTTATATACCTATATCTATATAATTTCGTACATCTTTCTTGGGTTGGCTTCTCTTTTTCACTCTCTCGAAAAAAATCAACTTTATTCGTATCATTTCGTAAAATGTACTTCGCTTACTATAAAATTTTTGATCGAAGCTAATTCTGTCAAAATTTATCTACCTATTTAAAATCACATAGAAAAAATATTTTTTTTAGCGAAATGTGAAATTAGTTTTTTTTTAAAGTTATAAATGATTGATCAAAATGTCCGACAAAGACGCATTTTTCTATGGTAGGTAATTGACAGCGAAGATTGGAATATCGTGCAATATCGTTTACCCTTAGTCCGGAATCTGGATGTATTCAAAGTGTCCGAGGTAAGCTAAAGTATTTTTTCTCAAAATAGGTACATATAGAATATTATTATGAAGCTATTGCGTACTACATTTTTATGTGGTTTTACTTTTGGTTATCTACAAATTGAGATGTTAATTCGTCATTATCATTCAGGTCACCTATGCGAGTATCAGGCCCAGGCGGATGTTTTCTTCAGTCTTCGCTTGATTTGATTTTTAAGGCTCTTAATAGGTGCTATTGCCCAATCAATTTACTTATTTCACTTGTAGATATTAGAATGTGTGCTCCAATATCACTATATATGTAGGTACCGCAGTACAACCCGCTGAATCTATATAAATATAAAAATGGATCCTGATTTGTGTTCGGATACGTATAATTTGAACCGACTCGATTGAGCTCAAATTTACAGATAATCTTAGGTATTGGCCCAGGAGTGCACTGAAGGAGATTGGTCAAAATTGGACAAAGGGGCATGGCACCACCCAAAAAAAACATTCGAAACCTTACCTCCTATACGAAAAACATATTCTATGGGGGAAATTCGATGACGTTATATCTCGATAACCGCTGGGCCGATTTTAATCATTCTTTTTATATTTTGTTCGTATTGAAAATTCCACCAAATCGATTTATTCCCATTTTTTACGAAAGAATACTAAGGCCTATAAGCAATACAATTCCTGTGCACGGGCAAAGCCGGGCGGGTACAACTAGTTTGTCGTTAAATCTTCACACTAGTGATAATAAGGGCCAGCATATATGAGAATTATTATTGTACACATTTCTATAATCGTGCCTCATGTAACCTTGTTTTGCAGGATCCTTTAAACATTTTTTTTTTTAAGAAACTGAATACGTCACTTTGTTTGTTTGAATACTTTTTTTGACAACTAATTCGCTAAGGATTTTTCTCAGCGATAGCTTACACAGGCGATTGACGTCTTTGCTATAGTGACAACCAGACAAATTGCATAACGCACTTGTGACGGAAACGTTATAGGACCAGACAAAATCATGCCCACATGTATTTTCGATTATGTCCCTCGATACGTATACCTACATGACAATATGTCAAAAAAAATTGTAGAGTTATACGAATAGAAATAGTGTAGGTAGATATGAAACGTTTTTGATTATTTATTTTTAAAGACATTAAAATAATTGATTAGATAATACACCTACCTACTTTATAATATGTTCTTAGGTTCAGTTTTCATAAGATTTGGAATTGTTATTGTTCAAAAAACAGTTAATCTCAAATTAAGAGAAAAACTTATTAGAAATGCCAATACATATTCGCAAAAATTAAGAGAAATACCTTTTTATCTATAAATCGTTGGAGTTCGAGTCGTTTCAGCAAATTCAAAGATACGGATATACCTACCTACCTGTTAGATAAATCATTTTTATTTTTCTACCAACTTGTAAACTTTTAAATCAACTGTAGCTGTAGATACATATGGATACAAATGTACCTCTTTTATAATTACTATTGCAGAGTCGGTACATACCTAAAAACATTGCCCTTAGAAAGCACTTCGCGAAATGTAGCGGATTTGAAAATGGGGCGTGGCACCTTTCAAAGAACAAAGTTATTTAAAATACTGTATATTGACATTAGGGCTCTAGTCTTGAAATTTGGTAACTAAATGTATATTGCCGCATATCGGAAGCATTTTACAAAATGTGAGCGGTAGTATTGTACTTACATAGTGGCGCCTTTTGTATAAACTTTGGTTTAGCTTCCAATTTGAAAAAAAAAAAAAATTATCTGAAACATCTAGTACTTAGATACTATATTTGTATTATTCCACATGGTAAGCAAATGTTCAAGCAGGAAATCGTCTGCGGGTGTAATTTATGATAATGTTAAAAACAGTCGGGAGTGATGTTTAGCGTGTAGTTCTCGAGGTTTACCTATCATATCTTCCATATAGTGTTGCATGAAAGGAATCTCTTTCCATATTATTATACAATTTATGAAATATGCTTTTAAATACACAATCATGCCTAATCATTTTTCCAATTGAAGGTAGGTCGACGCCGATTACATCAAATAAAAGCTACCTAAATAGCTACCGAAATACCCACATCCAAAATTCCCAATCTAAATATGAAAAGTTAATCTCATCTAAGATAACGTATTTTGAACGAATATATGTTTCGTACTGAAATACGGAAAAGTATTTTACACAAGTGACTGCACAAACACAATTGAAACCGGATTGTTAAAGCAACCATAGAGTTGAAGTATCTATAGACCTATTTGCGAATGGATTTACCTCAATTGTTGATGCTTTTCTATTTTTGTATCAACTCTTCGATAATGGAGGTAACCATTGTGTAGGGTATACCTATCACTTAAGAAGGTCTTCCAATCATATATAAAAATGTTGTGGTAACAAAACTTTGGAGAGGGTTTTGGTTACTCGTATACTCGTGCTGCCGACATCATTTTGTTTTTTTTAGTAATCCTCCTTCACCTTCCCACGCATGTTATCCAAACTTGGTAGACTCTTCCTGTTGTTGAAATATGACCATTTCCTGGCTGCAAATGTCATCAGCTTTTATTCATCCAAGAGGAGGATTGAATGCACGAGAGAAGAAGCTTCCTAGAGCTTTTTCGCTGTATGGAAATGGAGTATGGATGGACTGGGCGCCCTTTGGCAATTAATATCCTCCTTTGGATTGAACATTATTGTCATGAACAGACTACCGTGCGATGCCACCGCATATCGTATATGTATATGTCCCTAAGGCTAGCATCGAGGTATAGCTACTAAAGCTAATGGATATAAACTCTCTATGATGGCTATCAAAGAAATTGAAAACACTAATGGGTAAGGGTGAATTGCACTTGCTATGGAAAGATGATTGGAAAAGTTATTACGCGAATAAACATAAAAATATGTAGTAAAAACGATTTTATATTCAATTTCTCTCGTTATGTTAGGTACTATTATACAGATGTTGTGTCACGGGTGTAAAACTTGTCCCCTCTTGCAATTTTCCATAAATTTGAACACTCACACGAATGGATGTTTTGAAACGCTGTAACCTTATTGCTTCGTAGAATACTCTGCCAACTCATAGACCGTAGTACTTTCTGTTAAATATTTCCAATAAACTGGGTTATATTTTTAGGGTATAAATAAGTAGATAGAAAGGTGAAACTGAAAGCGGTTTTTCTATTCTGTGAATATTTGTTCCCATATAACCCTTTTCTTAATATAGGTACACCTACACAGGGTTCGTCTTTTTGTCAATACTGGGTACGACTAACTAACTATCGTACCTCTAACCGTTCGGACGTGTTTTTCTTTCGCTCCCGCTTCGCGACTTTAAATAAATTCAATTCCAATTTATATATTTGCATACTTGCAATTTTTTCCCCTGAACCTATTAATCGGACATTGCCTTTCCACCCAGTTCGCGAAACATTAATTGACCCAATTTAAGAACTATGTCAAAGCAGTGCGGTAATAGTGATTGTGTGTCAACATCCCAAGACTTTAGTGCTGATTGGGTAAATTGTAATGGGCTATGCGGAAAATCATTTCATGCTCTCTGCATAGGGTTAAGTAAGCGCTCCATTACATACCTGAGCGACTATAACAATAATTTCCTTTTCTTTTGCGACGAATGCAAGGGCATATCTCTTTCCCACGTTATGCTGGCAATAAAATGCATTAGTGACACCCTCAACATAAATTCCTCCGACAGCAAAATGTTCTTCAAAAAAATCGGGTCACAATTCGCAAAATATGATGAGTTGTTCAAGAGTGTGGAAGAAATATCTAACAGCATAGATGTCTCCACCATGTTTTTCAAATCGAAGTTCAAAAGCATAGAGAAGCAATTGACAAGTCTAAGTGATATAACGAAAAAGTTACCGGCTGAGATCAATTCGAAGTTTTTGACTTTGAAAAGCGATTTGAAATTAGACATAAATACTACTCTGAACCCACACATATCAACGATTAATGACCATTTCAACTCCTTCCGGACCTACCTTGATTCCAACCTACAAAGCCCTTCATCACCAAATGCCTCACCCCATCAACTCGTCGATCCACTACTGCTGGACATTATAAACAAAATCAATGAGGTCAGCAATGATGTTGCAGCTTTCCGACTAGTTATGGGCGATATTGATGAAAACCTTAGAGTGGCATCAAGTAAAATTGATTTCATACCTGAGCTCATTCAACCACAATCAAGCCAAGTCTACAACACGTCAATACATACCGAAATCCTGGAATCAGCAGAATATCCAACCCCATTTAATCCTCAACCAGCATCAACGACGACTTCAACAACACCAACAACCACTACAATCGCAGCAATGTCCACACCCACACCGACAACAACATCAACGACGTCTACAACCACAACAACAACCACTACATCTGCAGCAATATTCACACCTACCCCGGTCTCAACTGAATCAGACACTATGCCACAAAGCGATTCGGAGCCCTTAATCCGATACGGCACACTTTGGACACTCGACGACTGGAATAAAAGGATCGAAAAATTACACAGAACTGCCTGCGAGTATAATTCCTTTATAATAAATAGCGCTCCTCAGCATGCAGACGTCTCTTGGATGAACAAATTTTTCCTGCAGAAATTTGGCATCTCTATCCGTAACTGCCAGATAATCTCTCCAACTAACACCAATAATAAACAATTCAAGCTCGATTTACCTTCCAAATACTCCTGGCTTTTTTCGAGCCCCTCGACCGACGTTTTCAGCTTGGGAAAGATGACTATCAGCAAGTTGAATATTACAGGAGAGGTGAAGCTTAGTAATAACAATAAGCCTAGTATTAAGCCAAATAAAAAAAAACGTTAGTCTAAGAATCATAGCTCTAAATCTAGTCCTAATCCTGACCCAAACTGGAGCTTTAAAGTTGGAACATTTCCTCTATTCTCCCCTCTCACTTTTCAGCCACTTACCTCTTTCTCTCAACCAACCACTTTTCCTTACACAAACTTTAACACAGCACCTCCTCAAGGTACCCCTCATCACCCCACGGTAATTTCAAACCCACCTAATGCCCCGCCTGCCTCCAATTCTACAAACTCTTCTCACCCAACCACTCCTCCTCACACGACCTTAGCACCTCCTCAAGGTACCCATCATCACCCCACAGTAATTTCAAAGTTACCTAAGCCTCAACGAAATCGCGTATCATTTAACCTAAATCCCGATCCTAGTCTCCCCTCTAATTATCCGCTAGCCCCTGTTAGCTCTCCACCGACTTCCAATTACCCGAACTTCATACACTCCCATGTTCTCAATCCTGTCCCGTCCACCTCTGCTGCCTCCAATTCTGCTCTTCCCATTATTTCTCCCCATAAAGAGACACCTACTCCAATATCTAAGGCTTCCGCAATATTTGATCCTCTGCTCCCCCCAGCAGTTAAACTTACTTCCAAGTTTGTAAACCATAATATGTCCTCCCCCAACGACCTTGATGGCCGATATATTATGTCACGGCTGAGAGACCACAGGCTTTTTGAAAATGTCCGACTTTACCTTGCCTACTTATTTGATAAGCCTGAATCCATCTGCATTGACGGTAAAACCAAAACAAACGTTCAGATATATATTCAAAAAGAAGGCCTCCCTATTGATCCTGCTGAACTTCGAGAAATCTACAACCGTTATCACGATGGCTTCAACATTTCGTCGACTACCGTGGACAAAGACCTATCTGCTTTTGCTTCTCATATCAGCTCTAAACGTATCTCGCACCTTCAACGGAACCGTGCTGACCACAACAAATATTTTCGTCCCTAACTCGATACCTGATACACAGCCATCCCTCCATCATAGAATTCCTCTAATCTTTTACTATCAGAACGTAAGGGGCCTGCGTTCAAAAACCCAAGCTGTTCTGCGCCAATCTCATGCACTTCCATTCGATATCTACGCGTTAACTGAAACCAACCTGATTCCCGATATAAAGAACCCGGAATTATTCCCGCCAACATTTAACGTCTTTCGGGACGATATCAACCGCCCAACGGATGACCCCCCCTGTCGAGGTGTTCTTCTTGCTGTTCACAACGACCTGGACTCTTCTCCGATTGCTACTTCTTCGTCAACAAAACTCGACTATGTTGCAATAAAAATAACACTCCCCCATAAGTCCCTATACGTAATGTGTTTTTACATCCTGCCGGCCCAGCCTATCGAATCCTACCAACTTGCTGTCAATGCGATCGATCAAGTAACAGAGTTATCTGAATCTTCTGACGACATAATCATTTTCGGCGACTTCAATCTGCCTCAACTGCACTGGGTTTTATCTGATGATGAATCGTTTTTGATTGCGTCAAATCCCAACTCAATCAAAGAATGTCTCCTCATTGATCGACTAACTGACTCAAATCTATGCCAAGTTAGCGGGATTTCTAACTATATGGATAGGCAGTTAGACCTAATCTTCACTACTGACCCGATCAACTCCTCTGTCTCGCTCTCCCCCCTTCTTCTTTCGACCATTGACAACCTTCACCCCCCACTTCTTCTTTCATTTTTTCACGACCACCCACTAAACGAGCACCTCAACAATGTTTCATTTGAGTTTGCCAATCTCCCTGTAAACGATGCCCTCTCCTTGTTCTACAGAGAATTATTTATTTCTATCTCCCTTTTTGTTCCTATTTCTCGTCCAAAACCCTTTTCTACATCCCCCCCATGGTATAATCGAAACCTCCGATCGTTACGCAACAAGAGAAACAAATTATGGTCAGTCTTCCTTCGAAACAAATCTTTTTCTGACTATTCCAATTATCTCGGCTCCTACCTGCAGTTCACCCAAGCCTATAACTCCCTCTATCAACGATATATAAACGACGCGCAAGTGAATCTTATAAGCGACCCCAAATCTTTTTTCCGATTCGTTAATTACAAGAAAAAATCCGACGGTTACCCACCATCCCTTTCTTACGAAAATACAGCTTCAAGTGATCCACACACCATTGCTAATTTTTTTGTCACCTTTTTTAAAAAATCTTTTGCCGACAACTCCTTTGTACCAGATTCTTCCTATTTCAAATACCTACTCAACTACTCCATTGGCCCCTCCCTCTCTCAAACGTTTGAACCTACTGTAATTGAAAATAAATTACAACAACTTAATGACGAATATTCACCTGGCCCAGATGGTATTCCCGCTATATTTCTCAAGAAGTGTTCCCTTGTTCTCTCCTATCCTCTTTCGCACCTCTTTCGGCTCTCGCTTTCCCAAGGCGACTTTCCTCAGATATGGAAGTCCTCCTTCATAACACCAATTCATAAAAAGGGATCAAAGAGCGAAGTTACTAATTATCGCCCGATAGCCAAACTCTCGCATATACCCAAACTCCTCGAAAGTATTTTATACGAATCCTTAAGCTTTCAATGCAAATCTTTAATTTCCCCAAACCAACATGGCTTTCTCAAAGGTAGATCAACTTCCACTAACCTCGTTGAATTCGTGTCCTCTGCCCTAACGGCTATAGAAAGTGGTAAAGAAGTTGATGTTGTTGCAACCGACTTCAGTAAAGCTTTTGATAAGATATCGCATAAATTAATTCTTTTCAAATTGTCTGCCCTTGGTTTCGAACCAATACTGCTGAAATGGTTATCATCTTATTTGGAAAACCGTTTTTATAGTGTTCGCTTCAGATCCACCCTATCCGCCCCTTTCCTGGCAACCTCAGGTGTACCACAAGGCAGTCACCTAGGCCCCCTTCTCTTTATCCTAACTATAAACGACCTTGAAAGGGTTATTAAACACTCCTCTATCTCTCTCTACGCCGACGATACCAAATTTTTCAAACACATTTCTTCATCACAAGACCCCTGTTTGCTGCAATTAGATCTAGATAGTTTTTCTACCTGGTGTCTGAAAAACTGCCTAGAGCTCAATATTTCCAAATGCCAATCTATCACCTTATCACGTAAGCACAATAAGTCCCCACCCCGTATATACCTACTTAATGATCAACCTATATCCACCGTTCAGTCTCTTCGTGACCTCGGCATATTGTACGACCGCGAGCTTAATTTCCGCTCGCATATCGAAGAGATAATACGTAAAGCCAATTCATGCCTTGGATTTATCAAACGATGGTCAAAAGAATTCACCGACCCCTACGTGACCAGATCTCTCTACATCACTTTTGTCCGCCCACTCCTTGAATACGCTAGCCAAACATGGTCACCCTTTCAGCAAATTCACATAAGCAGAATCGAAAACATACAAAGACGTTTTCTTCGATTCGCACTCCGCGGTCTTTCTTGGAATGATCCCCTTATTCTTCCTCCCTATCAAGACCGGCTCAAACTTATTGACTTGAATAGCCTTGAGGATCGCAGGGATGCTGCTGACATTCTCTTCATTCATCGACTCCTATCAGGCTCTATCGATTGCCCGTCTCTTTACAACTCCATCTCCTTCAATACAAACCCTCGTAATTTAAGATACCCCCGCCTCTTCTATCTTCCAACCCACCGCACGTCCTACGGCTCCAACGAACCAATTTCCCGTATGCTACGGAAGGTAAACTCAAACATTTCCATTTTTGATTTTAACCACAGCACTCCCTCCATTAAGCTCCGCCTCCTTAACTCTAAACCCTAGCTTTAAGTCCAAGTTATAAGTCCTAGTTTTTAGTTCTAGTATTGTAAGTTTGTTGTTTCTAGCTTGTACTAAGCCTAATAAATGGGGGCATTATGCCCCCACCAAAATAAAAAAAAAAATAAAAATACGACTCCCACTCCATATCATCACAGAAACATATGCAGACCAGTCTACCGTGAAATGGAAATGGAAAAGAATTGCTTTAATGTCGAAAAGTAACTGCTTCGTGGGAGCTGCCTTCAGTATCGGTATGAGCTAAAAACTTCTGACTGCACTGAGGAGTAGGTTATTCTACCGCTCTTGTCTGAGAAAGCTTTTTAATTCAGACTCGGTATAAAATTGTAGACTCCTTCTACTCGCTCCAACTCACACAAAACGATTGTTTATAAAAAGCTAGACATGGGGTCCTAAACTGATTTGTATAGTTTCAACTAATTATTTTTTAAATTTCACTTTATGACTGGATCGGTGAGTACTTCAATGAACTCAAATGTTTTATATCCTAGCTAAGAGATTAAATTGGAACTTCCGCACATAAACAACAAAAAAGTTGTATGGACATGCCATAGGTATGGTAAGCCAGGACCTAGAGAATCTCTTCAAAGATCACATACTGTATTTTTTCTTAGTATGGTAGACCAAAACCGACCAAACGACCGTGATAGCAAAGCTCAAAAGAGTACAACGTCTTGCAACGTATATCCAGAGCCATGAGAACCTGCACCACAGCTGCTATAGAAGCCATACAATACGACTTACTCCTCTCCACAGCAAGTTTGCTATATATTATCGAAAAACATGTCTAGTAAACATCCAGAACTAATGACTTTATTTTCAGAACTTCCCAGAACTTTACATAATCTGTGTGGTTACAAACCAACTCCAACAGACCTTTTGCCTTAACAAACTGTTCTTTACGGAGATACCAACAGAGAAGCACGGGTCATCTCATCATAATAGCTCATCCAACTGCAAAAAATGGCCTAATTTTATATGTGGTGGGGGCTGGTATCCACGACCCAAATAATTCCAATTGTGATGGTAAAGCTCCATTATATTTCATGCAGAGTTTCACGTCAGTAAAAAGTGCTCCAACATTTACAACACTGGTATCAAGGGCTTTCACGTCCATACATTCACGGACAGCCAAGCAGCTATTAATGCTACAACTAGAACACTTAGCTGCAATATTATGATGAGCAATTAGATGGTAAGCTAAATTTTTAGACTGCTCATAGTTAATTTATTCTCAGATCTCTGGTCATATAGAGTTCTCTCTGACTATGTTCTGCCTCCGTAAGACAAATGTACGCCAACTCAAAGTTTAGGCTCATCTCTTGACGCCATAGATTCGTATATACTTATTCTTCGAACAATTCTGAATTTTCTTAAAAGCACGAGCACCCTTTCGTATATACAGTATTGTTAATTTTTTTTTTTTTTTGGTAAACACAATTTCTCCAATATCAATTTCTCCAGATCTTTGAACAACGGTTGAAGCTATTGGGTTAACATATTTCTCAAACTCATAGAGCGCTTCTTTCAATTTATGGGCAACGCAATAGACCTCTTGACCAAATAAACAGTGTCACCATTATACCAACAAGTTTTTAACCAGCTTTTCGCTCTATGGTGTTAAGCAAAGCAGCCAACCATAATAAGAAGAGTGCACAGCGACGATAATATCGCCGTCGTAAGTGAAAGTGTGGAAGATAAATCCGCCAGTTCGTCGAAGAGCTCAGCAAGTCGCCACCTTTGTCCGGGTACTTAATGGAAAAATGTGGAAGTTAACACAAAAAAAAAACAGTTGGTGCAAGAATTAAAGCCTTTCAATCATCGTTTGCGTTATATAGTTTCAGATTATGGGCATGGGAAGGTTCAAGGCTTTTTTTTCTTTTCGAAAAATTCGGCCCAGCGACGAGGCTCGTTAGATTGCCTACCACTTTTCTAAGTACGGCGTTTCAGAGTTCGCTGTTGAATCTCCTTCTTCAAATGCCGTCAACACAAACGGAGCCGAACATTACTCGCGTTTAAAACGACCATCATCTTTATCCGCCTTCGCTAATGTCCATGCTTCTGTGCCATATTCGAGAACTGGGATGATGAGGATCTTATTTAGAGTTTCCTTAGTGTTTGTTGACAAGGCTTTACTACTCAATTGTCTCCTGGAGGTCAAGGAAACATTGATTGGTAAGCCGTAAGCGACAGCATAATTCTTTCCTTGATTTCTGAGATGATGTCATTTTTAAAGTTCATATCGGAGGTAGATAACATCCCTAGCTACCCTAAAATTATGCTAACTGTTGTGATTATCCGTGAAAATTTGTGCCTCTGTGGCCTACATATTTCACAAAATTACAAAATTTGTATTGAAATGTGGAATAAGCTACTGGAGGCTACTGGTACTTCTGCTCGAGAGTTTCGTTGAAGAAGTTATCCTTTTTTGACATCAAAGGTCTGGGTGAGGCAGAGGATGGCCGCGTTCAATACGCTTTTGCCTAGCTAGTCAACAGCCTCTGATTGGTCGATTTGACTGCAAATCTATAGGTAAGTTTCGTGTGTTAGGCAAGACTTTCTGCCTAACTCTATGATAAACTCTCACCTAAATATTTAGGTGCCTAAGCACATTGTTTCTGACCTTATGATGTCACATGTGGCCTTGAAGTCGATAATTAGATGGAGGGTATCGATCGGCACATTTGATCGGTTGTGAACTTTCCGGGCTTAGCTGGTAGGAGCTAATCAGTTCGTTGACAAATATGCGGTGTTAAAGAGACTGACGCCTCTATATTTGGCGAATTTTAAAAAGTCTTCTTCCTTATAGGAGTAGATGACAGATGTAGGTACATGCTTTCTACCAAGTCGTATCGCGCTACCTTAAATAGTTCCCCCAAAAAAAAACTGCTATAGTTTATAACAAATCGCAAGATAGCTAGTCAGGGCCCAGGGGTAAGTATGGTGTTAGATAATAACTCAGTCAGCAGTAGCAGCCCGCCTTAACTTCAAACTCACCTGTATGAAATAGCTTCAAACAAAAGCTGAAGACATTCATCTCACATGGGAATAAGGAATGCTTTCTTCTAAAAGCAGTTCATGAACACGTACCTATATCTAACCATTTAACGAATATTTCGTATATGTAGCTAGCTAGATATATGTAGGACAGATACAAGTTCATAAATAGAACAAAGCTTCAGTTAAATGACAAAATAATCAAAGAATCACGTCGAGAGAAAAATAATGAAGGGTGCTTAAGGAAGAGTAAAATATTTTATAATGATGGCGTATCCTACAGTGAGTATGTGTGCAGTCGCAAATGAGAACCTTTCTCTGTATAAGCGTTAGTACGAAAAATTCATGGAAGATGTCCAATATAATTTTTTAACTTCATTAAAGAATCCAATTTTGGAATTCTCGTTTTATTGTCGATGCTTTTCGGATTTCTTGTTTGAATATCTGTTAAAGGACCGGTCTTCCAGATATCCAGATATCGGTTGATCTGTTTCCAACATTTCCAAATATAAAAAAGAAAAGGTTTGTAAGATTCTAAGATTCGTATATACTTATTCTTCGAACAATTCTGAATTTTCTTAAAAGCACGAAGCACCCTTTCGTATATACAGTATACAGATTCAAGCGCTTTTTACAGCTTTTGTCCACTTATAGTTGAATTATTAGCGACACTAACTACCCTTTTGATATGACTTTTGCCCCGCCTTGCAATCTACCTATTGTATGACTACTGCAAAAATACAAATCGTAATTTGAGGGATGAAAAAGAATCGTGATTCGGTGGTGTATCGTACAACTTTTCGCTTTGGAAATGGAATTGCCCAAACCTCCCCTAATTTCATTGCTTGTTTTGAATGCTTTATAAAGGTTGTTCTGGTTTCGTGTGTATGTTAAATTTTAAGGGTTATTTAGGTTTAAGAAATTTTTTTCAATTGCATCTTATTTTGTTTGAATAAAAATGAATCGAATTTGTTGGACGCACACCTACTCAGATTTGGGGAGCTGAATTTTATATCAAATCAATTGTACCTACTTCTTAACATTATATTGTATTTAAACGTTAGGGTATATTGCTCCAATGGATGCTACAGTCTTATATTTTGTCAGCGCTCATTCTGAAGGCAATTATATAAGGATGTAGTTTTGCTTTTCGTCTGTTATCCCTACCTTTTAAGAAATATAAGAAAAATCCTATATAATATTATATATACCTATCGCTATAGTACTTAATTATAGAGTTATATTCTATCTCTTAAGAAAAGTATAATCTTTTAAAGTGTTACCCCTTAAAAATGGGGCAAGGTTTAAAATTAATACTACTAACAGTTCGTGAATTATCGTGATTTTCAAATTAGTGTAGCCGCCAAAAGGGCGGAGATCATATGAAAAATGTGTTCTTATTGCGAGTCTACACAGAACATAGCTAATATAAAACACCCTCATCGTTTTAACATGTCACCTGATGACGTTGTGATACACTAAGAACTTGGCACCTATGGCTGTCAATCGTTCCGTCACTTGCGTATACTTGACATCTTTAATCAGTGCAGCCTTATGACACTCACGTATACCTAATAAGAAACCAAGATATGACGTTTACAATAAATTTAAAGACAGCACACCGGACTGCCTGGACTGGCTCTTTCCCATTACTGTCATAAAATGTGTACCCATTTTCACCAGATGCCTCGCAAAGACGGAGAACGAAAAGGCAACAATGGAGCAACACTTATAGTGACATCATCTGCAGATTGTATCCCGCAATTGACACTAAATAGTCAAAGATCATAACATCTATTCACGCCTTAACGCATTTACCGTTTTTAACCAAACTTTCACACATCTTTGGTCCATATACGGTTTCTGTGAAGTTTGGTCAAAATTGGACAAAGGGGGGTGGCTCTGGTCTCATTTTTGAATAAATAAGAATCCATGATCAACAGCGTATAAGTCAAACCAGACCGTGCGTTCAATGAAGTCTATAGTCTATACTTTTGTAGACTGTCCTGTTCCGGACATTTTTCTTGTAACCGAGCCCGTCCCCACAAAAAGGCAATACATTTCCTAATCCAGTAAATTAATAAAAGTAGGTCATTATACCATAGCTGACACCTACTGTTTTTGGTAAAACGTTTGAAAACTTCGCTTGCACTTTGCAGTGCTCGAATAGTATGTGCTCGAGGTTGACTTTCCTTGGCTGAAATCATTGCAACGACTTTAAAAATCTCCCCATCAAGCATCAAATAGCCAAACCGCATATTTAGGGCCAAGCAACAGGTCCATTTTCTGGAGATAATGCATTGTCACCGAATACTTGCAAAAACTGCAACTAATTTAGGTCAAACTAATAGGGTTAAGTTAGGTGGCTCTCTTGGGTTGGTGGCACCAAATTCGTATGTCCATTGTGACACCGCACACGAGATGGAGTGGCTGGAAGACTAGTGCGAGCCCTATACTGACTTTAATCAAGAAGCAAGTGAACATTGTGCTTGTGCCAAGAATGGGGGACTAAAAGAGTCACTAAACCAATTCACCTGGTTAAACTTGTAGCTCAAATCTCTAGGTATCGGTTTATCCAGGATTCCAGGGCAAAATAAAAGGTGACTGTATGGAAGTCTACTCCCCATATATAGAATCAGTCCTTTATTATCCTACCTAATGCGGTTCCATATGTGATCTTGACGGCTTTTAAAGCCTAATTCAAAAAGCAATGAATTGAATGTAGTAGAGCGGATGCGGTTTCACACTGCACACTGGTGTCAGTTAGATGAGACAATATTGTTTGTTTGTTTTTTACCAAAATTGCAATTAAAAATTAATCAGTTCTTCACCCATGAAGAGTTTTTTTGTTGACTAGTGCCGGCACATGTGACAGATTACAGATAGATGAAATGCAAAACCATTCTCATTTGTCATCTCATTTCAATAAGATAGAAAACTAAATTTATTAGTTTAATTAAATAATATGGGCATATTGTTTCAGCCTAGGGCTCATGTGTTAGGTGCCCTTAGGGTAGATAAAGACGCAGGACGCAGCTGTCTATAATCATTTCAAAGCCGATTGTCTATTACAGAGTCAACCGATTTATGTTGTCACTTCAGCCGAAAGGTTTTATTTTTTTATGCAATTTCTCTGTATAAGTAGATACCTACTTTACTGTAAAAATGCTTACTTGACTGTTTGAAAAATCAATATCTCGCAGTCCTTCTTAGTAGTTCGTGTCATTATATCCATCTGTGGGGATCCTAGTAATAGTAACGTTAATTAAAATTACATTAGGTATGTATCTATCTATATGAGAAGTTAAAGAAGTGACTCCCTTTAACGAGCCACGACGTATGTATTTAATTTCAACGAAAGTATGGGTAACTAAACATGCTTAGTTATGCAAATATTTGCTTATCCGTGGGTATGGAACGAGCAAAAAGGATACCCTCTTCTCTTCTTATGCGATACATTTCTTCTATGTGCGGGCACGGATACATCGCATATTGGATTCCAATTTGTTATGAATAATTTTAAAGTGTTTGCTGAATCGAGCCAGTAGCCAGTGAAAATAAAAATGATGGTTTTTCATATTTTGTATTTAATTTTATATTATATTTAATTGATGTCTGTACTGTACCCTTATGCGTTATGCCGTTGGAAATATTTATTTTATTTTCATCAAAGTTATCGCGTGTATAACAGAAGGTATATTTTAGGACTAAAAAGAGTTGTCTTTTATAGTACATTTTTCGGGGATGGGGGGGGGGTCAATCTGTATAGGAGAAGTACTCAGGGGCGGATCCAGGGGTATGGTGATGGGGGTCATGACCATACCCAAAACTCCAGAGAAAAAAAGGAAAAAATAAAAAAAGATTAAATAACTGAAAAGAACTACAGCTGTGATAATACATTTTGCTGTCAGTGTCAGTGTTTATTTTTTTGTTATGTTTTTTATGTTTTATATACCTACATAAATCTACAAATCATCGTCCAGAACTGTTCAGCTTGGACGATGACAGCCAACATTTCCGTCCACCTGACCTACACGAAGTGAGGATAGCGATATCCAAACTTAAGTCCAACAAAGCTGCTGGAGCGGATGGCCTTACGGCCGAGCTTTTTAAAGCAGCGGGAGATGGCTTGGTAAGGAGCATGCACCAACTCATCTGTAAAATCTGGTCGGATGAAAGCATGCCCGACGAATGGAACCTCAGCATCGTGTGCTCCATCCACAAGAAAGGAGATACTCTGAACTGCGCCAACTACAGAGGAATAAGTCTCCTGAATGTCGCGTATACCTAAGATCTTGTAGGCTGTATTGTGTGAACGCCTAAAACCTTTCGCCAATAACCTGATCGGCCCATATCAGTGTGGTTTTAGACCAGGAAAGTCAACAATCGACCAAATTTTCACACTCCGGCAGATCTTGGAAAAAACCCTGGAATTTTCAGATCGATACACACCATCTATTTATCGACTTTAAAGTCGCCTATGATAAGCTTATATAGGGACGAATTATACAAAGCCATGTTAAGTTTTGGCATCCCCGTCAAACTCGTCCGTCTGTGCAGGATGACGATGGAGAAATCTCGCTGCTCCGTCAAAATCAAAGAACACCCACCGAGCCATTTGATGTCGAAAAAGGTTTGAGACAAGGCGACGCGCTATCATGTACTTTCTTTAACATCGTTCTTGAAGCAATTGTACGAAACCCTCAAGCCAACACCAGAGGTACAATTTTTCAAAATTCCGTCCAACTACTTGCCTATGCTGATGACATTGACATTATTGGGAGAGCGCTGCGAGCTGTCAGTGGCGCATTTGCAAGCATCGAAACGGAGGCCGCGAAGATGGGTTGGCTGTCAATGAGGACACAACGAAGTACTTATATGCTGTCAACGAGAAAGGACTCTCAACATCGGCGAATCGGAGAAAACATCACGATGATACAACTTCGAAGTAGTTAAAGACTTTGTATAGGTACCTGCTACCTGGGCTCCACTATCAATTCGCAAAATGACATCGGCGCAGAGATCAAGCGAAGAATCACTCTTGCCAATCGCTGTTTCTTCGGGCTAAGAAGGCATCTAAGAAGTAAAGCCCTCTCTCATAGAACCAAGGAGATATTATATAAGACCTTAATCATCTTATGGTGCAGAAGCATGGTCCCTGTCAAAAGCGGATGAAAACCTTCTGGGATGCTTTGAGAGAAAGATTCTTCGAGTGATATTCGGTCCAGTTTATGACGATGGAGTGTGGAGAAGAAGATTCAATGACGAACTATACGGGCTAGATATACAGTGACGCTGACCTGATGGTCAAAACGCTAAAAATTCAGCGGCTGAGATGGCTGGGACACGTGGAGCATATGGACAACAATGCACCAGCCCGACGAGTCTTCGAATCCACCCCTGAGGGACAACGCAACAGAGGAAGACCGCACCTTAGGTGGCGCGCACAATTGCAGAACGACCTCAACCAACTTGGTGTGCGCAACTGGAGGCAGCTAGCGAGGGACCGAGCTGGCTGTAGGGGCTGGTTCGTTGAGGCCTTGGTCCACCTCGGACTGCAACCGCGACCAAAAGTAAGTAAGTACAAATCATTTAAAATATTCCTCGCACATTAGTAGGAACAAATTATGCAAACATTTACCTAATCCACCAACATTTTGGGAGCAGGCGGTCTGGTCTGCATCGCGCTCTTTGTCGCCTATCGGGTTAGTCGAGATTTTATGTCAAATTTCTACTTTGGGTGTTTCGTAGTTTTATATTTCTACACTTAGGTAGGTAGATCCAATGCATGAATTGTGGCAGTGAGTCAGTAGGTATCTACTGTCTAACACCATTTTTGTTGACATAAGTTGTTGCCGACTAAATATGTCCAATAGATCTACCTACAAAATGACAAGTGATATTCAATACGTAGGTCAGCAGATCGTATTTCAAAATATGTAGGTAGTCATCATCAGAATCATATAACCTTCCAAATTCTGAAGACTTGATACCTATTTCGTCAGCAAAATAAAGAAAAACAAAAAAATTATCTGCTGCCATATCTCGTTGCCAATCAATAAACAATTAAATTTGCAACACATTTTACAGGTTTTTCATTAAATTAGCCTTCCTCTGACCAAGGCCACAACAACCTCTCTGACTGTCCCCCCACTACACACACACACACAGCCATCCAACTAAATTTAGTTGCAATATCGAAGCGAACATAAAAACGGACAAAATAAAAAAACCAAACACGAATTTATCAACAAAACGAAAAACGAGCACAATTTCGCCTCCATTGAATACGAACCGAATTCGAAACGAACCCAGTCGGTCGTCGCGTCGTTCAAGTGGTCGGGGTAAGCGTCTCTTTGGCTCGCATTCGCACGTCCACAAACCACCTATACAGCTAACTCCCTCGCGCAACACACCCTGTGCACCAGCTCTGGCAAATTTCGCCCAGCAGATAAAATTCTGTGTATCTATCGGCACAACGCTACTAGCGCCGCCACGTCACAACGTCGCCAATACCCAGCAACAGAAACCAGTTTTCCCTTCGTTACACAAACAAAATGGACAAAGTCGGCAGAGATCGGCAGCATTCGGCTTTACTCGGGTTGACGTCACCCCTCGTCGGCCAATCAGATGCACGCGCACTCAATTTCTGGGCGGGATCTCTTGCCAGGTAGTGCAGCTGCTACGCTCTGCCATCCCTGTCTGGCCAACGATTTCAATATACGTCGCTGGAAGTACGACGTTGAATCTTCTGCGCTGTTCCCGTTCTGCTTCAGTCGAGTGATAGTGTTCGTCATGTAAGGTACTGTTGCAGTTGAGCTCTCAACAGAATTGCCAATTCAAAGTGCAGTCCTCTCTCCGAGAGAGGCATAAATAAATTGAAAAAAAAAGAAAATTATTTATAAACAAAGTTTAACTAACAGAAAACGGTGAAAAATAACACAATTGCGTGAATCTGATACTGCCCATGAGCCCAGCAAGTGCTGCGTATCTATGTGTGGAGTGAGTGCAGAAATTTTCTCGAATAAAAGTGAAAAGTTTATTTCCAATATTTTCTCGAGCCGGTGAAAACTAAAAAGTATGTTACGGCAAATTTAAGAAAAAAAAAATTATTTAAGTGAAAATCTGGTGAAAAGATTTGACCGCACAAACAGCTGGAAAATATGGAAAATTTCGCCACTGCTTGAAAATCGAAGAGAAAAAAACGTGAAAAAGTCATAAAAAAATACGTAAAATTAACGAAACGAAGAAGAGGAGAAGAAGAAAAGAAAACAGTTTTTTTTTTCTTCCTCTGAAGAAGAAGAAAAAACAAACGAAAATCTAATACGAATTTTTTCGGTCGGTAGTGCTAGCTATCTCTGTTCGTCGTGTGTGCGTGTCGTATGAAGAAGTGGTGGAATTTGAACTGTCAGTAGTTGGTGTCAGTGTTTGTGAGAACAAAATCAGAACACACACCAGCACACCCATTCAGTTGTGTTGGAGAGGTTGCGCAATTCCTGTATCTCGTTGTCGTTCTCGTCGTATTCGCCGAGTGTATCTATTGGATTTGAAATCAGAAGTGCGTTAGCTTTCGCCGCCAGAGGTCGTTCGTGTCGTGTGCGCTGCGACTCTGAGTTGTTTCGCCGCGTATGGTCTATGGTGACGGCCGCCGCCAACCAACCACCGAAGCAGAAAAGTGTTCCTATTCCGAGATACACACGATTTTTGTGCGCCTTTGCCTTGCAAAAGATACGTCGACGTGTTCGGTCGGTTAGTGCGTGTGTGTATGTGTATCTCTAATTGACGGTTTTATACGTCAGAATTTATTACAATCGGGCCTTTTGTGGATTACAGTGTGTATTTTATTACTTTGTGGAGGCCCCCCCTTGCGTCGCCGACCGACTACCCAGTGTTGTTCGTTCACTCGCTTTCTTGTGGATTACGCGTTCTGTGTGGTGTGTGTATGGGTTTTCATATATATGCACACTCGCAGATACTTCAATCTGTGAACGGAACAGCAGCAGCGCTCCCTTGGATACATACATTCAGTTTGTTGGATAATAATAATCATCATCATAATAATAAAGCGGGCCCGATAGAGGAAGCTCAAGAAGAAGCCCGTAAAGGCGTACGAACGGCAGACCCGGAGAGGTGGACGAAGAAGAATTAATTCATGGATGGATGCTTTAGTGGATTTGGGCTGTAAGTATGCGCCTGTGAATGTGGTGGTGGTTTTTCGTTTATCCTCTTTGGCTTGTGATTCGTTTGTGTTGTTAATTTTCTAGGCTTTCCATTACAGCAGGGTCAGGGTGTGTGTGAGTGGAGTGGTGTACGGAATCGTAGTGTTGGACGAGGGCATCAGCATGAGATGTTGATTACTTTTTTTTTTGGTTTTCTTTTGCTTTACTGTGTGCACTTTCTTGAATTTATTTTCTATTTCTTGGCGGTGTGGTGTGTGACACGTTTTCGGCTTGGTTTATTTTTTGTTTTTTATTTGCCCCTTTTTTCATGTGGGCCGACTGTTGTTTTGGTGAAGCGGTTTTGCTGATGTTTTGGTTTTCCTTGATGGAAGTGGTCTTGTGTCTTTCATTTTATTTATTTTTTTGATTAAACTACATTATCTAATGCCGTCGACCTTTTTTCTATAAAATTTTGTTTGATTTTTTCCCTCATCACCGTTGGTGGCGGCGAAAATTTGAGTTTCGCTGGCAGGACTTGCGCTTTAAGGTCTCCCCAAAGAGCGAGCAGCACGTCACGGAGGAGTCTATGTTATGTAGTGTCCTTTACGTGAGCTTTCCGTCTAGAAATGGGTGGTGAAGGTGAAGCTTTTATCTATCCAATTTATATCTTCTACTGAGTGCTTCTACATTTGGATTTTTTTCGGTTATTGATATATTATATGTAATTTTGTGAGTAGGTATGGTTTTTTTTCTGTTATCTTTCAACACAAGTTTATCTTTGCATCGAAAGAGTGTTGAAAAATATGTTTACTTCCATTTGTGTGGTAGGTAGGTGGCATCCAATCTGCATACCTATCTACCTATACCTACATATGTTTGAATTTTGGTTGGATCAACTCAATTAGTGGCGTTGACATTGACACTATGGTCACCTGTTGAGGTGATTTGGGGTTTTGTTTTCTCTTTGTTTTGATTGCTTCCGCGAAATATTATGTTTGGTAGTGTGAAGGTCTTTTTGTTGGCTGTCAATTTGGGTGGTAATTGAATTGTTTCAAGGAACTGGAGCTGGCATGGCCGGGCCGGGGTCGGTGCCAATTATAAGAAACGAAATGTGCTCACTGAAAAGGGGAAATTCAATATATATACACTATACAGTTATATCTACAGTTTGTGACAGAATATTATAGGTTAGTGTGCTGGACTACTGGGCGAAGGATCCCAGGCTCGATCCCCGGAAAACCCCAAATTACATCTTAAGGTTTTTCCTACTGCGAACGTCTGACAAACATCCGAGAGCATGACTGTCCTGAAAAAGCTTCTCAATTCGCCCGTTCGGACTCGGCATATAATTGTAGGTCCCTTCCATTCGTCCCAAAAATAGAAACTCACACAAGCGAATGGTTGCGAGAAGCTAGGGCTAGGGTGTCTACCGCCTGTTGCGCCGCCTATTTATTTATTTATTTTATTTTGGTAAAAAGTCAACTAATGATCGCCTTAGAAATTATTATGATCAGCCAGGCATACAATTTCTTAAAGAAATATTTCACCGTGCCCTTTACTTTAATCGTGTATTACTCGTCCTTTCAAATTTGAGTCACTGTGTAAAAGCACTATGTTTAGCTATAACTGGCATAAATGGCGTTCACATAGTGGACACTCCGTGAGAGGCGTTCTTATTCTTATACGCGGAACGGCTGCGCGTAGTGCATAGATGTCGCGCAAATAGAACCCTTTCGTCGCCTTCAAATCGATGATCCTCAACACTCAACAGCTACCTATATACCCACTTCTGTGATGATCTAGAATTCTGGAGGATCTCGAGAAAGAACAGCAAATAAAACAACATAAACTCGATTATCATGGAAACGTAGGTATGTATTGATCCCCGTGGTAAATACTTCGGCAGCGACTCGAAATTAAGACGAATTGAATATACCTCACACTCTGTTCCACCGGATCAATATTTTGGGTCCCTCGCCTCGCGTCTAGACTAAATTAAGTTCCAAAAACCGCTGGATCCTTATTTTTTGTAATGATTTGTTCAAATGGAGAACGTCTTAAAAGGTAGTTTATTTATTTTTTGTTTTATTTCACAATTGGAGGTTAAACACAGAAAGACACAATCTTATAAGATATAGTAATACTTAAATTGTAGGTTCGATTTCGATATCTATAAGAAGAGAATGAGAGCAATTGATTTAGAGAGAAATGAGCTTTTAATTCACTTCGAAATGTTGTTGAGTTAACAACCCTTTTAATATCTACCTATTTCTGAGCAATGAATTCCATAAAAGACTCGAGGTTATAAAGAACTGCCGCTCTGAAGTCAAGGAATAATGACGTGCAGAGATATTTTAGAGGCTGGACATTTTTCGGCAACGTACGGAATTCCAGAAGTTTCTTAAAAGTTAAATTTTAGACGGTTGGCATAGTTTGATATCCGTGAGAATCTTCCAAAAACATAACGTATACCTACCTACAATGCTACACTCAGAGAAAAATCGCAAGCTAAAATGTAGTATGATCAGGCCTGATTCTAGATTTTTTGTATTCTTACGTACTAAATCTTAATCGGATTGTTTCGGCTTATTTCAAGAACAATGGGTGTTCTTGAAATAAGCCGAAACAATCTTAAAAGATGACATTGGAACACAAATAAGCTCGCCAAAATCAGATCTACTGATCTACTAATGTGAATGAATGATGTGGTGAAATATTATAAGACGGTAGGTATATATCTAAGATCTAAGGTTTAGATCTTGAATACCCAAAAATAAATTTGTTTCAGGCATAATGTAAGAACCACACATCGAGAAACAGGATTGAAGTAAGATTTTAGGCTTACTAAAAATCTCAAGAGAACATTTTTTGGTCTTGAATAAAACGAGCTCAAAATAAGAATTTTGTACTTGGAATACGATTTTCGGAGTTTCCCATACTTTCGTCAACGAAAAGGCTGATATTAATTTTATCTATTGAAGGCAACAGTTAACATTTAGAGATGAAGCTGCATTAGGTATCTACAGTATATCTCCATTTATGACAGCAAGTAGTTTAGACAGAACATTATTCATCGTGACAGCTTACTTTCTGATTCAGAAAAATTGACATATTTCTAACCGTCGTTAATTTGAGAGAAAACATTAATAGTTCGGTATGGTGCTACATTACCATGAAGCTATATACTATTACTAAATAAAATGAAAAATCATAGATATCTGTTCGATTCCGAACATTGGAAGATCCAATGAATTACAGAAGAATGCTCACGACTTCAAAGTTCCATGATTTGACATTGTTGCTGCCATGTTATTTTTTTTTAGATGAAGTTTAGTAAAAATTTGGAACAATATAATTTGTCTAATAAAAAATAAAGTCAAATAAGAAGGTACAGGAAATGGAATGGAAGTGTGTTCGTATATTTAGGAGTCTCCTGTCTCTGCGATTGAATGCGCTTCTTTAACCATTTGATGATATGTATTAGAATTAGAGCAATTGGGCATGTGAGCCTTTTAATTTACTTTTAAATTTATATCGGTTAGGTACGAACAAAAATACATAGTAGGTTGCCTTAAAAATATAGATATTTAAATTATGTATAGGTATTTTGTTTAAATTCTTAAGTTTTCGAGTCTATTAGCACATAAAAGTCAAAATTTCACTCAAACGTAATATGTTAAAAGATCACCAATCAACGATCTAAAGAAAGTAGGTACTTTTCAAAATTTTCAACAGCATAATAACTTTCAAAATGATTCGAATAAAAAAAAATTGCAGTTCGGTAAAAGGAGACAAAGTCGAAACCTATCTTTGAATTTGAAATTCCAGCTTATGTCTGCTATTCTTAGGTAAAGTTCACTTCAGTTCGTGTAAATTTCCCACTCAATCTAACAAAACGATTACTATAGAATTGCTGGTCAATAAAAAAGCAAAGCAAATATTAACTAATCAATTATGTTTGTAGCTGTACATACCTAGTTTTTTTTTCTAAAAATTACCTCAAATTCCTTAACCAGTCTTACAAGTTTTGTTAGTTTAAATCTCTTGCATCTGTTCACAAATAACTTGTTTATACAAATGATAGTATGTAGTTACTTCCTTCAATAATAAAACTTACATATACAGTGTTATATGTTCCAATTTAAGGGTTGATGGCCTAGGACTATACAGAACAGTTTGCTGACATCAGCCAACCCTTGAACGACAAGTCACATATTAATTTAGATTCAATGTAAATGACAGTGTTTTACTTCCGACAAAATATATTTGCCATTGTATTTGAAGCAACCCTATCGAGTTCTTAAAAGAAACTATATAATTTATCCTCTCCCATGAGAAATGTTGTTCACAAACACTATTACATTTCTATTGAATGTGCTATGGAATGTCCATTCCATCCCTTATTTATGCTAACTCATGCTGCTTGACCTATGCTGTCTTACCATGCAGATGTTGCGTACCCAATGACCTTGAAAGATGCGGTGGTTTTGTTTGATCAAAATCATTCAAAATTTAACGACAGCAATTCATATGTCGAGTGCTATTTTAAAAGGAATACTCAATATAGTTTTTATTTTAACTCCATTCACAATGAACAATGAATTAACCATGCTTCAAGGTTTGGAAAACATGAAATAGGTAGGTATATGAAAAGGAGACTACTTATGAGAAAGTTACGGATACATTCTGTGATGGTTGTATCTGTATCTTGGAGAATATATCCCGGCGAACTCTTTAAAATAGGCATTAGCCCTCCAACGCTTTATTCTTAGCTCGTTGTGTCCTGTCACTCTAACCTAACTTTCTGTGATGCTCTAGACTAGATCTCTCTCAAGCGATTCGTTTCCGTATTGTCTTAATTGAGCTGAAGTTCATTGAAATTTGTTTAGAATAGGTATCCTTCTTATGTCGGGCGAGCAAACGCCTTGAGAAAATTTCGACAATCGCGCAAAGAGTGCTAAGATTCATTCAATCGAGGCTATTTTCAAAAATGAATGAATCGTAACTCAATAATATGACTTTGAGTAGGCTATACTTTTACGCTTCTGTATACAACTTAGTTAGCGTATCCATGTATACGATCCATAGTATTGACCATCAGATGGCACAATTTGATTTCGTTTTTATCCACTTTTTTTTCATACGCGTTAAAAGCAAAAACTGCCATTGCTTCTCCTAAATCCAGATAGAGATGCTAGGTATACTGTTTTCGGTGGTGATTAAATGGTGTTCCTTTGAAATGTTTGTCTTTTTTAAGCTTAGAACAAGCTGAAGCACTCGGCTTATAGAGCAGATTGGCTTACTTGTAACTCGAAGCTGTCTTCCTTATTTGTTTTCTGTCTGTGGGTCTCTTAGCAGTTTTTGTACGTTCTTTCATACGTTAGGCATACTTAGCTGAGTAATTTAAATTTGTAACCAAAAAGAATTGCTATCTTTTAAGTGATTTTGTCATTTTGTTGATGCATGCATTTCATGCTGTTTCTGATCCCCATTAGCCTAGAATCTTATTTGGACACATTTAAGAAAAACCATGTCAATGAATATGGCATGTTTTTCCTGCCATTTTGTTTTTTATTTCGCAAGAAAATCTGTTGTAGAATTTTTCGGTTCAAATTATTCCATCGAAGCCATAAATAATTTGAAAGGAGAATTTACTCTCGGGTGGTATAGAAATGACATTCCAAATCGACATTGTTCTTACGCCTGGGGGTATAACAAAAAATCACTGGAGAAATCCTCGAGAAGTCATACACCTGCTTTTATATCCTTTTGTGAAGCACCCTTTGTTTCAATGTATCCTTCAATTTGTTCAACATTACATAAGCTCCAGTACCTAACAGTACGTAACAACTCAATCAAATTTCGTTCGTCATAGCTTGAGTATTGCATAAGAATACGAAAACAATACGAAACCCAAAAGTGTTTATATCATGCATTTCATATTCGATTGTATTCTAGGAAACGAAATTACATATTGCCTCCATGTAAACATTGCCGTATGTTATACTGCAAAGCCTTATATGTAGTACCTTGTATGGTGTGCATTTTTGTTGAGATAAATATAGAACAAGTGACATCAATTTGTAATCCAAAAGGGATGAATGGATTGCGTGAGAAAATTTGGATTGAAATTGCATTGGGGATTATTTTTAGAATTATCCCTTAGCACCAGACATGCACCATTGAAGTGGTTGTTATGTGTGGGGGTTGCTACATATTCTGAGATTGAATAGGATGAACAAAAAAACAAGAAATTCTGTCAGTGAAGACTAAAATGTTGGAAGTGGGATTTCTGACTGCTTGCAACTGTTCCTCTAAAAATGTTTGAAAATGTCTATTGTCTATGTTTTGGAACAGAAAATGTATCACCAAACTGATATTAACAAAATTTAAATTTTTAAGTTACCTATAGTTATTATTCAAAAAGAGTTTGCCATACCTATATTTTGACCAATTTAAAAAAAAAATCCTTGTTCAATATTTTAATTAATATCTAATATGTAGTTCGTCTATAGAAAAATTTACTGAAACAAAAAGGTATAGAGCAAACACTTTCCCATCATAGTGTATCTTATGGATTTTTGTTCTACAACGGACGGCTTCTTTTCTTCTTCTTCAATTCCCATTTGCTGTTAGGCGTCGGGGTAGCCTCGGTAGACCGGCCAAATTCAAAGAAAAAGATAGTTATTCTTATATGAAAACAATGGACCTCCAGTTCACTAATGAAAGTATATTTCAGAACAGTGAAGGAGTAAAGAAACGAATTTATTGTATATGTACGTATGTACGTATTATGTAAAATTCGCTGCGTTTTCTAATTACGCGGTGCACAACACGGATCACTCTACATTGCATAGAGCGCAGCCGTGGAGTGAATTCGGTAGGTACCTATCTAATTTTTTTTTTCATGGGAAAAAACTGTATAAATGCTGTATTCTCATGTTTTCGCTGTATATGTTTTTCTGACACTTTCGCGCTGTATCGACTGACTGAAAAACTGTACTATACAGCGAAAAACTGTACAGTTGGTCACTTTATACATACACAGTACCTACCTATTATATTTTTAATTATTTTTTTTTGTTTTATTGTTAAATGTTTTATTTTTCAATGGAGAGGCCACTGTAACTCTAGAAAGAGTCACAACATGTCCGTAAATTTCCTGTAAAAATAATCGTTTCGTAAACAAAAAATAACTGATAAAATTCAAAGCAAATTGCACCCACTTTAAAAATGTAACCCAATTAAGAACTAATCAAATCACTTAAGCAGGCTCAACGTCGCATTTGCGTGACATTGTTTTCCCAAACTTAATTGCATTGTATCCCAAAATTCTCAAAGGAGTACCACTTTCATGTCGTGCTCGATGTAAATCATCTTAAAAATCAATTAACAAACAAAGAACATCACGCACAACTGACAATGGCAACAACCCCACCCAAGATGAAAACACAAAAAAACAACTCCACACAAATTGGAATAGGAAGTCACTGGAGATTAAGTAACAAAACAGCCAAAGAGGCAAACAGATCATCAAACACAGACGGACCAAGCCAGACGAACCTAATGTCATAAGTAAACCCAGGTGAACATGTTTTTGTTTTATTCTCTTCCGGAAGCAATTTTTATCTTATTTTCTGAATAGTTTTTTTTTTCTCCGGCTTTGACGTCTTTTCCATATTTTCTTTGTTTTTGTTTTCATTTTCAAGACCCCAGACAATATTGTGCATTTGCCTCAGATTACACACAAGTATATTGTGCTGGCTTAAAAATAGCTCGTGCCACCTCCTTTACATCAGCAACGAAACGCATCACCTTTCTGAAACGCACACACCATACAATCATCGTTCAGATACATAATGCATTGTATCTAGAGATGAATGAGGAAAGACAATATATTTAGGAATGCGGGCGGCATACCTTTTCGAAAAAAAAAACACATTTCCCTCTTCGACATCAATGAAAATAGAAAAGTGCTCATTAGTGAGATGAACGCAGGGAAAATGTGTGAACGAGAAGAAGGAAGAAAAACAACATGAAATTTGTTACACCAGCTGAATGTATACACATAAAGTATCTGTATCTATATATGTACCTATCTACTGTGTAGAGAAGTGTGTCGGTCTATATTTTGATTGTCTCCATGTCGTCTCTGGGATACGACAACCACTATCCACACAACACATCATGTGGTTTCGTTTGACTTTTTGTGGTTTTTCGAATTTCTGATACGTGTCCGTCCACCGTGGCGGATGATGAATGGTCCATGACCGGACCACATGTGCGCTTGTCTTTTTTCGTCGAAGCGACTCATTAAGGCTGCTTGCTTCATGCAAAATTTTTAGAAGAACTTTTCGCACGCGATTCGCTTGCGTTCCAAATGATTTTCTGCCATTTCCCCCCGGCCCGACCAGCAGCTAGCAACATATATCCATCGAATTGACAGATTGGATTGCATGACAAGGAGAATCCATTTATTGCTTTGAATTATTACTATGGTGGTGGTGGAGAATCCCCAATTTAAATTGAAAACGTTTGACACGCAACATGTAACCTACTACTTGGCTGCAATCGGAAGTGAATAGAACATTATTCATGTAACTGAAAGTCAGCATTTCCATTTGTTGTTACTGTTTTTTTTTTTTTTTTTAATTTAAAATTCACAAAGTGAAACACAACAAAATGAGTAAGACCCTATACACAGTGCCTATAGACACGTGCACGCGCTTATCGGGGAAGCGCTGTGAATTATGTATTCCTCATGTGAATATTGATGTCAAAAACATTATCGATCGATGAAATGGATGTCGAATTCCTGGTATTTGTCAATGACACTCGCGTTGAGTGCAATACTGCTGGTGTGATGGGTTGCAATGAAATTCACAAATAAAAGTTCAGCTGAAATGAAGCTAATTATAAAATGCGAACTAAAAATTATCAACTATTACCAGGAATCATACAGCAACGTAAATGAAACTGAGTGCGAGTCTGTATAGGTGCGACTGATTGCGCATATTGCAAATCGTATTCAAAAACTACTGACATTATCAAAATGTGTTGATGAATCAACTTGTCAGGAAATTCGAGATGTCTGCTGTTTGCTCATAAGCCACAGAGTGTTTACTAGCGAAAATTATGGCTGTTATACTACATAATAGCATTTGCATTAATATATATAGGACATTTTGATTTCGAAAAGACTAAAAATTATTGCCGTATTATTTTTCCATGTAAATTGTTTGATACCCAGGATTAAATGTAGAAAAAAATCCAACTCGAGTCATGCGACTTGTCAATGTTTGATGCCATTTGACAAAATAATATTAGATAGAATATGTTGCGTGGCTTTAAACACTTTTTATTAAAAACCAGTAAGACAATTATCTTCGACTATGCCGAAGCTCAAATACCCGGTACTATATTATTGTAAAATAAAAAAAATATTTTAGTATTAAAAAATTATATATTTGTATGGGAGGTATGGGTACTTTTTATTCGACCAAGCTAATGTTTAAATATTATTAAAATAATATGTGCAAAGTTTAAACTTTCTATCTTTACTGTACCTATTTAAATTTAATTTTTAACATAAAAAGCTATATAAATCTGATATTTTTGTATGGGAGGTAGTAGTAGTTTTCATCCGATGTTGCTCATCTTCGAACTTAGCCTCAGTTTGGTGGATAAAAGCTTACATACCAAATTTCAAGTCGATAGCTCTTAAATTACGGCCGTAATCGTGCGGACAGACAGACAGACAGACAGACGGACAGACAGACGGACATCGCTAGATCGACTAAGAAAGTGATGCTGATCAATAATATATATAGTTTGCCATACCCACAACGCCTCCTTATGGGCGTTACAAATGGAATGATAAAGTGAATATACCCTCACCACAGTGTGGTACCGGGTATAATAACGGCGCTATAATAACTTAATTTATATATTGAAGAAGTACTTTTAAAAAATATATTAAAACTAGCGGGCCCGGCAAACGTTGTTTTGCCTGCTCGTTTTTTTATTAAACATTTTTAAATATTGTAAATCTAAACCATCCTTAGACCCATTTAAACACACACACACAAAATTTCATTAAAATCGGTCCAGTCGTTTAGGAGTTCGGTTACAATCACGTAGAAGAATTATATATATATTAATAATAATAAAATATATAAAAAAATATTTTTAAAAATGTTTCTGCCATTTTGACATTTTTGTCCTCTCTCATTTAGATTTCTACGATTTCTAATGTAACTTGAAATTATATTATATTTTAAGTCAGCATTTCTTAAAAAAGAAATTAGTCTTAAATTTCAGTTGTAATCTTTACTCATTTCTGTTGCTTAATTAAAATACTATACAGTGGTCGTTGAAAGTACACATCAATATCTAATGTTTTCATTCGTCTGTGAAGTTTTGAATTTTTTTTTATATAAGGTTAGCAATTTAAGCTGTCGAAATGAAATATGTATTTAGATACTTAACTCATCTTTGAAAGGATATGGCATTGGTTTCGAGAAATCTTGTTTTTTATATCTGATGATTCAGCTTTAAGTTTACCTAACGTGTTTTGCCGTTGCTAATCTTGGGACTGTCCACGCTTCGCTGCTGCCTCTTCCTAATTTGGTATTCTATAAGTGCCACCAGGATATTAATGACCTACAAAGTTATATTATTCTGCCATTCTCATTCAATTTCATACTCCTGCTTTTATTGCCTTTCGATGCCAATTTCTGCATCTCTACTGCATCCCATAATGCTTTTTGACACGCATTTTGAGTACCTACCACTATGCAGAGTGTCAGACTGCATTAAACGTTACCAAATGGTTTGACAATACCAATTATACTGTCTGATAAAATATAACAATTTAATTGCTGACAGATGATTTTAATGAAACTATATTGTGAAATATGTGACAATCAAACCTTTTGCAAATGAAAACAGTCATATATAGTTGGCGCTTTGTCAAACGATTTTGTGGCTAACAACATAATTTCACGCCAATGTATTAGCAAAGATAATAAAACACCTAGATGACGCATTCAAATGGCAATTGTTGTCATATGAAATCAAAATTCGATACCCTTAAGAAGCTTTTCAAAAAAGCTTTTACCGCTGAGAAAAAATGAAACCGAAACTGAACAACACTACTATCACAACATTACCACTGCTACGGAACTGACTCCATCAGAGTCCAGCCACACACACACCACTTATCTTATAAATATAATTGAACATTGCATGCATTTGCAGTTCTTCATTTCATTTAATTATTCGGCATTTGTCCTTCGACGAATTCGGACGTGCTGCGTTTTATATGCAATTTGACGTCATATAAATGCGAATTGCGAATTTGCGATGCGAGTGTATCGTCTGGATGTGCACTTGTGCAGTGCATCGTTAATGACTCTCTTTTTGTTTTCGTTTTATGCTATACTTCTCGTTCTCTATAATGAATGTCCCCTTGGCCCTTGATCTTGATAGATTTAAAACCGGTTTGTATTCTTATTATTACGTCACTACTGTCTGCTCTTGTTTTATTTTGTGTGTGTGAAGGAAAAAGGAACAAACAGAACAGAAGTCCTCGACGAAAAGAAAATCGTCGATCATTTCTGTTATGTATTATAAATTTGTTCCTTTTTATGACGGCATACCAAACTGAGCCATCGTATTATTAAAATCTATAGGTACATAATGTAGGTACATAAAACAAATAACATTTTCTTTTTTAAAATCAAATCAACTATTTATTTTAAAAAAGATACATATGAATCGCTGTCGCTTTTTGTGTTTTGTTGGTCGAATCTGAGTTAGCTGTAGACAGAAGACGAACAAAGCCGAAAATTTGCAAAATATTCAAAATACAAAATGCTAAATGCGTATGAAATGAAGAAAACTGACTTTGAATTTATTTTGCGAAGGATTCAACCATCATTCATCAAAAATAAAGAAATATTCATTTGAAAAAGATTGGCCTACCTTCTACAGTCATTGACAAAAATGATGCCAATTAATTTTCGCTGTCAATTAAAGACAAAGTGACATTTTGTTTGTCAATTCAGCTATTTCCCCTTGTCCAGTGGTTTCTTTGTCAGTTATTGACAAGCGCTGCTAGTCAATTCATTGACAAGCTATTTTTCACTGCTTCCACTTGCCAATTTTCAAGATTTTCAATCGGCAAGTGGAAACAAAGCATTATAAATATGTACAATCAAATTTTGATTTGATTTTAGAACGTTAGTTTTGTTTTAAGAGTTAATTTTAGGACTAAATAAATATAAGAAGACTTAGGGCCGGTTTGTTCATCTTTGGTTAACTCTAATCAACGGTTATTTTAGCTGATAACAATAGAATCAGTTTAGTTAACCCGAGAAATCGATAACCAGCCGATTTTGGTCGGTTAAAGGTATTTAACCAAATTCATTCTGTAATTTTGTTCAAGCTTTGACATATCCGACAACAACACAACAATAAACGCAAAATATAGTGTGTTGCTTCGTATCCGCTTTGTCCACGCATTTTCAGCTGACAGATGAATACGATGCACACTTTGTGGAAAAAATTGAATGCATTACTGCGGCTTGGACCCGTTTGTGCTGAAATCACTCATGTTTAGTTACCTAAATTTAAAAAAAAATACATAAATCAATAAAATACCGAAACGTACACAAAATATAAACAATTTGAACCAAGGATTAATTCTAACAAAACAACTGAATTTATAAATAAACTGGAAAACTGAAACGATTTGTCGCAAATCTATGGTTTGGTGACCAAAGTGAAGAATAATTGAACAAACGCTTTTTGGTTACCACAGACATATATAATCATGGGTTAAACTAAATCTGAATAAACTGGCCCTAAAATAGGTTAAAATATAACTTGCTGAGAAAAGTCTGTAATTACTTTAAATTTCCTGATAAAGATACTAAAAAACACAATAAGGGTATTCATGCAACGTCGTAAGTTTACTAATTGCGTAAAATGGTAAGTTTACGACAAACGTTTCATGAACGCCCCAATTTGCTGTTTGTGGTAAATGGTGGTAAACCAATCAGATGTTTCACATGAGAGGGAACGAATGAATTGATAAAATGAATAAAATAAATAAAAAGAAAATTGAACATTTTCCTATTCCAAGTGTAGGAGATTTAATTAGTCTATCAAATTGTATTAAGAAAACAAGTTTTAAAAGGGTTTAAATAACGCAATTTACAATTCCAATATTTTTGCCGCGAACGAAAACTCCCTTTTTTGGAATTGGAAATTTCGTTATTTAATCTTTTTTAAAACTTGTTTTCTTAATACCTACAATTTGATGGACTAACTAATTATTCTATACTTGGTATAGTAAAATATGCAATTTCTATTTATAAATGCATCAAAAGTATTAAAAATGCATGCAAAGTAATTTTTTTCTGATTTCGCGCCTTTATTTCAAGTGTGAAATGTCACAATAACCTCGTCGCAAGTTTACCATCTCGGTTTTCCACACAAATTGGCGTAGTAAGTTTACCATCTCGTCGTAAATGATTTTCCATACAAATTTTGATAGGTCACGTTACGAAGTTTACGACGTTGCATGAATACCCCTAATGACTGGCTGGAACTAGTAGGAGAATCTTGCGACGATTTAGAATAACATAAACTTATTTGTAGTAATCACTTTGGGAAAAAATGTAAAGAAATATAATGTATAAAATCAAAACCAATAGCATTGTAATAACAACTAAATTAGTTCTTTATCAGGAAATTTAAATAATTTTACTCCTGAATACCTACTATGCGTATATATATTTTTAGTCTTCTTATACATATATAGATTACTCTTAAGACAAAACTAACGTTCTAAATTAATTAATTCAAATTTCTATTGTATTTATAAAAGGAAACAAAACTAACCAGGCATTCAAATTCAAATTGCTTTTTAAAAATACGATGGCTCAGTTTGGTATGCCGTCATAAAAAGGAACAAATTTATAACGTATCTATACATCTTTTGCATGAGCTCAGCTAACAATTTGAAATAGCCGACCGATGATTTTCTTTTCATCGAGGAACGAGGATTTTTGTTTTGTTTGCCCCTTCTTCCTTGTTATTCACACACACAAAATAAAACAAGAGCAGACAGTATAGTGACATAATAATAAGAACACAAACCGATCTATCAAGTGCGGCGACTGTTGTTTTCCTCAAGAGGACATTCATTATGGAGAACGAGAAGCATAGCATAAACGAAAACAGAAAAGCGTCATACCATACTTCATACACGATGCACTTATGCACACACACAAAGGATTACGCGCTGAGAGAAAAGCTTTTATTTTGTTGGACAATGAGAAGAGCTTTTTGTTGCACGATCGTTGTTGCACGATCGCAACCAATGCGGACATCAGCTAACATTATATTGCGTCATCTGTATATTATATTGTCTTTGGTATTAGGTTCAGAGGTTTGTCGCAAAATTAGGGGTTTACAGGGTTGCCAGATATGTTTCTCAACAAATCGGGAGGTTTCAGAATAAATATCGGGAGATTGAGAATAAATCGGGAGAATAAGAAAAACCTTATTACTTCATAGTACAAAACAAATTTATAGTTTTATTTCAGCGTGTTCTTTAAAACATCAATAAAAAAACATTGAATTAACAAAAAATAAATATATATTTGTAATACAATATACAAGAAAACATAAAAACATTAATAAATTTAGGAGGTATCTATTATTATATTTTTCAGCCCTTTGGCTTTGAATTACAATTTCCCTGCCCTCTTCGGTTTTAAGAAACTCAACAAATTCTTGACAAGAAAAATTAAAGTTCACTTTTGTACAATGATGAATTTTATAATATTCATTTTTAACCGATTTCTATCATTCGACAATAGAGACTCAATCAATATTCGTTCCACAAATGCATTTGACACGGGAATAGAAAAAAAATTGAATTATTATATTTTCAATGATCGGGCGCTTGTTGTTTTGGAAAATTTTGCACCACATCTTTTGTGCCAGTGGTTCATCAAAATTGTTGTTTTGCTTTGAAAGCATATTCTCTACTTCCATTCTACTACTTCGAATTATATTTACTTCATCATAATAAGGAATCATGATAACTAGATAATGTTAAGGGGTTCCACAAAATTTTTTTTATTTAAGTATTTAAGTCTGATACAACTTTATAAGTAGTTATTGGTCAAATAACTACCTCCTAAAGTTAAAATCTATTTTTTGCGTCTTTATTCGGTGCATTACTCTCATAAACAAATTGCCAAACAACATGATGACAATTGTTTTCACCTAGGTCTTGAAAAAAACCCAACCACTGGCCAAATAACAATCAGCTTATCAAGAGCATTGCCAAGTGATAGCCAATGTGTTGGACCATGCCAAAGCATTTTCATATATCTACTCGATTTCAAACTTCTCGAACTCATTTTTGAGAGCTCGTGTGTGCTGTTGGAAAATTCGGAATAAACTTTTAACACAAGAGTCTTCACATCATACATAAGACAGTCTTTTAGATGCATTTCATCTGACAATTGCAAATTTCTTTCACTAAGTTTGTATTTTCGGCTCCTAGGTGTTTCGATTTGTTGATTCCATAATTAACCGAAGCATTATCCGCTGCGAAAGAAATACAATTAGCAATTTTGAGATTATTATTTCGACTTTCGATTTGGGAACTGTCAATGTCAATGTCAACGTTATGCTCACGATGTCCAGCTGTATTTCCACTTTCTCATAGGTCTTGTTGAAGACCTGGCGCTGGCATCAGTAGTAAAGTGGTCAATCCAAAACCAGCTCCTTAAATCCTGTTAAAACAAAATGCGTAGCGATAGGAAGGCACCAACCAGATTTTGCATACTTCCCCCCATTTTGTTAAACGGATCCCAGGTTGAAATTGTGCCGAAGATCAAAAACCTAAAAATAATATTTAATAGTACGCTGTCTTGGAGCTACCATATAAATAGCGTAGTTGCAAAAATATATGGTAGCGCGGTCTTTCCACCACTATAGGCACTTCTTACCTGTGGAGATTAAAACAAGCACTGATTATACCGAGTTTGAGCTGTGGTTGCGAAATTTTTGCCGACTTATAGACTTAGCCTCTTTACGTAAATTGCAAATAACCTTCAATTCCATTATCTACCAGGTTTGTATTTGGCAGTTGCGATCGAGAGTTATTGAGGCTCCACTTAAGCCATGACTTAAAAAATGAATTCATTGATTAAGCCCTTTGCCCGTAGCTACTTTCTTTCAACAAGAGAATAGGTTAGAACTTCTGCTGTACATTACTGTTTGTTTTTTTTTGACTGTGGTGCCATGGAAATAAATTATGCGCTATAAACTATCTAGAAATTAGCTGTCATCGTGTTGAAACATATGAAATATATTCACTTCCTGGGAAATGTTAGTTTAAAAACTGCATTCAAATGTGCTATAAAAAACACACACTCCTATAATAAACTATGTATCTGTTTGGTACTTAAAATTCCTTAAACTGGGTCATGCAACACCATAGCACATCAGCATGAATCCGTTTCGCTGAAATTCTATGTTTCATCTTTAGCCACAGCTCCCAGCTACCGTGCGCCAGCCAACCATTTGCGATTTGCCCATACATCACTCACTCGCCGGACTCAAAACTTTACGTACCTATTCAACGCCGGCTGCGTCATTTCTATCCCAGTTGCATATTATGATGGAAGATATTGAATGCACAGTAATTTTGTTGGATAATGTGCACTGTGGAGCAGATGTGCAATAACACATTATTGGATGCACAGTTTGTTTGTCTGGCGTCGCAGACGGCAGATGGGGTATGAAATTCCTGTGAGGTGCAAAAAGGACATTGCGAATAAGTTGTTTTACACACACACACATACAAGAAAACATGTTTACGTTGAAATAAATGTTCGGTTTATCTTTCTCTTCATTCTGTTGTTAGCCTTTGAGTTATTGTGATGTGAAATTTAAATGACAAGTTGTGCCTCAATAAATAAAAATAAAATAAATCTGAATATAAATATATACTGTCTCGTCTTTTTATTCTGTGGACCTAATTCTGCCAACAGGTTATGAACCCAGTTTACGCCTATTAAAATTTAATTAAACTTTTGTGAACTAAGTAAAGTAAAATATGGAAAAAGTGAAACGAAACATAAAACCTTTTGATGGTGAAAAATACTCCATTTGGAAATTTAGAGTGCGATCACTGTTAGCTGAAATCGATGCTCTAAAAGTGATCGATGATGAAGTGCCAGATAAAGTTACTCAAGAGTGGAAGAAAATTGAAAGAAGTGCAAAAAGTGTAATAATAGAATTCTTAAGTGATTCTTTTCTCGGGTTTGCAAGTAATGAAAGCACTGCAAAACAAATCTTTAAAAATTTGGATGAAATATATGAACGAAAAAGTTTAGCATCGCAGTTGGCTGTCCGAAAAAATTTATTATCGCTTAAATTAAAGGGTGACTCTTCGCTATTAAATCATTTTAATGTGTTTGACGATTTGATAACCGAATTGCTAGCTTCGGGAGCTAAAATTGAAGAGATGGATAAAGTGTCTCACTTGTTATTGACTTTACCATCGTCTTATAACGGAGTGATAACCGCGATTGAAACATTATCCGAAGATAATTTAACACTGGCATTTGTAAAAAATCGATTGCTTGATCACGAGATTAAATTAAAAAGTGACGGTAAGGACACCAGTTCAAAAATATTACAAGCCGTGTGTAATCATCAACAAAACGATCATAAAATTAAAACAAATAACTTTAAAAATAAATACAAATTCAAAGTGTTTAAAAATAAGTTTAAGACAAACATGAAATGCCATCACTGTGGAAAAAAAGGACATATTAAAAAAGACTGCTATGCATATAAAAGAATTTTAAGTAATCAAAATCATGAAAAAGCTAAAACAGTGCAGATTGCTACATCTCAGCCAGAAAAAGGCTTCGCATTTATGTTAAGGCGTGAAGTGACAAATACAAAAGTTGGTAACGTGTCATTTGTTTTGGATTCGGGTGCCTCTGATCATTTGATAAACGACAAAAATCTGTTTACTGATTATATCAACTTGGAGTCACCAGTCGAAATTGCAGTCGCAAAGTGCGGTGAATATATATATGCTACACAAAAAGGCATAGTAAGACTCCGCAGCAAATTCAAAGATGAGATTACTCTGGAAGATGTTTTGTACTGTCAAGAAGTTCCACAAAATTTACTCTCTGTCAAGAAGATGCAAGATGCTGGTATGACCATTGAATTTCATGCAGGAGGTGTCAAAGTCAGTAAGGATGGTCAGGTAATTGTTGAAGGAAAATGTATGTATAATAATGTACCAATTGTTGATTTTATATTATGCAAAAAGGTTTATGTATCAAATATAACAAAAAATAATGAATATCGATTGTGGCATGAGAGGCTAGGACATATAAGCAAGGGAAAGTTTTTAGAAATAAAAAGCAAAAATATGTTTGAGGATACAAACCTTTTAAAGAATGTACAACCAAATAATGAATTGTGTGAGGCTTGTATAAACGGAAAACAAGCTAGGCTACGTTTCGAAAAATTTAAAAATAAAGACTATATAAAGAGACCATTATTTGTTGTTCATTCAGATGTCTGTGGACCAATTACACCTTCTACTAATGATGAAAAAAACTATTATGTAGTTTTTGTTGATCAATATACACACTATTGTGTAACTTACTTAGTTACTTATAAGTCTGACGTCTTTTCCGTTTTCAAAGACTTTATCGCAAAAAGTGAAACGCATTTTAATTTAAGAGTTGTTAATTTGTATATTGATAATGGCAGAGAATATCTGTCAAATGAGATGCGTGATTATTGTGTTTCAAAAGGCATTAGTTACCATTTAACAGTTCCACATACTCCACAATTGAATGGTGTATCTGAACGCATGATAAGAACAATAACAGAAAAAGCTCGTGCTATGGTTAACGGAGCGAAATTAGATAAAAGTTTCTGGGGTGAAGCTGTATTAACAGCAACTTTCTTAATTAATAGAACTCCAAGTAAGGCGTTGAAAGACAATTTAAAAACACCATATGAAATGTGGCATAATAGAAAGCCAAATTTAAAATATTTGAAAGTATTCGGTTCGACAGTATATGTACACAATAAAATAAGAAAAAGAAAATTTGATGAAAAATCAAAGAAAGGTATACTTGTCGGTTATGAACCGAATGGTTTTAAATTGTGGGATGTGGAAACTGGGAAATTTATGATAGCAAGAGATGTTATCGTAGATGAAACAAATATGATAAATTCTAGGACTGTGGTGAAAGGCAGAGTACGATCGATAGACTCTGAGTTCCCGAATGAGAGTACGGAAAGCTTAGAAGTAATATTCCCGAATGAAAGTAAGGAAAGGAAATCTGATGAGTTGAAATCGGATAAACAGCCTAGTGAGGTGGTAACAAGTAAAGAGAATGTCGATCCAGTTGAGACTGGTGAAACTGTATCAAAAGATACAGAAGAACACAATGATCAAACGCCAAGCTTGCAATTGAATGAACAAACACATGAAATTGAAGTAAGGAAAAGTGAAAGATTGAAGGAGCGGCCACAGATATCATATAAGGAAGATGATTCATGTTTTTATAGTTGTATAATGAATGCACACACATTATTTAGTAGCACTCCAAATTCATTTGATGAAATTAAAAACAGAAGTGATAAGTCATATTGGGAAGAGGCTATAAAAGAAGAACTTAGTTCTCATTTTTATAACAAAACTTGGTATGTCGTACAAAAACCCGAAAATAAAAATATAGTCGATTGTAAATGGATTTTTACAATAAAGCATAACGAATTAGGTAATCCAATTAAATACAAAGCTAGGCTTGTTGCACGTGGTTTCACACAAGAATATTTAACAGATTACGATGAAACGTTTGCTCCAGTAGCAAGAGTTTCAAGCTTTCGATTTATATTGTCTTTTTCAAACCAATTTGATTTAAAAGTTCACCATATGGATGTAAAAACTGCCTTCTTAAATGGCATGTTGAAGGAGGAAATTTATATGATGGTTCCTCAAGGATTATCCTATGGTAGTGATAAAGTCTGCAGATTAAATAAAGCCATATATGGGCTTAAGCAGGCAGCTAGGTGTTGGTTTGAAGTTTTTGAGCAGGCATTAAAAGATATCGGTTTTGTAAATTCGGCTGTAGATCGCTGCATGTATATTCTTGACAATGGTGATATATTAAACAATTTATATGTGTTATTATATGTAGATGATCTGGTAATAGCAGCAGCAAATATTCAAACAATGACAAAATTCAAAACTTATTTAATGAGTAAATTTAGAATGACTGATCTATCAGAGATTAAACATTTTATAGGTATAAAAATTGAAAGAATAGATAACCAAATATTTCTAAGTCAATCCGCTTACATTAAAAATATATTAAAGAAATTTAGAATGGATGACTGTAAGCCAGTTAGTACTCCACTTCCAAGTAAGCTCAATTATGAAGAATTAAATTCAGATGAGAAATGTGATGCACCGTGTCGAAATTTAATTGGCTGTCTAATGTATCTTATGTTGTGCACACGACCGGATCTGAGTACATCTGTTAATATTTTAAGTCGATATAGTAATAAAAACAATAAGGAATTATGGCAATGCCTAAAGAGAGTTCTGAGATATCTAAAAGGTAGTATTGATTTGAAATTAATTTATGTTAAAAATTTAAATTATAAAGATATGTTTATTGGATATGTTGACTCTGATTGGGGTGGAAGTGAGAGTGACAGAAGAAGCACTACCGGTTATTTATTCAAAATGTTTGAAACATGTTTAATTTGTTGGAATACGAAGAAACAAAACTCGGTTGCAGCTTCATCTACTGAAGCGGAATATATGGCATTGTTTGAAGCCGTTAGGGAAGCCTTGTGGTTGAAATCATTAATGAATGGTGTAAAAATAGAATTGAAAGAACCAATTAAAATATATGAAGACAATCAAGGTTGCATTAGTATAGCAAGTAATCCCTCATGTCACAAAAGATCAAAACATATAGACATAAAGTATCATTTTTCAAGAGAGCAGGTTGAAAATAAATTAATACGAATTGAGTATATTCCCACAGATAAACAGCTGGCCGATATTTTAACAAAGCCATTACCTGCAGCCAGATTCTTAAATTTGAGAAGTTTAATGGGACTTAATGAATAACCATATACCTATGTATATTTTTTTTTGAAAATTGAATAATAAGTTATATAAACAAAAATACCTAAATTTTTTTGAAAATGGAATAATAAGTTAATGTATAGATTTAAGATAAGTTAACGTTTGGTCTGATTGGGTTTTTTCTGGGTTTCCCCAATCCTTGCAACAAATGTTGGATCACGATATTGTAATACCCCCAGAATACACAACTTGTCATTATATGTATAAAAATTGTTTTTGAAAAAAAAAAAAAAAAAAAATTATTATTATAGTTTAAGATCAATGTCATTTTTTGAGGAGGTGTATTGAATGCACAGTAATTTTGTTGGATAATGTGCACTGTGGAGCAGATGTGCAATAACACATTATTGGATGCACAGTTTGTTTGTCTGGCGTCGCAGACGGCAGATGGGGTATGAAATTCCTGTGAGGTGCAAAAAGGACATTGCGAATAAGTTGTTTTACACACACACACATACAAGAAAACATGTTTACGTTGAAATAAATGTTCGGTTTATCTTTCTCTTCATTCTGTTGTTAGCCTTTGAGTTATTGTGATGTGAAATTTAAATGACAAGTTGTGCCTCAATAAATAAAAATAAAATAAATCTGAATATAAATATATACTGTCTCGTCTTTTTATTCTGTGGACCTAATTCTGCCAACAGAAGACGTATCTTACTTCTCACCATTCACCAGTACTCAATGCAAATTAGTTTTTTTGTTTTTTCTGTTTCTCCCTTTTACACATTTGTTTGCCCCTCATTCTATCGTTCGTTAGAATGTTGACGTCGACTTGTCTTGTTCGACTGACGGGGAAGGCGAAGGCGACGACGGCGACCCCAACGTGTTGTACCCCATCGCAGTCAGTGTGTTGCATCATCATCTGCATGACGATAATCATCAGCATCAACAGCGGTAGTATCTCATCTCAACTGGCTGTCATATAACGGACTTTATTGGGTCGTTAATTATTAAGTCATTAATAGCCAGAACTACTGTGTGGCTGGGTCAGTCGCCGTATACTACTGCGTCACTGCCCCTTGCTACTGTCGACGTATGACACTTCGCAACACTGGTTGCCGTGTCGCGTGTCTTTGCTGGACTATACGCGATAAGACGCGACGCGACTCACAGTCTTTTGCTGTTCATTTGGCACCCGGTGTGTTGTTGTCGTGCCTGGACCGACCGCTATGCTAATGACAGCCATCGACTCGGTGCGAGATACAATACTGAGCTGAGCACAAACTTCACCACAAAGTTTGTCTTAACCGCCGTCGCTGCCGCAGTGCCGCACAAACTTTATGTTATCTCTGCTAAGCGATGCATGGAATGGAAAAATGTCAGAAAACAGCGACTAAGTAACAAGATACAACTGCCTCAGCAGCAAGAGAAAGAGTTTCGATAAAAATTAATGACGAGGAACAAATGAATAAAAATGGAGGCGAAACTGTTTGGCAGTGATTAAAGTTTTTGGCGGGCTAGCGTTGCTTGACGATTTGTAATTTGCGTTTGCCAAGCCAAGAGATAACGAACCGTTTTAGTGGAATTTTATAACCTTTGAGCGAAATTTGTACAGGCGAGAAGTTAATTGAAAATTTAACATGCTCTGCAGAAGGTATATACTTACGTTCAAAGAGGATTACCGTCTAATGTTGTGAACCATTAGACAGTATCTATTGTATGATTCGATTAAGTCCACTTTTCATTTTAATCTGAAACTTATTGGGATTTATAGACTCGTAATTATACATAAGACTGTAAAGAAGTCCGATCATTAAAAAATACGGTTGGAATGTATATTATATAAATAGGTATCTAGATCTAGAAGCTCAAGTGGTCCTTCCATCTCGATCTTTCGCCACCGACTCTAAGTCATCCCATACTGGTAGAGAATAAATGTCAGACTTGAACCTATACCATCTCATTATAAGGCTTCCCAGAGAACGCCTACCACATGCCTACCTGTACACATTCCATACAATGGGCTGGAAACCAGCGTTTAACGTGTCAAAAGTTGTATCGCGTGGCCATAATAGAATTAATGGCCCAATGCAATAGCTTGACTGATGTTAAGTGTATCTTCGTCCATTTTTGACAACAATTAAAACTCTCTTAAGCCTATGATGGTTGACCCTTATGAGTTATGAGTTGGAACACCAAATTGAGGTCTGATAAATTATAGCTCTGAGTTTTGACACCGAATTCTGTGCTTACCTATTACAGAGGACCATCTCTAAAACTGATGACTTTTAACATAAAAATAAATCTGCTTGAAATAAAATAGTCCTTCGGCCAGGAAAAACTTTTACATTTCCAGTCATTCCATTTCATAGCAACTACTCGATTAGTATACCTACCCGTAAGAACAACACACCGCCTCATATTCTCTCCGTCTCCACGTTGGGCGCCATTATTTGGGTCAAGTGAGGGTAGCGTGATAATATATAGCGAGATACGAGATACTGCATCGATTCAGCTACAAATATCAACAGAACGAATGCTGTAATCTTTTCCACCTTTAATTAGGTTTTCTTCGTTGTATAGCCTTATTAAAGTACTCTTTATACGTAGCATTCTCTATTTTAGACACGTTTGTATCAGTGCCCAATGTGCTAGTGAAGGCATCGATGTAATCCTAGGACATAGTTTGATGGTCAGCCCCCATTGAATTGACATTGCACATATTTCTCCAAAATCACTTTGCATGGCGTTAAGATTCAACACCCAACGATGTTCATGTTACGCGCTGACGTTCATTCTACCTCTGGAAACTCTTTTAGACAGTCGCGTGCAAAATACCTATTCAGGTAAATGTTAGGTTGAAATCGACCTCTTTTTACGGTTTCCTTAACTCTAAGGACTAAGCATAAGAGCAATCGTCTAACTTGGCAAGTATCACAAGGGCACTCATCTGCCGTAAGTGAATCAGTAATCAGTGAATGCAGTATTAAATAGTGGCGCCCAACGTGAGGCCCATACAATACCGAACTGCGAAAGTGCCAATAAGTTGCAAATTTGTTTTATTTTTTGTAAGTCTATTTATTTTAATGAATGTATAACTTATACTTGCACATTTGTATATTTGGATGGCAATCCCATAAAAGTAGGTATTGGTTAGCCTAGGTATCTATCTAAAAATAATAATCACAAAAGTATGACACAATTAGTCGTATACTTCTGTCCCTCTGTTGTTACTAATTTTTTTTTAACACCATTCTTCTTCAGTTCTATATCATGCTAGTATCTGTCACTCCATCTCGCATCACATATATTTTTCCTATCCTTACATCTCCCATAATAAGTAAAACGAGGATAAAATATTAGGGTTGCTCCTTGGACTGATAATCAAATTACGTGTAGATTCGATTGCAACAATGCCTATCACCAGCAACGCGTACACTTTGTATACGAAGGCCTGTCAATGGATTCGACAAGGGTAGGTATATGTGTATGACAACAGCAGCAGCCGAAATACATTCGTCATCCCTATATGGTGAGCATCCCCTGTATACCCTTTATCTTTTGCCATACATATCGCACCATATACCTATACGAGTTGATTCCATTTCGAAATTAAAAGTTTCCTCTGTGTTGTTACAAGTGGAATTTTTAATATCCTCCCGAGGGGAAGTGCGGGATGATTATCCTGTGCAACGTAAATATTTCGGTTTTTGTTATTGCTTTGCCGGCGTGCAAAAAAATATGACAGTCACAGATGACGATGACGCCGATACAGCAGCAAGAACAATGACATCGCGTCGGAGGAGGGTTGAAATATTTGTATCCCTGATACGCGTAGCTATATATCTAGGGTGAAGAGGGGTTGATTCCATGAATTAGTGGAATTTACTTAATTACAGCCTTTGAATTTCTTGTTTACATACTAATGCGATTGCAAATACGTCCATTTGTTCTGTGTTTGTGTAAAATGTTGCTTTGATTGCAAGTGGAAGGGGAGGGGGTAGCCTTTCAAAGTTATTTAGGGAAATACGTTTTTTTTTTTCTTTTAATAAGCTCATAAAATTGGATAGGACTGGCGTCATCTGTTGTTGAAATGAAAGTGGTTAGTATTTTTTTGTTTTTATTACATTTTATTATGTGCATCCACGACCACGTGTTCTTGAAGTGCTGTCGGTGTTAAGGCAGTGGACAATCGGGAGAAACAGCGGGGATTGGCGAAAACCGCAAGGGATTTACTGGGAAGTGGGTGGTACCTATTTATTATGAAATGGAAGGCAAGCTTTGAAACAAGAAGAGTCTATCGTTACTTGTGATTATTGGAAAAAGAACCAGGCGGTGAATCTTTCCTTTCAACTGATCAAGAAAAACAAGTCCTTGCTGTTAAAATTTTCCACTCAGTAACAGTAAGTATCTTTTGAAATTGTAGAAATATTGACTGGCGTTAAAGGAGATAGGGGTGGAGTGGAAAAATCGAAACCCCGACAAAACTTTGTAGGCAAAAATAAAAAAATCTGTAATTGATCGAATATAGTTTTCACCGCTCAAGTGATAGGCGCTTTGTCAATAGACGACAAAACTATAGTTGAAAGGTTGACTTCAAGCCTCAGAGTACAAGGCGAGATATTCACAGAGAGACCAGCTTCTTCACAAATAGCTGCCGAGGCGTGTCTTGCTAATTCATCAGCTTTCTCCAAGATCCACATTCTGCTGAGTTCGAAGAACCATGTAATGGTAATACCTTCTGGTATTGCCCCTAGACTCATGAGCTGAAGTTGTCACTGCCAGGTCCATCACTTTTAAGAACTTGTATGATCCGGGAGACGTAACTACTGATTTTGATATTCCCAGGGATTTAAAAAAGCGGCTGACCATACCTCACTGTTCATTTTTGAACCTTCTGTAAATGCAGCAATGATTTTCGCGATAGGTATGGGTCTTCCCTGCTGTGATAGGCGCTCGAGGATGATCTTATAAATTCTAAATATGACGTGAAGCAGTCCTTGATAGGTATGGCCAAAGTATTTCTGTAAGATTTGTCAAATGTCCTGTTTCGCTAAATTTTCAGTCCATCGATGATTATATAAATATATCTATCGGAAGCTGGTTACTCATAGGTAGCCTTAAATTCTGAGGTTATGAAGTTGTATTCATTGGCGCCAATGATCGCTAGTATTTGAACTTTTGTAATAGTTGGTTACCGGCCATCAAGAGGTCGGTAGAGGTCTTACCGTAGCCGTGTAAATCCAGAGATACGTTTTGGGAGATGATCCCCAGGATTTCCCAAAGATGCTGCTGAAGGAATAAGGCTATCGCGGCCTTATTCTGATTATTTCGTTATGTTAGTATAAGTGTCAGGTATAGCTTGTGCTGTCAAACATTCTAATAAGTGTACCCCCAACAGAAGGTGCGACTAACTTAGATATTTCCATTTTGTTTGTGAAAATTACCAATTATCTTGAGGGCTTCGCTAACTTAGAGGAATGTACCCGATGCCAGCAACGTTGTCAGCATAAAAAGGGATTCGGACGCCGCCGTTTTTAAGCTGCTTTAGCACTTTACCTGGCTGTAGGTACATTTTCACTACATTCGGTATACTGTAGATAAATGCTTTAGTAGCAGTAGTATGCAAAATGTTAATGAACAATGGAATCTGACTAATTTCCAGGATAATTTTTGCTTTCCAATCCAGCATAGATTTTGATAAAAATAAAGAAAAAAATGCACAAAAAAAAAGAAACCCACACCTTTCTTTAATTTTCACTTCCTCATTGCCCCCACGTCGCGGTCGCGTCGGTCGTCCGTCAATCAAAACACTCTATCATCCGATTTAAATTCATTACCGTCCTTTCAAAACGGTATTTCCCTAACACTCAATTTATATCGCTGTACCTACCATACAAAACCAAAAATCCATCTCATACGTTCATTAATGGAGCCGTTGTGCGTCTTCGTCGCCCGCCACAAAAGTCTCTCACATCCACTGCACCAATTTCCATCCAACTAATGGCCAAGTGATGAAACATCAAATGCGGCAGCAGCGGCTTCATCATGGGGCACCTGACTACATCATTGCCCTCACAGTCTAAACCGCTATAAAAATATATAACGCCATAAACGAAACGGGAAATAAAAAGGAAGGAAAATTACAAAAAAAAATATAAAGTACCCAAAGCCATGGCGAGATATTTCAATTCTCTAAAGACGCACCAAGCATACCAAGATACAACCGCCGCCGCCGAGCATAAACACCAGGCAACGCAATCATAGAGCCGGTATAATATGTGCTACGTCATCGCATGGCGGTGATTCTTCCGAGTCGCACAGTGGAACCCTCCCATTGTGAGCAAGGGACTATTATTAGATTGGCCTCGTGTTCCCCTTTTCTTTTTTTTTTGTTCCCCATCTCTTATGGGTTATCTTAGGGCCACGGCCTATTTGCTTGGGATTATTGGAGCGAAAGTGCGTACTTATAGTTGGGGACGAGCCGATTGTTTATTTTTGTACTTAGACGAGTTTGTTTGTTGATGTTTGGCGGGTTAGAGTTAATAAATCGACATCGTCGATTGAAAATTTATATTATCGATGTGGTCGGATATTGTTAGGCGAAGCGGGGCGGCAAAGAAGTGCTAAGCAAACAGTGGAGATCTATAAAGCGATTTTAACTAATTGAAAGCTGCGATTGAGCGACCACACAAAGTATAACAAAGTTGCGCAGTTGGTAGTGCCCATGATCTGTTTGTTGGTTTTTCATAGTGTCAGGGCAGCGATCTTCATTTCTCTTTGTTTATGTTAGCCTTTGTGATAAAAACTATAGCGATAGTCCTCTCTTAGTTGTGAATCTGATCGACCAAAAGAACTACAAAGTAACAGATCATTTAGCTTACATAGATTTTTATGGCACTCTGTGTTTAAATATAGTCAGAAATACTTTGTCAGATGAAACAAATGCAACTTTGTCCGCAGTTATAACAACCAAGGACTTCCTTTTGATAATATAAGAGTCGTTGCCGTATTCCATTGGGGGTATAACAAACGCAATTTTTCCTTTTCTCATTCGTCTTTTTTAGCCCTAGTTAAGCTGCTCCAGCTTCACTATTGTGTGACATTATCCATAAGTGCATTATGTATAATATAAGTATAATAGTAGTAGTGATAGTTTTGAGCCATTTCCAAATATTACTATATTTACCCTCTATTCGTACAAATCCGCAGATTGTCTTAACTGGAAATGCTCAGTTGGATTGTGCTTTCGGTTGAGCTCCTAAAAATGAGTGTTAGTTAGTGTAATGTCGACTGCACATCATGCAGTGATTTCCCAGATCTTTCTGTACAAAAATGTTTAAGATATCTTGCCTCCGGTTGAGCCCCAAAAATTAAAGACATTTAAATTAAACCTCTTATTCAAACCATTAGTCATAAGTACATATACTGTGCAGAAGATCGTATGAACTACTAGAAACAATTGTAGTGATAGCTTCCAGCCCTGTGGGACCCCATTTCTAACTTCTAACTAAATCGATGTAAATACAGATAAAGATTAATTTTGCTGATCTTAAGTTATCCTGCTTTACTCCAATTAAATACTCACTCGAAATTCACGTTGCAGACCGGTTTAGGTGAGTATAGGTCCCATTGCTCTTAGTCCTAGTCATATCGGTGCGATCCCTAATTTAAATCCATAAATCGATCACTTATAGTCTTTCGGTATAGAGATGTCCTTCGATCTCATATATACGAGTGATTACAGGTTACCATTGAAAAACATCATTAACTCTTCGGGTGACTTCAAATTTTGGTTCTCATTAATCTTTACTCAGTTCTGATTTTTAGTAGGCAGCTCGTATCTATACATCCTTGCCCTGTCCTTAGCTATTGCTTTCATCTATATTTTGCTTTAATTAATATGTGTTTCAGTTTTCGTGCCAGATTGGATTCACTCAAACCTATCCCTCTTTTCTTACAGATAACCAACAGAAGTAAACCCAAACCAACCACAGCAACACCCAAATAAAAGTTCCATTTTCTCGGTACCTTTATCATGCTCGATATGATAGCGGACTACCAAGCTGGTAAACGGGAGGAGAGAAGGCTCTCATCCACGACAGCCGCTCTTTTGTCATTCAGGCGCAATAGCATTACAAAGCCAATGCCGTCAGTCAATACAGGAGAAGAGGAAAGTTCTGCAACGCAGACAATAAACAACTTAGCTCCAAACCCATTTATGGTGGCAACAAAATCTAAAATGGAAAAATCCATAGCCACACGTACTACAAATACAGGAGGGACAGCATCAGTAAGCACTACAAAGCCAGTATGTCGTCAAAAGCGACAGATCAAGGATTTCAATGATGTCATCTCGTGCTGTCTATGTCATGGATATTTGATCAATCCCACCTCCGTGGATATATGCGAACATTCATGTAAGTTGTGGCGAAACTCCAAAATCGTTGTTTGCCCTCAGGGTGTATATGTTTTTCTTTCTTTCGATAGTTTGTCGCTCTTGTATTATAACGTACCTGGACTCAGATAACAACTGTCCACAGTGCAAACCGCAGAATAGATACATAAACTTGAGTAATTTGAGGTAAGTTTGCCGTCAACCACCTTCTCGTACAGTAGTAGAGGTAAAGTGTTTCCCCTCTTAGGCCTGACGATATCCTGCGTAGTTTGGTGTACAAACTAGTACCGGGCCTTATTCAAAAGGAACGGGAGAGACAGTTGCAATTCTGGAAGTCCGTCGATTCCCCATCGGACTGTGATATGCCGATGATGGAGGAGGAGTACATCTATCCAGCTGAGCCTATAAGGTAGGCATTCGCCTCTTTCTCTCACAAATCCTTTCTGTATGAAATTGTAATCATTTCTTTGTCCATCTTCTTCAGTCTATCGCTTGAATATCATCCAGCATTGCTGGTGTCTTGCAACAAATCTCAAATCCCACCAGTGCGCTATCTGCAGTGTCCTGCTGGGGTGACAGTTCATCATTTGAAACGTTTCCTTTGCTCCAAGTACGATATCGATCCGGCGAACCAACTGGTGGACATTGACATCATGTACGAGGACGAGATTCTGCCAGAAGACTTTAGTCTTGTCGACGTTGGCTACTGCTACAACTGGAAAAGGGTGAGTTTATCGTGTTTTATTGTTATTTCCTTTCCCCATATACCTATATACAAGCTGTAGAAGTGAGCGAATCCTTCCCCAAAAATATGGCAGACAATTTATAGTTATTTCTTCTTCCATCCACCTCTATCGTGTGTTAGGACGCTCCGATGAAATTCTGTTACAGAATTCTGGTGCACAACAGTCCACCGGCATCGTCCCCTGCCATGCGATGCATCGAGGCGGTGACCACTCCCCCAGATACCAAAGTGGTGGTCGAAAGCAAACAAAACGAGGCAACTGAGGCTAAGCGCGTTAGAATATCGACTGATAGCGATTTAATGGCGGCACCTGCTGCCAAGACGGTGCGATTCTTCGACCCACAAAAGAGGGCCGACAAACATGGCGAGAACAATCGCCAAGTCACATACACAGTCTTCAAATCCAAGTCCATGGATTCGAAGGACCCGTCGGGTCACCACCATAACAACAATAACAATAACAACAATGAGAAAGAGAGAGAAAAGAACGAGGGTAATGGTACGATGAAAATGATCATCGCACGCAAACAGAGTCCCAAGCGGTCCAGTTCCGATGAGTCGATCTATAATATCACGAACGACTTTAAGAGCCTTCGAAGCAACGACATGCGCTACAGCGACTACACGGTCACGTCTACGACAAGTGGTGGAACCACCACACTGACCAAGAAGTCGAAGGATGACTCAAAGACATTGGTGACGAAATGCGACATTGTGGTCAGTATACCGCAGTCGCAGATCACGCGATCACCAAATTCCTCAGATGAGAGTACTGAGAACATTTCCCTCGCTGCCCTAAAAACTGCTAATAAAAAGTCCAGTCCTAGCTCCAGCAGCACCTCTAAGAAAAACGTTCCTAAATTGAAGATTGAGCTAAACAGCCTCAAGACAAAGATTAGCATACCCAAGCCAAAGTCAGCTGAGATCCGACAAGAGCCTCGGAAGGTCTCAAAGCGTAAGCTGTCCATTGATGAATGCCCAGGATTCGATAAGGTCGATTTAAAGACCTACGCCAAGAATATCGGGCTAAAACCAATTGAAATGGAAAAAGTAGCCGATCCGCTGGAGGTAGCAAAGCCAAAAATCAGTCCCGATGCTTCTCCCATGTCGACGGCCTCATCCACTGGCTCGTCCACTTCAAACGGAACATTCTCATTCACCGCCAATGATGGCTGTTCGTCATCTTCATCGTCGCACAAAAAGCGTAAGAAGAAGCACTCGAAGGAGCCAAAAGACGCTAACGGCAAGCGGAGAAAGCTACATGCGGAGATTTCATCGCAACCCGCCGATGAGAGTCTCAAAATGAAGGTCAAGATCACGGGATCGCACAATCATCGGCCTCACAAGGTGGAAACCCGCAAGTCCAGCAGCAGCAGTGATGACGTAGTTGTCACCACTCCAACAACAACCAAGATGTCACCACCAGCAGCGGCTTCACTAAAACCCACGGTAAATGGCACAGAGCAGAGGAAATCGCCCAAACAAGCACCATCCCCGCCAACGCCAGCGCCTCAACCTCCAGGCCAGATTGCCGGCGCTGCCCAAAATAACATGCCAACACTAAACCGAAGCATCAGCAAGGAGTCGTTGAAAACAAGCAGCGAGATAAACCGCAAAGAATCAGAACACTCCAAGAAGTCTACGGAGTCTAAACCGAAGCACAGTGCGCCGCAAATTATAACCACAGTCCACTCAAGGGTACCCTCAACCACACAAACTACTTCCACATCCACTTCCGTCTCCACCTCAACATCGACGGTTACAACAACATCGTCTTCAAAGTCAACGCTTCCAAAGCCATTGGCCAACATTCAGGAAATGAAAATCCCTGCCTCGCCGCCGCTTCCTCCAAGTCTGTTTAAAACCACCCCGCTCACCATTCCTACCATCACGCCGACTACAACAAAACCAACACCACCTCCACCAAAGCCACAACGGAGCAGCTTTGCCAACCAGTCAAGTCGGCCGCCGAAACTAGCTCCAGCACCAGCACCAGCTCCAGCGCCGAAGAGCCAATTTGCGGTCCCGCAAGCTCCCCCTAAATCGACGCCAAACACATCGAAAATCACTCCCATATCCTCGATAGCTAGCTCGGCGCACAAGCATGCAGCTCAACTGAAGAGGTCTGCCAGTGTCGATGGCCCCCATCCCACAGCACTACTGACAAAACAACAAAAAATCGAGCAAGACCGAATGATCCGCAAATCCGCCTACGGTCCAATGTCGCAACATGAGCCGCAGCGCCCTCCCAAGACTTCCACTGCCAACACCTCAACCTCATCCAAATCATCCAGCAAGCCTTACTATTCATCGGCGATGTCGTCTAGCTACACCCAAGAGATGAACCAACGCAAGCCACCACCCATGCTGATGCCGCCCTCATCGATCAGTGTCACCAAAGCTCCACATTCCTCCTCATCGACGAGCGCGACTAACGGCTCGTCGCAGCAGAAAAAGTCCTACCCCCATCAAAATAACCAAAAGCCGTCGGTCGAAATAGTGCGGGTTCCCACAAGTACACACACGCAACCAATTGAACACAAGCCACCGCCAACTAAGTCGAGTCCACCTAAGGCGACGCGACCACCCCCGCCTACCATACCCTTGGTGAAGATCAAAAAGTCTGTGAGTCAAACTCTACCCTTGCGATCACCAGCGCTAACAGTCAGCACAAAGACCACCACCGGTCATTCACAGCCCTCGCCACCGGGACTGATCAGCATGCGCAGCATTATTCCAGCAATCGTGGCAAGCAAGTCCGCAGCGACCATCGCTGAAAACGCCCCCAAACAGCCGGAGAAGTCGTCATCTGAGACAAACGGAAAGCCACCTAAGGAGAAGTCCTCCTCCTCAAAGGACCGTCGGCCATCATCCAAGGACGGCAGTGTTGAAATTCTTGACTTATCCTCCGGCAAGCAGATAAAAACTCCCCCAACCCCTTCACCATCAACCGCGGGCAACAGCTTAGAGGCCGCCCTCAACAAAATTAAGCAAAACATGACCTCCAGCACGGTCCCGGACAGCATTGCCGCTGCGAACAATAAATCCTCAAAGCCGGACAACTCTCCCGATGACTTGCAGAATCTCCACTTGCTCTCCGAATCGGCGACCAATCGGGAGAAAATTGCCATAAAAACCCTGCCCAAGCTGAATGAGATATCCAAGGTCCGTTCTGCTCAGGCTCCAGTGCGTCAGCAGAACGCTTCCGTTCGGAATATACCAAATCCATCGGCGTTGGCGTTCCGCAACCAGCCGCAACCACCGCCCATGCTTAACAGTATTAGCAGCAATGCAACTACACCACCTTCCCCGCCGGTTGGAGCTGCAAAGCCTGAGTTTAAGATACCAACTCCTCCCAACAGCAGCCCATCGAGCAGTACAAATCCCGGATCACCACCGCGGCTGAAGAAGAACTTGAATATCGAGCAGGTGGCGGCTAACCTCAATATGAGGGCGGCTGCAGCGGCTGACAAATCAGAGGCTCTATCGACAACGGCAACGGCAGTTGCAGCAAGTGTTTCCAGTACAAGTCGACAGGAGACTAAACCAGCTGTGGTGACGTCGTCCAATGTGGTTTCGTCATCGTCATCTTCCTCATCGTCGTCGTCATCCTCGTCGTCGTCTGGAACAGCGAAGTTGAGTCGCGAGCCTGCTGTAACACCCACACCGCCAAAGACGTCTTTCAAAAGTATATCATCGCTGGTGGCTTCATCATCCTCGAGTTCGAAGACTGTCAGCGCTGGATCAGGTTAAATTAAGGTGAGTGACACGTTTTCTCATTGTCTTACAAGTTTTGTTAACAAAGTTTGGAGAGTTCTCTGCCCATTTTTTTAACTAGGAAGGTCTGGAGTCTTAACCTTCATAAAACATAGAACAACCTTGTGGCATAGCTTCGATAAGACCTTGAGTTTTGGTACAAATTGTGGATTTTCTTACTTCAGCATAACTGAACCGTACTTAAGTATGTTAGAAAATCATAATGGGTCTGATGAGCACTTACGAAAAATGTAGGCCTTAAGGCGTCAGCACCCGGAATGTTCGTCGAATATATTTGGTTTCGAATAAGTAGGTTTGTTTTCGCGTAAATTTTAATTACTTCGCTGCTAGAATTTCTAGTTTATCTGACAACTCTGACTAACATCACTTGAAAAACATTCCTAAGACAGTTTCGTGGTGAACCCTTGTCTTCAACGTGCATTCCTATAAAACAATCGGCTCTATGAATAGAGGTTCACTGCTAAAAGCTTTCAATTTTTAAAAGTATGGTATCTAATTATACATGCTGCGGGACCTCCTTACCTTTTGATGGCTTATCTACATCGTGGCTAGGTCTGTTTGTCAGTAGAAGAGAGAAATACCATCTATATCGGTCTACTTTTGTTAAAAGATTCCTATCAGCAAGACTGTCTTATGAAACCCAGTGCGAAGTTTTTGAATTTTCGCACTCGGAAGGTCTCAAAAAGTTTTCCCTCTTTTTAACTTTTAAGTCAATTGTCAACATTCAATCTAGCGGCCATGATATACGTCTTATTCGTAAACCCACGAGATAGAAGGAGTTGAAGGATTTTATGGAAAGGCTTGAAAACTGATCCCTCCAATAAGGTTTTTTATCATCGAAGGTATGATCGCTACAGAGCGATCTTCGGATTTCACTCAATATTTTATTCGACAATCAATTGATCAGGTCGTACTTACTTATAATCTTTTGATCTTTTATATCGATCACATCACAAGGCCAGATTTATGTGCCAAGAGTGACCAGCTAATAGCATTAGGTCCAGTCGAGACTAGTCGATCGTTTCATACTGATCCTCTTCTCGCGATCATCTTCAATTGCAGATGATTTGATTGCCGTTCAATTTTGCTGAGAGCTAATTAGGGCTGCGACCGACGCACGCACATACATCGATGTCATGCAAGATCAGCTTGAACTAAAAGCAACGATCGTTTTAAAATACCCGGATCGTTTGTAAATTTTTGGGTTTCTAACGACTAGTCCACGTTTTGTGTAGGATTCTAACCAATACTTTGTTCAACAATTAGTTGGAAGATCGTTTCATACTTTGATCTTTTGACTCGATCACTGCAAGTTTGTTAATTACCGTTTCTTCCTGCTGAAAAATAACTGTACGATCAGTTTATCATTAGAAAAGGTGATCGCTCGATGGGTGTGTTTAGTTCGTAAATTGATCATTTTTGATCAATCACTGATCTTCCGAAATATTTTTTAATGATCACTGTAACATCGATCTTTGAATGTAGAGCAATTTTTCCATAATTTCTGGTGTCCACCCCGCATTCTATCTACGTTTGACTTCCCATAGATCAGTTTGACGATACAAACAGTGATCGCTTGAGGACTTCGATCGCCCCCATCCAGATATAAATCATAACCCTATAGAGGTTGTTGATTCCTCTTGTTGCTTGTTGCTTCAGTTATACTTATTTTTCAGTGTGTTCTACAATCATGTACTTCCTGACTCTCCCTAATCAAGATCTCAAATCGTGAGTCTAAAAGTCACCGTTTTAAGACCCCCCAATTGTACCTCTGAATGGCCTCATTTAAGAGTAACCTTTTCATTCGTCCCACGCCTTCTAATGGGCATTTCGCAACAGCGCAGTCATACCTTCAAACAGAGCACCTCATGAACTCGCCCACCGCCTTAGACGTTTCCGCACTCTTTAATCCGCCGATGATCGATTATAACTAAAAAGCTGGCGTTAATTCAATGAGGCTCCTTTGCCTCTCCGCCAAACTGAGAAAGGCACCAAGAAGCGGCCAAAGGAGAACTAGCACAAGCCGTCGCATTTCCTCTTCCAATTGAGTGGACAGCTAAAGAACTCTCAATCTCCACCTCGTTGCGCCTTTCGGCTGTCACCGAGCCCAAGACACACAGCAGCCAGCGAAGGCGCGCACGCGCTCATAAGCATGTCCCACTTGGCGTTGGCACACTGGAAATGGCCAAACACACAATCTCAATTCCAAGATACAAGCAACGCGCGAATGTGCTCGAGTGATTTATGTAGCAGCGCTCGGAGGCTGTGCTCCAAAGTCCAGCGTTGTTACCACCGCCAACCGCCGCCGCCGAGGCGAATCGTACCGCTGCGCTGGCTGGCTGTTCGAATCGTACTGCTGGTAGCGCAAAATATATCTCTCTGTCTATCAGTGGCCAGTGGATATACTACGCTGCGTGGTCACCATGTAGTGAGGATTTACGACCCCGATCGGAGTGGTTGAGCTGAATGGGCATCCCGTCGCCCCACATGAACCTCCTCCCCGGCCAACGACGCGTCGCGTCGTTTGATTGCTTCTTTATGCGGCTTTTATTCGCCGTATTTTGCGAGATTTTTTGTGCTTTTGTTCGACTGATTTCTCTCTTTTTTTTAGAGCGCGCGTTTCACGTTCGCTATAGCTCCAGTGGATTAACAAACTGGAACAAGGTGCAAATTAAAATGTCAACGTCATGAAGTCGAGCAAATAATCGCCTTTTGTGCCACAACCGCTATACACCGTCTGACGGCCGATGGAGAGGTTCGTCGTTTCGCCAGAATCTTGAGGCTTTTATTATATTTCGGGGACGGCTCTTGAAATATGAGCCCGTAATTTATGGGCACAAGTCTGACGAAACGAAGTGGATTGAATGAAATTGTAGTCTCAGCTCTCAGGCGGTGACCAGACCGAAAAAGAAGTTCAAATTTCATTGCTCCCACTGCCGTCGTCAGTCATATGCAGAGATGTGAGCGAAAAAAAAAATAAAATAAAAATCGAAATTGCTGCAGCCCATTTTTAGTAAAAGTGCTCAATGCAAACTTAGCCGGAGGGTTTCTCCCAACCCATCGCACGTAGATACATTTATAATGAATCCCTGGCACACAGCCTGGTATAGCGCGAGTACTCTTGACGATGTTCACTAGTTTCGTAGACTGGTATGGTACTCGTCGTAATCTGCTGAATGGTTCCCCTTGCGAAAGGGGTGCTGATGGGTGGGGGATTTTATTCCATTTTAATATTTAGTGGAAATCCCTTCGGCAATGTGGGATGCGCTGTTTCCTTTTTAAGAGTTTTTTTTTTTTATTTTTCCTGTGCAGTTTTCCTTCAGAAGCTACTGATATGTATTCAAAGGACGAGAGAGTATTTGTAGTTGTAAAGTTTTTTTTTTTTTTTATTTGCACTATATAAACATGTAACGTGGAAGAAGAACATCCGGTTTCAGGCGCTATATGTGGTAGGCGTCGTGATTTACACAGGATATGAGCTAAAAATAGAAAAATAGAGACACCGTGCAGGGAGTGAAAAGTGAAAGAGTTTACTTAGTGTTCAGGCCGTTTACGGTGTTTGAAGGATGTGCGATTTTAGTTACATAAGAGAAAGGATGTTCACAGAGCAAATGGTTTATGTGCTGTTGCATCAGGAGTTTTTTCTTTTTTTATAGCTCTTCCTAGCTCTTCTTTTATGAATATGTCCTTGGGGGTGTCTTGTTGGGGGAATTGTTTCCAATGATGAATTTAAAGGAGGCCGTCATTGATATAAACAAAGCTTGAATGTCTTTGGTAGGTGAGGGGCTGCGTCCACGTTTTGTTTCTAGTGATCTGGTGTATCAAGAATTTGTTCGGATTTATACATATGTATTTGCAAAGTTAAGTAGGACAAACCTTGACATCTCTATAATAGATCAACGATTCAGAGCTCTTCTCCTAATTCAAGACGGAAACGAATTGCTCAATGGTGGCTCATTAAATATTGACTATTACAGCAGTTACGGACGTCACTGTTTATTTTCGTTTTTAGGAGTATTCCAATATGTCCTGTTGACTAGAATGGCTAGAATGAATTCTATTTGTTCAGACTTTTGAACAATAAAAAGGCGTTATTTATTTTCCTCTTATTTTATCATTTTCCTCATATTTGATCATTTTCGTTGTATGTGTGTTGAAAATAATTGATCAGGCTCTAAACACTCCATCCGGTAAGTATCTGTCTATGCTCTAAGCGTCTAAGCAATGATCTATCATCCACTAGGCTCCTCATTTGATAATCTAAACACTAGTAATATTTGCATTCATTGATCTACCCATCCGTTGATCTTTTCACACATCGATCATCTCAGCCATTGATCTACCCAATCGTTGATCAATCCAACCCGACCATTGATCTTTCCATTCTCCGATTTTTATACCCAGTGATAAATCGAACGTACAGTGGGTTGCCAAATTAATAGGGACATTAATCCACATTTACCGGTTTTTTTGCGAGTAATCGGAATATTTTGGTCCAAATTTAATTTTAAACTGGTAATAGCAGCTACATACTTGTCTTTGGGAATGACTCGAATGAGTTAATAAAGTTCTTATTTCCGTTCTTTTTCTTGGAGTGATATCCATTCCTCGACTCATTCTGTTCCGAAAAAATGCCTAAAATCATTAAAAAAAAAGATTTTTTTTTTTTAGAAAAGCTTTGCTTTAAACAAAATAAAGTGCATTACTTACGTTTCAATTAAAAGAAGTTAAAAAAATGTAGACTGAGAAATAAAAGTCACGAGGTACGCTTAGAACCAAAACAAAAGCTCAAAAGAACACTGAAACAATGTCCCTATTAATTTGGCAACCCACTGTATATACTAATCTTTCCATTCGTTGATTTAGGTACCCACCCATTGATTTTGTTCACCCATTGATCTTTCTATCTATCAATCATTCCATCCATTGATTTACCGATTCATTTATATGTTCAACCGTTGATTTACCTATTTATTGATCTACCCTCCACTGACTTATATGTCCTCACTCGTTGATCTATCTGGCTGCTCCCCTATACTAGTGAGTGAAGGTAAAGTCCACAACCAAGAATGACACCAAGGTGCGTAAATAAAATATGGGTCAAACAGTTTGTACCTACTTTAGAACTTCTGGTCATTTGTACTTAAAACGTGGATTGATGGTCCGTTTCGCGTTATAAATTCCGAATTCTTCTCTTTCTTTTCTCATCCTAATGCAGTTTCTGGTACTTTTACAATTGTACATATTTTGAGTAGCAAAACTTATTGATTTTCACTTTCATTGAAATGCCGACTTATTTTAGGAAATTGTCGACTGTATAGAAATCATGAAAATCTGCACAGCGGTTATCGAGTTATAACGACATCGAGTTTGACCCCATAGAAGATGTTTTTTTATTGGAGGTGCTACGGCCGTTGTCCAATTTTGTTTGCCTATGTCCTAAACCTAAAATACAGCAATATAAGCAAAACAGAAATGAGGCATTTCGAGTTATATCGTCATCGAATTTCACCCCATAGAAGCTGTTGTTTGTCTAATTTTGACCAGTTTTCACAGGAACTATCCCGGACCAATAGATACCTAAGATTGCCTGAAAGTTTGACATCAATATTGGTTCAGTGGTTTTCGAGATATGTATAAGATTTTGAATGTTTTTTTTTTATGGGAGGCGCCACGCAACCTTTGTATAATTTTGACCAATTTTCAGAGATACTTTTCCGGGCCAATACATACAATTGCCTGACGATACCGACCGTCCTTTTTAAAATCGAATTGAAACTCGGTAAATTTTAAGGAGCTCAGTCGGCAAATCCACCGGTGCCGAACGTCCTTTTTAAAATCGAAACTCGGAGAAGGTATCTACATAAAGATAAACAAATATAAAACTTGCAAATACATATATAGCTTCTTTGATTTTCCGACTCTTGATGAAGTCGCTATACGCCCCTGACTGGAATTCACTTAATATTGCTCTTCGTTCCAATGTTACAAATCAAATGTCCCCAATTCTGAGTATGCATCAGTGGCTACTTTAAATATTTAGTCAATATTTGAGACTTCGAGACTCTCACAAAATTTCAGTCGCCTTAGTCGATTCGTTTAGACTCTATCGTGATTTCAATAGATAGAGAGACACATGGGTCTAAGAGTGGTTTTGTATGGGAGGTACCAGAACTACTTGAGCGACATAGCCCATTTTCAATACCAATCTGACGACGGTAAAAAGAAGTCCTCCCACAAACTTTCATATACATAGGTCAATTCGTTTAGACGCTATCGTGTTTTCAACAGACAGACAGACAGACAGACGGACATGGCTAAATCGATTCAGAATGTGATCCTGATTCAGAATATATATACTTTATAGGGTCTCCGGTGAATCCTTCTTGGCGTTACAAATGTAATGACAAAGTGAATATTCCTTCCTGTGGAGGGTATAAAAACGATTTGGGGAAATTCGAACCCAAAACGGGGGGAAAGATCAAACCTTATATATGTATTACTATATAACATAATTTCAAACACTCAAATTTACCCTCGTTAACAAGTCAAATCAGATTAATGTTAAAAATCGTGGCTTATAGAGCGGACCGCCTCATTTGAGTGCATATAATCAACCTTAAAAAATTATAAATGTTTCTCTACAACCACCCGATGATTTAAATTTAGTTCCTAGAATTTACGGCGCGCACACAACGACCTAGTAAAGGGTTCAAATTTAAACCCTTAACCGTATAATTTCCTTCGAAACTCGTCCAAACTTTGTTACCATGAATAATTCATAAGTTTCCATTTTGTTTCGCCCACAAGAACCCTCCTTATCACAAAATTCTCTAATAAATCCAATAACTTAGTATTTTTTTTTTTTGTGTTTCTCCCTAATTACAGGATATTGCATCGTAGGTCCTTTCTTCGAATACAATAGAGGCATATACTTATATTTTTTCCATGCGAATAAACGAATGAAATTCGCCAAAGAAGCAGAAGAGAGTCACTTGACATGGATAAAAAGGACACCCACACATCGGAGCATATACCTACAGCCTGCCCTGCCGCACTGCTGTTCACGTCCGGGGTACAACCCATACAAGTCGCTGTGTCAACATTAGAGAATTTCTAATTTTTTTGTTTGTTCGTGTTGCTCTATAGAGGAAGAAGACCATTAGTTGATTCACATTCGAGGACATGCATCGGCAACATCAGCTAGAAGCAGCAACAGCAGGCGGCATTATGTACATACATAATTCATGCATTTTCTTACCCAAAAGTGTATAGAAAGTGTGCGGTGTGCCCTGAAGAATAAAAAAAAAAAAACACAAAACAAAACAAAATATGTGTGTGTATAGGGGTTTACCCTGCTGTCTTATTTTTATTGTTATTATTTTCATTCACCCTCTTGACTTGGATTCAGTTTTTTTTTCGTTTCGTTGTTGCTTCCTTTTGAGTTGGTCTATCAAAAAGCCAGAAGAGGTGTATAATGTATATATCATTTTGATTAAAGTCCCATTTAAGGACAGTAATGATCTGTTATCTAGTTATGTACTCTAAAATATTAAAATAAGCATACCACACATATTCATAAAAAATAATTAGGTTATGTGTAGACCATATAAATAAATATGTGAAGCACATCAAATGTACTAGCACAACCCCTTTAACATTATGTAGATTAGATGTATACCTAGTTTAGCATTTAAATGAGGAATATATATAGATATAGCAACGATTGCGATATAGATAGTGAAGGCGTGAGATACAATAAAAAAGAAAAAGAATAACACAGGCAAACTGACGAACAGTGAAACTAAGCGATAACACACTTGTGATAATTTTATGGAATTTCTCCTCATACTGAATTACAAAAACAAAACAGAAAAGTAATTCTGAATATTTTGGCGGGAAACTATATCTGTACACACTGACAGAGACACTTCAGTCTACATAATAACGGACTCAGACCTAATACGATTAGTTAAGCTATTTTCAAGTTGTTATCGCTCTGTGCGCCACGTGATTCTCGTTGCGTTTCGAGTTTTGCTGTGGTTGTTGTTGACGTGACGACGATGACTACGGCATACGGCAACGACAAAATGGGCAATGAACGAACGAGTGGCAGTGTTTTTGAAATGAACAGAGGAATACTTAAAACCAATACACAAGAAGAATCTTATAGTAATTAGTTTGACTATAATTATAGCTGTATGTTAAAACAATAAGCACAGACCTTGTACCTATATACATATATAAATATGCCTGTATATTTATTGCTTACTTATTTTTTTTTTATTTGTTTGTTGTATGAATTCACGATTATGCTCTTAGGTTGTTTATTTTTTAGCACTTGGTTAACATTTTATTTTGTTGTAAGTCGGGATTGCAATTTCTTTGAGATACATAATTTTTTCTTACATAGAGTTTTCTATTGCAAATGATTTTCTTTTATGTAGATATTTTTTAGAATTAAAACAAAGTTTTAATATTAATTAAAACATACGCATATATGAATTGTAAACAAAATATGTTATTAACTTTAGATAACTGTAAGATGAAATGAAAAACTAATTATATTAAATTGAATTTATCCTTATTTTGTATTATATATTGATATGTTTATCCTAAAAAGTTTTAATTTATAAAATTATGCAAAATTATATATATATTAAAATAAAAATAATAACCTTATGTATTAATCAAATAAAATACAAACTTATGTAATGATATTATAATGGACTTAATACTGATTTAAAATAAATGTCATTTAGCAAAAACAAACAAAAAAAAAAATTAAATAAAAATTTAAAACAAAATTAGACACATGTGTTTTTATTTAAAAAGGGAGAAGTGTGGGATGGATTATTCAATTACTGTTTTAGAAAGATTTAAGGAAAGTTGTTGAACGTAAACTTAGTTTTGAACTTACAAATCGATGGCGGAAAGTAAGTGTCTTTACATTTTAACGACGCTCCAATCCGCTCCAAGGTAAGCACCTACTACCTACCTGAACAAGAAATTTATTTGAAAAATTGATCATCATCTGAGACCACGACTATAGTAAGTTAGGATTAACTAACTTCCTCTCAATGGGCCACCACGAAGTAGAACGCCCTAATCAACTTTGTCGTGCTCTCTTTATATTGCAAATAGGGTATCCGACTTCATTAATAGTAAACACCCACAGCCGATCAATTGCAAAAATCCAGAAGAAGCGGAAACTCTGACTCATTCTTTATGAAACCAATACGGAAAACGGAACGACATCACATAGATACTGGCCAAAGCCTTCTTCGACGGGCTCCGCTTCATTTCACGGTACTTTTACAGACCGCATTAATGACCCACACCCAAACTTTTAACACCCTGCTATTTTTATAAAGATGCGATGGATCGGTCATCCTCAGTTCCCCGTTCTAAATAGAATTAGCAAAGTACCCGCTCTAACTCTGACCCATCTTTGGATTTCACTAATTCACTCATATTCCACTCTTCTTTTCACTAGGTAGGGAATGGTTATAACTATAAGTCCGCCCCTGGCAATCAAACATTTTAGTTAACTCCTTATCAGATAGAGGATCCGAAGCAGAAATCCACACCTTAAATGACGTCTTGAGCATAGAGCATTGTAAAGCATACAGTTTTTTTTTTTTTCTTGTTTAAAAAACAAATTTGTCAAAACAGCGGAATAAAGTAATAGATTTTCTTTTAGTTTCTCGAATACGTATTTAATTCAGAGTTTTTGCTTGTGATCCGAGTGGTGTAGATATCGTGTATACCTACTGAGTCACAGCGGACTAAGCCCATCAGACGGACGCTTCTAAAAGAGATGTTTTGAATTTTTTTTTTTTTTTTTTTTTTTGAAACGATAAAGATGCAATTCTGCTCTAATTATTTCTCTAATTAATAGTTTAATAACTAAAACTCGAACTGTAAAAACCGATATTGAAGGTAGATATTTAATATTAAAACAAACAATGTTATAAATGCAATTATGTAGGTGCCTATAAAATATGTTTCAACAAGTGCTTGAAGTTGAAATTGTCATTGACATTGAACTTGACGCATCCATAATCTATATTTGAGCATACACGAGTTGTACATAGTTGTAGGTGGCATACCTGTTGTTGTTGTTGGCATGGATACTGCACAAACTAGATACAATATTGCCGTTTCGTTAAACAAAGCATCCTTATTTGATAAAACAGGACGAAACGTGACGACATTTTCTACAACAATATTACCGAGAATTTCACAGTATCTACATTAAAATTGTTCTCCCCCTTTCCAGGAATTGCTGCCATTATGTTTATTTATAGGTAGGTACGCAAAGTCTAGGGCCCTTATTGTGATTGTCGATCAGCGATGGTCACGACAATTGTCGATTGCGTAGATTTATTTTAGCGAATCGTACGCACAATTTTTTTTCACTTCCAAGAGAAAGCATCGACCAGACATTTGTAATCGACTACAAGCGACTGTCAAATCGACAAATATCAATCGCAATCGACAAACACATTTGTCTATCGATCGACAGTTGTCGATCAACGATCAATTATCGACACTCACAATAGGGGCCTAGGATTATTTCTACTGAAAAGCTTTACAAATTCCAAAAGGAGTTTTTTGTTTTTGTTTCGAGCTGAGTGGAAAATAAATTTAATGTTTTCGTTGAAAAAAAAAAAAAAAAAACATAATGCGTAGTTGCAGAAATCGATAGAGGATTTACGAAAGCAAATATAAAATATATTATTTTTTTAAATGCGCATATAATTGATGATTGGTCAAATATTAATTGGGAATTGTATTATATAACTCCAGGACATTGAAATTGAATTAAAATTTCCCTCCTGGAGAGTGTAGGAGGGATTTGTTGGGGTAGGTATGCTTTGTTGGCATTGAGCTATTTTTGTTTGAAGTAAGTGCATTTTAAAATATGAAACGCTTAGTCTCAAATGTGAAGGGGTTTGTGGGTAGGTACCTACATATTCGTATATATATCTGAAATATATGAATACTGTACGTGATGAAAAACAATGCGAAAATAAGGACTGTACGAGAAACAATAATTGTCAACAATTATCCTTTTACGGGAGCAAGATAAAAAATATCCTAAAGGCTAATTTTTGACATTTTCTTTTGCTTGAGTTGAGGAAATAAAAAAATAAAGATGTTTTAAGATTTGCATTATCCTGTTGAAATCAAATGTCGTATAGGCCAAAGCATAACGCACTACTAAAAACGAAAAAGATGATGACATTTAAATTTTCTGAAAATTTTAAAAAGTAGGCACCTACAGACGGATAATGCCGCCATCAGCCCATAAACTTAACCAAACATGTTAACAAAGACACCAAGACAGTACCTAGGCAAGTCAGCCTCGTGTCATCACTGGAACAAAATTTGAGGGTACAATTTGGACCGCCTTTCAACAGTTTCAGTCCGCAGAATCACTAAACTCACGACGCAAACGATGATCATGATCGCCATATCATTTTTAAAACGCGATTATTTCCTCATATGACATGCAATTTTCAGTTATATCCGAGACGTTTTTGTTGGTAGGGAACCCTATATTCCCCAATTTTGAACTTTAGTTTTTAGCAACTACTTTTATAGCCTCACTCACCAATACATATCTACTAACTTTTAAACCTTGTTTAGTAGATTACTGCAGTAATTTTGTTGTAATTTTTTTGTATAGAATGACAGTTGACAGCTTGTGTAATTATTTAAAATGTTTGGGGCTTGCCAGTGCCTACTCATTTTTAACCTTCAACTTATGTAAATATTCGATGGTCACAATAAAAAAATGTAGATACATATATGGATTTTTTTCGCTATACATATTATAAGTATGTATACTATGTACTGATGCACATTACTTCTTCAACTATATTGGCAATGGGCCTTACCAATAATCATTTTCAACCTTCAACTTAAATATTTTGACGGTCACAATAGATAATTTTGTATGGAAATTTTTGCCATTGTGACTTCGTAAAAGTTAGCCTGGACACTAAAAATGATTTTTAGTACCGCGGAATACCTAACCTATAGAGTTAAAATATCGCGAAATTTTATAATTATGTCATTCAAATTTGTGACTGTAAAATTGCTGCTCAAACATCTCGGTATATGCGTCTTCATTGTTGCTTAAAAAATTGTAAGTATATTAAAACGTTAGAATTTCATGATACAGTAGAAGTTCGGAAAAGTTGACCCTCAGAAAAGTTTACTATGCAGAAAAGTTGACCAAATCTTAGCTACCATACGTTCCCTTAAAAAGTTGACTTTTGGTTGACTTTTGGTCAACTTTTTAGAGCGTGACTCTTTTTTTTACTTGCCTTCGTTTTTTTTATATATCAAATTTAAATAAACGATGTAAAATACATAACACAGCCGCTACGCACTCCGAAGAAATGTACAGTCAACTCTCGATTATCCGGCATTCTATTAACCGGAAACCCTATTAACCGGGAAATTTTTTGTCAAAAATTAATTAAAATTCATTAAAATTTATTTATTTAGAAATCGATTATCCAGGATTTACTCTATTATCCGTGATCATTTTCAATAAATTTCTTTAATTCTTGCAAAGAAAAACCAACAAAACCTAACATGCAAGGTTTGGTTTGTTTTTGTTTGCATTCTTCTGTTAATTTTTCTCATTCAGTATGTAAATCGATTTACAAATAATGGTAAAACATTGCATAAAGTGGGTTTCTTCTTTCAGAATATCATTTTCGATTATCCGGGATTTTCGATTTTCCGGTATGAGCTCGGTCCCGAGCACCCCGGTTAATCGAGAGTTGACTGTATATGTTTCCATGTTTTTTTTTTAGATTATTACTGTATGACTGACTTTTTCTTACGTGTATTGTCCATTCGCACATTTAATTTTATTTGTTGTTCGGCAATTAACTACATTTTGGCAAAAAATGGCACAATGGAACAAAATACCTACTAATTCTCTACAGATCTTGAAGTGTCCAGAAAAGTTGACTTTTCGGAAAAGTTGACAAGCTCTGGGACATTTCGATCAACTTTTCCGAGCTTCCACTGTAGTTATTACTTATTCACCCCTATTCCCGTTGGCGTTTGTCGTAAACGACTCGTATTTCACTTGGTTTTTTAGTCGGTGTTTGTAACTTTTTTGACACAAATGAATTGAAATGATAGTGACCACATAAAAAAGGAAATAAAATTGTTAACAAAAGTTAAAAAAAAATCTGAACATCGTTTTACAACGACACAAAACATTATTCGTATTAGACAAACGCCAACGGGAATAGGGGTGATTATAGACAAAAGACAAACCAAACTGCGCATTTTCATTTTGCAACGATTTTCAGTCGAATTCATCCTGCACGGCTTCCATTCCCTGTGTATAAATTTATCTAATAGAAGCAATCCCTGTCAATAGTGGAATAATTTTAAGATGTACTGTGAAATTCTCAGAAATAATATTGTTGAAAATGAGCTCGCTTCCACTTGCGTTGCTTTTCTTTTGCATAAAGATGTTTTGTTGATTTACTAGACATTCGCATGCACATGCGAATTTCCGATATAATATTGTAGATTCGCATGCATGCGAGTTTCCGATATAATTAAGGAAATTCGCATGCATGCGAGTTTCCTGAACCTTACAAAGGAACCGGAAATTCGCATGTGCTCAAAAATCACCTCTGAAAAGAATCCGCGCGCGCGAATTCTTTTCAGAGGTGATTTTTAAAATATAACTCCAGGAAAAGGGAAAATCAAGTTTTTTAAGCATGTGAGCTGGGAAATACTCGGAGCTTTTACACTTCTAGTGGGGTAAATAAGCTACGGTGCGAATTTACCTTACGCTTAATTTTCTGGCATTAGTCTTAGCTGCCATCAGCATAGTATGACATCAGTATAGTCCATATGAAAATTTTTCACATGCGAATCTGCTACCTAAAAGTGTACATTCGCATACATGCGAGTCTCCGCAAATATATAGGAATTTCGCATGTATTTTATTTTCAAAAGTTTCGTTGCGAGTTTCCGAAATAGTGTGTAGATTCGCATAGTTTCTCATGCGAATTTACGTTCCAAAAGCATACATTCGCATGCATGCGAATTTCTTCTTTATAGCTAGACATTCGCATGCATGCGAATTTCTACTTTATAGCTAGACATTCGCATGCATGCGAATGTCCGGTACATCGTTTTGTTCCATGAATTTCTGTTTCTAGTTTGTGCATGGCAACAGATTGTATGTACAATGTACATAACCCACTAACTATATCTACGTACAAAAATGCAGATACGGTGTCAAATTTGTGATGTTTCCATTCCAATTTCAATGCGACTTTAAACTTCAACTTCAAATACTTGTTAAAATATAGTACCTATCTACGTACATAGGAAATCAAATTATAAAGCATAGTAGTAGGTATTCAATATTCATGTCTATATTATATGTCAAATGTTTTTCAATTTAGGTTTGAGTTGTTGCTATTCAACAATTGGTAAGACCCTTCAACATTTTTAGACATTTTTTGTTACCTATTTAAAACATTTCTTCAATTTAAGACGACTTTCATTCAGAAATACATATCTACATATTTTAACTCCAAGGCTGGATACTGATTCAAGATTCAGGAGGGGAAGATGTGGTTTGTGTAGATAATCTAGCTCGTTACCAGCTAGTTGCAAAAGTTATTTTATATTATATAGCTTGAAGCGAATGAAATACTGCAGCACGACAAAATTCACTTCGTGACTATTATTCCGCGTTCTTTAGGAGTATAGCGTTCCATTGACATCACAAAATGTCAAAACCGAATTGACACTCGACGCCATTTGTTAAATCGATGACACTTTCCGATAAGTTCGTACGAATTATGATGATCCACCTTGTGTGCCCAGTTGCTATGATAGAACTTTGACAGCCGATCATATTATTTGAAATTATTTTGCAGCCATGCAGCTGTCATAGCGTTCTATCAGCGAGTCAATATTTCCATTTCGAGGAAACCCTCAGTAGACCTAATATATGGTTGCCGTGGGGCAGTCATAGACCAAGGAATGTCAGCCAGGATCAAAATGTCACAATTTCGTGTTGATCTCAAAAACTTGAGCACGGGGAGCGGTACCATGATCGTTTGGATATTGACAAAAGGTGATTTTAAAAGGACGGTGCGGCGTGCTACAAATCAAATGAAATCCTGGAGATATTTATGACGAAGTTTCCGGGAGATGTTAATAAGTCAGTAAGAATTTCGAACTTTAAGGATACCTACCTACTGATTTTGCAGTACCGTCCCATATGTCAGGTATTCCTAAATTGACTGTGACTTTAGATGCTGGGTTTCTTTGGTTTAAAAAGTTGGCCGTCCGCTTTGGGTGGTACAGTGAGCTGTGGTGTATAGCCAAGTTAGTAATTTCAGCGATAGTTGTACCGTGTCGGGATACTTTTCAGCTTCAGCTGAGGAGAATCTAGAGTAGAATTCACTTCGGATAAAATAACTTTCATGGTCTATAGCCCATTTATTCCTGGAAGAGGTCTCAAACTCTCAAGGATGTATTCACAATACCCCAAATCAGTGGTGCATTGACCTTTCGCAAAGAAACAGACATCAAGAAATGTGCTGAACAAATAACAATAAAATCATTAAAATGCACTCGGGCATTTTGAAGATTATCCAATGTATCCGAACCAACAAATGGGAGTCTTAAACTATCAGGGATGTTTTGGATACCCATACAAACTTACACATCGCCCAAACTTACATATTTCTTGTAAAAGGATGTAGACATGGATACTTATCTCGTATGTTTTTCACTTCCATTAGCTTCCACGAGATGTAAGAGAGGTAATAGCACACAACGAAAAAAAAAAAGACTTTAAAATCAATGCGCTTTTTTCATCCCTATCCAAGGATAGAAACACGTGCATTGCGAGCTTTCCCATGAAATTCTCCAAAATCAATATTTGAATAAAAAAAAGTGATGACGCTGATGATGACCGTCATTTCCCAGAATCCATCTCGAATAAAGTTCATGTTTTGCGTAGGTACTCTCTATACAGTTCTCGGAAAATCAGAATCCCTACGTGTGGGTGGATACAATGAAATTACGAATTTACCGTGAGGGAACACAAAACTGATATTCTATGTCCTCTGGCTTTGTGGAGAATATGAAATTAATATCCTTCAAACGAGCATTCATTTAGCCCTATTCATAGGATTTACTTCTGACGTATTATCCATTAGCATCGATTGTTGCAACTGATTCAATAATAATTAACGGATTACGGTCGATATCAGTCTTTGTTAGCGCTACCAAGTTCATGACTGCAACCCCCTATTAGTTAATGCCTGCTCTATTAGCCCATTATAGACAATGGAGCAGCAAATAAAATTGCAAACTATGCATAAGGGTCGACTCAATAAATACAGACTGACACAACATGACCACTTAATTAATATTTCATGGAGAAGCCACGTCATTGCCGCCTGTATGCGGCATACATTTGCATGTGTGACTAGCATTGCCTTCCAAAAAATCCTTGAATTTGTATATTCATCCTGGGTATGAGAGATATGTTTTTTCGCTGCCAATTATTACGACGACGCGACGGCCAGATTTTTTGTTGGCAAGCCTCCAACTAACTAATTGGTCGACAGGCAAATTTACCATTTCATTGACGACGCTGGGCCTCACATAATTAGTTAAGCGTCTAATATGCGAAAATTAGTTCCAAAAGGAGAGTACATTCAGGGCTGTATGTAACATGTAAGTTGAAGTCCCGCTCCCGCCGATAAAGTGCCGAGTTTTTGTCGCCATTCATCATGTCACCGTGCAACGTCAATTAATCTCGTGCAACGAAAGAACTACTTGTCATCGTCAGTGTTGCTCTTGCTCCCCACATGGTCATACCCACGTGTATATGATGCGCCAGATGTATGCAGTATGTGTATAGAGATAGGTACTCGGAGTGTGTCTAGGACTAGCCAAAGTAAAACCCCTGTCGATTGTTTTGGACGAATTCAACAAAAGTTCCCACTTATTCTGCAGCGCAGATACAAAGTATCTGTACCGTATAAGTTGGAGTCGAGTGCCTCTTTCATGAAATTATTCATGAGGCACGACACTGACGACGACGACGAGGATGTTGATGACGATGGTGTTTGTTCCTGTAGCTGCTGGGGCTGGGCGATTGCCGTGCCATGCTGTGTGCTCAAGTCGCTCATTAAATTCCTATAATGAAGGTAATTAACTCTGTCTCTCCCGTTCTTTCTTAAGCGACGATTTTGTGTACTGGAGTGGTGCTGTCTGTGTGCCGTGTACTTCCACTTTGGGCAGAGCGCGATGTAACCGGACCGTAACGACTAACTACAGAGCTACTTCGACGAATTGTGCCTGCTATACATATTCGTTTCGTACTCGGGTCGGGGTCGATTTGAGTGTAATTATCGTGCATTATGCGAGTAATTGAGAGGTGTATACCCTGTAATTGTGTACGCACATGAACCAGGCTTCGCCGCAAGGGGGAAAGTTGGCTTTTCCTATGGGAACTGCGGCAGCGGCAACAAAATAAAAAAACAATCTCATCTCCCGTTCTCGTTCCCGTTGCCGTATGTCAACCCGATCAATCAGTGTGCACGTAGATGGCGCTGTTTACACAAGTGTCGATCGTTTTTGAATGTATCTATACATCTGACCGTGAGACAGACACGAAAGATACAAATAATTGCTGTTTACCAAATAACATACCATTGGCGGCTGCTTGGATTTTGGGTGGCTCTTTGTCAATGTTTCTAAACAACGACACACGTAGACAGTCGCTAAGTATAACAAACAATGTTGCTCTTGTCTGGCTGCGCTGTCGAATTTAATCATGTAGTTGCGTATCTATAGCCTAGCCACCTCCTTTCTGCATGTAGTGAACATTTTTATTTTATTTTCGCCCATGAAATGCGCTTTTGTTATGCTCTGTTTCAAATGCAAATCGTCTATCGTCTGTGAGCATTGAGATTTATTGTATAGTGCAATCTGGTGCTGACCAAGCAGTATATATGCACACATGGTAATGTGCAAGGTATTCGAATAATGAGTCAGCTCAGTTCATATAGTGAAAATAGATTTACAACACCGACTATACTTGTTGACGCGACCATATGTGCGCGGGGATTCGGAATAGATTACGAGGAATTTTCAGATCATGTAGAGTGCGAATGATGGATTTACGATCAACGGATGTGTTTAGCGAATTCTTGGAAAATTTATAACAAGATATGTTTGTTGCATTTGCTAACAAGGAACACAAATCACCACACGCAGATATAGTTCGCAATGGGAGCAATTCATACTTGCCAATCATGATGAAAATGTAATGTTCTTCTACATATGGCGCCGCCGGTCGGTGGCGGTGGTGTAACATTTAACAGTTTTATTCTCATCAGATGCGGGAAAGAACATTTTTGGATGGGGGATATTCGAAGAAAATTTTAGTTGTAGTTATCAAATTTATCCAAAGAATGTTTAAGTTTGACACAAATTTTAATAATAAGCACAAAAATGGCGAACTCGACCTGTAGCATGGAAATGCACCTTTATGAGCTGCCAACAAGTGGTTGAAGATGCGCATACAACGCTTATAGTGACAATTAGGCCGGACAATTATTAAAAGATAGCCGATTCCGAATTAGCGTAAGAGTGTCTAAAATAGTCATAGCGTTCGACTCAGAAAAACCACAGGTCACAAGGAGAAATGTACCAATTTTCAAGATTAGCGGTATAGTGAACTGAAAACATGTACCGGGAGATCCTTCAAATGTGTTATAACAACGACCACACATTTAGGGATGACGATGTGGCCAATATGGTGCCTCTGCCTAGTCTTCTGTGATGAACTCACAACCTATTCAACCTAACCTACATAAAACTTGTGAGGAAACTAAGTTCCACAACTTTCTCATCTCAGCCTAATAGAAAATCTATTTTAATTGTAGATCAACGAATTGATCGTATACTTATACGAAATATGTAACATTCATATACAGTGAAATCTCTCATAAGCGGACACCTGCGGGACCGACATTTTTCGTCCGCTTAAGAGAGTGTCCGCTTTATGGGAATTTAAAACAAAAAATTACGTTGAAATAATTAAATTAAAATATGTACCTAGAACATTGTTTCCATAATAACAAAATGTTAAGCTATTAGTTTTGAATATTTTTTTTATTTAAAACCAATCATTTTTATTTTTTTGACATTTTGATATAGATACGAGTATGTACAGTGAGTACGTCTAGGTCAAATACGTGTACTTACAGTTTATTTTTAATGAAAAAAGTCTTGAATTCGGCTCTGCCGTAAATGGACTCCAGAACACACAACGCAAAATTGATGATCTCTATTTTTTCCTTCAAAGTCAGACGTTTCCTTATTGAAGCCAAATTTTCTTTCCCTTTACAAAACTTACCCAATAAAAAAATATGAAAAATAACAAACAACAACTCTAAGCCAAAGATAACAACTGGCATTCGCCGAACATCTGAATTGTGTTGTTTATTGTTGGAAAAGTCCCGTTTTGTCTGGCCGCACAAAAAATATGTGTGAATACTTTATATGCACTGACTTCACAATCACCTGTAGCAGAAACCGTTGGGTTTTCCTTTTAAATAAAACGAGAGAGGAGAGAAGAAGAGCAACATCGAATGTAGTTTGTTCCGAAGTGCGACTTCCACTGCAAACATTTTTTTTGTCCGCTTAAGGCAACAATTTTTTCGAAAATTAAGAAATGTACTGTCCGTGTCCGCTAAACAGATTTGTCCGCTATTGAGAAAATTATTTCAATAAAAAATAGTAGAATCCAGCCATTTAAATTTATTTTGTCCGTTAATGCGAGTTGTCCGCTAAACAGGGTGTCCGCCAATGAGAGATTTCACTGTACTTACGCATATTATTGAAAATGCGTATATATCGACGTTGTTCATCACTAATTCACAACAAGGGTTGTTATACGGTACTAAGTATACCAAATATTAGTAGGTAATAAAATAGGTTTTTTCAGCTATAAATTTAAAAATGAATTACATTGAGGTACATTCCACACTATCTCTGTCAATCCCATTAACGGGTTTACCACGATATCTCGAAAAAAAAATTTCGAACAAAAAAAAAATTTCGAATTTACGAGATATTTTCGAGATATACCTAGTCTTTCGAGATTTTTGTACATTCGAAATTTTTGTAGGTACATTCGAAATTTTTGCATTCGAGATTAAAAAAAAAACTTTTCGAGATTTTTCACCCCTATCGTGGAATCCGCCGGGGGGAATTATTCACGGAAAAGAATATTTTGGTATCGTCAAAATCGCATCAAAGTGAACAGTTCCCCGTTCGGGAAAAATTCGATTTGAACGTTTTTAACGATACATTGAAACTCATTCACATTACCCACACGGGAAACTGTTCACTTTGCGATTTTGACGATACCAAAATATTCTTTTCCGTGAATAATTCCCACCGGCCGGCGGATTCCACGATAGGGGTGTTTAGCCTTCGAAATTTTTGTCATTCAAGATTACGTCATGATCCGCTAATTAACACGCGCAAAGAAGTACATTGCGATATGCGATGTATAATTTAAAACGCACTAACACTATAGGTACGCTTGGCTGCTATTCTGAATATTGTCCCCAACAATTAAACTAAGGTTTTGATTGGTTTCTACCAGTGCAAACGTATAAATATGTATCTAGTACATTATGTATATGCATATGAAGCGAGATGTTGATAATAATATTAAGTACATACATTAGGTATTATCACTTGTAATATGTGTTGATACATCTACTACAGTAGAAATCGGTTATAACAATACCTGATATAGCGATGAACCGGATATAACTAGGTATACATTTTCAAAGTCCCGGCAAAACTCTGTTCAATTCAAAGTAATTTGCAATCGGTTACAACGATGCCGGATATAACGATGAAATCGGTTGTAGCGATGAAAATGTACCAGATTTAAGTCTAAAAACTGTTTATAACGATAGTAAAAACTGTTTTTACAGTTTACCGATTGTTATTTTCATTCTGTTTCTAAAGCCGTGTATCAATTGCGCTAAATAATTATCCTCTTACAGTTTTCTGACACTATCGTAGTGAAAAACGAATTTTCAGCTGTCAAAAAATGATCCTGCTCGGGGAGCAATATAATAAATTATCCTATATGCTAAATTTTTATAAATTTGCTACTTGAGTTTTGCTAGAATGTTGAAGAGAAAATAAAATGCCGAATTTATTACAACAGATGGTATGTAAATTTCCAGAGATCGCAGTCACCGGTCCTTGGATGTTCTCACAGGTCTACAGCGTTAAAGTTAATTGAATTTTCGATTTACATAATATGGTATCTAAAGAGCTTAGTAAATGTTGATTTTTGTTAGCAACAAGTATACTGCGTGGAGGGGAGGTAGTTCACAAGATGCTATATATGGCCGCTTCAAATTAAAATCCAAATATTGGACAACTCTCTTAGAAAAATATTTTACACAACCAAATGTGTACAACAACTCTCTTAGAAAAATATTTTACACAACCAAATGTGCAAAAGAATAACAAATTTGTGATTTTGTTCCTCGAGATTTTTCTCAAATTTAGAGCACTTTTTTTTTATTGTTCCGGATATAACGATGGACCGGTTATAACGAAAAAATTCTAAGGTCCCTTCAGGTAGGTAGGTAGCAGTGGCGGTTCACCTTGAACCCAATTAGCACTAAGATGTGACGTTTTGTTACCACGACTCGTGTGACCTATTTTTGGTGATTGTTTAGGATGTGGTCCGGTCGGTGCCTATAGCCAACCTGTTGAATTGAGAAAACGGATAAGATCCTGTATCCCTTTGCCCGAGATGTCGCTAAGGTCGTCAAAGAATGGTTGGTTCAGTGCGCGTAGTCTGGCTCTCGCTAGAGCTGGACATTTGCAGAGGAAGTGGGAGAGAGTTTCTTTTTCATTTGTATTACCGCAACTGCGGCAATGCGGGTTGTATGGGATACCTAGCTTGGCCGCATGGTCTCCAATTGGCCAATGCCCCGTGATTATTGCCGTGATTCTGGCCCTTCAACATCGTTATAAACGATTTCTACTGTATATGTAATTGAAATAAGATATGTACAGCAAATATGAATGCTGAATTTGCTGATTATCCAGCACTAGTTGCAAATTTGGCAACCAGTTTCCAATATCCCATATGGTCTAGTGGCTAGGATATCTGGCTTTCACCCAGAAGGCCCGGGTTCGATTCCCGGTATGGGAAATATTTTTTTTTTTATTTTTTTTCTCTGAGTAAAAATAATTTTCATTCTGTCGTATGATAACTTAAGAGTGAAAATGTACTAGGTGTATATAGTATTAATTATATTATTTAGAATGTATTATATTTTATTATTTTTTAACCATACCAAATCACTTGCTCTTGAATCACACAATTTGGGCCAAGTTTTAAGAAAGTCTAAATTGTTCATTGATTTTATATCTCGCTGTCATCTCATAGATCACAAGATTTCTCCCACCTTATGAAGACTTCTTCCCAATACTCCATAGTGCGTGCCAAGCCAATTTACTTTTATGATGTACCTCAAACCTCATCAGTCATCACTTTCATCTTGTAATATTTGGAGTGTCGGCAGTTCATCACTATTCGCTTATGTCGTATATCACTGAACATTCTCTTTTTGGCACAGGTGTTGGGGTATTTGTCGTACAAACGGCCTGGTTTTTCTTTTTTTCCCTTTTTGGCCCATAATTCACGCAAAATTTGAATTTTGCGCCATTTAATAGATAGTACAGTGATGCCAACGAAAAAAAAATTAACAATGTGACAGCTGGCAGTTCGGGGTTACTGAAAATGGAGCGCTGTACGAAAGAGCAACGCATTTTCATTGTTGAGAAATATTTTAAAAATAATGAAGATCTGTCAGCTACAGTCCGTAATTTTCGAACAAATTATGGCCCACTATGACGGCCATAATTTAAAGCCATCAACTTTGAAGAGAATAATTGAAAAATTCAGGGAGACTGGAACCACTCTGGGTCTGGGTGTCCTGTACTCCTGTGTCCTGTCACAAGTCGTTTAAGAGAAAACATCGAAGCAGTTCACGAGAGTATTGCTGACAGTGCAGGAACATCAATTCGGCACCGTGACCGTAGTCAAGAATTAAGCATTTCGAGAAGTTCTCTACAGCGAATTCTCACGAATGACTTGAAACTTCATGCTTACAAAGTTCAATTGACTCAAGAGCTGAAGACTACTGGCCATGCAGCGCGAAGAGATTTCGTTGAAAGGATTTTGGAACACCAACAAGTGGATGCTGATTTTTTGAACAAAATCATCTTATCAGTGATGAAGCTCATTTTCATCTTGATGGCTTTGTTAATCGTCAAAATTGTCGAATTTAGGGTTCAAAAAACCCACGAGTAATTATTGAGAAAAAAATGCATCCACAACGCGTGACTGTTTGGTGCGGATTTTGGGCTGGATGCATTATCGGACCATTCTTCTTCGAAAATGCGGCGGGTCAGGCAGTAACAATTATCGTGACAGTTTTTAGTGCCTAAATTACAAGATATGGATGTGACCAACATGTGGTTTCAACAAGACAGTGCCACATGCCTAGGCTGACCAGACGTCCTCTTTTTATCCAAACAAATAATGTCCGGTATCTTTTTGAAAAAATATGTGCAATTTATCCTCTTTCTGGGATTACCCAGTTTACGGAATTTTTCGACACCACAAAACTTTTCAACACTAATTGAGGAATTGTCTGCATCTTTCTTGTATGAACACGACCTAAAATTTGTAGTTTAATATAGAAATGAAAATGATGCCTTAAACGTGGAAAAAATGTATTAGAGGTTTATTCAATGTGTTTAAAATATCTTCAGAGGTGGGGCGAATCTCTGGATGAGTTTGATTGTTTTACGTGGATGGTGTTAATTGCAATTTTGTTAATTGCCAAAGGAAAAGAAAAAAAAAAGAGAATTATTGTTCAATTTAATTAACAGCAATAGTGTACAATTTATTATTCCCTTCGATGTTTATCTCTCGGTGGTCAGCAGCAAAATAGGCAGAGCCACGTATACATTTAACAAAAGAGGCAAATTTAGTGGACTGTATTTACCAGGGTTGTCAGATGTGGCGATTTATCGCCAAACGGGCGATTTGAAATTTTATTTGGCGACACGAAAATCGGTTTGGCGACACACCCCAAAAAAGGCGATATTTTTAGGTTTTGGCGATTTAAATGTGAATGAAGTTAAGAAGCAAGTTAACGATTTAATTCTTGTTTTACTAAGAGCAATTCGAAAAAAATTGTCTGACTGCAACACACCTTTTGTTTCTTTAGGATATTTTTCACCAGGCGTCTGTTTAAGCCAACTGCGACCCTGTTTTAAAAGTCTGCTTGTAAGCTTGATTCCACTCAAAATCTTACAACTTACTGAGGCTCAGTGGGAAAAATTAATTTCTGTCAATTGGTCAAATGAATTTTATCTAGAAAGAGTACCAGAAGAAGACGTTTTGAAGTTTTGGAACAAGGTGTACAAAATTACAAATGCATTAGGACAGCTAGAGTTCCAGGAGCATTAAGCATTTGCATTAAGTTTTTTTACGTAAAATTTACGAGTTCGATTTAGAGACTGTAAAATTTTGAAATTCGGCGATTTTTTGGCGTTTTATATTTTACGTTTGGCGATTCCGGTTTTTAAAACCTGACAACCCTGTATTTAACATCGTAAAACAGATTGGAGAGAGCATATTCATAATAACGTATTCTATATTAGACTTAGACTATTTAATGTACAGAGCAAAAGCGAAGATAGCAAGATAACAATAGAAAGAAATTTGTAGGATGCATTAACATATATATATGTATAACAAGAAATTAAACTTAAGAGAAACAAGAAGTGAGATTACATGTTAGAGAGAAATGTTACGCATTTATAAAGCAAGTAGTAAATTTTATAGGATCAAATCAGCTGGAAGAAGAATAGCGTAATCGCTCTGATGTTTGTCTGCGTAGGTTACAGAACAGATGGATTTAAACAAAAATCCCAACAATGTTGAGTGAATATTTTCTTTGATAACTGAAGAACGGAATAGACTTAAAGTCGAAATTATAAGAGACATTTTTTTAGTAAATATGTATAATTTTAGAAATATGCCCTGCTCAGAATTTTAGGACTAGGTATATTTTTCATTTGAAATTTTTGAAGGTGTCCTCTTTTTGGTGGGCATAGATCTGGTCAACCTACACATGCCATACAGCCAGAGAAACAATTCAATTACTGCATGAGTCATTTCTTAATCGTAATCGGCCAGGCAGGGTCCCCAGGTTTTAAGAAAAAAAATCCCCTTTTCTTCACACCAAAATGATTCTTTTTCCCCTTTGAAAAACAAAAAAATCCCTTTTTTGTCCCCGAAGGAAAAATCTTTGCGTAACCAGCTTTTTAACTCGGGCAATGCTTCTAATTGCGTGAGATATTTGTATTTTTTTTTGTTGGTTCATCCTTCATTTCAGAATACAAAATAAAATGAGAATTATTTTCACTTACCCATTAAGTTGTGCCTCCGATGTGATGGGCCACGCATGAAAGTCGTGTCGGGCGAGATGGGTAGGTTTTAAGGCAACTTGAGAAAATCCCTTCTCTCTTTCCTACTCACTCAAAATCGACCTGTCTCGCCAAAACGACTTTCATAGGAAGGTATGTGTGGCCCAGTACCTACACGGGCATGACTTTCATTCACATGAACGACTTGGATTCTACAGTCAAAAACAACGCCTCATTGCAATGAAATAAAATTTGGCAGGTACGGGAATAATGAAATCGAAAATACAAAAATGTTATGGTAAACCCGAACTGGACGCCAGTTTTTTACGTCACTCTACCAAAGGAAGATTTGTATCGAAAGCGCTATATGGCTTCGAAAAAGAACCTTCATGCGTCATGGCATGCCCATGCGAGAATTATTTCTGAAAGTGAATTTTTGGTCCATTTTCTGTATGATCTACCTTCCTCCTTTTTATAATCACTCAAAATCTACCTGTCTCTCTCAACACGACGTTCATGGGAAGGAGTGTATGGCCAGGCCATGGTAATTGTTTTATTAAATGTCAAAAGAATGAATGCATTCAGAAACCAAACAAAAAAGTGAAATGTTGCATGGGAACATTTCTTGAGCATGGTTGTTTTTGTAGGTTGTTAATATTAATTATTCATTCTAAAAAATTCTCTTACAAACTGTTTTTGATAGGATTTTAAGATTTTCCCCTTTTTGAATTTGTTTCCCTGTCCCCTTTTTTTCCCCTTTCGTCTTAAAAAATCGGCAAAAATGGCGATTTTCCCCTCAACCTTTTTGGTTGACTTTTTTCTTTGGGGTTTTTTGAAGTCAAAGGTCTATCGTCAATGCAAACAATCCCACGACCACCAACGCCTTTAAAAAATTGACTCGGTCCAATTAAGCCGAATGCATCCCCTAAGGTTAGATATGTATAAGAAACCAAGTTACTTGCGCACTTGTCGTGCACATTTTTTTTTTTTTCATTTCGCTTATCTTTAAAGTATTATATTGAAAAATGTAGAAAAGTTCCTCTTGTATATGAATATTGACTATGAGCTTACTTCTCGACAAAGTTGAAGGAGTTGCGAATTTTGTAGCACGAATTTTAGTAAACTCTTGAATTTTATTTGGAACAAAAACCTGCGCATACCTTTAAACATTTCTCACTTTCAGCAGAAAAAAAAAATACAAATTGTTATAGGTTGTTCGTCTGTTAAATATACCGACATATGTATGCATATCCCAAAGGTTAACTTGGTGTCATTTTGATTGTACAACTCTCGATGATATACCCATATTCTTTAGCCAAGCTGTACCACCAATCGCACTGGCTCAGATTGATTTCAATTGATCGCCCGTACCCGACTAATTTCACCAAGCACGTAACGCTCACTTGATCCCACGGATTCATTCATTTATTCTCATTCAATAATTTTCATCACCACAAGACGTTGTTTTCTTCATATTCACAGAAGACGCACAAAACACCCAGCCAACAGCAAGAACGACAAGAATGTCGAATTGTTTCCACTTTAATTGGATAACTTTACGCAGATTTATTTCCAATTTCGCCAGCGAACATATGCTAATCTTCCAGCAGTCACGTGTTGGCCTCGTACTCGTATCCATGTCTCGCACATCATAAAAGAACCCTTCACCAGCATATACAACCCTCCGCATGCCACGGCAGTCTCTATCTTTGAGCACAGCGTTTCTATACAACAATCCACACAGCCAATAAAATTGTGATAAAGCAAAAAATACGAGACGATCCTGAGCATGATGAGGCCGAAAGAAATCCAAATAAAAAAAAAGGGAAATTGTCGTTCGTCGTATTTTCCGCTGAATGTGCACCACACCATGCGAATAGCATTTACACAAAAGACGAAAATCCCTGGGGAACCTCCTGTTGCGTTTTATGCCTGCCTCAGCGAATTATCCCAACTGCTACCGCATCTAAGACAAGCATCAACATTATGAATGCACATTCGGGAACATTCCAGATTTCGCCCATGAAAGGCACGCAACAAAACCGCACATCTACCTATGTATCCTTGGAAAATGATGATGTCCTTTTGCTGTCCACCGCAGTCGTTACATTATACAGTTCAGTCATATCCGCACTCACGTTACATCGTGTGTATCTCATTTCCTCCCACCATTTGATGGGAACGGGTCACGTGCTGCACGTGAGGGGGGTTGTCAGTTTTCACCCCAATTAAGTTGTGGTCTTCGCAGCCCACCACAGCATATACCTACACAATAGAGGAAGTGAATTTGTGTCTTTGTAGAAGATTGGACTGGCTCGGTTTTAAAAGCTTTCTGCGGTTCTCCTTTCTGTATATACCTAGTGAGCCCTTTTTTGTTGGGCAATTCGATACCGCATTGTGGGACCATTGCGTGAGATGCCACCTTCGCTCCACCTGGGGGTCGAGTTTATGCTATAAAACTGGGAAACAAACACGAAGCGCCGAAAGGGCGCCCCCAAACAGACGTCAGAGTTGCGGCCGGCGGGATCCTGCTCAGCCGTGACGTGCGTATACGAGTTACATATATATACACACAAGTTTGTGTGCCTATTATTGCCTTGCGTTTGTGGGCGGAACACGTTTGATGTGAGTTCCGTGCCAGGGCCATAAATCTCAACGGCAGCAGCAGCAACAAAGGCGGCAGCTGCATCGACACAACCGCACGATTGGGGCTCCCTATATGGGCCCAACGCGATGGGGCTCTGTGCTGCGTATTGTGTCGGTGGCAAATGGCCAGAGATGGTGGCCGAAGATCTCGGCTTCGGCTCTTTAATTGGTGATGTGAAGCAATAAAACACAAATTAGCATCCAGGCTATCTGTGGCAGTAGTGGTGGCCTTATAGTTCTGTTTCTTCTCTGCCCCATCATCGTCGTGGTGGTTGTTCGTTGTTCGTTTGGTACACGACGAATTGGACGTGATTCACGGTTAATTGGTCTTTGACTTTGTTATATGGGCATTGCTGAGATCGACTAATGAGAGGAAGGGCAATCTGTGGGAATTGAGTGCAAATGGGAATACCAGGCCGACTAATCGACCAACGCGTAAATAACATAGTTTGTGCAATGGAATGATTGAGAAGCCCAGGACTTGTAGGAGCTGGAGCCTGAGCCGCTGTAAGATGACCGGGGTTTCCGATTCCGAGGTTACAAAAAGGAAGTTTCTTTTTTTTCACCATCTTAATTTGACTATGGCATGACGTATCTGAATGTAATTCGAAAATAAAGCTCAAGTTACTGCTTTTCAAGCTCTTATAATGAAGGTAGAGAAGAATTGGAGCACAAAAAAAAAAAAAAAAAAAAAGCGGAGACCAGATTGTTAGATTCTTTTTACATGTTTTTACCTAGCTTGGCTTTCTGTTTGTTTGTGAAAAGATGTGTTATTCAATTTTCCACCCGCTTCCCAGCTATGTACATACTTAGAGATCTGAAACTTTGCAAACCGTAAACATATAGTGACAGTTCATGATTCAATCAGAAATGATTGCATTTTGAAACTTTCGCCCTCTAATGGGTGAAAAATGTAGTGCAATCTTTTTATACCCGGTACCACACTGTGGTGAGGGTATATTCACTTTGTCATTCCATTTGTAACGCCCATAAGGAGGCGTTGTAGGTATGACAAACTATATATATTATTGATCAGCATCACTTTCTTAGTCGATCTAACGATGTCCGTCTGTCTGTCCGTCTGTCCGTCTGTCTGTCCGTCTGTCCGTCTGTCTGTCCGTCTGTCCGTCTGTCTGTCCGTCTGTCCGTCTGTCTGTCCGTCTGTCCGTCTGTCTGTCCGCACGATTACAGCCGTAATTTAAGAGCTATCGACTTGAAATTTGGTATGTAAGCTTTTATCCACCAAACTGAGGCTAAGTTCGAAGATGAGCAAGATCGGATGAAAACTACTACTACTACCTCCCATACAAAAATATCAGATTTATATAGCTTTTTATGTTAAAAATTAAATTTAAATAGCTACAGTAAAGATAGCAAGTTTAAACTTTGCACATATTGTTTTAATAATATTTAAAAATTTTTGACAAAAAATGAGCTTGGTCGAATAAAAAGTACCCATACCTCCCATACAAATATATAATTTTTTAATACTAAAATATTTTTTTTATTTTACAATAATATAGTACCGGGTATTTGAGCTTCGGCATAGTCGAAGATAATTGTCTTACTGGTTTTTTATTGACTTTATTTCTTTCAACTTTTTATTGCCTTCTGAAACCTTACTTACTTACTTAGATGGCGCTACAGTCCGGGGTGGACCTGGGCCTCAACCAACACGCCTCTCCAGTTAGCACGATCTTTGGCTAACCGCCTCCAGTTGCGCACTCCAAGTTGGTTGAGGTCCCCTTCCACTTGTGCGCGCCACCTAAGGCGAGGTCTTCCTCTACTGCGTTGTCCCTCCGGGTTGGAATCGAAGACTCTTCGGGCCGGAGCGTTGGTGTCCATTCGCTCTACATGTCCTAGCCATCTTAGTCGACTGATACGTACTTTTCTGACCAGGTCGATGTCACTGTACAGCTCGTAGAGTTCGCTGTTAAATCTCCTCCTCCAAAGCCCGTCAACGCAAACGGGACCGAAAATCACTCGAAGAATTTTGCGTTCGAAGCGACCAAGGAGATCTTCATCCGCCTTTGATAACGTCCATGATTCTGCGCCATAAAGCAGGACTGGGATGATGAGGGTCTTATATAGAGTCTCCTTGGTGTTTCTCGACAAGGCCTTACTAATCAATTGCCTTCTTAGGCCAAAGTAACAGCGGTTGGCAAGTGTAATTCTTCGCTTGATTTCTGATGTGATGTCATTTTCAGAGTTAATAGCGGAGCCGAGGTAGACAAAGTCCCGAACTACCTCAAAGTTATAGCTGTCTATCGTGACGTTCTGTCCGATTCTTCGATGTTGTGTGTCCCTTCTTGTTGACAGCATATATTTTGTTTTGCCCTCATTTACCACTAAACCCATTTTTGCCGCTTCTGCGCTGATACCTGCAAACGCACCATTGACAGCTCGCTGTGTTCTGCCAATGATGTCGATGTCGTCAGCGTATGCAAGTAGTTGCACAGACTTTTGGAAAATTGTGCCCCTGGTGTTGGCTTGCGAGTTTCGCACAATTTTCTCAAGAATGATGTTGAAAAAGTCACATGACAGCGCATCACCTTGTCTAAATCCTTTTTTGACATCAAAGGTCTCGGTGAGATTGTTTCCGACCTTTACGGAGCAGCGGGCGTTCGTCCATCGTCATTCTGCACAATCTGACAAGTTTGGCAGGGATGCCAAAACTAGACATGGCTCTGTATAGCTCGTCTCTATAAATGCTGAAACCTTAACTAATACAAAAAATCTCGAAATTGTTTTTAGGCAATACTCACTCGAATATTTTAAAGTATCACTCAACTTTCTGCTCCATCCATAAGCTGAGCTACATTAAATCCAAACTCGAAACTGCTGCCAGAAAGTATGGAAACTTGAAGCAAATGAATCCGATCATTTTTTATCATTCATTTATTAATTGAATCGATCTGGCCAGAAATCCAACATCCAACCTCAGAACTGTTGTGGATGTCTATAAGAAGCTAACTTGTTTTAGACCCCAATTTAAATCCATTTAGATACCTACAATTACGGCTTTAAAAAGGAGACGACGAGTCCTCAAGTCAATTATAGGGTTACTTAGCTCAAAGGGTCTCGAGGAGAAAGACCGCAACGGCTGCGAAATCCATACTGTCTGTCGCTTATTAATCCAGAGCGTGTGGATTTTATTTTCAGTAAATCGGTAGAATTGAAGATCAGTCAACGGTGACTGCATTCTCAGGATTGATGGCGGCTCAGGTTGTACAGAACCCAATAATTTGGTCACCCTTTTTTTTTTGTAAAACAAAGCCCAATGGCGAAAGTTCCATATAGACCAAAGTTCAGAAAGTACGATAAGGTATACAGAGTGGATAGCTGATATTAGAGCATGATTTACAACATCTCAAGATCGCTTGCAAAATTTATTGGATTTTTTGGAATCCGCGTGTGCTGAGTTATCTACGATGATTCGATCTGACAGTATCCCAAAATAAAAAACAGCAAAAAAATACTAATTATAACGTTTTGTAATTAGTATCTACCTATACTTTTTCTAAATTTTGGATTTATCTTTTGAGCTTTTAAGTTTGTCTATTATACCTTTATGCCAATTTGGTAGCTATATTTTCTCCGCATTATTTTTTAAAATTAAATTCAGTTGCCTTGGTGCTGGCTATAGGTAATTATGACCTGAACTGAATTCTGGTCTTAAATTCTTCACTTTGTCACTGAGTGGTCAGTTTAGGACGTCCTCTAACATTTTAACGAAATTCGTCTTTAATGTTACAAGATTATATGACCCTGAAAATCGGCTTTAATTTAAATGCCATTTCATGAATAGTTTAACATTTCTATGAAACTTTGTAGACCGCCTGAATTTAACATTGCAATCGATATTATCGTCTTTCAATCGGTCAAACTCAACCACACTGTGAATAAAAAAACGTATTGTGCAACAAATGTAAACTTCTATCGCAGGGTGTCCGATGAGTGTCCCATGTTTCCACATACCTACCTAACCAGCTTACAAGCTTATGTTAAAAATTATAAGAACACAAAAGTCCACACTAAAAAAATGGTTTCAACATTTAAATCCGTTGTATGAGATCCAACTAAAAATCCCAAACTCCTCTGTTTCTCAGAGGCAAAAAATTAAATTCCACCACCCCTCCTACCACACAAATCATTCCGCAGTTGCCGATGACAACCTTTTTCCCAATATTGCTTTTGGGGTCGCAATCAAACGATTATTGAATTGCAAGTTGTTACCACAGTCAACAAGTCAGGCCAAATATGAGTATAGTACCACACACGAAAAACAAAAAAAAATTCGAAAAATAAAAAACAACACGAAACCAGAAACCAACCCTCTCTGGTATGGATGTGGAGCTGAGCCTAGGCCCATGCCGAACAATGTATAGGAAAATAAAAAGAAATCGAAACGGCAAATAGAAACATTTCCCATTTACGGGATCATCATCCGGAGGGTGAAATAAAACATTTTGTTCATTTTGCTTTGTTTCATGCTTTCAGCATTGCCCGGCAATAACACCAACAACACCCACAGCCAAAGAGGGTTGAAACATAAAACGACTTAACCGCGTGGAGGGGGCAAGCTAAGTATAGTCGCGTAGTCGACGCTTTGCCAGTTTGGTTTCCACCTCGTCTACGTATATATGCCGTGCAAATAGACCATCAGTACCTACGGCCTTCTATACATTAGAGGGGTGTTTTTGCTCCTTGCCGTTGCCAAAAGCCATTCACATACTAGCAGTCACTTTCGAGGTTAAGTGCGCTGGTTCAGTGTATATGCACAGCACATGCGTCTATGTGTGTGTGTACTTTTCCATAAATAAATAGATGAGCCACCGAGTCAAGTTTTCAACCCTCGCACTAACTGCATGATTTACACTACACATCCCCGTTCTACACCCCAGCATAGATGAGTGATCATCAGATTTTTCACGCTTGACGCTAATGAAAATATGTTCAGGATAATCCCCTAGAGGGTTCGCCACGAATGTAATTTCACGGCAGGCATCAAGGAATTCCCAAAAATATGAAAATTTGTTTGCTAATTCTGTCAAACGCGATGGGGGTGAAATATGCGATTGGGGGTGTCCTGATAACTTCGTTATGAAAATAATTGCAGCAGATTCCATTAAAACATAGTTTCGACGGTACATCTACCAATACTGCAGCAATTTTTATTACACAAAAATTCCTGTCATGGCTATAGATAGGTATAGACAGAGTTTGCCCAACACAGCACTCCGACAACATGCATGAAAACAAAAAACAACTTTCCTACAAAAGTTAAGGAATTGCGTTGATAGGGGAGCGAGAACATCCCCCCCCCCCCCTTTGGCTGGGCGCCAACAACAATACCAACAACAACAAATGTTCTGAAGGTTGCCAAAGTTTGAGAAAGTAATTTTATCGGTAATTTGGAAGCACTTGGAATTGTAATTGGATCGCTTATGGAAATTAATTGGCAGTATTTAATTTTCCATTTTTTCGTTGTTCCTCTTCGCTGTCCTCGTCATCGTCTATTGCTGCTGCTTCGTTTTAATTAATTATTTTTCGCCCTCCAAGTACTTCGCACGTAGAAGAAGGTGCTAATGGAGAGTATCGTAAAGTTCGAGGCGCGTCCAAAGGATCTGTCTTACATCACTGCTCTCTAAGTAGGCGGAGAGTGCCATGAAGTGCCCACTTGTTAAATTTTCGAATGCATTGCTCTCATACCACAAAGGACACACCGAAAAGAATATGTTGCCATAAAAAAAATTATGAAATCGTGCGTTTACAACTCGTGGTCTTTAATTTTATGCTTCAGTTGGGGCACTCAATAAAGTGCACTTAAATTAAGCGACTGACTATATACAGATTAGAATGACGCGGACATTTTTGTGTAGTAAAATATTTTATTACTTGTCATATAACCCAGAGCTAATCGAAGAAAAATGCGCGGGGAAATCTCTTCAAATCACAAAAATTCCACAACGATTATGAGCGGCAGTCGTAAAAGTTTTTAGGGTTTCTCTGAAAGAGTTCCTCTCTAAACACATGCAGAGTAAACATTCATTGATGCCTTCAGCTTCCGATCCGCTTATTTGTTCGGGTTTTCCTCATAGATCCGTGACGAAAGCAATTAACTCCTGATAAGACTCTGTACTAAATTCTAATTTGACAAATATAATGACTCAGAAAAAAAAAACACTTGTAACCGATTAGAAAATTATTAATTTTCTGCTTCATTGAAATTTTGTAATATTTTTATTTTTTATGGTTTCGAAAGGAATTTTTAAATTGAATGAGCCTCGAGATTTGACAGAAGAAAACACAATAAAGACCGCAATTTATGAGGCTGCATGCGTGCTCACTTTGATTTCAAACTTATTTAGAATACACATATGTTGACTTAAGCTGGCGTAAAATATATGGCCAATAACCAATTCTGTCCAAGTTGGTTGGCGCCCTCACCGGGCATAACCTTCTAAGAAGCCATACAATGAAAATAAATCTCAAGAATGACGACATTTGTAGAGGCTGCGGTGATGAAGAAGTCCACGAGGACACACCTAACTTTCTCTGCCACTGCCCACGTCTCTGTTACTTGAGGAACGGAACACTTGGAAGTTACGACTTCCAGGAAATCCAAGAACTCTCTAATGTCTCAATATCTAATCCTAATAGGTTGCTGAGGACAACGAGATGGCTGGACAAAGTCGAGTAACCACGCGAAGGATGAAAGAAAGCCAATACAACACGGCTAACCCCATCGAAGGGTATCACAATGGGTCCACAAGGACCTGAGTGTGGTAAAGAAGAGGCTACTCAGCTTCACAAACCCGTAAACCTAACCTAACCTAACCAATTCTGTCCAAAACCCTTGAAATTATCAATGATCGTGCTATATCGGACGATGTCGAGGACTTCGACTATGGTACAATGTCATCCAAAATGTGCAATGCAATATAGAACCAGCATAACATAGACAACTTTGCTGGTTAAAGTGTGCTTCAAATCACTACGGGATTTTAAAGGTAGGAAGTTAAGTTGGTCTAGATAAGTTCATCTATGTCCCTTATCATCCCCGTCCTGCTGTTTTCGCATACAGAAGCAGGGACTACGTCAACACGCTAAGTTGCTTCGAGCCAAAAGTCCTCCGTTCAATCGATCCTGGTCCAGTTGGCATCGTATAGAAGTCTGATGGGGAAGGTACAATAAAGAACTGTACTGAGCTACATATAGCGATTATAGAACTATAGTCAAAAACATTCGAATTAATCGGCTAAGATGTCTGGAACATATAGAGCGGATGGATATTTATGCTCCGGCTCTGACCACGTGCGGAACTATGCAGGCAGATAGTGATGGATCGAACTGGCTTGAAAGTCATATTGGTTGAGGGCCTGGTAAGTCAGTATAAAATAGAGGAGAGTCTTCCTAACGCAGCCCATAATGGATTTGGCAGTACTTTGTGAGCCTTCATAAACCTGGTTTATGCGATGCTGTTATAACAAATTAAGAACCCAGTTTATGATCATTGGAGCGCTGCCTTTTCTAATCATAGCATCTTCTATTGCACCAAAAGAGGTATTAAAAAGGTCCTTAAATATCTACAAAAGAATAGAAATCCCTTTCTTTGGCTGGCAAAGCTATAAGGCTACGTTACGTATGCCAGCTTCGGTACACTTGTCAGATGGATAAGTGTATTGGCAAGCATGCGATGCATCGCTTCATCGGGCATCGGACAGAATGCCCTATCAACACAAACACATTACATGTACATTGTAGGAGGTATTTCTAAGAAAATTAAAACAATGTATTATAGGTACCTTAGGTATTGTATGGCGCTGATGGCACATTCATAAAAAAAAACCTGGGCAGTGAACACAATGTATTGTTTATGTTTAATGTTGTTATACACACATTCTGTGGCGTCATCCATTTTTCTTTGCGGTATCGTTCTTTGTCTTTAAAGTGGTTTTTTTGAAATGTTTGGGTAATCGAACGCTGTTGCCACAATGTAATACCGTAGATAATGACAAATTAAACAGTAGAGCTTGACGGAATTCCTACCGAAATAAGACAAGCATCAGAAGCAGCTCGATGGATGATCTTTACATGGAAATATTAAAAAGACAAAGCGACGCAAAAGTCATAATGCAACTTTTTTACTCAGTAGGTTAACTAGTCTTCCTTTGAGATCAAAAGCTGAAACAAACTAACAACGATGTCAGCAAAATTCGATTGTCAGAATCTAATATTGTCAATGTCAACTGCTTACACTAACATTTACAAAAAAAAAAAAATAGCATAGCATGTGTAACTTATAAGTTCTAAGGTTCTTTGTAAACTTTAAAAAAATTATGAGCCAGGTCTTTATTTTCAAAATACCCGAGCAATTTTTGATACTATACATACACTTGTTTTCATAACATTATAAAAAGGTATGTTTAGTGAAAAAAAAAAACTAAAAAATACAGGTTTTAGTGTACCACGAAAAAATCCGGTCAAAAACTGTTCTAGTTATTGTTTCATAAAACGATATTGTCTAGCTCTAGCACAAAAATTTCCGCAACTACTTCTGGGATGGATAAGGCTCGTAAAAAGTGTCAAATGTAAGCTGACTGCTGTGTTATTTTGTCAGTCGGAAATTAGGTACAAATTCTGTTTTCGGGCAATGCAATTTATTTCGTAATTCCTTTTGAAAATAATTAATATATATTTCAAATCTTCTTTCCTAATCAAATTTATTATGGTCAAGTTATGATGAACTTATTAGAGAAGCACTTTCAGCGAGGCTTCCACCATTCCAAGCGCTAAAATTCCGGAATTTCAATGTCCATATTATAGATTAGCAAATGTGTTATAAGTTTATTTATTTGATTTTATCGAAAACAAAACCCATTCGCTGTCAGCCTAATTTGGCTTTAATATTTTAATAGTTAAAATGAAGAATATTTTTTTCTCATGAAAAACAAAGCTGTGCTTTTCTGTACTACATTTATTCTACTAACTTGTTATGTCTTGTTCTGGTTCTCTATTTCTGGAATACATATTTTTTTGAAGTGACATAAATCAAAATTCTGAAAAGTAGATATTTTAACGAGTTTTGATAAAAGTTCCAGAAAGTACACTCCCATGGCCATATCTTCCAGGCCCAAATCAAAAAAAAAAATCTGATAAAAACTGAGTTAAGAAAATATTTTTCAAAAAGATTGTTTGTCGATATCCTTGATTACTTTTTAGAACTCCAATCAGAACTCATGGTCATGGTACCTAAATTAAAAATAAAGTATTTTTTTCGTTTTCGCAGATCCAAAACTTTTTCTTATTCCCAAATAAAGTTTTCTCGCGTATGGATCTTCAGAACTATTAGGGTGCTCGCTTATTTCTGAAAACTATTTTTTGTTCTAATTTGGGGGAATATTAAAAAAAAAAAAAAAACAAATGCTATCATGAAATTAAGCGAAAAGTTCAATATTTTAGGAAATGGGGTACATTATGAAGTTAGCAACCCTGATTAAAAAAAAAAAAATTGTACGTATACTTTTAAAAATATGTATCATTATTTAAAAAAAAAATCAAATATTTCTGTTACGAACCACACAGAAACTTAAAATATTTTTAGTATAGCGTGAACAAAATGCTTGGTTCAAAAAGTAGGTCGTGAGAAATTTATTTTTTTCTGAGAACTTCGAAGGTAAAAAACAATACCCTGGGAAAAGAAAAAATATTGTTCTAGTGTAATTAATTAGAAAACATAAATAAAACCAATATTCACGTAAATTTCGACCTCAGCTATACGTAGGTACAGTGACGGCAAAAACATTCCGGATTTTTTGTATAATATTTTCCTTATATTAGGTATATTGTAAAGGTATTATATTTTAAAGGTAGCTATAAAGGTTTCTAATGGAATTCTTCAAATTATTAATTGTATTAAGTTAAAGGATCTCTCCTTGATGTTAAGAAAAATATTACATATATCAAGAAAAAATCCGGAATGTTTTTGCCGTCACTGTAGGTATTCTTTAATTTTTGGTTAACAAATTGTCTATTTTTGCAACACTATAGAATAATTTATCTTCTTCAACATGTTCAGAGTTAAGCGTGCCGTGCCCTCCTTACATTTACCGAAGTTGCTCCAGTCAGTGGCTCGATCCTGGCTCGCAACAATGGCGTCCAACGTGGGGCCATCATCATCCTTCCTCGTGCTGGCACCAGGACAACGTTAGGTACCTATTTTGAATTGAAAACATAGGTCACCTAGTAGTAATATTAAGAGCAGAAGTTTTAGATATATGCTCCTATTATGTAAGACAACTCAACTTAGTTGAGTTGAGTTGTCTTCAATTCAACTCAACTTTCACACATCCCAAACTAACTAACAATTTATAGATAACCACTGCCATCTTTGTTGTGTTTTGACAGACAACTTTTCTATCAAGGTTGTGTATAGTGTATGACAATACGGACAATACCGAATTTTGAATTACATAAAACCAAGAGACAACTCAACTTTAGTTGTAGTTGTAGTTGTAGCACCTTAAACCATCAAGTACGTGCAGCTCATACAGACGTATCCAATCCATCCACTCGCAGATACGATGTTGCGACGTATTTTTTTTCTCCAAACTCGTAAAAATTCTTCATTTGTGGTCGCTTAATATACCGTAATTACTACTCTTGGAACCGCAACTGTCGCTTAAAAAAGAAGGCAACCGACGACCACATGTTTTCTTTTATGTGAATTCTTCAACTACCAAGCTGTCTTGATAAGGCGAGTGTTGTGGTGTGGTGAATGTGATCTTTTAAGGAATGCAAAGATAATTGCAATTTACTACACTGTTGGCCGATGGGTGACAAACATTCTTCAGTTAAATGAAATAAGTAAGCGGTTTATGATTCGTGATGTATTTTCTCTCGTTACGCATACATTGTAGGTAGTTACTGTGGCCATTATAGTCTTATCTATTATGGCGTCAACCTGACAACCGCATTTAATTGCTAAAAATGATTGAATTCAGTGACATAAAGTACTAGTTGTACCTATAAAATAAACATGATGACTCATGGAAGCCTTGAAAGGAGGATGGACTGACGCAGTTCTGATCTAGCTGCAAGGCTTCATAATTATTTTTACCTTCAAATCGGCGTAGGTAGATAGTCGGTCTTTGTTTTTCAAAATTGTTCTGAAGATCAAGAATCAAAATGGCAGCTTTTTCATCAAGGTTAATATGGCTTTCGTTCGGCTGCTATGACTATTCGAACTTTTACTGATAGAAATGTATATTCATTGGGTTCGAGGTAGGTTCTTAGAGCAAAAGGGGGGCAGCCCAATTAGTTTGAAACCCTTTTTCTGGCAGAGCCCCGCAATGACTCATATTAAGTCCAGTTCAAAGCGCAGATACTTTACTCGTATTAAATTTCCATAGACGTGACATACTCAAAGGCGAGTAGCGCAGCTGGAAATTAAACAAAAAGTAAGTCCCATTTTCTGCAAAACAAACAGCAAATATCTCCTTACGTCATATAAGCAAAGCAAACTTTTGTCAGCATGAAAAACAAAAAAAAAAATACTAGCCCCGCGCATGCTGCTGCAAATTCCGCATTGCATTCCTCTTTTATGGCAAAAGCTGAACCAAACATAATGTCAGAGTTGGTCGTTTATGACCGTCATGCTATATCGTAGTAATTTATCTCGTCTCTCTGACAACGATTTGCATTTGTGTACCAATCGAGCGCGCAGCTGCCCAAGATACAATCGCGTGGCCGCAACTCCAGTAGCCAGACCATAAAAATGGCGGGTGGGCAGCAAATCTCTGTGTTAGATCATCACCTCGCCCAGGAAAGGAACGCCAGAACTTGGCACAACGTATACACCATACCAAGATGACCGGTCGGTTAACTGGCCAGTGCCAGACGGCAAACAACAACAACAAATTATAGAAACGCACAACAGCGATATAGACTAAGAGAAAATAAAATAAAAATAATAAAGCCGACAGGTAAAACAGTAACACTGCACAGCACAGGTAGCTGTGTAACACAAAAGCCGTCTGACCACCGCCAGATACAAAGATACACACTGTTGTCCGAAGCCACAGACCGCAGCATCCATATCATCGAAGAGGTCCCGAATTGTGGGTGGGTCCATAATGAGAACCAGCAGAGCAATAAATCGATGCAGAGAGATTATCTTCATGGAGGTTTCTGGTGGACAAAGAGTTGTGGTGTGATTTTTTTTTTTTTAACTCTGAGGGCGGTCAGTTTAATCGGATGCATGTCACTCCGATAAATATAAAAATAAAAAGAAAATAATCAAACAAGACGATTAAAAAATTGTACGGATGTGCAATCGGGGAATCCAATTTCACCAACACCAACCAGGCGTGACTAATCGTCGAGTGTCGAATTATCATCCTCCCTGGGATACAATAGCAGCGACTGCGGAACTAAAAGGGACACCACACCACCACCACCATGGCTGCAGGGTCATGCTGTATGCAATGCTACGACTGAGGGGAAGCGCTTAGATAAAACACACAGAACATTTAAAGATACTTTTACGACTACGATAACTTTGATCTGACATCGATTGCAATCCTGTGTGCATGTATATCTATGGATGGAGGAAGCAGGACAATGGAGTTGCAAAAAAAAAAAAAAAAAAAAACGGCACCACTGCAAGTGTCAAAACAGGTGACACATGACAAATGGCCAATGGACATGAAATTGGCGCAGCAAGGAGAGCAGTTCATTTATACCTACGGTCGAGCGACTCGTAAGGGTGTGACACACAACCGAAATTGGATCGTATAAAGTGTATACGACTGTAAATCTTGTCAACAAAGTTTTGACAGCAGTCTGGGATACGTCGAAATATGTTGTAAACAGAAAGAAGAAGTATAAAACGCGCTGTTCGCAATTGGATTTAAAACGTTGAGTGTGCGGATGAAGTTTCGATTTCAGGGCTTATGTCAATAAAAATACAGAATTACAATTAAGTATGTAAGTTTGGTTAATTTTCCTGCAGTTGTCATCCATTATATAGTCCTCGTATTTAATTATAATTATCTTTTATAATTAAGCGATATATCAATCCATTGAGGTGTCTATAGGTTAGGACGTGTGCTCGTGACATTTCGTATAGGGCCTTTCAGTTGAGCCCCAATTTAAACATTTGAATTACGAAATTTGAACTAAAGTTTTCCAATGAATTTCAGCTCAAAATTTACAAATTTTATCATGACAAGTGTGATCATTGTTGGCGCAGAGCAGTGGCTTACTTGAAGGTCAGAAGGAAGTATCACAATAAATACTAGCACTTAACCAATTCAAACGAGTCTAATATGGTCGGATATGCCTCACTCGTTGAGCTTCAAATGCAGACCTACACTAACCATAACGATTAGAATGCGATAGGACTTTTTCTACCCCACTATGTCCTTTGAAAGCTTTTTAGTTCAGACATTGGATGCGGGACGAATTTTTAGGTCCATTTCATTCTTGTCAAAAATAAACAAAATAAACAAGCCTTAGGGCCCATTATACGAATCTGAGCTTCATGATAAAAGACATAACTAAACTTAAGTCAAATAAACCTGCTGAAGCGGTTGGCTTATTCCGGCATTCAGTTCAGTGGGAGAGAAACTGATAAAGAAATCTGGGAAAATCTTATAACCAATTTCAGCAAAAAGGACTTTGAAATAGATGCAGGTGTATTTGCTGAGTCTCTTAACATCTCAAAAGTCTAATTCTTCCGGATACCGCCAGCATATTTATGGTCTAACAACTTACTACCTGGAAAGCCTGCCGTCAAATCAAGGTTTGGCCAACACACTTAGATCAGCATAAGCTTCATTGTGATGAAAAACGGATCATGTGAGATCTCCCTACTATTTGAACAATGAGCTCTTTATACCTCGTAAAAGGCTTCTGATGTCTGTGTTTGTCAGATCGCCTAATCGTTGTAATGGACGGCTCCCAAGTGAACCTTCCGTCATATCAAACTGCACGCACAAAATATAACTCCGAGGAAAAGGTACATTGGACCTATTTATTGATAACCAAGCTGCCATCGAGGCTATATATATAACTTCAAAATTAGTGTTGAAATGTATGAGCTGATGGTCTCGCTTGACCAGTTCAGGGTTACATATCGATTTGGGACATAGCAATAGCAACAGCAATTTGTACGCAAACGACTGTGCTCAGCTCTCCACTAGCTGTTCACTGGCGGAGTGAATCCACATTTCTCCTCAGTAGTAATATTGAAAGACAACCTCTATTAGCGGAGTCGGGCAAACTGTGGCATATTTATATCTGGAAATATATGACCTAACTATAGCAAGGAAGAAACAACCCACCTTCTAAGCAAAAATACAAAAATATATCCCGAGATTCACGATCTGCCGCAGCCGATAAAGAAACACTAGACCCTTGAGGAAGTCTCGAATAACACCTATAGTATTGTAGAACTAATAATCTTTTTTGATTCCACAGGTCTGATTCAGAACCTCTTCTTTACCAATCTTCAACAACCCGTTCAAATGAGTTATGGTAACCAAAAGGCACATAGTGTTACTTGGGTTTTTCAAAACACCCACCCACCTACCCATGACTGATAACCACCAGTGCACTTACAAAAATCTCGGGATACTCTTCTCTGTCAGAGTGAACAAATTTAACACACAAACGGTCATCAGCGATTTTTTTTTTCAATTTTCACACACGCGCAGCTATTCCCATCCAATCTAATTGAAATTTGCAGCTTTCCACTTCATCAGCATCAGCATGCGATACCTCTTGGGACATGATGACAGCCCGTCAAGCTTGTCATCCAATAGAATGTTTTTCGCCTTCGGTTTTTATCTAATTTCGCATTTCCAGTTAACGCACTCCACGAAAATTGTTTACCTTTCTCTCAATTCGTTGTTCAACTCACGTTCACCCCCGCAAATAACATCAACCTAACCTCCCCTTCCACCTTATTGCGGTGGGTATGACAAGAACATGTGACGAAAATATTTTATCCCTCAAGTAAAAGAAAAATATGTTGGTATTAAAAACGAAGAAAACTTGACGAAACAGAGTCGTGCTTACGAAAAATCCATCCACTTCAGTTTCCAGAAGTTTAATGCAAAACCGAAAATGTCAAATGGCACTCTGGTGCGGAAAACTTCGTCGGTCCGTTTTTATTAAATTTTATGAGCCCCACCCCCCTTCAGTTACAACTACACTACCCACACAACTACTTATACCTAAGGGCTTTTGACATTTTCGCTCTTTTCATTTCGGTCGCCTCACACAAACCACACACAAATCCTTCGAAAATGCAATCAGCAAGCAGCTCCACTCTGTGGCTGCAGTGTACAGTAAACTTTTTCCAGTGAAAACCTTTTTAGCCACAAACTTTTCAAATGCGAAAACTTTTCACTTCGCATCGCATTCCCTGTATGAAGTGAGTTGGAAAAAGTTTTCCTCTGCCAAGTTATTGTATAATTTGTCGGCCTGCCTGTGCCACCCCTTGGTTTGGTGTCTCTTGTTTGATTTGATTTCCAACCCTGATGTACCCTACAAACAAACAAAATATGCGCAGAAAGGATGAAATGGAAAAAGGGTTGTTACCCCAATCTCGAAGTGAATCGAATCGTCATCTCTGGTGCTGGAATGAGACGTAACGCGTGGAATACAATTAAAATGAAAGTCTGCCCGCTAAATAGGGCAGAAATGAGATGTAATTTGAACAAAGTTAAGCGAATGAGTCAAATTAAAAAAAAAAAATCTAACTCTTCGCAGTCGGTAGGATTCGAACCTACGCTCCCAGAGGGAATCTGATTTCTAGTCAGACGCCTTAACCGCTCGGCCACGACTGCTTGTTGGTAACACTTGCCAAAGTTGCATCCTGTGGCTGACGTCAAAGAGTTTTGCTATTGGATTTTTAAGTCCACAACCACATATCTGTTCAAAGATAATATCTACTACATATCTAGATTATGTATCTACTCTAGTTAAAAATAGCAAAACAGGCAGTGCGTCAATGCAGTGTGCACACATACGTAAATGACTGTGATTGGCGTCAGCAAACCATTTAAAGCAGGCGGAACGAGGAAAGGAAGATGTTTTATCACGTTCGTTGGACGGCTGGAATGGGAATGTCCTAAGGCATTTGCATTCAGAATGTTTTTGTCAGTACTACCGTGTCATAAAGTTTGTTTCAAGGCAGAACGGAATACATACCTACAGAATATGCAGCCGCAACGTGGGTGAAAATGGAAGTCGGAAAGATGACGGCCAAATTTGAAAATTTGATTTTCTAAATAGGTACAAACTTAATAAAAAATTGGAGAGTGCAGGTCCGTATAGGTACATGATGGAAGTGACACTTCTTAAAAAGTACCTATCGGATCGTCAATTCGTCATACACTATAATCATTATGCAATCAATGGAAAATGGAAGACAACAAAAATAATATTTGCGAAAAATCGATAAAACATTGAAATCATTCTATCTCTCCTCTGAATGCTGTTAAAGAGATCCTTGTCAAACAACAACTATATAACCATCTGCGACGACAAGTACCTATCGGTTCGTCATTCAAATACACAATCTTGAATCTTCTTTTTATATATAAAAATGGATCCTGATTTGTGTTCGGCTACTTATAACTTGAAAACCACCGACTCGATTGAACTCAATTTTGTAGATAATCTTATAGGTATTGGCCCAGGAGCGTTCCCGTATAGATTGGTCAACATTGGACAAAGGGGCGTGGCACCACCCATACAAAAATTATTTTCTATGGGGTGAAACTCGATGACGTTATACACTGCCGGTCACTAGGATGAGGACATACATTTTGCAATCGATTTTCACTCCCTATACCTGTTGAAAATGTTTTACCCGGGAACTTTTACTACCAGTGAACAGGTACATATTTTCCTAACAGTAATTCATAAAATTAAAGGGTAAATAAAAAACGACGGCTGGAATTTCCGAAGATCAAAAAATGAACTACATGAAAAGCGTATAAAAAGACGGTCACTAGGATGAGGACACTGCGAATATTTCGATGCAGGAGTTCACAACAGCGATTTTTTTCAAAGTTTTGTTAAGAACTGTTAAAAAGAACTGTTTTTATTTAGTTTAAAAAAATAATGGGTTCCGGAAACACTTTGACAGCGACAGAAAGAGGAAAAATAGATGCTTTCAAGGAGTTAGGACTCTCAGGCCGAGAAATTGCAAGGAGGCTAAATAGAAGTAAGACTGTTGTAAACAGTTATCTTGGGGATCCCCAACACTATGGGAAAATTCAAAAAGGACGTTCGGCAGAGCAACAACATTGCGAGAAAAGCGGTTAATTCTACGGCTTGCCTCAAATTCGACACTACCAGCGACTAAAATAAGGGCCAAAAGCGGTGTATCAGCCAAGATAGCAACGGTCCGAAGGATAATACGAACAAGGGGTACTATACAGGGAAAAAAAACATAAAAGAAACCGGTTTTGAGGCAAGTACACAAGGAGCATCGAAGGAATTTTGCAGGAGAACATGTCGCTTGGAGCGGTGAATAGAAACGCTTTGTCTTTTCGGATGAAAAACAGTTTAACCTAGTGACCGGCAGTGTAACTCGATAACCGCTGGGCCGATTCTCATGATTCTTATTTTATTTTGTTGAAATTGCTTTATTTCAGGTTTACGCAGAAAGAAAATTCCAGAAAATCGATTTATTCTCAATTTTCGCATTTTACGAAAGAACATTATTATCTAAGACCTAAGCAATACAATTCCTGTGTACGGGCAAAGCCGGGCGGGTACAGCTATATTATATAAAAACGTTGGTGCGTATGTAAGTCCGATAATGGCCGCTGAACCACTGAAGCTAAATCCGTCTTCATTCCTATTAAAAAAAAAATAATTAAACAAAAATCTATAGATACATATAAAAAAACTGTAGGAATTTTCTATGGCTCTTAAAAACTCCAAAACTACTGGACAGATTTCGATGAAACTTTTTTAAAATGTTCCTTAAGACTGTGAGACTGCTATAGGCTATGCCGTTTATAGCCACGTCCTTAGGAAGAGAAGAGACGTATAGTACAAAACAGGTTTGAATTTAATTCTGATATGTGGTTGTGGTATGTTTGGATTCTATAGAAAGAGATTTCAATGAAACACTGAAAGTGTAATCTTAAATGGACCAAATATAAGTTTGTTTGTTTGCTAAAGGCGAGCACGGGTCAGCTAGTATCAAAATAAATCCTGAAATATTTAAAATAACTATTTTAGGCAGATCAACGTTTGCCGGGTCAGCTAGTCTTCCTATAAAATCAAAACAACTACCCGAACCCTACCTCTCATAATATCAGAATGAAATTCATACTGAGCGGCGATATCCAAAATGGATGTACCTACTGTATTGGATATATAATGTATAGCTTTCTACCTCCTTCTCTCTACGTTATATATCTATCTTTCTTCTCCCTCGTAGAACGTTACATGTTACATTTTCTTGAAATTTCACTCCCCAATATTTCAATATTTTTTCATTGATTGTTGACGACCCGGCAAAAAGGAAAAATGCAGAATAATATTCGGATCTGTATATGGAATGTTTGGACGCTGAAAATTTAGGAGAGAGTCCTAGAACCCAGTTTGCTATACATAATCCGATACCATCGCCATCTAGGAATTTCGGTGGAATGGGTCGAGCAAAAAATATTTCAAAAACTGTAACATCTACAATGGTGATTGGTGACTGCTACTAAGAAAAAAGTCAATTTGGCAAGAAGAAGAAGGTTAAATTCGCACGGACCACCACATTTTCGTAACCAAGGTTTGAATGCGGATATCTCAGACGAAAAAAAACGAAGAAATACTGTGAAGAGATTTAACTTTGCCTAGGTCCAGTTCCAGTGGCATCGATTCTACAAAGCCATCTGAAAGCCGCAAAACTTCCGTTCACCTAATCAAAACGAAGTATGGTTAACAATATACAAGGCAATCTTTTTACCTGCAGAGCAGCTGGAAATTACTTATTGGGAGCATGCACCAGTTGATTTTTAATACATATTGATAAATATAGATATGTTTCATGAATATAATCTCAGCATCGTTTTTCCGGTCCACAAGGACGGAGGCCCATTTAGATGCGATTCAAGAAGAGTCCTTCTGCCTTATTGTGTGTACTCCTGGAACCATTTATCAACTAACTGATTGGATCTACTATCGCAGAATAAGGCCCGGTAAGTTCACAACCGACCAAATAAACCAACGGCAGATCCAAATAAAAAAAAAGAAACCCAGACCGATAGCCACATTATTCTGTTTATCGATTTTAATACCGCGCCTGACAGCATTTCTGGAGGCAAGTTATACACATCCCTCTGTTTGATATTGGTGCTCCTACCATACAGCAAATTTATTAGTCTGGATAATGATGGCGAGAAAGCTCGCTGCTCCATAGACCTTCGATGTCGAAAAAGTATTTAGACAAGGCGACTGGCTTTTATGCGACTTCTTTGGCAGAATTGTACAAAACTCGCAAATCACTGGCCACTAGCTGTAAATGGTGCGTTTGAGACTATATAAACGAAATCTCACAATATGCAGCTATAAATACAACAGACCTTGCCTACCTCGGCTCGCCTATTACATGTGAAAACGACATTTCATCATAAATCGAAAGAAGAATAACTCTTGGCAATCCCAATTTCTTTGGACTGAGGCGGCAACTTAACAGTAATGCCCTCTCCCGTCGAAATAGAAAAACACTTCTTAAGACCTTTATAATCCCAGGCCTGATTCAATAAACCTCTTCAATAAAAAAGGTTATAAAGATATTCTTGTCCGTTTCGAGTGAAAAATTCTTCGTAAGATATTTGATTTTGTTTGTGTTGACGCTTGACGGGTTTTGCAGGAATCGATTCAACGATTAACTGGGTATATACTAATACTATAGATGTACTGCGACATTGACTTGACGTTGTCAAAAAATTGCACATGGAGATGGCTAAGGCATGAGTTCTGGCTTCTATAGAGTCTTCTTATAGGGTCTTCTAATTCTAAGAAGGAAAACATTGCCTAAATAATTAAAATAATAATTGGCGTTCGTAGAAAAGGATCTCCATCACCTTCCAACAATGGAAGCAGTTGGCTAAGAACCGGACTATCTTCAGACGCAATTCTACATCAAAAGAATTAAAGAAACATTTATACACTGAACGATGATCGGCTTCTATTTTCATATTAGACTGTTTGTCGTTTGCTTTTGATTTAAAATGAATTTTCCTCAGCGAGGGGTAATTCCGAAAAAATGAGACGTAAATCAAGGTGCAACGAAAATCAAAGTCAAACCCTTTTTTTCAGGAGGACTAATTTTGATGACATTTTTTGTTAGATTCACAATTGGATCAGGACCCGAATCGTTAGTATTTTTTTTTTTTTTTTTTTATTATGACTTTTATTTTTATCTTTAATTCAATACATTCTTCGAAAAAAGAAATAAATAAATATAATATACTTAAGTCTACTATGGTTTGGCCTATGGCCGTCTACCAGATTGACAAAATAGCGTAAACTTTAAAAATCTTCTTCAACTATACATTTTCTATAACGCAGCGCATTTATTCAGTAGTTGTAGAGTAAATCCCATCCTCGTTCTCCATTTAAAATTTGAATTGCTTCAACTATTTCTAAGGTATATGAATTAAAAAATCTTAAACGTATTCCCTTTAAAATTGGGCATATTGCAAGAAAATGAAATATATCTTCTCGTATCTTCATGTTACAAAGATTGCACAAGATAGGTAGTTCTGGGCGGTGTGGAATAAAATTCAGGTTCAGTAACTCTCCTCTGATTTTAAAAAGTAAACTTATCTTCTCTACTGAATTGTTGTTCAGAAAATACGTTTTTTCTGACATTTGATATTTCAGCTTACTGTAGTATGCATCTGCTATAAAACGATCATACATATTTCGACCTACTTTTTCCAATAGGATGTTGAGTTGTGTTCTTAGATGTTCGGGTTGCTCATCGGGTGTTATCCGTATGCTCGTTCCACAGACTGCTACAAGGCGCTCCCATTCTTGAATGAAACTTGCTTTGTTTCGTAGTACACTCTTGAGCACAATTTTTGGAAGCCTGACATCACTCATACCCATAACTTTTACTATGTACTCAAAATGTAGTCTCAGTGTCTCCAAAAACATAGGCGGTACACCAGTCTCCAGATGTAGCATGTAATTAGGCGTGGCACTCGGTAAACGGAACATTCTCTTTAAGAAATACCGAAGAAACTTCTCAACTTCAACATAGGAACAGTATCCCCATACCTGCGCTCCATACAAAAGAACTGAAGCTGCAGTTGTGCGAAAGAGTTTCTGCTTCGAGCTATGGTTTATATACTTATTGTTGATGCAGTGTCCCCATACCGACGAGATTGCTCGTTTGGCTTCAGATAGTTTGGCCTCTAGATGCTTCTTCATATTCAAGTTTGAGGATACTAAAATTCCAAGGTATTTGTACTCACGAACAACTTCCACCATTTCTCCTTGATACATCCACCTTTCACTTTGAGTATATCTGCCACCGTCACCTCTGAACACCATTACCTTCGACTTATTCAGGTTCACGCTTAGGTTCCAGTGTTTGCAGTATGTGCTGAGCCTATTCATCTCGTTAGTATAAAGTGATTTTTAACTGATTTAAAGGAAGTGTGCTTAAATGTCAGACTGATGCCAAATCTCTTGTATCAATGTTCGACACGCAAGTAGGTTCATATCTATAAAGCCCCATTCATTTTTATGCAACGCAATATTAAATGACACATAATATACTCATTTATATCAACAAGGGCTACCTCTCTTTTAATGCCTTTTAAAATCATGACATCCGATAGTAAACGATATTTATTTAATTCTTTCATATTTCATTCGATTTATAGTTTCTATGAGTATCTAAATATAAATTTTGAAATCGAATTAATCGTCTACCTACTCCAATCACTAATAGCAATCATTTGTCAATAAATTTTTCAACAATAGATCTACACTCATTAATAGTGACTTTGAAGTGTTGATTGATGGATTGTGTTGTACAGTTGTATAGCAATAGCGCGTATGGCCAACCTTGCCCAGCAGCAGATTGATTGGGTGCGATACGTTTATTTGCGCTCGGTGAATACCCAGTCACAAGATAAGGAACGCAATTCAATGGAATAATAGTGCCTTGAGCAAATATTGAGTTTAGCGCATGTTCCTAATCAAACATTTTAAAATTGACTCTTCACGGGTGGAACGATCTTCATCAAGTGGAACGTACAAAAAGCAAACAAATAAATTGAGGCGAGAGCAATAGGTTTCGTCTGACTATTAAATAATTTTTTTTTAAATCACTGAATTTGTATATAAGGAATAAACAATCGTCTTGTACATCAGGTCAATAAATATTGCGTTTGTATTACACTCAAACTCAATTGCTTCATTTACCAAAGTCTGGGTTTTATCCGACTGAAGCTATGTAATAAAACTTTAATAAGTATCTCAAAGGTGTTTGGTTTAATCGGCATCGATTATACGAGCACACTTCAGTACATGTTGCGGCAATTACATTGTAGGTATGTATAATTAATTGGCAATTGAAGTGTAAAATAGCGCATGGGCATGAACTTAGTGTATAGTATAGGTATAGTTTTTATTGAAATTGAAGCTATTTGCATTTCCTTGGCATGTAAGTGGAAGTAATAACTATCTAAGTTGTAAGTCTTGTAAGACATGATAGTTAAAGATGTGAGATTATCGTGCAACAAATTAAAGAATTAGTTTAATTTACGACAAGAGAAAAAATGGATTCATTAACATAGACAAAGGTCTATATCTATAGATAGTTTTGGAATTACAATTAGTAAACCAGACTGGCTGGAGTCGACCGTCAAATGTATGGTTCGCATTCTAGCAAGAAAAAAGAATCTCTTAAAAAAGTCTGATCACCAAACAAAGATGTTGTTTTAAATAGCCGGCCTAATCCTTGGTTTACCAGTAGAAACTTAACTGTAGTTATCCAAATAGAAATTTTCAGCAATTCACCAATTAACGAGAAATGTATGTAGGTATTCCGTCTATGAGACTTAAGGCAAACTGCCAAATAAAATATGCCTTAAGTGTGAAATGTTATCGAAAACGTGTCTAAAATATAAAAAAGAAATCCCCGAATTCCTTAAATTTATGGCTAGGCAGTGGCAGATTGGATTGTGTGCAGGACTATTGAGCGAGGGGTTCCATAGGTTCGACCTATAGAAAAACACAAATTATACCTCAAGTCAATTGCACCACCTCCCGCAAAAGTCTGACAAACATACGAGATTACAACTGTCCTGACAAATGACAGCTTTTCGCGTTATTGAGGGAGCTTTCAAAAATGTAGACACGATAAAATCTGACTTAGAAGATGCACAACTGAGACAAACCATAGCTCTGTGAGAGAAGGGAGGCAAGAGGAACATCTGAAGGGGGTTTTCTCCCACCCCTACAGAATTCACAAAATCTCGAAAGTGAGTGAAAATAGGGGCCTACGGGCAGACGCTATAGTCATTCTGATTTCAGGTAAATTCCTTCCTGATATCAGCGAGCTTACGCTAAACGAAAAAAGACCAAAGAGTCGTATGACTCTAGACAGGAACTCAATTTGCACGCTTAAGATCATAATAACAGATACCTGTGTAAAAATCTCCATCCACTGGAGGGAGTCTAGATCTTCAGGAACTACGAGTTCGATCTCTAGGGTTCCGGTTCTTTGAAAACCTCTCGGAAATGGCCCAAACAGAAATTTTAAAATTTTACAAAAACACTAACTGGCTTAGGTAATCAGAAAGATGATAAGACCAATCAATTGTTTTTAGGTTTGTTTACCCTTTTCACTAGGCTATAGGAGGCCTTAAGCTATCGCACCATGCACCCTTTTCTAACCTATAACCTAACCTTACTGACATGAGAAAGTTTCTCAATTCAGCCATTCAGATCATTGGCGTAGTTATCATTTTTTTCTTGGGTTGTTTCTAGGAGGGGCTAACTGAATTGGACACATGTTGTTCCGAGTTTTTTGGCTACGACTATATATGTAGTATAATAGTTGATCTCTTCAACATTCCTGATGTGGTGATCGTTTTGGTCAGTTGGTGCGATAGGTTCCCGCTGCTCTGTTGCTTGATGTATAGGTGCAGTCTGGGTTCATAACATTCTCGAAGGCTCGTACTCGTCTTTGTCGAAGAATAAGTCTACTATACCTACTCCGGCCTTCTCATTTTGGGGTGCTGCCTGCAACTTTATCGAGATTGAAAATAATTGCTGTCGAATTATGAACTCGTTAACCTATCTATCTAAGTAGCAGCTTTAGAATTGTAAAATATTTCTGTATCACGGAGCTAGAAACCTAATGCTGACCACTTGTATAGACAATTTTAGTAGGCACTTATATATCCCTGGAATTGACGATGTGATGTACTAAAAGGCCACCTCCAGTTTTTAATGTCTTTCACTGTTTAAGGGTGGGTACTTAGTAGCACCTACATATAACTTTCTTTTAAAACAAATTCGCAAAGTTCTCGCAAAGAAACCATTTTCCTTCTGCAGTAGGTATATAGTCATATAAACTTTCAGTGTCATAATCGAGACTTTTGCGTATTGCGATTTAGACAGAAATTCTTCTGCTTCGAAATTGGCTTATCAAAATCTTGTTCCTTTTGATTCTTAGAAGTGCTGTATACGAGTTTTAAGGAGCTCATTTACAATATTATAATGCAATTCCAAAAAACAATTTATGTTCCAGAGACCTTCGTCTGCTTCATGGTGTAATCGGCCAAGATTGATTAGTATCGCCCTCAACTCACCCTATTAGACACGCAAAGAGGCCAGATCCCATCAACCAGATTGAAAACTTTGCGTGTGAATAAAATATCACCTATGATGCAGAGTGTCGCTGATGATTCAAATTTATCGACTCGACAAGGATGGCGGCTGTGTCCCTTCTCTGTATTAAAAAGTTTACGAAAATATCGGAAAGGCTTAAGAGGTTAAATTGGGATAAGCTTAGTCGCCGACGTACATTTACTCTCGAACCACTAGCTGTCAATATGAAAGCGTTGCGATTTTTAAGTTTCATGTTCATATTGAAAGTTGGAAATCGCATGTGCGAGACGAAAATCTTAAGCAAAACCAATTACACCATGATTAAGTAAATATCTAAGAGATTATTTGTAAATCTCGCGCTAATGGGGCTAGTCTTAGGGCCCAGTTTCAAAGGTTCCGGATAGTTAGCCGACACATAACGCTTTCCACCAGATAAAAGCTTCTGATATTTTTTTTCTGTTTCATCGTCAAAGTCTCTGATAAACTAACTTGCGGTAAAATTTATCAGCCGCTACGTTTGTTTCGATAAACATGTCATTTGTTTTGCATTTTTTTTTGTTTCGTGTTTTCTAATATTTTTTGTTGTTTTAGGTAAACCAAAAGAAAAAAGAACTTTGGAAAATTAACAGAAGAAAAAATTGAAGCACCAAAAATCCAAAAACCTCTAACGGAGGAGCTGGAGCAGGTATCCGGATAATCCGTTTGTGGCTGAGCTATTCTTTAAACTGGGCCCCCAACCAGGCTGATTATCAGCAAGGGATATAGGTTAGGATAAGAAATAGAAAGAATGGTAATTTGTGGATAGAAGTATGAGAAGAGGGGAGGGGGAGAGTCTTATCGAGCACTCTAACTAAGAGTTCTGTGTAGGTAGTTCTTAGTTCGTTGTTCATCAAAACAGCCTGTCTGTCATGGGTGACCCTACTTGCGACTAAAGCCGCAAACCGCCACCTCACACCACTAACGTCCAGAAAAGGACGCAACGGCAAGGTGACCACCCCTTCGTGGTAGGAAGGTTTAGGAGAAAAGTGAATAGTATTGTCCTTTTAAAGTCGCTTTCGGCGAAATATTCTATTCCTACGCTCGTCAGCAAAAAAATGCTCTGAAACTATATTTTGTCCAGTCACTTCAAATAAATATTTTGTTTATCTTCCGGATATATGATTTAACAGCCAGTTGAACCGGCTGATAGTCTATCCGAGACTATATCTGTCAGATATCACTATCCGAAACCTTTGAAACCAAAAGTTGAAATTTAGCTAACAGATAAGTTCCGGATAGTCTATCCAGCTAGCCTTGAAACTGGCCCTTAGTCTTTTTAAAAAGAGGTTTCCAAATCCTGGAGCAATTCCAATTCATGTGTGGCTGTTCAATACCGAGAAACTAACTGATGACTCTTTGAAGCCAAAACGATTACTAGAACAAATTTTTAAATTTGAGGTGGCCTCGACTCCAGTAATGCGTTTCGCCCCGATGTGGTGGGTGGGCTCATCAGTAGACGACCACCACATCTGATCTAGACGCACTGTTTACTCGATTTTCACCGAGACTAATGATTTTTCAATCAACAAGTGACTGTGAATCATACCTCAAGACGAATCTTTGGTTCAAAGACATCGCCGAGAGGATTTGTTTTTTGCCCAGGGCCTGGCTTGTCCATTCAATCAAACTATTTTCAAATCATAAACATATTTATGATATGAATAAATTGTTGGAGTGTACGATTGTCATCACAAATTTTTAAATTTGAGGTGGCCTCGACTCCAGTAATGCGTTTCGCCCCGATGTGGTGGGTGGGCTCATCAGTAGACGACCACCACATCTGATCTAGACGCACTGTTTACTCGATTTTCACCGAGACTAATGATTTTTCAATCAACAAGTGACTGTGAACTAGAACGATTGGTCACCCATTTGACCTTTTGATTGAAATTTGTAATAGTTAGGCGCGGTGCACATTTTTGGATATTGTCCTTTTTATTAAATGGTTCGTTATGGTTTGGGATTCAAAACATTTCTTGGTTTTGTGTTGAAAATAACCTCCAATTTGGCGTCGACAAACTTTGGCACTTTCTAAAGCGTTTTCCAATACGGAACCGCTTAATTTGTTGGCCCAATATTTGTTACTTTTCTGTTTGAATAGTTTGCTGTTTGTTTGTGAACAGATTTTCTTTCAATCGGGTGATCTTGGAGGTCAAAGGAAAATGGGATAGTGGCAAAGTTATCGAATTCTTGGTACCCCAAATTCAGCAGCTCTGTTTACCTAAACTTTTAAAAGAACATTTGCTTCAACTGTATTATAAAGCTGTCATTATGGTTTTTTTTTTTGCATTTTTGCTCTGAACCCTGTTATAATAATCGGTACCTACTTGTGCCATCAATTGAGTCCTATATGCCTGAGTAGTATAGATATCTACCTCAACTTGTAGAGACAGATGAATTCTTGTTGATTTGTTCTAGTTGTATCTACAGCCTCCACAGTTTGTTCAGTGCGAAACGCTTGGTGAACAGTCTTACCTCGACTGAGTCCAAGTTCACATTTTTGGGCAACACCATGGTTTTTCAATTTGTACCGACATTTGACATGTTTCCATATAGTATTGAGACTTATCCGCCATCAAAGATTAAGTTTAGAGACCACGACCCTAGCTCACCCTATTATTCCAATGTGTCTCCATGCCCATTCGGGCATATCTCCGTCCAATCCAAAACAAAAATAGAAAACTCTCCTAAAATCCACATAAAAAATTACAAGCATAATACCAACTTTAAGAACAACATTCCTCCCGCCTTTATGGGAGCTGCCTATATAGTCACTGGTGCCTAGTGCCTACCCGCAGCAATTGCAAATATTTGCAAGAGTTAAATATCTGCACGACACGACATTCAAATCTCCTCCAACCACTTTCAGAAATGGGTGTGTGCTCTGCTCGAATACCCTCCGTCTAAAAGTACTAAGCGCGCCAGAGATGCCAAGATACATTCTCCAGATACACGAACGATACATCAACATGAACGGCTAATTAAACCTTACATCCACTCCAAGTGCGGCTACCACATGCGATTTAATTGCATTTGCCACCACTGCCTGAATTACGGACCACGTACTTGCACTCGAATTCCTGTTTCGTATACTTATCTCGATTTATTTTTATTTGTTGCTCATTCCTTTTTATTCTGCGTTATTTTCGTTTATCGCTTTCCAAGAAGCTATGGCAAGGCAAGCAAACTCCACTTTGAGTTTGAGTTCGAGAGGAGCCCATCACAGCCAAAAAGTAAAAGATTCGCGCATCGTACTGAACAAAAAAACCTGCAAAACCAAAGCAAACTCGAATTTCCTGCCCATCAAGCGAGTGACTGCCTCCACTTTTTCATTCGTGCAACGCCGCCGACCGAAGTCGGACAAGGAGCTGGCAACTGGTCGTTCGTCAGCTACAAGTATATTTGTGGAGTCGTTGCGATTTTTGTTTATGGACGCTTCTTGGATTTGTTTCTTGTTTTTTGATCGACGACCAAGAAATGTACCTTATTCTACTTTCTGTCCCTAATGAGTTCGCTGAGCAGTCTTTTTTGCTACGCGCTATCTCTCAAATGCCATATAATCCCATCATAAACATCCGTTTGACACCCGCCTGCCCCTAGTGTAAACGGGTTACCATCTCGATGGTCAAAATAGGTATTTTTAGATCAAATACCTACGCCAAGTGCGTGCATCTCAATGTTTTTTGGTTTGAGAAAATCTCAGTGCCGCCAGAACGCGCGCACAAAAACAAAATACAAAAAGCGCGCGTAAAAAAACTTCATGCCAAAATGAGATTCGTGCCAAAGTATCTGCACAAATACTCGTGCGACGAGTCTCCGATCCGATCCGATCGAAGGTTGCTATTTTTGGACATGACCACCGATGGGGTTGTTCTGGTGGTGGGATTGTCGGATTGACCACCACACACAGAGAACTACAGCAGCGTCGTCGTGTACACAGAGCCAAAGTCTATAAATTATTTATAAAGTGCCGCGCGCTGAGCTGCTACTTGTATCCGCGACCGCAATTGATTTATTTTTATTACCCGTACATCTCCACTGTTTAGTTTAGTTGGTGGGTTGGGTGTATGACTGCATTTTCCCGCCAAAAAAAAATTGTATATAATTCTTGGTCCATAGTTCAGATAGAGTCAGATCGCGGCTTCTGCTATATTCATAAAAACGTCAAAATGCGAAACGCAATCGATCTATCGCCGATTTTTACGTAGCGGCATATTGATGGAGCCACACAGTCGTCTGTCGCTTGCCGCCACATTTAGATCCCGCTGCACTGCCGCCGCCGCTGCCTCTGCTGGTACAGTAAAATTTGAATATCGCTCGCAACCGATCCAATCGGGGTCCGAGTGCGATCGGGGAGCTGATCTCTCCTCCTCATCGATGGCGAGCCTATTATTTGTATCTGAACTACATGGCGATGTTGCGGCGCGTTCTGATTTTGATTGACAGAATGGCGGCGCAGTTTCCATTTCATATCTGGATGATTGGGTTACCACATTCCGGGACAAGGGCACAAGAATATTGTATTTGTATCTGTAGTTAGAATGTGTTCCATGAGAAGAGAACCGATTAAAATGGATGCATAGCCGACACAAATCACGTTTATGAATTTTAACGACATTTTTCCGCATAATAATCGGCTGAGACTGAGACTGCGACCGGGATCTGTGTGATTTAGAGTTTCTGGCGTCCGTTGTCGCCAGTGCTGAGATGTGCTGGAGAATCATGGTGTTCAATGGGTTAGAAAATTTATTCAAAACGATTTCAAGGAGCGTGCGTCAACTCTGGTGTGAAACGAATTTTTAAGCGAACGCTGGAATATAATTAACGATTGTGCCGAGAAGGGAAGACGCGCAATCATATACCTATCTGCTCCTTTGCTGTGTGTTAACTTCATATCCGAGCTTTTATTCTTAATTCGTTTTATTTTCGAGCAGAAGCAAACTGAATTTTATTTACTTCACAAAGTCACGTAGTGTCAATAAAAGTTGAAAGAAATACAGAGGAAATAGTTTATGATTTTTAATGGTCCTATTACCGTTCTCTCTTACTCGATGCAATACAACAAACAAGGAGTCAAATTTGTATCACCATGAGTAACGTTTTAATATATGTACTATACCTCTGTATAAACGGAATCGAGGGCTCAAGTTCACACAGCGATAGACCAAGACCAACTCCCACTTAATGTCGAAAAATTTAAAAGATTGGATTTAATTTTTAAATAATTTTTAATTTGACATATACATATTATGCAGTTAATCGTCCAGAGCCAGACCTTCAAAGAACCATGCTCCCATGTTCCATGCAAAAGAAATGCCGTCTTGGAGGGCTGGGCGGTGACACTAGAGATGTTATACAGATTCTAAGTATATGTCCAGAACAAGATATCGTTCAAATGTCCATTACACAGACGCACTTGATTGTTCCAATTTTTGAGCACACAATTTTCTGGTAAACAAACGTCTGGCAGCTACAACTGAGCTCGAACTTAGGTATCAGCTATTTAAAAAAAAAACTGTGAACGCATCAAACTGCAAACTATACTGAATATTTTGACATCTGTAAGTAAAAAAATGTTGTATCATGAACAGAAAAATTTCTTTTGAAAAAAACTATTACCCCCACCTATTGGAAGACCGTTTAGTTGAAAACCCTTAGTTTACTCTCGTCTTTTTATTCCTGACTCACTAATGATTCGCCGTAGCAACCACAAAATTACTGTCAATTAGCTATCCATTAAAATAAAATATGTAATATTTGAATTGTTCTTCATATTTCCTCATAAAACTCGTCGACGCTCGGTAAGCTTCGCATCTTCAAAGTAGGTACCCTCAAGGTTGTACTATACTCTGTCCAACAAAAATTGTCAGTACAGGGAAGATAGGATGTTTGCCTCTCAGTCTGGTTGCAATGAATTGTATAAATCGGTCCCTCTTTAAAGCTCTCATAGGGTTGCCAAAGTTTGTATGATAAATCGCCATAAATCAGAGAGCAATACCATTAGGGTTGCCACCTTCCAATTTAAAACAAAAATATTGCTGAACGAAATAAATTGCAACGAAATAAATTGCATTTAATTTTTCCTCAGCATCAAGCGGTCGCCTTTTAGCTTCTTTTCTAAAAAAAACAGGCAATTAGAATACACAATTATGTAACCGCGATGAGATGGGACCTCTCATAGCATACATAGAAACAAACATAGGTATATTATACAATATACATTCATAGGTACATGCAATTTTGTATATACCTATACCTAGATTACATATTTGTCATAAAATCCTTTCAAGCTGTTTCATTACTGGGGACGAGTGACCGTATGTGGTAAAAACCCAGCGAGCGACATGAAGCAGAATATAGGTATACCTGTCGTCATTATGATATATCTCAATCTGAAAAACTATTTGATGAAAAAAAGACAAATATGCAAATATGTGTATAACAAAAATGATAAAATATGCCAATAATATCTATGATCTACAAAGTGAAATATGCATTTATACCAAAATATTCACAAATATGCCCTAACGAATAGGGATCAAAATAATACTTAGTTTTGTACCTATAAAACTCATATTTCTGTATATTAAAATGTTTAATACGACCTCCCAAAAAACCTTCTCGGGCATGAATCCGGTTGCCCTATAGTACATGTACATAGACTTACCTATTTTTAAAAGGTTTCTACGATCCATCCAGAAATAGAGAAAAGTGCGAAAAATTGCAAATTGTCGTCTTCTAGTGTAGATAAAGGCTTTCCTTTTTTAAGACATCTTTTATTTAAAGAATTCGGAGCTAGCTATATGTTTGCTTTGTATACCCTCCACAGGAAGCCATACTCACTTTGTCATTACATTTGTAACGCCAAGAAGAAGTCTTCGACCGGTTCGAATTACATTTTGTGAGAGGACTTCTTTTTAGTGTCGTCAGGTTGGTATTGAAAATGCGGTATATCTGTCGAGTACTCGAGTAGATACAGTTACCTTCCATACAACGCCAATATTGGACCCATGTGTACAACACTACACTGCTGTCCAATTAAAGTTAGTTTGAAGGTTCATTTTTCCGTTTATTGTTTTGACTTTTTAATGTCCACCACTTGACGCTGTCCACCACTTAATGTAGTGCACGCCCTACACGCCTGACTTAACTTTTTTGATGTAATTTTCATTTATATTTTCTATGAATTGACGAATGCTATTTTTGTCCGCATAAACACGACCTTTCGCGTAGCCCCACAAAAAAAGTCCATTGGCTTCAAATCACATGGCGGCTAACCATCATCAAACCTATAAATTATACGCAGCACGGTAACTTTTCCCGCAATAAAGCCAAAATTGGTCGTGTGTATGCTGGCTTATCGCATCGCCTCGGTGGAACCTAATATCGCTCAGATTGAACTCATCAATTTCTGGCCAAAATAATTTGGTGAGACAAACGCAAACGAATCGATACATTTTGTTATTGTAAAATAGTGAACCTTAAACTGAACAAATCACAAGTTAAATTTGACAGATGCCAATGTCAAAATTACAGAGCTATACATATTTGCTGAACCACGAAACAAGGAACACGTGCTCGTACTCTATATACTTGTACACTAATGGGCCAAATTGCACTGTGCCGCATGACTCAGAAACTAAAATGGAGCCCTGACTTAAATTAAAAAAATTTCACACCCAACTAAAGTTTCGGGCCTTTTGTCGTATATGTATGGCTATAGGAATGTGTTAAAAGCTCAAAGGGAACACATTAATGGTGAGACCAGACATCAAGATTCGGGTGCATGCATCGAATCTCTGGTGCCATGCATAGCTGAATGTACTTGCAAATAGTCAGTCAGTAAACAAAGCTTTAAACTCCAACCTGATCAACTCCAGATCAGTCATTGTATTGCGTCAATAGGAAGAAAGTTAAACTGTGGTATGAATATGGTAAGGAAACAACCGACGAGCTGGCAAGAAAAGTCTTAGCACAGGCGTTTACTGCCCCAGAAGCATTCTGTTGAATCCCAAATAAATACAATTTAAAAGCCAGGAAACTATGTGTATCCTTCCGTACTACTATATAAAATGCAACGTCCGTCTGTTCGTCCCTCCATAACTCGAGAACCATTCGTCCGATTTTTATGATTTCTTTTCTTATTTATAGATGTGGACACCGTAGGTGGGTGAGAATTGTTTTGGAGTAGATTAGTCCTGGGGAGTAAGGGGGGTCTCACGAACCATTAACCGTATGAACTTGAATTTTTTGTATGTTGATAGACAAGTCAAAATTATTACATGCCTCATTCATCCATTTCCAAAATTCGTGCTATAAGGGTTAAAAAAAGGGGTGAAAACATTTCTATTTAGACTTTACTACGCTCAACTTGCCATTATATTCATAAATCTATGTATGTCAATTCCATATATGCTTTTTATTATTAGGCAATATTTAAATATGTACTTTAAAAGAAAAAGAAAAAAAACACGGCGGGCGGAGCAGCGAGCATGGCTAGCTTAAAATAATATGAAGGGGCTACGACAAGCTAAAGAGAGCTCCAAAGTTATTAAAAAAAAAAAAACTAAGATAGATACTCGTTGATAGATAGATATAGTATTTATTTCTTATAATTTATAGATACTTAAATTTGCAAATACTTCCGAGTCTCATTTCAGTCCTATAATAAGGCCAATGGAGCCTTTATGCCTTAAGGACATACAGAATATAGTCACCAGTGGAAACCTAAAATTCTGTCATTAGGAGAAGTCTCCTGAGCTTGTGTCACAAAAGATCTATTAGGTCGCAATTCCCTCCCCAACTTGCGGGAGAGTTCCTTAAAAAATACACTGTACATATTCCAGTTACAAATTGTGAAACTTTTTTAATATTCAAAGGATAAGGAGATTTGAGTTTGATTCAGCAGCAGAATGTTTAAAACGCTTTTTTGTTAAAGGGCTAATCTTTTTTAGCTATATCTACAGCTTGATCAGTTGCTTTGACTATAGGTAGAATTTTTTGCATTTGACTTTTTTCTGATGTTGAACATTTTTGCTTAGTTTTTGCTTCGAGTACAACTTAATGACTTTCTTGTAATATGCCCAAGATTTTAGTGGTTCTATATAGGAGAGTTATAAATGATTGTCCCATTTGGGAGATGTTTCAAATCCTGATGAGTGTCGCAACTAGGAGGTTTTATTACAGTAGGTATATCTGAAATTGTGCTGGATATGTGTTCCATTTTTGACATTTCTAGTCTAAATTTGATTGTTTTGCATTAACTGTGAGTTGTGACCAGTCAAATTTAATTTCTGCTTTAAATTCTGTTGCAAGAGTTGTCCGGTTTTTTTCTGTGGGAAATATTTGCCTGTTTCCTTCAATTTCCCTTCAGATATGGAGCGATTTTTCCTTTAGATAGGTTTTAACTAGGTTTATTGTCAGTCCTCAGAAAGGTCTTGGGAGCATAAATTGATACGCGGATTCTATTCTGCACAGCTTGTCTGCTTCTTCATATCCTACACGTATCCACTGTGTCTAGTGCCCAAATGAGGTGGACTCTGTTTGTGGTTAGTACATATTTAGGGAAGTTTCAGACAGTTCCCAGACTTGTTTTGATGTCATCTCAAAGGTGCTAATTTGAAGCAAAGGTGCCTAGAATTCGGATAAACCCATTAAAAATACCGACTACCTACAAGAATCCATTGTTTGAATTTGACAGATATTTTAATGGGCGGATGAGAATACTTTTTACAAATTCAAGTCAATTTACACACAAAAAGCCAATCAAATTGCCAGCAACTTTAAAAATCGCTCCCATAATAACCTTATAAAATATGCTTTCACTTGACAACTCCAATTATCCGATTGCAATTATAAGCCAAAACCAATTGAAAAATATTAATTTTTAACACCTCATAACATTCGTCCCAAAGTGCTATTAAACTTTCAATCGTACCGCCGAGTCATATGCTGACTGGCAAGCCAACTCAAGTGTGACTTCCATTTGGCGATAACATTCCCAGATGATTTTGCAGAAATAAGTGCACGACGTACCATTTCTATCTCTAATGCATCGTCATCATCCTCATTAGGTTTTTGCTTCAAGTACCATGCAGCATCTTGGCGAATCTGTGATTCCAAATCCGTCTGTTCGTTGGTATGGGTTCTCTTTGTGCGGTTCGTCTGGTGCGCCCACAAGGACCCATAAAGTACTATACAACACAGCACTCGTACTAGTGGTCATAAAAATCTATGCGCATCGTTAGCCCATCTCTTGCGGTTATAATACAACAATTGCACAATTGCAGCGCGGTAGTTGATGCCAGATTTGCCGAATGCACTCCGCTCCTCTATGGTCGTCCTATCTGCGGTGTATATCTACCGACACATCCACTCATGCATCCCGACATCACGATGCAATATGTAGTTGCAGTCGCACTCTCTCGGTCGTTCTCTCTGTCTGCTGAATGTACCGAGACCGGGACGGGAGTATAGAGTGAATTTGCGTTGTGCAAATTTAATGCACGATTTCGCTCTGCTGCAACCCCAGCTTCCCGCGTTCCTCCTCAGATGTATTCGACAGATAGACGGATGATTATGCTGCTGTTCCTCGTCGTCGCTTCGTCTTGGTATTGCGCGCTGCACTTTCATGCTGGCACTCCGCTTTTGGCTTTCACTGTGCGGTGCGGTGCTTGCACCCAACATGTGCAATGGGGGCCAAAGGGGGGCCGAACCACTCAGATGCATACAACCATAAATCTACTGAGAGCAGTAGCACTTTTTCACCGTCCTCGTCTCCTCGTCGTCGTCGTCGTCGTCTTCGTCATCTCATCTTGAGCAGCGTTTGCTTCATCCTCATTTCGGTCGGTCTTCTAGTAGGTAGTTACTTTTGCTGCTGCTGATCAGGCTGAAGAAGCGGGGTCACACGGGGTGATTGTTGTTTAGAGCTGTCATGCGAATCGCATTATCCACCAATGGCATCCATCTCTGTCACACTGCTTGGGGCTTGTGTTGTGTGAGGGGGGAGACACTAGAGAACGGCATCCTAATAAAAATTTCGCTCCATGTTTGGTGGCTGTCGCTTTTCCGATTCGAATGCGGACCCGAAGAAAGCTCAAGGAGTGAGTTTCGGCCAAACAGCACATCGACTCCTTTTTTGTGTATAAAACAACAACGGCGACGCCGATGTTGATGATGATGATGATGACGACAACGAATGCTGATGCTGCTCTGTTGATGATGCTGATGCAGAATGACGGTGATGAAAGGATAGAATAATGATGATGGCAACGGTGATGCTGCTGCTGCTGTTGATTGAAAAATGATGAAAACCGTGAGAGGTGAAGAGTCATCTTGTTTTTCGAAGGAGCACCGAGGATTTGCAATTTCAATTATTTCCTGGGATCAGGATTGCTTTTGCAAAATCTGTAGAATATAGGGGGAAGAACTAAACTAAACGGTGTGAGTTCGATCCGCAAACGTCGATGTCATTGGAGGATGTGACAAATAATACATGTCGTGCGGATTAAGGTACGACATGGAATGAGAGCAGGAAATAGACAATGCCAGCAGAGACAACGACGCACCATCGCGATGGGTTATTCCATATTCACCAAATGTACGCAATCTTGAGGTTTCCTTATTGTTTTGTGTGGTTTTGTCAAAATTCTCCTGAAGATGAATAATTCGAATGACTCCTCCTGTTGTGGTTTTGCTATTTCCTATTGTATTTTCATTGCAGTCATAAATACCCATCGTAAGTTGTATACATATGAGACTATAAGCAATTTCATTCGATTGGATAGATTTATCCGGTTACATGATGTGTAGAGGAAAGTGAATCGGACTAATGGCACAATACGATATCAAGTTGTTATATATACCTACATATTAAGTGTTTCTCCCTTTTTGGAATTTCGGGTTGTGAATATTTGCAGTTAAATGTCGTACTTTTGAGTATCTTATCAAAAAGGCTTTTATACCTTATATTCAATCAATGATTTTACGTAAACTGTTGCACTTGTCAAAAGAATTATATAAGCCCTTAATGCCGCAATAGGGTTTTAAGCGCACTTTGTTCTTGACACCAGATGCCGGGGTAATGAGCATGATGTAGCTCTGGGGCATATATGCGAGCAAGTCCGTTCTCTCCGTCTTCAAAGTTAAGCCACCTAAATATTTGGAACAAAGAGGTTCTTCAACCCGACGCAACTTCTGGTTCTCTATAAAGCACAGGTTAGACGAGGTCTCGAATATTATTGCTCCTATATAGATGGTGTTCGGCTTCTAAATATTCAGTTAACCTTCTTGACTGCATATAGAGACGAGTGGTTCGACTAATAGGAGATCATACACTAACGTCAAATTTGAACCGCTGCACAGTGTGAAATTTTTGCATTATAGCGGAACTTTATTCAAGAAATGAAGTTGGTCTTACATGAACAAAAACTTTTTTCTTCAGCTCTCAATATAACGGACTGTTCGTTTATGCCTATTTTAGCTGTATATTTGCATAATTTATTGCGCAGGAAGCGGTTAAAGTCAAGAGTCTCTGTCAAAAAACAAAATATATTGAATTTTTCGATTTATTGATAAAATTTACTAAATAGCTATTCCAGTTTTAAATCCTTAGTGATTGTGAAAAAGTATACTTTTTTTTCGATTTCCACTCAGGCTAAAGAAAACAAAAAGCAAGGTAAAAGCTTGCACTTTGGGTAGAGTTTTAAAATTTTATTCACGTACAGACAAGTCAATTTTTACATTTTTCTCTGTTTCTCTGATTATTTTAAAATCAGGAAAAAGCTAGATGTTTTTGAGCTATGTCGAAAAACTGATGATACCGAAATAGCAAATATGAGTGCCCTACAAAACAGACAATGAATGCCTATCCTCTCTTACACTTAACAACCGTAACGACATCGCTTTTTTCATTCAAAACTCTTTTAGCTACAGGACAACGACAAGTGAGCCTTGGAGCTCGCTACCAGAGGACACATTTCCAGAGGACACATTTCCAGAGGACTTAAGTTACAACAGTTTAAGTGCATGGCTATCACCTACTTGCAGGCATCTATCTATATAGAATTATAGGTTCGGAGAGGAGTAATAAAAAAAACCACTACTGACTGACAAAATTCACAGCGATGACCAAGGGAGGCTTGTCGTTTTCCAGGACTTCCAAAAGTATAACATCTGTCGATTTCCTGAACTGCCGGAACACCGACTTGTCGTTTGTAGAGTATACTTGCCCCTTAAAGGGGCAATCATTAAGGCATGTCAAAATCTACTGAACTAACGTCTCCAATTATTTTCTTTTTACTACAATTGTGTAGAAATACACATCGCTGCGATAAGCGGCTACAAAGTAGAAAATGTACATACTTTAAAATGTTGTGTACCTACCCTCAAAAAAGGGGGAAAAGGGGTCAAAAAATGTCTTGGATAATTTTTACTTCTCTAACAATGTGCAAAGTTTCATATTGGTGTTCGACAAACTTTTCATGACTTATAAGTTACAGCGTTATGAAAACCGGCTACCCTTTTAGGAAGGTTCATATATGCAAAAAATTAATTCTTAGTGCGCTTCTACACAGCTCCCAAAGTGTCATCGCTCTTCGATAAGCAGTTTAAGCTGTGTGTGCGATGATGAGTCAGTCAGGACAAACTATTTTGAAGGTTTAAAGGTAGATATTGAAAGAAAACTGACAACTAAATGTCGTGCCAACTGTCCCAATATACATATACCTATACATAATACAATAATCGAGAAACACTACTATAAAAAAAAATCCCATTGTGCTTCATCTTTTTGTTAACTGATAAGCTTAGTCACGAGCAGCACACTTCATTGAAATAAAAACCGCACGCTGTTGATAAGCCTGACTAATAGCATAACAATGGAAATTTTATCTAAACAAAAATGTGAGCACCTACTACACACGCTATAGCCTCAAGTCCGCAAAACCGGTCCGGAATGCCGTTTGTCGTGCGATAGTCTTGCTGCCACCATACGACGCGACGTTATGCTTGAGGCCGCTGAAAAGTGATGGTTGTTGTCGCTGGCTTATCATGGAATTTCTTTGCGTGCTGTGATGAAAAGCAACACTTTACGGTTACAGTGTGACCCTAACCCTATTTGTATGTTAATTTTTAAAATGCTGCTGTATGCTTTAATCATTCCACTGACCTCCATTTTTCCTCTTCAATCGATTGTGTGAGACCCCAAACATTTTTGCAAGTAATTAATGGCTGCCCGCAATAATTTCATTATAGATAATTTCGAAAGCCCAAAAAAGTGAAAATACCTGCGGGCAACACAGAACACAAAAGTTTTACCTTTCTAAGCAGAAAACAGTTCTGTCCCTCCAGTACCGACCGACCAACCACCCGTGACTTTGCAATTGCAGCAAACTTTCTAGACAAGCACCACTTTTCATATACGACGAACATAACCTGAAAGTAGTTCAATCCATGCCGAATGTGATTCCAATTCCAACACGGACGACAACAACAAATGTCGCCAATGTATTTAATAAGTTTTGTCATGTCGCGCCGCGTCGTTTGTTCCTAAAAAAAAAAAAAACGGGCACCCACTTGCTGCCAGTTGGCTGCAAGGCGCATACTGCTCCAGACACCTAACCCACCCACTATTTCCGAAAAGGAAAAATTCAACAACCGTCTGCGAGCTGTGAGGAGGCCCAGATCCCCTCGCAGCACACCCTCTGCAAACACGTCCTCATCGTCGTCGTTGTTGTCTGGTTGTTTCGCTTGTGGATTCTGCGTCGTGAGACTTCCTATATGCAATCTGCCCAAAGAGGAGACTCCAGCACAGCAGCGTCGAAGTAATTAATGGGCAAACAAGAAGTGGAACTTCCCCCTCAAATGGAGTTTTATCCAAATCGGATTTTAATTAGGAACTTTGCGTCTAACGTTTCGCCCTTTATCTTCCGTATCGCCTTAATTGGCACGTACTTATCGTATCCCATTCTCAAAAGTCCTCATCTATATAGGTGCATGTGCAGATGCAAGTTTGGCATTCAGTCTTTCAGTACAATTATTGTGGATCAAGGCGGTTGTGGGAGTGCACCGTGCATGGAACTCGATCAATTTGAAATTGACAATGACAAACCGCAATGACGTTTCCCGCCCGACATACGATTGATGCCAATAAAACACAGCAACAGCAAGAGCAGTGTGGAGGCAGCTCACTTTTCACTCTGTCATGCCGTCTCTAGCAATGAGTGTGTCGACTTCCTGACGGCAGAGGTAGTTAAGCAATAAATTAGTAATTAATTTCAGTTGACGCTCGGGGGTTGCGCTTATCCGATGAGAATGAGGCGCATTCAGACATTGATAGAGACGCTCCCCTTTGTTTGCGTTAGTAAATGCGGGGGAAGCCCTCGAGTTACACTTGAAAGTTTGCAACTTTTGCGAATGTTTTCTGAAAAGTTACACCTGCCAAACGTGTAAATGCAACACGAGTTTTGAGAATTGTTTGCTCAACTTTCTATGGAATCAGAGTTCGGAAGGGTTACGAGGTATTTTGCATGCTTCAGGGGAGTGGGATTGATTTTGTAGCATTATAGGTCTACTTGGTATCGATCAAGCTTTGAGAAGCAGTTTCTTATTTAGAGCTTAGACACGTGTTGAATACAGTTATTTGGATATGGCTTTGCTTCAATTAAGGACTTTCATTTTTCCAATTGTAGGGCATACTCACAGATGGATATGTCCGTTCTTGTATAGCCCGATGGAGGAGTGAAGTTAAAAAAAATAGACTTATAGTCGTAGGTCTGGGTCGCAGGCAGTAATACCCAATGGAAGCAAAGACATAGCGAATCTGATGACGAGACACCTTTTACTGGTCAGATCAGTCAGAAATTTGCTTGACACTTTTTTACTTTACAAATCTTAATTTTACGGATCTGGGCCTCAAACAACATTATACTCCAGCCAGCTCCCTAGCTTTCTCTATCGAATTCGATTGAAGATTTTAATAAAAGGTTCAGAAAGCGTTAGGCGAAGGCCTGCAAAACGTATCCACGAAATCCTTAACTATTATAGAGAAAACGATTTTCCAAAAGGAGCTGGCAGATGTTAAAATTGAATAAACCAAGCACAACGAAATTTTTATTTTATTTGAAAGGACCATCAGTCAAATTATTTGTGGAATATCAGGTTGTTCGCGGCTTCTGGGAATAGCTCGTACCCGAGAGGTACAATATTTGATGACTCTGGCGCATATATCAGGCTGAATTTGAGCGATCTCACGGGTTATGTTGACTTTGAGAGCATCGGCCATTAGCGTAGACCTGCGCTAATGGAGAAAATCCCACGAGTAAAAGTTTAACAAGGTTAAATCGCTCGATTTTGATGGCCAGGCCCGTTCACGCATCTATGTGCTGTCGCCGCCCGCCATGAACACAGTCAAAATCTTCCCGTCCCTATTGAAAATTGGATTATCTTTCTCTGATAGAATCGACATAGTTGTGCCATTAGAGAGTTCGTCGACTCTGCAATTAACTGAAATGTCCCTAATATCAGTCGGTACCTACCAATATAAGGTGAATTTTGTGTTCCCCCATCTCGTTGGGCAATTCCACTTAAGTTAAATGTTCGATTAGAATAAAGAATCCGAATCCATTGCAGTTTGACTATCGGTAAAAATGTGGATATTACCTGCGGATATTACATTATACAGCAGCCATCACAGAGCCTCCTTAATCCTCATAATTTCCGCCTGGAACAGGCTACAGTGATTAGGAAGGCGGCAGAAGATTTTCCGATTCAGATCTTGGGAGAAAACACCTCCTGCCAGGCCTGCTTCCGTTTTGGACCCCTAACTCTATCCAGGGTTTTGGGTTTCCTACTGAATTTACTATCTACGATGAGGCCTAAATACTTGCCCGCCGTATTAGTGTGCACCAAAAGGTTGCCATTTAATTTTTGGAACAAAAGTTGCGGATTTTTTACTTTCTTGTCAAGAATACCAGTTCTGTTTTATGAGCATTGATCCCTAGGCCCAGGCCCAGGCCCAGGCCAGATTTTGTTAGAGAGAAGATACTCTGCATGAGGTGCCTACATAGAGCTGTTTTCCTGAAAAAAAAAAAAAAAAACGATAACAACGTCATCTGCATAAGGTAATTAAATTACCCTTCCAGTTCCAGTATTAAAAGTAGATACTATAGGTTCCAAAGAAGAGGCGAGATCACAAAACCAGTAGAGGCACAAATGACGAACCTCCGAACCGAGTCCAATCTTTGAGTTGATGACCCTGTTGATGAGCAACTGGTTCTTCAAGTTATCTACCTATCTATCTAAAAACTCGGCTCCCTAAATAATGTAGGAATGCAATACCAAATTATGTTCTTTGTAATCTAGAGATTTTTTAACAGTGGTTAGTAACCGCTGGTTACTAGTGAATAAAGGGCCGTTTTAACCGATTTCCCTTTACTGTTCGCATGTTGAGAGGATGACAGATAATGTGGACTAATACTGCAGCGTATAGGTATGGGTGTCTATAAATTTGTTTAGAGTTTTCAGTCGAAACGATGTCAAAGTTATGGGTCTCAGATCTTTAAGGCTAACATGCTAGCTTTTACCTGCCTTGGGTATGAAAACCTCATCGATTTCCGTTCATGACTTGGGAGTGTAAACCAATTTGCTTAAAAAATATATGAAATAGATATCTATAGGTAACTCATTTTTCTCTAGTTGAAATTTTGTATTGTTAATTAAAATTAGTGTGGGCGCAGTGGCACAGTGCGGTTAGTGTGCTGGACTACTACTGTGCGAGGGGTCCCAGGTTCGATCCTCGGAAAGACACAAAAATTACACCTTAAGGTTTTTTTCCGCCACCTTAATATAATAATACATTTTCTTTTGTAAGCATTAAGTACTTAAGAATTGCCTTTCTTTCAATTGTTTTAATTTCACTGTTAAATAATTATGTCAATTCTTAATTTTTTCAAGCAATCCATAAATAAAACTGTATATTTATACTCCAAGAATGAGCAGAGATAAGTAATATTAATAAATCTAAATCTAAATTAAAATTAAATTAACCTGTCGCGAACGTCTGACAAACATCCGAGAGTGTAATTGTCCCGATAAAGCATCTCAATTCAGCCGTTCGGACTCGGCATAAAATTGTAGGTGCCTTCTATTCGTCCCAAAAATGAAAGCTCACACAAACGAATGTTTGTGGGAAGCTAGGCCTTAAGTGTCTGCACGCCTGATGCGCCACCTTTTTTTTTTATTAAAATTGGTATATTTTGAATTATTGTAATTATATTACTTTAGTGAAAATCACATTTATTTTAAATTTCATTCAGTTTGTATTATCGTTTAAAATGATATAGGTACGCAATTAGTCATCAAATGGCAATTCCAAAATCAATATACACCTTTTATTCAATTTATATAAATATACCAAAATACATAGAGATTAAAAGAAGTTTGAGGACAAAAGTTCTCCTAAGCGTGAATAGTTGCAGTGGCTGTATTTGCTGATCTCGTCGCAAAGCCCAGAGGGCAATCATCTCAATCTAAAATGAGTAAACAAATTGACTAATAATTATATTTTTAAGTACAACTACATCTTATATATTCACACTGTTGTCGTATGTAGGACAAACGTTCAAATGCTCTACGTTGATTATTTCGAGCGGACGCTTTGCCTCAGCCTCCAATCGATCAGCAACAATTCCAAGCTGAAACAGCTGACCAAGTGGCACAACAATGAAAATCCAATTTATAACAGAGTATTGACTATGCCGACGCCACATAATGAACGCAACAATGGAAAAAACAACAAATTGGAGGAATATAAAAATCTCGCAGTACTCTCGAAATTTGTCAGTAACTTTTTGAATTTTCGAGTACAGAGCCGTTAGTCTGTTGATCTCCTTAGCAAGATGCTTCAGTCCTGCCATCTTGGCAGCAATCGGTACATATTTCAATTTGTCATATTGATTAGTAACACTCAATAGCTCGGCAGTTGTTTGTTCATAAAGCGCTTGTGACGCCAAAAATCCAATATACGAAGTCGAAACTAGCAGATCGGGCAAAAATTTGAAGTTCAAAACTATCAAAATATAACGCGCATCAATGATATTATCATTTATTGAATCTTTCAACAAAATGACAGTTGCCACATAAGTAGACGATATGTTCACAATAAGATTGGTCAAGTGCGGCCACTTATAGAGATTCGATGTACTAAGCGTTTCGTTGAAATATTTAATTAGTTGGAAGAATCCATTTACGGCAGTTGACAATCCATCCGCATTCATAAAAAGTCTTGACACAATTACGATAAAAGAACAAAGGAAAAAGTGTCGAATGTCAATCACCGAGTAGAGAACACAATGGACAAAACCAATCACATAATGACCTTTGATGCCAAAAAAGGTTACGGATTGGACACTTTGAGAATCTTTATTCCAAGCGACACCGGGATAAGCCATGATATTTAACACTAAATTGGTAAATTGAATCAGGAATAACATTATTTTATTGACACAATTTAACCGAACCGAAATTGGACCGCCAAAAGCCATATTTATAGGGCTTGATATAAATTTGAGCATTTCTAATGTGCCGTTGCTGTTGTTCTAGGGTTGAACTACGAATTGAAACTGTGTGAACTGGCACACACAGTTCTTTTCTGTTCGATGCATAATACTAATGGAATAGCCAAGTTAATTAAATCAATTACTGTCACCAAATTATTAAATCGTCCGAAATGACCGATTGATTAAAAGGAAGATATGTTTTGCTACCCAAAAGTTATTGCTTTATTTTGGTATTATTATATTTCACTAGTCTATCGATTCGATTTGAGGATAATAATACACACTAAATTGGGTAGCAGTTCGGAATACACTTTCAAATTGCAGTTTTATTTTATTGAATTTCAATTTTGGGAAAATTACAACAAATTGTAAGCAAAGCCTTTGGTTGGAACGATACTTCTATCAGAATACTTTAAGTAATATGTAAAGTGGATTACGCTTTATTGGGACACCGGATAGTTGGGACAGCCGCTTAACTGGGACAAATGCTAAAGAACGGAAACGAATGCATATTTTAGATTGAATTTGTTTCGCTAATTGTGGACAGCAGCCGCTTATTCGGGACATATTCATCGCACATCTTAACACATTTTGACATAAAAAATATCGCTATCACCGAAGATGAGAAAGCATATTGACCCAAAGCTATTTAAGTAACGCTATTTACTCGTGGTGTTGCGCACCTTATTGCCTTTGTGCAGTTCTAGAAGTGTCAAAGGCTACATAGTTTCGTTCCAGTAAGTTGCCGAGAGAAGTACATCGACAAGTAAATGTGAAATAATCGTCATTATAAGTCAAATAATTTTTTGTTTTGTTTTTTTCATACTTCATCATGACTTCGTATTATTGGGACACCCGCTTAATTGGGACAAAACAGACTAGCCCCAAGTGTCCCAGCGGAATCCAATGTATTTTAATTCTTGTCAGTTAGTTCTCTTCAAGTTTTAGATTTTCAGGATTTTCATTTTGCTACCAACTATAACTTGTTAGTTTTATGTTATAGTTTGTGTCTTATATGTGTAGTAGTTTTTATTCACACAAACCAAAAACATGGTTATATGTTTAAGACCAACAAATTCATAAAAAGAAAACGTTAATGCATTCCGCACATGATGCAACACTAAAGCCATACAAAAACAAGTTGTAGACATTATTTGTCGTACACTTGTCTGCGGCGAGAGCGGCTCAAATTGAGAAATGTCTGTTGGTTACTTGTACTTCCCAATAATTTAAAAGATAGCTCATAAACAAATTATATCGTTGCACAAAAAAGTGGCACTTGTTGTATACATGTCGTGAACATGATGCATACATTTGTAGCGTGCGTCGTGTACGAAATTACTTTCAATTTTTTTAAATATTCAGAGTTTTATTTTTTTATTTTTGAGTCAATATAAATAAACGAAATAAGCTATTAAAATAAAAAATTAAATCAAAACAAAAATTAACGCATCTACATTTTAATGTTTACCCCCATAGTTATTTTATTTCACTTTCATTTCTCTTGAAGTTTTCCATTTTTTTTTTTCGTTTTAGCGCACCAAGTTTTTCGACATTAAAATAGAGCTTAAGTTTACATTTTTTCCATCACTATAGTACCGGAGCTAAATTCATCGTAAATAGCAAGCTATAGCTACTAATAGCTAGATACGTCTAAAATGGTCCAAGCCGATTTGGCATATGAAATGTTTATTCCTTATCAGGGGCGTAGCGACGGGGGGGCGTGGGGGGGGTGTCGCACCCCCCACGACTTTCAAGAGTCGGCAAATCAACGATCAATTTTCAAAAATTAGGTCTTAAGTTTGGATTTCCATTAGGTATAGGTTTTTAAACTTGTAAACGTATACAAAAGTCGGCATTTTAAAAGGTTCCACATGACCTCCTTAAAATCGGTGAATCGGTGAATTTGCCGACAGAAATCCTTAAAATTCAGCGAGCTTAGATTCGATTTTAAAAAGGGCAGTCGGCATCGGTGAATTTGCCGACTGAAATCCTTAAAATTTAACGAGTTTAGATTCGATTTTAAAAAAGACGGTCGGCATCGGTGAGATTGCCGACTGAAATCCTTATAGCGACTTTAGATTCGATTTTAAAAAAGACGGTCGGCATCGGTGAAATTGCCGAATGAAATCTGAAATTAAAAGGACGGTTGGCATTTCTAATTTGAGGTTAAATTCGAAGGAATGTGTTATTCGCTAGTTCGCGGTTTATTGATGTGGATTGCGAACTTTAACATATATGATATGACGCCACGAAATGCCATAAAAGGTATCAGCTTGTGAGTTGCAAAGCATGGTATTTCCACTATTTTGTTAAAGGGTGGGCCAAATACAAGCTTCTTTTTAAAAATGCTATAAAATGAAAAAAAATTACATTTTTTTCATGTATTATGGCTTTATTAGTAAGAGCAAACATTCTTATTAATTATGGAGCACAACACCGTTCAAGTGGCTGCCTCTGCTGGCTTCGCAGTAGCGCATTCTGTCACTCCAATTTTCCAAGAGCTTGTTGATGGTTTCGGACTGTAGCTCACGGATTGCTTGCCTTAAGTGCTTGAATCGTTTCCAGATTATTGGCATAACATCGTTCCTTCACGGTTCCCCCCAAAAAAAAGTCCAAAGGGGTCAAATTACAGCTCCGAGGCGGCCAATTGATATCGCCAAGACGGCTGATAACACGATTTTGGAATTTGGTGGCCAAAAGATCGATTGTGGCATGGGCTGTGTGGCATGACACCCCATTCTGCATGAATGTTTAAATCCATGTCTTCAGTTTCAGTAAAAAAAAAGTCGGTTAACATGGCTCCGTAGCACCCACCGTTGACCGAAACGTTGTTCCCACCTCATTTTCGAAGAAAAATGGTCCAATGATGCCACACTCACTCTCTCGGCTACAGCAGCCACAATCTGTGCGACGACGGGGGTCATAAGTGTTGTCCAGTAGCATACCTGCATACCACTCTCACGAACTTTTTGCACAAACTTGCATACAGCAGGCGCGGTGGGTGCTTCATTTCGGCCAAAAAGCGGAGGTATGATTCTGACTTTCTGTCAAGATTTCGAGCGGGACACAGCTGTCAGTATTAAAATAACCTATGATTTAAAAAGAAATCACTAGATGGCCCATCCTGTATACATAGGTATCTACCTACACCTTATGAAGGGTTCCAAACTCTATTTCTACGGTCTACATCCACTGCATCAGTTCATGTTTGCTGCCAACAATTTTATTAATAGCTTCTTCATGCGAAGAGCAAATCTCAGGTCAACGATTTTGATAAGAAACCAAATTATGAAGGTTGCGATTTGATTTCACTTCAACTGCCTTCGATAGCTCAGTTGGTAGAGCGGTGGACTGTAGAAGAGAAAAAAGCGGACATCCATAGGTCGCTGGTTCAAATCCGGCTCGAAGGATCGTGTGCAACGTTCTTTTTACTTCCTCCTCTAACCACCATTTTTGTTTACTTTTCCAAATCACCGAAGAAAATCGAAAATTAAAATCAATCAAGTAAATGAATCAAAAGGGTCCATTGTGCTCCCAGCATAAGTTACCCTCAGCCTTAGCACTTTTCTGCTTTCTTCAAACTGTAACGATTTTTTGGGAAAATAGTTTTTCCCTTTCAAAAAGCAATCAGACATTTTTCCAAGCAATTTGCTCAACGAGCGACGACCGACCACGGTGAAGAAAGTGCGCGGTGGTGGTACTGGCAGCCTGGCAATCATCACAAAAGGATTATCAACCCGAATGTGCCTGTAGGGCAGTTTACACTGAGACTGTGAGCGACAGCGAGTGTGGGTATAATCAAAGCAGAAAAGTTACAAGGGTGAGGAAGCCGACGAGACGCATAGAAGGCGACTTAAGTGTTATTAATGACGTCCCGTGGTGTTCACGCATCGACCCGTACCAGCTATACAACAGTTGCAGTTGTGGTGACTGGTGACTGTGACTGTGCTGTGATGAACGAACACGTCTAGTTGGTTGGATGGGGGACCTTTCTAGGTAAAAAAAAATACACGACACGGGACGACGGAACATTTTTGTGAAAATGATTCCGTCATTAATCCAAATGGCGCTGTTTTTTTTATAATGATTATTAGATTGTGAACGAGCAAGTGTGTGGGTATTCGTCATCCATGGATATGAATGAATCTTTTTTGTATTCAGATTTTTTTTTTGTTTGTGGGATTAGACAACAATTTGTATTCATAATGAAGAGGCATCAAATTTCGGTGACGTAATTATTTTTAGAATCTGAACGTTGTCATTTTTAAATGCGGGTGAATGTAATGTTTGCTTGGGAGTTACTAATTAGGATCTCAATTAAGCCACTGAAATATGTAGATACTATACCTAAGTATATATTTGAACAAATTTTAAAGCTTCCTATACCTACAATGATGTTTACAATTAAAATGGCGACGAAATGACGAAAAATTATTTACCTACGCAAACGCAACTTCTATTTCAAGGAATGAATTGAAAATCTTTTTCGACTAAGTGAATTTTAAGCTAAAGTTGTAATTGTGTATAGATATGACCGAAACAAAGCTTTGATGCCATCAACACACTAAACAGAGCTACGGGCGACAAATAGGATTTCAGCACGACCCGTAGTTATAGTTACCTATATCGTATACCCATTATATATGTATATACGATTAAAATTAATGTTTATTCGAATTTTTTTTCGAGATTTTTGTTATTCGAGATTATGCTTTCTAGATTTTTTTCGAGATTTTTACAATTGAGATTTTTGCTTCCGATTTTTTTTTTTTTTTTTTTTGAGATATCGTGTTAAACCCGTGTACCTATAACAAATAGAGAAAACACGAGTTATTGGCGACAGAAAAATGGGATGCAGTTTGTGTGGGGAATAGTTTTGTTTCATATTATCGAGTATCTACTTCATATTTTTCTTTGATAAAATTTTTTATTTTCGACTATTTAATTTAAAAAAAAAATGAAATTGGTGGAGAAAAAGTCTTACTCGAGGCGGAACAAGGACAAATCAAAGCTTAAACGACGCTCGCTTTTTAATGAGTCTAACTACGGATATAAAAACATGAAAGGCCGCATACACAGTGTTCTTACTAATGTGGAAAGGCGACTTATCTATATTTAAAAAAGCGTAAAATTCTCACGACTCTTTTTCTAAAAATCAGGAAAAAATGTGGTACATATCAAAGAAAGACTCTGATAACTATGCGACGTATTATTTCGGTTCGAAAAGCGCAACGCCTCCGTTTTTGTCGCGCACGTGCGAGCTGGACTTCGTATAGTATGGCATTTGTGTGGTCTTGTCAGTCGAAAACGAATTATTTTGGAAGACCCGATGGGTGTACTCGTAGCTACTATTTCCATAACCTCCGCAAAAAAAACTCATCATTTGGACCGGCTGCATAGCATAGTTGAAGGTGTGCTAATTAAAATTTTTGTTAACAACAATGAATGCGTTGTCTTACAATGGTATGTTGAAAATGGCCTTTCCATACTTTCATAAACTTTTTGGACCTTACAATACATACAGGCTGGGTTTTTAAAACTTAGAGAGCCAAATTGTGAAGCTATTAAGTTGACACGTCAAACGTCAAGTATATGGATCGGAACAACAATATTTGACTATATCTGAACTAACCCAAGCCATCGAATTAGCTTGCAGCTCGATTTCGCTAATGTGTGAAGTTTTGAAGCAGAAAAATCGCTCAGCACACTATTCAAAAAAATTTTTTTTTAAATTTAAAATATTAAACTTAAGTAGATATAATTTGTGTTAAAAATAATCAGAATTCTCTAAATTGTTTTTTTTTTTTTTTTTTTTCGTTTAAGTGGTGTACTTCTAATCAAGTGGCGCTAAATTAGGACCCCACAATTTGCAGGTTTTTAGTTAATAATTTGTTGAAATTACAACAATTAAGTGAACTTTAATTTAGAAAAAAATTAAGTCTCTACCATGCTTGGTTTGGGAGAAGTGGGCGATAGAAAACAGACCTACAGGGTGTGCGGTGGTGGCGCGGAGTGTAAGTATGTACTCGTAGGTACACACAGAAGCAAGAGAAGATGGCCAAACATTTTTTTCTCTTTTGCTTTTCTATTTATTATTCGAATATTCGCAAAAACATAATTTTTTAAATTGAAAAATGCTGTATATTTAATTAAAAAGTATAGCACAAAAAACCGCACCTATTTTTGTACACATTTAGAAAAAAAAATGTAAATCGGTGAAACAGTTCGTAGGATTTTTGCGGGCAAACAATTTTGCCATTCAGTTTTATATTTATAGTTCCGAACCTCAGGTTCTCAACGCACGTATCCATCTATGCTATAGGTTTCTTCGGAGGATTAGGTACATTTTAAGAAGGTGTTATATGAGAGAACGTGTCATTACATAGTGGCAACACTTAGGTTGAAGGACAGTCGAGTAATTTGATCATATATGTCATAGTGCAGTTAGAAACTTTTGGTGACAAGAAAAAAAGACAGCATTATACCTACAATTTAGTGCTAGATACCAATTCCAACAAACTTATACAAATTATACAGCTTCAAGCAAATAAATCGAATTGAGAGATCAACAAAGGCATACTTCCATGACAGTGGGTTTTTGTTTACCCCTAGATAGGTATAGGATGTGGCAATTTACAATGAAATGTAAGTATACATTTTATGTACCTAGTCATCACATAAAAGATAAACAACAACCATAAATCCCATCTGAAAGGATGTGGACGTTAAGTAATGCCGCATCAGTTGTTAGGGGATACCATTGGATCAAAAGGGTTAATACCCATCATACCCATTTTGCCACCACCGCATTACAAACTTCCTCCCGTCTATTGTGTTTCATTGTTGCCACAATCACCAGGGCATTGTTCTCATATTACATCGGTTCTTTTTTTTCACAAAAGTCATTAGGTATGCAGGAATTAAAAAACAGTAAACAAACTCATAATAACCCTCATATTATAGTCCCCTCGTGTCGGTCGTCGTCACACTCACACACATGACCTGTATTATCTCTATTCAAAGCAGATTAAACCTCAACCAAAACACCGCACCGGCATACGTCAGCCATTATATTCCATTGACATCATCACAACACAGCACCAACAAAATTGGTGATAAAAAATATAAATAAAAAAAAGTTACACTAAAAGTTCTTTTGGCTTCCAGTATAACCTCACGATGTCATCCGGCTCCCTGTGGTTTAGCCACAAATGCGGAGATAAAAACTGAGGCAGACTATACGCCCGCTGCCGTATATATAGTTATTGGTCGTCGGTCGGCGCAGTTTCGGTGTCATATCGATTTATCTGATGGTTGTTAGGAGCGGCGTGGATTCGGTGGAGGTAAATGGAAATAATTTTAAGGACCAACTGCATCATAAGACGAATTTTTGAGTTTCAGGGACCCTGCTCCAATCGCATTCAATCAGTCTCAGCGAAACCCAATTACAGACTTCAGGATGCATTAAATCGCAATAGCAATCGCTGTCGTATACGGCGTACGGTCCCCCTATTTGTCGTTTTGTCCCTCCAGTCTATGCTGTAGTCCGGTCAAGCGGTGACCATACAAGGCAATCTAGCAGAGTCTATGGCGTGCACTGGCGGCGAACAATTTACAATCTTGTAAGCGGATTCGTTGATGGAACCAGTCTTTCTTTTTTTGTTCTGCAGCACTCAAGACACAGGTTGTTGGCTTGCCAGCACATATAGCGAACGTACACGTAATCTCTGTTCACAAATCGAATGCGAATCCAATCCGCGTGTGGAGCCGCGCTCTCTCTTAATGCACGCATCATATACCCGGGGCACATGAAAATCGGCGCTTGCATGTAAATCGGCACATTTTGCACTTAAGCACTGCACCGCATTGTGGCAGTGAGCGTGTTGATGCATTTTTAGTCCGCAATTTGCATTCGAAGATGATCAGTTGCGGATCAGTCGTCTGATCTCGGCTGAAGTAGTCGAGGATTGCTGTGATAATTGGCTGCGAACCGATTGTCGTCCGCTGATTATCTATGCAGAATGATTGGAACACAATCAAGTGAGACAGTCAAAACTGGAGTGAGATAGGAATCTGAGTTGAATCAGTAACCAGATAACTTATGCCTCAGGTGGGCCTGAGTCGAGACGGACCTGGGGTATCATGCCAGGGCAATCCATTGTTAGCTGCAATAAGTTGACTAAAATTCCCTTCGGAGTACACCAAGCTACAAAATCATATCATCTCTGTTTTGATTCGACGGCAGTTCCATCTATAGGTCGGCGAGTGACTTCTTCAATATATACCATCCCCTCGACGATGTGGTCCTCGTACCATTCGGATTGTCCATAAGACCTCTGTATATCTTAATCTGAGTTCAATATCCTGCATTTATGATGTATTACTATGGATAGCTCTTCTGGTTATGTAAATCTGCTCATGTTTCCATTTCTTCATTAAATTTTGGGTCAACGATTTTTCTGTCCCGTCAAAGTGTAGCTGCGCCAATAGGTACCTAACCTACCCTGTAATCAAAGAGCGAGCTGTCATATTCTCACCCCAGTCAACAATCTCACTCACGCCCAAGTCAGACTGCGTGAAGTAGAGTTATCCCGACAAGTGAAAAATGGAATGATTATCCATCAGCTCCCTAAAGAAAGGAAGTCCAATCGAGTGCGTAAGTTGGAGAGATCTCTACATAGTTGCTAAGATAATAAAGGATTATCTGGTAGATCCAATCGGTGTTGAGCAGATTGGAAATCTTCGTCCAAATCTTCGCAAGTCCAATGCGATATTGTTCATTGATCCATAGTTTGGAGTCTTTTCGGAACAATCCTGAACGCGACAAGCTAACATTTAGCCTTTGAGAAAACTATCATCACATAGATATGCCACATATCTAATAAAATATCATGTTGTCTTCGGAAATATGCTCTGTCATCCCAATGGTTCAATTTTGATTTCATTTTTATAGTGGACGTACAGTGCTCCAGTTTTTGAGACCTGCCGCTAATCGAACAATTCGGTTCACCTTGACTTTCGTCGACTGCAATTATATTTGTTCAGTAAGGAAATATCTGCCCTTTTGTTATACCAATTGCGAAAGGAAGTTTTTTTTTTCAATTATGCGTCATAAAATGTATTAAGAGCTCCATATACCTACATTAGTTACAAAGAACACTTTTATTCAATTTAAACAATTTGACGCAAGTACTAAAAATTCCATAATAATTTCCTATGGACGTTACTGAATATAAATATCAAATTACATATTAGCATAATCTGTTAATCGTTTTGACAGCTATTTCTGTCTGACAAAAAAAAAAACTCCTTAACAGGTACGATCAGTTCGACATGGTGTCAAATATTTCACAAATAAACCATACTGGAGTGGATATATTCACTGTTGGTAACGCGATCTAAATAAAGATTTACCTCGACTTTATAAAAAGTCAAAGTTAAAGTCAAAAAAGTACTTCAGTATATCACTTATATTTTTATTTCCATTTTTACCACCTCCGAATAATACCCGACAGTATGTAAGCGAGCTAAGATATACTTTCGATATTGAAGAGCTCAAGAACTGTGAATGATGAATTAATAGCCATTTTGTCTAACTTGTCGAAAGCCTTTGGGTAATTGTCAGGAAAAAAATCAAGAAGAATGTTATGATAGTTTAAATTTATTAAATCCTCTTCAATCTTAGTTTAGATCTCGTCACAGCTGCATAAAACCTTGCTGACGATCTCAGATGATATTGGTTTGATGACATGATTTGTTCGTATAGAAATAATTGCGTCTAGGCCGTTTCATAAAAAAAAAAAATGTTTCTCCTTTCTACCTTAAAGAAGCGGTGCACCCACAAGGATTTTGTCAATAACTTCTCTTGCTGTCATTCAAACTTGACAAAGAGTTGATTAATATCTCACAGTAGTGTGCGATCTCGCGAAAGCAAAGGGTGTCGGACATGCGATTTGTCAGTTTTTTTAACTTTAATTTTATTAATAATTAGTTACTAATTTGTTTGTTGTTACTATAAATGTAGTGCACAGTGGCTACACGGTTTAGATACATCTGTATCTCTTTATAATTTCTATCTATCTTTTTATATTTAAGTATCTTCCCTTTTTTTATTCTTCTACTTACTTCTTAAAATAAAGATGGTGACTGGCAGACACGCCAAGCTAATATATATTTTACGTGTTATTTTATTTTAACGGGTTCAATAATATTAAATAAATATTACACAGAACAACACTTTTTTTTATTTCCACTTGGAAAAAACTAGTATTCTTTGATTTTGATACTAGTAAAAAAAAATTCTTAATCACATGGCTCGGGGCAGAACGGGGTGGGGCCACTCAAGAAAAATAAAAAAAAAATATTGAAACAGTCAAAAACTTCAAATGCTCTGAAAGAAAAGAAGCCAAGGAAAAAAATGTTAAGGGAAAAAACGTCACCAGTTCCGAGGACGAGGATGCAGATGCAGAGTGTCTTTATTGCAAGGACCTATACTCAATATCGACAGAAGGATGGTGTTCCTGCATTGTGTGCAAAAAATGGGCCCATAACTCTTGTGCAGGCATTGAGAGTGAAGATGAAGCGACGTTGGTTTGCGAATTCTGCAAATTCTGCATTATCCATTCTACCATATACCGGAGCAGAACGGCAAACAAAAAAAGGATGCATTAAAAGTGAATTTTTTTTTTTTTTTTTTTTTTTTTTTTTTTCAATATAGAAAAACTTACAAAACTGAAAACATGTATAGATACAAATAAAAGTTGAAGTCGTTCATTACAAGTTAAATGATCTTGTAATTACTAAATTTGCAGTAAATATACGGTGTTAAGGCAAAACTTTCCCCTTTCGCCCCGGGTTCCCCTACAATTCAGTTCCTTTTGTCGAAGCCTAATATTAGAGCCCGTTTTTCATATTAAGCTACAACAATATGGCATTCAGACTCTATAAATACATACTATACCTAAAAAAATCTGTCAATACCCAAAAAGATATTATGAACATTATTTTGAATAGGTACCTATACGATATCGTTAAACCGATTATTATTATTATTTTCCAATATTTGAAGCAAACAATTTCTAACCCCCAGTTTCACAGTGGGAGTTTAAACTACACTTTTAGTTTAAACTTTAGTTCAACAATTAATTCTGTTTTAGAATTTCGTTTAAACCTTGAACAGAGTTCATTCTATAGTTTAATTTAAACTACAGTATTCTGCGGTTTAAACTTCAGATCAGCCGATTGTCAAATGCCGTTATATTATTCGGTAACAAAATGTTTATGAATGACATAATTTCTTGGTAACAAAATGTCTTTCTTCCTGAAAATCAAAAATAAGAAAGAATAGAAACTATACGGATAATCGATGATAAGGAATAAGTATTAAGTAGTGTCGTTCCAGCCAAAGCGTTTGCTTACAAATTATTCTAGTTTTATCAAAAATAATAATTCAACGAAATTGAAAAAAAAAAAAAATACACCCAGGACTGCAACCAAATTACTGAGCAACGTTGTCCCTCCTAGCTTCGCCCACATTCTACAATTAAGCAATAAATAGAGAACGCTTCAAAATGTATATTGCAACATTTGAATGGCGATCAATCAGCTTTCAAGGTCAAGGTGGGATACACTATAGTTCGATTGATTTCCCAAGGTGTTTTTTTATCCTTACTTATTAATTAAATTACCTATCATAATACGAATACCTTAAATAGCCTCGGAAAATCAATAACAAAATCGTCTCTTTATTTTATTTAATAATTTCTGACGATTTAATAAATTTGTTGACTATTATTGATTTAATTAACTTGGTTATTCCATTATACATCGAACGGAAAAGAAACGAGTTCACACAGTTTCCATTCGTATTTCAACCCTATAACAACAGCAACGGCACATTAGAAATAATGCCCAAATTTATATCAAGCCCTATAAATATGGCGTTTGGCGGCCCACTTTCGGTTCGGTTGAATTGTGTCAATAAAATAATGTTATTACTGATTAAATTTACCAATTTAGTGTTAAATATCATAGCTTATCCCGGTGTCGTTTGGAATAATGATTCTCAAAGTGTCCAACCGGTAACCTTCTTTGGCATTAAAGGTCATTATGTGATTGGTTTTGTCCATTGTGTTCTCTACTCGGTGATTGACATTCGAGACATTTTCTTTTGTTTTATTTGGTTTTTTATCGTAATTGTGTCAAGACTTTTTATGAATGCGGATGGAATGTCAACTGCCGTAAATGGATTCTTCCAACTAATTAAATATTTCAACGAAACGCTTAGTACATCGAATCTCTATAAATGGCCGCACTTGATCAATCTTATTGTGAACATATCGCCTACTTATGTGTCAACTGTCATTTTTTTAAAATATTCAATAAATAATAATACCACTGCGCTTTTTATTCTGATATTTTTGAACTTCAAATGTTTGCCCGATCTGCTAGTTTCGACTTCGTATATTGGATTTTTGACAGCGCAAGCGCTTTATGAACAAACAAATGCCGAGCTATTGAATGTCACCAATCAATATGATCAATTGAAATATGTACCGATTGAGGCCAAGCTGGCAGGACTAAAGCATCTCGCGAAGGAGATCAACAGACTAACGGCTCTGTACTCGAGAATTCAAAAAGTTACTGACAAATTTCGAGAGTACTGCGAGATTTTTATATTCCTCCAATTTGTTGTGATTTCCATTATTGCGTTCTTTACGAGTCATGATCGGTATATTCAAGAGAGAATCAGTTATAGATTCTGGATTACACTTGTTGTGCCATTTGGTCAGCTGTTTCAGCTTGGAATTGTTGCTGATCAATTGGAGGCTGAGGCAAAGCGTCCGCTCGAAATAATCAACGTAGAGCATTTAAACGTTTGTCCTACATACGACACCAGTGTGAATATATATAAGATGTAGTTCTACTTAAAAATATAATTATTAGTTAATTTGTTTACTCATTTTAGATTGAGATGATTGCCCTCTGGGCTTTGCGACGAGATCAGCAAATACAGCCACTGCAACTATTTACGCTTAGGCGAAGTTCTGTCTTGAAATTCTTTTTAATGTGTTTATTTTACTTTAGCTATAACTTGACCTTTGTCAAAAATCAATTGAAATAAAAATTTATGCGGCGCTTTTCTCGATTTTTAATATGTCTTTTTTTTCTTAGCCCAAATTCGGTTGGCTTTCCGAATTAAAAGGACCCAAAAATCGGATGCCTTATTTTAAAGCAGAGCAGATGTATATACATACACAAAAAGTCTCCCTCAGAGTTACAGCTGTCGATTTGTCGATGCTGGGTGTGTCTTCTTGTTGACAACAAATACGTACATGGTACATAATTTAGCCCTCGTTGACCGCTAAATGAATTTTAGCTCCCATTTCAATTCCAAGTAGGTATGTTGTTAAAGAAGTTATAATATCTGGATAAAGAATTTCCCAAATTAACAAACTTTTGTCAACGAATGTGCGACTCTGATTTTCCCTTCATAAGTGATACCTATTATAGCTTGAACTCGAAAGTTCATTACTTCATTGATAAGCTTAAGCTCGTACCTATATCAATCTTTCTGCGAAAGTTTCATTCGAGGCCCGCATTAATTAAGCATGTTTACTTATATATTGTACTAGCGGACCCGGCAAAGGTTGTTTTGCCTGCTCGTACATTTTCATTTCATTTTTATTTAACCGATGTGTCCAGACTGATTCTGTACTCCGTGTGCTTCGACCGATATTTCCTCGGACTTGTGCCCACGAATTGTATTGTCTAGACAAATTTTTTCCCATGACTGTCGAAGAATAACGTTTGAAATGTATTTTTTTGTTATGAGAAGGGTCACGCCCTTCTGTCCAGTCCCGCCAGGTTTTGTAAAATGCTTCAATCAGGCAACGTTCAGAAATCAGATATCGTGATTTAAATAACTTTTTTTGTAAGGGTGGTGCCATGGCCCGTTTTCCAATCCCACCCACTTTAGCTCCCATGGGTGTCCAGAAATAGGATTTAAAATGTATATTTTTTTATACGGTAGGTACCACGCTCCTTTGTCCAATTTCACAGAAAGACCTTCTTCTTTCTTCTTCTTCTTCTTCTTCTTCTTCTATCTTCTTAGATAATAATGTTCTTTCGTAAAATGCGAAAAATGAGAAAAATCGATTTTCTGGGATTTTCTTTCTGCGTAAACCTGAAATACAGCAATACGAACAAAACAAAAAAAAAAGAATCATGAAAATCGGCTCAGCGGTTATCGAGTTAGATATAACGTTATCGAGCTTCACCCAATAGAAGATGTTTTTTGTATGGGCGGTGCCACGCCCTTTTTGTCCAATTTTGCCCAATCTTACAGCAACACTCCTAAGCCAATACCTAAAATTGTCTGTAAGTTTCAACTCAATCGATTCGGCGGTTTTCAAGATATTTTTTGTTTAGGCGGTGCCACGCCCCTTTGTCCAATTTTGATCAATCTTCACTGGAATACTCCTGGGCCGATACCTAAGATTGTATGTAAATTTGAACTCAATCGATTCAGTGGTTTTCGAGATATAAGATTTAGAATGTTTTTTTTGTATGGGAGGTGCCACACCCTTTTGTCCAATTTTGACCAATCTTCACAGGAATACTCCTGGGCCGATACCAAAGATTTTATGTAAATTTGAACTCAATCGATGTTTTCGAGATATAAGATTTTGAATGTTATGGGAGGTGCCATGCCCCTTTGTCCAATTTCTCACCTTTTAAACCTTCTCTAAACCACAAATAACTCAAGACCAAAATTAGCCAAATCGGTCCAGCCGTTCTCGAGTTTTAGTGAGACTAACGAACAGCAATTCATTTTTTTATACATATAGATAGATGAGTGACTATTTGAAGACCCATTTTGACGTTTTCTTCCCATTTTGACGTTAAATTGTTTTACAAAAAGCACAAATAAAAAAATGTTCAGATAAATAATAATATTTATGTATCAGAGAAATGGAAAAAAAATTTACTCCTCATTCCTTCGAGCCGGATTTGAACCAGCGACCTATGGATTTCCGCTTTTGTCTCTTCTACAGTCCACCGCTCTACCAACTGAGCTATCGAAGGCGATGATTTACTTTAGACCAATTTCAGTTTTCTCCGCTCTGAAGAAAAAAACCAAGTGAACAGAGACATTAGTTTCTATTTATATTTTCGTCCAAGTCAACAGAGAGCGATAAAGTGAAAGGTAGGTAATTTATTTTAATTTAATTTTGGAAATAAAAATCGAAAAATGCGTTTTGGTTGGTTATCTGCAACTGCCTTCGATAGCTCAGTTGGTAGAGCGGTGGACTGTAGAGGAGATAATTAAATGCGGACATCCATAGGTCGCTGGTTCAAATCCGGCTCGAAGGAATCAGTGTATGTTTTTTGCATCCCCTTGTATTCCCACGGGATTTTTTGATAACAAGTACTTAGCAAACATAATTCACGCCTTCATATTGTATTATCTTAACTTTATATATTTTTTTTTCTCAATCACTTAATCAAACATTAATGTTGATAAGAATCCAATGTGCTGCCACAAATTGTGTGGATTTCTCATTAGGATATACATATACCTTTAAATCGATAAGGAAAAGTGCTTACGTCTCTACCTATTAGAATAAAAAAAATCGACAGAGTGCACATTATTTTGCAAAGAAACTTTAATTTCATAAAATGCAAATCATGTAGTTTCTTAACGTGAAGCCTTAGCGATACCGATGCGCTGAAAATTGTTTAAACAGCACGTATAAGCGTGGAAACCGTATGTATCTAGAACATTTTCATATCGATGGATAGATATATTAATAAACCGAACATAAGGGATGATTTCGGTGCCTTGGCAAACCTAGGGAACGCCATCTAAAACATTTGCATTGTCCAAAAACGACAAAATTTCAAGGCTGCCGTAAATGCAAAGATATAGTAGTGTAATTTTAGATTTGGGGGTTCAGCGCCATCTATCGAAAAACTTGAAAACTTTTAATCCACGCTCACTTTTCACTTCATAACAGATGTGTAGATATTGTGTAAGTTTCAGCTTAATCGATTGCAGTGTTTTTTTTTATGTGTAGGAGGTGCCACGCCCATTTCTCCAATTTCTCCAAACGTTACAAAAAAGACTTTGATGTGCAAATAACAAAAATTTTCTTAAAATTTTAGCTCACTCGGTTCGGTTTCGGTGGTTTTCGAGATATGTATGTATGTATGTATATATATCTATACGATTTTGAAGGTTTTTTGTATGGGTTTTTTTCCTTGGGCCAATACAAATCTATCAAGCCCAAAATCGTTAAAATCGAACGATCCGTTCTCGAGTCATGCGTGCACACACGGACGGCAGCCTCTTATATAGGGTGTTCCGTGTTGCAGTTAAGCAGGATTAAATTAAAGGATTATAAGGGGAGACTTCTGAAGTTCCGCCGAACAAAAAATTGTATGGCAGCCCGTTATAGCCAATCGATATAGGTGACCTCTACTAAGTTGGAGGTGTTACCAGTTAAAACGCTATAACTTCTAAACTATTATAGGTACAAAAACAGTTTTCTACATTTTGAAAAGACAATTTAGTGGCGCATACAAGTCTTAAGCACTTTGTACAGCTACAAAAAAGTTACGGCTTCCGCTTCTTAAACTCTTGAAAATTTATTGCTACATTTTTTTTACTTTTTTTTACTTTTTCTTTACTTTATACATTTTTATATTTTTTATGAAATTTTTATTCTTGGAAAATTTCCAAAAAATTTTGTTAAGCAACTTTTTTACGTAGATACGATCAACAAAAGTTGTAATAAAAGTCATTTTTTGTCACACAAAAATGTTCAAAGGGAGACTAAAGATTTCCTCGGTCATCGATCCTTACACCGTTCGACTCATTTTTATGGGGACAACTTTAAACGAGCAGAAAAAATCCCCGGACAATTCCCGCCCTACAAGAAAATATACCCACTGTGAACGTGAAGTTGCTGCCAATTGAATCAACGCTCTGCTCTCGCGTGTTTACAAATTTAAGAGTCTCATTTCGAGAGTGCGTTGAGGGGAATAGGCGGCATTTAGAGGATACATAACCATCCCATCTCAATTTCATCAAAAAGGAGGGTTTTTCTTCAAAATTTTGCCAAAAAGGAGTTTTTTTTTCTCCAAAAGGAGGATGAAAGAAGGATCAATAATATTTATTGATGAGAAACATTTTGAAAATATATACAAATACATACAAAAATTGTTCTGCTCCGGCAGCAAGGTAATACAAATTATTAAATTATTATTAGGCTAATTTTTTGAGGTTTTTTTTTTTCTTGAATTTCAATCAATTCAAAATATATATTTTAAGATTCGAGTTTCTATTTTCAATACTTTCATAAGTGCAAAATTTGAATTGATTATTCGTTGAAAAAATTCATATTAAAATTTTGATAGGAAAGGAGGATGATTGGAGGGTAAAAGGAGAATTTAGGGCTAGAAAGGAGGTTAGGAGGTTTTGAAATTTTTGGTTTAAAAAAGGAGGGTCATTTTCCTAAAAGGAGGATACATGGGATGGTTAACTGGATACATATTGTTTTTAAAACATAAAATCCGCATTTTCAAACTCCATTTTGTAGATATAAATAAAATATGAAAATAACGCTAACATTTTTTTACTTGAAAATGTTCCGCTGGGAGGGACACGCATTACGCAATTTGAAAAGGTTTACATTCTCTCCCAGAGCTCCGTGGCACTATGGTTCGTCAAAGAATTGTGTTTGAGGATCCTTGCTCTGACTTGGCTTTGGCTTGAATATTGGGCGTTAGGCAATAACGCCCAAGGAAATAGCCCCCATATGGATTTGGAAATAACGCCCAATAAACTACAAGATGGAAATTAAGCCGAAAAATAATTTGCAGCTTAATATAATATGCAACCCCGCTGCTTTGGGTTACTGTCAGATTTGGAGTATTTGCAAAATTGCATATATCGAAGGTTGTTTTGCAGTACAAACTCCCACCTACTCCAAAATCCAACAGAAAACCCATCAAGCATGTTCCCATACTTATTTTACCGTTTATGCATTTCCACTTACTATTTATTGGGCTTTACTGCTTGTCAAAAAACGTACACTGGATAGGAAATAACACCCAAAATGACGAACAATTTTGCAACAACAAATTGTACGAGTTTTTTTTTGCGATATTTCCAAATTGATTTGGGCGTTCTTTCCTTGGACATTATTGCCTATCGCCTGAATATTGACCTTTTAGAGCGCACTTTATCCATCAGTCTACTGTAATCTTTTCATGGAACATTTCCTTAGCAGATTCAAATATGTGATCTGTTATGTTTCGGCACTCTCATTACAGAATCTGCTGAGAACTTCGCCCGATATATCTATTTTTGTTTTCAGATTTTCCTTTCAGGAATTCAGTTTTAGAATTCGTAGGTTGTTCTAAGAATGATATATGCTTCTATATCTTTTTATAGGTTAGAGTTCCCTTACATTTTTTAGACTTTCTCAGGACTTGAACATTTTTAAGAGTTGTCTTCCATTGTTGCCCATTATTCATCAGCCAGCACCCGATGCCGGTATCCATTAGCAGGCGTATGCTCCGTTGTTCCCACATAAGGACAACCAAAACTACCTAAGTAAATTTATCGGTCTTTAATTGAACATTTGTTCCAATTCCTACCTACAAACGATTTGGTGAGGTACATCAGACCGTAGCCGTATTGCCGCGTATTGGAAAATTTGAACAAATGCACGTGGCTAACTGCTTGAAATCCCGCCACCAGGGTACACCCTCCATTTCTCCATTTCTCAATTTCCGCTACATAACAATTTTGCAGCCACTTTCACACTTTTTTTTCGGCATGAAATCTCATTGAAATAGAAACGAAATATAAACAACCCTTCTTTTGAGGAGTTAAGGAGTTCAGCAAGTTTTTTTATACCCGGTACCACACTGTGGTGAGGGTATATTCACTTTGTCATTCCATTTGTAACGCCCATAAGGAGGCGTTGTAGGTATGTCAAACTATATATATTATTGATCAGCATCACTTTCTTAGTCGATCTAACGATGTCCGTCTGTCTGTCCGTCTGTCCGTCTGTCCGTCTGTCTGTCCGTCTGTCCGTCTGTCTGTCCGCACGATTACGGCCGTAATTTAAGAGCTATCGACTTGAAATTTGGTATGTAAGCTTTTATCCACCAAACTGAGGCTAAGTTCGAAGATGAGCAAGATCGGATGAAAACTACTACTACCTCCCATACAAAAATATCAGATTTATATAGCTTTTTATGTTAAAAATTAAATTTAAATAGCTACAGTAAAGATAGCAAGTTTAAACTTTGCACATATTGTTTTAATAATATTTAAAAATTTTTGACAAAAAATGAGCTTGGTCGAATAAAAAGTACCAACACCTCCCATACAAATATATAATTTTTTAATACTAAACTATTTTTTTTATTTTACAATAATATAGTACCGGGTATTTGAGCTTCGGCATAGTCGAAGATAATTGTCTTACTGGTTTAACTTATTCAATGGTGAAGAAACCACGAAATTTAAGAAAGAAGTCGAATTTGAAGACATTATTGCGTGATGTCATTAAAATTTGCGGTCGGGCTCAATTATAGTATTACGAGTATAAAACAATATAGACAAATATTGCACAAGGATGTCCCAGTTAAGTGTCCAATTGAGAATCCAATTTGAGTTATAGCACGTCGAATTGTGACACCTCCGGTTTAATGATAAAACCACTTTATGGGAACTGGTGAGCAATTATAAGTAAAAAATGGTTTTATACATTTTAGACAATTTATAGGTATACGGGTATACCGTATAGTTATACAGATAAAAAAAAGTTATGGTAAAAATTAAAATTAAGAAAATGTTGCCTGCCAAGTTTTTACTTAAAATTATTATTTGAAAACGTTTACCTAATACAAAACATCCTGTTTGTATACATGTACATTGTACAATCATATCCTACCGATAGGAACGGCCTCTAATCTAAGCATCGACGAATCGGGCAGAACGTCCCATTACAAAGCTATATAACTTTGTGGTACCTAAGTTAGTAACTTCGTCTACCTCGGCTTCTGAATATAGCTCCACGTCAGAACTAAAGCGAAAAGTTACACTTGCCAATCGCTCTTTTTTTTGGCCTCAGAAGGCAATTTAGTAGGATTTGTCAAGAAACATACATTTTTTGTAAGACCTTCTCATATCAATCCTCTATCCAGTCCTTAATTTCGAAGAAACATGGACGTTTTTGAAGTCGGATGGAAATATTTTTTGGCCGTTTTAGATGCAACACTTTTTGAATCATTTTCTAACGCTGACGGACTTTGGATGCGGAGATTTAATAGCCAACTTTACCAGCTCAACAGCGGCATTTACTTAGTCAGAAAAGTGTGAATCAGAATCAGTCGTTTAAAATGGCTGCGAAATGTGGAGGGAATTCACGCTCTGGCCCGTATAGAGTCTTCGATTTCAACCTTTGTTGTTTGAACCGTGTTTGGACTGTGTTAATGTCCAGTATAAAAGAAGACCTATCGTATTCGGCGTCGTATATAAAAATGGACCATCATCACTTTGGGGTGCACAACCGGAGAAAACTAGATTCACTCCGGACTGTAGCGCCATCTAAGTACGTAAATAGGTAAAGTTCTTTTCAAAAAATCAGAATAATTGTGCCAAAGTTTTTAACTGAACAAATTAAGTGGACCATCTAACATTAACCAAAGGATAATAAGGATAAATACTATACTAATTAAAAAAGAGCTTCTGAATATGAGCTGTTTGAAGATGCATATTGGTTGTAAAATCACATCCATTCGATATAAGGTCAGACACGGTTCCCAATCTATATACAGGCACGGGGCATAATAAAAACCATATCCTTGATGAATCTTCCAGTTGCAGTATATATACGTTTCCCAAACGAAGTGAGCCATTGAACTCCTTCGGATTGCAAACATCTGAATGTGATTCTTGATGTTCACTGACTTTAGCTTATTTACGGAAAAGATTAACACGCTAATAACTGAAGCATCCCATACTGGAGTCGAGTGACACTTTCTGATGTGCCTTTCCCGAAATACAAAATGACATCATCTGGTGTTGACACTGCTCTGCTATCGTTCATAAAGCTGATTAAAGATGAACAGGCTCATTATGGAAGAGGATCTTTTATGATAAAAGTTCGAAATTTAATGACTTTCGACTGCCAACGCTACTCGTCAATTTATTATACCCTCTGTGCAGCTAATTAGGATGCAAAATTAACGACAAATTAACCACAATGTCGGCTGCGTCGTCACAATGGATCATCAATTTCCATTCCGAGCTGAAACCAGAAAAAAAAAAAGATTTATCGCCATCGAAATACACATTTCGTCTGGCACTTAACTTTCTGTCTGATGAGTTAATTTGCTTAAACAAATGATATGACAAATAAAACAGCGCAGCGACAAGCAAAAAATACGTGGGTATATCTATGTGTATATGCCAGTTGAACGCCATATCTAATTAGCTTTCAGTTGTGAATCCGGCTTTGAATTCACGCTCGCACTCGAGTTGTTCTCGTCGCGTCGTCGTCGTGTCAGTCCATTTCCCCATCGATAAATTCCAAATCACGCGCGCGCATTCTGCGACTGCACTGCATTCACACACAGCTCGCGCATTTAGAGAGAGCAAAGATCTTATCGCCAGAATCGATCTAAAATATGGGCATTCCGCGTCCACCGACCGACTTCATGCCTGCACATGAGTTATGTGTGCCCACGTCCGTGATAGAGTCAACGGCGACGACGACGACGACGACGATCGGTGACAGCAACGAAACTGGTTGTACGCTCTGCGGCTGAATAACAACGACAACGACGAGTACGACGACGACGAGACGTCCTTGTGAAAAGACGCGCGCTCGTAAAACTTTTAAATTATTGACTATAAGCCGCACTACGACGACGAACAAAAATTGTTTAAATAAACAAATGGAAACAGTCGAGAGTCGACCCCCAAAACGCTACAATTTGGGGATTATACGAACACGATTTATGCGAACGTTGCTCATTCATTTGGCCGAACTCTGATGCATGGCTGTCCCTGACCGGCAAAAGGTTATGTTGGTGTTCATCTGTCGGGCGGGGTGAGGTGCCCTCACAGGTAGCCACACAGCGTCGAGCCAATTAGCAGCCTCCTTGGCAATGTAGAGGTGTCAATTTTTGGTCAGGTCGGTCGGTCAGATTTGATGGATCGGCATCGTCCATTGTTGTTCTTCGGATAGGAGGCCTGTTTGGCTCATTGTGTTGTGGTTGTCCAACATACAGCGGACGCGGAATGGGTGTTGTTCATACGAAGCACCATCACCGCATAAATACAGGTAGTTTTCGTTTCATTTGATTGCCCTAATAAAACGAATCTACACACGGAGGCAATACGAGTATATCTTTCGAAAACAAAACGAAAATTTACATCTAAACCTGACTAATGAAATTCAAATTCATTTCGATGTATCTGCGGCTAATGGGTTTCGTTATCTTTATGGCATCTTCGAAATGAATAGAAATTTACAAATTAATTAGACGCAAAATACCAAATGAATATTTGGTGACATTTTTACGAGAGGGTTTTATGGCCATCCCATGAATATATATTTCATAATGACCGTAGGTAAGTCTTCTTTGTGTAGGGTAGGCATTTGAATGGATTATGCGATTTGTATGGAAGGAAGAAGGAAGCCGTATCTAAGTTTGCATATGTTCAACATATGACATTCGTTTTGTGGTTGGTAAATTGGGCAAAGCTTATTTCTGAAAATAATTTCCCTTGAATTGTGAAGGTGAGGCTAATAAGATTTACACGGATGTCCGCATATCCACAGGCTTATTTATTACTGTATCCGCAACTTCATTCGCTGCATGCAATTTAGGACAGGCATAGTTGTTGATAACAAAATTAATGAAATAATTTCATTCAAATAAATGAGATAATAACATCAGGTGTACATTTTAACCATCTGTAGGGAACGGCATAAGTCCAAGATTGATTTCAGGCATGCAATACATTTCGATATATTTCACAACTTTTCTAAATTATACTGTGTAAGAAAATTAGTTAGCAAAATAAGTTCCTAAAAAGATAAAAACAAATTGTCAAAAAGTAAAAAAAATAGATGTTTCATTCGAATCGATAATTTGCAAACAGAATGTTTGTTTCGAAATAAAAAAAAAAATACATAATAGATAAATAAAAAAGAAACAGTTTATGGCTGAAAATTATTAACAATTAGATTGTCCTCAGGAATTTAAAAGGATTTTCGCAAAAGAATTCAGACAAAAAGTTTCTTACCGTGCGTTTTACAAAACATCATTCTTGGAGACTAGAACTTCTCAGCATTACAGAACTGGCAATCTTCAGTTTATGCAAGATCTACAGTTAAGTAAGATCGTAAACAAAATTTTAAGAAGCCAAAAGAACAAAATCAAGTTTTCCATAATACGGCATATGCCTAATTAAATATATAATTTACTGAAACCACCATCAAAACAACGAATTTGAGCGATATAAATGGATGCAAGATGACTTATTCATTACAATCAACCAAACATATGCAATAGCCGTTCACTACTTTCGGAGTCAACGAAAGTTATATAAGTGTTGTGAACTTATTTTATAGATTATTTAGTAGATTAGAGATAAGTATTGTCTTAAAATTAATTTCGTTATTGTAAGGATCCGCCAAAACTTAATTAAGTTAATTTTACTTCAAAATTTAGTAAACAGGTCAACAAGAAATTCAAAATTCACCACGGGCAGCGCGGAAGATGTGCACATCGTCCCCTTCACCCCTGGATCTTCTTTGATATTTAAGTATAATTTTAAATTGGTAAGTGATTTTTAACTTTCTAAAAACATTTAAATTTTGGTGCGGTTCACAATTTTATTTAATATTCCGAAAAAGAAGAAAATAATATTCATAATAATTTCTGTTGATTTTAATTATTATTATCGTCACATACATTCGGGTATCAAATCTCAGTATTAATCTATACTATAATTTTATAAATTCACATCCTATAATTAATTGTTGTTTGTTATACTCATACATAATACAAAATTATCTTCACTCATTTAAATAATATCTTCACTCATTTAAATAAATGTTTTTTTTTTTTTGTTAGTTTAATTTTATAAACATGGCGTTTTAAAAACATTTAGAATTGGTGGATGTGGCAAGGCGTTGGTAAGGCCTAAGCCTATTGGATGACAATGAAGGTAAAAGTTGATCGGGGCTGCAATAAGTATCTTGAAAGAGCACTAACATTAATCGCTCTCTCCACCACTAAATTATAGGTAATATATAGGGACATGAAGGCCTCATTTTTATTATTTGAAGCTTTTTTAATTTTGGCATGTACATATGCGTAACGAGCCGTCCAGGGTGACCAATAGCAAGAACCCCCCCATCCGACGAGCTAGGACGAGCAGAGGCTAGCATGCCAAGCTGTCGGCACCTGGACACCCTTCCACTTTTGCTGCCCGGACTGACTCCATGTACCTACCTGTAAACATGGGGTCATAACGGTAGCGAGTAAAGTGGAAAGGAAATAGCAAATTTCGTTACACATCTGCGCATTTCCTTAGAAAATCATTGTTCCTTTCCAACAGAAAGAAGGACAGACAGTAGGTATATTTGTTCTAGTGAGTGTCGTTGCGATATGCGCCCACCACCTCGATGAGAACCATTCGTTGCAGATATTTTTCGGTTTGGTGAAATAAATTTAATTTGATTGTGTTAGATGTTGGAGCATTATTGTCCATTCTTTCGATGTGGCCGAGCCAATGTATAGTCGACGTGTTTTGGCTTTTTGGACTACATCAACATCTTAATGTATCTACAGCTCATAGGTTGTATATCTTCTCCTCCGTTCGCCCTCATCGCACACAGGACCAAAAATCCGCCGAAGTATTTTTCTTTCGAAGGAGCCCAGTATCAGCTCTCCCTCCTTTGGCTTATCGTCCAGCACTTGGCTCCATAAAGCAGAACTGGCAGGCAGGGGCGAGTGTTCGAGCCGTGAGTGGGGTGACTTTCATTGAAATGCCAACTTATTTTAGGAACTTGCCCATACTGTATGGAAATCAGTAAAATCGGCCCAGTGGTTATCGAGTTATAACGTCATCGAATTTGACTCCATAGAAGATGTATTTTGTTTAGGAGGCGCCACGCCCCTTTGTCAAATTGTGACCTATCCTAACAGGAACACTGCTGAGCCAATACCTAAGACCACTGTGAACGAAAACACCCTCGCCGCGAATTGTCAAAGTTTATTCGAAATCCACATCATTAAGCCGCGTTCCACAAACTAGCGAATTAAACATTCGTTCAAAATTAACCTCAAATTAGAAATGCCGACCGTCCTTTTTGAAATCGAATCGAAACTCGCTAAATTTTAAGAAGTTCAGTCCGCAATCCTTTTAAAAATTGAAATTCGGACATAAGGTCATTGCTCATTTTTGCCGATTTTTTTAAGTTGCCCAAGTTAAAAAATGTAGCTTCCTTGATTTGTTGACTCTTGAAAAGAGGGGTTGTCGCACCCCCCCCCCCCCACATCCCCTTCTCGCTACGCTCCCTCCTGCTGGCAGGATAAGGGTTTTTTAGAGCATACATTTAGTTCTTCGAGTTAGGAGTTTTAATCCCAATTGTATTGCCAAACCGAAGTAGCAGCGGTTTCCTAGGGTAGTTCTACGCTGGATCTCAACTATAGGGATCTCCACTAGGGTGTCACCTACTCCGAGATAGGTGAACTACTTAACTACCTAGAAATCGTTGCTATTCACGGCCGGGAGCCCTTAAACCTAACCTAAGATGTTGGTCTATGCTTCTAAATGAAGCAGAAAGCTGAAAATATTTAAGAAAGTGTTGGCTCCCTGATATTTCATTGCCAAGGCTTATTATCCTCAAGAGGATAAGGTTTGACTGGCATTCCAAACTGCAGTAAGGAAACGACCAAGGCAGCGCGAGTTTAGCTTTATTTATTTTGCTCCTAACTTCTCTATGTTCATCAAGCTTCCCAGGATCCCAGGTACAAGGTCTGTCATAATGAATGAATAAAAATCGAACCTGAGACCACTTCCAACACACTAATCACTGAGACAATGCGCACTATTGCATAATGGCCTAGACACCGGCTTCAGAATAGTACGATGATGTGCGGAGCCCTATTGGTATTAATTTTGACTTCTTTTCGTTGGTATTTAGACCGACCGTGAGTTACGTACGACCTATGTTTAAGCCACAATGAACATTGATGTTGGGATACCATTGCTACATCCATCGCCCATCGCAAGCCTATGCATGCAGCTAACATTGACTGGACCCACCGCATAAAGTCGTTATCAAAGAAGGCCTCGGACATTAGTTCGGACTATAAAGTCAGCAACCTGACAAGTAGTTATCGATGCGGACTTAAGCCGAAAAACAGAACTAAGCTTAAAAAGTTACACTATTGCGTATTTTGGAAAAGATGCCGGAAATCCAAGTTGACTCCCACCAATCGATATTGAGGTCGTCTTGATAGCGCAACTTTTTAGAGAGGAGCTATTATATACTTAAACACAGCCACATGTATATAGTTTTGTCATACCGCTTTTTGTGCCAACTCTGACGGCTCTGTTAAGGTCGGTAAGGACACCACCAAACTTTTTGATGTCAGGAAAGGTCTTAGACTGTCCGACACTCTATCATGGGATTTCTTTTAGCACCATATGCTTACTTGAAAGAATTGTACGTACAAGACTAAGCCCCTCATTATCAGTGATGCCATTCTGACCGGATTCCGGTCATATCTGACCGGAATCTGTTTACTCTGACCGGAGAAAATTTTGAAATCCGGCCTAACCGTTTTTTGACCGGAACGAAAAATGTTTTTAACCGGAAAGCCCTTTTTTGACCGGAAAAATAAAATTTCCCTACTGACTATAAATAAAGATAGATTTCTATAATTTGAATATAACTTTGCCATACATTACGAACATGCTCCCAAGTTCAAACAAATTCTGCTCAGGGAGAAGGATAATAAATTATCTTATAGGCTAACTTTTTGACGTTTTCTTTTGCTAGAATTTTTAAGAGGAAATTAAATATTGAATTTCAATTAATTAAAGTGTGAAATTCGATAAATCTCAGATTGGTAATTAGTACATGGCCTGGCCATACACGTCCTCCCATGACTTTTATTTCCATTAACAATTTGGCTACACACAAAAACCAGGCGTCATTGCAATGAAATAAAATTTGGCTGGTAAAAGAATAGTGAAATTGAAAACACACACAATTTCTATGGTTAAGCCGAAGCGGACGCCCGTTTTTGACGTCCTCACTCTATCAACGCAAATATCAAATAAAGATTTGAATAGAAAGCACAATGGTGCGAAAAAGAACGTGCCAGAATTATTTCTGAAAGTAGATTTTCTATGCTATATACCTTTCTCCTTTACTCACTCAAAATTTACCTGTGTCGCTGAACACCTCGTTTATTGGAATTGGAAGGCGTGTATGGCCATGCACTAAAAGTGTATTTCAGAACTTAAAACATGTCATATAAAATGAAAAATTAGTTTCAGTAAATTTTAAACAAACGAAATAAAAAACAAGTTCACAAACTCAAGATGCACATATTATAAAAACCTTTTCTAAACATAACATAACATAAAAATTCGTAAATTGTATAGGTAGGTGTATTTTCTCTTTTTGACCGGGTTTCAGGTCAAAAATTCTCATTTTAACTTTTGACCGGAATTTTTGACCGGATTTAGAAAATAAGAATCCGGTCATTCGGTCAGATTTGACCGGATTCACTTTTTTTTAGTGGCAACACTGCTCATTATCCCGCAGAATGTTCCCTACCAAAGACGGATGAAAGCACTCAACGTTGCAACTTATAGCCACTATAAAATAAAACTCTGACGTTCAGATTTGCTTTTGTTGGTCCTTTTCAACACACAGCAAGTATAAAAAAAATGGAAAGGTTCACGCACTCCAGCGCCTGGTGATTTTCTCTACATAAATGCCAGGCGAACCAACACACGCTTTATACTGTGTGTGCCAACGAAAGGCGTGGTAGACATGTTTGAAATATTTCTTCAAAATGTCGGCCAAAGACGAAGAGCGTTTTGCGTTTCGCCTTTTGCCTGACCCGCATCGTAAGCACTCAATCATAAACAGATAAGCTTCTCGAGGAGATTTAACATGTTCTCCTTGGTATCAGTGAGCGTTAAAGAATTTTTAGTGAATGAGGTTAGGGAGATAGAGATACGTGAACGTAGGTACTTGATGGATGACTATAGATACTAGTATGATGAAGAACACCTGAACAGCCATCAGACATCATCAAACCACGTATTTTAGTTTTTGATGTATAGAGTGGGTAGTATCGCAAATGCGACTAATAATTTGATGCCATCGAATATTCAATTAGTTTTCTATTAAACAAAGATACACACGTCCTAGAGAATAATTGATAACAATCAATATTGATATCTATATCAAGCACAAGGTTCATTGTGAAGATAAAAGGTACACGAAGCATTTTCCTTATGTGAGGTATAATTCCCTCTGATGTGAGTACGTTACGTGTCTATATCTATAGAACTCATGCTCGCAGATACTTTCACTCCGTTAGAGCACAAAAGACCATTTTATATCAACGCCAACATATAACTGGCTTAATCTTAAATTGATGTCAGTTTTCATTTGGTTTATGCTACCCCAAACTGTCGATAAAATTTATTTGTCAGACCCCACAGGGCTACTTAAAGGATTACCACACGAATGACACAAACTGAACAAAGAGCCAATTTATAAGTTTAATCAACCACCGACCAGAGAGAAAGACGAGAAAGACTAAAGAGCTACACTTTCGGAATGATTGTGTTGTGATTGTGTGATTGTGACTGCGATCATTCTCGTGGGAACTGAAAGTTGTAGATATACACGAATGGAGAAAAATTGCTTCTACAACAGAAATGTGTTAGCAATGAATGAGGAGGAACGTGGGGATTAAGTGGGGAGGTTCATGAAACAATTTCTAGTGGGCACATTTTATATTTGAACAATTGTTTCGAATTACACAATAATCTGCGAGCAAGCAACTGTGTTAGCTATAAAGGATTTCTTAAATTTTGTCAAGTGTGAAATACCTACTTTCGCATTTAAGATGACATTTGTGTTCCGTATATATAGACTTTGAAAGTGGGCGCAGTGGGTCAGTGTCAGTGGTTAGTTAGTGCAACGGACTACTGAGCGAGAGAACTAAATTTTTCCAATGCGCCACCTCTCTGATAACCATCCGAGAGAGAACACGTTCAAAACTCCTGCCAGTTTGGAATTGTCAATTGTAAACTGTGACATGACATAAAAAATACATACCTGTTTACATAAAATAAATATGTACAAATTTTGCAGGCAGTGGACGAAGAAAGGCGAACATTTCTGCCACAAAATGGTTAGAACCAGCCGAAAGATTGACCTGTTAAGCGGCCCATAGACACTACACTTTGTGTCTGCCTCTGCACCGGTGTCGGTGTACGAAAATGTGTGCTGTGTGTGGGCTGGTACGCACACCTATTTAGGTGTCAGACACGGTGCGAGTAAAATCAAAAGTTTTTGATATTTGGTGTCGGTGTCTCGATCGGTGTGATGTGTATGGCGGAATGCCACACCGGTGTCAATACACCTGTGCAGACACAAGTGTGGTGTCTATGGGCCGCTTTAAAGATAAAGATACCTACTTACTACATTCACCTAGGTATACCTACCTTGTAGGTATCAAATGGGTCTTTTGATTGACAAACCTATACTTAATTGAACATGATGACAGTTAATTTTCACTGTCAATTAAAGACAACATGTCATTTTGTTTGACAACTCAGCTATTTCCACTTGTCATGTATCTTTGTCAGTCAAGTCATTATACTTAGGTCCTTTTTTTTTGTAATAAAAATGTCGGGGATGAATTCAGATAGAGAGAAACTTACGAAAAAGTTAGGAAAAGCTTTTGTAGTAAGTTATAATTAAAAATTGACAGACGCATTTTGCTTTTCCATAAAACATGTCATGTGACTTTTTGTTTTTTAATTATTGCCCTTAAGGACAGTAGTAAAAAAGTCTATAAAATGTTTGATAAACGCGGAAAGTTTGCTAATTTATTAACAATATTATAGCTGATTCACAAATTCGAATGCGAGTAGATATAGATATAGGTAGCTAAATGCACACATATGCCAAATAAGACAACAATAATGTCATATCATCTGTCAATTGTCGAGTGACTAACAGCTTTTCAACTTTTACTACTTAGGTAGATATCTAAAAGAAATTAGTGGTGTGACCGGGACCCGCGATTTGACGTTTGTTTTGTTGGGCGAATGACAGCTTGTAGATATTATCTACTCTCCCCCATTCCGGCAAATTCGCTAAAATAATTGCCTCTATTGTAGAGTTAGTTGAGTTGTCTTCAATTCAACTCAACTTTCACACAACCCATACTAACTAACAACTTATAGTCAACCACTGCCATCTTTGTTGTGTTTTGACAGACAACTTTTCTATCAAGGTTGTGTATGACAATACGGACAATACCGAATTTTCAATTACATAAAACCAAGAGACAACTCAACTGTAGCTGTAGATAGTTGTCTTACACAATAGGGGCAAATAAATGTGAAATAGTTTATCCTGTAGATGTTCGCCTATACGCTATACCGATATAGTCTAAGAGCCAGTGACATTTTTTAGTGATGATTTAGTTAAGGTCTATTTTTTGAGAGAATGTTGTGGGCGACTTGACTAAGTGTCATCCGTGAGGATAGACCCCGGTAGCGGTATGGGAGGGAGGCAGAACGCCCTTAAGTTGTAAAAAAAAGTGCACAAAACTATTATTTAGTTAAGGCTGAAATTTTGTTTAGTGTTCGTCTGGCAGTACACAAATATGACTATAATATTGGCAGATCGATTGGCCGGTATTAACAGGGTGGCAGATGACTCCAAACGCGTCGTGTGAGCAACAAAATTTTTATGATTTAGTTAAGCTTAATTTTTTAATATGTTGTTAGGGCAATCATTTCAAGTATACATTTTCATTGGCAGAACAATATGTCGGCATTAACCCCCTGGCAGAACGATTCAAACATCTCTTGTTGACCTGAGTTTGTACAGAGCTGGCAGTACTGAGTACAGTTAATATCGATGGTTTATATGGATGAATCGCATTAATAGGTGCAGAATGTGTATGCATCCATCATTCTGGAAAGATTAGTGAAAGAACAGGCCATTTCAGTTCTCTAGATGCACAACTTAAGAGATTCTGGGAGATCGAAGAGTAGGTACAAAATGATAATTTCAAGGAAGCCTTAGTTCAGTTTCTAATACACCATTGGGCAAGTGATGAATTTGCTTCCTATATAGGAAACAAAACTATCAATGTGAATTTTGATTTTTGCTACAGCTTCAAAACTGAAAATGACAAAGTTATGCGCACTGTGAATTATCATCTGTCCTGTCAATCTCATGAAGAGGCAGACACATAAATTATATATCATGCGGCAAAAATTGATGACCCTAGCCATATTCTGATCCGATGTTCAGACACAGATGTCTTAATAATCTTATTGGGTAATATGGTGCATCTTAATGAATCACATAACATATGGATGGAAGTGGGTGTTGGTAATTCACAACGATATATTAACGTGACGAAACTATATGAAAAATTAGGAAGACCTCTATCAAGAGCTCTGCCTGGCTTCCACGCCCTTACGGGGTGTGACTATAATCCTTCATTTTTCCGTAGAGGAAAAAATAAACCGTTTAAATTATTGAAAGCGTTCGATGGTTACCAAAAAGCATTTGAAGACCTTGGCAATAATGAGATGGATACTTCTGCAGTGTTTCCTGTTTTAGAAGAATTTATCTGCCGAATGTACGGAGTTAGAAATGTAGACACTGTTAATGAAGCTCGGTTAGGGTTCTTCAACGAAGCTTATAAAGCAACTAATACCAAAGATGCATTTGTAAGAAATATCCGCAATTATGACGCATCAAACTTGCCTCCATGCTCTGTTGAATTGCAACAACAACTACTCCGAACTTCATACATTGCCAGTATCTGGCTGAATGCAAATTTGGATCAGCCTGCTGAAAAATATCCAGGACACCATGGCTGGTGTATTAATGATAGCAAGTATGAATTTGTCTGGTTCCAAGGAGATCAGTTACCGCAATGTATTGGAGATGTACTTACTGAAAGTTCCAATGAAAGTGACTTAGGTCACAAGAGTGACAGTGAATCAGGTATGCTGATTTAACAGTAAATAAAAAATTAAAAATACCTCATTTTTCTAATCAATTTGTATAAATTTTGCAGACATGGATTCCCGAGCATCGAGCGATCTCGATTCAGCAGACGATGATGACGATAATTATGATTGGCTGCAAACAGATGACACTGAATAACTACTAGTACCTGCTATTACTGATAAATATTGAAAATTTGTTTAAGTTCTACTATTTAATTCACTAAAAAAAAAAAAACAACTTGTATCTATCAAAAATATTCATTCAATTCACGTAGATACCTACTTCGTTATATTGCTCTATATTCATAATGTTTGATTGCCATATCGTGACTCGTTATTAATACTGAATGAGCGCTAAAATGTCACCTTCAAGGAAAATAATAACCAATCAAAAGATTTCAAATAAATGAAAAAAATTACCAACTATGTACATTTGGATCATTCATAACAATAATAATTCTGGGGCAGAGGACACGATATGAAGGTGCGCATAAGAGATGTTTGAATCGTTCTGCCAGGGGGTTAATGCCGACATATTGTTCTGCCAATGAAAATGTATACTTGAAATGATTGCCCTAACAACATATTAAAAAATTAAGCTTAACTAAATCATAAAAATTTTGTTGCTCACACGACGCGTTTGGAGTCATCTGCCACCCTGTTAATACCGGCCAATCGATCTGCCAATATTATAGTCATATTTGTGTACTGCCAGACGAACACTAAAAAAAAGTTCAGCCTTAACTAAATAATAATTTTGTGCACTTTTTTTTACAACTTAAGGGCGTTCTGCCTCCCTCCCATACCGCTACCGGGGTCCATCCTCACGGATGACACTTAGTCAAGTCGCCCACAACATTCTCTCAAAAAATAGACCTTAACTAAATCATCACTAAAAAATGTCACTGGCTCTCCTACTAATAGTCTCCCGGTTACATATTACCGCTACTGATGCTGGATGGCTCCCAAGCGTGTTATGAATATCTACTTATTTACTTCGGTGGCGCTACCTCTACCACGGTCCGCTGTGGACCGTGTTACGAATAATTTTTTCTTTTTTTAATGTAGGTATCTACCTCGGCTCCATGAAATTAGGCCCCAATGAAAAAAGCCCCCAAAAATAAATGAAAAAAGGCCCCAAAAATTGGGGCAATATTTCATAATGAAAAATGGCCCCATTCCATTTATGAAAAATTGCCCCAAACAAATGAAAAATTGCCCCAAAATAATAATTGACAAACAAAAACAAAACGTATTATGAAATTTTCATTGTTTTGGGGCCTTTTTGCGTTTTTTGGGACCCTTTTGCATTTTATTGGGGTGATTTTTCATTTAATGGAATTTAAATAACTTGTATTTTCTTAATTTTGTTAAAGCTTAAAACCTGTTCAGATTTAGAAATAGCTTTCAATTTAAGCTGTAGAAAAGCCAGCTCGGTTTTTGAAATAACTTTTAATTTTAGCTTTAGAAAATTCGCGCGAATTTTGAACTTTTATTTTCTCAAATTTTCTACTTTTTCTTGAATATTTGTTGTAATTCGTGGTTTTCATTATGTTTGGGGTAGGTATATATCTATCATTCTTTTTGGGTGATATTTCTTAAGAAGATCCCAATATTTAGAATCGATTTTAACAAATTTTTCGCGTTTTTCATTGGGCCATTTGGGGCCATTTTTCATTCTTTTGGGGCAATTTTCATTTTTTTAGGGTGATATTTCTTACAAAGGCCTATATAATATTTAGAATCGATTTTAATTTGGGGCATGATTGCACAAAAAAAAATTAAATTTTGCCCCAAATTATTAATGAAAAAAGGCCCCAAAAAAATGAAAAATCACCCCAATCCTACTACAAAACGTTGTTGTTGCTTACTATATAAATTTTTGGGGCCTTTTTTCATTGGGGCCTAATTTCATGGAGCCATCTTCCTCTACCTAAGTAGGTACCTACCTATACCTACATTATCGACACATTTTTTTTATATTGTTCGTTTTCTATAGTTTCTTGTATAGATACCTAACCTACCTACCTACAACATCTACCTATAAAAGTTTCTTTTAAAGAAAATATGTATCCACATAAATATTCTCCAGAAAAGCACTGAAACTGTCAAACGTTTGATATTTCCAAGTGAAAAATCAAAATTTCCCTTTGATCCCACAGAAAGTGACATTTTCAAACTACAAAATGACGTTCAGTGTCAATTCATGGAAATTTGTCCAGTAGGTATACATACCTAGTTTTTCTTCTATTTTTTTATTGTCAAATGTACCTACATACTAACTTTCATTTGTTTTTATACATAACATCGGATAGGATATCTAGGTAGCGTTTCCTTGAAAATTAAATAATTAAATAAAGGCTATAGCTTAAGCAGGGGCGTAGCGAAGGGGGTGTGGGGCACCCCCACGCTTTTCAAGAGTCGTTAAATCAAGGAAGCTATACCTTTATCAACTAACAAAAATCGCCAAAAACGAGCAATTTGGTGGATTTAGCAAGTTTCGATTGGATTTTAAAAAAGACATTTCTAATTTGAGGTTAAATTTGAACGAATGTTTTACTCACTAGTTTGTGGAACACGGCTTAATGATGTGGATTGCGAATAAACTAGGTCAATTCGCGCCAAAGGTGTTTATTTTTTCGCGGCGAAAAGTTTAGAAAACGAAATTTTGTTATTTAAACTGTTTATAAACTTGTTTTCTTAATACATTTTGAATGTTGATGGGATATTTTTATCTATGGGAATTATCCGACGCTTGAAATAGTAAAATGTGAAATTTTCTGTGTAGATACCTATTAGCATAAAAAGTATTTTGTTCACATTTCATCAATTGGTTCGTTTGCTCTCATGTGAATGGTCCTTTAAGTAAGATACACTTAGTAACCTCTTCTTTTTCTCACTCAGTCACTTTGCACTGCAAACCCGGTGACCCTTGAAAATACATTATGAAAAAGTGTAAACAATCTCAATGCAATTCAACTTTTAATTATGTAGGTACTTTTAAAATTAAAAATGTAAATTCAAAATCTTATATCTCGAAGACCACCGACTCGATTGAGCTCAAATTTACAGGTGGTCTTAGGTATTGGCCCAGGAGTGTTCCTGTTAAGACTGATTAAAATTGGACAAAAGGGAGTGGCACCTCCTATAAAAAAAACATCTTCTATGGGGTGAAATTCGATGACGTTATACCTAACTCGATAACCGCTGGCTGATTTCGATACAGTTGGCAAGTTCCTAAAATAAGTCGGCATTTCAATGAAAGTCACAACCACCCACGGCTCGAACCCTCGCTACGCCCCTGAGCTTAAGAAACGTTGGGATCGGATTGGGTTGGGTTGTTGGGTATGCGAAGAATAAGAGGTCTGAAGCTCTTTAAATATCATTGACGCTACTGGAATCGGATATGTTAGGTAGGCATAGGCTCCTAACTAAAATTGGTTTAGCCAACGTTTTTAAAACAAAAATCACAAGCTCGTAAGCTATTTCTACCTACAAAACGCTCACACAGTGGATTACAAGGCTAGAAGTTAGTCGCAATTTTGTCCCTGTCAATCTCCATTAACCCTTTTTAAGTCCCCTTTTTGATGGCAAAACTTTAATAAGCGCATCACTGTCCGCCCACTTTACGTGATGCCCACTCTGGCAACTGTCAACCCACCTATCCCGCGTTCATATTTTCAACAATAGCCCCCGAGATTAATTGAAATTAATTACAAAAGTTCCAGCTGAGAGTCGTCGTTGAGTCGAGCGTCGCGTCGGGGCTTCTGAAACTTTATTGTTTCATAACTGAGTCGGCATAATAATTCAAATGCCATACAGCCATACAGGCAGCAGAAAATTGTCTCGTCGTGTATCCGTGTCCACGCGCTACATCTTCACAACGAGTCGCTCTTGCTGTTGTTAGCAGTAGCAGACAGCAGTGCCATACCGCTTAAAAAACTTGGCACATTAATTAATTCCTTATGGCCCCTCTTTACTCTTTCACAATTCCACGCCATCTCACCTATAAACTACCTAACCACCTCCAACCCCCACTCCACCCCCTCGTCAAGAGCTCAACCACTTTCTGCTCATTATTCGAACGCAGCGAAGCGCTTTCGCAATTCACCCAAAAACAGTGGAAACAACGGCAAACAGCAGCAAAAAATCCAAAACATAAAGCAAACGGAGCTCCGAGCCCAAACAAAAACAATTTCACCAAGAGAAAAACTTTTGCCAGCAACAATAAAAAGTTTCCTAGCACTAGCTAGCATACAGACACAGAGTGAACAGTGGCACTGGCATAGCCCGAGGGCGCTGGGTGGCGGCGGGCGCCCAATAAAATATAAAAAAAGTTACCCATACATAGAGAAGAGGCGCGACGGCCGTGTTCATGCCAAACAAGTGCGCGACAGCGGCATCAACACGAGCTACAACTACAGTACAAAATCGAAAAGTAAACAAAATGCACAGAGAAAATAATAATAAAAAAGTGCGACGTTGCCGACCTTCAGCAGACACAAAATTTCAACCGTACGTACTGAACTGACTAAAGTGATACGTGAAAACATTTTCAGCCACACACGCATACAGTGCCTACAAATTTGGACTTGGGTGTGTGCATGAGAAATGAAGAGTGTGTGAGAAACACTGTGTGGATTCCAAAGCCGACAGCAAAAAGGTCACAATGCAAGGTTGTCAGATTTCTGGACTTTATTCGTCGAAAGAAACACACTGATAACTTGGTGCACTCGCACACAAGCGGGGTACTTGGTTTTTCGCCGAGCGAATTAAGCTCTCTTTTCAAGTCATCGTTCATCGACGATGTGTAGAGCATAGTGTAGGTGTAGGTGTAGTTTGTGGCGGCTGTTTGGGCGGAAAATATAAGAAGAAACTAGAGAAAGTTGGAGCTGGAGGTGACACAAAAAGTGTCTCTATCTAACTACGAAACAAAGGGCCAGTGCGTACCGGTATCGAATTCGCATGTACCTACATATGTACAGAATCCATCCTGCAATCCATTGTGCACTTGCATAAAAGTTTCCAGTTTTTATATTTTTTTTTCTTGTCGATTTTATTTTCTTTGGATTCATTCGATAGGTGGCATGAATTATGCATGGGCCGCGACGCGACGCGACACTACACTACACTATCTATATCTATGTACATATGTATGTGGTTGGCAGAGGTCTTCGTTGCTGAGTTGGTGTGAAATCGAAATGTATCTGTATGTATGTGGGGAGAATTGCTTATTTTAAATTATCTATTTGGAATTGGAATGATAAATCTTTTTATTTCTTTTTTTTCGGCTCGCGTTTGTTGTTGTTGAGTTGATAGAAACAACAAACGATGATTGCAGACGCACGCACGACTGAATGAATAGATGAATAGCTCTGACTGAATGAATGTAGGTATCTATCTACGATACAAACGATAACAAAACAGTTGTGAATTGTGATTTATGATGTTTTGATGTTCCATGGAGAACCTTGAGTGATTTGCCACACAACGGCGGCGGTATAATGTGATTCGATGGTGATAAGTGGCACGAAATTGCTGTCCGGGTCGACGAGTGCTTGAATCGCTTAAGGGCGGTTACAAATCTCGCTGGGTAGTTAATAGATTACAGAGGATATTGTTGTCGCTTGGTTTGACTACAGCTAGATCTACCTATCTGGTAGGTAGTTACCTACCTATTTTAAATATTTCAAGATTTATTTTGATATTTTTGTTCAATTATTTGTTTTTAATAGGAATGAATAAGGCTGATAGTTTTACCTTCAGTGGTTTAGCGGCCATTATCGGACTTACATAGGCACCAACGTCAAAGTTTTTATATAGGTACTTAATACTAGCGGACCCGACAAACGTTGTTTTGCCTGCTTTTATATTTTCATTTCATTTTTATTTAACCGATGTGTCCAGACTGATTCTGTACTCCGTGTGCTTCGACCGATATTTCCTCGGACGTGTGCCCACGAATTGTATTGTCTAGACAAAATTTTTCCCATTACTGTCGAAGAATAACGTTTGAAATGTATTTTTTTGTTATGAGAGGGGTCAAGCCCTTCTGTCCAGTGCCGCCAGGTTTTGTAAAATGCTTCAATCAGGCAATGTTCAGAAATCAGATATCGTGATTTAAATAACTTTTTTTGTAAGGGTGGTGCCATGGCCCGTTTTCCAATCCCACCCACTTTAGCTCCCATGGGTGTCCAGAAATAGGATTTAAAATGTATATTTTTTATCGGTAGGTACCACGCTTCTTTGACAATTTTGATCAAACTTTTACAGAAACACCTTCTTCTTCTTCTTCTTCTTCTATCTTCTTAGATAATAATGTTCTTTCGTAAAATGCGAAAAATGCAATACGAACAAAACAAAAAAAAAAGAATCATGAAAATCGGCTCAGCGGTTATCGAGTTATAACGTCATCGAGTTTCACCCCATAGAAGATGTTTTGTTGTATGGGCGGTGCCACGCCCTTTTGTCCAATCTTACAGCAACACTCCTAAGCCAATACCTAAAATTGTCTGTAAGTTTCAACTCAATCGATTCGGCGATTTTCAAGATATTTTTTGTTTAGACGGTGCCACGCCCCTTCGTCCAATTTTTACCAATCTTCACAGGAATACTCCTGGGGCGATACCTAAGATTGTATGTAAATTTGAACTCAATCGGAATCGATTCAGTATGGTTTTCGAGATATAAGATTTTGAATGTTTTTTTTGTATGGGAGGTGCCACGCCCCTTTGTCCAATTTTGACCAATCTGCTTCAGTTCACTCCTGGCCCAATACCTAAGATTATCTGTAAGTTTGAGCTCAATGGAGTCGGTGGTTTTAAAGTTATACGTATCCGAACACAAATCTTGGATCCATTTTTATATACAGGGTGTCCCAGTTAATAAGTATAATCCTTTAAGGGGTGATTCCTGTTCTATTTTCATCGTATTTCCCGTTATAGCCCATCAAATTAGTTGACCTCCAATTTGGAGGTGTTACGACTTAAAACGCTATAACTTCTAAACTATTTATTATAGCTACAAAAATATTTTTGTACATTTTGAAAAGGCAATTTAGTAGCGCATGCATTTAAAAGGAGGTTTAGCGTAAATGTTTGAAAATACTTTAGTAGGCCCGCACGTTCTTCTACAAACAGATTATTTCCATTATTACCTGGAATTTCTTAGAGAACGATTGCAGGAGCTCCTTGAAGATGTTCCTCTTGTTCAGAGAAGAGCAATGTTCTTTCAACAAAATTGGGCACTTTATCACAGTAGCAGCGGGGTAACTCCATACCTCAACCATACTTTGAACGAACTGTGGACTGGTCGATTTGGCCCCTTCGTTACCCAGATATCCTGACCTTAACACCCATGGATCTTTTATTCCTATGAAAGAAAACCCTTATTTTTGAGAAAAATCGAGTCTTTTTTTTACCATTTTTGTCTGACAAAAAATGGCTTTTACTACAACTTTTGTTGATAGTACGTAAAAAAGTTGCTTAACATAATTTTTATTAAATTTCTCAAGGATACAAATTTCATAAAAAATTAAAATTTATTAAGTCAAAATTTTGAGAAAAAGGCATTTTAAAAAATGTAACAACTAATTTTCAAAATTTTGTCTTTAAGGAGCCATAACTCTTTTGTAGCACCGAAGTGCTTTAGGCGGCTCTCAGATTGAGGCAACAAGCAATAAGCAACTATAGTTGCTATAGCAACTACCAATAAACAATCAGCAACATTTTTCGTTCGAACGATATTTAGTAGCTTTGATGTGAGACCTCTAATTTAATTCAAAGTAAAATAATTGTGAGCGATAATTTTGCGTGTTTCCTATTGCCAGTTGCTTATTGATTGTTGCCTCAATGTGAGAGCCGACTTAGACTTTTATGCGCTACTTAATTATCTTTTCAAAATGCCTAAAACAATTTTTGTACCTATAATAGTTTAGAAGTTATAGCATTTTAAGTGGTAACACCTCCACATTAGAGGTCACCTACTTTGATGGGCTATAACGTAATTTTTAGAAGATAACTAAGCTTTCGTAACTTTTCGTAACTTTTACATAACTAACTAGCATTGCAAACAATTTTTTTTTCCCGCGCAAAATGACAAATGGTGTTTTGCGTTTAATTTCGTTTGATTGATATGAATGTGGTAAAAGGGTTATAAATAATTGAATAAATTTGCAAAAAATGTGGAACAAAATGGCTCACCCCTTTTGGATAATTTGAATATGCTAGACGAAAAAAAACCAAAAAATTCTATGAGAATATTTATATATAAAACATTCAAAAATAAATATAGATTTTCAAAACGAAATATGAAAAAATTAATTGCATTAGTAAGAGTAAGAAAAGTCTAATTGCATTAGAAGGAGATGACAGCAGAAAAGAAGGACGCATTCCTGTCAGTTTTCAATACAATTTGGAGAAGCGTTGCCATCACAAACCTACGATAATAGGAAACACGTCAATTAGTTAAATCATAGGTTATACTTTATACAGGGTATCCCATTTAAGAAGGACAGGAAGATTGCTAAAGTTATGCCGAACAAAAAATTGCATGGCAGGAGGGGGGTCTATTTTCATCGTATTTCCCGTTATAGCCCATCAAAGTAGGCGACCTCTAATTTGAAGGTGTTACCACTTAAAACGCTATAACTTCTAAACTACATATTATGGTAAAAAAATTGTTTTGGGCATTTTGAAAAGTAGCCCATAAAAGTCTAAAGCACTTCGGTTACATCTGGGCAGCTACAAAAAAGTTATGGCTCCTTAAACTCAAAATTTTGAAAATTAGTTGTTACATTTTTTTACTTATCTAAAATGCCTTTTTCTCAAAATGTTGACTTTATAAATTTTCATTTTTTTTATGAAATTTGTATCCTTGAGAAATTTCCTAAAAATTATGTTAAGCAACATTTTTACGTACGATCAACAGAAGTTGTAGTAAAAGCCAATTTTGTCAGACAAAAATGGTAAAAAAAGACTCGATTTTTCTCAAAAATAAGGTTTTTCTTTCATAGCACCCCAGAATAAAAGATCCATGGGTGTTAAGGTCAGGATATCTGGGTGGCGAAGGGTTGGGGCCAAATCGACCAGTCCACAGTTCGTTAAAAGTGTAGTTGAGGTATGGAGTTACCCCGCTGCTACTGATACAACCACGTTCGCGTTGAGGGACCTATCCATAAAATTTAAAATTTTATAATTGAAAATAGTAAAAAAATAAGCGAAATTTACTATTAAATTGTAATGACTATAGTTACAATTAAAATTTGTAAATTTTACCCAGAAAATTGTAAATATTACAATTTTTTCTGTTAGTGTATAGGCTATAGGGCAAAGGGTTTGGGCTTAGTATTTGCCAATTTCCTTGCCGAGCATCAGTTTCATTAAGTTTGAACGTTTGAACCATGAAGAAAATTTAAATAGGTATGTATATGAAAATTAGGCGGTGGGAATTTGAATAATGAGAAAACTCAAATTTTGAAAATTTTAAAATGTATTCAAATACCCACCGCCTACTTTTATTTAATACATATAAGAAAAATATATGAAAAGTGAGGAGCGTTACAGAGTCAGTAAGGGTAAATATACATGTATAATATGTATGTGATGTATGATAGTTATCTATAGACCCTTGGACTTTTTCATTAACCAATTCGTTTTTTCTTCTGATGGATAAGACGATCTACAACAAAAGTACCGAGGTTTAAAGTCCCGCCTTGACCTCTAAAGTGAGAGATGGAACTAGCTTCAGGGATTAATTATTATATCACTGAAGGGGAGCTATTACCAAAACAATAACAATGACATAATGTATTTTGAAAACCTATAACACCGCCGAAACTAATATCTATATGGTTGGTGTAGAATTTCATGAGCTTTATTTTATCTCAACGCACCATTTGGGTAGAATAGATATTAGATAGTGATCAAGATAAAACCAAAAAAAAAAAAATACTAACCTGGCAACATGTTTTTTATTTTAAACAAATTGTGGCACGATTTTTTTATCGTTCTTCTGGACTAAAACACTGTAGGTATTTGGTTTCTTGTTGGATACTTGGTCATTCATTTCATGAATAGGACTCGACGATCGCTTCACCGTATATCTATCTATCTATATTATCGTACTATACCAGTACCAACCAGAAACTGATAGCGAAACTTTGATTGAACAGTATCTTTGCTTGATATTTTTAGTGGCGTAAACATTTAAGGGCATGTACTTTATATCTACAATCTTAGTTTTAGGTTTATCCTAAAGCTCACACTTAAGCTGTTGCCTTAGACATTTATATTGCGCTGATACTAAGATTGTAAAATATATGTTTGTGCAGAATTTTCTTTGAAGCTAGGTTAGTAAGTTAGGTGGATTTTTCCAAAGAGAAAAGATGGCGCATATAATGTTGCTTGCTCTTGGACGTTGGACATTGCAATCGATACTTCCTAAGCATATGTACCTAATTGTTTGTCCATTTTATTTTGCGATTTTAATTTAGGTTTTGAGTTGATATCTACTACATATATCTACCTACCGAAGTAGGTAAGCCGAATATAGGTAAATTAGATAGATATAGGTAGATATAAGACCAGGCTTGCAAGCAACAGGGAAAGGCGCTTGCCTATAGACATGTTATAGGTGTGCTTTGATAAAACTGTGGAGGTAGATATATAGACTGGAGAATTAATATATTAGTTTAGGTATCTCTAAGATTAGGTATATCTATACAAGCTTTTTGAGATCAAACGAAAGATACTGTATCTACTAAGAATAAAATTCTACGATTGATGCTAAATCACTTTTAAAAGGCGGAAATGAACACCCTTCCGCAGGATTGCCTTATTCAAGTATCTATCAATTCCTTCTAAAGTCCTGCCAATTGCAAAAAATTATAGTTAGCTTCATCTCTCTCCCGCTCGCACTCTGCCTAATGAAATCCTCATCGAACTTTATTCCGATTTATCAGATTGTCAAACAACAACCCCGAAGTTCCACCCCCAGAGAGACTGGGTTCATAGTTCATTCAACACATCCGTACACCCATACTTTCCTATATATACCCTCTCCTCAATCAAGCGTGTGCTTTTCAATTCATTTTCCAAACGAGGAATCCTTTTAAGGACTGTTCAGTGTTCAGTGTTCGTTTATGTTATCTTGGACTGTCGTAAACCACCCGCAACACAAGACTATACTTCCAAGGCAACGACGTCCTTTTGTGTTCATCGCTTATCGTATACACAGGATATTAGAACTTTGCACAGAGAGCCCATGGGTTGACAATTTCGATGCGTTGTCGGATAAAGGACGACTCAGCGGGGCACCCGGGGTATTTGATAAAATAAATTGCGCACAGAATAGGACAAAGTGCGTGGAATGTGGTTGATTGCTATGCCATCCTCTGCAGATAATCCACATTTTCACATCAATGTGTGTGTGTGACGACTGTTTTTCCCCTACATCGAAGTTTCGTTGTTCGTTTTATTACCCAACTTCGCTGGCAGTGCCAGGGCCAGCATGTTTCAAAGGAAACGAACGAAGGAGAGACAGGGAACAACCAACAACCGCATGGAGTTATTCGTGCGGCTTTGTCTCCCACACGGGTAGGCGAAGGCGAACGAGATTCCAATAGCCCGGGAGGAACTCTAACCTCATGTGAACCCTTCGTGTAATTTTTCATTATTCCTCTTCGTGTGGCTTTTGGTTTTTAACTTATTTTGTTGTTGCTGACTTGATGGTAGTGGTGGTTGTGTGGTGTGGAATCACTAGCGCTATACCTTCGTGAGGTGGCCTCTGTTCTGTTCTTGCTTGTTGTGTTGTCGCTGGTGTGCTGTGCCTCCGTATATGCCTTTGTGGAATCCTCGGTGGCGGCACTTCGCTTTGACGTTGGTTGGGACTCGAATTTTGTTGTACGGTTGGTCGTCGTTGTCGCTGTCGATGGCCAACAAAATGGCCGAAGGTGGAAGATTTTTGTCGGAGCCGAAGAAACAATGCCAATGCTGTCGTACACACATGCCAGGCACAGGCTCTCGTAATTGTGGTTGGACAGTGAATGATTTTGCATAAATTCACTCAAAGGAAACGCCGAAACGTGACAACAAAAACGTGGTAGCGGTAGATACGTAGAGGGTACAGAAAACCCCAGTGAATGTAAATTATGGGAGTACCTATCTACCTTACTAGCTGGCTTTGAGATGTGGTTGACAGTCTGACGTTGATATTATTTTAGCTGACAGACGTGTTATATAAGTATATCTACGTCGAGCTATACAGGGTGTCCCAGTTAAGAAGGACAATACTTTAAGGGAAGATTCCTGAAGTTATGCCGAACAAAAAATTGTATGGCATCGTATTTCCCGTTATATATATAGCCCATCAAAGTAGGTGACCTCTAATTTGGAGGTGTTACTACTTAAAGCGCTAGGTATAGCTTCTAAACTATTATAGGTACAAAAATTGTTTTGGGCATTTTGAAGATAACTTATAGTAGCGCATAAAAGTCTAAAGCACTTCGGTTACATCTGGGCAGCTACAAAAAAAGTTATGGCTCCTTAAACTCAAAATTTTGAAAATTAGATGATAAATTTTTTTACTTAAAATGCCTTTTTCTCAAAATTTTCCTTGAGAAATTTACTAAAAATTATGTTAAGCAACTTTTTTACGTACGATCACAGAAGTTGTAGTAAAAGCCGTTTTTTGTCAGACAAAAATGGTAGGTAGATAGGTACCTAGGTATCTATCTATATATTTGAATGAATTCTAAAGGGTGTCCCATAATTCACGCAAAATGTAATTTTGATAGAAAATACAGATTATTAATTAGAAAGCTTAAATTTTTTTATTGATTCACAGAATATACAGATTGGGGGTTATGTATGGAATACATATCGGATAAATCGCCGCCACGGCTTTGCTGGCAAGTACCTAGACCTACGTACCTACCCAGTGCTGCCAGTGTTTTGTCATAAGAATTCCCACGCAAGTGCCAAAAAAAATCCCTTTTTTTCCCTCTCCTGGCTCAAAAAAGTACCTCAGATTTTCCCACACATATTTTACATAGGAAAACAAAAAAAAAAATTACGAAGCAAACAAAACTACCTCAATAACTATGGGGAAAAACCTTAGCGTATTCCACTATGCCTATTTCAACGCCCTTCAAAGGCTTAGGGCCAGCTTCAAAGGTTACGGAAAATTTTTCGGACAATATTATGTGACACAGAACGCTATCCGACAGGTAAAGGAGTATCAGTGTGGCAATAAAATCCCTGTGATACTAGTTTCTAAGATTCTTGTCTGTCAATTATTTATTTACAACTTGTTTGTCATAGTGTTTATGTACTATGAATATTTATTAGGGTTCATGAACAAATTGTTCCAACTACTTTTCGCATAGAGACTGATGTAAAAATTAGTTTTCTAAAAATGCAAATAAATCCATGTTATGGCAGCAATTTACGCTCGTCAACGAAAAAATTATCTGAAACTATATTTTTTCCAACAAAAAAAGTGGAGAACCTCCTAGCCTAAACCCTCTTTCTAATCGGCTTTTATCGGCTAGGATAGGGTAGTCAGTCTTCATTATAGTTATTGCAAAAAAAAGGGGTGGGATTCTGTAAAATACGAAACGAAAACCACTTACGTTTTCACTAAACAGTGAACATGGCTCTATCATATCTGTGGTAATAATAATAAAAATAATAGACAGAGACGTTTTCATTTTACGTTATTTGGCCCCAGGACTTCTTTCTTTTTGTGTCAATACAAGCGCTTGTATGGACGCAGTCAGGTGTATAAAATAAATTGTCTTCCTGAAGTTGAACACGAAAATTAAAGTAAAGTTTCAAAGAACAAAAATTCCCTTTTGTTTGTTCTGGAAAACGGAAAGTTTCCCTTTTTCCCTTTTAGCTCATTTCGAGTACAAATATTCCCTCAAAAAGGGAAATTTCCCACAATCTGTCAGCACTGTACCTACCTACTATTTTAGTGAAATTTTCTATGACAAACCGTTTCGCATAAATATGGCTGAATTTCATTAATACACCTCCAAATTTCCTCTATCCATGGATCCAAGTGACATCTCCGCCGTAGAGCACCTCCCAAATAAATATAAAATTATTTTTCTTATTTCTATAGATCAGCGGTTCCCAATCTTTTTTGATCGCGGAGCACTTTTCAGGAGAGAATTTCCTCCTGGGAGCACTTCGTTCTCCGTATGCCATTTTCCGTAGTTTTTCTATACCTAACTCAATTTTTTTATTTTTTTATTTTTTTCTCAAATTTTATTAATAAATACTTAGCTATTAACAAACTAGCTGTACCCGCCCGGCTTTGCCCGTGCCCAGGAATTGTATTGCTTATGTCTTAGATAATAATGTTTTTTCGTAATGCGAGAAATGAGAATAGGTAAATCGTTTTGGTGGAATTTTCTTTCTGCCTATACCTGAAATACAGCAATACAACCAAAATATAAAAAAAAAAAATGTTGAAAATCGGCCGATATTAAAAAGTCATGGAATTTCACCCCACAGAAGATGTTTTTTGTACCTATAGGAGGTATAAGATTTGAAAGGATTTTGAAAGGAATACTCATGAGCCAATACCTAAGATTGTCTGTAAATTTGAACTCAATCGATTGGGCGGTATTCGAGATATACGACTTTGCATGTTTTTTTGTATGGGCGGTGCCACGCCCCTTTGTCCAATTTTGGAATACTCCTGGGCCAATATCTAAGATTGTATGTAAATTTGAACTCTATCGATTCAGTGGTTTTCGAGATATAAGATTTTGAATGTTTTTTTTTGTATTATGGGAGATGTCACGCCCCTTTGTCGAATTTTTCACCTTTTAAACCTTCTCTGGACTTCCACAAATAATTCAAGACCAAAATTAGCCAAATCGGTCCAGTCGTTCACGAATTTTAGCGAGACTAACGAACAGCAATTCATATTTATATAGGTACTTATATAGAAGTACCTAACGTAAACTAAAAAAAATTGATAAGAAATTCATAAATACATAAACATGCTCTTTAAAAAAATATTTCATAGTTTCAAAGGTTGTAAATATCTATTCTAATGAGAGATATGTCATAAATGTGCCTGTTTGCATCTGCACAATGCTGGTATATCTATGGTTGAATTTGGGACAACTGCAACCGAATATCTGACTCTGCATCGAGACGGAGTCTATACCTATTTTATTTTGGTTCCAACGTAGGCAGAGAATCCTGATTCACACATGTAAGTTGTTGCAAACGGCAGAAGAATTATTTTTGCTTTATATCCGACAAAATTTTGAATTCGTCCTTGAACATACACCAGAATTCTGATAGTGACTTCTTTGTTGCAAAATGTTCCTTTTAGATATAGCAGAATTCGATGTCAAATCTATTAAGCACTCATACTGCTGTTGCGATGTCAGAGAACCTGGTTTTTCAAACGCAGCAGAGTATGGGTTTGCAACCCACACGTTTTCCTTATAGAGTCATGTGGGTCAAGTGTGCGCACTTTTGACTTTGAAGCAGTATTGCTAGTGTAATATAGATTATATACACTAAAGCTTAGTTGGATCTTAAAATTGCATGTTTTAGTTACTTATTAATAAGTAAATAATAGCCAATATAAACAAATTAGGTTAGTTTTTTATTAAAAAATCAAAACTAGTCAAACTGCGTATACTTGCCCCTATGTGGGGGTGAGTGTACGCACAATATGGGTTAAGTGTGCGCAGGATCTAAACATCAACGTTTATAAAGCCTAAACGAGTTTTACAACCAGTGTTGCTTTGCTTTTTTTTATCAAATCAGCAGATTATAAATCTTTAGATAAAAAAGGACATACGGGTACAAATTTAGCGTAACAATAACCATAAGGAACTTATTTAATTTTATTTTCAGAAGACAAAGTTTAACATAATATAAATAAATTCTACTTCACTAAAAAAAATGGTTACAGGGCAGTTTATGAAACAAATTTGTGGTAGTTGTGGTTCATCACTTATCATTAAATGTGAAGAACTTAGATTGTTTGGCGAAACGTGGTCATTTTGTTCTAGTGTTACATCTACTGGACCTGCCGCTTATAAATTTGTCAGTTCCAAAATATCCACTCCTTCAAGACCTACAATTTCTTGATCTGCCGTTTGTTTAAGCTCAAGACATTCTGATTCCACATTGCAGTCGTTGATGTTAAAGAATCGGTAACTTAACTAAAGCAGGCTTTGCGCCTTATCCTCGAAAAGACATTCTTTGAATGGAAAGATTCCTGTAACTGCAAATCCTGAGGCAGCATTTCCAACAGTAACAGCTTTTTAAAATGATTCATTAAATAAAGGCGCCACCTGCCACCTGGGGCCTGTACCACAAAACTACAAGTATTGTACAACAGGCGAATTTTAACAATTAAAAACTGGTTTTGTACCAGAAAGCCTTTGTTAATTGTTAAAATTCGCCTGTTGTACAATACTTGTAGTTTTGTGGTACAGGCCCCTGGTACTGAGTTATAGCCCTTCCAGGACTAAAAAAGTGTTACCATTATTTTTTATTTTATTTATTTATTTTTTTTTATTTATTTTTTTTTTTTTTTTCATTTTAGTTATTATGATTTTTAAATTACCCTCCCGCTTAAATGAAGCGAGATAGACCCTCCATCCCATAGTAAAAAATGCTTGTGTTTAATCCCTCTACAAAAAACCGTTATCAATTTTCGGCGCCTATGTTACAGGAAAATTTATTAGTGAAATAAAAATATTATTTTATCACTTTGAAATGATTTGTGGGGTAAATGTACGCATTCGGGGTAAGTGTTCGTATGCGCACACTTGCCCCAGAATGTTTGCGTACACTTACCCCAAATTGGGTTTTTCTATTCTTTTAGTTAAGATTCAACTAAATAAAGGTAAAACAATACAATTTTCACTCAAACGTAATACCAAAACAAGATATTTGATAATTAATAAGCGTTCACTGCACTACGACACATACACAAACCACTATCATCTTTTAAAAATACAAAAGATTTTTATGGAAACTTACCGTTTTTTTGAAATGTCTTTAATTGTCAAACAAAACACAACACGAAAACTATCAAGACAGCTTTCGAATAGGGTCAGGCATCTACTGAATTGTGCATTTGCACAAATCCTTATTTCCAATTGGTTCTATGAGAAAATCGCTGTGCGCACACTTACCCACTGCGTACAGTTACCCCACATGACTCTAATATTTGCGTGATATTCTTCCGGAAAATAGCAGTGGAAACTATCGAGCAAACCTAGCAAGTGAACGCGAAATGAAACTCATTTAAAATGTCGCCAAGAATAGCCAAATCCATTTCCTCTTTAAATTGGGTCACCATTTGGAAGCTCTAAGGTTTCGATTTTTTACAGATTTAGACCAAAACTCGATTTTCTTTTTAAATTCTTCGACAAGGTTAGTACAGTCCTAGCTAAATTGTAGATATCAGGCAGTTGTGTCAAACTGAATCAAACTGTATCTGAATTTCTTAGGTTAAATAGAGGGCATAGCGACATTATCTCCGCCAACATATCTCCGCCCAGTACATTTTTCGAGCGGAATTATGTCGCATTTAAATCGACATATCTCCAAATGTTAATCATTTATACCTTTATATACATACCTAATGCAAAAGGTAGGTAATTATTTTTTTATTTGTTTAATTTCTGAATAAGTCTATACCAAAAACTGTCAGATAGGCGTCTGTAAGAAAGTTTGGTGTATTTAAAGTATGGGGTGGGTGGCTCACTTCGCTCGCTAACAGGATTTTAACCCTTTTTTCGTAGGGTTTAGCCGCTCACGCGACTTCGTCGCTCCGCTAAGGGTATGTCAAGAATTGTCTGGCAGGCCCCTGGAGCTAAAGTTTAATTATATTTACTCTGGGGTATTTGGCAGTAGGTATAATATTTTTAGTTTTGAAAACGTCATATCTCAGCCAAACTAAGAACGACATATCTCCGCGCGGAGATGATGTTCAGATGCGGAAAAGTTTTCCCTTGGGTTTGGTCGAAAATGCAGCCGTTGAAGTTAATGAAGACTTAAACAATATTCTTAACTGGTCTTTTTTAAAATATCGTCTATATAGATACGCCAATTTTCATAGCTCATTACACAACCTGACGCCCAAAGCAAAGTCGTCGTCAATTAGGAAGGTTCTGACTTCAGCCCTCATTTCGAACAGCTGCGAGAAAGCCACCTTACTTCTACGTAAAGACATGTGCAGACTACCCATGTCATCACAGAATAGGTAGGTACTTTGAATAGCCTTGAATTCTTAGGTCGTGATTTTATATGATTTGTACGTTTTCGTCCAAGACATCTTTTAGGGAGAGTGGCATTTTTTTCATTGCAAGGTTGTGGCGGTGTATGACGCAATGACTACTGCTGTATGCCTTCGCGTTTTGGTTAATTCTTGTGACGGCACCGGTCGTTTTTCCAGTCATGGCCTTGGCACCGTCTGTGCACACATACATGCATTTTGCCCATGGGATCTCATTGACTATGAAGAAATTGTATATTAAATTAAAAATTTCAGGGCCAGTTGTAGTACATAGTTGGAAAAGTCTTGCAGAAAAGCAGATCTTCTTGGAAAGAATGTAGGTATACAATATATTGGTAGGTACACAAATACAATTAAAATTGCCAACCCTGCAAGCCGCAACATCCGTTGATTGAACCGCATTTGCATCGAAAATTGTATGACTTTTATTCGTGAAAGTAAAGTAGCTTTCACATCCTCTGCTAAGTCTCCGATTCGTCGTGATAATGTTTTTTGACAAAGGAACGGTGTCAACTACTGTTTTGGCCTTTCCACCCAACATACTCGTACATTCAACAATGTCCTTAACGCATGGCTTGATTAGCTTTTCAGCGATTGTATGGGCTTCGCCAGCTTGGGCAACTCGGAAACTGCCCAAGTAAGACGCTATCAATGCGTTTTCATTAACTTTCTTTGAGTGGTTACTAATAATTGTTCGGGATTTTCGGCTCATCGTACTTCCTTTTGAAGAAATCAGTAGGTTTGTAGGTATGTACTTGCAATCTGGATGAATCCCTTCAAAGTGACGCTTCATGTTTGCTGGGAACATCGCACTATTCGGCAACACCTTGCCGCAAATTACGCATTGGGGTTTGTTGTCATTTGACTCAACAAATCCTAGATTTAAGTAGGAATCGTGGTAGGTATTTCCTTTTTACTGTTTTTTTCCTGTAGCACTGATCTCCATAGAACTAATAGCCATGTCCAACACTTCAGATAGTTCTAACCCCGCTGTCTCCATTGCGTCCTCATCCAATCCGGCAATCCTGGCACTAGCAATCTCTTCATCCTCCTTCACATGCGTGCGTTTTTACCCATTTCATGCAAGCTCTTCCGCCTCTGCATTACCATTACCGCAATATATGGTACTTATGGGCTGGCATTCAGAATGGAGTCGCCGTGTTTGCATAATATTACGTCCAAATATTTTTTCCGATTTGTTTACAACCCTTGAATTCCCCGCGACTTATTTTAAGACCGCTTGCGCTTGCCTGACGGAGTACCTAGGTATCTACCTCTAGGTAGGTGGAGATTCTGATGTTTTTGTCGACTTAGGTAGATCCTATAAAGGTAGTAGTAGGTTGTAGGTAGCGTCTCCTCAAGTCTTCCACGTTTGTATTAAGTAGGTAGGTATAGCAGCTATCTCTCAGCATCACTGATTCGGAATGACTCTCGTAGACCCAAAGTTTTACTGAAATTTTGGGCGCCTGTGCACATGTCCATCTTTAAACCGTCGGTATGGAGGTCTATGTCATCCTCTTCTGTCAATAGGTAGATAGGTATAGGTAGATACATACTTTCTTATGCAGTTGCTTCTGTCAGGAAGCCTACTAGAAGTAGGCCTAACAATAATCCGTGACGACCAACCTATTTTGATAAATTTTTAGAAACTTTAGTAGAGGCACATACAGTAGAGAGATACGTGTACACCAACACCAACTTGTCTGAATTTGTTTTCCTCAAAAACATGAAATTTGACAACGCAGCACATCGAAAGTATACCTACACGCAAGCACGAACAGCAAAAACAGATTTCACAAAATTTCAAGCAAAAAATAAATAAAAATGTCGAATGGGCACCTCCGATCCGATACGGCCTCGACAAAAAAGAACAAAAAAGTTTATTCATTATTCCCCGTTTATGATTCTCTTCACTTCATACAGTATTCGCTGTTATTTCTGAATTCGCCTCACCAACTACATCTACAATCCACAGCCGCATACACATGTGAATTTCGTGTCATTTTCTATATGGTATAAAATAAACATCAGCTTCACACACTCTCACAGCTTGGTATTCAAAACAATTTTAACGTCATCAAAGGCGATTGCCAAATCTCACTACGAAAGTGGAGCAAAATCAGCGCGAAATTCAACCAAAAAGCTCTGTACAAACAGACACATCTACACAGCCAGAATTCGCTGTAAACATTTCCAAATCGATAAATGTTCGGCTAATAGCCGAGCAAACCCGAAGTTACATCGTTTTCCTCTTCACACAATTATCTGCTCTGTTACCATGCTGTTTCCCTGTTTCGTTGATTCCAATTTCCATTCAAGTGGAGAGTTTGCTTAGTTTGAAAGGAAAACAAACTAAACTATTTTGCTGTGCGTTCCAAACTCCAATGTATGGGTGAGAAGAAGATGGATTTTTCTTTATAAAACGAATGATGGAGAATGACAGAAACGAAAGAGCGACAGAGAGAGAGAAAGGAAGAATGCGATGGAGAAACTCATCGAATTCGAAACGAAGGTGCGTTGTGCGTGGCTTGGTTCCAGGTCCAGCTCCAGCTCCAAACCGACTGCATCGCTAAAAGTATTGTTAGCACCAGCGCATCGATGAAGATGGAGAACGATGAACGAGTAAACAAAAACATATCAGTAAAATAGGTACGGGAAAAGTTTCCACGCCAAAAATTGGAGAGAAAATTTACAATTTCTGGAATGGTTTTGGACATGCGCCCCAAGACGGGTGGATATAGAAAATTTGTGGAAATGTTCCGCAATCACGGACAAGAATTCCAAGAGAATTTTTTTTGGGGCGGTTGCGTAAGAATAATTTAACTTCATAGATTCAACTGAAATATGGATAAATAGCAGACAGGTAAGTACCTATAAGGCGTCTGAGAATAGGTAACACAGCTCGAAACTCCAAAGGTAGTGATGGAACGACTTGCTGACGAAGGAAATATTTTTGAAGCTATTCTGGGCCGATATATGTAGGTATCTACCTAGGTATATCGATATCCTTATGTAGATACAGATATACCTAGGTAGGTAGGTACATAGATATCTTATATCGCTATCTAAACGGGTGGCAGGTGCCAATTAAATTAAGCAAAATGCTATAGCAGAGGACCAGAGGTACCGTTCCAGGCGTCATAGTCTACATGAGTAATTCTTTTGAGACCCAGCAATTTATAGGGCTCTACTTAGTCCGTTTGAATATGATGCTAGGCTGGTAGGTACTTAGGTATAGAAAGTTAGATACTAGGTAGGTATACCTTACACCTACCATGACGAACTCTGCATTCTAAAGTCCGCATATTGTACTCATATACCTACATAGTGAATATTGTCAAAATGTCTATCAATAGAGATATATCTACAATAGCAGTTTTTAGTTAATAAATCTACCGCCTATGCCTAAAGGCTTGACTTATCAGGATAACTTTGACGCGTTGAGACATCTGTAAGAAATCCCTTCAATCGTATCTCTATGTTTTTGCCAGATGGTTTATTGACAGATGCGCAGAACGAAACGAAAATGAATGCTCGGAATATAGATAGATTAGATATTACCTTGTACTTATTCATATAGGTACCTTGACCCATGACATGATGACTATGAACTCTTGATCAGCTCGCCAGATGATAGGTATATCTATCTGTAAAAACAGCACTCAGCATTTAACTATACTTAGGCACCTAGCGCATTATAAATCTTCTATAGACTGTATCACTTTAAATATATCTACATACCTACCTACCTACCAACTTCTCTAGCAAAAGGTATACCTACCTAATTCGTCAGTTTTTCAATGTTTTTCAAGGGCGTAGGTACCTACCTATATGCCATTTTAAAAGGCTCCTAGTTTAGACCTCACTTAACCTAAATAAATAGACAGATAAGTAGGTAAGGTGCCTTGAGGTAGGTAGGTATAGATATCTATAGATGTGCATGGCTTTGTGGTTAGTGAGTTCGACTGAATAAGGGAAGGGGCTATAGTTTCAATTTCTGAAAAGAGTTCTCACTGCCGCACATTTCGTGAATTGCTGGTCTGACTAACATTCTGAGAAAGATTTCTAGGTACATTCAGTTCCTTCCAGTAGGTACTGCATAAAATTGCGGGGATCCCTTCACTTCGTCACAAAATCAAATTTTTAAACCCTGGTTATGGAGCTTTTGCGCTTATCGCCTACCTATGCAGTTATTTTTATTATTATTTTTTACTATATCTACATAACTACACTTAGGAACCTACCTAAACCTATATCTACCACATTCCTTTTTAATAATTACTGAGGCATTGGTAGATACTACTAAACCGAACTCATTTCTTCAGTTCCTATCCTATTCATATCTCCATTCCATTGATCCAAATCTTCAGATTCCGGTGAGAACAACCGACAATACCAGTAGATACCTACAACCATGCCTACAACATACTAAGTATAGAAAAAGTTCCAGTCGTCCCCATCATACCTAAAAATACTTAGACGAAATAAAAAAATATGTTCCCTTTATCCCATGCCCTCCGCAATCATGCATTCATTCATCCCGCAAATAAATTCCTAAAATTTTCAATCGGCTTGGCGTTAAAATGGAGTCTTTACCGACTACAGTCTACCTGCCACTACCATACCAACCAGTTACCACAGGCAGTTGGCAACGCACTGAAACTAAAACCAATGGAATGAATGAAAAACCGCTGTCGCGTTGTCCCTTGGCTCTCGGATTTCCCCTCTTTTAATTGTATTGGTTCGTGCTCACCCCTAGAAAAATTGTGGGCAGCCCATCAAAGCCGAACACAGCCGAAGCAGTGCAACTCGATGCTGATTGGTGAAGACGGTGTCTGACTGGTAGCCGAAGTCACCCGAAGTTGAACTGTTGTGCTCGTGTTTGGTTGAAAATGGAATGCGGGAAGTGGGAAATTGTGGAAGGGGCTGATAGACGATAAATGAAAATGAAAGGAGAGGATTGGTAAAATAAAGGCATAAAGCATTCGTGTAGAGTGGAGAGAAGTCCGATGAAAATGAGAGAACGAGCCGAGAGCGAGAAAATAGTTTTGTGAAGAGTGGAATGTGGATATGGAATTGGAATATGGAAAACTGTTTTTTTTTTTTTTTTTTTATGGAAAGGTGTTGGCGGGGTACTGTACTGTTTGTATTGTTATTGTAGTTGGTTTATACAAAGGTACACTGGTACGCTGTACTGTACACTTGTGCACTGTACATTCTGTTCATAGTTCAGTGATAAACTGTAAATGCTTATTGGAATTTACGCATAAGTTAGGATATTAGGTAAGTGTGAGTGAGTGAGTATTTCGAGTGTGATTACTGAAATGAATATTTAGATACCTACCTACCCATCTACAATACAAAGGTCCATAATATCGAATTGAGCTATAATAATGGACAATTATAAAACCTCTTACAAACAGTACCTATTGCAAATAGGATTGCAATTACTACGAACTTTTGGTAGATATGGAGCCCACAACTTCATAACCTAATTAACAAGCACGTAGCGTAGACTAGACAAATATCTAGCCATACATATCTATGTACATGAATAGGTACATGATCCATCTACATATGTATGTTAGAGCACATAACATAATTTTGTAGTAGGTACCCGACTGTGTTTTATGAATCTCTGTATGCCTAGTCTAGAGGATATTATTGCCACTAAAAAAAGGGAATCCGGTCAAATCTGACCGAATGACCGGATTTTTATTTTCTAAATCCGGTCAAAAAATCCGATCAATAGTTAAAATGAGAATTTTTGACCTGAAACCCGGTCAAAAATAGAAAATACATACGTTTTTATAATATGTGAATCTTGAGTTTGTGAACCTGTTTTTTATTTCATTTGTTTAAAATTTACTGAAACTAATTTTGCATATTATATGACATGTTTTAAGTTCTGAAATACACTTTTAGTGCATGGCCATACACGCCTTCCAATGAACGTCGTTTCCAGCGACACAGGTAGATTTTGAGTGAGTAAAGGAGAACGGTAGATAGCATAGAAAATCCACTTTCAGAAATAATTCTGGCACGTTCTTTTTCGCACCATTGTGCTTTCGATACAAATCTTCATTTGATATTTGCGTTCACAGAGTGAGGACGTCAAAAACGGGCGTCCGCTTCGGCTTAACTATAGAATTTGTTTGTGTTTTCAATTTCACTATTCTTTTACCTGCCAAATTTTATTTCATTGCAATGATGCCTGAGTGTAGCCAAATCGTTAATGGATGTACTAAGGCCGTGTGTCAATTGGGCTAAATAATAATTCTCGGATAATTTTCTGACACTTGAAAAAAGTAGTTCACCAAACTCCAATGTAAGATTTATCGAATTTCAAACTTAATTGAAATTCATTGTTTAATTTCCTCTTCAACATTCTAGCAGAAGAAATCGTCAAAAAATTAGCCTATAAGATAATTTATTATTCTGCTCCTGGAGCAGAATTCCGTGCGTGATGTTGTAGTCCCATTATTCGCATTAAATTGGTTGCTGTTTGAACTTGGGAGCATGTTCGTAATATATATATGGCAAAGTTTTTTTCAAATTATAGAAATCTATGTATCTCTATTTATAGTCAGTAGGACAATTTTATTTTTCCAGTCAAAAAAGAGATTTCGGGTTAAAAACATTTTTCGATCCGGTCAAAAAACGGTTAGGCCGGATTTCAAAATTTCGGTCAGATATGACCGGCATCCGGTCAGAATGGCATCACTGATTATGACTAACTGCATGAAGGGTTGCATTTAAGTGAGGAGTGGTGAGTGCAACGCACTTTTCCAATTCCCTACTAGACTTACTCACTAAACCCAAACAAGAAATGTGATATGGTATGCCAATGCATTAGGTCGTCCGCACATTGGATACGAATTTGTAACGTACGTAAACATGAATACTTATACTGGTCGTACGAATTGAATGCGAACACCGAATACGATTTTTTCCTTAAACAGGCTGTGTCCCGGTAGCTTCAATTTTGGGCCTGATGAATATTCTGTATATTGAAGATAATTTTCTCCTAACTCGGAGATTGCGGCGGCCGGCGTCGTCACTATCGTAGAACCGAATATTTAAAAAGAGATTAATTCAGTGAACTTCATCATATTATGGAAGACTTGCTATATAATCCAACAAGAGTATCGCTATCTACATTGATAGTCAGGCTGCGCTAAAGGCGCTAGAGTCCTTCATCATCAAATCTGAACTATAGTCAGGAGCTGCCGCACAATGCTCAGAGCACTATGCGCGCAGAACCAGGTCAGATTGTGTTGGGTACCCGGACACTGAGATATTGAGGGTAACGAACGGGCTGATGTTCTGGTCCACCTAATGAAACAATTGAGGGCATAAAACCACCAATAGCCGTGGCCAAGAGAATTATTCTCGAGAATATTAAAAATAAGGCAGATCAGAGATGGTTGAATATAGTAGGGCACAGGGTCTCAAAGGCTCTGTGGCCTAACCTAGATCGGAAAAAATCTGTAGAATTACTAAAGCTCAGCAGATCAAGGCTACGAATGGCAATAGGGATACTCTCTGGGCACTGTCTTCTCAGGAAGCACGCCATGAGATTAGGTCTAACAGATACAGACATATGCAGGTATTGCGAAGACTTACAGGTCACAGAGGATATAACTCATCTCCTCTGTGAATGTCAAGCTATTGCTCGGTACAGGAGGAAATACCTTGGTAGGTACTTCTTCGACAATTTGGAGGAGGTTGGCCTCGCAAACAAAATTGAAGCAAAAGTAATTTTCAGATTCTGTAGGGAAGTTAATTGTATGGGCGAAGTGGTTTAGGTTGTTTGACCGTTAAGGTTCCCCAGCGATGGCGATGGGTCTAATATGGTGCCTAGTCCAATGTGATGAACTCACACCCTATTCAACCTAACCTAACCTAACCTACTATATAATGACCCCATACTGTCCGTACCTTGTGTTCCATACCCCCTTTTGTGTCCGTAAACCAAGTTAATATATTTTCAATGTTTCATTTCAACGTACGAAAGTGTTTAAGAATTCTAACAAGTTCAGATTGTTTTCGGACATCGGAAGCGGAACTACACATACATATACGTACGACTAACTCGCATCCAATGTGCGGTGCGGGCTCCCATTGTACCTACTTAGAAAGACGGGATCGTTCGTCCGTTTTCGTACCAGATCGCACGAGTCAAATTCGTACGAAAACGCTTCCAATGTGCGGCCGGCCTTAAATTTTGTTTTCGTTACCTACTGGTAAAAAATAAATTTTAAAAAACATTTTGTAATAGTTTATTTTAAAGATGAGTTCAAGTTCAACTGATCGCGATGACTTCGGTGCAGGTCAATCGAATAAACACTGTCATACGTGAAGTTAGTTTTTGTTTTTCATAATTTTAGTTATAAATACATACATACTATACACAATTATGTCTTAATTATTGTTTTTTTTTTACCTTTGTGCCTTATAATAAAAGTTTAACACATGAATTGAAACTTTCTTCGTTATTTATCTTTTTTACCAAAAAGGCATAATTTTTTTCGGAATGAGGCATAAAATCTTCGATCCGGGTTGGCAACACTGCGTCACTCTTCAGTCGATCCAGAGGAGCCGTCGAGATTTGTCGATGCGCCACAGAATTCGTGCGGTCCGGTAATCAATTTTTAGAGAGATGTTTGGGGTTTCTCTATTATGTATGTATATGAGGTAAGTAATTTTACACTTATCTACTGACTAACTGACTCCGTTACGCTCCTTACTTTTCATATATTTTTCTTTATATTAAAATAAAGTAAGCCGGTGGGTATTTGAATAAATTTTAAAATTTTCAAAATTTCAGTTTTCTCATTATGCAAATTTCCACCGCCTACTTTTCATGTACATATTTAAATTTTCTTCATGGTTCAAACGTTCAAACTTAATGAGACTGATGCTGGGCAAGGAAATTGGCAAATAAGCAAAAACCAGTGATGCTACACGTAGGGAAAAATCCCTACATGTAGGTATTTTCGACTAAAAAACTGCTCCGTAGGGGAAAAAGGACAGATTTTTAATACTTAAAACCGTTTGCTGTAAACGTAGGTATTTTTTATATTTTATAGAAAATTCCTGATAAACGATATTTTTTTTCCAATGTTTTCGTATTTCTATACTCTATAGAAACTAGATTTTTGAGATCTTGCTACATACATACAACATACCTCTTACCCTGAATTAACACTTTTATTTCCAGCTTAACGTTTTTCACCCAAGCATACTCATTGTCTTGACTTAAAAGTCATTGTCGAAAGGCGTTGGCCGTATTCAAGTATCTATTCAAAGTAAGTCGACTTGTCTGGATTCAAATTTACCTGAATGTGAAAACTAACTTAAATTGTCGGTATGTCACTTCTTGACAGCTGTGATTTTTTATTTGTATAGACGTCAGAATTAGTGAAATAATCTATTTGATTCTGCCGGCAAAAGTTGTGAAATACAACTATTCTGAAATTTACCACTTAAAGGGAATACAAATGAAGAAGATCAATGCATTTTTTTAAATAAAAATTAATTAAAATAAAAACAGCATTTGAACACTTTTCTTTTAATTTTTCCAAATATTATGTAGGCAAACAGATTTGTAGGGGAAATCTTACGTCGGTAGGGAATTTTTGGACGCGTGGTAGGTATTTTTATTTTTTGAATGTACGATCACTGGCCCAAACCCTTTGTCCTAGAAAGCTGAAATTTTGCTCAGATGTTCCCTTTACATTTTGGAAATTTTGCTTTGCGCCGAGTTATTGCCAATGATCCCAATGAGGCCTATAACGAACCATTCGTCGTATCAATTTGAAATTTTGTACATTAATAAAGCTTAGTACGCTGCTCGAGGTAAATTTTAACTCCCATACAAAATTCTCCCCAACATTTTGATGAGCTAAATTTAAGCGAAAATTCATTTCGGACTGTACTGCATTTATCTGTCACAATTTAGCTCTCCCATTAATTGTTCGGCAGTCGGCACATATTTTCACGCTAAAGTTTTAACAGATCATGTCGGTTTTTTTCGTGTTGTGTTTTTGTGTTGCGGAAAATTAATAATGATTCAATGAATACCTCGATGAGAAATCCTTTGAAAGTGATAAATTAAAGATCAAGAAATAACAGACAAGGAAAAAAGAAAGTATGTACAACGAAAATATAGCCTTATTTCGCAGAGCCGTCAGAAATGCTTTCAAATTCATGGTGAACGGAGGCTAAGACCACGCTGAGCGGTAAGCGTCATTTCTGTTACCTCTACCGGCAAACTGTGGATTGTTGCGGGAGAAAATTGGGCAAGATTTTACTTTACTGCCCATTCGAAAATAACGGTTTTTTACACAGTCCGATTGATTTCAGTGCCCTGAACACAAATCTAAAAAAAAAAAAAAAAATCGGCGGTCTCTCACCGTTTGGAAGTGGCACGCCCCCAAAGTTTCAAAAATACCACATGAAATATTACCAAAATTTCAAGAACGGAGTGTCCAATCTTTGTAAAATAAATTTATTTATATTCCCTAAATGTGCAGTTAGCCGGATCCGATTTTGATGAAACTTTTTTTATAAGTTAACTGCACATTGAGGGAATATTAAAAAATTAAATTTACAAAAATTGGACACTCCATATCTGAAGTGGTGGTACTATTTTATTTAGTATTTTTCGAACTTTGGGGGCGTGCCACGCCCAAAAGGTAAAGAGTCCGCCAGATTTGCAGTTTGCAGATTTGAGCTCAGCGCATTAAAGTCAATCGGAATAAATAAAAAAAAGTATTTTTTTCGAATGGGCAGTAAAGTAAAATCTAGCCGAAAATTGTACATATCTAATTATTGTCTTCATTTTGTATAGATAAATAGATAAAGGATTAGGTACCTACTTCATAAGAAAAAAATTATTGAATTTCATATCTACTATATCTAAGTCATTTCCAACCACTGGGGCTCGAGTTATTGGCTATGATTCCTTTTTAAGGGGGCCCTTTTCTTAACTCAAGAACCGATCGTCGTATCGATTTGAAACTTTGTAAGACGTCCCAACCTCGGTCGCCGTTGAATATGCTTTTCGCTTCATCTAACTCCAGCGTCTAGCGTACGTACTCTAAAGATATTCAACCGGAATTCTGTAAGAATAGGGTAATACATCTACCTAAGAAAGTGGTCGATTTTTTTTGTGTGTTGGGAATTCGCTGAAAGGAAAAATCATCGAAAGACATTGCAGAGCTATTTAAGTACTCGAGGGATGCTTCTGCAATAGTGAATGACTTTAACCAGATCTAAAAAAACTCCCGAGGGGACTGACTGTCGTCATCCCTTATTGGATTGCACCTAGTCGTTCGAATAATCGGCAATTTATTTTTGATTCATTTTAAAAAAAATTAGAGGATAAATCCGCCGTTTGACGGATTTCTATACTTTTTTGATTGAAAATATTACCTACTTTATTGGTCTTAACTAACTCTTATAGATCAAGAGGTTTTACCCCTTAATCTGATTACATTGTCAGTATTTAAAAGTTCTGTTATTTCTAAAGCTAAGTGTCCCAAATGTCTTACAACCGTCTGAACTTACAATTTTGTCTTACAATATTGTCAGAAATGTTATTGTCAGCCAATTTTAAGACATCCATCTGACAATGAAATTGTCAGGTTGCTGACGATCGTCTGAACCAGTCTGAACACACAATTTTTTGTATTGTCAGACAATTAGGACATTGTAAGACTCATTGGATATTGTCAGATGTCGTTGTTTATGGAAGCTGACAATAGCTTACAATTGCTTCATTGTCAGCCAATATAACCAGTAGTTTACGAGCGAAATCGAAGTTAGCTTTTAAACGATGGAAAATAATTCAGAAGATATTGATTATTGATATGAACAACTGTGGAAATTGGAATTTAAAATGTAATTGGAATTGTAAAAGTCGAAAAAAATTGTACAGGAAGAAAGTACAGAGTGAATGGGGTTGTTGGATGCGCAGAGTATAGACTATACCTATACCTGTTGTATCTGTACTACAGTCTCAGCCCCGTCGTCGTTTATTATTAATTTTTATATTTTATTCCAATTGATATATTAAAAATAAGCGAGGGTTACTATAGATAATTCATATAATATATTGCTACGATTCTAGATACTACATTTACTTTCTTTATTTTTCGATAAATAAATGTATGAATTGTTTACTGGGTATAATTTTCTAGTTTGGGATGGTATAAGTCATCCAAGTTTTCTAAGAACCGTAGCTAATGGCTGACCATTTTTAATATTTTAATTATCTTAAATTTGCGATCACTCAAGTCACAATAACATTTTCATGTTCGGCAATCATTTAAGTTGCGCTCATTCTCTCTTAAATCTTTTGCGATCATTTAAGTCACAACGAGAATTTCATATTTGCAATCATTGAAGTTGCACTGTCTCTTGTTTTTTTTATTTGGCAATCATTGAAGTCGCACTCACTGTATCATTATTATTATTTTTTTATTTGGCAATCATTGAAGTCGCTCTCGTAAAAAATCTATTTTGCAAACATTGACACATCCCATTCACATCTCATATACGTTGTATTACAACGAGGAAAACAAGATGGTTTTCTTATTTGGCCAGAACAAACAAAAACACACGTCGCCGCACAACCATGAACCTTTGTTACATGTTTTTTTTAAATAACTCCAAACACGAACAAATGAATCGGATACATTTTAATTTGTATAATAAAGGTCCTTCTTTTTATTATGTATATTCTCACCAGCCATTCCGTTCTATTTTTTTTTTTTGTGGTTGTTTTATCCTCGTCGCCAATGTTGTATCTGTACTACAGTCTCAGCCCCGTCGTCGTTTATTATTAATTTTTATATTTTATTCCAATTGATATATTAGAAATAAACGAGGGTTACTATAGCTAATTCATATAATATATTGCTACGATTCTAGATAGGTACTACAATACCCAAAGAAGCCCTGTGGTAAGAGGAAGAGGTAATAAAGGAAAAAAAAGTTGGGCCAAGTTGCCAATGAAACCGTCTCGATTTCCTGGATGATCGCGCGCATATTGGTGGTGTCTTGATGTGTGGATTCACCAAAGCTAGAATTTCATCGGATTGTGTTGGGTCCATTCGCAAAAAATTGCGATAAAGTTCCGGCTCCTCAGCTTGCTATTAGGAGTAGAATCTTTCCTTCTGACAACGGGCCACACAATCCGTCGTTTTTGTATCAATTCATCATCCTCGCAGTCTTCTAACACGTAGGCAGTTAAAATCTCTCAAGTACAATATTTTGTTCCATTATCCGTAAAACAACCCACAAGGCTTTGAATTTATCTGACAATGTCTGACAACCGACAATTTTTCATATTCAAATATCTTCCGACCGTGTGAACATCCAATTTTCAACCTGACAACGTTGTCAAAAAAGTCATTGTCAGACCATTGTAAAACATCCATCTGACAATGAAATTGTAAGACAAAATTTAGGACAAAATCTTACAACCGTTTGAACGCACAATTTTGTTTGTACTACTTAGCTTAAGTCGCCTGCATTCTGTCAAATAGATCAGTTTACTTATTGAAGTTTAGTCTCAGCTGTTTTGAACTGATTTTGTTCCAGTAGGTATCTCCGAATCACATCGCCAAAACAATTCGGTAGGTATCTACTATGTGATTAACGGCAATCCACAAGCCACAACCATTACATACGTTTACGTTCCCAGGTGTTAATTAGACACTCGCAAATTGCACCCCAAATGACCGTTCGTTTCGTGCATGGCAATCATTGAAAACGCAAACAATTAGTACGTTCCCATTAATTGGTAACATTTGCGTGCATTGAGTTCATATGTCAAAATCGCCCCCCACGTGTTACCATTCTCACAGAATTAATTGTAATGATGATTTAACTACACAGCTACATGGGCACTTTCAGATTTCTTCAGGCAGACGCAGACATTTCAATCTCTGCTCATACGTTTATCAAACGCAAACCCACAAACCCATTGTATAATTCGGCTCGGTCACTGAATGTATAGCTATCTATAGGAACCCAACCGAACATTTATCTCATTAGCGATACACAACGAAAATTAAGATAAACGATATCGTATTCGTATCGTAATCCCCGAGAGATACATTCTCCGCATCAGCGTGTCAGTGAGTTGTTGTTTGGCTGTGTCGCTGTGTGTTTGGTTATTTGGTTGTTTGTAGCCGTTCCGGTCAGTGAATACAGGCGCTTGGAGCGCACTACTGAGACTGACGCCGTCGTCGTGTCCGTCCAAATCCAACCGACAATAACAAAATTATGTATCTCCATCTTCACATCGCCGTCGCGTCGTTTAGGTCGAAATAGCATGGCGTGGAGATGGAGCGATTCGGCTGCTGGCAGCTCGAACAAGGTGTTGAATTTCTTACGGCCGACAATCTTAAGAAAGAATCTCCGCGCCGCCGCTGCGCTGTGGCTGATGAGGTTTTTTACGGTTTTGTTTCTGTTTCATTTGGGCCCGAAGAATGTGCTCATTATGCTCTCGAAGTTATGGTTCATCTATTCGTCGATTGTCGAGTGGAAATAGAAATATCGTTAGGCATGGACTGACTTCGTTGTTAATTGTTTAATTTGTTTGGGGCTCGAAATAATAATGACCGTGGATGCAAATTGAATAATGAACTTATTGACAAAGTGGACTCTCTGTACATCGCGGGTACCTACTCATATTCACTGTAGTCAGTGCAGCTCAGTGACTGACTGTGAGTTTAGTGTCGTGACTCGATCGTTTAAACTGCGTTCTGTCGTTTGCGTTGTTTGACATGAAAGTGAAATCAAGCAGTAGACTCGCTTATGAGTTGTGTCATTGATGTAACGAAACTCATTAGTGGCACGTCAGCGGAGGAACGATTTCAAAAATCTTTTTCCTAATGACATCACATATAAAAAACAAAATTGACTTTTAACTTTGGGCACTGAAAGTGTAATCACCTAAATTACAGTCTTTTTTTGCAATTTGTCGTGTGGGAAGGAGCTGAATATTAAGTTTTATACCACCCGCACTGCAGTCGTGTAGTGTCATCTGCATGCACTGCACATACTTTTATAGTTTATAAAACATCGAGATCGGTTGGAAGAGCACTCGAAGCAACGCCAAAGTGGTAAGAAGGACATACATATATCAACTTTCCGTAAGACGTATGGTATCTGTAACTGTCAGCTAGTAATCTTTTTTTGACAGTGACTGTAGTTTAGGGAGTTTTTGTACCAATTTCACCTACAGAGACAATGAAGGCAAATGGATATTTTAAGGTCCGATAGAACTTGAGCCTTAAAATATCCTCAAAAGAGCCTTATCACATAATCGTGGAATCAGAAAACCTTCTGAAGGGTTTTCCGAATAGGAATGGATAGATGCGAGGTCAAATTGTCGATGACTCTGGGCATATAAGATCAGGCTGAATTTGGTCGGGCGATGGCATGGGTTATATGTGTAGCACCGATCGTTTGCGGCTTATTGGCATAGACTTTGCGACTTAAAACTTGTGGAAACCCCACAAGAAAAAGTCTAACAGGGTTAAATCGCACGATCTCGGTGGCCAGTTCAAATCGCCTCTGCGCTTGAGATAAACTTCGCTCGGGTAGAATGTCCGCATTGTGATATCAAAATTGGTCATCATTGATCGGTAGAGCTCTCCGTTTATAGTGACGGCAATACGATCATCATTTTCGAACAAATACGGGACCAGAATCCACAAAAATGGACCTCGTCCATGCTCCTGAACCCAGTCGGCGAACACAAGGCGTTGTCTATAATCGTTTCCATCCAGTTTCTGCGTCAGATTGATTTTATGCGGATGTAGGCCCAAGTCCCGACCCGAAATTCGCCAAATTGATGTCTTCGAAAGGCTAAGATTTTGTAAGAGGCCTAGAATTGACTGCCTTGGGTTCTCCTCTACACACTCGGGGGCGATGTTTCAGCAGATCTTGCGTTTCGTGGACGTATGGAAATTAACTTATTATAGCTGTCCCTATATTGGAAAACCCCTTTATAAGCGAGGCTCGCGAACCGACGAATGATTTTCAAAGTATACATATAAATTTGTACAAATTGATAGTTGCTCAAGCGTGAGAAGGTATATCCTTGATGATTTGCCAGTATATGGTAGCTAATGGGCCCATTCCCTTCCAAAAAGCAGAGCCCAACAAAGCAGTACTATATGCGATGGTTAATTTTATTGATCTTACACTTTTCTCTGAGGTCCTTTCATAACTCTCCTGGTTTATCTTATCGGATCTTTGGAGCTGACGTGGTGAGTGCCGAACATCTAAGCTCTTCATCACTGAAGCTCCTTCTCATCTTTCTTCGAAAGACGGGAAAACTAAGTACAGTAAAGTTAGGTGTCTGTTTGGCAGTACAATACCCCAGTAGTTGTGTCTGAGTCTGAGTGCTCCATCGGATAATAGCAACCTCGGTAAAAAAACAAAAAACCGGTTCCGTACTTGGGAAGATTCCGTACTTGGGCAGAGTTGATATCTTGATATCTTGATAGACCTAGGTACAGTTTTTTGTATGAAGGAAAATATTGTTTTCACTAAATTACTAGTTACTCCAAAACCAATCAATGTATCGCTGTCATTGGTATTTGTCGTTTAACTAGGGGTTATACCTGATGTTGTGTGCAAATTTCAGCCTTCTGCACCAATTAGTTCTTGAGATAAAACTAGGAACAAAATTGGGTTAGTGGGTTCGGACAGCCGGACAGACATCGTAGCGAAATCCCTATGGGAACGGAACCTTAAAAAAGACTGGTTTAAAGTTCGTCCTGCCCTTGCTCCCTTTTCTGTATTTGAGCCATCTGTGGAGATAGCTATAGGTATATATAGCCGACTATTCGGTTTTTGTTTCGGTTTTCATTTCGATCTCTAACGTGGGTGATAGGACGTTATACCATACCACTAAAAGTAAGTATACGGCCAGATTGTTCTATTTAAAGGAAACTGGGGAAAGTGATTGCGGAAAACCAATTGCTTATTTCTATTTCTTTCTTTATGTTTTTGTTTCGGTTCTGTGGCTTGGTATGACATTTAATTTTAGTGTTGTCTTCTTTAATCGCCTTCGGGATTTGCCTACGATACTCGGTCGCTTAACCAATACTGACTCTTAGTGCGCCGTTTCATTTTTTGAGTTACCTTCATAATGTCATCCACAATCTCGAACCCCATCATATTGCTCTTCCAGTTCCCGATTAAAGATTTCTCTGAATGGGCCTACCTATTTACCCAAATACCGTTTCACATTTATCTCTTGTTTAAGTTAAGTTAAGTTAATTACTGAAACTTATAACTCCTTAAATTCTGTTGCTGATTTTTTAAACGACAATTCAGGAGGGCGACAGCTTGCTTGTCAAATCTAGATAATCTAATTAATAAATTTCATCCTATCTGCGCACCAGTAAATTATTTCCAAATTAAGTCCTTTATCCTCGTAAAAAGCGCATACCTTCTCTAATCTAATGCGCGCCAGTGTGTTGTCCATAAAAAAGATAATAAAATGCCAATTCTATTCAGGTCTCCCTGGGACCTGGGACATGCAGGACATGCCGAACAAAAATGTCCACCCACCCAGTTTTCATTTTGGTTGCAATTTCCGGTGGATAACTGATTTTTGGGCAAAACCCACCAGCATCAGCAAAAGTAATGCAAAAATAAAACTAACAAAAGAATTTCGTAAAAAAAATAAGCAAACCGAAGGAAGGGGCGCCTTTATCGCCTTCCTGTAACCCTCTTAATCGAAATAAGGGATGAATGCTGCTATATTTTCATAGTACAAGTAGGGATGAACCATAGAATGCTGGAAAGCATTTCCATTATTCATGCTCCACTAACGAGTCCTCGTTCTCGACAAGCAAACTACCCTCTTTACTATGCCCGAGTGGCAGGCAAGTATGAAAATCATTTGTAGATTCAGAAGAAGACTGCGAGCGGGGGAGGGGGAATCAAATGAGTGTTGAATTTCCGCCCTAATGAGGCTTTTACGCGTTCCGGACTACAAAAGAGAGAAAAAAAAAGTACTCCGAAGTAGTCCTACATTTTTATGTTGCCTTTTTGGTCTATTTGGGTTCATCTCTTCCGCTTCGGGGTGTCTTTTGTGGGCGAATATATAGCAAAGTGGATAATAAATTCGACAGCAACTCATTAGGAAAAATTGTACCTTGGTGATGTTCTTTGCGCTATATATGCATTGGAGGTGAACAATAGAAAAGTCTTTCTGTCCCACTGAAGGAAATTGATAGTGTAAGATAAATATCGTGTCAGAGCGCGCACACTGACAATTGAGGTCTGTTTCTATTAATTATGAATAACTTTGTAGTGAGGGTATCTATCTGGCTTATGCACGATATCATCATGCTGTCTGTAGTGTTTTCGAGTTAAATTAGACCAAAGTGGGGGTAAATTTAATTAAGATAGGGAAATCGGAAAATTAATTCCAAGTATAGAGGTTAATTAGGTATCGAGAGTTGAATAGAGTTGAAGACGTTAAAGGTGGTTAAAGATAATGTAGGCCTTTGTTCAATGCTATGTTGAGAGTTCGATTGGATTATGTAGGCACTGGTTTATTGTCAACAAACTGGAAAACATCACAAACCGTCCCATTGAGGGTTCAATAGGCCATAAAAGCAGGTAGAATTACACTAAACACTCTGTATTGCATATGGCATTGCTATTGAGCTATAGTTCAAAATATCAAGAATATTGAACACCTCTTCCTCCAACTCTTTGCACTTAATGCGGATTACAATTTGGCATATGCGATCTACGAAGATGCGAGGCACCAATGGTCTCTAATCTATAACATACCTAAACAATGACTGGGCAGCATCAACAACATAAACGACACAATAAATAACTGTATAGTACTATAACAGTGTCTACTTATCAACAACAACAACAACAACAACAACAACAACAACAACAACAACAACTGCAACAATATCGACGATAATAACAACGCCCTACAACGTGTGTCTAGGTCTACCCGAGCTTGATTTGAAAACGAAACGTAGGTTATGTTAGGTTCATTATGTCTATGTGGTTACGAGCAATGGCGCTTTACCTTCACAGAGTACCTAGATAATATCCTCTGCGAAATCTAGGTCATCGCAATTCGTACTTGTATAAGTGTTCATTAAACCTTATCTCATTGCATGCTCCCCCGATGATCTCCCGATAGATCTCCTGACCTTTAATAATTCTCTAGATTTTTTTTCGATAGAATTCAGGCATTTGAAACTTTGCACTCTTCTATAAGTTTATCCATTTTAGGTCGAGGGTAATTTATTTATTGGAAGCTCTGCTCCTTTTTTGGTCAGTATATCGGCATCATACTTTCGTCTTTATATAACAGAGTCGTAGTTTGTCCAGGTATCCTTTCTACATATCTAATCTACATATAAGAACAATAATATGCATAGGAAAAGCAAGGTGTCCTGTAAGAATGCCACAAAGTTTCGTCTACAGTCTTTTCTGTTGAGAGATAACAGGCCCTGATCAAGGACGCAGGAAGACCCAACACAGATGCATGTTCCGAGAAATCATTCTCTGAATCTTGCTTAGCAGTCTCATCGGAGATCACATTTCCCGCAATCACAGTGAGACGGGGAACTGGGACTCAGAAAAGTCTTTGAAAAGGGTAACCAGATCATCCAACCGCGTCACCTATTCCTAACAATATATTCGTCAGCCATTAGGATAACATAGCTCTCAGCTAGAAAAAAACAGAGACATGGCTTCTCTTTTTTGGTTTATTTTGGATGAACATAAATAATTTAGGCCGTGTGTAAATTGGGCTAAATAAATATCCTCGGATAACTTTCTGACACATTATGGAGGTAAAGAGTCTGCACAGAGCGCTGGCACAACTGGAAGTAGCATGCCCGGGATCGTAGAGAATGGAAGGCTGTACTGCTGTAGTGTCTCAGGCTGAGACTCTTCAGGGGTCGCGAGCTCGATAAGTATAAGTACTTAAGTAGAGTTCCAAAATGCATCAGATGCGGTTTAACTGCAAAGTCATCAGGTCCGAAATTCAAACACGAAAATGTTGACAAAATCCCACACGCACCGCCATAACGCATTAAATGCATTCATTTGACTTTCGACTAAAATATGGCGTCTCGAAAGAAATAACCAAAATATTTTGTTTTCTTGAATTAGATGTTTTTTGTATAATATTTTTTATTTAACAGTGAAAAAAGAAGGAATAGTGAGCAAAAATGACGTCAGACAGTCCAATTAAAATTTGTCTGAATTGAAAGTTGTTTATAAACTTTTGCATTTGCTGTCATTAGGTGCGTTTTTATGAAACCTCGCCAGCCAGCCGTTCATTTGGACAATTGCCAGCAAGATGAAGCCAGCCAGCCGAGTTTTAGTATAAAATTATGTATTTGGTTGAAATATTTGCTACATTCTGACATTTTTCTCTGGAACGTTGTGCATGAGATAAGAACGCCATATGATTTAAGCAAATTGTGCGGAAATTCGAAGCCACTTTTTGTTTTCAGCGCCACCTGTTTGTTCATTGTGAATTGAATTTAGCCAGCTGCCAGCCAGCCGCTCTCCAACTGGGGAGGAAATCAAGAGTTGTTGCCAGCAGTTGCCAGCATGTTGTTGTTTTAATTAGCATGTGAAATGGGCCCCAACTGTCAACTACTGGCAACCACTGGCTGGGGAGGTTTCATAAAAACGCAACTATTGAAACAACATCTATCCATCTGTGTCATGCAATGTATAAGTGCGTTCCGAAACGTCAAATTTACTTATGCAATGTAAAATGTAGACAAAACATCATCACTGCATCTCCGATGCTTATAGCAAGTGTGTTGTTACCTACCGCATTTAAACGTTTTTTTTTATGTTTTGGAACGCAGCCTTTGCCTGGACTACATTCATATTTAACTGGTCAGGTCAAGGTCTTCTTATTTCTTATCTGATTTACACCAGATACAGATACATATAGTGGGTCATTTGCGCAGGTCTTGGCGTTTGACCATGCCGAGTCCATCGCGGACCCCATTTCCCTATAGGTTGTTCCAGTTAAGCGGTATAATCCTTTAATGGGAAATTCCTAAAGTTTCGCCGAGCAAACAGTTGTGTGGCAGGGAGGGGGGTCTGTCTATTCTCATCTAGCGCATATGAGTCTTAAGCACTTTGTGTAGCTACAAAGAAGTTATGACTTCTTAAGCTCAAAATTTTGAAAATTTGTTGTCACATTTTTTTTACTTGCCCCCAGTTTCACACTGAAAGTTTAAACTAAAGTTCAACTGAACCTGAACGTGAGTTTAAATTTGAAGTTCAACTCGTCCGGTTTCACAATATAATCTAAACTTCAGTTCAATTGAACTCAGTTCAACTAAATTTGATGAATGAATTTGATATATTGTACAGTACTTAGCTTTTTTACTACTTTTATAAAATCGTACGCAAAACAACGTCAAATATTTGTGTTTTTGACAATCTGCTGATCTGAGGTTTAAACGGCAGAATACTGTAGTTTAACCTAAACTATAGAATGAACTCTGTTCTAGGTTTAAACGAAACTGTGAAACAGATTTAATTGTTGAACTAAAGTTTAAACTAAAAGTGTAGTTTAAACTCCCACTGTGAAACTGGGGGTTAAAATGCTTTTTCTTCTAAGTGTTTACTACATTTTTATATTTTCTATGAAATTTTTATCCTTGAAACATTTTCTAAAAATTATGTTAAGCTACTTTTTTACCTACGATCAACAGAAGTTGTACATATAATAGTTTAGAAGTTATAGCGTTTTAAGTGGTAATTATTTATTATTTTATTTAGATAATATACAGTCCGGGTGGACTTTAACCAACACGCCTCTCCAGTTAGCCCGATCTTTGGCTAACCGCCTCCAATTGCGCACTCCAAATTGGTTGAGGTCCCCTCCTACTTGTGCGCGCTATCTAAGGCGGTGTCTTCCTCTACTGCGGTGTTCTCCCGGGTTGGGGTCGAAGACTCTTCGGGCCGGAGCGTTGGTGTCCATTCGCTCTAAATGTCATAGCCATCTTAGTCGACTGATACGTACTTTTCTGACCAGGTCGATGTCGCTGTACAGCACGTAGAGTTCGCTGATAAATCTCCTCCTCCAAAGACCGTCAACGCAAACGGGATCGAAAATCACTAGAAGAATTTTGCGTTCGAAGCGACCAAGGAAATTTTCATCCGCCTTTGATAACGTCCATGATTCTGCGCCATAAAGCAGGACTGGGATGATGAGGGTCTTATATAGAGTCTCCTTGATGGTGTTTCTCGACAAGGCCTTATTAATCAGTTGCCTTCTTAGGCCGAAGTAACAACGATTGGCAAGTGTAACTCTTCGCTTAATTTCTGCTGTAGTGTCATTATCAGATTTTCTCTGATGTTCTTAAGAGAATTCAGAATTTTCCGACGCCTGTTTTAAGGACTTTCTCCAAAACGGTATCTATACTAACAGGTCGCTGTATATCCCTATTTACTAGGGCATTCATTTTTGTCGCAGTTGGCAGATGGAAGAGGAAACACCTTTCTACTTGCTAGAAACAGCCCGGCGATGTCCTCCATAAGAAAGCAAACTCTATAGGAGAATACTTCCTCGATAACTCGCAGATATTGCCGCTAGGTATCTACGGGTATCACGTCAAAATACCTACAGACCTAAGAGGTGTCTAAAGTGTTGCACCGAATGCATCCTATATTTGTAACCTAACCTTAGATACCTTACTCCTTACATAAGGACTGTGTTTTGTTTGGTGTACCAAAAATATTATATTCTATAAGGCCTGTTGTCTTTTAACTTTAAGTCTTTCAAGCTAGGCGGTGACGTGTAGTGTAGATACCTAAATTGGAGGTATTTAGCGCGTGAGTTTAGAACGTAGGCGACGATGTTCTCGTTCCTTTGAATTTCCATTCTGTATACGTTTTATATTGGCATCCACCACTATATATGGATAGAGATCCCGATACTTTGCTCCTTTGGATCGATAATTAATTCTTTGCCGCCTCATTTCTAATAATATATTTGCAGTTCCTGTTGGGGAAAGAGGTCGGTATCTACGGTACCTATCCTATCTCTCTATAGGTATCATATGCTTACAACCCCATCATTCATTCATTCAATCAGTTGGGCTTGAGAGTAGGCTCCAGCAATTTTCTTGGTCAATAACAATGCATCACTAGACACTACACTCAGAGAAAAAAATAGTTATTTTTGACTATTTTTTAACTATTTTCATAGTGAAAATCGGGAACACTATTTTAAATAGTTAAAAAATAGTTATTTATGACTATTTTCATTGTCATTTAATAATTTTCGTAAAATCAACTACTTAATGGTTAATATTACTAGTTATTTTTAACTATTTTATTGTTAAGGTTTTTTCTACTGCGCCACCTCTCGCGAACGTCTGACAAACATCCGAGAGTATTACTGTCCTGAAAAAGCTTCTCAATTCAGCCGTTCGGACTCGGCATAAAATTGTAGGTCCCTTCCATTCGTTCCAAAAATAGAAACTCACACAAAACGAATGGTTGCGAGAAGCTAGGCCTTGGGTGTCCACCGCCTGTTGCGCCGCTTATTTATTTTTTTTTTTTTATTGTCAGTTGATGTTTTTTCCAAAACTAACTATTCAATAGTCAAATTTAGCTATTCACTAGTAAAATCAACCATTCAATAGTCAATGTTATTAATAATAATAGTAATTTGTGACTATTTTGATTTTCAATTGTTTTTTTGTTTTCAGAATCAACTTTTTAATAATCACTGTAACTATTGTGCATAGTTAAATTATTAAATTAAAATCGAATAGTCGTTCAATGACTATTAATGGTCATCTTCAATACCTGTTTCACGTTTTGGAAATGCTTACCTGGTAGTTTTTTACTTGCCGCGTATACAAGAAGAATAATTAGTTTCCTGAAAATTCTTCAAAAAATCAACAACAACAAAATTTTTCTCAAATAATTTCAATTGACATTTTATTATATCTTATGTAAGAATTAAAAAAAAATCAATTGATAAACACACAATTAGAAATATTTAAGTCTTATTATGGTGGGGAATTAATTTCGTTAAACTTAAAAATTAAAGGTCTTTTGTATTCAGCCCCAAGTTAATTTTATATTATTTAATACAAAAACACAAACGAGTTACTTACATAATCTGTGGCACATGTTGAGCTCGAACTACAGGAACTTGAGGGCGATGATGATGTTTGCGGAAGAACCACTTATGCTTCCCTCCATTGTAGTAGCGCTAGCTGCCGAATGCACTAGAAATCCCTGGATTTTATTTTGCATTAAAAGTAAAACAAAAATGTAACATAAATTAAGTTAACAGAGTTACCTCCGAACATTTTTCCCAGATTAACAAATTTCCCCGCAATCAGACGAGCAATCCGTACGATTTCTGGTCACTTCCCACAATTTATCTTAGATCGTCGTTGTCTAAAAATTTTAAAATAAATAAAATATTTATATATTTTTTTTTTTTTCGGTGAAATAAAGACAAAGCTAGCTTCACATTGAAAAGTTAAGCTCATTGGCCATTTTGTATTAGACAAAAATGTCCACAATTGGAAATATGTTTCGGTTTTGCCATATACAAAATGGTGGCAGAGCTTTACTTCTGTCCCACACAAAAATGTATGAGTTAGCTATCTAGTTAATATATCAAAATCTATGATAAAAACTTACCAACAAAATGTGAATAGAGAATTTCCAGATCCCAATTCTGTAAAATAGAATACAGCTTGTCATCTTCGATTGTCTCACAGGTACCTATCATTTGTCTGGAAAATATTTTCACTTTGATTTTTTAAACGTATTTCATGTCCTTCACTGTCGACAAATTGAACTTGAACTTTTTCTCCACTGGCGTCGAGCACTTCTAAAGTTTCACAAATATAATTAGAATCGTTTTCGTTATTCAATTTTTTTTTTGGAAATTATTTACCACTTATTTCTTGAAAACAACTTTTCCAAAAGGACACTCAGCACAGAATGATCGTCATATAACAAAGAAATCCACGTGCAAGCGAAACTACTTCGACATAGTTATTTCCAACTAATGTTGTTACTACACATAGTCATTTTTAACTATGTGGTAGTCGTTGTGAATTAAATTAAATAAATACTACTATTTCATAGTAGGAAGTTATTATAGAATAGTCAGAATTGATTGTTAATTCTTACTTTGAAGAAACTGTTCAATAACTATGCTTTAATATCAAAATAGTCACAATTAACTATCTTGTATAGTCACTAAATAAAATGATAAATTTTTAACTATTTTTTAACTATTTTGTAACTATTTTCAATTTATTTTTGTGCAAAAATAGTCATTCGACAAATTTCATTGGATTTCATAGAGCGACTATGGCAATAGTTACAAAAGTAACTATTTTTTTCTCTGAGTGTACCGGTCGTGATGTACCTATATTTCACTCCTGTTGGCATCACATAGAAAGCCTTCCTATTCCTAAACAAATCAATTTTTGTATTCAAAATATTTTTTAATTAGGTACCTACCTACCTACCTAACCTACCAAACATTATCAACAATAGACGTTAGATACGTACCTATATGCGTATCTATCAATAGTTACAAAACATTACCGTGGCGGATACCTACATAGAACATAGGTATTTCATCTATCAATCTTTTCTAAAAATGTTTCATTAATTTTCATATCTAAACATTATTTTCCATCGCCATTCATTCTCTTGGACACCTAAATATAAAAATCAAAATCATTTAACTGAAGCCAACAAAGAACAAAAATGGCGTCGATTTCTCAATAAAAACATTTTCCAAATCGTATTCATTTCTTCTTCAATTGCTGGCTGGCTGTTTTAATGTTGTATCTGTATGCGTGTTTGTTTCATTCCCGCACATGCTCCGCTTCTGGCACAACTGAGACATCTTCCGAAAGGTCCGCGAAACACTTGCGAACCTTCGTCTATTTATCGGTAGATGGTGGTCGAAACAGGATAGCGCATTCACAAACCTCTTCCATAATGGACACGGTACTGGATGTGGTGGCAATAGGTAGGTTATTGGATAGACTTAGTGGAAAACCTTTCAAATGTTAATGAGATTATTCATTCAGCTATCGGCGACAGATGGCAGTGTAGTAATTTAGGAGGAAATTCGACTTCACAGTCAATTAAAAAAATAATGGGGTCGCCGGCCGTTGGAAGTCAGTTGTAAACAACTTTTAAACTAAGCAATCTAACCCCTGGTGGTAAAAGGTTTCCCAATAACATACTAGGGTAGATGTTAAAAATGAATAAAACAAGTTGTTTGATAGAAATTGTTGTTTTATTCGAAAAACCTTTCAATGAGGGGGAGGTGAGGAGGGTGAGGGACATCGTTCAAATGGGCTTACTTGGGTAGCGCGGATCCGAGAGGTCAAATTTTCGATGACTTCGGGCTCTGGCCTCTGGATCAGGACTGAATTTGGGCGATGGCATGAGCTAGGTTGAGCAACGGTCGTTTGCGGCTTATTGGCATAGACATGCGACTTAATGGAACCCTACAAGAAAAAGTCCAACTGGCTCAAATCGCACAATCTCAGTGGCCAGGTACGGACCAGCCTACTAGTGGGCGCAATAGCGCAGTGGTTAGTGTGCTGGACTACTGTGCGAGGCATCCCAGGTTAAGGTTTTTTCTACTGCGCCACCTCTCGGGAACGTCTGACAAACATCCGAGAGTATGACTGTCCTGAAAAAGCTTCTTAATTCAGCCGTTCGGACTCATAAAAACTCACACAAACGGTTGCGGAATGGTTGCGAGAAGCTAGGCCTAGGGTGTCTACCTGCCTGTTGCGCCACCTATTTATTTATTTATTTAGGTACGGACCGGCGCCGGCGGCGCGCGCAGCAGTAGTCCACATAATGCATACCCAAAGAGTGCATCGTTCGTGTGGATTGGCATTATCTCAAATCTGGCACTTTCTTTTGCTACTGTATTCTTTCACCTAAAATGGACCACGTCGCTGAAGAAATTTTCTTAACCAGGGTCTGCTTCAACGGCTCCTGAACCTAATCAGTGAACAGAGGTGGTTGTCTAAGATAGTTTTACCAGAGCTCCTGGTTCAGTTGGATTTTGTGCGGGTATAGGCCCAAGTCCAGGTGCAAATTTCTCCAAAGTTGATGCTTAAGAAAGACTTCTTGGGCGCGGCACGGAATTAGACTGCCTCGAGTTGTCCTTTTGGAAGAGTCTATATTTACAATAAGAGCAAAGTGCAAGCAACATTTTTAAATTGATTCAAGACCTCGAAACGACGACGGCAACGAAATCTAACATTATTCAATTCACTCGCCAGTGCTCACATCAAAATCCACTTTCCCTAATGAGGATATGATGGATGGATGGGATATGTGTACCCCGTTCGATGGGCCAACTCATCCGGAAGGGACATCCTTTTCATAAAATGTCACACACCTCCCTCCCATGCGAATATTTTTCCATCCGTCATCACCATTTCCATTCAGCAGCGAGGACGAGGACTATGAATATATACCCACTCTCAGGGACACTGTATGTTGTCCATCTTATACAAATTTATTAAAAATCGATTCCACCTACCCCATGAATGAGGGGGAGTTCGGAGTTGAACGCATTAAGTGAAGCCATGCGATGCGACGCCAATGATGATGATGAGACCGTTGACCAAGTATACGGTTCAGGATGCTCCATACAATGTTGTTCTTCGATGCGACAACAAAATGTTGTCCAACATATTGTTTGCTTTGGTACCCGCCCGTCGCGTCGTCGTTCATATATCTCCCATGGCTGGGGTTGTTGTTCCCGCTTTAATGGACACAGACAGATTCATTCAATCCGAATGTAAACAGAGGACAACAACGCGCGGGCAAAGAAGTCGCCCCCCCCCCCTTCAGTCGTTTACATTGCCAGAGACCTAGATCAGGATTGAAAATTGTTTATTTCATCGGCCGCTAGCCCGCCTCCGCCCCTGCACGTGCAATTGAGCAATCCTGATGGCAGTTGGCGATTGCTCAAGGACATAAAATATCGCTCAACTGGATTCAGATTCAGCGCTCGGCGCTCGGTAGCGTGAGTTAATATTTTCTCAGGTCAAAGTGTCCTCTGACTCTGTACACTGAAAAAAATATGGTTCGTAAAATCAATAAACGGCGTTAATTAACTTATTATTCATTGTCACAATAAACTTTTCGTTGACACAACGAACGGTTAATTGTTTCTGAAAATCTGATTTAATAAACGTTTATTGAGACAATTAAAAGCCATTAATTAAAAGCTATATCTACATATTAATTAATGGTTCATTGTTTCTATTATTCCGTTAATTATGGCAACAAACCTGTCCGTATGGACAATGAATACAAATTATTAAAATCAATAAACGGTTATTGGGAATATGAATGAACGTTTATTAAAGTCAGAAATATATGAATAATAAACAGTTTATTGTTTCAATAATTGTTTTATTAGGGCAGTGAACTCGTTTATTATTCCAAGCAACGTTTTAATTAATAAACATTCATTGGCACAATTAATATTTATTAAAGGCGTAAAAATAAGAACGAATTAATTGTTTCTATAAATCGTTTATCAACTAAAACCCACTAAACGTTTATTAATCGAGAAAATTGGTTTTAGTTGATAAACGATTTATAGAAACAATTAATTCGTTCTTACTTTTACGCCTTTAATAAATGTTAATTGTGTCAATGAATGTTAATTAATTAAAACGTTGCTTGGAATAATAAACGAGTTCACTGCCCTAATAAAACAATTATTGAAACAATAAACTGTTTATTATTCATATATTTCTGACTTTAATAAACGTTCATTGTTTATCAACTAAAACCCAATAAACGTTTATTAATCGAGAAAATTGGTTTTAGTTGATAAACGATTTATAGAAACAATTAATTCGTTCTTATTTTTACGCCTTTAATAAATGTTAATTGTGTCAATGAATGTTAATTAATTAAAACGTTGCTTGGAATAATAAACGAGTTCACTGCCCTAATAAAACAATTATTGAAACAATAAACAGTTTATTATTCATATATTTCTGACTTTAATAAACGTTCATTGTTTATCAACTAAAACCCAATAAACGTTTATTAATCGAGAAAATTGGTTTTAGTTGATAAACGATTTATAGAAACAATTAATTCGTTCTTATTTTTACGCCTTTAATAAATGTTAATTGTGCCAATGAATGTTTATTAATTTTTGATTCAATTACATAACTTTTATTAATGCTTTGAATAAGAGAAACATTTTTTTTCCTATTATTTTATTGTATTGTCATTAAAACTGAACCAGCATGCAAAATTTCAAAGTCTTAAGTCAATAGACATACTATGTATTTCACATAAATGAAAATTCGCGACAAGTATGATTTGATTGTTTTTACTACGCGTTCATACCGATACACTTTCCATAGCTGCAGATCTCAAATATATGACGTATGTACGATTGTGCATACCATACCTAACCTATATGTAGGTACCTACATTACAATACACATAGTTTGTTTTATGCACATCCATACCCTACATCAAATTCAACTACGTCGTACATGTAAAATACGTACTCGTATATATACATTCTGAATTCCAGTCGTCCGAGTGACAATTCTATTTATAGAAAGCAAACCAAAACTACCCCTCCTAAGCACAACTGCAGTCGAGATCGAGATAACAATTTTTGTTTGCATTTGGCCAAATAAGATCTATTTTCAATTTATTATATCTCACCCTCTGGATGGACCAGAAAGATGAATGTTAGGTAGCTCAAAATACTCGGTGAAGTATTGCCTTAGAATTAAAAGGATTTCTTGAGTTGACCTACATAGATTTATATATAGAAAAGTTTGCACCCGCTTTTTTCAACCCTTATAGGACGAATTTTAAAAATTTATTAGGTATGTAATAGTTTTGACTTAGGTATCTATTGACATACAAAGCCTCAAGTTAATATGGCTAATGGTTCATGTGTTATGAAAAAGCCTCCCTTAAAGGGGCAGGGGAAGTCAAAATTTAAAAATTCCTTCTAAATATTACATTGTCTTCACAACCCAACCAGCATGGAACATTTCAAAGTTCTAAGTTTAGTGGAAGTGGTTCAAATTTGGCTTGCAAGATTTGAACATAACAAATTTTTCACGAAGTTAGTGAAAGCCTTTAATTAACGAAACTCTTCGATTCTTTGATACCTAGTTTATTAAGTTTCTATGCACTAATTGCAATACCTTTTCTATTAATCATTCGTTGTCGTAATGAATGTGTTCATTAATTCAATAAACAGTTTATTGTTTTAACGAATCGTTATTTAAAAATTTAACGAAAAGTTGATATTCCTCCTTTATTCAGTGTGAAGTTGGGCGTTGCAGTGATCACACTTTAAAATAATGACGTGTATCAGACTAGAAATAAATTGAGCACTGTTTTCATATCATTGACTTCTTTTATGACTTGGTTTTTGCTGAAATCCAATAGTTTCACACAATTTCTTGGATCTTGGTAGGTATCACGAATACGACAATTTCATGTCAAATTCAGGTAAATTGTACTTCTAATGATGTAATGACGATGTAAAGTTGGATTTCGAATTTCTCGCGACACTACTGACTTATACATATATAGTGTTTTCTAATTGGATTTTGCTCCATGTAAGAGCAATAGCTATATTTCTTTTTTCTCTGTCGCGGTTTTTTGTTGTCTTTTTGCTAAAAAGATATTCCAGTATTTATTACACATTTATTTAGGTTGTAATAATTATTCAAAACTTACTCTTTTCAGCCTGCATTTTAATATTTTTTTGCACAAATTTGATCAGGGGGCAGATCACGTAAAATGAAAACGATCGAACGACGTCGTTTCGACAATAGCAGTCTCTGTTTATTGCCATAGATATGATAGAGACAGCATGCGTGAAAACGATATTGTTCAATCGTTTTTATTTTACGTGATCTGTCCCCAGGTGCCTACCGACTGTGCACAAAAAAACTAAAAACTCAGCTGTTTTTGTTTTGACGCTTCGTAACAGACTTTCAATTTTCGAAGTTCCATAACAGAGGTCCATAATAGTTCGAAACCCAGAATACGATTTATAAAAGATCTTTTATGGTCGAGGTCTATTATGAACAGAAAATTCATAAAATAATGAAAAATTTTGCCGAATAGGCCTGAATGAATTTAATGAGCTTCAATATGACGTTTTGTCCTAAACGCTATTTGCTTTTTGATCTAAAAAGCACTCAGTTTAAACAATAATTTTTCCAGAATTCAGATTTATAAGGCGAAATAGCTAAAAGAAAAAAAGAAGGACAAACCAAACAATACTCATCGAAATAGCAAATAAAATAAAAATAAAGTAAAGTGGCAACCATGACGTACACTCAAATGATGACAACCGACAACGAGGCGGCACATGTGCACCGTTACTTTTCACAAGAGAACGAACAAACATCACATTGGAGTACAAGAGGCATACACTTTGAAGGAAAAGAAATTGCTCTGTACTATTGTATACGAAACGGATTTCAACAAATGTGCGTCATTCGCTGAAAATACTTACTTCTTGCATGCATCAGAGTTGACACTTTGCTTTGTTCTTATATTATTTACTCTACTGGCTATTTCGGAGAGCAAACAAAAAATCGCCTCAATAGAAGATTTCTTAGACGTTTTTTAATCCATTGTCATCGTAGCCATCCCTTGATGGAATTTGTTGCTTTATGTCTTGATAGAAAGAAGACGAACCATATTTTGGGATATACACTATATTTATTTCGAAATGTCACCATAAAGCCCTAAAATCGCAATTTTTCCAAGCGAAAAAAAAATCACTTAAATTTTTAATATTTTAGGGCTTTCTGGTGATATTTCGAAATAAATATAGTGTATATCCCAAAATATGGTTCGTCTTCTTTCTATCAAGACATAAAGCAACAAATTCCATCAAGGGATGGCTACCATGTCAATGGATTAAAAAACGTCTAAGAAATCTTCAATTGAGGTGACATTTCGAAATAATTATAGTATACATATATCCCAAAATACAGATCGAAACAGACATGACAGACAGACAGACAGACATGACAGACAGACATGACAGACAGACATGACAGACAGACAGACATGAAAGACATGACAGACATGACGGACAGACATGACAGACATGACAGACATGACAGACATGACAGACATGACAGACATGACAGACAGACAGGCAGAATACCTAAAATATTCAAAATTTGAGTGACTTTTTTTTTTGCTTGAAAAATTGCGATTTTACGGCTTCCTGGTGACATTTCGGAATAAATATAGTACATATCCCAAAATATAGTTTGTCTTCTTTCTATCAAGACATAAAGTAACAAATTCCATCAAGGGATGGCTACGATGTCAATGGATTAAAAAACGTCTAACAAATCTTCAATTGAGGTGACATTTCGAAATAAATTGAATATATACCTATCCCAAAATATTCGAAAGACAGACAGACAGACATGAAAATTCCAAAGTTAAAACAAAATTTGACTAGAAATTGGCGAATAAAGTGGGAACACTTGTTGTTTTACAAAACGAAAGAATATCTTTCGTTAAATGAAGTAGCCGGCGTCTGCAAAACGTTCACTAGCGTTCGTCAAATTTAAAATGTTGTCTGTGGAGTGCGGGTGTTCTTTCTTATTAAAATATTCTTTGTTCGTTATATTTCGTATCAGAAATCTGAAATCTCAGATAAAAATTTAAAAAGGAACATTTAACTGGAAAAATAATTCAATTTCGCCGCAATAGCAACGTTCCTAAACTTTGGTAAGTTTTCTTTCTATGTGACGCATTATAATGACGCTTCTTATTAGAATATTCTTTGTTCGTTATAGGTATTTCGTATCAGAAGACTGAAATCTGAGATAAAAATTTAAAAAAGGAACATTTGACTGGAATAAATAATTAAATTTCGCCGCAATAGCAACGTTCCTGAATTTTTCGTAAGTTTTCTTTCTGTGTGACGCATTATATTATGTAGAAGGTAGAAGTTTAGCTAATATATTCATTCAATTTATGTACCTATACTTTATGTACCTATTATATAAATGCTTGGATTCGGTCAGGTTCTAAATTTAACAAAGTTGAATATAAAATATGTTGCGGTTATTTTGGCAGCGTATATACCTACTCGAAAGTGAAACGGAAGACGAAAGCCAACAAGTCGTCTAGTTGCCACGCAAGCGCCGTACTTGTTGGAGAAAAGATTGGCTTGGCCACCATTAGTGGTAGTTCCAGAGTTGGAACTACCTCTATGCGGGATAGCTCTAGATGCGCTGTATATCCAATATTTCTTATTTAAATATTCTTTGTTCGTTCTATTTCGTATCAGAAATCTGAAATCTCAGATAAACATTTGAAAAGCCTAATCGATAACGATAGGGACTGGTAAAAATAATTAAATTTCACCGCAATAGCAACGTTCCTAAATTTTTCGTAAGTTTTCTTTCTGTGTGACGCATTATATATGTAGAAGTTAGATGTTTAGCTAATATATTCAGACAATTTATGTACCTATTATATATATGCTTGGATTCGGTCAGGTTCTAAATTTAACAAAGTTGAATATACAATGTGTTGCGGTTATTTTGGCAGCGTATTTACTCGAAAGTGAAATGGAAAACGAAAGCCAACTAGTCATCTAGTTGCCACGCAAGCGCCGTAGGTACTTGTTGGAGAAAAGATTGGCTTGGCCTAAATTAGTGGTAGTTCCAGAGTTGGAACTACCTCTATGCGGGATAGCTCTAGATGCGCTGTATATCCAATATTTCTTATTTAAATATTCTTTGTTCGTTCTATTTCGTATCAGAAATCTGAAATCTCAGATAAACATTTGAAAAGCCTAATCGATAACGATAGGGACTGGTAAAAATAATTAAATTTCACCGCAATAGCAACGTTCCTAAATTTTTCGTAAGTTTTCTTTCTGTGTGACGCATTATATATGTAGAAGTTAGATGTTTAGCTAATATATTCAGACAATTTATGTACCTATTATATAAATGCTTGGATTCGGTCAGGTTCTAAATTTAACAAAGTTGAATATACAATGTGTTGCGGTTATTTTGGCAGCGTATTTACTCGAAAGTGAAATGGAAAACGAAAGCCAACTAGTCATCTAGTTGCCACGCAAGCGCCGTAGGTACTTGTTGGAGAAAAGATTGGCTTGGCCTAAATTAGTGGTAGTTCCAGAGTTGGAACTACCTCTATGCGGGATAGCTCTAGATGCGCTGTATATCCAATATTTCTTATTTAAATATTCTTTGTTCGTTCTATTTCGTATCAGAAATCTGAAATCTCAGATAAACATTTGAAAAGCCTAATCGATAACGATAGGGACTGGTAAAAATAATTAAATTTCACCGCAATAGCAACGTTCCTAAATTTTTCGTAAGTTTTCTTTCTGTGTGACGCATTATATAATGTAGAAGTTAGATGTTTAGCTAATATATTCAGACAATTTATGTACCTATTATATAAATGCTTGGATTCGGTCAGGTTCTAAATTTAACAAAGTTGAATATACAATGTGTTGCGGTTATTTTGGCAGCGTATTTACTCGAAAGTGAAATGGAAAACGAAAGCCAACTAGTCATCTAGTTGCCACGAAAGCGCCGTAGGTACTTGTTGGAGAAAAGATTGGCTTGGCCTAAATTAGTGGTAGTTCCAGAGTTGGAACTACCTCTATGCGGGATAGCTCTAGATGCGCTGTATATCCAATATTTCTTATTTAAATATTCTTTGTTCGTTCTATTTCGTATCAGAAATCTGAAATCTCAGATAAACATTTGAAAAGCCTAATCGATAACGATAGGGACTGGTAAAAATAATTAAATTTCACCGCAATAGCAACGTTCCTAAATTTTTCGTAAGTTTTCTTTCTGTGTGACGCATTATATATGTAGAAGTTAGATGTTTAGCTAATATATTCAGACAATTTATGTACCTATTATATAAATGCTTGGATTCGGTCAGGTTCTAAATTTAACAAAGTTGAATATACAATGTGTTGCGGTTATTTTGGCAGCGTATTTACTCGAAAGTGAAATGGAAAACGAAAGCCAACTAGTCATCTAGTTGCCACGCAAGCGCCGTAGGTACTTGTTGGAGAAAAGATTGGCTTGGCCTAAATTAGTGGTAGTTCCAGAGTTGGAACTACCTCTATGCGGGATAGCTCTAGATGCGCTGTATATCCAATATTTCTTATTTAAATATTCTTTGTTCGTTCTATTTCGTATTAGAAATCTGAAATCTCAGATAAACATTTGAAAAGCCTAATCGATAACGATAGGGACTGGTAAAAATAATTAAATTTCACCGCAATAGCAACGTTCCTAAATTGTTCGTAAGTTTTCTTTCTGTGTGACGCATTATATATGTAGAAGTTAGATGTTTAGCTAATATATTCAGACAATTTATGTACCTATTATATAAATGCTTGGATTCGGTCAGGTTCTAAATTTAACAAAGTTGAATATAAAATGTTTTGCGGTTATTTTGGCATCGTATTTACTCGAAAGTGAAACAGAAGACGAAAGCCAACAAGTCCTCTAGTTGCCACGCAAGCGCCTTACTTGTTGGAGAAAAGATTGGTTTGGCCACTAGAGTTTTGCATGAATACATTCATATGCTTTCTTTAAACGAGTACAGTAGTTCAGTGTATTCTATTCACAGGAATTCTACAAACAAGAGTACCTTAAAAATGAGTACCAAAATGCAAAGCTCAAATACTCCACAATAGAGATCACTTGATACCAAAATGAGTTCACTGTTTGCTTTCTTTGCCTTGCATGGGTGCTTGAATTCAACAAAACAAGATCAATAATAACTATTAATAACACAGTGAGTGCACTGAATAAAACAGATGCAATGGTTAATTGGTTTCTAGATTCTATTGAGTGCAGCTTTATAAAAATTTGTTCTTTGCTAGGAAAGTTTTAGGGTTTTATTACAAAATGGAAATAATTGATGTTACAGGGTGCGCCATATTTTATGTAACAAAACAAAACAAAAATATTTTTGGGGCTTGTATAGCTATAAAAGATGGGTCACCCGTTACATTCATATAGAAACATAGCCTCTTCCCTCTTTAACTCACCATTATCTCTCCTCCAATGCCTTGTTAAGACATTCTCATTCATTTACTCAGTATATTCAGCGCAGTGTACACTATGTTTATGAGTACTCGTTTATGAATACCCGTTTGTTATGAGTGCACTGCACTAATGTTTTATTTTCAATGGGTGCAATACTCACTTAGTAATCGAATATCTCCTGATTCATTTGTTTTACTTTTCAAGCAGTGAGTGCAGTAACTGTTTTAAAAAATAATTACTGACCTCTATTGGCCACCATTAGTGGTAGTTCCAGAGTTAGAACTATCTCTATGCGGGATGGCTCTTGATGCGCTGAATCCAATAGTGTTGCTCACGTGAAATACAAACGAACTTTGTAGGTGAGTTAATGACTGAAAAAGAAATTGCGTCAATTCTCTCTTACTCATTAGTATTGCGTTCTGTGCACGAATTCAGTGTCATCTCAGGAATGCAACAACAAATTGCATTTTATGTGCAGTGCAGAATGGCACAGATTGTAAAATGTAAATTGCGCTAGTCTTAGCGGTGCGGTTCCACTCAACAAAAAACTTAGTTCCAGTCGCATTTCAAGTGCAGCCTAGGATCGCACAAAAATACAACCGAAAGCTGCGCAGTATCCAGTATCCAATAGAGTGTATACACATATTGTCTGGTATTAGCTTTACAATTTTATCTCAAAGCAATAGCGCTGCAATTAATTTTTATTTTTTTTTTCTTTTTAGGATTATTGTCTCATTTACTATTTCGTCTGCTCCGTCTGTAGTTTCATAAGTTATTATTTAAAGTTAAGTTAAGTTAATATTATAACATGATTTGTTTCATATGTAAAGAAAATATAGGGTCCGTGAACCCATTTATAGAACATTTAAAAAAAATACATGATCTAAGTACATATAGCACTTTTAGATGTATGGAAAATAGTTGCATGCAATCCTTTCAAAATTTAGGAAGTTTTAAAAAACATTTAACTAGAAAACACGTTCAGATTTCAACACAACCTGTAAGTGTCGCTAGTAGCTCTAATCAAGGCAATATGACCCAGAATATTTTTTTCGAAAATGATGATACATTTGATAGTTTGCAAAAATACTCAGAAGCATTCGAAAGTAAAATTCCAGAAGTTAAGGAATTCAATGTTGAAGACAGTCTTAATGAACTCTTTACATCGGCTATTGGGTTTGTTTTAAAATTGCATGATAAAAATAGTTTCTCAAGGAAAAATATTATAGAGATTCAAGAGGGTATACGAAATTTTATTTTAAATCCGATGGTTGAATTGTTTAAATCATTTTCAAATAAACACCTTGCAAACAAAAACATAGAAGCCCATAACGAATTTTTGAGTCTAATATCAAAGTGTCGTGACCCATTTTATTATTGCAATACTGAGTACAAGTTATTTGACTGGCTAGAAAAAAATGAGTTTTTAGGACGCTTACACGAATTTTCAGTAAACAAACAAATCGACGCAGTTTTTAATAACGGGAACCTAGCATATGACGAAAAAAGCACTAAAGGTGTTTTAATGCCATTAAAGTTCCAATTCCAAAAATTTTTTGAGAGCGGTGACATATTGAATAAAACTATTCTTCACATGCAAGCCTTAAGTAAAGAAAACAAAATGTCAAGTTTTATTCAGGGTGACCTTTGGAAGCAAAAAAGTAATTTGTATCCGGGAAAAATACTTATACCATATTTTCTATACACCGATGACTTCGAAATAAATAATCCATTAAGTTCTCATGCCGGAGTTCACTCAATATGTAACATTTACTATACTTTTCCCTGCCTCCCGTGGAAAGAATCAAAGCTAGATAATATTTTTTTAGCAGGAATCATTAAATCAAGGGATTTGAAGTCGTTTGGAAACGAAAAATGTTTTCAAGCTTTGATACAAGAACTTAAAAGTCTTGAAGTTGATGGCCTTGATATTAACTTTAACGGACAGGGTAGAAAAAAAGTTTATTTCGTTTTGGGGATTGTGTTAGGAGATAATTTGGGGTTGAATACAATTTTAGATTTCAATAGATCATTTTCAGCTAATTCCTATTGTAGGTTTTGTAAAGTTAAAAGATCTGAAGCGCAGACGTTATCCGTTGAACGACACGATTTATTAAGAAATCGTTCTAACTATGAAAGAGATGTTTTTCTAAATAATTCTTCTGAAAGTGGCATACAAAATTATTCGCAACTAAATGAAATACCATCGTTTCATGTTGTAGAAAACCATTGCGTTGATCTTATGCATGACTTATTCGAAGGGGTTTGTCATTACGATGTTTGCCATATTATTAACTATTTCATCCATACAACTTCTTATTTTACTTTGGAAACCCTAAATTTAAGAAAACAAACTTTTCAATACGGCCCATTAGAGATTGATAACATGTCGGGTGAAATAAAAATTAATCATTTAAAAAGCAAACATTTAAAAATGACAGCGAGAGAAATGATGACATTTATATCTTTCATTCAGATAATGGTTGGAGATTTAGTTCCACAGGATGACGAGGTATGGAAATTTCTTCTCAATTTAATTGAAACAATTGATTTGCTGCTTTCTTTTGAAATTTCCGATGACATCATCTCTATGTTGAAAATGAAAATTGAAATTCACAACAACGATTATGTTCGTCTTTTCAATGACACGCTAAAACCAAAACATCATAATTTGACTCATTATCCATCTGTTATGAAACAATCGGGACCTATTCGGAACTTTTGGTGTTTTAAATTTGAAGCTAAGCATAAAGAATTTAAGCTTTATTCTCATGCCATCACGTCCCGTAAAAATATTTGTTTGACTTTAGCAAAAAAACATCAGCTAAAAGCTGCATTTAAGTTATTTAATACCCTAAATCACTTAAATCACAGCTACTTTTGCTTTTATGAAACAAATAAAAAAGAAAGTAATTTTACAAATCTAGTATCAGAAATTCTAAAAGTACCTATCACGGACATAGAGTTTTATTCTAAAACTGAGATCCAAGGTTATAAATACCAAACACAATTTTATATAGCCCAGTTTAAATCGGACATAGAACTGTACGTTATAATAGACATTATTCTCTTAAAAAAAGAAAAGGTTTATTTGTTTTGCCAAAAGATTAACAGAATTCAATACAATCCGCATATATTATCTTTTGAAATCGACGAAAAGCAGTTAGGTGGATTTTCAATTATATCTTTAAAAGACATTGTTGGACCACCAATGACGTTAATAAAAACTGCTGAAGGTAAAACGGTACTAAGAGTTAAGGAATATTTTGTTTCAAATTATCAGATATAAAAATTTAGCTTTAATCGACGAGTCATTATTTCTCTTTAAATTTATTAGATAAAACGCGTCTTTAATGAAGTAGGTAGTACGAAAGAGTAAGTTTATTATATGTCAAATAAAAGTAGGGTGAGTTTACAAGATAGGGTCAGGTTACAAATATAGGGTAACACCAACAAAATTTATTAAATTGTTAGTAACTATGTATACAGGATTATTGCAATTTGTGCAAACAAAGTTTAGGGTTTAATTAGACTCAAGAATTAAGAATTGCCAAACAAACACAATTATGCAAAAGACGAATTTTGCTGTCATATTATCTACATTAAAATAAAAACGAAATAACATATGTAAAAATACCAAGAAAGACAAGACAAAAATTCGTCATGTGTATCATCAAGCATTTAGGAGAAAAGCTCTTTCATTATTAATTAATCTTTCATTTAGATAGTTATACACTTACAAAAACATAAAATAATTGTCAAAATAATATATTATTGAAATTAGTATAAGGTTTAAAAGTGTAAAATAATTATGGTTTTCAATATTCGTAATTAATAACCCAACTTTGATACAAAACTAAATATAACAACTAGTGAAACCTTTATATTTAACGTAGTTTATTAAACACTGCAGTAGTTTCAATCCTTGCCAATGGCAACGCCGCCGCCGCTGAAGATTGTGGACGTTGGTGAAGTGGAGGATGCAGATGGGGAAGGCATTATTATATCTAAATCAGTAGAAATGGAAATAATGTCAGACATAGAATTGGAAAATATTTTAACAAACTACCAAACAACGACTATTGTAAATATAGACCCACATGATGAGCTGACAAATTTATTGAAAAATTGGGACCAGTTAGAATTATTGGATCAATTTAAAAGTAAGTTAACATTTTTTGTACATACTTCATTTCCATTTTATTTCACAATATAAAAATTATGATTCATTTATAGAAATTTAGTGGGTTTCTTAAAAAAAAAAAGTTTCTGAGCAGGAAGAGATAAATAATATTTCAGAAATTATTTGATCTAAATGCCTACAGAGATAAAATTCAACGAAGCAGTATCCTGTTCCGCACGCTTAATTCTTAATTTTATATAGATGGGCCACGCAAAATATCTGCTCTAAATTTGTGGTATCTCTTAGTTCATTGAAGAATGCTCTAAAAGAAAGTATATCCTGTTGAGAGTATATCCTTTTATTTAAAAATTTTGTAGTACCAAATACGTTATGACATTGGTATATTCATTTCGCACAAAAAAACATAAGTCGAAATGGGTTTGGTACTACAAAATTTTAAATTTTTAATTTTATTCACGAAAATACCACAAAATAGCCAAAATAAATACTGCTTTGCTAAACTGCCTCGCGAGCAGGATACTGGGCAGGATACTGGGCTTAAGCTTGAATTAGTTAAACTTTTCCATACAAAAACTCTATGATAGTTGTTAGTTTTTGGTATGCCAAACATTTGTCTAATCACGTGTTAAATGATATAAATTAAATGATCTTCAAGGCCCTTTTTTTTAAACTAAACCAAAAGACAAATGCAAGCTCTTGTTTTTGAGATTTTTTGCTTAATTACATCCCACTGCTAAACGAAACTAAAAATGTTGCTATAAATTAGTTCATTCATAATTCATAAATTTGTTCATGCCATCTGATGGGCTAAGGGTTAAGAAATTGTATTTCAACATTCTCTTTCAGAGGAGGGCATAGATATTGACGTATTGAAAAATATTGAGTGTCACCACCTAGAACGAGTTCTAAGACCATTTACATACCGAACATTGATTATGTTTGAAGCCAAATTAAGAGAGTGGCGACACTCGATTGGAAAGCCCCTATTAATGTTCTCCAATGCAGGATTTAGGCCGATTGCCAGCTCCCAATGTTCATCTAGAGCATCCTCCCCGTACGTATCACGACAAAACGTTATAAATTCTCCAAGCACGCCAAGATCATCCAAATCACCAAATCCGCCGAATTCAATATCTTTAGGAGAAATTTTGAACAGCAACCCCAAAACTTTGGCATTAGCTGAAGACTACGATAAGTCAAACAAATTTCAAGAACACCAAAGGAAACAACTTATTGATACAATAGCCAGTTATTTTGATCAGAACAAAATTCATTTGGATTTACATTCAAGTTACAAAATTGAAACGGAGATTGCAGAAAGATTCCCGACTGAAAAACTGGTAAACACTACCTATATCCACATTTTAAGCTGGAATGAAAATAATTTGCAATTTCTAAACTTTTGTAGGAATATTATCGAACAGGTAAAAGAGGCAAAATTTACAACAAGTATTGCAACATTAAATCCTCTTCCAAAATGAATACAATGGAGGCAAGTACTACTTCATCCCCTTCAACAAGCGCAGCAAAAAATAAAACTCCAGAAACACCGAGCTCTGATATAGGTACGTTCTTATTTGCGTTATTTTTTTATTTAGTTAAGGAAAATAAGAGCAGCTCTACTTTCTTCGAAACATTTTGGGTTGGAACCTGCTTAAGCATACAACCAAAATAATTGATATCCGAAACTTATACTCGACTATAAAATATATGAAAAGTGCACAAATGTTTTCACTTATTTAAAAAAAAAAAAAGTTGATTACAATTTTGTATAGAAGAGAGAAGAAATCATATTTTTCAAATACTGTTTAATTAAGCAGAAGTTATCCTTTTGATTTAAATTAATTTATATAAATATACGCGCATTTATATAAATATACGCGCACTTTTTTACATTATCAAAACCATTTTTTTAAAATACAGAATTTTGAAATACAGAATTTTGAAATACAGAGTTTTGTTCATACAGAATTTTGTTCATACAGAATTTTGAAATACAGTATTTTGAAATACAGTATTTTGAAAACAGACTTTTGACCATACAGTCTTTCAACCCCAACCCTTTAAGACAATAATTTAGCTTTTTTTGGAATGATTTTTGTTGTCTTTAGTTGCAGAAGAAGATGCAGAACATACATATCGGGCATTGAAGTATGATAACTTGTCATTGGAGGAATTTGACCGTTGCTGGAAAGCATGTATAAATCACAGACTCCTACAAATAAAAAACGCTTCTTCCACCTCTGAAATTTTTACTAAATGGCCCCAGTATAAGCTTCCAACTGGCCATCGCTTGGTAAGTAAAAACGTTTAATCAGCTTCACTCAGTTCGAAAAATATTAAGAATTTTAAATTCCTTAGATTGATATAGACTTCAGTCAACTTTATCAAAATTCCGGTTCATTTTTGAACAAGTGGGGACAACTGGTGGAAAAACTGCTGAGATTTCTCTCTACTGAAAACCATGTCAAGGAAAAAAGTATACGAGAGATCCTAAAGAAAATAGAATCAACAAATCCATCTGAAAGTATGTTCTTTTTTATATGTTCTTAATATATACATTACTATTATTATTATTTTTACCTTTTCAAGTAATTGGTAAACATAAATATACACTAAAAAAAATTATAGTTTAAAAAACTAATAAAACGTTTTTATAAGTATACCTACTGCACTAAAAGGCAAAAAAGTAAAAATTAACCAATCTATTTTTAAAGTTTTTCCTGGAAGGGGCTTAGTGTAAGCCATGTTTGTAGTTATGTATTGTATTATTTGAGTGTAAACTACACAAACATGGCTTACTCTAAGACCCTTCCATGATAAACCATACCCTACATCAAATTCAACTACGTCGTACATGTAAAATACGTACTCGTATATATACATTCTGAATTCCAGTCGTCCGAGTGACAATTCTATTTATAGAAAGCAAACCAAAACTACCCCTCCTAAGCACAACTGCAGTCGAGATCGAGATAAAAATTTTTGTTTGCATTTGGCCAAATAAGATCTATTTTCAATTTATTATATCTCACCCTCTGGATGGACCAGAAAGATGAATGTTAGGTAGCTCAAAATACTCGGTGAAGTATTGCCTTAGAATTAAAAGGATTTCTTGAGTTGACCTACATAGATTTATATATAGAAAAGTTTGCACCCGCTTTTTTCAACCCTTATAGGACGAATTTTAAAAATTTATTAGGTATGTAATAGTTTTGACTTAGGTATCTATTGACATACAAAGCCTCAAGTTAATATGGCTAATGGTTCATGTGTTATGAAAAAGCCTCCCTTAAAGGGGCAGGGGAAGTCAAAATTTAAAAATTCCTTCTAAATATTACATTGTCTTCACAACCCAACCAGCATGGAACATTTCAAAGTTCTAAGTTTATTGTTTGGCTTATTTTCAGATTGCAAAGATGCAGCATTGCTTTGGGCTCTACATGGATACTTTGTACCTTTCCAAAAAGTTTTCAAAAAGGACAAAGAGGGACATAAACATGTTACCAGATATACCATCAAAGACTCGCAGAATTCTTTCATTTGGGTGGGCAAGACAATTCAAGCAATAGAGGAACATATTGCTTTTCTTAATAAAATGGCTGAGAATGTTCAGCCATTTATAATTGTACACGGTGATTCAATTCTGAACTTTTCAGACATTTTTGTGTATTTTGATGGGGTTAAATTTATATTTAAAAGTTTCATCCGAGCAGTGGATATCTGCTTCAAAATTTTTTATTTGTTTAATCTCCAGTACCCAATCGCTTGTTCCTCGTTTTGGGGCTTTATAGAGACCCAATATTTTAAAAGAAATAAAAAAGAAATATGTGCCAAGACTCATGTGTTACTGAATGAGATCTTATAATAAACAGATTAAAGATTATTGTAATTCCATTTTCCTGGGCTCATCTTATTTATAAAATAAAAATGTAAAAATGAATTATTTAAAGATGTTTTTTAATTTCACCATTCAAATTTCAGCAAAAAAACCAAGAGAATTAATAACATGCAAATTGTTAATAGGTTTGTAAAAAATAATTTTCACACATTCATTTTTTCATCTTTTTCGTATTTTTACAGAGTTCGAGCAACAAGACCAACTAAATTTAGAAAGCATCATTTCCTTGTTTTGCTTTTTTGTTAATCAAATTTTTAATTTCTGGTCCGGAAATTAAAAATTCATTGGCAGAAAAATAAGGCTATAAGAAATTTTACATTTTAAATTTATTCAAAATAACTTGTTCGTTGATTTGATGGACAGGTTTATTCTGGGTGATCACAGAATCCGTCGTATTCGGAATTTTGCTACGAACCCCGAAAGAACTATCGCAGAATCCATCGTAGTGGAACTATAGTTCTTTCGAACTATCACAGAATCCGTTGTAGTGAAATTTTTTTCCGAAAAAATTTCCACTACGATGGATTCTGCGATAGTTCTTTCGGGGTTCGTAGCAAAATTCCGAATACGATGGATTCTGTGATCACCCAGATTATTTTTAATAAACGTGTTTATTAAATTAATAAACCTGTTTATTAAATTAATAAACTACTGTTCACTGTCACTATTAACTCATTCATTGATTCAATTAATAAGGTTTATTAATTTAATAAACCTGTTTATTATTTTTAATAAACGTATTTATTAAATTAATAAACCTGTTTATTAAATTAATAAACTACTGTTCACTGTCACTATTAACTCATTCATTGATTCAATTAATAAGGTTTATTAATTTAATAAACCTGTTTATTATTTTTAATAAACGTATTTATTAAATTAATAAACCTGTTTATTAAATTAATAAACCTGTTTATTAAATTAATAAACTACTGTTCACTGTCACTATTAACTCATTCATTGATCCAATTAATAAGGTTTATCAATTTAATAAACCTGTTTATTATTTTTAATAAACGTATTTATTAAATTAATAAACGTATTTATTAAATTAATAAACCTGTTTATTATTTTTAACGAACGTATTTATTAAATTAATAAACCTGTTTATTATTTTTAATAAACGTATTTATTAAATTAATTAACCTGTTTATTATTTTTAATAAACGTATTTATTTAATTAATAAACCTGTTTATAATTTTTAATAAACGTATTTATTAAATTAATAAACCTGTTTATTAAATTAATAAACTACTGTTCACTGTCACTATTAACTCATTCATTGATTCAATTAATAAGGTTTATTAATTTAATAAACCTGTTTATTATTTTTAATAAACGTATTTATTAAATTAATAAACTACTGTTCACTGTCACTATTAACTCATTCATTGATTCAATTAATAAGGTTTATTAATTCAATAAACCTGTTTATTATTTTTAATAAAAGCATTTATTAAATTAATGACCAAGTCTTCATAGTTACTATTAACTCGTTAATTAAATCAATAAATGGAGTTTATTAATTTTATAAACTTGTTCATTGCTATAATTAATGGGTTATTAATATTTTTTTTATAAACACTGTTAATAGAATTTATTAACGTTTATTAAATCCATAAACGTTAATTAAATTAATAAACTCGTATTCGTTGTCACAATTAACGCGTTCATTGGACAAATATTAATTAATTATTCATTGTCTCAATGAATTTTTTGTTTGAATCTACGTACCTTTTTGGTTCAGTGTATAGTGTATAGTGTCCGAAGTCCTTTCCGCTCACTTTGTGTTATAAATCTGGACGGAAACGAAGCTCAATTTCTGTGAAAGAAAATATTTTCCAACGTAAATTGCATAAATTTACATCCCTTTTGTCCTGTGTAACAGACACGGACACACGAAGGGCGAGTCAGTGCCGCATACAAGGAGACGAAAGGTCGATTGAAAAATAAAAACCATTCAAGCGTAGCCCATTGAAATTTGTCACTTTATTGTTAAGGCGCTCTCTCTCTCTCGCTCCTCGTGTCCTGGGACAATTCAAGTCGAAGAATACAAACACACACAGTTCGGATATTGTAACAATGCTCCTTGTCCTTCTGCTGCTGCTTGACCATTGAATTGCGGATAAATTCGAGATCATATCCTTGATTCAATGTTGAACTAAGAAAAAAATGTTCGTCCCACACTCACACACAATGGAATTGGGTCGAAAGGAAGGCAAGTCCCCCGCCCGGCGCTGGATTGAGAAGCCGAGAAATATTGGAGAACTGCGGCGATGAAATGCCTTTGATTAGAGATAATGGTCTTGCAGATAAAAGGAGCACGAAGCAGTCCAAACTGAAAGACCCGAGTACCTATACCTATCCTCGATGTGTGTGTGTATATCTGCCGAGAATTCCTAGAAGCAACTGATTTCTCTAGGTTAACAATTTTCGTCTCCTCATGAAGTGGGTGGAGCAGTGGCGGCGGCCCATAACCATGGAAATGTACTTTTGGTTGGGTTGCGACAAGCGAGGAGTCGTTTCTTTTGCCATTTTGACCATTTTCGGGACGAAAGGAATTTTACATGCTTGGTAGGCGCCTTTGAATAGTTCCATTTCCATGGGGCACCATTCTCCAAATGGACATGGAGTTTGGGATTTTCTTTTTCGGTTAATCCCAGATTTTCCCCCGGATTGTGTGTTGGCGTTTGTTTGAGTTGGACACCAACAAAAAAAAAAGGCAGAGAAGGATATGAACATTTTTATTCCTCAATGAATTTGGTAGGAAATTTAAATAAATTGTCGCAGTTTTAAAGATTGTATCGCAGTTACTTGCCAGTGGGTATGTGCCATATACTCATGTGTGCCGGTTGATGATGGTGAGGATTTTTTTTTTTGCTGTATCCTTCTGGTGGATTATGATTGCTTTCCTTTTGTTTGTTACATGAAATGATAACGTGGGCGGGTTGTTTGTATAGAATTTTGCAAATGGAACAGAATTTTTTGGTCCGGGGGAATGGATAATAACCATTTAAATGGGATGAGGCGTTTCGCTTCGGGTGTAAGGATTAAAGTGCGCTTAGTGCGGAACAAATGGTGGCGACCTAAAAGCGAGTAACATTTCCGGATGCTAGGCATTTTGTGAACATCTCAGTGTAGTTGTTTTTGTTTAGTGATTTGGGGAGCCGACTTTTGATGTAATTGGAAAATTGTATACCAAAGTAAAAAAAAATATTTTCAATTTGCGGGTTCAAAGCTGGAGTTTAGAAAGCCTAGGCACTAACTCTTGAAATGGAAGGATAGTGAATAGACTAAAACCACATCTTTGGGAATATTTTACTTCTAAAAGTGAAGCAAAATCTTAAGTTCGTATGCTTTCTAACAAATGCCGGATTCCAGTTTGAATAGGGCTGTTTTTTATATTTTTTTACAGTTTGATGTTGACCCACCAGGCGCAGGATCGTCTGTATCATTATGTGCGTATTATGATCAAAGGAAATTATGTCCTCTTTGCCAACAAAGAATATCTTTACTATAATGCCTTACTATAATCCTTGTAATGAGGATATCAGCTAAGATCGCTTATCTATTTCATCTGCACAAGATCTGCAAATGTCAACTTTCCCCTGCCGAGTTGAGCGAAGGCTTGACTGTCTTTTGCCAAGCTCCCAGTTTCCATATGAAGTGTAATAAATCGTAGCGAAGAACGGTTCTCTCGAGATATACTCAAAATCACAAGTCTCTGAACTCTGAAGTATAGAGCCAGAGCTATAAGTATAAGTATGATGTCTAAGTGCAGTGCACTTTTATTTTAAGGCTTTATAACCTCGACGTTTCAGAATAGTGACGCTATTTACCAGTTGAATTTCTTGACTCATTCATCCACAGAAGACTAAATCTACCTTTGACTTGGGATGTTATGAGGCTGACATGCAGGATCTTGGACTGTGGATACCATTTCGAAGGGGTGCGATTTTAAAACTTAAGCTTGAAGGGTCGGAGTCGGAGTGCACAGTTTTCTTAGATGAAGTCGATGGAACTCTTAAAAAGGTTGCAGAAAAGAATTTTTATACATATCCTGATGACTGTCTTTAATGACTACGTAGGTGTGGACGTAATGACATGTGAGAAACGGAGTGAATATCTTGGAATTTTGCTGTGCTAATGGCTTGTCCATCTCATGAACACCTTTTTCATTACTCTTAACTCATTACGCTCAAATTGCCATTATACCCATAAATCTATGTAGGTCAATTCAAGAAATCATTTTAATTGTTAGGCAATACTGCACCGAGTATTTTGAGCTAATATTCTTTGAGCTTTTTCATAAATATACGTAGTATAGTCGAAGTTCTTAGCCGCTGATAGATTTCTTTGTGGTACCTTCGGAGTTCAAGAAGCCAACAGAGAGAAGAAGTGGTTTGTATTCACGTGTGGGACTCTGCTTCCCGAAACCGGTAAACGGAGGCGCAAAGTATATCGCTATTAAGTATCCTCGGAAATCATTATACTGCTCATCATGGTCGAGAACTTTGATCGTCTGGATGTATTGTGACCTCCCATTTCTATTACGTCTTAGTTGGTACCATTGGTACCATGGCCACAAGACTGGGCATTAACTCACCAGACTACTGCAGGAGCTGTCAAGACGTAGAAGAAACGGAGACCATCAAACACCTGCTCTGCGAATGCCCAAACCTCCAAACTAGTCGACTCCGATATCTGGGAGACAGACTTTTCGGAGACCTAGAGGACATAGTGCAGGTACCTTTGACGGACACAATCAGGTTTGTTAAAAGTACGGGATGGTTTACTGAGTAGACCAATTCCGCCAAGGAACAACGCCAAGAAATCAGGTAAAGTGTTTATGCATGTTTTTTGTGTTGTCCAATAAAATGTAAATTTTATCCACGACCAAAAACTAAGGGATCACAATGGACCAAAAGGCCCCCGTGGTAGCACAGCACACAAGCTGTGCACTTCCCTCTAACCTAACCTAACCTAGTTGGTCTATGTTGAGTGATCTACCAGTGATCTACCGATGTGATGTTTTGGGATGTATGTCCTCGTATATCGCTAATGTCGATATAGTAGGGTTTTCCTTGTTGGTGGTTCAACTGATGCAGTCACCCGGTTAAAGAAAAGTATATACGCTATAGATTATGTGCGAAACTATGACTCGACTTGATCCCTAGATACCTGTTTTTCCTTTGAAGCTAACATAGACCGAATTCTCTATATTCTTTATGTACGAGCGGTATAGGCTCGATATGGTGATATGATGATGACGATATTGCAGTAGTATGCTTGCGCAGTCGCTCAGTCATCGTTATCATATCTGTCTACGGGTGAGACGGCATTTTCCGTGATATCCCATGTTGTTTCTGATCAATAGGGCTATCCGTCAAAAACAAAATTGTTCTTTTCGGACCAATCTCCCTCTTCGGCTAATCGGAAAGATTCCTCCGATTGAAGAGTTAGATTCTTCCACGGCGGTGTTCTTCGAGCTGGTTGATGATGTCGGCGTGTCACTTCCATCATCACCATATATTTCTATAATCATCCGCAGAACCAGCTTCTGCCAGTCTATGAGCATTCGGCTTATTCTATCCATCAGGCACAGTACCTTGAATAATAGACTCTGCCATTCCGTCTCTGTCCAAACACCCAAAATGTGTGTGCCTAGTTTTTAGATTTGTGTCCAGTAGTTAGTCAATTGTTTTCACTTATTCCCAGTTAGACGAATACGTTGAGATTAATGTTTCTTCTTCTTCTTTCGTCACGAGGACGAATTCCTAACATAATACACTCACTGCCAAGTTGTGAACTCCAAAATGGAAACCAACAAAAATAACTTCAAGGTAAAGTTGGTATTAAATTTCCATTTGATCCTTACGTTTGCACCAAAATAACTGTCAATATCCCCGATGAACCACCCTTGGGCAGTCCTTGACATAACATCACCCACACTCCGAGTTTTTTTTTTGCCTGAAATTGGCTAGAATAACAAATTTCGTCGTTTTAACAAGCGTCCTGACAACTTTTTCGAAAATATGTATACAATAACAAATCCAGAACAATGCTCCGATGGATTGACATACCAATCCCTGCCCGCACCGCAGCGGGGAACAATGTTACTGCAGCAGCAACAGAAACGGCAGCATGAAAGTCAAGCGATTTAATTAAACGGTCATTAAGTCGACAATTAACAGCAACAAAACATAGCTGCGAGCTACCATCAGAGATGAGACTATGCGAGTCCTATGGAGCTCACCCTTCGCTCGAGACAAGGCTTTATTGTTTGTGTGTGTGTATTCAGAGTCGCAGCGTCCTCGGAATTAACGCAGCGCGACACAATTGTTCTCGATTAATTTCACGCTGCAGTGTTGTGCGCTGATCCACTTTGCCATTCGTTCATCCATCCCTCACGCAACAGGGGGTGGATTTCAGTTTCAACTTATCGTCCGGAAAACGCAAATAAAAAAAAAAAAAGCCGGGTATGAACGAAAAGAAGGGAAAATTGATTGAAATTGTTTTTATGTTTTGTTTTTTGTTTCGTTGTTGTTGCTGGCAGGGTTATTGGAAAAACGTGCATGCCTAAACGTCACCCCTCCTGACACTTTCAGTCATGTGGAGCAGCAACGCGTACTATGGTACAAAAAGTATAAACACTTTCCAAGAAACATATTCTCGATGTCGAGTCGACCCAAGAAGAAGGGTTGATTTTACTGTGTCACAAGTTGACATGTTGTTGCACCCTTATTGCTGTTTAATAAAAAAGTAAATACTTGCCTGCCAGTATACGAGTAGTATTGCCTACCTAACCTACCCCCACCACGGCAACGTGTCAAGCGCACACAAAACAAGGACATACTCCGCATATATGTACACCATGTCGCTCGGGCGCTCGTTATTCGGGCCGACATATGTCCCCTGGCTTAATTGGAAATATCGATAAAAGTAATAATGCTTCAGTTAAGTACATGTGGAGCAAGTCCAACACTAGTAAAGAGCACAGCCAGCAACAGAGGCGTAGAACTCTTGAAGCGGTCCCTCATGGTCGCTGCTGTCCCCATTTCGGTTCAATATACATAGAACTGTGCAATGCTAACGAGGTGGTTTTTCTCCCGCAAACGAATGACAAGGACATGACTGTCTCGGATTAAAATTGAGGAAATTATGTCGGCCATAAATGCCGCATGGGGCATTCGGAGCTTTGCAGCTCTTAATGGTGACGGCAAACCAGATGTACGAAAGTGTCAAAGTCGAATCGAGCGTCTTATAATGTTCATCCTTGGTCAGTGTTATTGCTGCACTTGGGAGTCGTTCTTTGGCCAAAGAGTCATTTTATTAAGACGTTCATATAAAAGGGTAAGGCATATGTGAGCCGTTAAATATCCCTCTAGGACGTAGCAAGTTGTGGGCTGGACACATTTGGGATTGTTTAATTTGGGAAGTTTTCTTTGAATGCTAAAGCTGTTTCAATCATATAAGGACTAAAGGAGTAATGTAAATAGTATCTAGGACTTTTAACTTTAAGTAGAAAAGAAAATTTAATATATGATAATATATAGCGACGCATATACAAGCTTTCAAATTAGGCGATTTTGTCGAGGGGGCTGAATGTGTTGGCTTATCCCTGCTGGCTGAGCTACTTAGGGCAGACTTGGTGGAGAGCATGTACCAACTCACATCTAAAATTTGTTCAGATTATTGCATATTTAATGCCAAAAACACATCTGCAGAAACTCTGCATACTTCACTGTAAGCAGTAGGTACTGCAGATGAATCAGGTGGGCAGAACTCAATTTGCATTGGTTGCTATCTATGCGGGAAAAAATACGGGAGTGAGTCAGTGACAATTGATTCCCGTCCCTCTTTTACAGGACCTACATCTCGTATACATCAGTAGGTGAAATGTTCACACTCTGGCTGATCTAAGGAAAGACGCAGAAATTCCAGATTGGTAGACTTCACCTCTTTATCGCCTATGATAGCATACGTAGGGACGAATTATACAAAACCATGTCAAGTTTCGGTGTCAAACTTGGCCGTTTGTGTAGGCCGGTGACAATGAAGAAATCTCGCTGCTCCGTCAAAGTAGGAAAGGACATCACAAAGCTGTTTGATGTCGAAAAAAGCTTTAGAGAAGCTGTCGCGCTATCAAGCTATACTTATCTATCATTTAGTCAAGGACTTTGTCTACCGCGGTGCAGAATCACTCTTGCCAATCGCTATTTTTCGCTGCTTTCGGGCTAAGAAGGCATCTAAAAAATAAAGCAACCAAGGAGATATTATTATACAAGCCTTAACCCTAAACATCCCGGTTCCTCTAAATAGTGCAGAGGCATGGAAGGTCGAAGGCGGATGAGCACCTCTTGGGACGCTTTGGCTTTCTTCATAAAACCTATGAACTAATATAAATCGTTTAAACTTAACAAAATAAATTTCTAAGTCGGTTTGACATTTAGTAATCGATCGAGGTTGCTGAGCATAGGTAGATAGAGAGACTCACTTTGACAAAAGCCATTTATATTTTCGTAAACAATATTGGAAAACAATCGCAGGTACTGTGCGCTGTGCCTGTGATAAATGTCATTCAAATTTATTTGAGTTCATGAATTTTGACTGTGCTTAAAGAGAAAGACAAATATCTAAAGCAAACTGAAACCATCTGAGGTCCATCGCCGTATTTATAGAACTTAAATACAGAAAAAGACAGGCTTGTATTTTTTTCTTTCAAATAATATATTCTTTATTCATTTCGAATCATTTTAATCCTAATCGTCACCATATACATGTATATATTTTTTTTCATTTTGATATCCTGGTAAAATTCCATGCAACCATTTTGTTTTTTTTTTTTTGTTTAGTTTTTAGTGAGAAGAAAAATGCAATGAAAACATTTAATTGAGTTTCACATTTACGTATTCTATTAGTTTCGTTTTCGCCCCATCCTTTTAATCATTTTCTCATTTTATTTACAAAATATATATAGTTTTTGATTTTTACTTTATGGATTTGATTTAATTCTTCGTTTGTACTCGATTAAACTATGAGTTCTATTGCACATTAAGTAGGATAAGTGTGTGAGTGTATGTATTAAGTAGTATTAGGAGAATAAGAAAGTTTAGCTACAGATTTGAGAAACTTTTTTGTTTTATATTTTTTTTTTTAAGATTTATTTATCATTTGGATTGAAGTTAATTATTTTTTTTTTCTGGATTGGTTTAAGTTTTAAAAATTTGTGAAAAACATCTACATAAGTAACAGTTTTAAAGACATTTAGTTTTATAGTAATGACATTGAAACATATACACAGACATAACACCGTAATATTTTTTGTTTTCGTTTTTCTTTTCAAATTTGTTTTACATTTATCCGTTGAGTTTTAGTTTTAAGAGTTAAACAAATGAAAATTGTAAGGAAAAAAAAAAAGGATTTTAACTATACATAATCAAAATATAAACTTAAATGTGAAAACAGTGTTTCTTTTTATTTTTAGTTCTTTTTACACAAAACGTTGACTTATATACGTTTACAATACAAAAATTTATAAAAAAATAAATTAGTGTCACCCTGTGTTTCGTCCTTTGTTGAAGAATTTTTTTTTGTAAGAGATTATAAAATATTTTTTCTTGTTGTTTAGGTTGGCTTAGTTTTTTTTTTTTGGATTTATTTAAGTAGGTAGATGAAGAGATGTAATTTGAGAGGGGAATGGTTGTGATTAAAAGGAAAGAAGAGTTGAAGTGGAAGTCGAGTGTTAAATTACGGATCGAAGAGTCTTATGGCAAGAAAAAGTGAGTTGTGCGTATTTCTTAAGAAATTATGTGCTGTGATTGGGTAGTATAAGTACCTATTGCATGTCAAATCAAAGAAATGTACCTATAAAGGATCTATGCAATCGCTTAGTATTATGTATGGTGTCACAGATAGTGCGTCGTGACAAACATTTTCTTTGAATTTGAACGCAACTGACAATAATGTCAATTGACGATCACTAAACTTGACAAAGGCGGTCCGCGAAAAATTAGTTCATCTACAAATAATAATAAATAAGTGCATGTATGGTTGCCACTTGCCAAAAAGATACCAAGAAGCTGGAATCGTTAATAAAACACAAAAAGGGGATAAAGTTCGCCTAGAGGGCATCGGAATATGTCCCAGCAAGCCGCTGGGCGAACGTCTTCTTCTAGGTGAATGCATCGCGAACATCGTTGCATTTAATTTGAAAATATATTTGCATATTGCACTCATTAGTGTTACGAAGTATTGTGTATTATAAATCAAAAATCCTTCTAAAAAAGCACCAGTTGTGACGCATATTTCGTTCATTCTTCCGCCTTGAGCTCTCATAATCTATCTTCCTAAACCTGCGTTCTCCATTATCTTTCTAAATGAATTCTCGTTGAGCAGAATTCGCCGCTACATCACATGCATCGCCAGCGATTGTCAGATGAACTTGCGGGCGAACGGAGTCTTCTTCCGGGAGCTCGAAGTGAACAAAATGCGAATCGTCTGGTTGGCTGGGTCTTATCCCTCCGTTAGACTTTTTTCTGTCCCATCGGATTAAAATTATAAAAATCCATTCAGAAAATTAGATTCAAGATTTCTGATAGATCGCATGATAGATCGTATGACAGATCTTTGTCGTGTAAAGTTGACTTTAGTTAAGTACAGTAGACTCTCGTTATCGTGAACACCGGTTAACGTGAACACTCGATAACGTGAACAGATTTTTTTTTAACATTGACATCTCTAAAACGTGAACAAATCATGAACACTCTAAAACATGAACAACAATTTCTGCTCCAAATAATTGTAAAATTCAAGGAAGATGCAAATTAAAATTAGTTTTTCTTGGTAAATCATCGTATTGTACAGTTTTTAGGTAGCTACAAAACATTTCGTATTGTATTTTGTTTGCTCCTAGTTGTCCCTTGTATTAATTGTTATTGATTGTTTTGTCTGTTCGGTTTTCGCTTATACGAATGCAATAGTTATTGGAAAAGCTAAAAACTCACGTTCATTTAAAATTAACTGTCCAGAAGACTACACGAGTTCAAAATCATTCTATATTCAAAGAAATCAAAGCCAAAGATTGATTTCATGAATCATTTGCACCACAAATGAAAAATAAAAAAAATCCACTTATAGATTACTAAATAGGTAAGGTATTATTGTTTTTTTTTGGGTTTCGTCATTTATAGAAAATAGTTAAATGAAGGCTCTTCTGCTGTTGGGCAAACCTCCATCGCATTCTCCGGAAAATGAGCTAACGACAGATGATCAATGTATTACTGTTATGTTTATGCCATGGATCAAAATGCCATCAGAATAACAAAGCTTAACTAGTCTAAAATAAATCAAAATACATAAATTTTTAAATCCCAACTCTGGGATTGTCCTATACTTTTGGTAAAATTCAACCTTCGCAAACGTGAACTGGCTTGGTTTTTAATTGTTCACGTTATCGAGAGTCTACTGTATGTCGAATATAACAGCTATAAATATAACATTTTTTCATGTGGCAGTATTCAGAAAACCTTACAATGAACGAGAAAGTTTTGTGCAACCCAGTCGTGCACTTATTTTTTTGAATTCTTCTCGATAACCTCTTCTTTGTGTAAGCGTGCATCACACGCGGTTTCTAAATAAACAGTTGAATTGAATAAACAAAAATTTCCAAACCTGACACAAAGCTATTGACACATCTACCTATACTTTCCAACAGTTGTATATTTTGAAACATCGACAATCACTTTTGCACATAAGAACTCGTCCCTCAAACGAAAGAATAATATTATTTTCCATTTGCAGCTAGGTACATTTGAAAGTAAGAAATTTTAGGAACTGATGGCTGAAAGATCCCCAAGACTTTTCTCGACATCCATTTCGATCCCGGGATCCATTCAAAGCATTTTCGTTTTGGAACATTTCATGTGACAACCAAAATTTTGCTATTTTATATGATTTTCTTCTATCTACCGTTTATCAATTTTGTTTTTCACTTCTATTCATATGTATATGAGATTTTTGTTCTTCATCTTTATAATTTTTATTTTTTTTATTTTTCTACAAAAAAAAAAAACGTTTACAATTTTAATTCACTTTTAACCTTAAGTATAAAAAGTTACTACATTTAATTTAATTATATTAAATATATATTTTTGTTTCGTACCTAGTAAGTCTATCTAAATTTAATTTTAATTCATATAACGTTAATCTACAATAAATATATGTATATATAAATTTTCATTTATTTTTTGTTCCTCCTTGTGGTGCTGATCAGTGATCAGTATTTTTTTCGATCGATCTGTCAAATTCTGTTGCTCAATAAATACTGTGTGAGTGTGTGTGTGCGCAAATGTGATAATACACATTCATAACAATAAGTGCAGAGTTTCCTTGTTCAGTGCCTGCAGTTCAGTCCGTTTTTTGTTGTAAATTTACATTTTTTGTTTTGTTTGAGCCCTTGTTTCTCTAGATATACTTGCCCAAGTCTTCGTGAAAGTCCTGCAGATAGGCTAGAAGCTGTGGAAATGAGGGTCTCTGTTTGGGATCGGCCAGCCAGCAGCACGACATTACAGTGAAGCTAATAAAATGCAAGCATATAGAGGGTGCCAGGGTGAGGGGAAACTTTGTATACTTACAACTCATCGGGGCAGTTGATAGGCTGTCCAAGTCTAAAGCCATCCATGAGGTATGGCGTCAGCTCAAAAATGTCCACCTCTTCGAAGGGTATCGTCGCAAGTGTTGCCAGTTCCCAGAACATTACACCCAAACTCCAGACGTCGCTGGTGGTCGAGTAGTACTTCTTTTGCAGGGTCTCCAGAGCCATCCATTTTAGCGGGCGATTCTCATTGTCGCCCAGGCAGTGGTAGTCGTCAGGAAATAGGTCACGCGACAAGGCGCTATCACAAATTTTCACATAAGATTCCGAGTCCAAGCTGGAAGCAGAGAAAAATAAAAAAAAATCAAGTTATCGCGTCAGTATAGTAGGTTCCACCTAACCCAACTCCTGGTATTACATCTCAGATTTAAATATTGATACATGTTAGAGTTAACCATACGATTCATTTTGCTAATGGCATCAGCCGACGACCGGACGACCCACACTACCTAGATGGTAATGACCCATTTGTGGCAGGATGAGTGTTTCGGTCGGTGTGGGATAATCAAGGCCCGTTTTGGTCTGGCCAAAGGCAAATTGTGGTGCGCAGTCATTGAAACGTGCATATAAATTGCTCGTGTTTTTCTATTAAACATTTCAGTTGATTGATGGTTTTAATGACATTTAATGGCTTCGGGGTGGTTTACGTTGGTACGGATGGGTTACGGGGTAGTTAAATTGATATGTGGATAATGGTGGACTTGGAATGTGTTCGACCTGGGATTGATATTCCAAATTGTCTTCGATTTGTTTACATTGGATGGAAGGAGAAAATCAACAACATCGCAGCGCGACTAATTGAATTCTCGGATAATTAAGTGTCATTTTCCTAAAGAGCCTTAGGTGAAATACAAGCACCTACAATGGCTGGTAGTTTGTTTATTTCTGCCTTAACGAATTCGGAAATGACAAGTATATTCGAGAAATCAATAAACAAACTATAATTAATTGCACGGGTAGCTTTGAAGGTGATTTGATAAATTGGTCGACGATCCCTTGAAAAGGGAAGAGGAAGAATTTCTGAAATCTAGAAATCGGGCTCACTCCTTTGAGAAATGGTTAAACAAATTATTTGAATTTTTACTATGATATCGTATACTGGCTTCTATACGTAAATGTTTTTTAGGCACCGCTATGTTTTGGCTTTTTTTGAAAATTCCGAAAAGATGTACATTGTACACCAAACCATAAGTCGCTGATTCTATTTAATTTATCAACTTTTTTGAGTTCTTTTGGTAAAATCCTTCTTTAAAATTACTACACTATAGCTTTATACGACGGATTTGATTTGGAGTTTGAGCTGATTTTTTTCCAAACCCGCAATTTTTCTGGAAATCTGGAAAAATTACGAATATGTTTAAGCACTCCTATTATTTTGCCCTTTGCAGTTGTTTTGTCTCACCATTTCCTTAAAAATTAAGAAAAATGTTTATCGAGAAATGCGTTGAATTCAATTTTGAATATGTTAAATAGAATTTACCACACCTAAAATCAGGGAAAAAACTACCAGAAACGGGCTCTAACTGAGACTTTCTAACTCTTCATCCTTTTAAGGTTCTTTTGTTTAAATCTTTGCTTAAATGACAGCTGGAATATGTTCAAGGTAACTTTTTCCCAAGACTCACATATTTCGCAAAAATCTGAAAAAAGTCGAATATGTGCAAGATTTGTTTCTATCTTCTTGGTCATAGTTTTGAGAATCTTACGCTTTGAATATATTCTTAAGAATGATAGCCTTTTGGCTAAACACGCATTAGAAAACGAAATTCGTTTGAAATGTGTCCCCAATTTTTCACAACAACGGATCCCTTTCAAAACTTCAAATCTTACTGACCGATATCGCAAATTAAAATTCTGTCAAAATGCATTTAAATGAACTCACTAGCAATTTCGGGTGGCAATATCCTTGTGTAGTATTCCTAAAGAGTGTAGATGGGCCAGGCCTTTAGTAACGTGTAGCCCAAACTCGACAAGCGTCCGAGTACTAAGCGGAGAGTTCGTTTCCCGTGACTTTTGAAGGAATCTAAAAGAATAGAAAAGAAAAGTCCAATTCAAGTTCAAATCATTCATCAAGAATTTAAGATTTTTACTCACATTTTCAAATTGCCCTTTGCCGGATTGGGGTAGGCAATTTCGGGCGGACCCGGCAGTTCAGTGTTCGCCATCATCGGTGCTAGGATATTCTGATGACTGACGCCAATCAACATTGATGCGTCTTGCAGCAAACAGGCGACTTGAGTTAGTGACGCCCCATCCACTACCGTTTTTATAAGTATATCACAGGAATCGCCTATTTTGCCGGCATAAATCCGTCCGTACGTACCCTCTTTGATAAGGTGTTGGCATAGAAGGGTGCCCGGTTGTACGCTGGGAATCCTTCGAAGTTTCTCCTTGGAATCGCCACCGCTTCCCCGAGTGCTCTTGGGAGTCGACATGCTGTATACCTGCAATGGGATCAGAAACCAACTGTCAATTCCAAAATGGAGGGTGTCACACCAAAAGGACTTGTGTCAAATAAAATTATGATAATCGCTAGTGACAAATGCAAAGCAAGGGTGAAAATATATTATCTTCTCCCACAGCTACCAATAAAGCTCGCTAGCCAAGCACATGTTAGTTTCTCACACCCTCCGCCCACGTCGAGTTCAACATCTTTTGGTGCGTCTCTATTGAACAATCGTGTAACGTCGATTGGAGTCCCGGAGGAGTTTCTCTTGTTAAAGGGATGACATTTCCGGTACGGAAAGACTACGAAGTGCGGAGTGGCCGGAGAGATTTATGGAATAATCCCTTTAGAAAATTTTTATCATTGATTTGCAGTTTTGCGCCCCGAAATGATGGGTTTTCGATACTCGAAATGGGCGTATTGGGACTTTGCACATTTGTACCCTGCGGGTCGGGGTGCGTTAACTGTGTGTATATATATGGGTCGTCATCTCTGGGGAGGAAATGTGAATAATTCATAAGGTACGTATACTATGTGTGGGGAAAAACGGCAGAGGGATGTCTGTAAATGAGGGATTGAGATGGTTTAATTTGGTAATTTTAATGGACGAATAGGGAGGATCTGGGGGAACTCGGGTTCAGAGGGGTGTATGAATATGTACTTTGAAAAGCTTTTTTTTGTGAGGTCATATGTTAATCTTTGGGGCAAGAGGGTTTTTTTAGGACAACATATTCGTTGGGTCTTCTTGGTGTATGACCATGGCCAACCGTGAACCCATTATCAAAGAGTGCCTACAATTTTCTTTCCTTAACTGGCCCGGCGGACATGATTTTGCGGTCGAAGTTGAAGAGTAATAGGATGCCTCTTATATCATACTTAACGACTGAATGAGTTTTTCTTTTGGAAAAGAAAGAAATTGGAGGTAAGGGCGTTCACTTTCATCGTCTTTGTAAAAAAGTTGTAAGGAATTTTGTTCGAGTTATTTTTTTCATAAGTGCGGTAGAGGATGTCATTATCTTATCGCGTTTTGAGAGTGCATTAATAAAGGTGGTGGAGAAAAGGATAAGTAGGGAACCGTGAAGAATATACGATACTATCATTATGTGGAAGGTATACACGTGGAATCCGATCTACATAATATACATAAGGTCTACGATACGAGTACATAAGTATAGGAGACAATTTAAGGTTTAAGGTGTGTCGGCCTGATTTTTCGAAAGTTCTGCTTAAATCAGCTTGGCAGTTCTGCGAGTATTTTCTTATAAGAATTAGCCAAAAATCCCTTTTTTTCCTCGCCTAGCTCAAAAAATTACTACAGAAAATTAACGAAACAAAAAAGCAGTGTCAATAACTATGGAAGAAAATCCCAGACAAAGCTCCACGCCACATCAAAAAAATTAGCATCAAAGGCGTTCACATCTATATATAATCCCGGACAGTCAAGCAGCTATTAAGGCCCTTAGCTCACCTATCATTAACTCCAAATCCAGTATTAAACTGTTTCAAAAGAAAGTCTTAACCTCTGTAATAGAAAAAAAATATAGGGTAGGTTCTTGGCCACGAGGGCTTTGAAGGAAACGAAGAAGCAGACAAATTGGCTAGAATAGGCTCAGAAATACTATATTCACTCATATTGGGAGAATATCCCATGTTTAAGACAGGCCAAACTCCAGCCATTCAATCAAAATGCCCATAGCAGGCATGATATCAGAAACCTATTGTATATGATTCTTCACAGGACATCATGGATTATGATGATACTACCTAAGCAAAATGAATATAGCAAATTCAGGGGAGTACAGGGACAGGCTATGTACTAAAGAAGACGAAATAACATCATATGAGAATGTGGAGTTAGAAAGAAACTTTTCTCCAGGGATCAAATGGACCACGAAGAGATGGAAAAAGCCTCTGCAACAGTATCATCAACTTAAAAAAAGGGAGAACCTCCTAGCCTAAAACCTCTTTCTAACGTATGGTACAATAGATCTGAATCAGATCGACGTGCTGCCTAGGTCAGTCTTCATTAGTTATTGCAAAAATAGGTGGACGCGCATTCAGGTGTATAAAATAAATGAGCTCGTTCAATAAATATATACTAGGATGGGTGAATAAGTCCCTGAAATATGAAATAAGGAACACTTTTTTTGGGCATAAAAACATTTTATTTTTCAACATAGTCTCCATTCGTCCCAAAAATAGAAACTCACACAAAACGAATGGTTGCGAGAAGCCAGGCCTAAGGTGTCTACCCGTCTGTTGCGCCACCTATTTATTTTATTTTTAGTCTCTAGCTCGATACCCTTCATCCAACGTTTCTCCTTTCTTTGACGCCCTCCAAATAATACGTTTCTCGAGTCCCTCAAAATAAGCGTTTGTTTCAGTAATGACCTCTTCATTCGACCAAAATCTCTTACCTCCGAGCAATTTCTCCACGTTTGGAAACAAGAAACAGTCGCAGGGGGCTAAATCTACTGGATGATGGAGGAGTTCGTAGCAATTTTGCCATTGGGACTGTGGATTTGTAAGGCGGTGCGTTGTCCTGGTGAAAAGTAACTTTCTTTGCCTAATGCAGCCGTTTTTGATTCAAATCGGCTTGGAATCAATCCATCAGCTGTAATATGAGCCGGTGATCGTTTTACCCTACCCGCGCATCCCAAAAAACTGTCGCCATGACCTTGTTTGCTGACAAACCCACGTTGGCCTTCTTCGGCTTCGATTCACCAGGAGAAGTCCATTGTTTGGACTGTTCCTTGGTTTCTGATGTGGTGTGTTGAATCCAGATTTCATCCACGGTTACGAAACGGCGCAAAAACTCAGTCGAATTTTTCTGGAACATCGCCAAACACACCTTTGAAGTTTTCAAACAGTCAAACGAATGCGTTTGCTGTTGATTGTGATATTATTGATTGTGAGCAAATGCGGCACCTATCTTGCGGAAAGCTTTTTCATGTCCAAATATTTATGTAAAATCGAAATCACTGAGCCATGTGATAAGACTGTGGCCTCTTCAAGACGGGCGCACTTTCACTCGCCGATCGTCCATTATAAAACCACGGATTTTCTTAATTGGGCGACCAAAACGTTCGGCGTCGCTTGTGCTTGAACGACCGCACCGAAATTGAGTAAACTAGTGGTGAATGGCTCCAATTGATGGTAAAGAGTCCCCATTAGGCCCGGTGCACACATGCGTTTTTTTCCCGCGCGGGCCCGCGGCGGGTCCGCGTTTGCGTGTTACAGTACTCACACTTAAATTGGGTTGTGCACACAAGTAGGCGGACACGCTGCGAGCCCGCGCGTCATTTTTACGGGTAATAACACCCGCAGCAACACGCAAACGCGGACCCGCAGCGGGCCCGCGCGGGAAAAAAAGGCATGTGTGCACCGGGCCTAAGGCCCGCTGCGGGTCCGCGTTTGCGTGTTACAGTACTCACACCTAAATTGGGTGGTGCACACAAGTAGGCGGACACGCTGCGAGCCCGCGCGTCATTTTTGCGGGTAATAACACCCGCAGTTCCCTATGGCTCCGCTGCGGGCCCGCGCCCGCACTTGCGGCCTACAATACGTTGTTTGCAATTGACCAATGCACACGTGCGTTATTTTTCCGCAAAATTCAAGTGAATGTATTGACAATGAAATATAGAATATTCCTTTTGTGAGTCGATGATAGGTAAAAGGATGTAACCAATAATGTAGTTTTATTTTTAAAAGATAGTTTATATACATCATGTACACGAAAATAAGTCGTTTCTTTTTATAAATTTCCATTGCTGGGAGCTAAATATATACTACATATTGTTTGGAGCGGGAAAAGCCCGCACGTGTGCATAGAAATCTTGCGGTGTCGCTGCGGATCCGCTGCGGGCCCACGCGGGAAAAAAACGCAAGTGTGCACCGGCTCTAATACTTGTCAAGCTTTTCTTTGGTTTGCGTGATATTTTTTTTCTCTCAAAAAATAGTGTAGAATATTAATAAGCACTCGAAATTCACTTTTTTCCATGTTAACGAAAATGATTGTATCTATAGGCGTCTATATAAAATGGCTGCCAAAATAAAACTATTTTACAGATTTGGGTGCGTTCTTTTGAAAGATGATTCATGACAAAAAAAAAAAAAAAATAATAATAAATTTAAGGTGACGGCACAATTTGTGGTGGGACTTATTGACCCACCCCCTAAGCTTAGCTAAAAATAAATGTTCTCCTGAAGTTGAACAAGAAAATGAAAGTAAAGTTTAAAGGAACCGAAATTCCCTTTTCATTGTTCTGGAAAACAGAAAATACCCTTTTTTTCAGTTGTTGCTCATTTCGAGTGCAAATATTCTCTCAAAAAGGGAAATTTTTCACAATCTGGCAGTGGCAGCATTGCAGCTCGGGCACCGGTGTACTCATTAACTGATGACTAATGTTCTCTCCTGTTAGTTAAATTCTTACATTTCGGTGTCTGTGCTTGTGCCACTACATATTGATCAAATAAATGGGAGCCTGGATCAAGTGTCTACTTCGTTTCTTCCGCAGGTTTTTTGGCTGCCTTGGGATATATTCGACTTCATTTTTAACAAAAGGTTTCTTGAGAAAACAAGTATCTTCTTACAAAAATCCACTTTAAGCAGACATCTGATATATCCATATCACATGGCAGCGAGCTTTGTTTTTACCAAACTAAAATTAGCTAAGCCCTATCGCCATCACGCCTACGGAACAACGCTGCACGTCACCCCAATTAAAATGCCAATAAAACGTTCAGGCGCCTTCAACGAATGCACGCGACTCCATAGATCAGCCCATAAACTTATCACCTCGTTTTTCTCCCTGCAACGTCTGTTTTATCCTTCTGAGTGGGGATAAAATCCTTCTCAGACATCTTTTCAAAAGGATTAGCAAAATTCTCCACCATCTTCGCATCTACGTGATGAAATCCCCCAAAAAAAGAAAAACACGACGAAACTACTACCTACCTCTTGGCTTTTAATTCTTTTTGTCAACAGGCAAAGAAAATGCCAACACCCAATAAAATAACAACAGCAGGAACGGATTTATATCGTCCTCCTACACGCCATCCTCTTGGCCCATAACTTGGAGGCATAGCTCCACGCAGTAATTGGGAATGCGAATTGGGGATGAGAATTAATTGCGTCCATTAAGCTAATCTCAATGAGCGGAGTGACGCTGCCGCTTTATTGTTCGCCAGCTCTCCCCCTTTTTCGTGAAAAAGGATACGAAAATTCTTAAGATTTCATCAAGTCATTTCCCTCATCACGGACGCGATAAGTACAAGGACGTGCTAATTGAGACTCAAGTACGAAATGGGTCCTTCTCTGGTATCGTGCATTTGTATTTGTTGAAATCTGATTAGTCTGTCCGCGAATGACACCTCGCGCCCTCTTCAAACGTCAACGCGTTTAAATTGCGCTCAAGCCTGGCAACGGTCTCAGATCGAAATGAAACTTTTCAAGGAGCCGGTCGTGTGTCATGTACGTACACGCCACTCGGTCATAGAACGCTGTTAAGTGCTCTTTAATTGGGATGTACTGTCATACGCACATATACGTGCAGCGATTGAAGGACCTCTTCAGTGAGAGCCGGATGCCGGATGCATATTCTATTGCATCCATCGGGATATTCAATTGTACAAAACAAGGTACCAACTACTCGGCTCGTTCGTCATCGTCGGTAAATTGCACCGCCATGCCATTCAAAGTGGGACAATAGGCCGTGCAGTTGCGGTCCCCGCTGCAACGTCAAATGGAAGTGGAAAACTTGTAACACGGACGACGAGTTTCGGGTGTAAAGTGATTTATTGAATTTTAATTGTCAGCGCATATCCTGGCGTGGTCCAATGTGAATGCGGCAAGTGGGTGGAATTTTAAATTTCTCCACCAATTCAGACTGCACTTCCACTGCAGCAGGAGAAGATTTCCATCCTGTCAGGCAAAGCGAGTTCTAGTTGCTGCAACGAACGGAAAAAAAAGGATGACGCTAGCTTCGTGTATACAGGAGTTCCACCAGAACTAGTTGGTTTCACCAAGATTTATCGCATCGGTTCAGCGCAATGACGTTTCGCTTTTAATTGAAATTTTCTTTTGCTTGGGCAAATTTTGTTTGATGTTTCCGCTCCGCCAGTTCTGAACTGTGCGTTTCGCCTACCAATGTGCGCGGTTTAACGCAAATAAATCTCCATATTGCGGTTGCCCTGTTTAATAAATTAAACTCTTGTCAATGTTTTTGACTTTTTCTCTGGCCGTTTTGTAGGGAATCGTTGGTGGAGGCGCAGCATTAGGCGGAGGCGGTGTTATTATTTATTCCGTGGCACGAGTGCCATGTCACTTTGGGAATGTTTTTCAACGACGCGCACGGTTCGTCCTTGGGGAACGAAAGTGTAATTTTTAGCCAGCCGCCGTTATTTATAGCGGTTTGTATTGATTAACTTTGGGGGATAAGATTGCGAAACATTTACATGGTGGAACAGGATATTATGGTTATTTGAAGCTTTTGAGGAGAACACATTTTGGGGTATTTAAGACGAGATGTGTGGGCTGGTGTAGGTTGATATAAAACAACTGTTGTATGGTGTGGTGGGCGACAGCAAATGTGAGGACGATACCATTCATACCACTCGGAAGGAGAATGTGCTGAGAAGATATGCTCTTATATGGACCAGTTGCGCCATCTATTTATTTATTTATTTAGGTGCAAATTTTTAAATAATATTGTGGGTATCACAGTGCGAATGGTATAAGGCATGGGTGGGCAAACTTTTTCAGGTGACGGACTACTTTTGCCTTTTACAAAACTTCGCGGTCCAGTTGTCAATGTTGGTCACAATACTTTATTCAAATTCTTTTTTTTTTTTAATTTTTTGTTTAAGAAATAAAATTGTGTTTGGTATTTTTATTTTTCAGAATTCAAAAAATTAACAAAGAAAAAAAAGTTTACTTAACAAATAAAAAAATATGTATTCAATTACTGCTGTACGCTAAAAATTTAAGAAATTCAGCAGTTCTTAGAAGTTGAAGCATGACACTGCCAATCATCTTCTAAGTTTGTAAATCTCAAACAGGCATCCAAGTTCTCTTCAGATATCTATGTTTTGTTTTTATAGCTCATTTTTGAAAACGGTGATCCCCATTCTCATAAATAGGTTGAACAGAGGAATGACGTTAATTGAAAAACATTTTTGTTTAAGTTCGCATACTCTTCTTCGCTCATAAATTTCCAGAAGCATACCTCGGAATCCGAACTATGAGCCTTGCAGAGAACATCATTTTGAAGGAGTAGAATTTTCTGATTCTTTTAACTTTCTCCTACTAAGAGAAAGATAGATTTTGTTTGCGTACAAAATTTCGAACTCAAGCTCTAGATTTTAATCATACCATAGGTATGATAGGGGAACTCAAAAAATTGGGTCACGCTATTCAGTCCGTCCGTACGTCTGTCTGTCTGTGATTGAGGTGTTTAGTTATATGTGACAAGAAAGCTAACCACTCTTCATTCTCAAGTTCTTGATGTATTGCATTTGCGAATGTTAGAAAATGTGTTATTGCGCCAAATAAGTCCCGAAATCCTTGTAAATACAGATGCCTACTTAACCACGAACGTCGGTGTAATTCAGCAGTTCCCCATGAACGGACACGTTTTCTTCTAATTGAAAAGTCTTCTTTGTATCCTTCTACCATGAACAATTTTATTGTATGTTTCAATAACTTGCGGAAAATTCAAAATTTTAGAGCACAGAGATTCCTGGTGATTACAGTGATAAGATAGACCCCTTTGAAATCATCATCCTCTTTCATACCTAATCCTACGAGCCCATTATTTCTGTCAATCAGTCACAATCTATTGTGATTCATTTAAGTTTATATATTGGATTGTTTTTTTTTAAGGAATGTATTTTTGAAAATCAGCATAATGTCTTTACTTCTTGATATCGCTTTTATAGGTATAAATGTAAATAATTCTTCTTTTCCTGTTAGACTACTATGAAACATGACAAAAATCTTGTCAATCTTGTCAGATTCTGTCCTAAGGTTGTGTATAGACAAAATCTGACGTCATATTGATGAGAGTATTTGAAATATTGACACGATTTTTGACATTGTCAAATAGTAGATTGAAGTCTTTAAAAATCAGAGTGACAGCGGCGAAAATGTCAACAACTGCAAGCAACTATGTGTGCAAAAATTTAATTTTTCACCTCACAAAACAAGTGTAAAAATGCGTGCAGTGCATTTTTTGTTTAGAAATAGAAATTCTACAAGAAAAATATTTAATGTTGAAGAAAGAATTGGTTTATATAAAAATGAATGAAGGAGAACAAAATTCGCTTTTATTTTATTTAAAAATATTTAATTGAAACTCTTGCGCGGTCTCCTAAAAATGGAATGGCGGTCGACCGGTCGATCGCGATCGACCGTTTGCCCAGCCCTGGTATAAGGGGTTATCTTAAAGACAAAGGACTGGAAGAATGGAATATAGCATATACGACCCCCAAATTGAGAATCTCGAAAGCACTTTCTAAGTTATGTACACTAAACGGACTACAATCGGAATACTGAAGACGGCCTGAGAAATCGCTATGTGATCGTAGACAATTTTCTAAGCTAAGCAGCCCGAAGTTTGGGACTATACCTTTGAAGTCCATAATTGGCTCGCAGATAATAATCCGCATAGATATTCATTGAGCATTGAGCAGACGAATGGCTAATGTATAGTGGGATCAGCGACAACTAGGCAAACATTTCTGATGTCGATTTCGTACTCAACCTTTTGGCATAGCGCACATATATTTTAGAATGGCACTGGATAGTGTACCAGCTGTTAGCGAGTGCTTATACCGTCAATTGGCGAAAAGTGGCAGTGTTGTTCGACGGCTCTAGATAGTCACGCGATTGACGAATAGTAGGAGAAATCTTCATGCAGTTACAGTGGTCTTGGCCTGCTGCCTATTCCCCTAATGAGCTCTTGCTCTTCTTCTCATGCGATATCCATCTGTGTATATTGGAATTAAAGACTCTTCGTGGTGGTGCGGGACTTCAATGTCGCTGTAGAATTCATATATCTCAATATCTCAGTGGCTCATTGGTAAGTGTGCTGGATTACTGTGCGAGGGGTATTTTCCACGACGCACCTCTCGCAAACGTCAGACAAACTACCGAGAGTATACATGTCATGAAAAAGCTCCAAAATTCAACCGTTCGGACTTGGGGTAAAATTGAGGTTCCTTCAAGCATTTGTCGAAAAAATAAAATCTCACACAAATGAATGATTGAAAGAAGCTATGCCTTTGGATTAGGATTGCCTACACGGACCTGTTGCGCTATCAATTTTTTAATTTCCTTCTCAAAGCCTGTCCTCGTAAACTGGACCGAAAATCACTTATAAAATGTTGAGTTAAATACTTAATATCAAGGATAAGTTCAACCGCCTTTCCTAACGTCCATGCTTCTGCAAAATAGACGAGGACAGAGATGATGGGGGTCTTATGTAGTCTACTTAGTAGTACCTGACAAGACATTACTATACTCAAAGGCCTGCATTTAGGTCAAAGAAACAGTAATTCTTCGCTTAGTTTCTAATGTGATGTCATTTTCATAGTTTATAGCAGAGGAGAGGTAGATGAAGTTCATTACTACCTTAAAGCTATCGCCATATTGTGTGACGCTCTGTCCGATTCGTCGATATTGTGTGACCCTTCTTGAAGACAGCCTGTACTTTTGGATGTACCTATATTCGCTACTTAGCGCATTTTGGCTAATTTTGTCCCAATGTCTGCAAACGCGCCGGTGAAAGCTGTCTGAGTTCTGGCAATAATGGCAATGTCATCCAGATATGCAAGCAATTGTACAGACTTTTTAAGTATTCTGATTCTGAAGTTGTTGTTGGACACTGCATATACATTGCTACAAAAATCCCAATACATCGAGAAGTGGCTGCCGCATAGCCCCGCTACAACCAGACAAGCAGTACCTACCCTAACCGTTCGAGCTCTTAAGTGCTTCCACCGTTTGAATTTCTGGAGTATTCCTACTATTTAGTTAAGGCGGAAGCTGCGTATATCGACATAGACGGAGATCCCAGCTTACTCGAGTATCACCCACAGACGTAGATCTACAATAGGTATCCAAATATTGTCAGTTTCGGAAGTTACTTGCCATCTTGTAACCAGGATTGCAGCTAAGAATAGGATTGAATTTCACCAAGTAGGTTGGTTAAAGCATACCTGCCATTAACTTGACTGCCTTTTGTTCAGCCCTCTACATTGTAGGCTGTTACAAATTGGGCAAATTGTAGAGACAATGACAGGGAAGATTTGGTAGCTCTCTTAACAGAATAGGATCTTCTCAGAAATACCATTTCGACTTACTAAATAAAATAAATGCACGGAGTTCAGTAATTTGCGGGATAGCACGCATCATCTAAGCTATCTTGTACCTGACATGGACTTACATAAGGATTATCTAAAATTCCTGCACACTTAAATTGCAATGAATCACGGTCCAAGGAACCTCGATCAAGTAGGTAGGATTCCATTTCTAAGCCCTTGTGGAATCGTGTAAGTAAGTATACTGAAGGCGAATTCTCTAAAAAAATGTATTCACCAAGGACGACAGTGAAAAACCTTGCTCCTTGGTGGGTGGGACGGTGCTCAGTTTCAATTCAATGACCAAGGGATACACAACCGATGAAGAATCATTATCCCAAAATCTACCACAATAAATTTGTGTGCTTGTAATTAAATTCACAACTAGACCGCTGCCATGCTTGTTTTTACGCTTGAAAAAATCCTATGGATTTGCGGTTCTCTCCAAGGCCCCTGCAATCCACCCTTATCACCGTCCGTATGGAAAATGGAAATGGAGATGAAAATTCTAATTACAAAAACCCACAGAAACAGATAACAAAGAAAAATGGCCTACATTTCATGTTTTACCCCCAGACATGGAGGCAGGCAGACTCTCTAAAAATTATGCCGATTCATAACCCAAATAAACTGGCAGGCTTGGATCTCGCATAGCATTAGCACTAATTCGCTGGAGCAGCAGCAAGTCGGTTGGGAAATCCAATTATATTGTTCCCATGAGGGGGATGGGTGCGCGGCGGCACCCCACCAACTACCACCCGACAACAAAAGGAGTCTACAACTTTAATTTATCGTGTGATGCATACAAAGGAAATGACGACGGGGACGGTACTCAGCATATCTAAATCCTATCAAGGTAAACAGGAATCAAGAGTGGAAGGCGACATTGCACAACGAATCCAAGAGAGATGCGAGTTCAAAGATAAATCCATCCCGCATGTAGTGTGGCGTGTATATGGTAGAGCGGCGGTACACATGTGAGAATGAGGATGTCTAGTCAAGGAAGCGGCAGCAGGAAGAGGAAAAGGAATATATGTGGATGCTGGGTTCTTATCCCCATTAAAATATGTCTAAACACAGAGGCAATTGTTTTAATGTACACAATCCTCACAGGAGGGTTGGGAGTTATACTGCATTCGAGAGGGGGTTAACAGGCTACCGCCGCAGGGCTTATTGTTTTTTATCGGAACAGGATGAATCCAAGATGCGATGAGAGCGACGTTTGAAGATAATAGAAGAAGTAGATCCATAGCGCGCCGCAGCTTGGGGGCATTAGATAAATTAATTTAACGAGGGTTGCAAACTTTCCCTTTGTCATCGCATCAGGACTCACTATAGGTGTGGGATGTGAAGATATCTCATGTGCTGTGCACCCACTGTGCAATCCTTTTCACACCAACTATGGCAACTTGCATCCCTCGTGAGTGAGCATAAATGCGGATTTCTGTAGACTCCGACTGACTTAAGCTTTTTACTTGTGCACACTGCACATCCCTCTGGATCCGCATGTGTGATGCCGTTCGTTGTTTTCTTCACATAAAAGGACACACAAGTCCCGCCAAAGTCGGATCTATACAGAGGAATTCGGAAGGGAAAATATTGGCCCATTATGGTGGAGATATATTTACGGAAACCATTAGATGGACATGAAGTAATTCTTCCTTATCCACTGCTACAAGTTATTGTAACCGGCCACCAGGGGTGGGGATAGACATGGAGACATGGATTTAATGGTCTGCCCTTGGCTGTTGTCCTGTTGTGGGTTTTATTGTCACAGAGCAAGTCGGCTTCTATTGCAGGCGGTCATTCACGATGACGATGATGATGATGACGACGACGACGACGACGATGATGATGATGGTTTTCCTGTTTTGTGGTTTGTTGGTTGGGAAATTGAAGTGAGCGACACTTTTACGATTGCCCCCAAGCCACCGCCCCAACCCTAAAAGTTGATCCTAGCTGTAGTTATTTGTCAAAGAGGACTGTACTCGTGTCTGTGTGTGTGTGTGTGCGGTGGACGTGTTTGCTTAGTTGTTTCAGCTGCCGATGGCATTGTTATAACATACATACCGCAAAACTATGTGTTGTTAGTGGAAACATGATTTTGGGGGCGGTAAATCCGTTGTTGCCAAGAGACGAACAGACGACACTTGGACGGATGACAAAGTGTAGTCCTTTCGACGTGCAAATAGCGGACACGCAAAAAATTGGGTCAGACTGGGGGAGACACATTAAATGCTGGACGTTGCCTGTTTGGGTTTTCCTATTTATTTTCAACTGACAAATGGTCAATCGGGGCTGGGGGTTTTGCAACACAAAAAAAAGTTTATGATGATGGCCACTCAGCACACATGTACACCCCGACAATTATTGGACACATTCAATTGGGAAGGAGTGATGATCTTAAGGACTCTTTTGGGGGGCTTGTTGCCTGATGATGGTGTCATAAAATCTTTTCGATGAAAAATCCCCAGTCATATGTTTCAGGATATTGAATTCTATTAAAATGGGCTTTAAGTAATGGAGTTGTCGGGTATAGTATAGGGGGGAAGAGGACTCGTGTTTTAGACCCATAATTCTACATTCCATCGTTTGCACGATAGGCGGATCTGTTTAAGGGGCTACGAACTATGAAGTAGTTTCAACATTTGGCTTGGCAAATTCTAAAAAAAAAAAAAATAAAAATTATATTCAAAGAACCGATATGACTACATCTTGAATGTCATTATAATGCAATGCATATTCGACAGACTGTGTATTAGCAAAAGTGACTTCTACAGAAGCTCCCAGAACCCAAGAGGAGGGTTCGGTTAATATTGCCCGACTCGTCGGTTTTAAAATATAATGAAGAAAGCTAAAAACGTTATTAATTTTAATAGAATATTATATGCTTTGCCCTTGAAATGTGAAAAAATAAAAAAAAATGTGCAGGAAACCATGTATGTATTAGGGGGTATGTGCCGCTCTGCAACCGCCCTTTTTGGGGTCACTGTAGGGGATCAAAATAGATATAAAAACAAGTTGCATACCTTCACTCTCAAACTCGCACCTCTACCCAAATTCAAGATTGACCCCCAAGTAGGGGGGTTGCAGGGGCAGCATGCCCCTTATATATACATTTTTTTTGTTTGTTTTTAATAATTTGCTCTTCTTGCTTTTGGACTTTATTGATTCCGAAAACATGTAGCTTCAACATATGCCTTAACCTACGGTTTCCAGAACATCTCTTTTTAAGAGGACATGTCCTCTTTTTTGTCCGCGATCTATTTTACACATTCTTTTTTCGCTTGGATCTTTTTTTGTCCTCTTTATTTATTGTGTCCTCTTTTTGTTCTCTTTTTTAATACCTTCGATTTCAATATAAACAATGTAAAAAGTGTAAAAAGAGCAGACTTGAACAACGTTTTTTATAAACTTAAGTCCAGTACCTATCGGAAAAGACTTAATTGGAATTGATTGTCCTGTCCATATCATATCAAACACAGCCAAAAACGGATTTGAATCATTTTCAATTGATATCGAAATTATTGTAATAAAAATATGTATCCTTTTTTTCTATACTATATACCTACACTAGGGGTTCCCTAACGTGCGTCGCGACGCCCTGGGTCAATCCAATAGGCAAAGAATAAGCGCGTTTGTGTTTCCCGCATTTCCAGTAAGACTTGCTTCATGGCTGGCACTCGTATTGCCTGGCACTCAAAAATAAATAAGGAGTTTTCAATTAGCACGGGACTTTGCCAGCCACATTCATCGGGAGCATTGCCGTGGTCCACGAGAATGTATACAGGAGAACCCGAGGCAGTCAATTCATCCACGTGCATAAGAAATCAGCTTTTCGCAGATTCCAACTTGGCGAATTTTGCATCGGGACTTGGGCTTACACCCGTACAAGATCCAACTAATCCAGGAGCTTAAACTTAATGAACATAGACAAAGCCTTTTGTTCGCTGACTTGGCTTCGGAGCGTTTGGAAGAGGACCTCAATTTTGGCCAAAAAATCATCTTTAGCGACGAGGTGCATTTTTAAATGAATGTGGGTATGTGAACAAGCAAAATTGCCATAAATATGAGACGACGATATTTCAACGTCGAACCGTCCTTATTGAAAAACCCTTTAGTGAATCTTCAGTAAGATCAGCTTCACATATATCTGTGCTTTTAGAAGGGCCGGGGGGTCTCAAAAATATTTCAACCTCTCTAGGAAGTCGCAGTAAGAAAAAGATTGGGATCCCATGACCTACACTATACAGTAAGAACTGAAGGTTTAAAAAAAATTTTTATTGCGATGGAATTGGAATTTAAGGACTTGCTCCGGCATTCCACTACCTACTAGGTGGTTCTCATTTTACCCTACTATTAATACAGTTTTACAAGTGTTTCCAGTCCAGCTCTAACAATATTTTTTATCTAACGAAAACCGTACGGCAGGGGGGGAGGGTGGTGTTTTTTGATTGTAAATTATGCCCTCTTTTTTCGTTTGAGGAATATGGACACCCTACCTTAACCAGATTGTGCGAACTGACAATGTGAACCATGTGAAAGGAACTAGTTTTGTTAACTGATGGATCTGACCCATGTAATTTCGAATTCGTACAAACGCTCCTGAGACAATTGTTCAGACCTTAGAAGTTCTTAAGCCCTTTACAAATGAAGCCAGTATGTAAATCAATATTTCATAGGACCACGGCCATTTTACATGAGATTGAGTTAACCAATCTTCCCAGTCAACAGCAATAGTCATTTTGTGCTGAAGCATTTCCTGCAGCACTTACCCAGAATTTGGCAATGTAATTGCATTCCCTTTGGTACCGTACGTTTTTCAAATATACCGATACGTACATACGTATTGTACATATAATATGCACACCTAATCAGAGTTAAATATATACAGGAAGGGTTTATTATACTTCCGATGGCCACTTAATTAGGGAGTCCTTTTCGAAACAGTTCGATTATTTCGATTCGATAAATTACAGGTTTCAACAAAGGTCAGCAATCTCTGAACCAAGAGGTTGAGTGTAAAGTTGGATATTTGCTTCCTTAATTGAGTTCTTGTGCACCGTATACACATACACTCGTGTGCTAGACGGAAATTATAGCTCTTGGGTCTGCAACAAGGGGTGGGAATTGGATGAATCAACATTAAAAAGAGGAAATTAAGGAAAAGCCACCGAGTGCCATGTAATTATCCTAAGTACCTAAGTGGTTCCTAAGATTTTTAGATATCGGTGGCCATGAGGAGTTTTTTTTTCCTATTTTAATTTAATTATAGTCTGATGGTAAAAGAAGTTATTGAATAACGGCTCCTAGAGCTATGCTATGTTTCGATTGAAATGGTGAACTGACACAAAAATCAATGCTGTATAGTGTATATGTAACGTAAATACATTTTGTCAGTTTTGTATAAAATGAGACTTAAAATATTCATCAGCAGACTTAGTTGAAGGCCATGCGGTAAGGATTCGATGTAGTTAATGAGCTCAAATACCGCAGAGAATTAGGTAAAATACAAACTGAAACTTAACCAGGCTAGAAACTTATTTGGGGTAGGTACCATGTGTACTTGTCATATCAGACTGGATCAACAAAATGAAAAACTCACTTGAGTAAGCTGCGATGAGGCGTAATACGAAATCCTCGAGGGACACACGGATTCCGGTTTCGAATATATTGTCTCTGCTATCTGATCACCCATCGGCAATAGAGCTGTCGCATACGGCGAGGGTGTTGGTGAACCGCGAAATCCTGTAAAATAAACCACAACCATCAGCTTAGTGACATTCATCAAGCAGATGAGACTCAATTTTCTCTCTGTGCAAGACCACCTACTGTCAAATATATTACACGACTTCTTCGACTCTGTCAACGGGAACTTATTCAGGCTGGCAATTGTCGCATATGATCCGCTATTCACACTCGGCGGTCGTCCTAGAGGATCCAGTCGTATAAACACATTTTGGTGACTTCCGTAGGCAGCCGTTGTAAAGCTCGTGCTAAAATGAGAAAAAAAAAAACGGAAAATAAAATGAATTCTCATTCAAGGAAATCCTTTCAAAAGGACTAAACATATGTACGAAGCGCTGTCGAGCTTGTCAGTTGCAAATATACTTCAGTTTCTTGCTCAAAATACACCTGTCAGACATCGTAAAGGTGTCGGAATTTAAATCCGGATTCTTTCGCACTTTATTACATGTCCTACAAGGAGGTGGTACATAGTATACGGTCACAATGATGAACATGGGGTGATATCTCCTGCTGTCACACAAAGTATGCGATGGAAAAATTCGCCAAAAATGAAAGTTTTCCCTTTTTGGCTATACGGAGAAGGATATACTCCTCTGAGGTGTGTATTTGAATTTTAAATTTCCGCTCACGTTCGTTTTGCTTTTGTGTTATATCCCTGCAGGAGGAGGTTTAGCCATTGTCGTGTCTATGGGAAATATTATGGGCAAAGGACCTGAGCGAAAGGAATCCGGCTTAATTGAGGGTATTTATACAACGGTAACACGTAAAGCAACACCATGAATACAGATGGAGATATTTTTTTTTTCAAAAAGGAAGAGACATTTTCAGGACAAGCGAACGATTGTTGCGCGCACACTTGACAGCATTGTCGTCGACATCTTTGCTATAGAAATTATCCTGTCAATACACCTTGTTGCCAATTAAAATTTACTCACTGCAGAGAGTCCTGACGAATCTGTTTCCTCGCTCGAACGTACATAGCACTGGCAATGAGCCCAACGACAAGCACCAGGCCGAGAGCACAAGCCGCCGCACCCAGCAACGCCGGACCCTGGGATGGTGCCTGAGCCGGAGCTGGTGACTGATTGGAAGCTGGAAAGAGACCTGGAAATACACAAACACAAATATACTGAATTGAATCAAGTTTATCCCTGGCATAGTGGATTTGGCGAAACCTCACCTTTTAGGCAAATTTTATTGCGCCTAAAACCCAATTTAGTGTCGTTCGTCCTGGGCGGTCCCCGCACGTGCATATTGATGCTAAGTGGCACTTGATCGGATGCATTTCCCGTGCACGGCAGATGAACGGTGAAAGTCTCTATCGTCAGTGGAACATAGCCTTTGGGTGGTATACTGAGAGTGGGCGCTGCCAGTGCTTCCTGGTCGGCTTCATACTCGATGGTGATTATGTATGGCAGCTGAGTGGGTCGGAGGAAGAACGAAAGCAAATTAGGTTATAAAACAAGGGTTCTCTCACGTAGCAGAGTTGTATAGAAGAGGACAGTGGTAGTGGTATAGTACAAATGGATTTGCCAGGTTAATTTGGCACACACAGACAGCAAGCACATTCGAGTTGCTGTTTGTATCTTTCTGCTTCCTGTCAAGTGCACACACCGTATATGTGCACTGTGGGATAGACTGGAAGTGGGTGTGGGTGGTACAAAAGGGTCGACATTAAATATATACTCACCGGATATGTCGTTAGACTCTGCCATGAGAACTCCAAGTCGTGCACATCTGCTGGTACAGGTACTGTGAAGTGCATCGCATATGTGTTTATTGAGCCCTCGTGAACGTAAAATAGATCAGCTTCAAGGCCTGTTAGGGAACGAGAATTGAGGGCGAAGACAGAAATTTATGAAAAATGTGAAACTAAATGAATTGAAAATATTATTTCGCAATTTGCTGGAAATTTCTGTTCAGGATGTGCATTAGAGTTAAGTCCTTTGAGCGAAAAAAAAAATTGTAAATAAATAATACAGTGGTGGTGAAAAGTATTGGACTTTTTTTTTTTATTTAAAAGTTCATAGGGGAGGGTTTTTTTTGGCGTGTTTAAAGGGAAATTTAAAGGAAATAACTACAACTGTTGAGTAAATAGAAAAGACGACTTGCAGGAGCGGAATATGTGAGCAAACTACTTATAGGTGAGCGTGCTCTAATCGAACTTAAGATAGACTCCAGCGAGAGTCATGGAAATATAAAGTTATCATTAATTATTCGAGGTAAAAGTTGCCATAAAGTAATGCTAAAAGTTTGTACACAAAGGTGATGGTTAGTCAAGGATCAACGGATAGAATTTCAGTGAGTTTAACCCAATCAACTCTTTGGAAAATAATGTAAAATTTAAATTATCAAGAGGAGTCCTAGTTAGAGGTATAAAGCTCTAGGTCGAACTGTATAGAGAGCTCTAGATCGCTAGGTCCAGTTCTCCATACAAATTACGAAAAAAGAAGAACTTTCATTCAGAATGTCAGAGAAATGTGTTTCTAACTTAAATACCGAGAAACTTTTACTGAAGTTACAAGTCTTGGCAAAGGAAACCGTTTACTTCCCAGATAACGATTTTTAAAAGCTATGTACTAAGCTTGATTTTCTATACCTAAAACACATCTGCAGAATTCACTGCGCAGTAAGATAAATCCACTGCGCAACAACGCAGTGAATTAACTGCTTGCAGTGCAGCATGCAGAATTTTCGCATATGTGTTTCAAGTAATATTTTTATATATATATAGGTCTAGTAATGTCTATAGCCCACCCACATATGCCTAGAACGCATTGTTAGCCCCCATATTCGTGAAATTGTCAAATTATCTCAACTGTTTAAATGCCAACACTTTGTTAAAGGGTACAAATTGGCGCGAGGTTACTTAGGTGATTGAAAAACCATGCAGAACTTCCAATCAGTGGCGTAACTATAGGGTGGCAGGGCTGGCAAAATGCCACGGGCCCCCGACCCGAGAGGGCCCCGGCCCAAGAGGACAAGAACTCAGAAATAACCTAACATTTTTACAAATAATTTTTACCTAAGTACATATTTAAAAAAAATTATACAGCCTTATTGTGAGTTTCGCCCGAACAATATTCCACCCGAAAAAATTGACATTTCACTTTTTGCTTATCTTGAGTTCAGGGCGAAAATTTGTTGATGTTCGAAAAATTGCCCTTATTGTTAGCACTTTTTCGGGCGGAATATACTGTCATTTCCCACATAAATTTTCCGTTATTTTTTATAGGCGAACAGGAAAACAACAAGCAGCGCCATAAGGTATTTATTTACTTTAGGGTAAAAAAATCATTTAAGGAAGTAATGAAATGATTTTGACTTACCTACCCAGCAAAACATAATAAACTGCATTTTCGTTTCCTATTGTAAAATAAATGTTTATTTTCTGAAATATTAGGCCTGTGTTATTCGCAACCTATCTCAGTGAAGTAAAGTAAAGTACATAGAATTTTTAACACGCAATTATGTACAACATCTACATAGAGTCTCAAAAGTGTCAAACAATGCAATAGTTAGTTAGTTAGTTACAATAGTTATTGTAATTGCGTATTAAAAATTATACTTTAATTTACTTCACTGAAATAGATTGCCAATAAAACAGGCCTATTGTTGACATGCGTTCCATCAAATCACCCTACAACACTACTTGGCAGCTTGTACTTTGCATAATATTTGAATGCCGGTTTATTACTTCTATAATATTGATGAAATCTAAACAAAAAATTAGCACAATATTTATTTACAAAAATTCTAGAACCGATTCATTCTTATACAATGGTTCGCGCAACTCCAAAGGATTGAATTTATCTCGCAAGTGTCTTCGACTTCGAGTAACTCGTTCCTGAGTTTTCTCTTCTCTTCCTCTTGTATTAAGAGCTGCAGTGTTATGTATTTTTATTATCCTACTTGAGAATCTAATATTTTCCTCCTAAAATAACAAGATTTTTTAAACATTTCTTTATTTTCTTTTCAATGCTGTCAAAACACATATTAGGTGTGTTTTTCTGTTCGAAATGTCACTGTCGATTCGAAGTTTGCATTCGTTCGGGCGAAACTCACACTATTTTATCGAGTATTCGACATCATTATACATATTAATCAACTGAAATCGCGTTTCCTTCCAATGAATGAAATTGTTTCCAATTTCAGTATTTTGCAACCTTTCGTACTTTGCAAATGTTAAATGACCCTGATCTGTGTTAAAAAAAAAGGTCTAGAATTTTTTGATTTATATAAAAAAAGACGTATCTGAATCATTTGCCAGGGAAATTCTAAGTTTTCGGTCCACATTCAGAGACGAAATAGGAAAGTCTTATAATGTATTAATGTATTAGATATTTAACTAAAATACACACAATATTATTAATAGTGTTGGGTAACTACTTAAGTGGCTTATTAAAATTAAATTACAACGTGACAATTTTTACTGGGAGGGCCCCATCCAAAGAAATTGCCACGGGCCTCAGATGGTATAGTTACGCCACTGCTTCCAATCCTGTCATATGAAGCTGCATCAAAAAGGCGCTATTTAAGAATACCTGCCTAAGCAAGGTGCATAATGTTTAATTAGCAAATGGGTTGCATTAATGGAAGTATCAAAGACAGAGGAGCAACTCAAGGCGGTGCAATAAGCTCGACTTATATTGCTATTCGTTCTCAAGAAAATTTTGTAGGAGTTCGTAGGTCTGCGAATAGTCTAGAAGTTCTTGTCAAACAGAGATCAGCTCGAAATTGTGAAGTCCAAAGCTATTCGCTGCACTTGATAGGGGTATGCATTTGGTTTGATCGGAAAGAGCTCCAAGACTAAACATAGGAAACGCTAATAGGATGCCTGATACCGGAGTCCATTTTTTTTTATAAATATGTCTAGTGAGGCGAATTAAGAATAGCATCAAAGCCTCCGGTTGTCCTCTTTACTTGGGGTCGATGCACACAGATTTTTGAAATTTAGTAATGGTCATAAGATAAGCTTTCTTGTTGACTGCCACCTTCCATATTGAAGTCTCCAATAGATCGGTATATAGTCATATACTATACATTCATAGTTACATTTTTAGGCAAATGGTTTCTAAGATTTCCCAACAGTTTTACAATTAATCCACTTCATTAGAGTAGAGAGGAAATGACCTCTCTCGAAGGAGTTTGTCTGAACCCTCGATATCGGTTATTTTGTCCTGTTTCAAGTAAGATAACTGTTCTGTTGGTAAGAATACCTACTGTCAATGGTCAGTCTACCTTGTCTGACTTCAATGGCATAGTAGTTTCAATAGCTGCCAGTTTAATTATGGGTATATTTGTGTAACAACCTTTATCCGACCAATTTTTAAATATTTCGAAATAAGTCGACTTATTCAGCCTTAAAAGGTACACTTCAAATCGAAAGTCTAAAGTTTTGTTTGATTTTAATTTGATTCTCCATCAGGTTTTAAAAACTCCTCCCACAATAATATTCGATCCGTTTTATTTACAAGCTCTGCCAAATTATTGGCAACCCAACCCGGTTTAGAGGCTTTCTCCTACTGAAACTCTTCTTGAAACTTCTGGCTTGGTGATGAATTTCGGCATAGCGCTGTGAGTCTTATATAGGCCGAACTTAATCTTACCGCTCTTTTTTCCAACTGATTCTTCAAATTAGAATTTCGTCAATTCCTTGGGCTGTCAGAAATTTCAAACCTTGCCGATAATCTTTCTATTCATCATTTAACCGAAGGATGTGCTTAGGTACCTTTATTTATGTGAAATCTGGCATAAATTATAGTGAAAGTCAAACTTTCAAACTTCACTGTAGCCAAGGGCAACCTTGCTTCAATATACACCGGAACGATGATACCGGAAGACAAAATCCTTGTTTCACAACTCACACTATAATGCTAAAACGCAATCTGTTTGAACTGATGTATCAAACTCTTTAGATATCCTTGCGTTGATATTACCGTATATAGTCTGCTGTTAGTCGTTGCTTGATGCCATTTTAAAGGAACCTCTTTATTCTCTTCCTTTCTTCTTTATTTGATTACATAGAGGATGTGTTTTTTTTTTTTTATTTTTGTTCATTCCCTCTATTTTGTGGAGCAAATCCCATCAAGGCTAAGCTAAGTTGAGCAGTGCATTGTGAAGTTCGCCGAGTGAAAAGAAAAGCTTTTTTGTGGCATCTTATTATCCTAAAAATTAAGGCTAAAAGTTTTTGAACGTTCCTCTTGGTGAACGCACTCTGTTCGCCATATATACACCGTTTCACTTTACATCTTAGTGTGGTAAAGTGAAGTGGATTGAACCCGCCCCCGAGCGCCGACGGTGCGTCTTCTATATGTGCGGTGGTGATGGTGGTTCCATTAGGAAGGTACTTTGGAAATCGTTTAATGGATTTTCCGTGACTTCACTCTTTTATACTTTGTGACTTAAGCGAATTTTAAGTATTCCACCCCCAAAGTCCACCACATGCAGAGAGAGAGAGTTAGCCTAAAATCCAAACCCAACATCAAGCGTATGGCACAGGATCTGTTTTGATCCCGGAACTGTGCAATGTTTTTTTCTATTATCCTCCTGGTGGTTATGGAAGTTGGCCCTTCTTCATGCTGAGAGGATGACATATTAATTTGTACCGACTTTCCGACCCTTTCTTATAGATTTGCAGGAGCCGCAGTGGGTTCGGGTCGGTCATATGACATGAATATCTATGTTTATGTGGAATTTAGATAGCGATGAATTTCTTTACCGGTCATTGAGGAAGGAGGTTATCGCATACAATTATTGGGGGGTCTTCCTTTGTTGTGGCATGAAAAGACGGATCATAATTACCGTCGATGGATAAAATGTGGAAGGATCGTGGTTTGAAAATTTAAGAGATTTCTGTTTTGATTAATGATGATGCGGGTGATGTAGGTTGAGTTTTATTTTCTATATTAACTGCTGAACTTTGTGCGATGGAGCCAACTTCATTGGTGCTAAATGGTTTAGTCTATCCGCTTTAATTGGAGACGTTTTTTTGAGGTGATTTGCTCCAATGGGTTTTGATAAATCTATAGATTGCGGATATAGGTCTGAAACTAGCTAAGCTTTGCATCCTAAAAAAGAGGTACCTGAAAACTATTGCGATTTGCTTTTTTAAAGATTCGGTTGAATATGGATTGTATATGGATTGTATACATCTGCTGCGTCTTTGCAAGGTGCTGGTGTAAGCAGAGACTTATATTATTTATGCATTGTACTGGCATAAACTTGGACTTCTCCCCGTGGGACTGCCCTTGGGTATTACTTCGCGTGACTGGTTAGCAGCTCATGCTAAGCCATCTGCGTCTGGCACTTCGACTGAAAAGCTGAGGACTTGGTAAGTTCTTCCCCCTATAAAGCGCCTGCGATGACACATTGGGTGCTCCGTATCTTGTTCTCCAATTATGGGTATTCGGGTGAGCTATCGTAACTCATTTTATTCTTCTAAATTATTTTGTATAACTGCGTAGGGTGGTAGTTGTAAGTCCCGCGTATTCTGCTTGTCGAAACCTCGATTATAGAGATCAGCCTGTGGCTTAATTTGCCTATTGCCCAATTGGCTTGCCAGAGTGCTCTAGATGCCCTTTTTCTTCTTTTGTTCTTCTGTTAATGATGAACTCTTGTCAGTTAGCGGTTTTTTCTCAGGTATGTAGATCCTTTGTATCTCACGCCCGAGAACCTCGATTGGGATCATTCCACCTATAATGCAGGATGCTTCATCCGAAATTTGTTGGAATCCGCTTTTTGTTCTTACTGGGCAGAGCCTGTATGCGAACGAGAGTTTCGTTCGTGTTGCTTTCGATCTAAGAGCCCCACCCAAACTGGTGCAGCATATAGAAATATCGATCTGACCACTCTGGTTAGCAGAATCCTACTGGCATAGCCAGGGCCACCCACCGCTATTTTCCGTGAAAGAGCGGCTTGCAGATATGACGCCTTTCTAGCTCATCCTGTTGTCGATCATCACTCCTAAGAACTATAACGACAACTTAGACTTAATGATTTGATTTCCAACCCGGAAATTTGCATATTCTAAAGACTTTTGGATGGGTTATCAAGATAGCTCCGATGTTGTGCGGTCAGCTACTTTTAGGTCGGTAGACTCTAGGCAATGTATGTATGATTTTGGTGACTGCTTTCATCTCGTGGATGTGTTCGACCATAGTAACCACGACAATACCCTCAGCAAAGCCGATCATTTCAACTCCTTGCGTCAGCGTTAGTCGCAGGATTTTTGCCATACATTACATTTCACACGACAGGTCCAAGAACCGAGCCTTTCGGTATTTCAGCCATAATTTTGTAGTACTTAACGCCATCGTCAGTCAAGGTACTAAACTTCCCTTATGTAAAGTATTTTCTATCAGAGTAGGGGATGGCTACTGAGGGTTCTGTAGGTGTACAAGTATGAATGTCTATATTATGATCCGATCATGAAGAATTCTCGTATAAACTGCATTCATTCGAAAACTTGAATGAAAATCTTTGCTATTCCAATACATCCATGAATATTCGCATTCTGACAAATTTTGTATAGCAACTGCCAATCCCTTATTTACTATGTCAACTCTCTTTTTACTTATTGCTTTGTGGAATGATCGACAATGTGGTTCAAATTGTTTACAATTATTATACCCGATTCAGTAACCTCCAACGAATTCTTGACTTATTCTCAGAATGATCCTAATGGACAATTTAACCGCAGCTTTTTCTGGCTCCTGAAGTAAAGCTGGTCTTCACTTTTGATCCCCAGTTCAGGAGTCTAATGTTTTAAGGACGGAAATTCCATCACAATAAGTCCCTTCGGTCCGGTGTTTGTTTTGCCAAGTCTTGCACAACTCGTCTAATTTTATAGATATCGGCAGATGCAGGTATTGTTAGGTACCACCATTCCATGGCTGACTTACCAAAATGCTGGGATCTTGAATTCAACGTGAAATTCGAGCTCGAATTTAATTCTTAAGTAGACGAAATAAAAATATAAAATATACCTGCTTACAGGCGAACCTCGTTAAGGCTCCTTTTCGGAACGACAACTTAATACAATTTGAATACGAAGCACAAAACTCTTCCAAATTATGTTTGCTAAGTGCAGAGCATGTTGAAGTTCCATTATAAGCCAAATATGATTTATTTCCTTATAAAAACCCCCACCAACGTCATTCGATTCGTATATCATATCTAACCGAGAACATATGCCACCCTCTTACCATCCCCCCCACTGTCAGTGGCACCAGCTCATCTTATTTGTTTACATTTGTCATCGAATGAGAGCGTTCTCATTCACTGGATCATAACTAATCCCGGCAAAGGAAAACATCCGGAGCAGCTCACACACTCCGACCCAGAGATTCCATGCCGAACTCGTGCCACATGTTTCTCTTTGGAATTTTAAAATCCAATTACCCAATACTGAAAAGCATTCAAGCCGCAGCATCTTTGGCTCCCATGGTGTGCGGCCCCGCCCGCGCCCTTTCGTCCAAAACATTTTCGTTTCTCAATATTTTCCGCTTAAACCAATAAGTGTTTGCCTCCACTCCACTCTTGATCCTTGAAAGATGATGTGTTTTTTTTGTTCGGCGCTCTCCTCCCCTCTAGCACATGTAGGGCTATACCATACTAGAGCAGACAGAGGAATCCAGAAAACTTAAGGAAACCCCCAACCGGGTAAAGAAATGGAATCAAGCGAAACAAAATCTCGGTGCACGAGACACAAGTAAGCGTATAACATGAAAGCAAACGACGCGACGCATTAGCGTCTCAAGTTGGGGTAAATGCGCGCGTATATACCAAGGATTGCGGAAGTCTACGGTCCCGAGATGCAGGAAATAATTTCCCATTAAACAGAAGAAATATGGAGAATAGGAGAGGACTCTATCGCAGATTGCGGAAAATCAAACGATTTCAGTTTTCCCTTTGCGGGCGCGAAATGAATCCATTTCCGGGGAAAGGGGGTTGGCGCGTGGAGTCCTTTCTGTTCTGGGAACAAAAAAAAAACAACCTAGTCCTGTTTAAAATTGCGCAATGTTTGCAAAGTAATTATTTGCCAATCGGAAGGAGGAACCAAATCGATAAAGGGATGTTTGATGTTGGACAGGAAAAAAAATTCAACTCACAATTTATTGATGATTGTGGGAGAAAATTAGGCCTCAATTCGATTTCTTTTGAAGTTGTTGCCCCCCTTGCTGCCTCCCCTTGAGGGGTGCAAAACAAATAAAAACATTAAATTGATTCATGTATCGGAAAAGAATCGCTTTTCGATAGTCAAAAAGAAGCGAAACAAAACGCTTTGCACATCAGGACACACGGATGGGAGACGGTGGTGGTTGTGGTGGTCCACCCTCAAGGGAAATTACAGAAATAGTACAAAGTGCGGTAAAGGCAAAGGCAAAGGCAAAGGCACATCCTAACCAAGCAACCCCCGCCTTGCTTCTCTCGAAAGAATCCAAAGGCAAAGTTTTGTGGAAATTAAATGGAGAAATAATTATGAGAAACGGAGAACGTTATGTGACGGGACTACTTCAAAGCGAGAACTCCTTTAAAAAAGCGTCAATTGTTGTGCCGAACGCGGCGGGAGATTCCGGTAGCAAGTGAATTAAAAAGGAGCGTTTTCTGATGCGTAAAAGTTTGCGGTGCTATTGTGTTTTATGGAACAATAACAAGGAAACAATAACTTAAGGATTTAACTACAGCGAGTTAAAAAGAGTTCTTTTGCAAACCAAGGGTTTATTTTTTTTATGAAATGTAGGATTAAGGGGGTAAAGGTGTCAAAAGGTTGTTTCGAAAATGTTTAGTTCTTATAAATAGGGAAAAACTCTTCACTTTCTCACTTACTTATTTACTTAGGGGTTGTACAGTTTGGGGTGAACCAAGTCCTCAACTATGAAGCCTCTCAAGTTAACCCGGTCCTCGGCTTATTGCCTAAAATCGCACACTCGTTCTTGTTTGCTTGGAAAAGGAGAAAGTTGCCTCTTCCATGTAGACTAACAGAAATAAATTAGTCCAATTTTAGAAGTTCTCAATTTGACAGGTGACATATGAATCGTGCTCAGTTTTTTGTCATACTAACGGGCTAACAAGTTGAAAGTTAACAGCTCTATCTGTTCGATAAACAATTTTACTACAAAAAACTTCAGTAAAGCCAGTCTCGGCATTAAATTATCGTTTTTAGTAAGGCCAACAAATTGATATAAAGCTCTTCAAAAAAAAAATCTTTAGAGAGCTTTGGCCTTTACCCCTTATAAGAAAGAAGACCTAAACATCTACGATCATAGCAGTGTTGTTATAAACTTTTTCTGAGAATCGTATTTTTGGGATTGTGAAAATCGCAATTATCGTATTTTGTAAAAAATTGTGTAGGGACGTATTAGGGTGTTTAGAAAAATGTGCCATTCTAACAAATGTCATAAGCGGACACTGTGCGATTGATAGGTATAGCTACCCTTCAACGACTTCTGCAGAAGGTGCAGAAGTCCAGGAGCAGACATATACTTTTTAGTGGCAACACAATGAACCTTACTTACTTACTTAAGTTGGTACTACAGTCCGGGGTGGACCTGGGCCTCAACCAACAACCGTCTCCAGCCAGCACGATCTTTAGCCAGTTGTCTCCAGTTTCGCACGCTAAGTTGGTTAAGGTCCCCTTCCACATGCGTGCGCCACCTAAGTCGCTGTGTTTCTCTACTGCGCCGTCCTTCGGGTGTGGATTCGAAAATTCAAAACACAATGGACCTAATCTTGTTTAAAGTGCACTTCATCGAGGACCACTTAAACCATAGCTTTTAGTACCTAAAAACACTTAGTTTCTATTAGTTGGGTGCGAACCTCTTAAAGTATAGTGATACTTATAAATTTGAACAGTATAGTTGTACTGTGGTAACCACATTTGCCCTAAATGTTCAAACTAGGTCCCAAAATTGAGAAATTGGGATTATTTTGATATCGAACTCGAAAAAGTCATCAGCATTTTTAGAAGCAAATGACCACCAATTTAAAAACTGGGTTAATCCCACTTCCCCCATTCAAGGCGGTTGTGTTCCAGCTAGCATGTTTGTTTGGGATTTTTGTCAACAACGGTAGGCGCTTGAAAAGCTTCAGGACTGTGGGCCTTATCTAATATATTAATCATTTTAAACGCTTACCTTAACTATTCAGTAATTCTCAAGATATTCAAATTCAATTTCGAAATTTTGCAATTTTGCGTTCGTAAAATGTGATTTGGTATATGGATATCTACTAAAAAATTATTAGTACTATGCGCCACCACCACGCTTTCGCTACTTAAAAAATACAGTCCGACTTATTTTGGTAAACAGTTTAATGGGGTATACACGGCTGCGTTTTTTCGATGACTTGGAAGCCGCAAAGAGTAGTTCTAAAATACAGGGTAACGCACTGTCTCCGTAGTCCGTAAATGATAACTAGCTACTCTGTGAATAGAGTCCTCTTCAGTGATCCAAACGATAGATAGAGTTCAGATAGAATTAAGGCGCATATCTTCAAAGTAAGTGGCGGAATTTTCGAATGAAATTATATAATGTAGCAAAAAAAGCCAAAAGAAATACATATAACTTCACTTACAGCAACTTGCAACATAACGATCAATAACCTGAAGCAGTTCTTATTATGAGTAGACAAGTTCGCTATACACTGACGTTTGGAGTCGGAGGGCTTGAAATGGAATGCAACGTATGTTGTGTACATTTTCATGCCGGTCTAAGTTTGGAAACAGCATCAGAAAACTAAAAAAAAATTATAATGCATTTTCAAGGCTTATGTATGACGTTTTTTTCGGTGGCATAATTGCAGTCGTCAAATTTATGCTGATCGGGTCACAATCACAAGCAATGGCCTTAACTAATGCAACCCTTCTACCTTTCTATAGGTATGCGTATGTCTATATGTTCTATACAATGGCATGTATTCTGACGCACTTAGTTATTCCTCGACGTTCGACACATTATGAGACATGTGACATATCACATATGAGATAACTAATACACTTCATCTGAAATCCTGACAATAGCGACGAAAGTATAAAACAAGCAAACTTTGTAACTACCTTCCTGAAAACATATTTCCAGAGGACTACAACTTACAACAAATTAATTGCAAAACTAATAAAGATTCTGTTCGCCTTTCCTGTGTGAAGTATTTAAAAATAATGCGAAAATAAATTCTTGATTTGCACATTTGGTCTTAGATTTGTTCGTTCGTAGTTTTAAAATCCGGAAGGAAGTAGTTACGGCAGGGTTTTGAAATTTCTAATTTTATGTATATTTTATACGTCGTATTTGACTGCTTCAAAAATCGTAAATATTGGAACAAAAAATCAGCAAATCGTAGAAATAAGGCCAAATCAAGCTAAAATCGGAGCGTCGTATTTGCTTTCCAAAATCGTCACAATTACGATATTTACGACCATATAACAACGCTGGATCATAGTGAAACGGAAAGACGTGACCGCTATTTCGGTAGCCAAGGTATTGGGAGATTGCCAAATATAGCCATTGGTTAGACCAGGGGCTCCCAATATTTTTCATACTGCGACTCCCTAAAGAGGTTGAACAATTTTTGCGACGCCCTTCTAAAAGCACAGATATGTGAATAGAAGCTGATCTTACTGAAGATTCACTAAAGGGTTTTTTAATAAGGATGGGTCGATGACGTTGAAATATCGTCGTCCCATATTTATGGCAATTTTGTGTGTTAACATACCCGCATTCATCTAAAAATGCGCCTCGTCGCTAAAGATGATTTTTCAGTCAAAACTGGGGTCCTCTTCCAAACTCTCCGAAGGTAAGTCAGCGAACAAACGGCTTTATCTATGGTCATTAACGTTGAGCTCCTGGATTATATGGAAGTTGTAGGGGCGAAAGCCCAAGCCCTGGTGCAAAATTCGCTAATTTGGAATCTGCGAAAGGCCGATTTCTTGTGCACGACAAGGAATTGACTGCCTCGGGTTCTCCTGTATACTCTCATGGAGGCCGTAATCCTCCCGACCAATCTCGGTAGCAACGACCCGTGCCAATTGAAAACCCTTTATTTAGTTTTGAGTGCAAGGTAAATATACCTATGAGTGGCAGCCACAAACCAAGTCTGACTGCAAATGCGGGAAACACAAAAGCGCTTAATTTTCGACTGCTATTCCTTTGTTCGGAGTCTTACAGCAGTGAAAGAATAAAACTTGCGACGCCCTCAGGATAGATCCACGACACCCCAGGGCATCGGGACGTACAGTTAGGGAACCTCTGAGTTAGGCTACAACAACTACATGGCCAGAAAATGAGGAAATAATATAAACTTTTCGCTGCCTGTTATGCGACTATCCAGCTTTCAAAAATAATAGTTGGACTGAAATGAGGATACCTTAAGTCTTCAAAAAAAAATCACATGACAGTCATTTCTAACTATTAAATGTGCCGAACTGGCTGAAGTTTAGTTCCATTTGAAAGCTATTGCAGCAAGAACTTCAATCATCTTGCAAATCGCCTTTCCGAGAGAAGTATTTGAAAAAATTAAATGAATATAAAAACCCAAACTAAGGATCTTATTTCTGCTACAAATTCCTATTTAAATTGAATTCAGTATAATTCTAGGTTGGAGCTATGTATGCGCCGTCTTATTCCTATGATATATAGCCCCCACGTCACACTGAAATATTTACTTGGGAACTTCCGAAAAACTTTTTCCCAGTTTATGTTCAACACTCAAATGTTAATAGTTTTCTTCGAGTTGTTATGAAGAAAAAAGGAACAGAAAACAAATATCCTTGAATAATTTACACATCATTCGATACAAAAGGTTGGCTTCATTTACATGTCAACAACTCAACAACGTTTCCCTATAACACTTGTCTGTGATGGAATGGCTCACAAGTCATTCACATCCACTTTTGCCTCTCTTCAAGTAAATTCTCCATTTGCTGCCATACTTAACAGATACCAAGTTGAGCAGTTCTTTGAAAAATTGAACAACATTTTTGACATTCTGACAAGCACGATTAATAATTACGCACGCATCCCTAAGGTGTACTTAAAACTTTCCAACTCAAGTGGGTTGTTCTGATGATGAAGAATGTTCTTTTTTTTTCCTCGATGAGCTCTTTTCTGCTCCAACCAAACACCTACACTCTACCATACCAACTCAAGGTTAAGAGAGTGTGAGGCATTAAACGAGCGTGGTGTAATAGCGACACAAGTGCGATCCCGTCCGTATGGCACGAAACTTAATCCCGACACTAAGTAACTTCCTTAACTTTGTTAATTACACTAATTATCTGCTTAAGAGTTTTCTTCGTTTCCAAAGTTTGTTTCGGGAAAAAAAAGTAAAACCGAATCGGTTCATGTAAGAGTGCAGCGAGGACGAGACTGTTTTTTTTGTTGTCCGCTGTCGCTGAAATCAGATTCGTTACCTACCAAGTTAAATCCGACAAAACCAAAACTACTTACGACCTATTGGAGAGTATGTTTATTCCTGTTCTTAGTAGTGTCATTAGCTAATTGCCGGAACGTGATAAAAGACCTATAATTATGCGGGGGGTCGGAGGATGGGGAATGTGGGTCAAACATAGTGCTCAAGAGTCTATTTATCTGGAAACGATATCGGAAAACAAGTTGGGGAGAAGGAAAAACAAACGGCACTTAGTGGAAGGAGGCAGCATAGTTCTTAAGGAAAATCGATTTTCATTTGACTTTCTTAATCTCATTCACTTAAGAATGGGGGATGAATTGAATAAACATGATTTGATAACGCCAGAGGAGGTGAAGGTATTTAATTGTTGCCTCAATATGGCTATTACCGCATTTGAGAAGACTAAAAGGAGGTCAGGCAATACGTACCACTTAGTGCTTTCTTGAATTTGCAACTTTCTGTGGTTTTCTCTTTTTGTTTTTCATCTACAGTTTCAGTTGCGAATTGTCAAGTATTTCAGGGTAGAGTCCCGCATTTAGAGCTCCACTGCGCTAAGTGGGGAAGACCGGGCCCAACGTTTCCGAAATTTGTTTTGCATTGAATAATGTGGATACTCATTTACCCTATATATATATATTTAAGGATGTTGTATACAAATGCACCCACTTTGATGGGCCTTTTAATCTATACATATAATAAAACTGTAGGAATTTTCTTTGTCAGCTAAAAACTCGAAAACTACTAGACAGATTTCGATAAAACTTTTATTAAAATGTTCCTTAAGACTGTAAGACTGCTATAGGCTATGTCGTTTATAGCCACGTCCTTAGGAACAGTTTTTAGCCAAAATGTATTTTCTGAAGTGAAAATATATACATACACATATACCTTGCTTATACATCCAAGGCGTAACAGGGAAGGGTTGGGGTAGTTGTTTGGATTCCATAGGAAGAAGGAAACAAAGGAAAGGAAATACAGCATTATCAAGGAGAGGGAGGGCGATGCAGAGGGTGCACTTTATATATTCAATACATTACATCCATTATCGATATCGCCACGCCAAAATTGGACAAACGGGGGTGACGCCTCGCATACAAAAAACAACTTCTATGATTTTCATGATTCTTTTTTTGTTTTTTTCGTATTGCTGTATATTTTAGGTTTAGGCAGAAAGAAAATTCCAGAAAATAGATTTATTCTCATTTTTCGCATTTTACTAAAGAACATTATTATCTAAGACCTAAACAATACAATTCCTGTGCGCGGGCAAAGCTGGGCGGGTACAGCTAGTATGCAATATAATTTGTACTTCTTCAGCAGAGTTTACTCAGTATTCTGAAGGATTTGGGCGTGCTTGATACGATTTGGCTTACCCGCGCCTGTTCTTAAGTAAACTGATTTTTACCACGCAACTTTTTTCAATTTATTTTTCTTAAGCAAAAAGTCGAGACTTGGTGGCTACAAAGAAATAGACTCGGTTACGAAACTTTATCCATCTTTGCTTGATGTTGTTGCCCTTAAGAAACCTTGACATACTCTTTCAGTATACGTAACGATTTTTAATAGAATCTGGCGAAAAGTTTTTACGAAAATGATTTTTGTTTTCAATAGTTAAGGCAACGGGACCCTTGGTTAGCTTCTCACAACCACTCGTTTGTGTCCGTCATTTTTGGGGACTATTTATTTTATTTATGCATTTTACTACGAAAGTAAATAAAGTAAATATTTTTAAGATACTAGCGGGCCCGGCCCGTTGTTTTGCCAGCTCGTAAATTTTTTATTTTAGATTTTATTCATGATTTTTTTTGTTGGGTGTATATTATTTGAAATTTTCTTCATGAGCTTATTCTTGCTTTTTAGATTTTTTTTATTGTTGTCTGTTTATTATTTGACATTTTGTGGAATCGGATCGCAGCGCCACCTACCGGGTTCAATTGTAAATCTAAACCATCCTTAGACCCATTGAAACACACACACAAAATTTCATTGAAATCGGTCCAGCCGTTTGGGAGGAGTTCAGTAACAAACACGTACAGAAGAATTATATAAAAGATTTATTAAAGTTGGGTTCAAGCCCGAAACTTATTTGACTCTGATGTATTCAGTTGTTACAAGTACACTACACATGTCACAAATCGTCTCATTCCATGACATGCTGACCTCACTGTCCACTATGACATCTGAATTTGTCCTAAAGTGGTCATTCTGTGTGATCGTCTGGCATTACACGTTGAATGTCACGATTGACAAAGACCTTCGCGTGGCGTTGTACGATCTTCTATACAGTGTCATGCAGTTTGCGACTGATATGTTTTTCTCTGCTATTTTTTGCAGTTCGTTCGAATGGCAATGAAAGTACAGTTGTGGAAAAAACCCTGCTTCCACGTAAATGTGCAAAACTTCATCAGTATTAAGTATAAAAAATAATGGTGTCACTGGGTCAAGCTGTCTAATCGCTTGTCATTCGCCGGTCACTAGCATTTGTCATTTGTCAAGCGAGTGTGTCCAGAATTATGGGACGCAATGACATGCGAATGACCACTGGATTAACACTGTGGGGAGGTGTCAATCAGCACGATCAACGATCAAGAATGACACTTACATGACGAAAAAATGAATAAAGTGACATCAGCCTCACACACAAATTAAGAATTGACACGTTAAGTGACATTGTGTAATCGTATAGCTTAACCAATAAGTCACACTGTGTTTGACTACTGAGGGATAGATTCGATTTTCTACTCCCGAAAAACAATACCAATGATTTTTTCCGTGCCCATCATCGCTAGCGTTTTACAAAATTTTTGAGGTGGCTTTAGCCCTAACCCCGATGCAAATATTTTCGTTTGCTTTGCAAATGCAATCCTACATTTTTCCTACATATGACCCTAGATAATGCCTTCACGTGTGAAATATTATGGATTAAGCCTTAAAACCCTATAGCCAGTAAAGATGCTGAGATCAGATAACTGATTATAAGGGATAAAGGGGCGTTAAAACAACATTTAGTTTCGCCCCAAAATGACTTCAGATTACATTTGTTTTTCAGACTTATTAGTCAAATATGAAAAAACATATTTTACCTGCTCCGTTGGTCGTTACGAACCCACACCTATACAATTTTAATATTCACTTGTTTTCTCTCAGCTCTGTCGATAAAAATCCAACCTTTCTCACTCACAGGACTATAACTCTGACTTAGAGGTTTTTTTTGGGGATCAATAAATCATTAACAAGTACTATAACTCACCCATTAGTTTCATGACCTCCTTGTGGCTAATAAACACGTTAAGATATCCATTCGATAGGAGGGGATACCACGTCACCATGGTACCCCAGAAGTATATCCAAAATTTCGTCATGATGTAGGGCTTTCTGGTAAACCGACGCCCGATAAAGTTTATAGCCAATTATTCTTTGTATTCCAGAGTGTGGGCGACGATGGTGTGTGTCTGTGAGTATGTGTGGTTTACGATAAGGCTCCTTTGTTTATCCTTCCGCCTATCCTGATTCAAAACTTTGCACAAACTCTATACCGCTTGGTGATCAGGATTCTGGTGTTTGCTTTTCGCTTCCACCTGCGCTCTTGTGTGTATGTAAACTGTGAATTTACATCTTTCCCTTGCTGGTGGGTGGCTGGGCTAGATGACTCTAGGAACGGTTTTGATTTCTTTGTCGAAGTTTTTCGTTTGATTTTGTTGCACTATCGTTCCGAATATAGTTACAGCAGCCGCACTGGGTATGCACATCAGCAGTAGATTTGGATATATCCTTCTGCGATTTATTGACATACAGAGCACCGGTATCCTTATGCAATACACGATTGCATCGTATACTCTGCCTCTTGTGTGTCTCGCTTTAATTTCGGGTTGGTTCCGTTTGATTTCGCAATATCCTCAGGCCATCCGGCAGTGGCTGGATATGGTGTCGGTGGTGCTTGTTTGTGAATGTTGTCCGTGCAAACATCATATGTAGAACTGTGTACGAGTATATCGTGGATGATTTTTTTTTTATTTTCTCTGGTTGTGTGTTGCGTCAAGTTCCTGGTGTATAGCGGATGGGTTCACCTCATCTTCTTCACTGACACGGATGACAACCGCAGTCTTTTCGAATGTCTGACCACTGGACACGCTGGGATTTTTCGAAATGTTTGCAATTTTTCATCTCTCGTTGTGGATGTTTGGCCTTTTTTTCTGTTTTTCTGTGAAAGGACACTCTGTCAGTGGGTGTTGGACATGGATTCAGGAAAGTTGCTTTGTATATATATTTTTTGTTTGTGTTTCATTGGGCTATGTAACATGTGTCATTGCCGGATTTTTTTCAATGTTTCGCTATGTGTGTTGGGGGTGGTGATCTGTAAAGACATAAACAAAATAAAATATTAGACAAATATGTAGTTTGAAAAAACTGCCGCATAACCAAAAATGACATTAGGTAGATGGGTCAAACAAAATTCAAATATGAAGAAGTTACAGTCGAATCCCGAGTGCCAGTAATGTTACGGGAAAATGTGTTAAAGAAGTGACTGCGGTTTAAGATCTGTTAAGGAAGAGCAATAACCATCTAAAGGTCTAGCTCCGTTAAGTCGCCTATATATTCGCCGAAGAAAACAAGTGGAAACTGGATTTTGGATCAATTTAGATTAAGAAGACCGGAGGTTTATTATACGCTGACCTACCTGCAAAGTCGAGGGTGGATTTTGCACTTTAAAATACGTACTACAGACGAATCCGAAGGCAGCGGGCATGGTGTAGTGTTTGCTTGTACCTATAGCGGTCCCGGCCGGTTCGGGGTTTCAATACACTGCCTCCTAACCATAGGAATTAAAATAAACTGGAATTCGAGACGAACTGTTGTAAGACTAATTCCCTTTAAACAAATATCTGATAAAAATATCAAGAAGACCTTCAAAGCAGAGACTTTTTAACGTTCCTAAATAATCCTACACTATACATAAGTATAACTGAAGCCTATAGAGACAGAATTGGACAAGAGCTCGGAACTAATAGAAATTTAGCTTCTTAGCAAATTATTTGTTGTCCAAAATAATCCATTAGTAGTTCGTATACTCTACCCTTAGACATATGTTGAGCAAAACATTGAGCAGTGATCTCCAAACGTCACATGTTCATACAAGGTATTTGGAAGTGTCGTATGTACAGTATCTGTGGCCGCTGCTTTCATTGATAGCTTGGTCTTATTTTTCCCTATTTTTAGAGTAGCTATTCCTTTTGCACTAGAAGTCGAATTAGCACCTACCCCTGTTTGTGAGTACATATATCCGTTGAATATTAAACTTTTGCTCTAGATTTAGATTTATTTAGATTTATTTATTGGGTACATGCTAACACAGGAAGAGTACACTTATAATTCTGTGATAGTTAAAAATATCAGCAGAGTCACAGACATTTTTGCAGCACTACATTAGTTTGGGATTGGTCTAATGTTTTACCAAAGCTACACCAGTTGTAATCTAAAGCTTTTTCAGCCACATGCACCAGTGTTGTGGTCTGACAGCTACACTAGATGTGGTATGACGTTTTCCAGAACTACACATGTTGTGTAGCCTTTCAGAAAAGCTCAATCACAGGCTAGACCATTGGCTGGGCTCAACTCAACTGGATTATTTGCCATTATTCGAAATAGTTCTCGGAGCACGTACTGACCTAGAGGCACGGGTTTGTTCTTCGCAGAGCCAGAATTACAAATTTAAGTGTAAATCTGCAGCTTACCTTAAATGTGAATTGGCCTTAATTGTCCTTTTCAAACTTTTGCGAGAAAGCGTAGTTTGGTCCCAAATGGTCGTATAAATTACCATACCTATAGTTTTTTGCTAAATCAATAATGTAGAATAATTGTGCTCCTTGGCTGAGAATATATTCTAAGCTATTGTCTATACAGCTGTACATATTTTCAAACCCGAAAAACATTATATCCCGCTAAAGTTATCATTTTCATTGCTCATCTCCCATATTCTCCTCCACAGGACTCTCTATTTCTATTGCATTCGCTGACCCCATTTTCTACAACTAATGCACCATCAATTAGGAAATATATTCGTCCTTAATAACCCATTATCGTACTTAATCTCCCATCTGCGTTCCAATGAATAATTCTGCCATTTCAGCAAAAAGAAGAAAAATCTCGGCCTTACCTTTACGGGATATACCGACGAGAGGCTACAAACGAGCTCTCCATCTTCCCCGTCTACCAAATGGTTACAGACAGAACCAATATGATTCAATTCCATCGCACGCGATATCACCATCTCGTTTCTTCAAAGGCTCAGCAATGTAGAACAGAATGTGATGCCAACCCCCATATTCTCCAACAATCATTGTACAATCGATCATCCTCCAGTGCACACAAGAAAAGCCTCAAGGAAAACGGAAAAAAGAAGCCGTTCAGTGCTTGCTGCAAAGTTTCATTAATAATTCAAAAGACAAATTGTACAACCACCCCAGACCCCACAAATCTGAGCGGCCGTGGCAGAGGAGGAACTTTGTCCCAAGGATTCTTCAAATTTCGATTCACCGTTTTCGACTCCAATGAATTGCGAAACTTTACAAGCGTATTGATTAACCATTTAGGGCAGCACTTGCAGCCTTTAATTATCTCTGCGCAGACTGTTACGTATAGAGACTCGAAATTAGGGGATGAATCTAGCATATACCGGTATGGGGTTGAACATAACAAATTTTCAATCCAATTCGGTTGGGTTCGTCAAAGCCGGTGTATCACTGGTAATGGCTGTAGTTCCAAAAAGCCCCTTGGGGGTGATATTAACCATGTTCACCGTATGCGTGTGTAATGCTCATTTATGCATATCACGGTGTACGAATACGAAAACGAGTATGATGTGAGGCATGGGGGTGCTTGAAGTTCATCGCTGTAACAACTCAATGAACTGACTCTGAAATTTGCTTAAAATACTTTACTGCCACTTTTGTGTGAATATAGGCCGGGGCTGGGGGTGGCGATGGGCTCCCCAACACAGATACGAGTACGAGTACAAATTCTAAAGTTAGCGCCGATTGATAAACAGCCAACGCAGCAGCAAGCGCCGCCGGAAGATAAGACAAAATGGGGGAAGGAACGACGACTCGTCCTTACGACAGCAGTTCCTGGGAAACTCTTTTCGGGGAGCGACAATCTCCGGTATGTTGTGCACAGCAAAGCGGTGCTATTGTGTGCATGGTGCTGCGGCTGCCTTCAGGGTGTCTTTCATATTTTCTTAATGAGATGTGGCGCACCCCTATAGTACTCGACGTTGTTGCATAGTGATAATTGTGCTACCCACCACCGACCGCCCGCCTCTCGTCGGCTTTCAGTTTTGAGATTAATGTTGGAAACCTGCAGAATTTATGACTGCGTTTTTGGGTGAAATTTTACCATTCATCTGGCACGGACGTGAACTGTGCCCTTCGGGGGTGCTGAGCCGCTTGAAGAGTGCTTTGTGCTTTGGACTTGGACGGAATCTATTTTGTTTTCCTGTGGACTTGTAGTCGGTCGAAATTATTTAAATTGTTGTTGATTGCAACGATGAGTGGGGTGGTTTTGGTTTCTCTTTTTTTTGTTGTTATATTTTTCCACATTGTAGTTGTAGGTGGGGGTTGGTAAACGTTGCCGTGGATATCTTATTCACATCACACTGAAAAGTGGTCGTGTTTTCCTTGGGCCTCGGGGGTAATAATGATGATGGAGGTTACTGTTCATTGCTTGGAAAAAGTAAACAAAGGCAAAGTGTAAAATGCCTTTTTGATTTTCCTGTTTAACGGTTAACTTATTGTTGTGACTTTTGATTTATTTTTTGGTTTCGTCCTTTTTTACGGTTCTAAGTCTTCTACCATGCTGCTTGAGTTAAATGGTGCGCGGTAGGGAATGGGATTTTTTTTTGTTAATTAACGTGTTTGTTGTTGTTTTCGGATTCTTTTTCCGCCTTTTTCTATTTTGTTCTATTTACGATGGGATTTGTAATATTTTTTCATCGGATGAAGTAATGTTTAAACATTTTCGGCGCAATTAGTCGTGATTATGTTTACACTTTATGTCAATGTGTGCTTTTTACATTTTTTGGGGAAGGCGAAAGTCTGGAATCCGATTAAAATTAGAGCTCGAAACAATGAGAGTGAGCTCCTTATGGGTTACAAATAAAAGAGTCTTCTCACCCTCACCTATTCAAGATTGAGAAAAATGGTTTTGAAAATCTGCACAAATACTTTTATAATCTGGGTCTGCGATTTTAATGCGAAACGTAACCTTTGAGATCAAATCAATAAGTTGGAAAATGCTTTACCAAGTGGAAATAACTGATGTTACCTCATTCTATTGTTTTCTGTATTGTTAAAGGACTACCCGGCAGTCTTACAACATTTTAAGAAATATCTTCTCTGATCGTTCTCCGGTTCTTCTGAATAGAGCATCATACCACATGGTAAAACAAGGCTTGGAAGGCCGAAAAAGGCATATTATCGAACTGAGTCCTTAACTTATGACACCCTTACAGCTTAACGTTGTGGTTTAACTTTAGTAATCACTATCAGCAAAAACACCGGACTATAACTACATCAAATTAGGAAATACATTTTATCGTTAGGGAAACCAAAAAAGAGCCCAAAGGGTAGTGGAGGTGCTTCGCAAATTCATGGGGAAAAAAAATCCCTGGAAATTCACAAAAAAAACTCCTGCGCCAACAATTGATATAACCTAACCTTAGTCGCCTGTATAAAAGCAAAAGTGAAGGAGAGTGTTTTTTCCACCATTTTATTGAAAATTTAAGGCTGTCGTTGGTAAGCGCTTTAGACCCAAGAATTATGTAGAAAAAGTTGCAAGGCTTATCCATTAGCAAGCGGTAAAGAAATGTAAGCCTTATTCTTCAGATAGACCTCTCACTTCATTCCTGTTGCGGATTGCCTATATGAGGCTGACTATGGAGGTGCAACATCTGTTGGTGCTAGTAGGTGAAATAGTGCTTCCTAAACTTGCGGACATTGTTGGTGGCCGTCGCTTTCTTTCAAAGTTGGCCTTCTATTTTGTTGTGACTGTGAGTAGTATCCTTTAGTTTATCCAGACAATGCACAGTGTTCAATACCCGAAAAAATACCTGTATAGATGAGCAAGGAATAGGAAACCTTCTATTAGAGTCGCAGTAGTTCAGTAGTCAGTGTTGAGAAGACCACTTCTGCAGACTGCTAAATGGGGAAGACGACCTAAAGTCCGCTGTCAGGTAGAACAAACAATTCAATCTGGACTGCGAAAGTCGAAACTTCCGTCCACCCGACAAAACTGAAGTTAGTTTAGGAATATCCGAACTCAAATCCAACAAGGCTACTGGACCAAATGGTCTGCCGGCCGGAGCCCATCCAAGATTTGGTCGGAAGAAAGTATGCCTGATGAAGTTCTAGCGAGAACCCATCTGCCGTATTCTGAAACAATTTTCAAATCAACTGAGTAGCCCCTGCCAATGTAGTTTTAGGCCAGGTCCATAACTCACCAATTATTCACACTACGGCGTATCCTGCAGAAAACCCAAGAAGTTCAGTTCGATACCCACAACCCACCATCTGCTTATCGATTTTAAGGCTTCGTATATAAGATAATATATTTAGTTTTGGCATTCCAGTACTCACTGGTCTTGCAAAAGGACGATGAAGAACAGTAGCTGTTCCATTAAGGTCGGAAACAATCTCAACAACGAGGTCTTTGATAAAAGAATTAAGATAAAAGCTGTATGTATGTGGCTGCACAATATAATTTAAAAGTTCAAAGGTACCACCACAAAATTTAAAAGTTTATGTACTTTCTGCTAGTTCACCCCTTACTGCATCAGACAATTCGAAATAGAAGGGCACTTAAAAAAAAGTTCAGACCTTTGTATTTAACATTACAAGCCTTCCACTTGCATTCGTTTAAAATGTCAAACAGTTTTATGAACGGTTTTGTTAAAATTTTATAGCTCTCTAGAAATATGAACTTAATTTCTGAACTTAGTTTGTAAAATCAAATCAGAAACAGACCTAGCCTTCGAGATTTACAGTTTGTTGTAATAAAATGTATAAACTTCCGAAACCCATTATGACAAAACTTTAAAATGGTACTCACGCATTCGCCCTCATGTACGCATATGTACTGCATAAATACGGTTCCATAAATTTCATCGTCAGTCCATTCGCACTATTGAATAGAAATGAGAATATGTAGGTATACGGAATTGGTTAGTATGCACAAGAGGAAGGTGTTTCTAACCTAAATGTTGCTCGTGGAGGTCTTTTAGCACCGACTGAGGTCAGTTTTCTAACAGAATATTCTTCGGATACGTTTAAATAGTTGAACCAAATGAATAGACGGTATCAGTACTTCGATAGAAGTCAAGCAAATAGAATTGACACGAAATGGCAAAGTCAGTATTAATCATTCAAATGTTGGCAATCATTGCCGTTTGTTCAGCAGAGCCAGCCCGTTTAAAAAGTAGACAGTCGCGTTTCTTTGCTCGTCAAGAATTAACCGACGATGTATCCACTCAAACACCATATCCGCCGTCGGGACTAAAGCCTGATATTCCTTTTGATTTGCCCAATGAACAGCAACAGCCTGATAATACATATTTACCACCAGACAATGTGTTGGACCCAGCTGAGACTTATGCCCAACCAGAGATCAGTGGAAATGGCGGTGATTCTGATGGTCAAGTCTTCGAGGAGGTATTACCGGAATCGAAAGCAGTTGAAGAGCCACAGGGTGAAGAAAACGAATTAGCAGCCGTGGAGCCAGAAGCCGAAGTGATTGCAAGTGAGAATCCCCAAATTGGACGTTTGATTTCGGCCAGAGGTCTTCGCAAACGAATTGCCAAACTAAGGTCAGCAAGACTGATAACCAAAACCGAGTATAAGGTGCTGAAGGTTTAACATGATTGTAACTGTGTATAGATTTATTTATTTTATTTGACAACTGAAAATATATGACATGAGTTTGAGTATCCTACTTAGATTATATTTATTCTTTTTTATGAGTTGCACATCGCACATGGAAGATACGCATACGAATTTACTATTCGAATTCGAAGTACAGAGCCCACTCGACAGTGTTCCTGAGGTCATTGTTGAAGTAAACATATACAGATCACAAAGCGATGGTAATCTTCTGACCGCCTGTTCAATGCAGTCTGTATAGTAGTGCGGTCCAGTTGAAACAAGCGGAGAAGATCAAGCATCTCGTGGTCTTATTTATAAGAATCAATGTTGTTTTACTGTAGGATTCATCAGCTGGGTGAGTTTGATCAGCTAGGTGAACTGATCGAAAGAATAAGATAGAGCATACGAGGTGTTCCTTCTCTTCATTGGTACGGGGGTGACTTGTTAAGGTCATATAAGGATACGTTAGGTACTGTACTCAATGTTGAGGATCTTCTTCTCTGAATGCAGCTGTCTATGCTTTGGTGATGTGGTCACTTTAAACACACATCTCAAACTCGCTTTTCGAAACATGATAGGCAGACGCTCTCTAGACCCATGATGAGATCAAGTATCAAGTCCTAGATCTCGGATTGCACTTAACAGTTAAGCAAGGTTGCATAGGCTGTCAGTTCACAAAAGACTGGGTACCATATTGGGCCCATCGCCATCCCTGATCACCTGACTGTTAAGAGTTGTTGACCGTCCTGTAACCAATGCAATGAATAGACGAGAAATTAGGAAATGATGTTAACGATGGGTGATTGCGCTGAGCTTTGGATGAAACCCTCTATTACAGTGTATGTTACACTTGTAGCAACTAATTCTAGTAGATCTCATCTCATATAGTAGATGCAGATACGTAGGATACGTAAGCAAAGACTTAAATTCATATATCCTAAAAAACAGGCATTTAGACACCTTATTATGCAGACACCAGAAAGACACGATTAAAAGACGATTTTACATTCGCGCTGGGTTATGCGTCTCATCTTTCTTAAAGAAAATAAGATTAAATATTCGAATGAGGGTTGCCAGGGGTTCCCAATCTTTTCCATACAGCGACTCCCTGTACCTACAGGTTATAATATTTTTGCGACGCTTCTCATAAAAGCACTACAACCGGCTGAATTTGAGCGATGACATTGGTTATGTTGGGTTTTAAGGTCATTGGTCGATCGTGGTTCATTCGCCTTAAGTTGCGACTTCAGGCAAACCCGCACAAGAAATAGTCTAGCGCGGATCTTTTTGCCTTTCAGAATTTTGGATTTTCGGGATTTTAGGCTTTCGGAATTTTGGATTTTCGGGATTCTGTCCGACTCCCAATACAGCAAACACTACAGCAAACCCTTAGATTAGACAGACGCTACCAAAACACAATGGCCGCCACAATCTGCCAACACCCGACTTGAATTTTTTTTTCAAATCGAGCTCAAATCTAATGGAACGTCGTGTGCGTACCCAACACCACCAGGGGGTGGTCTAGCTTCCAATTTTCCGTCACATAAAGCAAAATAAAGTTCTTCTGATTTCCAAATTTGGAATTTAGCGGTTCCATCTGTAAAATACACCAAACTTACACTTCAATATTACCAAAGTGTATACAGCATGCCAAAAGCTATTAAAACGTTCAGCCTTGCTTGCGTATTTGTCAAAATAAATTACTCAAAGCAATATTCCTTTATTATTCCAAGATAGGCAAGCCAATCACCATGATATCCATTACAAACAATCCGCCACTAATTACCAAGCTCCCAAGGACTACTCCCTTCAATTTATTGCAAACTCAATCTGACATTTATGCGTTTTAAATATTCCCTCAGATGATCTACTCTATAGCAAGTCCAAATTGAAACCTTACCTCCACAACGAGTTCGCATCACAAGTCCTCACTTTTATCTCCCCCCAACTATATACAGCGAAAGAGACATCGAAATGACGAAGAAGATACATCATCTCGATAAATAAAGAGCAAATGAATTCATTGTTGTTTATGCGACATCATAGATACTTGTATCTCGGGCACATCCTCAGTCACAACAGTCACAGATGGTCAGGCCATTTTGTATTCGTCCGTTTGCTTTTCCGGGGTGGAAACTCCAAGACTTTGGCAATAAATTATTCCTCCTTCGATGGCAACGGGATAAATAAATTACGACCTCCGACATGAGCCATAACCAGGAATAGCTCCCCAAATGAAGAAGAACTTCTCTCATCATCATCATCAGCAGCAGCAGTAGCAGCAGCGTGAGGCATCTTCATCAGTGTCTCTCTAAAAAATCCCCCTTGTCTAGTCTAACGATTTTCCAATAAAAAAATAGATCCTTCTTCCATCGGCAGGATATATATGCGCCGTCTTTCGGCCAACAATCCTCTCGAGTGTAACAAACTCTGAACGAGAAAAACTACACAGAAAAAAACGAAAAAAAAAAAAAAAACTAAAGACGAATAAATAATTTGCCCACGTCGCAGTAGCATCAACAGAATCGGAATGAGAACTCCACGAAGAAAGATTTTAATTAGTTCCTCTGGAAGGATACTTCGCGAGTTGTTCTCCTCACAAAACACACACACACAGCAAGTGAACTTGGTTCAAACAATCAGTAAAACGACGACTGCAAAAAAGAGCAAAAACACAGAGACACAGAGAAAATTATGTAAACAAGTTCACGCGCAGCGGGAGTAGGTATCCGTATCCTTCAACAGCAGTAGCAGATATTTTTCCTGCTTTAATGTGGGCCGCTCGATTTATTGTAACTTCCGCTATTTAAAAGAGACAACTACTCGTATTTAAGGACACATTTGGAAAGAATAAATGCCGATGAACTTTTGGCTTCCGGCACTGTCCGACATTTTTGTTTTTCGGCCAACATATATGAGTTCGGGTTAGAAAGGACGACTATCAGTACATGGCGCAGACAAAGTTTTGATTTCATTGCTTCTGAGTGTCAGAATTATTTGCTTAGACTTTGAGGGGGTGGTAACCGAAATAAATGTCATCCATTCACTTGAGAACTTTTTCACAATCGTCCTTGTGTTGAGGTATTTCTATGTGGGATATATACCTACAGCGGTTGTGGGCGAAGGTGCATTCTATGCGGATTTGGTGATATTCGATTCTAGGCACGTTCGGACCTTGAAATGTGACCGGAAACACATAGAGGGAGTTATTTCGGTATTTTCGTGACTGAGAAAGGTCTGTGTTATCATAGAACAATCAGACCGTACTCTTGAAGTTTTCAAACACTTTTAGTGGAATAGTTTTGAGAACAATGTGACTTGCGACTATATATTTGGATCTGATAAAATCACACATCGTGACATCTTATGGGGATCGAAATTTTTCTTTTGAGAACTAACCGAAAGTATGAACCATTTTGTGATATTTGTAGATAGTACGGACAACTTTAGACCAAGTTTCACTCTTAACGAACAATAAAATTAAGCACGCATTAAAAAAAAAAAAAAAAACCAGTAAGACAATTATCTTCGACTATGCCGAAGCTCAAATACCCGGTACTATATTATTGTAAAATAAAAAAAAATGTTTAGTATTAAAAAATTATATATTTGTATGGGAGGTATGGGTACTTTTTATTCGACCAAGCTAATTTTTTGTCAAACATTTTTAAATATTATTAAAATAATATGTGCAAAGTTTAAACTTTCTATCTTTACTGTACCTATTTAAATTTAATTTTTAACATAAAAAGCTATATAAATCTGATATTTTTGTATGGGAGGTAGTAGTAGTTTTCATCCGATGTTGCATAAATGTTGGATAAAAGCTTACATACCAAATTTCAAGTCGATAGCTCTTAAATTACGGCCGTAATCGTGCGGACAGACGGACAGACGGACAGACAGACGGACATCGCTAGATCGACTAAGAAAGTGATGCTGATCAATAATATATATAGTTTGTCATACCTACAACGCCTCCTTATGGGCGTTACAAATGGAATGACAAAGTGAATATACCCTCACCACAGTGTGGTACCGGGTATAAACACAATTTTGAAGATGCAGCTGTCGAAGTGAAAAATGGTTTTGTAAAAACTATGTTATATAAGAACGTGACTGAGGTTTGCATAAAAATGTCAAACTATATAACCAATAAGGGGGCTTTGATGAATTAGGCCAGTCGCACATTGGACGCGTTTTCGTACGATTTTGATTCGTGCGGATACGTACAAGAACATAAGATGAATCCCAAATTGTATATAGAAAAATGTATTAACTTGGTTTACGGACACATGGAACGGACAGTATTTGGGCCATTACATAATAAGTCTTCCATAATAGGTATGATGAAATTCTCTGAATTTATCTTGTTCAAGATGTGTTCAAAACCGATGGCGATACGCCAGGCAAAACCAAAATTATAACACTATCTATATAAATTTACTATATTATTTTGTATATCATCAACTCAATCAAGGAATATTTTGTATGCTTAATACTTTTTTTGTGTATTAAAATTATTATTATTGTTTACAAGATTTGTAAATAAAATTCCACCAGCTGTCGAAACACATCTCACATCAACGATAGCGACGACTCTAAAAGACTCTAAAATAAAATTACAGACTCACGCACAAAAGAAGACTTCACAAAAGCGATGTCAGCAGGACACTGCCTATATAACGTACGACCAGTATTCATACGTTTACGTACGATACAAATTCGTATCCAATGTGCGGCCGGCATTAGAGTGTTGCCACGATGATAGATAACGATGAACGTGTACAGAGTTTGACTACGATACAAATGTCGAACTAAAAGCCTATACATGGCGAAGGTCATGTGATATTCAGGACACATGTACAGTACATATCTGAATTTGTCTACTCTCGCTGTAGAAACTTCGGCAGCTAGAAAGGAATAAACGCGGTAAGGGGAATATACCACGTCTTGTTGGACTTATTGGCTCAAATTCATCCCAGAAGTCATAGCAGAGAAAATACACGTCTCAAAAGAGAATAAAGGCGACAACAGTGCTGCCAGATTGTGGGAAATTTCCCTTTTTGAGGGAATATTTGTACTCGAAATGAGCTAAAAGGGAAAAAGGGAAACTTTCCGTTTTCCAGAACAAACAAAAGGGAATTTTTGTTCTTTGAAACTTTACTTTAATTTTCGTGTTCAACTTCAGAAGGACAATTTATTTTATACACCTGACTGCGTCCATGAACAAGCGCTTGTATTGACACAAAAAGAAAGAAGTCCTGGGGCCAAATAACATAAAATGAAAACGTCTCTGTCTATTATTTTTATTATTATTACCACAGATATGATAGATCAATGTTCACTGTTTAGTGAAAACGTAAGTGGTTTTCGTTTCGTATTTTACAGAATCCCACCCCTTTTTTTTGCAATAACTATAATGAAGACTGACTACCCTATCCTAGCCTTTTATCCTAGCCGATAAAAGCCGATTAGAAAGAAGGTTTAGGCTAGGAGGTTCTCCACTTTTTTTGTCAAGTTTATGATACTGCTGCAGATGATTTTTTTATCTCTTTCGGGTCCAGTTGGTCCCTGGAGAAGATCTTCCTTCCAAAGTCGCATATAATGTTGTTTCGTCTTCTCTCGTACATAGCCTGCTCTCCGCTGAGTTGGCAAGATTTATTTAGCTTAGGTAGTATTGTAACCCATGATGTCCTATAAGGAATCCTATACAAGGTTTCTGATATCATGTCTGCTATGGGCATTGTTAAACCTGGGATATTTTCGCATTATGAGATACATTTTGTATGTTCCCAACATTTTATGGATAAGTTTTTAACCAATTTGGGGGTATATCAGAAAGATTCCGGTCCCGCGAAAGGGGTTTTGGAGCATATTCTGGCCAAATCGTCTGCTTTTCGTTTCCTTCGAAGAATTCATGGCCAGGAACCCACCATAAATTTGGTTCTGTTCCCGAGGCTAAGGTCAGTTTCAAGACTAGCTGATAAAGTCTCGATTAGCCTATCAGGAACTTATCTGCCAGATCGGATAGTGATATCTAACAGATAAAGTCTAGGATAGCCCATCAGCCGGTTCAAGTGCCTGTTAAAGCCTTTAGGCAAATATTTATTATAAGTGGTTGGAAAAAATATAGTTTCAGATAATTTTTTCGTTGACGAGCGTATAAATTGCAGCCACAACATGGATTTATTAGAATTTTGGTTGGTTGGTTGGTTGAAAGTGGCTGTCAGCAGAAAACGCCAACACACTTAGACCAGTATAGGTCCATTGTGATGCCACGATGCAGGATCTGAGATCTCCCTACTAGTTGAACCATTTTGAGCTCTTTATAAAGCGTAAGAGGCTTCTGATGTCTATGCTTGTCAGATCGCCCAAGTCGTTGTAATAGAAGGCTCCTAAGTGAAGTTTCCTTCTGCGGGAGAGAGCTGGGCAGGAACAAAGAAGGTGAGGGATAGTTTCCTCCTCTTCCTCGTCCATGCAGCTTCTACAAAAGTCGTTTGCGAAGAGGCCCAGCCTTGCGGCATGTTTGCCAATCAAGCAGTGTCCAGTAATGACACCTATTGTGGTGCCGATATGCAATCTGTTGAGAGAGATCAATTTCTTAGAGCGTTTCAGATCCAGCTTAGGCCAAATTTGTTTTGTCGCTAGACAAGTGGTTAACCTCGTCCACCTAAGATTTGTACTCTCGATAGCATTCAGCTTCAATTGTTGTTTGCGAGTAGCGATTGGTATCCCTAGGGTGCCTTTATCCGGCAGAATGGGTTGAGTTGTTCCTATTCTAGCGAGTTCATCGGCCTTACAATTCCCTGGAATGTCTCTATGCCCCGGCACCCAAATTAGGTGAATGTTGAACTGTTCGGCCATCTCCGTAAGAGACGATCGGCAGTCGAGGGCTGTTAGAGAAGTTATAGAGATCGAATCCAAGGATTTGATGGCTGCTTGGCTGTCCGAAAAAATGTAGATATCCTTAACGGATATGACGTTTTTCTTGAGCCAGGATAAGACTTCTTTAATCGCCATAATTTCCGCCTGGAACACGCTACAGTAATTTGGTAGACGGAAGGAGAGCCTAAGATTAAGACGTTCCGAGAAAACACCCCCACCAACTCCGTCATTGGTTTTTGAGCCGTCAGTATAGAAGTGAACTGATTCATCTTCCGGGAAGGCATCTCCATTCCAGGTTGCTCTGGATGGGATTGTGACGAGAAAATTCTTGTCAAAGTTTAGAGATGGGGTGGTGTAGTCAGTGTTTTCGGTTGAGATCTCGAATTTTTTCAAAATAGAGGCGTGGCCAAAGTCTTTGCTTGACCACTGTGAGATAGCTTTAAGGCGAATGGCTGCACTCGCTGCCATTTGCTTGCTAAATATATCAAGGGGTAATATATGAAACAATATGTCTAGTGCCGCAGAGGGTGTTGTGCGTAGTGCACCGCTTATGCACATGCAGGCTGTGCGCTGGACCTTGCTTATGTGGTCGCGGTTTGTGGCCTTCTCCAAGGCTGTCCACCAGACAATTATCCCATAGGTGAGTATCGGTCTTATAACTGAGATATAGAGCCAGTGGGTTACTCGAGGTTGTAAACCCCATTTATTACCAATAGCTTTTTTACAAGAGAAGAGTGCTACTGTAGCCTTCTTGACTCTTTCTTGGATGTTAAGTTTCCAACTAAGCTTCCTATCCAGGATAAGCCCCAAATATTTAGCTTTGTCAGAGAAAGTTAGGTTGATACCATTAAGTGAGGGAGGGTCGACTGTCGGAATTTTATATTTCCTGGTGAAAAGCACCAGATCAGTTTTGTGGGGGTTCACACCTAAACCACAACGACTCGCCCAACTGGCTAACTTATTTAAAGCATTTTGTAGGAGTTCTTTAAGAGTATTTAAGTGCTTTCCTGAGACGGCTATAGCAACATCATCTGCATAAGCGATCGCCGTGCATCCTTCACCTTCCAGGATCATCAATAGTTCATTGACCACCAAATTCCAAAGAAGAGGGGATAGAACACCACCTTGCGGAGTGCCTCTACTAACAGATCTTCTTGCGGACACCTCACCCAGCTTTGAGTTGATAATCCGGCCATTGAGCAGTAGATTGATCAGTTCGCCAAGTGAGCTGTAGACATTCAGAGCTGAAAGCGCATCTGCTATCGCTGATGTATTGACATTGTTAAAAGCGCCTTCTATGTCAAGGAAGGCAACCATCGTGTACTCCTTATGGAACAGGGAGTATTCGATATTACGTACTAAAGTGTGTAATGCCGTCTCCACTGATTTACCTTTGCAGTATGCGTGCTGGGCCGCAGACAGTAGTTTTTTATCGATACTGTTGCGTAAGTGGATATCAATCAGTCGTTCTAGTGTTTTAAGAAGGAATGATGATAGACTAATAGGTCTGAAATCTTTAGAATTAGTGTGGGAGCATTTACCTGCTTTGGGTATGAAGACAACTTTAACTTCTCTCCATATCTTTGGGATATAAACTAAATCGAGACAACTTTTGAAGATTGTCTGAAGCATCGGCAAGATTATGTCCGATGATTTCTGCAATTCGGCAGGTATTATGCCGTCAGGTCCCGCGGATTTATATGGTTTGAAGCTATGGATTGCCCAGTTTAGTTTTCTTTGTGTAATTATATTTGAAGGGGTGGTTATTGGTTGCGATGGACTGTTGAAGTTCGAGTTGCTAACCACATTGAGCGAATCTTCGCTGGAGGTCGTCCAGGACCCATCGTCTTTTTTGAGGGAGCTGGGTGTTATTGGATTCGTGGAGAGAATTTTCCTAAACCTTGAGGCCTCAGAGGCTTCTTCTATTTTGTCACAGAAGAGTCTCCAAGAATTGCGTTTGGCTTTTCTCAATTCTTTTTTATATAAATTTAGTGATGCCTTGTACAAGTCCCAGTCTAACGCGTTTCTCGTACTTTTGGCATTATTGAATAGTTTTCTACATTTAGTTCTAAGAGGGCCTAGACCTGCATTCCACCAATGCGGCTTCTTCTTGCCTCTGGGTTGGACCAGCGGACAGGAAGAAGTCATTGCTTTATTGAGAGCGAAGGTGAGGGTCTCAACCATGCTGTCAAGTTCTTGGGGGTTACAGGGAGGATTAAGGTTATCGGGGGAAACTGTATTAATCAGAGTTGTCCTATATTTGAGCCAATCAGTTTTGCGGTAATTCCTGAAGACTGGAGGGCTTATGGAGTCTACATATAAAGAAAATTGGAGATACCTGTGATCCGACGAAGAGGGTTCGTCAGATACCTTCCAGTTCCGTATACGCTGCACGATATTATCGGAAGCAAGGGTGATTAGAATTTTTAGAAAACTAATTTTTACATCAGTCTCTATGCGAAAAGTAGTTGGAACAATTTGTTCATGAATCCTAATAAATATTCATAATACACACTATGACAAAAAAGTTGTAAATAAATAATTGACAGACAAGAATCTTAGAAACTAGTATCACAGGGATTTTATTGCCACACTGATACTCCTTTACCTGCCGGATAGCGTTCTGTGTTACATAATATTATCCGAAACATTTTCCGGAACCTTTGAAGCTGGCCCTAAGCCTTTGAAGGGTGTTGAAATAGGCATAGTGGAATACACTAAGGTTTTTCCCCATAGTTATTGAGGCAGTTTTATTTGTTTCGTAATTTTTTTTTGTTTTCCTTTGTAAAATATGTGTGGGAAAATCTGAGGTACTTTTTTGAGCCAGGCGAGGGAAAAAAAGGGATTTTTTTGGCACTTGCGTGGGAATTCTTATGACAAAACACTGGCAGCACTGGGCGACAACTCCAAAGATTGTCGGTAATTCACCTTTATTGTTGACTTAATCTTAAGACTCAAAGGAATTGCGGTAATACGCTGGATGTTCTTCGTTACAAATGTAGTGCTTAGGCAGTCGTTATATTGTGGTATTTTTGCATTCATAATTTACACATCTTCCTGTCTTGAGTAACAGATTTCTGTATCTCAAATCGATTGAGAGTTCGGACATAATAAACTGAGGTCCTGAAGCGTCCCTTGAGTAGGTCCAAAATTAATGTAAAATAGGAAACTTGATTGGATTTTATTGTGAGAAGTTAGAGCTCACTACCTTTCTAAGAAAAATGCATAAATTAAAATCGAAGATCAGGGAATTCACGAATTTTCTTGCGGAGTCAATTCAGGAATAACATGGTTGCACTTATTTAATATCTTTATATGTATATGTAATTCTTCTGTACGTGTTTGTAACCAAACTCATCCTAAACGGCTGGACCGATTTTAATGAAATTTTGTGTGTGTTTGAATGGGTCTAAGGATGGTTTAGATTCACAATTGGAGACGGTAGGTGGCGCTGCTATCCTATTCCACAAAATTTTAAATAACAAACACTCAACAATAACAAAAAATGTAAAAAGCTAAAATAAACTCATGAATAAAATAAAAAACCAGTAAGACAATTATCTTCGACTATGCCGAAGCTCAAATACCCGGTACTATATTATTGTAAAATAAAAAAAAATGTTTAGTATTAAAAAATTATATATTTGTATGGGAGGTATGGGTACTTTTTATTCGACCAAGCTAATTTTTTGTCAAACATTTTTAAATATTATTAAAATAATATGTGCAAAGTTTAAACTTTCTATCTTTACTGTACCTATTTAAATTTAATTTTTAACATAAAAAGCTATATAAATCTGATATTTTTGTATGGGAGGTAGTAGTAGTTTTCATCCGATGTTGCTCATCTTCGAACTTAGCCTCAGTTTGGTGGATAAAAGCTTACATACCAAATTTCAGTCGATAGCTCTTAAATTACGGCCGTAATCGTGCGGACAGACGGACAGACGGACAGACGGACAGACAGACGGACAGACAGACGGACATCGCTAGATCGACTAAGAAAGTGATGCTGATCAATAATATATATAGTTTGTCATACCTACAACGCCTCCTTATGGGCGTTACAAATGGAATGACAAAGTGAATATACCCTCACCACAGTGTGGTACCGGGTATAAAAAATAAAATTTCAAATAATATACACTCCACAAAAAAAAATCATGAATAGAATAAAAACGACACTTGACACCCGTGACATAAATTTTCTAAAACTTCTTTGGCTATATTCCAGAGGACTAAAACTAACAACACTTCAATTGCAAAAGTAAATGTAAATCCCAATATCTCGGACCGTGGTTAGGTGTTTCGTAATTTTTCAGAATGGCAACTCTACCCCCTTTTTGGGGGTAATGTAAAAAGAGTATATACTTCTCTGAAAGGCTACAACTGCTTAACCGCTCTCCGTACTAATTCTAAATTTTACACAGTCATAGAAAATAGAGAATAATTCGTTACATAGTTCAGAAAAATTTGATTTTAGCCCGAGAAACATCTCGTTTTAGAGGGGCAATCATTAAGGGGTATAAACATTTGTGTGGAGAATATTTCCGGTCAAACTTGCTTAAAATTTAGCGAATGGAACACATATATACGAGTATTTTTCTAAATGCTATCCCTAAGGGGTAGGAACATCACCCTATACAATTTTAGAAATAAATAGGCCCCCAAGGCCTAGCTTCTCGCAACCATTCGTTTTGTGTGAGTTTCTATTTTAGGGACGAATGGAAGGGACCTACAATTTTATGCCGAGTCCGAACGGCTGAATTGAGAAGCTTTTTCAGGACAGTCATACTCTCGGATGTTTGTCAGACGTTCGCGAGAGGTGGCGCATCGTAAAAAACCATAAGATGTAATTTGTGTTTTTCCGGGGATCGAACCTGGGATCCCTCGCACAGTAGCCCAGCACACTAACCACTGCGCTACTGCGCCCACATAAAATTTTAGAAGCCTTCTCATAATTTTGGAAAAAAGTGAGCCTTATTGATTTAAAACAACGGTAGGTAGATAAAGAGTAAAAACTACTGCGGTATTTTTAAAAATGATCCCACAAAACACACAGGAATGGGAAATATTATGACGGGATTATCAGCCGGTAGCAAAAATTAACATGAGCGAAGAAACTGCTGGCCATGTTAGTAAGTACAATTTAAAAAATAAAATAAAATTATAAAATAAACTAAAAAAATTATTTCAGGTTTACTTGTTAAAACTCAGAAGCCTTTGTCTTTGCCTTTACCTTATAGGAAATTAAAAAAAATGATTTAACAAATTTTGTTAAAGCGATTCCTTAAGTAACAGAGTAGCTAAAAATTCAGATCTGAATCGCATCCTTAAAGTAGAACAGTAGAAACAATTATTGGAAGCAACAGTCAGTCTTCTTGGATAAAAGGAATCAGAACCCGTGATGGCTCAAACGGAACTTAAAACAAAGGTAGGGTGGGTATACCTCGGCCATGTGAAATTATAATTCATAAAATATTTTAAGGGTTTTTGAAAATATGTAATTTTACAAAGAGCGCCAAAGAGGTAAAAATTGGGACGTCCGATAGTATGTAAATTGTGTGTGATATTGATTTGAAAGTGTGCCTGACTTATGATAGTCGAAACACTACTTCAACTACGATCTTTAAAGAGTATGCTGCAATCGAAAGAGTTGACAGTTTCAAGTAATCCACAACTCTCAAAACAGAAAAAAAGGCCTTCTCCAGAGGTCACCGTGAATAATATTCCCATCTCCATTAAAATGTGCTTATAATTGAAACCGAAAACATTAAATGTCACAACAAAAATATTTCTCCATTCAAATCAATATTCTCACTGTGACACCCCAACCGATGCCAATTTCACATCTGACTGCTCGCTGCTGTCTTTCTTCGTAAAAAGCCCATTAAAACACCCCACTCTTCCGTTATAACCTCAATTAATTTTTGAACAAATTTATAACATAGCCATTGGCGAGGCGACGACCGACGAGCCCCAAAAACCAGGTGCACCCTCTCACACACAAACATAATACCCAACAGGATGCAATAAGTTCTCAACCATAAAATTATTATGCAATAAATTTTTCATAAATTAAAACTAACGACCATTCAGTGTTTCCTGAGTGTCCTCCATAAAGCCAGCGCCCCTATCCACATCCCCCAGTCCACCACAAAGTTTAACAGAATAACAACGTTCCTCACTGAATATTTATGCGCGAATCATTTTAAAGCCAAATCATGTTATTAAAGCACAGCCACACATACACACAGAAAATTCATGAAATAAATTTCTATTTTCATCCACCCTATTGACTTTGGCAACAGTACGCGGTACGTACAGGTGTGTTAGGAAGCATAAATCACAACAAAAAGAAACAAAAAGTGTCCTCTCCCGAGAGAAAGATGATCCCGGCCATCATCATCACCGTCATCGAGAGAAAAGAAACAAAGCAAATCAACATAAAACAGTGACAATATCCCAGCTCCCAGCACCCACTTGAGGTTGGAAATTTATCTCAAACCCTCAACGAGTGGTCGAACAAGGATATGTAGGGATATAGGGAGTCGAACCAGTGCCAGTGCCAGTGCCAGAAAGTAGCGTTATGGAAGGGTGCAATATAATTTTGATTTATGGCGTTTGGTTATTAAAATGAAATTTAAGCCTTCACAATGGAGAACCAAAAGATACACAGGACAGGATACACTCATACAAAAGGGTGATGCCCATGATGTGGGTTCATGTGAGTGTCCCGCAAAATGTAAATAAAAATTGTTTGGGTATCCCCTTTCGATATTTTTTTTTTGTGAATGGTTTGAAAACATTTGTATATCCTTACACGTTAACTGGCTCCAGGTCGTTTATATCCTTTCCACACACAGATATAAGTATGTGTTTGCAAAACGTTATCCCTTTTCAATTTGACACCGAAATATCACGCACTTTGATTCCTTTTTGTGTTTGGTTGGGTATCCTTTTGATGAAAAAATACTTATTTCTTAGCCTCACATTAAAGGATCATTTTTCATCACCTATGTGGAACACACGCACAAGGATTCCCATCTCACATTACTCAAGCACTCAATTAAATCGCAGGCAAATACACAACGTAATCCTTTCGCTTTTGGGGTGACGACAAAAATTGTAACCGGATGACGAATGATGGCATGAATATCCTTAATTAATATATTTTTTGTTTTGTTTGTGTTGCTGGAAAGGACACGCGAGCTGCAACACTCCCTTGTGTTCACTTGAGAGACACGTTCTTAAGCGTTATATGTGGTTAACACGGCACGAAGAATGAAAAATTCACTTGCAAATTATTCGAAGGACGAAGGATAGCACAACCCAAACGGAAAAGCAAAATCGCGACAGTGCTTCTCATAGACTCGGATAGGTAAAGCAGGAGATATGGGGGCTCTATCCAGGGGTGCCATTCATAGACCAAATTTGCGACGACATTCAAATACAACCGTTTCGAGTAGGGATTCGCGACAAACTGAATCCTGAATCCTTGGGTGCGTTACGATAAACTGCTGAGTTAATTTTTTGTGTCACAAGTGGAGTCTTCCCCTTCGGAACAGTGGTCACATGCGCTGTGGGTGGCGCGCTCTCTCTCTATTTCTCTGCCACTGTCCTTGAGACTTGAGTACCAGGCAACTTCTACTTCAGTCTCTCCGCTCCCAATTCCTAGCTAAACCAGGATTCAACTGTTGCATATGGAGCAGACGAATTCCTGGAGTTTTAATTTCCGTTCGACATGGGGGTGAGTGTCAATCATTTTTGCAACCCTCACCCTCGATTCCATTGAATTACTTATCGTTAGCGCACAGGATGCGTGCGTCTGTGTGTACACAGAACGCAGAGAAAGGACGATTATTGTACGATTTAGTTCGCATTCGAGTGCATTTTTTGTTTAGTGTTTGATTTACACGTTCGGGTTCGGCACACCCTTCAACTTGGATTAGGTTGCAAGACAGTCCGATCGAGGGACTTGAGTCACGTGCAATTGTAAGACGATTTGTTTACACTGGATAAGGGCCAAGGATTTTCTATTTACCATGGGTGGTGGTGGTCTAGCAACTGTCAGTCTTCTGGTTTTTGCTTTTGAGGGTTGTTGGTTGGTGTGAAACATTGCACTTTGAGCGTATGTGCGTTTTATTGAAGAAAAGGATTTGCAGTCGATTTGTTTCGGTGAGTGGGTTGGGGGTGTGTACTTAGGGGTGGATTAATGGATCTTAATGGCTTTCGTTTCGTACCATTGGCACTTTGCTCAAGGTGCAACTTGCCGTTTGAGGTGGTGGTGGTTTTTACCATGAATCACCTAGGTAGGCGAGTAGACAGACAGAATTAATTAAGTTTTCTGTCACGTGGCGGGGATTTTGTCACTTTGTTTACCACAGTGTAAGTGACAGATTTTTTGTTTTGCTGTTTTTTCTCTTTTTTCTTTGATGGACGGTTGGTGTTGAGGTTGACAGAGTTCTTCCATCATTTTCTGTCGTTTGCTCTTAGTTCGTGCAATTAAAAGGGTCAGCACAAAAGGATAATTGAATGCCATTCGTCCGAAAGGAAGTTCTGGTGTGTCTTTCGTTTAATGATGCTCCCTTTCAGGCACAACTTACTGTCCTTTGAATCCTTTTTGCTGTTAATTTTCTTGATCGCCGTTGTGCAAATCTTCGGAGAGAATCAATTAAGAATTTAAAAGTTCCTTAATCACAGAGGACCAGGCTGGACTTTCAATTATGTCAGAGGGTTGTAGATATTTTCGACAGTGAAGGGAAATATGGTTTAACAGGAAATTAAAATTTCATGGAGTAAATTTGTCATGAAAAGGTCAATTGAGCAGCGGTAATTGGGTTTAATTTATTCTGTACGAGAGAGAGAGAGAAGAAGAGATTGGAGAAAGGGTCTTGAAAGGGGTGGTGGCGGTGATTTCTTTTTATTTCATGCCCTAGATCCCTGTTGCAAAGGGAATTGTGTATACACCCTATTCTGGTAGATTTGACATCCATGTAATTAAGTATCATGGTCCATACATCATCGAAAAGGATTGGTGAATGGGTAGGGTAGGGTTTGTTCTCTGGGGTGATTACAATAGTCATTAAAGGAATTTTATGCAAAAATCTTAAGGGAGGGGTCTGTCAGAAAATCGACCAAGGACAGCAAAATCTGCATTCGTCCCCAAAGTGAAGAAAAGGGGATTTTTGATTTGCCATCAGATGTATATTTTAGAGAAGCAATTTAATTTACTGGCATTCCTCCAGGTAACTATATGATGAAGGGGTGGTTTCTTCTAAAGTAACGTTGTACTGTAACTTTGTTAAACTGCTCCAAAAAAAGTGGAAGAAATATAGTGTCATATCTTGGCGGACTGAAGTGGATCGCTTTACACTTAATAATAGTGTTTTGAAATAATGCGAACTCACTTTCAAAGTGACTTTATTATCTGCTACTGATCAGCGTTGTTCCGCAGACATTTTGGAGTTGAGCCATTCTCCGAGCCATTTCACATAAGTTTGAGCCACATTATTTAAGAGAAAGGGGGGGGGGGTGCTTTACTTGTTGAGATTTCTTTCAATTTTTTTTTTGTTCGGTAGTTCGCTGGAAGGCAAAATCATCGAAAAACATTGCAGAACTATTACGCGATTACGGGATGCTGCTGGAAGAGTGAAGGACCTTAAACCGATCTAAAAAAAAACTCCAGAAGTCGTTCGACTAATATCTAGGCAATTTATTTTTTTGAGTCATTTAAAAAAATTGAGAAGATAAATCCGCCGTTTGTCGGATTTCTATAAATTTTGATTGAAAATATTACCTACTTTCTTGGTCTTAGCTAACTCTTATAGATCAAGAGGTCTTACACCCGCCTTAATATCCTGATTACATTGTCAGTATTTAAAAGTTATGTTAAGTACTCTTTCAAATAAGCAGTCCGAAGCTTGATACAGGAAACACACAAATAGATAGGAGCATACTTCTAGCATAAGGTAACTTCAAGTATCATCTAAAGACGATGAGATTTCTGGAGAATGAAGCTTGCAGGCCATACCTTGAAGACGTGGAAATCGCTTCATATATTCCGCAACAAGAGTAAGACTATTGGGGTCAAAATGGTTAGTCTACCAAGAGAATCAACCCTCAAACAGATGCTGGCCCTAATACGGGGAGGTACAGCCATAATCCATGACACCACTCTGAAGGATATAGACAAACCAAGCAAATATGCCTGATGTCTGTCAGAGATATTTTTGTTACCTATACTTAGATGGCGCTACAGTCCGGGGTACAACTGTCCCTCCGAGTTGGTATCAAAGACTCTTCGAGTCAGAGACATGACTCTGTATAGGTAGTTCGTCTCTAATGGGAAACATTTCCATACATTATTCCCGATAGGAATTTGAAATGCTGAATGAGTGCGTTTACTAGCTGAATCGCTTTAACCAGCGATTGTTTTGTGACGGGGTTCAGTTGAGTAAATTTAATTTTTTTAACATTCGTTTTTTTTTTAAGAACGAAGTTTAAGTCTTAAGAAAAATGTGAGCCATATCTCTTTGGCTCGGAGCATTGAGCCAAAGTTGAAATACTTAAGCCAAATTACCCAATTGGGTACTTCAGTACAACGCTGCTACTGATATCTCGGGAAAGGTGGGCATATAATGCCCCGAAACGTTTATAGGTAGGTGTTACTTCTGCACTTGAATTGTTGTAAGTTGTATTCCCTGTCAAGGGGTCTGAAATGTCAATTATTAGTATGTGCGCCTACCAGAACCGGACCGGAGTAGTGAGTCAAAAATACGTTTTGGCATATACGAAAAATCGTAAGTAATTGCGTGTCATTGCAATCGAAGAAGGCACTGATTGCAAAGGGTGTTTTCTTAGAATCAATTCATGGACATGACCACAATGACCCATATATCATTCGAATACACATTTAAGGCTTGGCGACATTAGTGGTAAATATGGGTAAAGTTGCGTAGCATGTGCCTAAAATGTTATTTTTTCGCAACATTTTTTGGTAACATTACGTTGCAAAATGCTCTTTGGGGCTTAACTGGATAGAATAACGCGCAATCTGAAAGTCTAATTTTCGACTTGTTTTTCCACCAGCTTAAGGCTTTATGCGTCGTGGCAGTGAGTCTATATCTATACTAATGGTAAAATGCCAAACCAAATTGAGCAATCATCTGTCAAATTGGTTGTCGCTGGAAAAAGTGCTGCCAATTCAAAAAAAAAAAAAAAAAAAACAAGAACACTTTTATAAGCGTCTGCATATTTGTTTAGTGGGTATTTATTCTTTCTATGTGTTCTCTTTATAACCATCTATGTGTCTGTATTTTTTAGTGAAAGGACAATAAATTTGAAGATGTTCCAGGTTCTTTAAAACTGTCTGAGCAAACACCAAAATGTCGAAACATATACTAAACTATACAATTATTGCTTGCTTCAGGCCGATTCGGAAAAATTTACTTTCGATAGTTTTGTTGAACAGTTGTTTTTTTTTTTTTGTTTATTATTGTTTGCTTGAACAGATGTTCAACTAAGCAAATAACGTAATAGTCGATAAAATTTAATACATACGTTCACAAAAAATAATTGCCAACGTTTTTATCACCGCCCCAGTGGCCTAATGGATAAGGCATCGGCCTCCTAAGCCGGGGATTGTGGGTTCGAGTCCCATCTGGGGTAAAAGATGTTAACGTATTTTTTTAAATTCTTTTATTTTAGAACAAACAATAACTTACTTTTGTTAAGAGAATGTTTGTTTCAGTAGGTTTATGAGAAATTGGTTTGGAAATATATTATAATACATAGAACATACGTTAGGTAGGTACCTACTTCTATCAGGAAAGGTTTACATAAAATGCTTATGTTTCATAATTGATTCGACATTTTTAGTGGCGTAGCGAGCATAACTCACCCGGGCACGGTACTCTTTGGCGTCCCCAAAGATTTTTAATACAAAAAATCTAGTTCAAAATATTAGGTCCAAAATCCATTCGATGAATGTCGATAGTGCCTATATAAAAGTCGATCAGTTCGAAGCACGATATGGACTGATTTGACTAACCTTAAGCTTAGGGTTTAATTTTTGCGAAAAGGTGTCGCACCCCCCCACGCTTTTCAAGAGTCGGCAAATCAACGATCAATTTTCAAAAATTAGGTCTTAATTTGGATTTCCATTAGGTATAGGTTTTTAAACTTGTATGTAAATGTATACAAAAGTCGGCATTTTCAAAGGTTTCACATGAACTCCTTAAAATCGGTGAATCGGTGAATTTGACGACTTCCTTTCCTTTTTAAAAGGATTAGGATTCCTTTCCTTTCGATTCCTTTTCGATTTTAAAAAGGACAATCGGCATCGGTGAATTTGCCGACTGAAATCCTTAAAATTTAGCGCGTTTCCATTCGATTTCAAAAAGGACGGTCGGCATCGGTGAATTTGCCGACTGAAATCCTTAAAATTTAGCGAGTTTAAATTCGATTTTAAAAGGACCGGACGGTTGGCATTTCTAATTTGAAGTTAAATTCGAAGGAATGTGTTATTCGCTAGTTCGCGGCTTATTGATGTGGATTGCGAACTTTAACAATTCCTGGCAAACGTGTGTTTGGGCCAAGAGGAGGATTATTAATTATCCCATGAAAATGTATTAAGAAAATAAGTTTATAAACAGTTTAAATAACGAAATTTCGAATTACAAACTTTTTGCCGGGAACGAAAACACCCTTCGCGCGAATTGTCAAAGTTTATTCGCAATCCACATCATTTAATTAGCGTTCCACAAACTAGCGAATAAAACATTCGTTCGAACTTAACCTCAAACTAGTTATTGAGGGTAAAAACTAATGGCTGGAATTCGCGAACTGCCGCGACCTATAAAAGTGTTCATGTGAACGGGCTGTCAAAACTTGCGAATAGTCGTTCGATCGTAGGTAGTTGGTCGCTCTTATGTGAATGGTCCTTTAGGTATTAGCCAATCTTCCTGTTAAGATTGGTCAAAATTGGACAAAGGGGCGTGGCGTCTCCCATACAAAAAACATCTTCTATAGAGTGAAACTCGTTGACGTTAGATATAACCCGATAACCGCTGGGCCGATTTTCATGATTTCTATACAACCGGCAAGTTCCTGAAATAAGTCGGCATTTCAATGAAAGTCATCCCCCACGGCTCGAACCCTCGCTACGCCCCTGTCTCTAGAAGATGATGTTTCAAACTTCAAATCCAGGGTCAACATCCACATACACCAAAATCTTATTTGGCTTGAAAACCATTTGCACGCTCTTTATATATTTCTCTGCTTGTAGATATGACTAAGAAACGATTTAGGGCTAAAAGATGCATAAGGGAATTCACTTTATGCAGCAGTTCTTGTTTTTGTAATTTTTTAAATCGATTTAAAGTTAGAAGTACCTTCTGCGTGGACAGCTAAGCAGCACTTAAAGCGATTAATTCCAATCTGGTAAACTCCAAATTCGTAAGCCAGTGCATCTCGGCATTGAGAGCATTATGTAAACCATCACACAGTAATGCTGTGCTGGGTTCCTGGACATCTTGGTGTAGAAGGGAACGAGACAACAGATAAACTGGCTAGATGCGGTTCTGAATTGGACGTACTATTAGCTGACAGACAAGTATTACCAGTTTTCAACGCACCTAAGGGCTTCATTGACAATGTCACATTAAACTTGGCCAAAGAACGATGGAACAACACTCAACTCGTAGCTTGTGGCCCGCAATTGACACTAAAAGGTCAAAGATCCTAACATACTTTTGATAGAAACCAAATCCGAGTGCTCGTCGGGGGTAATAACCGGACACTGGATAATTGAAAACATGGCCAAAAGACTAGGTATCTTCACAAATGACTTCTGCAGAAGTTGCAAAGATGAAGAGGAAATAGAATCTGTGGAATATCTCCTGTGTCTGCCCAACCCTCTAAGAACGCCGCTACTGTTAGGAACACGGTTCTTTGACGGCTTGGAAGATCTAGCAACGATACGTCTATCAGGTTTAAAAAGATTCATTAACAGATCCGAATGGTTTTGTTAGATGCATGTCCTATCATGTACTACAAAAGGGTAATCATAATGAGCCTCAATGGCTTCTGGTTCTGTGTGAAAATTGCATATAATGCAAACTGCCACTCTAACCTAACCTAGAAGTACCTAAATTGGTAGGTCAATTTACTAAAATGTAAAATTTTCTTACAAAAAACATTGAGCTGAAAAAATAGCGCTTAACTGGATTCTGTGAGGGTGTAGAATAATTTATAATTTATTTCTCGTTAATCGGTTCAGTATTTGTTGAGACTACCGCGGACAAAGTTTGTGATATGTGTACCGACCGGCTTTCGATATCGTGTGATTCGTCACATTTGATACCGATTGATGTAGTGAAAAACAACACAACTCGAGTTATTGATGAAATAAGAAAGGAAGGAGTAATACATAGTTTACAAATTTAGATAGGTACTAAAACATAAAACAATAAAGTGTTCAATTATTCTTCAAAATTATACGTGTATCGGTCGTCAGGGTTCCATTTTCACCGTCTAACCCAAGAACAAAACTAAATTACATTTTAAGGCATTTCATTTCAGAACTTCTCAAGGCGGCCCGCCGGCCGGCCGATCTGATTTTGTATTCCAAATCTACGGCAAATAATATCAACTTCCTCCTCAGTCGGAGACTGCAATGTGTCAGTAGCCCTTCACATCTTCAATGCTGACCCTCTAGAGAGCAAGTTGTTCCCACATATCCCCATGTGGCTTCCACTTAATTGTACAACAATAGAGCTTATCTGAAATCACTTTGTGTTGTATCCGTTTTTACTGCCACTCGTTCGCTTCTTATTCAAATCGCATCCAACCAATTCACACTTAATGCGCCACTTAAGGACTTTCAAACTGAATTTATTTGTCGTTTCCAACGCCCGATTCATATCGGCAAATTGACACATGACTACGTACTACGAGTACGTATATTCACTTGGAATGCTTCCAAAAGCAGTCCGAAGTTCGCCTTTCACTCCTTGCCTGGCGAAATTATGAAGTTCGAAGATAATAATGTCCCGACACTCTACGAGATGATATTTGGCTTCAAGCCCTGGATGTGGCATAGAAGTCTGTTCCAACTTTTCACTGTACCGCCCTCTCATTGTGGGTAATAAAAATCCAGTTTGGATGTTGTTATGACGATGCTCTTAACAGTTGTCGGGATGCTCCTTCCAAGTTGTTCGGTTATTGTGTACATACTTTCTTTTCCATTCAGGGTGTCAACAATGGTCTGGAATTATACTCTCACATCGTATGAGTCGTCTGTGTCCTGTATAAATGCTGTATGTCGTATGCGATATGAAAGTCAAAGCCATAAACAGCAAAAGTTACTGCCGCAGACTCCTCCGACCATGCAACACTGGGAGTACGCCCCCAGATGGTGAGGAATCTAATGGAATTTGCAAATGTCATACAGCTGGCGCCAGACGGGTTTATTAGCATCAGTCAGGCTGGATGACAGTGTGGCCACAAAGAGATGCACACACATATTCTCCTGCGGATAATATGCCCTTAATACAGTTGGAAAGTGAGCACACAGCTACATACAACGCACATGTTTGAACGTCATAAAAGCGCCGCCGTCCTCCCCCCGGGCGAGATTTGCAGATCAGTATCAGTTAATTGAATTCCTTGGGCGTTACACTGATGAATTGCCGACAGAGAAATCAAAGGCGAAAACAATTAGTAACATGAATAGCAGTTTATTAAACGAATGGAAAAGGAGGCTCCTTTCCTGTCATCCCCCCAGGATTATCGATTGAAAACCCATCTACATGCAGAATCTCCCCACGCCCGATAAGACATTGAGGCGAATATCTAATTAAGATTGCGGTTCTGCGATCGTCGATTCGGTGACCTGTGACAACTCCCCCCCCATGCCACTGCATAACATAATTTCCCTTTTACAACCCTCGAGGGAGTGAATTCGAATCCAAGTCAATTTGGTTGACTCACTGCACCCTGACACCCATCATGAAATCATGCACGTAAGGGAGTCGTGTACCAAATATTCTTATCAGAGTACTGTGTTCGTTTTCGCCTTGTTATCGAAGCAGAGCTGTCAATTAATTTCGTTACTCTGGCGCAAATGAACAGTGACGCTGACTCACCCTCCCCGCACACAGCATATTGGTTGTTCCATCAAAAATGTGTTATCCCTCGCCGATGAAAGGGAATCCATAAAACAAATTGAAGTCCACAAAAATGAAATGAGAAAAGGGCCAAAAGGAAACATGCAGGAATCGAATTACCACTACCACGGAGCAGTCGACGAGCCCCGGGGGCAGATAAGCGTCGCAATCCTGGGCATTTGGCATTGGCATTGACTGTGGAATTGCATAACACAAACTAATACCCAGACTCAAAGACATGGTCATATGACGTGACTGATAGCGGTAAAGGGTGAGGTGGCATTACCACACCCCCTCATATACTGCGTACATGATACGAATGCGAGATACTCGAAGCTCGATAACTGACCCTTGTGTACGGTGGAATTTAGTTCGCATTCAAGCAGTAGTACCATGCATTCAATTTTGTTTGCCATGGCTACCGTCATCATTCTCATGTAATCAGCTCTATGACAAGCTTGCCCGGGGGTATTTTGGGATAATTTTGTTGTTGCACTGCGTCGAGTACGGTGTAATACGAGATATCGGGAGAGTATCGAAAAACGATTTCCTCGCATTGATGCTCTTTGATGAGTATGACTGGCATTGGTACTGGATTTGCCATAGTGGTCGTCTCTTGATTAAACTGTACTTTACCTTAGGTATGCGTGATCTAATAAAGCTAAGAACACTTCGTTGCAATACTGTTATATGTCGCAGAAGAGTGAACCCTTATCAGAGTGGATAAATGCATTATTCAGTACATCGAAGAAAAATTCTTTATGGACAGAATGGACAGAAGTGCCCTTTATGGCCGAACGATATTTGAGAAGCATTTACACTGAAGTGTATGATCTCCCCGAGGTGGCGTAAGCATTTAAAAAACAGCCCGTTTCAATACCTTTGTTTTGAGTTTGCAGTTCTCGCTTCTCGATTCTCGATTCTCAGTGTTCGGTTCTCGGTTGTCGATTCTCCGTTCTCGGTTCTCGGTTTTCGGTGCTCAGCTCTCAGTTCTCAGTTCTAAGTTCTCAGTTCTCAGTACTCAGTTCTCAGTTCTCAGTTCTCAATTCTGAGTTCTCAGTTCTCAGTTCTCAGTTCTCAGTTCTCAGTTCTCAGTTCTCAGTTCTCAGTTCTCAGTTCTCAGTTCTCAGTTCTCAGTTCTCAGTTCTCAGTTCTCAGTTCTCAGTTCTCAGTTCTCAGTTCTCAGTTCTCAGTTCTCAGTTCTCAGTTCTCAGTTCTCAGTTCTCAGTTCTCAGTTCTCAGTTCTCAGTTCTCAGTTCTCAGTTCTCAGTTCTCAGTTCTCAGTTCTCAGTTCTCAGTTCTCAGTTCTCAGTTCTCAGTTCTGACTTCTCAGTTCTCAGTTCTCAGTTCTCAGTTCTCAGTTCTCAGTTCTCAGTTCTCAGTTCTCAGTTCTCAGTTCTCAGTTCTCAGTTCTCAGTTCTCAGTTCTCAGTTCTCAGTTCTCAGTTCTCAGTTCTCAGTTCTCAGTTCTCAGTTCTCAGTTTTCGGTCTCATCTTTCGGCCATGTCTTTGTCTACCACCAACATATCAACATTTTCAATGCATAGGACAGCCTTCTTGGTAGTTGTCCTAGTCCCTCAGCATTATTTGGCTGCACTCGTTCTACTATATCAAAAGTGAATCCCCCAACCAAACTCTCTCATAAATAACTCACTTCACACGGACATCCACGCTTCACCACAAATTGTATCTGATGGCCCAAATAAACAACTCGAAGTTGCACCACCAGAAAAATTTATAAAAAATTAATTTGCTCGCCCCAAGACCGAAAAAACAAAAAGTAGGACACTACTCCAGTCAGCACACATAACCAGCGGCCAACCATAAATTTTACTCCACTTTTTGTTGTCTGATAAATTTCTGCAAAACTACCCACCAAGCCCAATGGTAACTTATGTTCCACCCCCGGGATGGGGTCAGTAGGGCAGTCAATAACCACCATTCGACTACGAGCTTCACGGTGAAAATAACCATAAAACGCGCATTAAAGATACGGTCGTATCCCGATATCAGAAGATCTCCGTTGAACTTCATTGAATCGAAAGCCCCAATTGAAAGAACAAGGTGGGTGTGTTCCACTTCGAGTCTACTCCAATCGATTGAGCCAAATGACCCAATTCACTTTGCATAACAATGACGATAGCTGTTCAATGAATACCCAAACAAGAGATATCTGTGCGGAGCCCTCAGGCAGTCGGGAGCGTAAACGACTCCTCAGCATGAACTCTCCTGCTCCGGCGGAAAGATAATTATCCCTGACCACGAGGAAAATGATTGAAGGTCTTGCGACTAATGCGACTTATGGCTTTCTATTGTGGAGGTAAGGTACGCTGACAAACAGCGTGCCAATGGCCTAATGAACCATAAAATAAATCTACTACCAAGTTGTCCTGCTGGATGTGTGGTATGTAGTTTACTCTTTCGTACTGTGTTGGGTCTAATAGAGCAAGGACTTTTATTGCGTCCGCTGAACTATAGTTAGCTGGAGTAATTGCCGTGGAAATGCGAATGCAAATTGAGGCAATGAAATGGAAAAGTTCAAGTTCACCAAACCATTCTCTGCTCGGTCGAGAGGGTCGTTTGGCAAATGTACACTCGAACCGCAAGAAGTTGGGAGGACGAAACTTCTAATATCACAAATCACTCAAATGATTGCGAATTTTGTGTAACGGCTGAATACTTATTTCAGCTAACCTTCTTGTTTCCTAAGTAGTCTAGTTGTACTTTAATGACGCTGGGGACTGCTTGTTTTTCAGAGTACTGAGAAATGGAGGACTTGGTCGGTGATCAATATAATACGCAGAAGGGAAAATAGGTTATACTTTAGTCAGTCAGGACACTATTTTGCTAGAGCTACATAATTTGCTGACCTCTTAATGACACTCATAAGAAGGCACACAAGGCTACTACCCCCAGGACTGCATATACATCTGTCCAGACCGTCAATCAAGCATAGCATCCGGAATGGTGAAATTATGTATCTCTCCCTTCAAATATTGTTTATTTATTTATTTAAACAGTTGTTTATATTTATCTCTCTTTATATTTCCAAACATTGTGTACACCTAGAAATATCGTGCCATCAAAACACACAGCCTCAACAACCCAAAATAAAAATGGTGTCCCTTCAAACGAGGCAGCAGAAAAAAAAAAGATCTGCATCCGCAAAGTTAACTTTAAAAGAAAACTTTTCCTCCCCCACCCCACGTACACTCGTCTTATTTCTATATCCTGCCATCAACATCATCATCATATCCTTGGGCGATGCGAAAACGATTTTTATTTCTTATTTTCATTTTCATCTTCCTGTGTATGCAGACTCTTGGCTTTATTTTCCTTTTTTATTCGGTTCTTTTTTTTTTTGTTTCCCATTTCCTGCAGATTTGTATACACACTCTGTATACACTTGTAACGCTTTAGAGCCATTTTGCTATAGTAGGAGAAGAAAAATAGCTTCAAAAAACGGACTCCCCGGGGAAATAAACCAATCGAAATTATGAGGTATACGACGTATCTAAACCTTTTTTTTATAAGGAACGTATGCACAGCCTCACACCAAAGATTGGCATCAACGTATATTTGCAGTTCATTCGACAGCAAACCCTTAAATGGGAAGTAAATCGACCTAGGTACTTCTACTTACCTATATCGATAACTTTGAATATTCATGTCATGAGGGGGGTTGGCTTCTCTATACACGTTTTTCAAATCCATTCGACTTTGACGTATGTCCTGGTATTCGAATTTGATGGATTTAAAATGAATTACATTTGGGAAATGGTAGGAATCATGACGAGTACAACATCCAATATGCTTGAAAGAGAATGAGTCGATATTGGGTTACAGAATAGCTGTCCTAAGGCAGACGCCTCATAAATTCATTAATTTTCCAGCACCCCATAAAGCAGCCATTAGATGCTGTCAAGTGTGACCATGCACTTCCTTTGGAGCATATAGCAAATTGCGACGGTAGACATAATAGTAGTAGGTATTCATAGCCGTCATGGTGCTCAATTAATAGGTGGACATTGGACAGTCCCACAATATTACACGTGGTGGTGGAATAAGTGCTAATAGTGGTTTTTGAGCCCCTTAGTCCTAATGAATTGTGCAGCGAAGTGTGACAATTAGAATCAGTTGACGGAATATGGTGTTGCAAGAAGATAATGGGATTGGTTCGTGATTTGCTGACTTGGAAATCATACATTATTATTACATCCCAGCGGCATGGAGTCATGTCGGTCACTTATCAAGGGCCACCACAGGACGTAGATATATTTATAATTTGGTATGGGCCCAGCGTTTCTAAATTTGGTTTGTTTTTAAACTTTTGATCTGCCTTCGACCGAAGATTTGTTGAAGGTTTATAATTCAAAGCCACTTTTAGAAAATGCATGTCTCGGTCGTCTACTGGTGAGCCCACCGCCATCGGGTACACTCTTCACTTTGACAAAAAGAATGTCAAAATTTACAAATTTTTGTCACACATTAATTGATTTCTCGTAAATAATTGTTTACCTACCTCCTACAATTCAGTAGACTCTCAAAAAGATGAACACGTATAATTAGGCAGTGAATGCCCGCTTTTTTTCTTTAATTTGATCAGAAATTGCGGTCGACAAAAATAAGTAACAAATTTGCACTAAAAATAGAAAACCGAAATTAACTGATATTATATTTATTTGTAGTTTTTTATTTCACAAAACTAATTAAAAAAAAAACAAGTTGTTATCATCGGCCTGGCCAATGCTTTGATACCCTCCACCGCATAAAAGCCACGCAAATAGTTTGCCATGGGAGTTAGTATGTACTGTAAAGCATAAAATTTCATTCGCCTAGGTCGTTTCAACTGGCAGACAGACGGATAAACAGACGAACCGACAGACGGACATAAATCGATTTAGAATTTGATCCTGATTCAGAATATATGCACTTTATGGGGTCAACGGTGACTCCTTCTTGGCGTTACAAATGTAATGACAAAGTTAATATACCTTCTTGAAAAGGAACTTTCAATTAAACTTAGGCCGTAGTTTCAAATGTTCCGGATAAAGTTTCGGATACTTTGAAGACACATAAATCCACCAGATGATATTTTTTTTGTGTTTCATCGTCAAAGTCTCTGATAAACTAACCGGTAGAAAAATTGATCAGGCACTAATTGTTTGACAGGAATGGCAATGATGTTTTTTTTATCGTTTAACAAATTTTTAAGTGAATTGTTTTGTTTTATTTTTGGTAATTTAGCATGGATAATTTCATTCATTCATTCAATTTCTGTAGACGACAATCACTTCAGATTTGTTCACGTTTACTTTCATCTCAGCTTCCACACAAACGGCTACAAACGGATAGAGTGCGCTTTGAAGTTCAGTCTGAGAGGACTCAAGGATGACCAAGTCATGAGCGAAGAGCAAATGACTTATCCTCAGATCTCTGAATTCGAAACGTTATTCGCCAAGACTGCGCTGTAACATCCAGTCCATATAAGTAATGAAAACTGAGCATGGAAAATAGTGAAAATTCAGAAATCTTCATCGTCGAGGGTTTCTCTAAATAATTTGAAATATTCTGTACCTACAGGGCCGTGCCGTGTAATAGGGTTGTAATATTCATCAAATTCGTCGTCTAAGAATTCGAATAAATCCACGATGGGACACTTCTGACTGCTGTCTACGCCCGTCAACGAAAGAATGCTCTGAAACTATATTTTTTCCAGCTTTATTAATTTTATTACACTTTCCGCCTGCCAGTCACGTATATAGCAGATCTGCGATCAAGGTCTAATTTTTCACTAAACTCCATAAAAGACCATATATTTTCTGCGTTAATAATCGACCTACAAGTTCTTTGAGTGAAAGGCCTTCATTTTCTATCTGGTGGTCTTGACCTCAAGGTATTGTGAACCGCGTCGTTTTTGTTCCCTTACCCCCAACCATCGGCAAAGGCAATATGACTGCTCTTTAAAACAACCGCTTCACTGTATCAGCTTTCAATGTAAAGTTCGAATTTGCTCAAACCTTCGAATACCTCCTGAATCTATAAGTAGTACTGTATATCCTCCTACCGTATTTATGTAACCATCCTTGGTGTGCGCTTTGACAAGACGAATACTTGATCTTTGTGAGATACTCCTCATGGGAAGGGCTTCTTAAGACCTCTCTCGTTTGTAAAGAAGACACCAACTATATCTAACAACATCCCTCCCAATAAGCTAAAGTTGAAAAATGAAAATGCATGTAACATTTTGTTGTATGATTTTAACTTAATACAGACGGCATCTGTATTTTTTTTTATCGAATTACTAAAAGTCCACCATACATAATACTCCATACCACCTCACTAACCCTCTCTTGAAAACTACACCCGAATAAAGCACTACAAACATCCCAGTAACACGAGCAGTATTTAACAAGTAAATAACAATAAATCTCAAATCATCGATGATATCGCAGGACAACCCGAATAAGGGTTCTTCCCATCACAAAGCGCACATCATTGTTTCGTATACCCCAACTATCACTGTTACATCCTTTTAAAGGATTTCATTTTTTGTATAGTCGTTCAAATATATATGTATAACCCAACTTCCCCCGTTGCCCTCCCAGTGGTAGTGGTAAAATTTATTGAATTATATATCAAGGATCAAACCCGATATTCAAATGATGTACGGTGACACCATACTCTTAAACTGATGCCGCACGAACGACACGACAATATGTACAAACAAAAGGCGAATGTGATCCGCAACCATGCATGGTGTTATAGTTCACTACACAGGCAAAGCTTTATGTGCTGCTCCGTCCTATATCAAATGCCGCGTAAAGTGTCCTTATTTTTCAATAAAACATCGTTAGAGACAGAAGATTCACTCTGCCGTTGGGCGTCGATTCGATACTCCTGATGTTTACCAAGGCTTTTGCGATGGATGGTTGCCTTCTAAACGAAGTACGAGTATTGTAAATCCTTTCGGCTGAGGGATTAAATGTGATTTTATCCTTCTTGTTGTTCGCCTTTGCTTATTTTTTTTCATTTTATTTGACTTGGCATCTATACTTATTTGCTGTGTGTATGTGTTGGATTAAATTTACTGTGTACATGCTGACGATTTTAATAAGGATCCAAATTCAAGACGCATCCTTTGTCAGCAATAATAGGCAGACAACTCCAACTCCTTTAAAGTTTTGACAGAATTTATTGAATTCAACTGTAGCAGCTAAAAGCCCGCCTTCATCGTTAATTCCCATTACGGGTGGCTGGTCTTAAATCGTCACCAGAACTCGACCACAATTTACGGGCATTTTCCATTGTCACCTGCACGCCTTGGCGCTTAATTCCACTCATATCAATAAATCAAAGACGTAAACAAATTGATATAGGACCGCTGAAGCCTCTGAAACCCCAAACATGAGAACCACAAAAGCACCACCAGCCAGCATTCACACATCAGTACCCTACCCACCATCGACCGATGGGTGTGAAGTAGTATCAATCGCAAGGTAATATTGTGACAAGGATATTTAGAGAGAAAGAGGGCATATTGTGTCGTCCTGCTGCCACAATTACCGCAATTGTATACACATCTACAACAGCTTCTCAACTGTGAAGATATATATACTCATCTCAATGGTATAGCTTCCCGAAAACAAACCACACCTGACATCTTGCCTACGTGTACCCCACCGCCATGATGATCCCCTAATGAAACCAATTTCATCCCAATTTACATTCGTAATAAAACTTCAGCCTTTTAGGATGGTATTACTGCGACTCCGGCTAAACATACTTGTTTATGGCCACCATAATCCACTTAGGTAGTTGCGTTGTGCTCCTAGTGGTGTGGGTGTTGTCGCCGCCATTGAAGAGAGTGTGCTCTGGCATGGAGGTGCGCGTGCAAATCTCTGAATAAGGTGAACTGTATCCTATCCGCTTTTAACTAAAGTCGGTGGTGTGTGCATTAGAAATTCATTTGTGGCTTACCTCAGGTATCCTGGCAATGACATACAAACAAACAAAAAATGTATTTCTGCCAGCGAACGAGCACAAGAACTAAAGCAGTTGATACACTTTATATGCGTTGCCAACGTCGTCGACATCTACCTCGCGCTATACCACATGGCTAATGCTAGGTATCTTGCCTGGTGCTCGAGTGCAAGCTTCGTCCTTCGTAATCCAGTTGAAAATTATTTTGTAAATTTTGCAGCCGTAATGGACACACTAAAACGTGTGCACCTGTTCTATAGGATACATGTAGTGTATCTGGTGGAGCTTCTCGGAGTTTCGTGAAGAGACAATAACTTTATGGCACCGAGATAACACATGTATGGTAGTCCTTTTGTGTTGTATGGTAAAGTACGTGCTTCACCTACCTGTGGCATACCACAGTGCAATGAAGAATAGTTGAAGATAAGCTAACTACGAAAGTGGAGCAACATCTAATTTGCATACTATATCGGCCTGAGTTATGTTTGGATGGTGTGCAGTCAGGTTAGACAGATACATGTGAGTTAGTGGTGCAGTAGTGATAAACTGACAAAATGGACAGTGACTGAAAATTAACATAGAATGTTTTTTTTTGTATAACTTGGGCAAGGGGTGAATTTTACTTTTGATGTGCACTCTAGGCATGTGGGATGCCAAATTGTGTTTAGCTTCGTGTTGAACGGCTCAGGAAGGAATCTTTAGGGCTGTTCCTTTAATTTTAAATCTTACGAATTTTTACGCATCAATGTCGTTCCTTAACTTGAAAAATACGAGAGAGCAAGATATTACCCCTCCACTGAGAATGTTACTAGTTTTTACTCAACAAATTTCTTTGAGTAAGAATTGGAACAACTGTCAGTCACCTGAAAATTGACAGATGATTTGAAATTTGATTTGAAACGCGTGTAACGACTATTTGCATTTGTCTTTTGATTTCCTGCGGTATGAAAAACAGATTGGTATCTGAAAATGGTAACAGAAGGCGGGAAAATATCAAAACATCCCCCAACTTCAATCATATTTGTCTTGCTTTGCTTGGCTCCTATTCCCGCTTCATAGGCCGGTGTTCATCTGAACCCAAACCCAATAAATAAACGCCTAAGCCTAAGTTGAGCTCAAGTTATTTAATGATGACTAAACTAAGCAAAATCCGAGATTCCTTACCCATCTATATTATATTACTGACATTAAGGCGGGCCACGCCCACTTTTATGGGGCGTTTTTGAGCAGAATACATTCCAAAAGTTAACTATCTAGAAAATTCTGCGAAGAGCTACATGGTGGACACTGTATTGACCATCCAGAGAGAATAAAATGGAATGGAGAGTGCTACAAAGAGGACCAAATACTGGACCACAGAATTGTCCCTTGAAAGCAAAATGTATATTCTTAATTGCGATGACACGCTTACCTAAAAGTGGTAGGTAATATGCTGACTTAAATTTTTCAAGTGAGATCATGCAAGTTGATGCCATTCAATTACTTTTTGTTTACTATGTAAATTCATATTTCCGATAAACCGCTAAATACTTCAGGGCTTGGAAGCAGGGATGATAATGCTGAACCCAAAAAAAGTAGCAAATTGCCCGAAAAAACGAAGTAGATTTACAAAAAACGAAGCAGACATTTGGCGAAATGCTCAAAATGATAAAGTTAGGTCTTCAATGGGATAATGGGATCTATAGAAGGATGTGTAGTGGGACAGAAGCACATAACTGATATTCTATAGTGCATCACATGACACATTTTTTTCCTAATATTTGTATTTCGTTGATTTTGTTGTGTCGTTGTTGATGTATTTAGAGTCAAATTGATCAATATTGTCTATTTCAAATGGTATTTTGAACCATAAATAAACGAAGTAGAAAAAAGTTGCTACGTAGCAGATGAACAATAATTAAAATATGAAGTAGATCTACTACATATGAAGTAAATTATCATCTCTGCTTGGAAGCCTATATGTATTTAGCACATTATTATGCAGATGGATCCCCAAACTCTCCAATTAATCACACAAAATTGGACTGACATTATATAATATGCACTTCTCCCAAACTGCCGAAACTATTTTTAAGATTGAAATGTATGTGAATATTGGTTCTTCTTTATGTTGATCAAATTTCCAACAAAATAACACTGAAGCAGATTTTTTTTTCCTTTTCCCCATGCGATGGTTTTTCATTCATTCATTCATTTTCAATGGCCCGCTTATCCATTAAGTGGGTCGTGGGTGTAGGTTGCTCAACTGGACCCTCCGAAATTTTCGATTTTCCGCCATCGACTCCAAATCATCAGGGGAAATCCCCATACGGGTATAGGAGACATTATGGACTTGATCTAACCATCTTATCCTGGGTCTACCTATATAAGACACCTACCTGATGTTACGGATTCCATAGCACGTCTTGGGATTCTGGTTGCGGACATGCGTTTAACATGACAAAACCACCGAAGCATGGACCGCTCTATGCGGAGAAGTAGCTGCTCTGCATTGAGTTCCTAATGTAGTCTAGTGTTTCTAATGCGATCTCTACGGGTCACACCAGCAATACAATGGAGAAATCTAATGGTTTTTGCGATGGTTTTTGATTCTCAAAATTACCACGAAAAGATAAATTTTCCCCGACTTAACAACAGAGTGAACTGCATTTCCTTTCACATAAATTGATTCCAATTGAAAATCGACAAAACCTGTCTCCGGTAATGGTGTATTCAGGTGTATTGCATATCCAATACTGTACCTAGCCTTAGATCAAGTTCTGTAAAAAAACACAATTCAATTTAGATGCCTTTGCTACATACGACCTCAATCGACGCATTGTCTCCAAAAATAGATTAGCCGAATTATAATACCTCATTAGTTTAAATTGTAATTGCAGGAGCACTTCTGGCACTCCCAAGAGACCATTGGCATTAGGACGAAAATTTCGCTTCAAGCCGAATTGTAATTGAAACCAATGAGTCCCAAATTTCGATTAAAAAGGCATTCATTGCCCCTCCGGAGTAAGACGATAGGCACGTGCGACATAAATATGAACAGAGGTACGAGTCCTCCTCGAATTGGGAATTCAGAAGTGGGTCTGTTTATAGGTATCGAAATCGTTATGAGACTAATTACATTTCGCACCAAGGTACTTTACATTGAATTTTTCTAACGACAAGCTACACGTTGCGGTTGAACTTTGTTGCTGTATCTTCGATTTGAACTCTGCTGACCCATAAATTACTACGAGATAATTTAAACCATTAGGATAGTTGTAGTGCTCGACATCACAGCGCCATCATCTCAAATCCTACTTCTCCATTCTGTCCTCGACTGTCATCTGGCAAAATATTGCTGCAACCGGTAAAATATTGCTTTGTGTCACTCGGTGCTTTGCTTTAGTTGAAATGAACACAGGATTATCATGGATTACAAGGACTCCTTTTCACTGAAATGCATACAAGTGATTTCGTCTAATCCCGCTCTGTTCGTCTTGTGTACGACGAAATCCCATGTCAGCTAAATGAATCTGAGAAGTGACTTTCCGCAAAACAAGGACCAACGATGTGACACACAAAAGACAAAGGCTTCTAATTCGATTGCGAGCCTCCATACACAAGGGTAAACGTACACCTTTATTGAGTGGATTCGATTTCCTTGGAGACCCCACCTCCGTCAATGGAGCAGTCTCCTATTTTCTCTGTTCTCTGTAATTTTCTATCAACCATAATTTGTTCATTTAAATTTTTAATTAAACACGAAATACTCCAAGAAGTAGAATGCGAAAGCAAAGCGAAGACGATGGCACGACGATTTGCAATGAATTTGCCATTAGGCAACAGTTAAACGGGGTGTTGAGACGACCGACGAAGGGATGTCTTCTTATACTTGTACAGTGGAACCCATTCCATCAGCCGGCAGGATAACAATTTCGTTCGTCGATTTTCTTCTTTTTTTTTTTTGTGTGTGTTGTTTGGCGGGCTCTTCCGTAACGGGTAATTGGTTTTTGTTGTTGCTGTTGTCTTGGGATTGTAAGTTTTAATTAAGTATTGAGTTGGAAAGGTAAACGCATATCAGCACCGGAACACCATCATGAATGGCGGAAGTTTGCACTTAGTTGCTCAACTGGTAAAGGATGTTGCGAAGAAAAAGGGCTCCTTAAATAGCCAGAAGTTAGGTTGGGCCTATGTGTTGGAAATTTATGAGAACGTGAGTTAATCAATTACGACTCTAATCGAGCGTGTGTTAGCTTTATTTGCATTTTAATGAAAATTGGCTAATTGGCCGGGTGGAAGCGGGATCAGAGGGTGCAAACAGGATAAAAATTAAAGACTTTGGCTGATTGCCTTTGTTCTAGCTAGGTATATGGCAGATTGGAAGTCGTTTTCATCAGTGATGTAGGAATTGAAAATTATGAAGATATTTCAATTAAGAAGGCACACAAAATGTTTACATTGTATAGCGATGTATTCGAGGCGACACTGGAGTGAAACATTTATAGTCGTTAACTGTTGGCAAAACATATACATAATGTAGAACCCAAGGTTTAAGAATAGTTCAAGTATAGCCCCTATAATAATACCTAACTATAGTTTGTCATCTGTAAGGAATCCACTGTCAGAAAAAAGAAACTCGGGGCGTTTTAGGCATACGAAGTGGAAATTGAAAATAGATCGAGATCCTATGGGAAAATAGGTGCAGATATATATTGGGACCTTAACCAACAGTAGGTACCTTATGAGGGCATAAATTTTGTAAATAAACCCGTTCGTGTTCGCATGAGTCAAAATCGTACGAAAATAGTTTGCCACACTACAAATTTAAAAATAAGTACGTTGAGAAAGTCAGAAAATTTGTTAAATATGTATAACTACATCAAATTAAGAATAAAATGTTTTTTTTTTTTTATATGGAAAAGGTTTCGCCAAAGCTATTAAAGGTTTAAAACCCTTTTTCGTTACAACAATGACCGTGCCACATTTTTAGAACTATGTGTGTGAACGGAGATCATTTTGGAATTGTCTCGAAAAACTTTTTAATCTAGTTGCTTATCGGGAATATCTACTTTTTTTCGCACAATGTTGAGTAAATAAGTGCAATCAATTAACATGCGCATTATCGTAATCTGCTGCTAGTGGCCGTTAGTTGTTATACCCCAACCCCAATTTAAACCTACAACTAAAATTGAATTTAGTTCTCTGCTCTGCTAGACTTCATATTTTTTAAATGAAGCATTCGTAGAACTATGTAGGATAATTTTGAAATTGTTATAGCTGTTTAAATAAATAAATAGGTGGCGCAACAGGCGGTAGACACCCTAGGCCTAGCTTCTCGCAACCATTCGTTTGTGTGTGTTTCTATTTTTGGGACGAATGGAAGGGGACCTACAATTTTATGCCGAGTCCGAACGGCTGAATTGAGAAGCTTTTTCAGGACAGTCATACTCTCGGATGTTTGTCAGACGTTCGCGAGAGGTGGCGCAGTAGAAAAAAACCTTAAGATGTAATTTGTGTTTTTCCGGGGAACGAACCTGGGATCCCTCGCACAGTAGTCCAGCACACTAACCACTGCGCTACTGCGCCCACTGTTATAGCTGTTTATAAAGAACAATTTTTCACGATTTTTTTTTTCAATACAATCGTGTCAAATATCGGCGCTGTTTAAGAAAACTGGCATATCTTAAAAACACGATTTTTCAGGAGAGCGATTTAAAGTTTCTGAGTCAAAAAATTTTGCACCAATCTTACAAAATTATTTAACAAACAAAAATCAAAATTGTTTGGATTCTCGCTGAATGTCAATGTCAATAAACCGGAAAAAATTGTATTTAAACTTTGATTATTTTGGAAATTTGTTTAGTAGGTACATACTAGGAGTTTTGCTATTAATAGGAAACCAATTTGATTTTAATTTTTTACTGGAGTCTACTGCGATTACATATTTTGGGTATCTGAAGTGGAAACTGTTAGTGACGATGACGGAATGAAGTTTATGCTGAAGCCTATCCATGCGAAGGTCTAAGTTAAACGCTAAGAAACGATATCCTATAAAATAAGCCAAAAATAATACTTACTTCGGTGGGGCTAAAGTCCGTGATTGTGGATGGACCCAGGCCTCAACCAGTTAGCTCGGACTTTGGCTAACTACCTTCGTCCAGTTGCGCAGTCGAACTTGGTTGAGTTCCCCTTCCACTTGTGACCAAATACCTATATCAAAGAAAAACATCAAGTACCGTCACATAAAGCTTAAAAAAATATTTTTTTAATTGAAAAGGCTCTGGCCAAACATATTAAAGGCTTAAAACTCTTTTTTGTTTCATATCACTTACAAATTATGGCCGTGGCACTTTCGTAGAACTATGTGGACGAGGATCATTTTGAAATTTTTATACGACGAATGGTTCGTTAAGAAAAGGGCCCCCTTAAAAGGGTGCATCGCCAATAACTCCGGTCCCAAGAAAAATTTCCAAAATCGGAAAAATTAATTATCTTTATTTCTTTTAATAGAGTACACAAACCGAGTTTGAAGTCGATTGGATGAAAAATAAAAATGTTCACATACAAACTTTGACCCCCCCCCCCCCTTTTACGGGGGTCTGAGGGTTGAATTTCCAAAATCGGAGAAATTAGTCGGGAAAAACTATCTTACAGATGAAGAAACCATAAATGTATTAAACGAACTCGATGTGTACCTACTGTAGTTTTTTAAAAATCGCTTTAGTGTATACTTAGAGAAAGAATTTTGAGTGCGAACTTTTAAATTATATTACCGCTAACAATTTAAAATATAAATGAGCAATATCATATCTTTAACAACTATAAATTTATTCATAACTGAATTATAATGTCAATCTGGCAGACGTCAAAGCCAAGCTCATTTGTTTTTGAAAACATGTATGATAAAACTATATGTACTGATTTAATAGAAACTAAACTAACTAAAAAAACCTAACTACATATGTATATACGATTTTCTAAATTGTTTGCACTTTTCTTTCAATACAATCATAACAGATATACCTATCTACTTCAGAGCAGAAAAAATATTTCAATAATTTGGCAGTCATTATTTCTTAATTTTACAGCACATCAGTCCGTCAAACCGATAATGGCCTATGCGATAGGCGTAAATAAACTACATATTTAAATCTAAAAAAAAAAAAAAACAAAAAAAATACTAAAGAAAAGCTGATTGCTCGTTTTGATAGTACCGGCAGAATAAGTAAGCAATCTCGCCTACGTATCATGCCCATTACGAATCACCCAAACAAAACAATAGACTCAGAAGCTCCCTGTGGCGAATACAAACTAAACGTCACTCTGCAACCTTCGCTGAAGTCAAACGCTCTGTCTATACATCGAGTATGATAAGCACGTTACAAACAAATGACGCGCATATTGCATGTATCGTATCGTAATCTGCTGCTATAGTGGCAGTTAGCGTACCGCAATAGGAATCCACAACTAGAATTGAATTTAGTTCTCTGCTAGACGCCTGTCGTATCGAACGTAGCGTAATGGCGCGTATCAGTTATTTATTTCTGATGTCTGTGATATCGGTGATATCACTAAGTGAATCTGCGCGAATTCTCGGTCTCTTCACGGCACCGTCGAAGAGTCACTTAATTATTCATACCGCCATCATCGACGCGTTGGTGGAGAGAGGCCATGAAGCCACTGTAGTTACCACAGTGCCTATACCAAAGAAAAACATCAAGTACCGTCACATACAGCTCGACATTCCCGGTTTTCCTCCAGAGTTCATGTCGCAGATAGTTAACGACCCTCAGCCGATGTACAAACGATTCAATAGTCTCACGGAAAAAGTCACGGAGTGTGCCAATGCGAGTCTACACGAGCCAGTAATTAAGCAGCTTATAGAGAAGGAAACCTTTGACTTGGTTATTTTGGGATACTTTTTCAATGAGTTCCAGTTGGGCGTAGCAGCGCACTTCAAGTGTCCGGTGATAGTGTCATTTATGGTGCAACCGATTCGAACAATAAATGACATGGTCGGCAATCCAAAAGAGTTGGCTTATGTACCGAATATATTCAGTGGTGGCAAGCAACCACTGGGATTCTGGGGCAGAGTTAAGAATTTCCTATTTGTCGCATTCTTCGAGGAGCTTTTAATTCCCTTACTATCGGGTAGCAAGCAGACGGCCTTCTACAAGTAAGTACACAGTATGTTGATCGTAGGTTGAAGTAGGTATACTTGTTTTCGATAGATTTATTGATACAGATAGGTATGCTCGTTGTGGGCAATTAAATATTATTATCTAATAGAAACTTGATGTAATTGATCAAACAGATACGGGGTCAGTACCAATGAGCTTTTTAATTGCTAATAATAATAACAGCCCACTTTGAATTACATGCGAAATATATGCGATGTAAAAACATAACAAATGAGTCTCTTTGCAAATACTCGTGAGCATGTTTTTATGCCACACAGTGAGGCACATTTATGTAACAGGAACCGAAGAATCCATGACTGAGCTTTCCATCCTCCGGAGGATCTTCTTCTTCTATCTTCTATCTTCTATCTTCTATCTTCTATCTTCTATCTTCTATCTTCTATCTTCTATCTTCTATCTTCTATCTTCTATCTTCTATCTTCTATCTTCTATCTTCTATCTTCTATCTTCTATCTTCTATCTTCTATCTTCTATCTTCTATCTTCTATCTTCTATCTTCTATCTTCTATCTTCTATCTTCTATCTTCTATCTTCTATCTTCTATCTTCTATCTTCTATCTTCTATCTTCTATCTTCTATCTTCTATCTTCTATCTTCTATCTTCTATCTTCTATCTTCTATCTTCTATCTTCTATCTTCTATCTTCTATCTTCTATCTTCTATCTTCTATCTTCTATCTTCTATCTTCTATCTTCTATCTTCTATCTTCTATCTTCTATCTTCTATCTTCTATCTTCTATCTTCTATCTTCTATCTTCTATCTTCTATACTCTTAACTCTTGTTTCTCCCCTCCCATTCCAAACTGAGTGTGTGGGAAAACCATCAGGATGGATGGTAGCTCTTTACAGCAGCTACTTCTTGGTTGTTTCTTCATCTGGATAATCTTCCCAAATTTTCTGAAGCACTGGTGCATTTAATTATAGCGGCATCGTATAATTCATCAAGGGAATTGGCTAGAAATCTAAAAAAATCAAGAATTCTTTCGATATCCGCAAAGTCTCTCTGGATAAGATGAATTGTTTAAGAGAGGCGAAAAGGGACCCGGTAAGATGGTGTGATTTGGATTTGTCTCAACTGTAGGTGGCCCGCAAAGCTACTCGTATGGTTTATTGTGTTAAACTTTCTCACTTTAATTTAGTTGGATAACATTTCTGTATATTGATAAATTCAAAATCAGTTTAATGATTTAAAAGACAGAATCTTATCATTTTACATTTTGGTCACAATTCGTAAAATAAGGGAAATGATAGCAAAAGCAACAAAAATCAATCCATCCATATCTATAGGTATTTTAAAGTTGGAAATATCTATAAGTATTTCATAGATAAAGGTAGGAATTTATTTTATTAATTTCACCACATGAATTAAATAACAAAATAATTTTAGAGGTTGATTTTGTTTTACGAAAAAATGTCAACTATGTCGAAATGAATCATAAGACCCTTGTTCATTCGGTATTCATGTATAATTTTGTATCTTCAATTAAAGTTGCACCTACTCAATTTCTATTAATTTGATGCAAAGTTCAGCTAAGTTGAGAGCACAGTCATCGCAACCTTGACAGGTTGCCTGGCCGTAGGTGTCTACTTAAATCGTATATATTCTTTATTTATAATCATTTGGAGTGTGGTTGTAGGTACATACGGGCACTTGTATAAAAACATGCATTTCATGAGATTATATAGATAACTCGTATATCTATCAAAACTGACGGCGGTTGTCAGCGAATTTCAGATAAGCCGAATATGTGGAATGTGAAAGCAACACGCTATATAAATAAAGCCGCCTTTTAGGTGCGGTGCGAAGTATACATAGAGTATGAATTGTACATGAATTAAATTACAAAATTGCCAACGTTCTAATAAATGCATCCAGATACTCTTCTCAGTTCTCGGTTATTCAATTTGCTATTTATAAACACCACAAGTAATTTTGAGCACGCACTGATGGAGATTTAATCCGCACTGCATCCCCACATTGTCCAAGACAACATTTTCGTTTTCATGATCATGATAAACCACATTGCAAGTGCATGTGCTATGTACAATTTAAGCGACGACACATACAAGTACCAGTTCTACCAGTTCAACAATTGCCTTGGCATTTGATTCTTAATTTAGTCTCGGGTGTATTTTCGATCGGATAGGTAGTGCAACCATGTGGCCGCTAAATGGAGTATTTCTCTTATTCTTCGCCGTGCTCCTGTTTCTGTGTAACCCTAGCCAGTCTGATGGCGCTCGCATTCTCGGTCTCTTCACAATACCAGTAAAAAGTCACTTGATCATACACACTGCCATCACGGATGCATTGGCCGAACGCGGTCACAACATTACAATTGTCACCACCATTCCATTGGCGAAGAAAAATCCCCTCTATCGTCACATCCAACTGGATGTGCCAACTTTCCCAAAAGATTACTTTATCCAAACAATTAACAAACCCCAGCCATTTTACAAACAATTTATATCCCTGTCGAAAATGGTCAATACGTGCGAAAATGCTAGCCTACAACATTCAACAATGCGAAAGCTAATGAGCGAAGAAACCTTCGATCTGGTCATATTGGGATACTTTTTTAACGACTTCCAGTTGGGCGTAGCGGCACACTTTAAGTCGCCGGTTATAGTGTCATTCATGGTCCAGCCAATACGTCAAATAAACGAGTTTATCGGTAATCCAAAGGAACTTTCTTATGTTCCAAACATCTTCACAAGTGCCAAACAACCATTGGGCTTCGTAGAGAGGGTAAAGAACTTTCTCATCGTCGAGGTTCTTGAGAGAATCTTTCTGCGATTGTTTTCAACTGATCAGCAAATACATTTCTACAAGTGAGTATGGCTGAGATGGGTGTTGTTGTGAAAACATAGATAAGATAGGTTGTAATGGCCGTAAGTGATTTGTGCGGCAATAATTATGTTAAGAAAAATAAAACTTACTCAGTCTTGATGAAACTATAACTCCTACAGAAAGACCCTTAGGACCTTAGATCTTGCTTGGTAAAACCGTTCGCTTGTGAGTTTCACTGTTGAAACGAATTGAAGGATCTAACGCATCCATCGTGGGCGTTTTCAACTGACACGTCTTTAGCTGCCTGCTTAAGGCAGATGGTCCATAAATCAATGCACAAGTTAGAAGGGAAGAATTTTTCTATAAGACCGTTGATAGTTCTTACGATTGAGATAAGGCACTTTCAATTGCGAAAACATTGTAACGCCGAAAACAGTTCAATATGTACCGTTTTTATGGGCCTGTTCCATTAATCACAATCAATACTTAAAGGCAACTTTGCATTTTGAACAATCTATGGATGTTGTTGGATTGTAGTTATCTTTCATATTTTTATTTTATTTTACAACATGTATTGAGTTCATGGCAGTGAATTAACGTTTCTATTTATATTTTCAGTTACAACTTCTCCCCCGAGAAGTACCCATCTCTAGATGAGATGAAGAAGAACATATCGCTCGTATTGACGAACCATCACTTCAGTCAAGGACCCATTCGTCCTAATGTACCGGCCATGGTGGAAATTGGAGGAATTCAGATAAAAGAAAAACCAGATCCTCTACCTGAGGTATGAATATTTATATCCTTTTATCGGTTTCAAAAAGGTTTCAGACAGGTATTATATCGGGCCAAGTTCTCAATTTGAGTATAGAGCGCTACGTGGTATAGGGTGGAGAACGATATGCAGCACAAGGATGTAGTTCGAATTTTTTTTCGGGTGGGTGAATCTATTTGCTAAGAAGCCTGGACTACCAATGCACTGCTTAAGGTCGGTCCATTGCAATAGTGTCTTCCGTTTCCACCTTCCACCCAAAAGCTGTGACTTTAAGATGGAGAGAAAGTTGGGGTTAAAAACTTCGGCTTGTGTAATTTTATTGGTCAAGTTAGTATACGAACTCTTTTTTGTCTTGTTCTGACTTCTGACAGGAGTTAAGAGTAGCATTCCGCCATTATTTCAGACTTTATGAAAATAGTATCTGGAAGGTCAAGCTTCTTATTCAGATTCTGGTTGAGCAGATCTGATAGTTTGACAGCTTAAATGGATAGCATTAGAAGACATCGGCACCAACGTCAAATCATTGATGAAAATGCAAAATAAAATTGGTCTCAACATTTAACCCTGTCGTACACCTTTCGGAGTTACTAATACTCATTTTTAATAATGACCTCAAATAGGTACTCCAGGTCACAAAAGCTCATCTTGCATGCGGAAAATATTGGAAGTATTTGTGGTGGATACTAAAAATTGGTTTAATTGGACTCAATATTGAGCATCTTTCTCCAATGACAACTCTTTGTGATGTCTCATTAGGAAAACTTTTTCATAATTGTGTACCTCCTAAACGAATAATTTTAGTTTTGCAGTTAGCTATCCACGTAGTGATTCTTAGAAGTCGAATATACGTCCTCTAAAGTAGTCACCGTATTGTCTTTTACGGTAAAACTCGAAAATGGTCGTTAGCCTGCTTTGCTTATGACCCCTATCTTTAGGGAAGTACCGGGAGAGTCAACCTTTTTCTCTTGAACTTAACTACATATTTATAAACTTTTGAACATAACTAATAACCTTTCTTTCTTACCCACTTTCAGGACCTCAAAGGCATCCTAGACAACGCAAAACACGGCGTAGTCTATTTCAGTTTCGGTTCAAACATTCAAGGCAGCGTTTTGGACAAGGCAAAGGCAAAAATAATGTTCGACGTTTTGTCGAAACTGCCACAAACTGTCCTATGGAAATGGGGTGATACAGACTTTCCCGGCAAATCACCAAACATCATCTACAAGAGTTGGCTTCCACAGGATGACATCTTAGCCCATCCAAATGTAAAACTCTTCATCACTCATGGCGGTCAGGGGAGTGTGGTCGAATCCGAGTACCATGGTGTTCCTATGGTCGGTGTACCACTGTTCGGTGATCAGCCAGTGAATATGGCGGATGTTGAGGCCGTGGGATACGGACTGAAAGTTGACTTTGCCACCTTGACTAGGGAGACCTTCGGTGCAGCTGTGAATGAAGTCTTGTCCAATAGCAAATATCGCGAAAAGATTAAGCAGTTTGCCAAACTTTACAAGGACCGTCCAATGACGGCCAAGGAAACGGCTGTCTTTTGGGTAGAGTATGTGCTAAGACATCGTGGCGCATCTCATATGCAAAGTCCTGCAGTGCATTTGAATGGTTGGCAGTTGATGTCATTGGACGTGATTGCTTTCTTAGTTGGGATACATTATGTGGTCTACAAAGTGATAAGGATTAGTTGTTCGTTTATATGTTCTAGACGGTCATCGAAGGCAAATAATAAAAAAGATTAGATGCTCGAGCTATACAATAGCTTTGGTGTTTCTGTTTTTCTTTCGTGTCCTCCATAAAACACCCCTTCTCCACATGAAACCACAAAGTCATTACTTTGCCACAAGAAATCATCAACGGGAATGGTGTGTGGGTCGTCGCTGGAATGCACACTTTGCCTAATGGAAATTTTATTGATGGAAATAACGAGACGAGAGGAATAATTATTATCCCGGTTTCTAAACTGAAATCCATAAATCACACTCTAATTCCCGCAGAGAAATTAACGCCGCTATCGTTGTCGTCGCATCATTGTTATAGTAGTCGTCGTTGGCGGCTTCGGTGGTGAAGGGTGACCTGCTCTTGTGCATGCACGGCCCACATCTATAGGCTGAGAGATTACATAGGGCTAAAGTGGATCATAAACGGCCACACAGCTATTTTAGGTATGAAAATATTTTCGGCCCTCGTTTGTCGCTCTGTGTCTGTCGTGTGTGTGGTAAGGGGTGTTAATGAACCCTTAAACCACAGTAAATTACCACACTATCAAGTGAATTTTACAACCCCCGCATTGTGCTGAATAGGTTGTCGCAGAGCGAGTATGCCAGGGCTTGTGATGCAAGTGTTAGGAATTCCCCTGTGCGGGGGTGAGTTGCACGAATAATAATGTTTTTGGTACCACCCGAAAAGGGTGGTTTTTTTGGTCGAAAAGAATTCGATGGCATTTTCGGAAATTCTTGCCAATAAGTTGTAATGACTGGTGTGGCTTTGTAACGCATGTGCCGGGACCAATTTGTGGAAGTGGAATATTAATTAGCAAATTACTCTGGAGTAATGATTTCTGTCTATGACAAGGACCATGGAGCGGCGACAGATGACTTTCGAAGTAAGTATGGAATTGTCTTTGTAAATGAATCGTTGTACCGGGGGGATAAGTTACCGTATAGAAAATGACAGTAGGCGTGTATGTGGTTTATGCTCCAGAACCGAAAATGATATATATGATGATATATTGAAAAATGAACCATTTTGTCCTGCAGGGTAGAAGTTTCGAGTTGCAGTCCTCTTTTGATGGATTGATCTTACTTTAAAGTGCAAACGGGGCCGCAGAGCATTAAATAAAGTAAGTAAAGTACTCCGTTTTGATGAGCAATTTTTATGAAGTGCAAAAGACGCGAAATAGGATACGATATAGTGATGGGTTTCCGTTTCGAACATCTCTCAACTTTTTTTAAAAAACCCCTAAAAGTATACAGTGGTCTGGTGCTTGTGCATACATATTTACCAAAGAACAGTATTTCTGTATTTGGACGTGAGTGCTACTGTAAATATGATCTGTTTCCGGCAGAAGATGTCATGAGCATGCTATTTTGGAGACCAGCACAAGCAAGGATTGAGCTTGAGGCAGTAATAACAGTCTTCGCTCAAATTCTAGGGACTATGCATTTCTAGCATAGATAAAGTAAGTTAGCAGGGGTGGGATTCTACAAGATGAACATTTTCAATGGTCTTCGCTTGCACGAACGTTGTATTTCGAAAACGTCAGACATTTTCTTTTGAGGGAAAGCTATAAAAAAAACTAAAACCATTTTATTGACGTTTTCGTGTTTTTGCTTAATGTATAATTGTATAATTTGTCTTGCATTAATATTGAATCAGAAAAGCAAAAGGTGCAAAAAGATACATTTTAGGTAGGTTACTGCTGTCAAAAGCTGCAAAAAGGTTTCTCAAATAGTGAAAATGAGCCTAAAAGTGTGCAATTTTAAATACCTACACTTCTTAAACTTTTTTGTGAAGAGGAATAAAAAATCCCGAAAGGAGTTACATGAAGCAAATCTTCGACATCGCATGATTTCTTTAGATTTTTAAAAAGCGAAAGTGGTTTTCGTTCAATAATCTATTCTATTCTATATATATTATATTATTATTACATAAAATTTCATCGAAATCTGTCCAGCAGTTTTCGAGTTTTTAAAAGACAAAGATAAAACTGTAGCAATTTTCTTTGTCTCTTAAAAACTCGAAAACTGCTGGACAGATTTCGATGAAACTTTTTTTAAAATGTTTCTTAAGACTGTGAGACTGCTATAGACTATGTCGTCATAAGTCACTGCCCTGCATTTCAGGAAGATCTGAAGAATAAGATGTGTCAATTCGCCCCATTTGCAATTAGCTAGTGATTCGACGAGGTACTTCTGATTATATCAAACAATTGTGTGTTTTTTTGAATAGCGATAGGCGGGTTAGGTAGAGCTTAGACGAAAAGGGACCTAACTTCCGAAAGTTTGAGTGAAAGGTGAGGACCGTATAATCTCACAAAGACTTGTGCTTGTAATGAGCCTTAAATTTTGCTACAAGAACCTTCAAGTGAAGTCGAACATTTATTTCTGTTTGGTTGTCGATAGGAGTTTCGGGCTTACACGTTAGTATTAATCATGTGAATGCAGCGTAATTCCTTCATATCGTATAATTGTAATAGGACATATAGCAGCCGAATAGAAGCTCTAGACAAGAGACATGGGGTAAGCTTCACAAAATTTTGTTATTGAGGTAGATGCGATGTTCCTTGCTGGATGGATGCAAGCAGATTATCGAAATTTGACTTAATTTCCCCATAGAATTAAAGGGCTATGATAACAGTCTTAGCATATTACTCATCTGTAGAAGTTTGAGTTAGGTTCTTATCCACTTAACCTTCAATAAAAAGTTGTCTAATCCCGCACTGGTGCATGTTCCTTTCGTTATCCCTCAATAACTTCCAAATAGCGCTGCATACTTTACGGGACTTTTGTAAAAAAACGTGTATAGAAATATAGGTTAATTACCCATTGCACAAAATTCCAAAAATGTAAACATTCTCAAAGCTCTTCAGCCATCGTTCATGATAAATTACTACTACAGATTTACAACTATTTACAGCCAAAAAGTCTCAAGAACTAACCCATTAAATGATTTGTACTCTATCAAAATTCCTTTAAACACCTAAATGTCTTCTCGTTAACATGCTGCTCCTGTCAATCTGCATTTTTTAAAGCCACGTAAAGCATAACAAACAACCCCATCATGTGATACCATAAATTCTAAAATTGTTTTTGTCTTACCCTCCTCCGTCTACTGCGAGACGTCATTTTAAGCTACAAGTTCGAGTTTCTCCCTTAAATTTCTCCAGCTGCAACATATGCTCCTTCGACATACACACTCACACTTCCATACCCACGAAAATATACAAACACAACAGCCATTGTTTACACGTGCCTGTCCGATGCTATTTGATGAACGTTAAAAGCGCCCAAAGAAGGACTAAAGCCCATTGTAGCCTTCATCGCCATTGGAAATTTATGGCGCTTTGTTCGGCTTAGCGAAACATTTTCCTTTTGTGTGCAAAGCGCACCGAACCAAACCCACCACCACCACCACCACTACTACCACCATCGGCACCATGAATGGTCCTAATTCAAGATGCATGTGTACATTTTATTAAGTAACATCCATCAGAGCGGAAGTTTACGTAAACGGAAAATATTGCCGAAATAATGAGAAATTCCAGCGAGTAAAGGAAGCGAAAGCGAAAAGCTTTTTCCACCCATTCATCGAATGGATGCCATTAATTAGAGAGTCAGCGAGGGGTGGAAGCATCAAGGAGTCAAGTCAACATCAACAGTGTGTTCTGTTTAGTGTGTTTGCGCTCCACAGTTGGGGGTGCACAGCATACCACTTCGTTCGTCCGGGGAAAACAAGAGAAAAAGATGCTCCAAGTACATCGCAGTGGGAATGTTATTGTTATGTGGCGCAGCATCCCCCAAACCATCACCCTGCCATTTACAATTTAATGCCGAATGTCTCACATAGTTAATTACATACACGCAGTGGGAACATTGTCCTTGAAAGGCACAGCGCAGTCCCACCACACTGCAATTAATATCAATTCATTAAAACGGTTTAATTGAATTAATAGGCTCATAACGAATTCATTAGGCCGTACACGCACAGGCACATACTATTTCGGCTGTCAAAGACAAGATGCCATTAAATCGCAGGATACCCACCAACACTCCCACAGCGCTAATGACGATGACAAGGACGACTGGCAATTAACTGATGCAGTTGGGTTAAATGGTTTGAAAAAAAGCACGTCGCCCCTTGAATTGGCTATACGGCTCTGGATGTGGGTGTGGTATTGCATGTGCAGTGGCTGATGGTTGATAGCGGTGCAACAAAAGGAACTGAAGTGTTTGACGGAGAGATTTACTCGAGTGGCTTATGTTCGAGGCTCAGTAGGAATAAAGGGTTCATGGTTGGTATATTTTTTTACTTTTGCATAAGTACGCCATTCAACTTTAATGCAGTGTGATGAGATGGCAATTGGGAGAGGTGGTGCGAAGTGGCAGTGGCAATGGCAAACGATTAAAGCAAACTCGCTGGATATTGCATTCCTTTGCGAGCCATTGTATCTACTCCTTGAATTATCTTTGACCGAGCTGGGTAAGGACTCTTGATGAATCGCTAGTAGAAGGGTTTTATGTACCTACAGAGAAGTTAATTTTCCTGTCCTGGTGACCGAATCGACATCGTTTTAGAGGGGCATCTGACGCTGCTTTTGATATTCCAAGTCTGCTGATTAATAGTGCAGTGATCGGTTATGGTTCCGCTGCTGCTACGTGGAACTTAGGCACCGAAGGGGCATAGGCAATGTGACAAGTCGACAACATTCTTTCGGAATCAGATCTGCCCTTCTTAAGAACATTAGATATTGAAAAACACAGAAACCATTGCATAAACTCAAAATTTTACATTATAACTCCGACTTCTAACAACATAAAATTCAATGCACGCCAATGGCACGTTTGTGTGTTTTTGTTTTGAATTGTTTAAAAACCCAATTTCGGTTCCATTGACATCTCCATTATAAAATTAATTTGAAAATCTCACTTGACAGTGCCTCCTCAACGTTCCACAATATTTCAATTTAATGACAATGATGTTGATGCTGATGATGTTGACATTGTTAGGTTCCATCAAAGTCGGTTTCGCACCATAACCCATACAGTGACACACCAACCAACAGCTGGGCGTATATGCGGGTGCCATTATGTCACACTATGTACATCCATTCCATTGAAGAGAGGAAATTAATTTCTCGGTTGAGGGGATGTTAAACGAAAATTAAATTTTAACACTTTTCCCCAACACCCACCGTGTACCGCCTGATAGAACCGCACATACAGCAAAATTCCTCCTGGACGGAAAATTGACAACACCACGATTTTGGTCTACGAACACAATACCTATACACACAACTTGCCTTTGTGCTTTCTAATTATGACAGCAGCGTTTAGTTAAAAACTTGTCAACAATAATTATTATTTTTCAGGCCTCCATTCGTTAACCAAATTAATGATGGTAATTTGGGGGTGCCGTTGTTCGTCCAAAAAGCCCAACAGCATCATTTTGAAATAGGAGATGAATAGAATGGCACCCCTTTCTGGTCGGAATGAGTCCGAGCCACAGATGGAGAAAGTTTCCTCCATCAATCACGTTCGGTGAGTCTTTTGACGAGTTAAGTTATTTTCCTGTTGTATGGAGTGAGTTGGTGTTTTAAGGATGTCATTAGGTGCGATGATGGTCTAGTTTATATACAGACCTTTATAATCTGAGGTACACCGAAGTTCAGCAATGAAAATTAAAACTTAAGCTGTATTTTATTTAAAGGTGCTTTGACACACATTTGAGTGTTGTAAATGGTGTTGTAAGTGTATTTACAACAGGGTTTGGGCGGGGGTTTCAATTAATGGCAGTTGATGCTGAGGCGAGGTTCCGTGGTAGGTCATTGGGGTAGAATCTTAGTTGAAAGATGTAACATTATGTACCTATTTTTAAGTTTCAAATGAGGCAATTTTTCTTTTTTTTATTTGGGGATACCTAGGCGTATACGTAACTTATTTAGAAATTTAAACAGATCAATAAGTTACATTTTTCGAAAGCTTAATTAAAGAATTTATCTTTTTCAAATGCATATTTTAAATATTCCATAAACAGATACTAAAACTCAAGATCTTCCTAAAAGTTTTATGCCACTAGAACTTGTTGCGTTCAAATAACGCCCCAAAAAAAATTAGTGGTTGTCTCCCACCTTCCCACCTTCCGACCCATTCCTATTTTCGACCCTTCATATCTTTCCGCTATCTTCCTGAGGAAGTGGCATAGCCGATCTTGCTAGATATTTTATATCTAACGATCTTGCTCGCCATAATGCCTCGGGAGGGTAGCAAAAGCAGGTACCCCAACAGCCCAATTGGAAGGGCAGGGACGGACGGTCCTTAAGAAGAAAAAGGAGGAACACTACATCGAAGTCAGCACGGGTGGTAAAGGAAAATATATATAAAACAACAGGCAATGCCAACAAACAAACGCAAGGAGTCAACGTAAACGCATAACTAAAATACAAATACATACAAAACAACGAACACGCAATATCAACAAACAAACACAAGGTGTCAACGAAAACGCATAACTAAAATACAAATACATACAAAACAACGAACATGCAATGCCAACAAACAAACACAAGGAGTCCACAAAAACGCATAATTAAAATCCAAATACATATAAAATAACGAACATTCAAAACTACGAACAAACACAAGGAGTCAACGAACGCGAACATGCAATGCCCACAAACAATACAAAACGGGCCGACGAAAACACAATTGAAAAATACAAATACCACATGCATCATACATCATACCACGAAATACCACGAAATACCACCCGCAACGTCAACAACGAAAACTTAAAGTGGCTAGAGGCCCCAACGAGAAAACCATATAGATTTTGTAAGAAATGGCACACTATCTGCGCATCCCCAACCACCCCAAATCTGCGCGAAAGTCCACTTGATTAGGTAGGAAAAATAAATTCGAAAAACAAGATTGAACTCGGTTCCTCTGTCCCCACAACGCTGCTTTCCGCAAAAAGGTACAAAGTCTCAAGATCCCTAAGCTTTGTCAAGTCCAAATAGACCGCCGGCAAAACACCCTTTTTCTTCTGGGTAGGGGGAAAAATATTTAATTTCGATAAGGGGAAAATTGTCGCGAGCCAATTTTATTATGGGTTAGCTCGAGGTAAAAATTAGTCAGGTCAAAAAAAAATATATTTTTGAAAGTTGCTCGAATGGGTAACAACGTCGAACCAAAAAAAAAAAATACACAAAACAAATAATGTGCTGAATGCAAGTTGCGAAAAGTTTGTGTGAGTGCGTTCCGTGAAAAGTCTGAGATCAGGAAAGCTCCCTGATACTCGGGCGAATTCACGAATGGATGCAACAGTATATGACTGAGAGCATGTACGGGAGTCTGCACGCACCTCCCCCAAAATAGCGGAGTGCTGCGCTGGCGGACGATAATGTTATCCCGTACTTGCTGAATGAAAGAGCATGAATGTATGAGTGTGTGCGAAGTCTGATTGGGAATGGGTGACGCGGGAAAACCACTTCTTGGTTGACCGTGAGATTGAACGGACAAAGATTTTAACTCGAGATAACTCCTAATAAAAGTCGAAAAGTTTTTTTTAGTGCTATTAGTAGAATAGCAAATAGTAAAATTCGTAAAAGTTTTTTGATAGTGCTATTAGTAGAATAGCGAAAGAAGTTAAAAGTAAAAGTAGAGAAAAGTGAAAGAAGAAGGGAAAAGAAGCAGCGAAAAGGAAGGACAAAGCGGCAGGACAGGCTTCAAAATACCAAAAAGGACAGGTTCTGGGAACAAAGGAAGCAAGTTAAGTAGAGTGTTCTAAGTTAATAATTTAGTAGTTTACCGGTAGCTAGGTTTTTTGAAAAAGTTGTGATCAAGTTGGCTTTTGTTCCGTTAAACATAAATCCCGGAAAAAGCGGGACACGCGACCCATTCCAAATTAACATTCGGGAAAAAGCGATAGTGGGCCATTTTCCTCGGCGTCCACCATTTTGTTTTAAATTTCAAAAGTTTCAAAAATTCTAAATTCTCTTAATAAAACGCCATTTACCCACGTTTATAACGTAATAACGATTTTTTTCATTGTCCACATTTCGATTTCCACTAAAATCATCATCGGGAAGAATTTCTATAAGGTTTCACAATTCCTTTCAAAAAGATTGTGTGGCGCCCACTTCAAATCAATCAAGAATTGATCGAAATCAAAAAAAAGGTTAAGTACCCCTAATTATTGTTTTAATATAAATTTATATCATTTTCTTAATTAATTATATCGCTGAACCCACCCCAGCTGAGCAACCGAGGCGGTAGCATCCAACCGGCTACCTGTTGCACTTTCCCCCATACATATATCACACCGGCGAATTACGTTTGACATTTCTCTCCCATTTCCATTAACGACTTGTAACCCATCGGCGCAGCGGCGGCTGCAATTGCTCGCGATTTTTTTTTTACGCAATTTAAAATCGTTTTTCGCTTTTTCTTTTACCTCCACAATAAAGTGTAACAAATTGACGCCCGAACGTGGGGCTTTTCTCTTTATAAAACAAATAAATAATCAATCTCTAATTCGTTAATAAAATCTTGAATCGATTAAAGAAAAGTTGTCCTCTATATACATACATAGTTGTATTGTGCTGTGATACCTACTCGTTGTGTGTTCTATCGGGAAGTTTTGTGTATTATTTTGCCAAGTTCTTTTTACTTTGTGTTTTCTTTTATTTTCCCAGGTATTGATCGTTTTCTACAAATATAAGGAATTTTGATTGGAGTCCTAATTGGAAACAGAAAGTGGAAGTGTGGTCATTTAATTTCAAGTAGGTGGTCGTTTGTTTACTTTTCATTTGCATTTTGGTACGTACCTACATATTTTTCTCATATATACATACATACATATTATATACTTACATTAACCTGCGAAAAGAAACATAATTTTGATATCATATAACATACATTTCGATATTATCATATACATATATATATATATATACGATCATCGGTACTGCTGAATTGTGCGAAACAGTAATACACAGTTTTAGCGGCAATTTTTTTATTCGTCGCAACGAATAGTGGTTGTTTTTTTTGTATGCGATATCGGCACACGTCAGTATAGGGTTGCCATCATTCATTTTGTTTTTCCGTGGCGATAAAATAATTTGTGCTGATATATTTTGATTCTTTTTTATATTATTCACTGATAATATTTTGCATTTTATTTTATATCTTATTTATATTATATTTGTGATTGGGATAATAATATTTTTCTGCTGTGTTTTTTTTTGTGAAAAGGTTTTACTTGTATTTTTTTCTATTGATACATAGTTATTATCATTGGGAATTCGTTTAAATATTTCAATACGAAACTTAAGTTCGGTTTGGTACATAATAGTGATTTTTGATTTTGTTCGTTTTTCGGTGACATTGAATTCTCTTCTTCGTAGTTTTTTTTTCGCATAGCGGTTTATTTGATTGACACTAACTTTGGTGATTATATTTCGCTCTTTTTGAATTGGGATTCGTTATTTTATAAAATTTTTGCGGTAATTTTGTAACTGTTATTTAAGTTGAGGGTTTGTGTTGAGTAATAAAACACTATTTTGGTGTGAAGATTTTTATTAGTCTCTTATTAGTTTCTATTCAAGTTAGCTTTAGCCGCTTCCTTTGTATTAGGTTAGTTTACGTTAAGCTTTTGGTAGTACATATATAGTTTAGATTTAAAACAACAAAATGGAGGTGAATAGATTAGCTCAGGAGGAACTGTACTACGAGATGGACGTGCGGGGGTTGCCGAGAAGCACGGTAACCGATATGAGACAGTCACTTAGGGCAGCAAGAATGCTGGAGCGTAGGGGTTCTTTGGGTACAGACGTCAGTTATCCTTTTTCTTTTGAAGACGACGTTAAAGCTATTGAAGGAAAAATAGAGGAGATAGAAGATTTATTAAAGGATAAGCCTAGCGATCCTAAGTCAGGGGAATTTTTAAAGATCGTGACCAAGATTGAATGGTGTCTACGAAGGTTAGATAGGGCTCGCGCTGAAGGGGGCGAGGAAGAAGAGAATAAGTTGAGACTGCGTAACAAGTTGGTCGGTTTGGCGGCTAGACTTGAGTTCGGCGACGAAGACGAAACAGATTCCGAAGAAAAGGCAGCTCCGTCCAAGGTAGCAGTAAGGCTTGCACCACCATCGCCAACTATACAACCAATAAGGGTACAACAAATTGACCCGTTACAACAACAACAACAAGAACAACGTCAACTACAACAACCATTTACTGAGTCAGAATCTGTGACTCAAGATAGATGCACCGAGCGCATTGAGAAGTGGGACGTTAAGTTTACTGGGGAACGCTGTGGAGCGTCTGTAAATGCATTTTTAGAAAGAGTTGAGGAACTTAGGCAGGCTAGAAGTGTTTCAGAAACACACCTTTTTAGGGCAGCGGTAGATTTATTCACTGGGAAGGCACTCCTCTGGTTTAGGGCTATCCGAGTCAATGTTAGGACTTGGCAAGAGTTGGTAAGCGAACTCAAAGCCGAATTTTTGCCACCCAACTATGATGACCTTCTCATGGACGAAATTAGGCGACGTACACAAGGACAGGCGGAGTCGATTGGTGTATACGTCGCTACAATGTCGAACATGTTTAGGAGGTTATCAGAACCATTATCTGAAAGAAGAAAGCTTGCTATTCTTCAGAAAAATCTGGCACCGTTCTACCAGACACAACTTGGACTCGCGGAGCCGAAAACGGTAAGCGATCTTGTTGCTCTGGGTAGACGTTTGGAGACAGTTAGGGCGAATGTGGAGACTTTCACTCCTCCACCTAGTAATCGGTCGAGAAACCTGCTGGAACCCGATTTAGCATATGTTGCGGTCGAGGAACCAGTAGTAGCGGTTGTAAGTAGAGACCCTCAACCTGTGAGGTGCTTTAACTGCAACCAGGAAGGGCATTTTGCAAGTAGGTGTTCTGCTCCTAGGAGATGTGTAGGCTGTGGGCAACAGGGGGTTGTTCGCAGAAACTGTAGGAATTGTTCGGGAAACGGTCAACGCACTCTCGGGTCGGCAGGACGAGGGCGCCGTTGAATTCTCTGATTAGGTCGCCTGCTGGTAACCAGTTGGCTTGTAATGAAGTTGTCCAGTTAGGTTTCACACTTGAGGCAAATTGTAATGATAGGCGTCCATACCTTAGGGTCAGCATCTTTGGGGTTTATTTGTTAGGTTTATTAGATTCAGGCGCATCGCGCTCAATTATAGGTAGGAACGGTTGGACAATATTAAAAGATTTAGGTTTAACGTTAACAAAAGGCAACGTAGATAGGGTCACTCTAGCGGATGGTGTAGGGATAGGTGTAGAAGGTGTCGTAATGTTGCCAATTATAGTGCAGGGAAAAGTTGTATTATTGGAGTGTCTCGTCATTCCTAGTCTTCCGCAAGTTCTTATATTAGGTGCAGATTTTTGGAAACTTTCGGGAATCGTTCCGGATTTAGCTTCAGGTCAGTGGAGTTTTTCGAACCAATGTGATTTGGGTTCCATAACCGAGAACAGGGATTTGTCATATTTAAACGAGACACAACAAAAACTGTTAGGTAGCTTTATAGATAGGATATTTAGGGACATGCCTGAAGGTATTGGTTGCACCCATCTGGTGGAACATAAAATTAGGACCAATGCTGAGCCGATAAAACAACGGTATTATCCGGTTTCTCCAGCAGTCCAGGTCCATATAGATAGGGAACTAGCAGACATGATTAGGGACGATATCGTTGAGACATCGAAAAGCCCTTGGGCTTCTCCCATAGTCATGATTAGGAAAAAGGATAATTCATATAGGTTCTGTGTAGATTATAGGAAGCTGAACAAGGTCACTGAAAGGGATGCTTATCCTCTCCCATTCATTTCATCGACATTGGATAAGCTTAGGGATGCGAAATTTCTGTCTTCTTTGGACATCAAATCTGCCTATTGGCAAATACCAGTTGAGGAAAAATCACGACCTTATACGGCTTTTACGGTCCCAAATAGAGGACTTTTTCAATTCAAAAGGATGCCTTTTGGATTGCATAATGCCCCTGCGACGTGGCAGCGATTCATAGACAACGTGCTTGGAGCCGATTTGGAACCGCATGTCTTTGTCTACCTAGACGACATAGTAATCGTAACCAATTCGTTTGAGAGACATTTAGAGATTTTGGAGGAAGTATTTAGGCGATTGTTAGAGGCAGGTTTGAAAGTAAGTCGTGAGAAATGTAATTTTTGCAGACCATCCCTTAAGTTTTTAGGTTATGTAGTAGATCAGAACGGCCTTCATGTAGACCCTGAGAAGGTTGAAAGTATGTTGAATATTCCAACCCCCAAAAATGTCAAAGAGGTGAGGAGCTTCGTCGGAACGGTATCCTGGTATAGGAGATTTGTCCCAAACTTCGCGAGTTTGGTTAAGCCGATGACCGAGTTGCTCAAGAAAAGTAGAAAATTTTGTTGGACTGAAGCATGTGGAGAAAGCTTCAGAAAAGCCAAAGAGTGTTTGGTAGCAGCGCCCATCCTAACGTGTCCGGATTTCACGAGGCCTTTTGTTGTACAGACAGATGCCTCAGATTTTGGGATTGGTGCCGTCTTGAGCCAGAACTTTGACGAAGGAGAGAAAGTAATATGCTACTTAAGCAGGTCTCTCAATAGGTGTGAACGGAATTATTCAACTACAGAAAAGGAATGTTTAGCCGTGTTATGGGCTATAGAGAAACTAAGACCCTACCTCGAAGGAATTAAGTTTACGGTTATTACCGACCATTACTCTTTGGTATGGCTTAGCAAGTTGAAAGATCCAGCTGGTAGATTAGCGCGTTGGGCTGTTCGTTTACAGCAGTTCGATTTTGAGATTATTCATAGGAAAGGTAGGGATCATGTTGTGCCAGATATGCTCTCCAGGAGCGTGCCAGAGATAGCTGGGATTGAAGAGCACAGATCCGATCCGTGGATAATCCGGATGATCGAAAAGGTAGAAGAAAAGCCGTTGGACTTCCCAACGTGGCGGGTTGAGCAGGGTATTTTATACAAGTTTGTGAAGGCAAGTCACATACTAGTCCATGACCAGAACTCAGAGTGGAAGGTGGTCGTTGGGAAAACTGATAGGTCTAGGATACTTAGCGATTGTCATGACAATGCGCTAGCGGGACATATGGGGGTCAGGAAAACTTTAGCTAGGGTATCAGAGAAGTACTATTGGCCCAAAATGAGGTCCGATATTACGAAATATGTTAGGAGCTGTAAAGTTTGCCAAAGTGTGAAGCCGGTCAACGACAAGCCGGCTGGGTACATGACGGAAAGGAAAGGGGTAACCGATCCGTGGGAGATGGTTTCTGTTGATTTAGTTGGTCCACTACCAAAATCGAGTAGGGGTTTTATCTATATCTTAACGGTCGTTGATTATTTTACTAAGTTCCCTTTATTATTCGCTCTTAGGTCGGCTACGGCAAAAGCCGTGTGTAGGGAGTTGGAAGAAAACGTCTTTCTCTTGTTTGGAGTCCCAAAATACCTTGTCTGTGATAATGGTCCACAATTTAGGAGTAAGGAATTGAAGGCTCTTTGCGAAGAGTATGGTTCCACTATTAGGTTCACCGCTCATTACCACCCGCAAGCAAATCCAGCGGAAAGAATAAATCAGGTTATAAAAACAACACTAAGATCGTATGTATCTGATAACCATAGGGTTTGGGACAAACAATTAGCTAAGGTAGCATGCTGTATACGCACAGCAACGCACGACGTATTGGGGGTATCTCCGTACTATGCGAATTTTGGTCGAGGTATGGTGACTTTCGGGCGAACGTCCTTAACCACTATACCGCATGAGGGGAGCATAAGTACGGACTCAGGGGAAAAATTTAGGCAACTTAGGGTAGAGATAGGCAAACGATTAGAAGCGGCATCCAAGAAGTCAGCGCAGGCATATAATCTTCGGAGAAGGGACGTGCAATACCTTCCGAATGAATTAGTTTGGAGAAAGAATTATGTCCTCTCGGACGCCGCCAATTACTACACCGCAAAGTTGGCCCCAAAATACGTCGGTCCTTTTCAAATTAAAAAGAGAGTCTCAGCGTGGACATATACACTAAAAGATAGCGACGGTACCGAAAAAGGTACATGGAACGTAAAAGACCTTAAGCCTTACTGCGATGATCCTGGACGTTAATAACATTAGTCGCGTAACAGAAAGTTTACGCAAAGGGGTACTGAGAGCAAATAGCTCTGTGATGTACATTACCTCTCGCCAAGTGCGATTGAGAAGTCGATGTTATGTGGTTGTGATGTTACTCCGGTCTTTCTTAACGAAATACCAGTCTTGCCTCTTCGGGAGGTAAGGAAGGAGTTTGTTGCGTTCAAATAACGCCCCAAAAAAAATTAGTGGTTGTCTCCCACCTTCCCACCTTCCGACCCATTCCTATTTTCGACCCTTCATATCTTTCCGCTATCTTCCTGAGGAAGTGGCATAGCCGATCTTGCTAGATATTTTATATCTAACGATCTTGCTCGCCATAATGCCTCGGGAGGGTAGCAAAAGCAGGTACCCCAACAGCCCAATTGGAAGGGCAGGGACGGACGGTCCTTAAGAAGAAAAAGGAGGAACACTACATCGAAGTCAGCACGGGTGGTAAAGGAAAATATATATAAAACAACAGGCAATGCCAACAAACAAACGCAAGGAGTCAACGTAAACGCATAACTAAAATACAAATACATACAAAACAACGAACACGCAATATCAACAAACAAACACAAGGTGTCAACGAAAACGCATAACTAAAATACAAATACATACAAAACAACGAACATGCAATGCCAACAAACAAACACAAGGAGTCCACAAAAACGCATAATTAAAATCCAAATACATATAAAATAACGAACATTCAAAACTACGAACAAACACAAGGAGTCAACGAACGCGAACATGCAATGCCCACAAACAATACAAAACGGGCCGACGAAAACACAATTGAAAAATACAAATACCACATGCATCATACATCATACCACGAAATACCACGAAATACCACCCGCAACGTCAACAACGAAAACTTAAAGTGGCTAGAGGCCCCAACGAGAAAACCATATAGATTTTGTAAGAAATGGCACACTATCTGCGCATCCCCAACCACCCCAAATCTGCGCGAAAGTCCACTTGATTAGGTAGGAAAAATAAATTCGAAAAACAAGATTGAACTCGGTTCCTCTGTCCCCACAACGCTGCTTTCCGCAAAAAGGTACAAAGTCTCAAGATCCCTAAGCTTTGTCAAGTCCAAATAGACCGCCGGCAAAACACCCTTTTTCTTCTGGGTAGGGGGAAAAATATTTAATTTCGATAAGGGGAAAATTGTCGCGAGCCAATTTTATTATGGGTTAGCTCGAGGTAAAAATTAGTCAGGTCAAAAAAAAATATATTTTTGAAAGTTGCTCGAATGGGTAACAACGTCGAACCAAAAAAAAAAAATACACAAAACAAATAATGTGCTGAATGCAAGTTGCGAAAAGTTTGTGTGAGTGCGTTCCGTGAAAAGTCTGAGATCAGGAAAGCTCCCTGATACTCGGGCGAATTCACGAATGGATGCAACAGTATATGACTGAGAGCATGTACGGGAGTCTGCACGCACCTCCCCCAAAATAGCGGAGTGCTGCGCTGGCGGACGATAATGTTATCCCGTACTTGCTGAATGAAAGAGCATGAATGTATGAGTGTGTGCGAAGTCTGATTGGGAATGGGTGACGCGGGAAAACCACTTCTTGGTTGACCGTGAGATTGAACGGACAAAGATTTTAACTCGAGATAACTCCTAATAAAAGTCGAAAAGTTTTTTTTAGTGCTATTAGTAGAATAGCAAATAGTAAAATTCGTAAAAGTTTTTTGATAGTGCTATTAGTAGAATAGCGAAAGAAGTTAAAAGTAAAAGTAGAGAAAAGTGAAAGAAGAAGGGAAAAGAAGCAGCGAAAAGGAAGGACAAAGCGGCAGGACAGGCTTCAAAATACCAAAAAGGACAGGTTCTGGGAACAAAGGAAGCAAGTTAAGTAGAGTGTTCTAAGTTAATAATTTAGTAGTTTACCGGTAGCTAGGTTTTTTGAAAAAGTTGTGATCAAGTTGGCTTTTGTTCCGTTAAACATAAATCCCGGAAAAAGCGGGACACGCGACCCATTCCAAATTAACATTCGGGAAAAAGCGATAGTGGGCCATTTTCCTCGGCGTCCACCATTTTGTTTTAAATTTCAAAAGTTTCAAAAATTCTAAATTCTCTTAATAAAACGCCATTTACCCACGTTTATAACGTAATAACGATTTTTTTCATTGTCCACATTTCGATTTCCACTAAAATCATCATCGGGAAGAATTTCTATAAGGTTTCACAATTCCTTTCAAAAAGATTGTGTGGCGCCCACTTCAAATCAATCAAGAATTGATCGAAATCAAAAAAAAGGTTAAGTACCCCTAATTATTGTTTTAATATAAATTTATATCATTTTCTTAATTAATTATATCGCTGAACCCACCCCAGCTGAGCAACCGAGGCGGTAGCATCCAACCGGCTACCTGTTGCACTTTCCCCCATACATATATCACACCGGCGAATTACGTTTGACATTTCTCTCCCATTTCCATTAACGACTTGTAACCCATCGGCGCAGCGGCGGCTGCAATTGCTCGCGATTTTTTTTTTACGCAATTTAAAATCGTTTTTCGCTTTTTCTTTTACCTCCACAATAAAGTGTAACAAACTCGAGAGTCACATGTTATACCCTCTATCTATACCGACTTGGAATCATCGATGGCGGATGTAAAACTCCGACTACTAGCAACTGTACGCATGTTCAAAGAGCTGAGAGCCGACGAAATTGTAGCGGAACTTTCACATATACTATGTAAGCTGTTTAAGATATCGTACTCCCAGAAGACCTTACCTTCTTTCTCGAAGACCGCTCGCAGTGAACCGAATCCCAAAAAAGGAAGCAAATGATTGCTCGCAAACTACCGTCGAAAAGGTCTGCTTTTTATGCTATCAGAAGTAATGCGAAATACATAAGATATCGAACAATATGGCGAATCCAGAGCCGTAGCCTTGGACATCTTAAAGGCTTTTGATCGGATGAGAACTTCTAAACAACAACAAAAACTTCCCTTATGGATTAGCTCAGCAACTCTGCGAATGGATGCAAAGCTTTCTTCTGAGCTAATAAATACATACGTACCTACACTACATATATGCTAGCTCCACTATTACAAAAGAAAAATGCCTCGACTGTACCACAAATTAAAATGGATAACCAACCCAAGGAATCCATGTACCTTCTTAGAGTCCCTGTCAATTCGGGAATATCCTGGCAGGGCAACTATTTAGAGCAAAGAGGTACTTTAGCACAAGAGACCTCCTCCTCGAATGAAAGTTGTCTACCTAATTACTTAGTTACTGATGACTTAGGCTGCTCTACAGCCTCAACTAACAAGCCTCTCCAGTTAGCACGATTCTTAGCTAACTGCCTCCAGTTGCGCACTCCTAGTCGGTTGAGGTCGACTTCGACTTGCGAGCGCCACTTAAAGCGAGGTCTTCCTCAACTGCGTTCTTTGTCCGGGTTAGACTCGACGACTCTACGGGCTGGTTCCCATCCGCTCTACATGTCCGAGCCATCTTAAACGACTTACTCGCAATTTTTTGACCAGGTCGATGTCGCCGTACAGCTCGTATAGTTCGTCGTTGAATCTCCTTCTCCAAAGCCCGTCAAAGGAAACGGGAAAATTCTACGAAGAATCTTTCTCTCGAAGTGACCGAGGATATGTTCATCCGCTTTAGATAGAGCCCAATTTTCAGCGCCATAAAGCAGGACTGGAATGATTAAGGTCTTATATAGAATCTGCTTAGTTGCTCGGGATAGAGCTCTAGTACTCAATTACCTTCTTGGCCCAAAGAAACAGCGGTTGGTAAGAGCTTTTCTTCGTTTAACTTGTTGTTGTTAGAATTTAAATCAGAGCCGATGTAGACAAAGCGTCTCATTACCTCAAAGTTATAGCTGTCGATCGTGATAGCTCGCTGTGTTCTACCAATTATGTCAATATCATCGGTGTATGCAAGTAATTGAATGGACTTTTGACTCAATGACTCAATTTATGGTAGGTAATCAAACCGACTTTGTGGGCGCATTGGATCAGTGGTTAGTGTGTTGGACTACTGGGAGGGGTTCCAGGTTCGATCCCCGGAAAATTACAAAAATTACTTCTTGAGGTTTTTTCCACTCGCCCTTCTTGCGAAAGTCTGACAAACATCCGAGATTTTAACTGTCATGAAAAAGCTTCTCAATTCAGCCGTTCCGACTCGGCATAAACGAGGTCCCTTCCATTCGTCCCAAAAATAAAAACTCACATAAACGAATGGTTGTGAAAAGCTAGGCCTAATAAGCACTTTAGGACCTGTTGCGCCAACTATTTATTTATTTTTTTTTTAGCCGACTTTGAAGCCAACTGATTTTTTTTTTACAATATCTGTCGCAGCTGAGTTTCACATAACCACAGATGTAAAAATCTAGTCAAACCTTAATCCTTACTCTAGAAAATATCTGGGTATGTACCAATACCAACAGAGGAATTCAGAAGATTATATTAAACGTAATTTAAAAATAAAAGTATACCGATCTTCATTTTCTGTTTGCATGCCTAACAGGATGACAGTAAAAATAAAACGTCCCATTCTACTCGCACAATTCATATTTATAAATGCTTGGCAATTATTCCATCGAGCTAAACCCAAGTTCATTCCCTCTACCTTGCCATGGATTTTCTCATTTTCTTGCAACTATTAGTATATGCATTCTTAATCGCTATCAGGCAAGTGCACACATTCAAAAGCTTTACGTACTCAAGCTGAAGTAATAGCTTTTGCCAGTAACTAAAGTAAAGCACTTAACTGCTCTACAGAGCGTATGAGTAACGCGCACTCACTCACAGAGCCAAAAGGGACTTAACGCATCTGTGGCCCTCGAGTAACCCAATTGCTATTCGAAACGGATGATGACGAGTGAAGAATATATATGCACACTAACGCACTAGAGATACCACCATATAAGCTTTATATTCCCCATTGGCAACGAATACTCGTATCTGCTGAACTCTATGGAACTTTTCGAAATCCCTCATGCAGAAGGCTGCACTCGATGCAGTGAGTTTTTGGTGAACACCGCCCAAAGCGTTCCGTTCCCCAAACATTATCGTCTTAGCTGGATAAATAATTTTCTAAAATTCAAATTTGCGTAGATGGAAATTTTGGCAAATTGCAGTCCATGCTCTCTGGTCCTGACCCTCTCACTCTGTTTCACTTTAGAGATCCCGCAGTGTTTCTGTTTACTTATCGTAGTAAATTGCTTCTCAACTACAGCATCCGGCTAAAATGTTTGTTATTGCCACTTGAGCGGCAACTTTGAACCAATCTCTATATTTGTGTGAAGTGAATATTGGCGGTTGTGTTGGTAACCTCGATTCAATTTGCGTTGTGTGCGCGTATTTGCCCAGAGGATCGAACAATGCGAGTATGAACTAGGAAGAGTTTTTTTTAGCAATAAATGAAATTGAATTCCATGGCTACTAATGGATGTTGCCATAGTGTACTTTGTACTGGATTTGGCTACCTTTGTGGGTGAAGTTGCGTCCTTGACTTGTATCTCAAAGTAAGTGTTATTCGACCCGTTTTTGTCAGTAAATAGGGTTTGCTATTGAAAACCTTTCTGTTACATACGAGTAGATTGTAGATTGAATATTATGGCACATAAACATTTATATCATTTAAGTCTTATCAATTGCACAAAGTAGGTAGTCTTTTTTGACATTTTTTTTATAGAAGACCTGGACTTCGACTTAAGGATGTACAAACCCGTAATCGACTGGAAATTATGTGTGTTCAGTTCCCAGTCTGAGAATCGACAGCCTGGCCCCTGAGGCCCTGAGAAGATGCAGAGAAAAGCACATTTTTGTATAAAGAGAAACAGTTATTAGGTCCTGGACTGGTACTGGCAGTTGTTGTGTATATGTAGTTGATTCTTTTTCTGAGAATAGATATAATATTACTGTGTAGACAGTCTAAATTCCAGAATGGTTCTCTTATTTGTCTTCATCTTTTAGGGAGTTTATACTGTCAGTCCGCACTTCTTTGTCCATGTTTTAACTATATCGCTCTGAATTTGCTCACTGAGAGTGGAGCGCAAGCAGTCCTAAGTAATTCGTGTATGTATAACTTCCTTGACCTATAATAAGTTCTAAATTAATCAGAATATCGTTTACCATGAGGAACCAGATAAGGGTGAAACCCCAACTTCAGGAGTCCCTCTAGAATTCTATAGATACTTATACCTTAGTTTGTACACCCCCTAAGTCTGAAGTAATTGATCTCCTTTTAAGCGGGATCACTTTAAGGTCTTAGAGAACTCTTTGAACTGAATCTGTTATCGAATTTTTGAAGGGTCAATAAAAGGTGGAAGAGTGTATTGCCCTTCCAACTGGGCTCTTAGTGCGTAAGGTTTTTCTCTGGAGCGGGTCGTACTTATAAGAAGAACGCTTCATCTACGAGGGGTAAAAAAGATGCGGCAATTTGTATTTAAAATATTTAAGAAAAATGTCCATCATCGGTCTCCTCCTTCTTTAAATTTTTAATTACAATCAGCTGTATAATTGTATCCATTCCTCGTTCAGTTTTCCCATCACCATCTCAATAAAAAAACAAACCCCACTACAAAAAAACCCTACTCCTTGCTACCGACCGACGACGACCAGCGAAAAATGCTGTAAACTTGTAATAAACCAAATTCAGTTACACCAAACTTTTCGTTTCATGTTCCTACACACATTTTCTCATTCTTTTGCTTCCTTTTCATTTTATTCAAGCGGAAATCTTGAATAAGGAAATGATTTGCCTTTCATGGAGTCCATACACCACCTTGGTTTGCTGCTAATTTCAACACTCAGCTTGGTTTCTTTTCAAAGGTTACCGCACGACTTCTGGGTGATTTTTCTAAAAAAAAAAAAAGATTAACAAATGCATAAACTCCTATAAACACAAGGACGACAACGACAGTACAAGAAAAAGTTAGTGTTAAGTTTCTGATGAAGCAACACGAACACGGGAGAAAAAGTAAATAAATAAAAAGAACAGAAAACGAAATTTGTCCAGGATTCTGCAATTGAATTCACCCTCAGTGCTTCCTGGGGACGAACTTTCTTAAAAAAAAAAGATGCTTTACTACCATCGCACGACCCACAGTTGGAGTCGTAAATTTCCGCTTGTTTTAGCTTTGATTTTACATCCTGGAATGGTTCTCGCGGTTCTTTTAACTCAAGATATATTTTATATTTTCTTTTACGGACGACTGATGGTACAAATTTGCGTATTTTTCTATAACGGAGTGAGAAACCGTTAGTGAGATGAAGAATGCTCGAACGATCAATATTGATACAGAGAAAATCCGGCTTAAATGGCAATGAGTTTCAATATTGAGAAAGTAGAAATTTTAATAGTGACAGCTGTTCCAATTGTTCTACTCTTAAAGCGATGAGGAGGAGCTTTTTAAATGAAAGAACTACAATAACAAGAAATTTTACAATTCAATTAGTAGTTTAATCAAATCTCGGCAAAATCTTCCGTCAAATTACAATGAAACATGGTGCGTGCGTGCCGACAACTGAAACTAAACATCATATTGCCACTTAGATTTTTTTTTACAAAACAGGACTGCACTTATATTGTTTTTTTTTTTTAAGTACTATTGGATTCAAATTTACAATTCTTACGTAAGTACATAGTTGTGTTTCTTCGTTTAATTTTTCTAGTCGCTTAATTTAAGAACGAAATTCAGAAAATATTTCCATACATACGATTAAAATTTAACAAGTTTTCATGCGTTTTCGTATAACAAAGTCGCTTATTTTTTTCAGATTTTAGATTTATTGATATGTACATTTAAGAATAGAATATAAAATTATTGTAGTATTTATTACATTTATTACCATATTTGCGCAAAATTTATTAGTTGAATAACATTGAAAATAACGTCAAACTGAGAATTATTGTAGGTAGGTAATCTAATAAGTAATAACAAAAAAAGCAAATGCTAGTAGGTTATAGAATTTTTGAAATTAAAATATATAATTTCAGTGCAAAAATCAAATGAGTAGGTACCTAACAACCTATCTACAAAAAAAAAACAAAGCTTTGGAGAATATAAAAAAACTAGTTTCTGCCCGCGGATTCGCTCGCGCGGCCCTCAGGATTTTAAATATCACGAAGAAAACCTTCCTATGAAAGTAACTGAGAGCAGTTAGTAAATCAGTTATATAAAAATATGTAGCGAAGTATTGCCTAAAATGGTTTAAATTTTTTTAATAGATATCTACCTATTATTGATTTCGCTGTTCGTTGAAAATAACTTCCTTCAAAAATGCATAGATGCGAAAAAGTGTTATATAGCGTGAAAAATGTGCCGAACAATTAATGGGCGAGCTAAATTGTGACAGATACATGCAGTACCTACAGTCTGAAATAAATTTTCGCTTTGGGAGTTCTATTTCTTATTTCCCAATTTCATTGCCGAGCGTCAGTTTCATTAAGTTTGCGCGTTTGAACTATGAAGAAAATTTAAATATTATGAAAAGATAACAAAAATATATGAAAAGTAAGGAGCGTTACAGAATCAGTAAGGGTAAATATATATATGATTAAAAGATGTCAAAATTCTGTAATGAAGCCAGCTTTCATATCTTACTTTGCCCCCTATTGAAACCGTAGTAGGTATATTAGGATACCTAACTATATTATCTTATCAGTAGCCCAAAACAAAGTCAGAATTGTCAATGTGATTGTACTTAATTGTCCTTAAGAATTAGAATCGACAAATTGATTGAGATTTGCAAACAACAAAACTAAGGATACAACTTTGCATAAGTACCTAACCATATTTTATAACAAAATTTGCTGTAGAAAATGACCCAATCTGCAATAAATAAGAAACACACTCAAATGACGTATACCTATACTTCTGTGAGAAGAAATAAGAAATTCCATTTAATTGAGATTTTCTTTCTCAGAATAATGAAACTGTATCAGAAGTGACTAAAAGTGCAGCCCCCTTTGTTTGGAAAAACCTAAGTGGCAACCTCTTGCACAGTTCTATGAAAATGGTGTTTGATTTGAGAGTAAATGGAATCGTTGTCTTGGGAGACATTTTTTAGATTTTCTGAAACAATGGTATTGCAAGGTGACGAATTTCGCGTCATTGTGTTTTACCACATACATTTTCTTTGAATGGAAATAACATTTTGAAACTGCCATCAGATTTCTTATGGAAAAATGATACGCGGCTGAGAAATTTGAACTCATTATCAGTGTTATCAGTGAATTTTAGCTAAAAATCACGTATTTAAGCACAGTATCCTGCTCGCGCAAAATTTTAGCGACCGCACTTCTCTCTCGCTAAATTCGTTGTACAGGTTATAGATATGACAAAGGACACACCCATATATTATTGCCATTTGTTATTTTTTCACTTTTTTCCTATTCACTAACATCGATTTTCAAGTATTCCATGAAATAGTTGATTCAGAATTTGTTTTGTTTCGGAAAAGTCAAATTTTATCGCAGATTTAATGTACCAGACAATTCTTTCATGAGCTAAATCAGTGGAGACATTTTCTTGGCCGAGTAGAACAAAATTGTACGTAGTACGTATGTACTCAACACACTTTTGTATCATGCCAGAAAACTAAAAGAGAAAACTAAAGAGGAAGAAAGTTACTTTAATCGGACTGCAGACGGACAAAAAAAAATACAGAAAAGTGAAAGTTAGGAGTGACACGAAAGAAAGGAAAAGCAAATTGATCAAGTATCTGTACCGATACCACTGAAAAAGACCAGGAGGATAGCGCGATACTAATTTATCTAACCTAGTCTATATCTAACTAAGCTAAAACTTAAAATAATCCCTAATCTAAAACTAGTCTAACTTAAAACTAACCTAACAATACCCTACACGCGATAAAATAACCTTCCCGATGTCCTTCAGCGGTAGTGGTTCGTCAAGAACCCGAAATTTGCCGGATGTTGTTGGCAAAGGTTGGCCTGCCCTCCCTTTGTGTCAAGAGACACAACCGAATGGATAGGCCAAAAGAGACAACAAAATTCACAATCTGTCACATCAACATAATAGAGTTGCAGCCGAGACGACATACATCACATGTAATTTAAATTGTTTTTATTATTTTCATTAGGAACTCAATAATTATTATTCTTTGTATTTTATTTCCAGGTACGTGGACTATGTAATGCAGCAGGTAAGTGCAATGGATTTCTAATGGAGATTATCCTCTGTAACACACATTGTATGGGCGTTTCACAGGTCGGTCTCCAATGGAAATTGTTGTTTGCATTTTCTTTTCTAATCATTTTTTTTTCGGATTAATATGCCCCCGTAACATGTGTAACATTTAGCGTGCGGAACAGGATACTGCTTTGCTAAATTGGTTCGCTAAATTTTATCTCTGTAGACATTTTTGTATGGGAGATAAAATTTAGCGCGAGCAGGATACTGGGCTTACTCTATTTTTTTATTTTTATTTTCCAAATGAAGTAGAAGCTTTAAGCTAAAAGATTTGTGTATGTACTTGCGAGGAGAAAAATTAATAAAAAATAAATATTATAACAATTCAGGTATTTGGTATTGTAAACAGGCATTTGGGTTACAGCCAAATATACTTAACCCCATAAATACTTAACATCATGTACGGTAGAATCATGAGGCTAAAAGTCCTCTGACTCCAGCAGTAGACAACGTTTTTGCACGGGCATATACTGAAGATTCGCCGGTGAATGACCCTAAAGTGTGCTTGGATGAATGAATGGAGTCCCTATAGATTTTGATTTAGTTACGATTTTGTATATAAAATCTAATAAGAAAAAAACCCTTTTCCATGAAAAAACTCTCCATTAAGACTCATGAAATTGCACCACTCATTCTTTTCTTCTTTGGTTGCTTTCTAGATTGTCCTGTCAGCTTATCACGTGAGATGTATAAATGGTCCAAGAAAAATATATCCCCACGCAGAGTACTTGATGATGATGATGGCCACAATGATGTTATACACTGGACATTTGCGAAATGATGTAAAATCGGGCTTAACTGATTCTACGCCATTTCGCAAATCAACTATTCTTACACCAACCCACCTCAATGTAAATAGCGTGCAAGGCTCATCAATTATTGGGCTCACAATCCACACCTTTTCGATACTATCCAATGAGTAAAAAATAAATTGCACTTACTTCGGATAATTGAGTTGTAAGTCGGTGCCGTTGCATGCCCCCATCTTCGACACCTGAGTTATGCTAATCATATCGTCCATGTTATGGTTGCTCAACATGAAGGTCTGACTAAAATGCAACATCCGCAGTTCGGCACGCAGGCCGGAGTGACGCCAATGCCGGCCAAAGAACAACACAGGCAAGGTCTCGAGATCCTATTTAGCATACAGCCTTCGTTTTCGTTTTTCCTAAGTCTGCACAGCTTAATTAAGAAATTTAAGCAAACGAAAAAAGACCGGTAATTGAGTTGCGTGTAAGTGAATTGTCGTGTAGCAATGTCAGTGATTAATGTTTAATATGCCGCTTTAGCCTGAAGGGGAGAGCTATATGCCGCAGACTTTCATTGTTTCATATCGCCAAGGATAATAAATCAAATTGTAGATGAAAGACTCTAAATATGTATATTATACAGCTGATTCATAATCGCCTACGTACTTTAAATCAATCATTTTCCCGTTGATGGTTAAATTTTGAGGAATTCAAGGAATGCCTATGTGAGGCTTTGGGCAGAATAGACTAATAATTATACACCGTTGAAAGTCGCCAATGTTAGTTGTTGTATATTTGCCGTTGGCTTTGGGGATATTTAATTAGTCAAATGTAATTAGTTTGTGTAACGAAAATTAGAAATAAGGATTTGGTGTGATTTCGAACACAGGTAGAATGATTAAAATTAACCGGAGGCCCTTTAATCTCATCAGAGATACAATATCTACAAAATTGCATAATACAAGTACCTACCGGCTATATATATAAAAAATATAAAAAAAATTAATGCAATGACCCCGCATCTGCTTTTAAAAATACTATTGGCACATATATTGTTCTTGGTCTTCCGTTCCAACTTGCCCTGAACCTTCCATTCGAAGGACTTTTTTGCAATAAGGTCAAATGACACCCAACAATGTGTCAATCAGATATGTACAAAAGTTGGGTTTGGGACCATCGTATGACCTCCAATTTTTTTTAGATATAACAATTCCACATTAAATTCGTTATTTTTTGCAAATTAAGTTCGTATAGTACAACCAGTTCCGATTAAGGGTTTTCAATTTGATGAGCAAAGAATTTTGACAGAAGAATGACAGAATGGAGACAGGATAAATTAGGTCTCAGCAATAAATCCGATTTTCCGATAAAAAAAGAACTGACTTTCAAAATAAGTTTGAATGCCTTAGGAAGATTTCTTTCGGTGATTGGAATAAATAAAATAATATTGAAAACAAATACCAAAGAACTGCTAAAAATCACAGCTTCTGTGTCGCCGGCCGCATCAATATTTTAGGACAACAGAGCATTTCAGAATGATGAGCTCTAAACATTCCGCGAACAAATTTCGACATTTGATGTATCGAAAAGAATAATTATTTCAAAAAAATATTTGCAATATAGGTAAAATTTTATTTTTAAATTACCTAAGTTACAATAACAACACTGTGCGCGGAAAGATAATAATTTCGCTTTCGCTCAGTCGAAGTTCTGTCTCTGTGTGAAGCAGAAATTAAAAAAGAGAATCATACACAGAGAACGTTGCTATTACGCACATCTCTGTCTTTTATTATAAGTCATAAGCAGCGTTACTTAGGTTTTGGAAAATCTACCAAGTTGGTTACCCAAAACAGTGGACACATATGCTTAGTCGCACCAATATTATCACTAAAATAAGTCAGTTTTGAAAACCAAATGTCTTTGGTCAGGCTTAAAGTTGAACTATCAAAGGACGCGTTAAAAGACTGGTTATCCTTTAAAAATGATTACCTATAATATAACAAAATTTAAGCTTGAGTGCTTAAATGTTGCACTACAAGTCTTAATTTTCATGAGGTCAATAGACATTAATCTGTCTCCATTCCTATGCTTAATCCCAAGTTTTCCCTTCAGTCGCATATTCTTGGTGTGCTTTCTCCTACCATTAGGACCTCTTCCTTACTTATTGAAGCTCATTATATATTCCCATCTATATAACTTAAGTCGTAAGAAAATTAATTCAACCATTTGGTGTCTTTCAACTCACAAGTTGGCGACTGGAAAGTGTTACCAAGATGATTTATATCGCCGTCGACGACAAAAACTCTATAAAAAGTTTTCAAACACACAATCGGCGATGTGGCTCTTTAGTCCCCTCGTCCCTAAATTTTACGATACACTCCCAAATTCCTTGTTTTCTGTTAAATCAAATTCGCCGCACAAAACTTTTCCCTTTTGTACTCCCACAAGGAATAATACACTCAAAGTCTGAATTAATTCCCGACGATGACACACAACTATGAGTGAGTATGAGTCGCTGAAGCCCACCCAACCCTATTGACCGTTGAACTCTAGAAACAGAAACTAGCAACTAAAACATAAAAACGAAAAAATGCAAATTGTGGTATTGTGCTATCTGGTTCTTGCGATCAATATACGATTCTTTGAAATCCCTTTTTGAATCACTGTCAGTTTTGAGGGGGTGGAGAATGTACATATCGCAATGTTGGGGTTGCTAGACAAAATCACCCTAATTTTCGTATCAAATGCGGATGCAGCTATAAAAAAACAACAACAACTACGACGACTTTGACAGAGACAAGTAATTTGATGTCATTTTTTTTTTGGGAAAAGGGCACCCCTCTGACTGTCGTCTGTCGGCCGCCATGTTTTACATCGGAAAATTGGTAATTTTCCAATAGACCCCGCACTTCGATTTGGTGACGCCAATCGATGCATGAACCCCTAGAATTAAAGTCATTTGTTGGAACCCCTCCGCTTACCAATTTCCTACCTCCGTAATTAATATGCATCCAAGCAGCTATATGCAGTTATTAGCCCCCCACCACGGCAGCACACAACATTTGACTTAAGGACTCTTGGAACTCTAAAGCGCCTTGGGGGATTTTAGTTAAAAAAAAATCTCCTCGTTAATCAAGCTTACTACAGAACTGTGCGCCCCCAAAAGACGAGGCCTGATGTGCAATATACAAATTTTACGAATTGAAATGGATTGATGGCCAAAGGGGAAGAACCCGGATGCAACCCCAATGTCTTTATGGGCAGGAAATTGAAAAGCTTCAATGTCTGCATTGCCAGCGATAAGGGTTGAAATAAGGGTAATATGACGAGCGAAGATTTAAATGGGTTCTTCCTGGTATCTCTGCAACGATAGCGTTGTACAATGTACATCCCCCAAAAATGCAAACATTTTGAAGTTCAAAATTAAAAGCGAAATTAAACGCCGCCGGGGTATTTCGTCAGAAAATTGCCTGCTTTGAGATGTGCAATTGTCTTCGGTGATGTGGGGACGGAAACTTAGGGTTGGGGGTCAATGACATTTTATATTAAGGGGAGACAGGCTTTCATCAAAGACTGATTGCCTATGATGGGGATAAGCCTAAATTCTGGCTGAATGGGTGTAATGAGATGAGATTCGCAAAAAGGATTTGTGTGTTACCGTCACGAGACGAAGTCATTGGGGTATATTGTGTTGGAATCGATTGACATCTATTCGATGGTGGTATTATTGATATAGGGGGACTCGTAATCGACTGCCGGATTATGCATAACTTGCTTCTTTTCACTACTAGTCATACTTGTAGATCAGTGTTTCCCTGCAGAGCGACCTTATAGCAGAGATGTGCATATGTGACTAATGGGACTATATTTACAAAAATTGCAATGTTCAATTTAGAATACTCTATACCCCTATTTATGTGTGTATGTATCAATTTGTTATGGCGGTGCAGTTTCGAAGTGAACCAGGGTCTTAATGTAACAATGGACGAACTTAAAAGGTGCGTACGAGTGACTATTTAGAAGCGCCAGTAAGGACATTTGAACTCAAAGAATTGAAGTTATGTATCAGAGGTTCCATGATCAATTATCTTAACGCAGAATGTCAACTTCGGTCGAAAGCGAAATACGCGCCTTAAGACTTATCTTAAGCTTAAGATAACGCTTCCTGTAACGCTTTTGTGGCGTTTTGTCTCGTACCGAATCGAAGTATTTTGTAGTGTAGAACTTCATTATGTAATTTGTGGTACTTCGTATCGTTTTGTTGCGTGGCATTTTTTTGTAGACTTCATGGCGTCTTGGAGCTTATCATAGATTGGATTTTGTGGCGATTCGTACAGATTTGTGGTATTTTTGTTTTGGCGTTTCACAGCACTTTGCTCCCATTCGCTGCACTGCACGAGGAGTTTGTTCAATGTATTCATTTATAGAATGATTGGAATTAGGAATTAGAATTGATTCGGTTTTATAATAAGGGTTTAGTTATTGAAAATATGTATATTTAAAATGCCAATTTACTAAAAGCTTACAAAAAAACACAATTATTGGCACGCTAACAGAAAAATATAATTTTTTAAACATTATTTTATTTATAAAATGTTTTCAAAACGTTTAATTTAAAACTATAAAACAAAAGATAAATGTAAATTAAAACATACATAACAATTTTTTAAAGCAAATAAACAATAAATATTATTTTCTTCATTGCAAATTTAATTAATTTAAATAATTAAACAAATACGTAATATTTTTTAAAGGAAACAAACAAAAATTAGTTTTTAATATTATTTAAATTATTGAGAAATTTAATAAAATCAAGAAAGTAAAAGAGATATGTATTTTTTAAAAATGGGGTGCTCAACGACCTTGAAAAATGTTGATTCTACAAAAAAAAACTACAAATTTGAGAAATGAATAATGTAAGCTATCTTCAAAAAAATATTTTTTTATTCAAAAATAAAAAAATAAAAACAAAGCAGAACATTAATTAAAGTTAATACAGTTAAATTTTTTTCAATTTATAACTAAATTTATTAACGCTTTTTTTAAGTCTCAGTAGAAACTATTTTCCGGCTTTGTTCCACAACATGAAGTTTTTCTTCTTCATTTTTACTGAGTATCGTATTGTGATCTTCAAACACGCAAACTTCTTATGCAACTTTTGCCTCGAAGGTAATCATCATTCTCACCCCAAGTCTCAGGTGGTAGCTTCAAGAACGAGTCTCTCATGTCTAGAACTGCGAGTGTTTGCAATATCCTTTCTGATTCAAAGACGTCCAAGTTGGTTTCTATGGATAACTTAGAAGAGTTACCTCTTACTGAACGAGGGCCCTTCTTAACATACATTCTTTGAACAATAGCCTTTTTCTCATCACAGCACACCTTGTCGGAAAAAAGAGCAAAGGCTACTAGCTCATCGGAACCAACTTTGGAATCAATTGCTTCATATGATTTCAATCTCTTCTAAAGTTGAAAGTCATTTATCGGTGCATCTGCTGCCAAAGGCGCTTCGATCCAAATCTTGGTGTAAATGAGTGCACCAAAAGTAACAAATCTAATAATTTGTTTTTCTTCTCTTTTGGTCAGCTTGAATATGTTTGAATTACTCCGAAATAGAACAATTTTTATAGCATACAGCAGTTTTGGCATCCAACGAGCACGATGTATTGGTCCCGGAGAACGAAAATGAATCCTCGCAGGTGACTTGTTCAGAACAATCATTGTGAGCTCTATCAGCTCGTTGTAATCATCCCGGACTTGTTTTTCTCCAGCTAAAGCAGTTGCAAGACTTTCAAGAGTACTTTCAGCAAACTGTTTCGTACTGGAACTGGAATGAAGGCTGTATGTCGTAGGGATCTCGGGAAAATGTGTCCCAGGCATTCTTGAACCTATTGAATAATAGAATTTCTGGAGAGCTGGATGGCCCAAAGCAGAGTGTAAATATTTTTTGAAAGCATTATTTCGAACATGTGATGCCGACAAGCAAGCCATAAAAGATATCACGCCCTGTCTTCGCTTCTAGGAGAGCACATGCTCGGACTTGATATGTGACGTTCCACTGTTCCATGGCGTCGAAAACAGCATCAGTATTTCCCCCGTCCCTGCAGTCAGTTTAGATACACTTAACAAAGTTGCAGCATTATTTTCAGCAGCCTTTTGCCTTAGTTCTTCAGTTCTTTGCTTTCGTTTTAGAGAACGTTCTTTAACCTTTTCTAGCTTCTAGCTCGGTCGTTCTTCTGCAATTTTGATTAAATGCATAGCTTCTGAATGGGCAATATCGAAAAGCTTATCCAGCTCTGCTGTGAACGAATTTTCTCTGCTATTCTGAAGCTCTTGTTTTATTCTTCTTTAGAAGCAGCCAGTTTTGTGTAGCTTAAGAAGTTTATTCACATTTTTTGTTTCGCTCAAGAGCTGGTGAAAACGTAGTAAAACTTGTCAAAGAGTTGGAAGTTGATTTAATCTTAGCAGTGGCTCAAGGTCCCGGCATCCAAGTAAGCACATCTTGTTTACGTGTTGATAAACTCATTTTTTGCACTGGTACCTTAAAAATAATAAATTATTTTAAAATCAAAGTAGATAATATAAATTTTTCACTTGTAATTGACCTTTAAGCCCAGTATCCTGCTCGCGCTAAATTTTAGCGGCCGCACTTCTCTCCACAGCACAGATAAATGCTCGCTAAATTCGTTGTACAGGATATAGATAGGACACGCACCCATATTTTATTGCCACATGTATTTTGATTTTTGTTATTTTTTCACTTTCTTCCTATTCACTAACATCGATTTTCAAGTATTCCATGAAATAGTTGATTCAGAATTTATTTTGTTTCGGAAAAGTCAAAATTTATCGCCGATTTTAATGTACCAGACAATTCTTTCGCGAGCTAAATCAGTGGAGACATTTTCTTGGCCGAGTATAACAAAATTGTACGTAGTGCGTATAACACACAATATTGTTATACCGGACTGACATTAAGTGTGTCCCATCTATATGAAAGTAAGAATTTAGCGTGCGGAACAGGATACTGCTTTGCTAAATTGCCTTGCTAAATTTTATCTCTGTAGACATTTTTGTATGGGAGATAAAATTTAGCGCGAGCAGGATACTGGGCTTTAAAAAAAATTAAGATCAAGTATTTTTTACAAAAAAACCAGTACCTAGAATTCGATTGAGCACTCTCTTCCACTAAATATAGCCAACTGAAATTTTACAGCATTAATACTTTAGACACGTGTTACAAATCTACGGGGTGGCCAACCTGAAAAAAGAAAAAACAAATTTTTGGACCACCCTACTCGTGGTGTTTCATGTAGCCAAATTTTGTGGCGTTTCGAACTGAAGAAGGCGTTATGAAGCATACCCCTTAAACACATTTCGTCGATACAAATTGGAGCTGTTATTACCCAAAGAATCTTACTCGATAAGAGCATTTATATGTTCGTCGTTTTGTCTGTTAATATCCGGACCCGGATTCGTTTCAGTACTTCATTGGTAGCCCGACAAGTTCTCTCAAAAATGTATATATAAATCTTTAGCGACATCAAAGTGTTCAGTGGTATTCTTGACGAATTTGATGAATCTATGAAATTTGTTCTTCTAATTATCCTGCAGAGATGAACAAGTTTGGCAGGGATGCTGAAACCTCCCCAAATTTGACATGTCTTTGCATGCATGCTGCCATAAATATGATACGAGTTGCTAATCTGTCTGCTTTTAACTGTCCTTCGTGAGGGTAAAATGCTTGCCATTTAAAACACATGTATTTCGACGAATAGTATAGAATAATATTTAAGATGGATAACAATAATTATTAACGATTACGTCCACTCAATTAGTCTAAATTTGTGGTCTTAAACCCAAAATTTCGATGATGCCAGCAAAGTCCATATCTTGCCCAACACCACAATTTTCTTTTAAACTGTTAAATACATAAAATTTGTAAAATTACCTTATCGCCCCACCTCAGCTTTAAGAGCACAAAAAAACTAATTTAATTTAACAGTCTCAGCACACGACACTACCATAAACTGCTATCCCCCTGCAGTATGTACCTATACAATCCACCCCACGCGACAGCCAACCCCACTCACCCCCATGGGGTAAAAAATTCATTTTTCGTTTCCAAAATTTCTACGATAAAAACGATTATAACCATTTATATGGCGACCGATTTAATTGTACCGGGCGTGTGCATGGCTACATAAGCACTCCTCAGGGTGTTATCTCAGAGAAAAAAATACCCACAGCCAATGCTTAGGCACTACCAAAGGGTTAAGCGAAAACTTTGCACCCCTAGCGAGGTCACGTACCGAAATCATGTTCGTGTTCCGCATTTTAAATTAAAAAAAAAAACCTATAATGTGATGCGAGTGCTATTGTATACAACTTGTCAACCAACAAATAGCCCTCTGTACAAATAGACAAAACAATATAGCAGGACCTCGAGAGCTGTGTTGCGAAATTGATTCGCACATCGCACCGGATCGCAATTAAACTTCGTTAACCGGGCTCGCTCTCTCATCACCGTCGTCTCATCATTGGGTATCGCATACAATTCCCGATTTTGTTTGCATAAATAATTCAATTTTAATTAAAACCGGGAATGGAATATTGTTTACCTAGCACTCGGAGCAAAGTAGCGACATAATTATTCTCATTCCCGACTGGATGATGGTGCCAAAGTTGGCAACTCAAGTGGCCTTTGTGTACTGTCGTGTTTCGCAGCCAAATAACAGTAGGAAACTACAATTTCCAGAAGTTTAAGTGAATTTACGATTCCGCGTTGACAACCGATGCAAAATGAGATTTTAATGAAATTACCTTCCCAAAACGGAGCTGGATGTGATTCCTGGGCCATGGTAGCAGGTAGGGGCCCAACAATGGCACCTAAACCGGGAAAGAGGTGAAATTTGTTTTCTTTACGATTGTGGTAGCTGGCAGACGTGTTAATTACTGGCAAAATGTTTTATTTCGGTGCAGCATGGTTACGGTGACCATATTTGTCAAAGGAAAATAAAGGACAATAATTTTTCTACTTACAAACTGTTGGTATTTATAAAAAACTAGCGGACCCTGTGCCTGCTTCGCTAGGCAAATCACATTAATATAAGAATGAAAAACACATTCCTTTTAAATACACTCGGTTTTTTTATTTTATTTCTTCTTCTTTTTATCGTATGCTATGTTTTTACTTTAACTATCGCAGAGCCTTTTCGTAAACTACATTTTTTGTTTTGCCCGGAGTTGTGGTATAAATAAACATAACTGATGGCTTTCCTACACGGCGACCGATGACCAATATCACTTCTTCGCTGACGTGGCATTTTTGACACAAACTAAAATAAAACAATGAAATCTTCAATCTTGAAAATAAATTTATCTTTTTTTGGCCGCATAATAAGTTGATTTCAAATAAGTAACCTTAAAATAATTGAAATGGAATGAATTAAATAAAGCAATACCACAACAAAATAGAACAAAAAAATCAGTTTCTTTCTATGAACAAAACATGAAACACTTACGATTCACACACTAAAAGCAACGAAACGGATCTTTTTTCGGTGGCTTGCAATTCCAGCAAAAACACAAATTAATCAATCTGTTTCGAGAGCTGGTGGAGCTTGAATGCTAATAAAAATATTAATACAGAAAAAAAGTATTAAACATACAAAATATTCCTTGATTGAGTTGATGATATAGTAAACAAATTATGTATATAGTGTTTTAATTTTGGTTTAGGCAGGCTTGTTGGTCGCCCCTTTGTCCAATTTTGCCCAAACTTCACAGGACAACTGCAGGGCCAATAACTAAGATTATCTGTAAGTTTGAGCTCAATCGATTTGGTGGTTTTCGATATATACGATTTTGAATGTTTTTTTTGTATGGGGGGTGCCACGCCCCTTTGTCCATTTTTGACCAAACTTCACAGGATTCATGTATGGACCAATACCAAAGATGTGCGAAAGTTTGGTTAAGAACGGTAAATGCGTTAAAGCGTGAATCGGCGACAAACATTTTAAGGCTCAATTTTTATATATATAGATTTATAATAATAAGATAGCAAAAAACATGAACATTACTACTAACATAGTAAATAGTTCTATAAAAAAAAATATTGGATTGACATTCACTTATATAGCCGCATTATATTAGCAACTAACCAACTAGGAACTGTCAATAAGCAATACGCAACTTTTAACCTATTTTCACATCGAAGCAACATTATTGCCTGACATTTTTAGCACAAAACTCGTATTGAGAATGGATTACTTCCAGAAAAGAGAGAATGGTGAAATCGTGAGTTTCACAGATGGATCCATGGTGGATGGCGGAGCAGGGACCGGTATCTTTTCAGATGATCTGGAACTAGCCCGTCACATTAGCCTCGGGAAACACACTTCAGTATACCAGGCTGAGATGATTGCTTTGCTGCATGCGTTGGACTACTTGCTTGAGAGTCAGTTGGATGGAAGAAATATCCTTATAGCACTGCCCAATCAGGCGGTGACTAAATGCATATGGAACAGGCAACCATCACAATATCAGTGGCACTGGAATATGTATTCAAGCTCAATAAGTGTTCATCTAAAAATCAGGTAACACTGTCTTGGGTACTAGGATACATAGGGATCGACGGCAACGAAAAGGTGGACTCCCTTGCAAAGCAGGAAAGTTGCTGGGACCAGAACCATTCTCTTCAATTGGTAGAGGAATGGTAGAACACCTGATTTACAAGTAGAACACGGCAAAACACTTGAAAAGGTGGTCAACAGTGGAACAAACAATAGACAAGCTAAAATGGCAATAAAATGGCCGACCTGCTCCACTCAAGGAAGGGTTCTAAGCATGAGTCGAGGAACATTGAAATGCCTGGATTAATCTGAGACAGCGGCACAGCTTTGGCTGACAAAAGAATAAGGATCTTGGGACAACATTGGGTAGAGACCAATTGGATTAAACAGATTTCACATAAACAGTTGCTAGCGTTAACATTAACACTAGGAATCGAACCCAGGGAAAAACTCTGGAGAAGTCCAGAGAGTCTCTTTGGGTAAGGGTTATAGTAGTAGAGAGACGAAAAGAGACTCGACAATGGTGGTCTGATTCGAATATCCCTCAAAATCTATATAATAATAATATAATACTCGCTTGATATGATGAACAAAAATGTTCCTTATGCAGACTGAATCCTCCTTTTCCAGTCACTAATAACTCGGGCCCTAGGCAAAATTTCCAAAATCAGGAAAACTATTTTATTTTAGTATTTCTTACATACATATATACATAGTGTAGGTACAGTTTGAAGTCAATCGCATGAAAAATATGAATTTTCCGATACAAACTTTTCCCCTTTTGGAGTTCGAATTTCTCGAATTGGGCGTTGATCACCAAAAGTCAGGACATATATGATATCGAAAAGTTGTACGCCATTTAAAAATAAGCCCGTTTTTTCTGAGAAATAAATGGTAGATTTTCTCAATACTTGGCCAATCCGGTGTTTCACGAAATAAGACCCTCTCAAGGACTTCTACAGCCAAAAATATAGAATTCTATTTGCAAATGTATTGTTGACATGAATTTTATAACATTACAGTATGTGTTTCGATACCTCGTAGAGTTCAATTGCCCAAAAATAAATTCTCTATGCTATGCATACAATCTTTTTGTCAGTTTTTAAAGGACAGTTTCAAAAATAAAGGACAAAATCCGTCCTTTATTGAAAATAAAAAAATACAGGACAGAGGTTAAAAAGAAAGGACTGTCCTTTTAAATAAAGGACGGATGGTCAGCGTAAGCATGGTCTAAGGCGAAAGCATTTCCTTGGAAACGAAACTCTGCCAATTAGTTTGCATTTAGAAACGCATCAGCGACGAATTTGCTGCTGGAAATTACTCTGCACACTAATTGGGCTAAATGTGAATATCTTGGGTGGATAGTTTTGTGGTTGTGTCGTCGAGTGAAATATTCATTTTTGAGTGCATACCTACACTATACAGGAGGGAAATTAGTTTCGCTTCAAATATTCGTTTCGAGACCACAATCAAAATTTAAATATGTATTCGACCGTAAGTCGGAAAATTTATGAAAATTGGTTAGCCTCATTTTGTGCAGAGGCTTCCGATAAATCGCTTTCTATCTAGATACTCGAAATCTATGAGAATGTGAATGGTTTAATATCCCAAGAGAAAATTTGTGTACATACGCACTGTGACTGTTTTGTAGTGGCGCCCAACTAGAGGCCATTGAAATTTAAAGTATTTTTCACATACATTTACTATATTATTATATTTATAGGATGCACGTTTTTTTGTCGAACCAATTACGGTTTTTTTGAAATATGGAAATATGGAATAAATGAAAGGGGAACTTGTATGTATTCCGCATGCACTTTTTTGTTACAATTATTTAAAATTCACAGAACACAGAATTGTTGATATACCATCTACATCTACACAATAGAATTAAATAAATAAATAGAAAACATTGCATATTAATAGGCTACAAGCTACAAGAACACGTGCATGACTAAAACCAAAGAAAGTGTTGCATATTTATGGGCTAATTTATGTGGAAGTGGTTATAATTCAATACGATTGAATTTAAATTCAACAATGCCGCGTCTAACTACTTTTCTTACGGAAAAATGAAGGAAGTCATTTTAACTGTTTGCGAATCATAAATTTTTTTTGTTTCATGAAATGAATATTATTAATGGATTGTAAAAGTCATACAATTGTGTTTTAAATTATATAGTTGAGTAATGAACAACATTAGCTCTTGCTCTGGTTATTTAGATCTGAGTGGTAAATACAATATTCATCCTGGTGGTATTCAGGAGTCATAGAAGCATTGTCAACGTTGTCTCTTAGGTATAATTGCAGATTGGAGATTGGGTCAGTGATTGAAATGAAGAATTTTAAAGAACTACAAATTGCAGCTAAAAAATGATTTAGTGCCTTTCATATCTCCCACAAATCCGCTAAAAACACGAAGACTAAATTCGTTCACTTTTCAGAAGCCATATAAATTCTATAGTGGGAATGGCGATTTAATTCTTTGAACTCTTTGGTTTGTCTAAAAGTTTACACCCATTAAAAGAAGACTGCTAATTGTCAAAGCTTTTATAATTCCTCTTCTTATGTACGTATACGTAGACGTACGGAGGTGCAATTTTGAACACCATTCGATGTTTTCTTGGCTCAGATAATATAACCAACCTTTGTTAAAAACTTGGCAAGCATGTCGTTTTTAAGGTTCCGTTTCCATGTGGAGGAACCTTATTGCTTTCGCTACGATGTCTGTCCGAATAAAATAAGAAAATTTTGTACCTAGGTCTATCTCAAGAACTAATTGTTTTAAATTAACTAAACTTTCATACACTTCTCTTTTAGCATTCTGCAAAGTATAGTGAAACTAATCTTTAAGAAAACGTCATGTTTTTGGAATGCAATAGATCCGTCTGCAGTTCTCAGTCTTTGGAATCAAATTGGAAATTACTTTTAAGAGCTAGACGACATACAATAGTTTATAGATTATTTCCAACTGTTCAATACAATTTTTTGTACGTCAAAAATTGAACTCACATTCATTTAAATAAAAATATTTGTAAAGTTAAAGTTATAGGTATATAGATAAAATTTCAGTCCAATACAACTCTTTATCACCACAGACTTACAAGTTATTCTTAGCATGTACTTGATAAAATAAACTAAAATAAATTAAAAAAGTAACTGAGTGTAGCTTTAATAAAAGAAGCGCCCAAAGATAGGCCCTTCGTATTTTTCATTCAATATTCAGTATATGTATAAAGGATCTTTTAGCAGGCTGTCAGAGTAAGCCGTTTCTTGCTATGTTTGAAATGATAGCGCAGTGCTTCGGTGAACAATTTCTATAGTGTTATGTTGAGCAACCGGAACGGATGCCATTTTTTTGTAAAAAAAAAATGTAACAAGAAGCAACATTCGTTAAAGTGGCGCCCAATGTGGGACTATGAAAGTCATGAACAAAGTCTATTTCCTCAGTTGAATACTTGCAGGTCCTCTGTGAGTTCAGTCGATTATAATCGCAAATTTCGTTTTAAAAAAACTTTGGTGTGAAATTGCCTTTAACCCAGCTGAGGTCTTGAGCTTGATGTCATGTCATGTCATGTCATTCTGACTACCTTTTTGAGGGTAATGGGATTCGAGTAGGCAGTCTTTCTGTTGCTTTCCATCATACAATCGAACCATATGTAAGCCCAAAGCTTTAGTTTATCTCCAAATTGATAATAATAGTAAGAATTTGGAGCCATTTTGAACGCACTTTTCTATACATTCAGATAATGTTACACTATCCCAGAGACATCTGTCCTCGATGTTATGTGAAGTCTTGTTAGTCTGCCACTTCCTGCATCTCTTCTCCAAAAACACACTTCCTTATACCCCATGGACAAGAGTCAACTCTGCATTTAGGTTCGATAACATTCTAAGCATAAGGCAAACGGTATTTGCATACATACACAGTATCCTACGACTAATAGCTAACATTGTCTCGCCACAATGTTGCTCATGTATCCCATAAAATCCCCAAAATGCATCAACACCATCTCCGTACCCAAATAATAATCTAATCACACAGTGGCCGCACCTCCAGCCTGATATGCCATGAATGACTATACTACTGCCACAACCAAATTGCAGGCCTAACAACGTTGGCTTTAATTCCTGCCTTCATGTCCGGCCAAATGGTACAGTGGTTAAACATAATTTTCGGCACTATCCATAGTGACCAACCATAGTAGCCGGCTATCATGTTGCCATTTTGGCAATATCTCCAGAAAATGGGTGAAAAAAAAATAATAATTTGGAAATCCCAACTCACAATCCACCCAGACAGCACCGCAGGCACGATGAAACCCATCTGGTTGCTCCCTGTGGTTTTTTTTTTCTTTTAGGCGATGGAAATGATGGCCACAATTCTAAGGACAGGACACGACCAGATGAAGGAGAAACGACAGAAAAAAAAAAGAGAAATTGTTAAATTTATGACGGCCGACAAAATTTCAATCTCAAAAGGTTGATTTATTGCTGCGCCCTCTGAAGACGGGCGTCCTTTTGTCCCGTCCTGATGGCCGAACGGACAAAATAAAAAAACCAATAAAAGGTTCAGGAAATATAAAAAAAAGCTGCAGGGCTGTGGTGCGTGAATTGATGAGAGAGTGTACTCTGTTTGTTGCGTGCGAAGAACACCCTGTCTCCGGAGGTCATAAATCAAGGATTCCACATACAGACAGAACTCTCCTTTTCAGTGATACCAGTGGACAATCGACCTGATTTCATTCTCTAGGCCACCCACTCCTGGGTCCTATCGATTGGTAATCAATTACACCCCCCAGGGTTGAGGATCCATATCCATATCGAATGCTCATTGGGAGTCGCACAATAGAGTTGTCATGGGGCGTCCATTGTAGGACCAACATCTTTATCTTTCTTAGTCGCACAGTCTCCATCTGAAAATGATACACAAGCAAACTTGTTTGCTTACAGAAGAAATTAATTGAAAAACTTTCCGTTAACAGCACCGCAAGAGAAAGGCCTTTTAAATCGGATCCACTCGGATACAAAACAAATCCTAAAGGACTTACGGGTTTGCTCGTTTTTTTCCCCATTTTTATCTATCTTATCGGGGAAGACGCATAGTATGTAGTTGAGAAGAAATCGCCGCTTTGGGGTGGTATGGAGCACGACGAAGACAAAGACATAATACAAAGATTGCTGAAGAATTGGCGGAGGCATTTTCTGCTGTTTGCATAGGACTTAGGTTTTGTGATGTTGACAAATCGTCCGTTAGTGACGCCATCATTCAAGGCGGTGAGCATAAGAAGGTTTCTTTCTTGCTTTATCAAGGGTATACAATGCAAATTATCCGATTGGCAATTTGTCAAGGAACCACAATTAATTTAGCAACAATCTGGAAGACATGAATTGTGGGTGGATATGTGAGTTAGTGGTAACAATTATTTAAACACAATTTTATCTGGCTAACTGGAGTTTTTCCAATGATGGTCTGATGATATCGATACCTGAGATAGGCCTCTGTGGGTTTCTCTTGGAAAGCAGTAGGTGCAGTCGATGAGTGCTATAAAATTAGAGTGATTAATAGCCGAATTAACGAATGAATAAATCATAGTTTTTGCTCAGCAGAAATCTTATTTACCGCTATTATATAGCGTGACTTTGAACCCAGTCTAGACTAAGTGAGTTGATTCTTCTGACGGAATTAAGAAGTTCTTCATCTTAGGAATATGATTACGAGATTGAGTAACTTGGCTGTCACTACAGGCATATACAGATACACTTCCTCCTTTTTACTTGAAGGACCGACGCATATTTAGCTAAGGTAGTGAGGAATGAACCTACCTTTAAATAACAACCACCAACTGAACATTGACTTGAAAATAGTTTTCAAGGTGCCGTCCATGATATAAATAGCAACTCAAGGGGGGGTAATCAGACCATCTACTTTGCAGATCCAGCCATAGTCTACTGAGATACATTGTTCTTTGGAGACATCTTCTTCCTATAGTTGCGGAGTTTTAACATTTTAATTAATCTACTCTTTCTGAGAATAGACCTGTTCGTTTCTTCCTACCTTTTCGGTTTTTTTTATTACAGAATAGCTCAGGCCCCCAGAAAACTTAATTCATACTACTTCTCTGGACGACTTGTCATCTATTCTATAAATGTAAGCGTGCACAGGCCTAACAAAATATACGGCTCTAAATGGGCTGCCATTGGCTTCTGTGAAAATACAATACAGAAGATATGAAGCAGGAATTAGGTTCGAACTTCGAAGTGTCTTGGCAAGAGCTACTTACTTAAGTTGACAAGTAGGGCCCTAGGCCTTGTTTTTCATAACCATTCGTTTCGAATCATGCTAACTAATCTTTCTTAGGAGAATTCTACCTTCAAAGGTTTGTGACACCCTCTCCAGTCTCATGCCAACTGCTGGCAGCTTTGCACGTATGTATCCGAACATTCTTTATAGCTTTCCTTTTTCCTGAATCCATTCTTGCCTTCACTGTTATTGGTTTGCCCTTAAATAAGCAGCAAATTCAAAGAGCAGCCTTCAAAGAAGAAACACAATGTTCATCAGAACGAGTGCTTCCATTTTTTTTAAATGTAAATATTTCCAGCTTTTTTTGCCACCCGTTTGGAACTCTAAGGAATTGCTGGACTGCGACATTTATTTGCCTCTCTTCCTAAAATGTAAGCACTCTGTTTCTTGGCATTTAAATATTTACTTACTAAATTGTCGATGGCGCTGCCCTGTTGTTTGTTTATATGGTCCAGCGACTCCCCCAAGAACTCGAAATCCGCTAAAAGGTTGGTTGTCGCTAAGAGTCACCCAGATGCTAAAAATCATTTCGAAAACCACCAATGTAACAATTTTTTAATGCGCTCCTCTACAGGATGGGCAAAGTATGTAGGTACTCTCATCGAGCTCCTCTCAACATCCACTCATGGCAACAGAAGTGGCAACTTGCCACAGGCAATAACCTCTACAAGAGTCCCCTTCTTGTGGCGAGACCTTTTTTTCCCTTTTTTGTATAGTATGTTGTTGAATGCGTTGACATTTGAACTTGACAACTTAGGGTCCTTCAAAATATCCCGAGAAGTCCTTTCCCCATCCGTTTTCAGTTACAACTTATGGAATTCAATAAAATGCTAACCGAGTTTACCGCTATCACATCAAAAGGTATATACATACCAAAACGAAATAATTATATTTTTGTCCTTGCTCCTAGATTTAGAGAGTTCTTTGTTGCCTGACAATATCGGCGAACTGAATCTCATTATACCCACCACCACCACCACCACCACCACAACAACACGGTTCAAGTGTCCTTTTGCGCCCTTTTATGACAAATCTGAAAATAAGCTAAATGTCACTCGCACTGTGGAAGAAGTCACAAGTAGATGCGCCTCCGCACTGTCCCCGATGGATGGCTAAGGCCCGGATAGGTGAGGGCTGGTCTGAACCTGACGTGTGAATAATTCGAATTGCAGAACAGTTTGACAGTAATCTTTGGCACTCAAGATGGCACTCCACACACAATGAATAAAGTCCTCCTTATGCAAATAAGGACGACGACGTGACGAGGGTTGAATGTGTTTATTTCGCTTCTTGAGTGTTCGAAGTTTAGTTCATCTCGGTTGTATTTTTCGTCGGACGGTAACGGCATACACCGGGGAAGGTTCTTGAAATTCAATTAAATTTCTATTCGAAGGGCGATGCATAAGGATGAGGAATGCTTACAAATTTTTTTTTCCTGTCTAATGTCTATAGTGTCGCATTAGGGAAAGCATCGGGGTATATATGGCTGAATAGGAAGCAAATCTTTTGTGTGAGATTTTCTCTTTTAAATCGGATAAATGGATAACTTAACACCACTTCAATGAGGGGACATCTGTCCATTTCAGACGCAACTTCTTCCCGCCACCTATATATGAATGTTCTGCTAAGTCACTTGAGAGTTCATTCATTTATGCATTATTCAGTTGTCAATTCAAATGGCGACAAATTTAATTTTCTACTTCTTTGAGTGTGGAGGCGTGACACTGGGGAAGTAGTAATTTGCTTGGAATTGAGTTTCGATATGTTCGGATGGAAGGATTTTGAATAATACTTGCGCTGAAATATAGATGTTGGAGGCGTAAATTGGTGTCATCAGCTTTGAAGGGAGTGTCGTCATTTTTGAATTCGTTAAGCGTTGTAATAAATGTTTTGTCAATTTACGTTATGGTCGAGATGGGGATTGCAATCCAGAAATCGTCAAGTATGCATCCAACATTGTCAACGTTCAGACATTGGGAGTGGTAATTGTGTAACGAGAAGACGGAGCTACGAACCACCCAGATTTTTGATGCGCCTTAGTCCACCTAGGTTAGCCGCTATGGCATACCTACTATGCATTTACGTAGAAAACACGCCAACAACCAGTGCTAACACTTCAGTATCGCGACATTATCAAAGAGGTAGCCGCAACCTCCGAAGGCTACCACTACCAGTACCAGCCAAAGGAAGATATAATGATGAAGAATGGTAACAGCTGGTGCACATGTAAAGACGCTGCAGAGCGAAAAAGTCTAGAAACGAAAAGGTATCTATAAAAGTAGTGTGAAGATGATCATGCGTAAAAAAGGAGAGGAGTTATCCATAATCTTCCAACTCTAAGAGATCATAGATACTCGCATTGGGATCATGCGGAGGTTTTACAAGAAATCTAAGCAAAAAGCTACTGTCTTTGGCCGTAAGATTCTTCAAAACTAACTTACTCACTGATGTACTCTATTATCCGGGAACTTGTTGTTAGAGCAACATTCGGCTAACTGCGTCAAGTTTCACACTCAAAGTTGGGTTAGGTCTGCTTTTACCCTGCGAAGACTTATCGAACCATAGTGTTGGGGTATTCGCTCTTTATGTCCTAGTCATCTTAGGCGAATAATTCATAATTTTTTGAACAGATCAATATCGGCATGTGTCTTCTGGAGTTTGGAGTTAAAAGAAAAATAACGAAACGAACGCTTTACAAAATCGTATCCTTTCATATATGCCGCCGATTGATGCACGATAAGTTGGAACAAAAAGCTGATAGTGGGCTCCAGAAAAACATACAACCGCGATTTGATATCAAGATATTAATGTATAGTCCACACACCCAATCAACATCGACTACTTTGACCCAGCAAATGACTCCAACGAATGGAAAATAATTCATCGAATCCCACCCCACAGGTCAGAGTCGACAAAGAGGACCAAACCGCCCCGTTTCAAAGACCAATATATCGCGAATGCCATAGCGCTTGCTCCGAATAACTGGAGGAGCTTACTCCAGATGACAGAGGATGGACGTATGTATACTGTCTTAGACTATTCACTGGTCAAGAGCTCGTTCGGTAAACCAAGTAAGTCCTATATGCATAGCATCGAATATACGGTCCATTTTACCTTCTCATCGGCCTCATTATAGTTGTCAAAGGAATTTCTTCCACAAACCGCACGATGACATAAGTCAGAGTCTGTCACCACTAGATCACCTCCATAATATGCATCAGCAAATCTAAGGTGTGAAGTTGGCCACAAACTACGATATATTAACCAACATCTGTCCAAATTGAACTCTAAAGCAATGTGCTACCAACATAATATTAATATGTTGCTACCTCGTCGTCCAACTATCCACTGACAGGACAGCTTCTGTATACAAAGGATAACAAATTGCATTCGACACTCTAACCATATTTAATTCAAAAATTCCTCAAATAAGTTTTAAACATGCAAACGTTGTGACGAAATTAATTTCTCTCACCATCCCACATTATCATTGTCATCAGGATATAATACGAGTATCCATTTTCGTATGTCCATACATTTTGCAGAATGACTTTGTTGGCAGCCAGGACATAATCCTCTACTTCTCGTTTTTCTTCTTCTATTTTTTTTTTTTGAAATACCTCATCCAACTACATATATATCAAATGAAAGGAAGAATTTCCGGAATTTCAATTAGAATCAGTAGTTTCAAATAGAAAATATATGTCACTCAACAGTGACAGCTATAGACTGACACTTTGCCTTCGATAAGGCTTTTGTGAAATTTGCTGCCAAAATAATTTCAATATATTTTCAGTTTGTCTCTCAGTTTTCTGGTCACTTGCAATTGCCCCAGCCCCGCATATATGACCATTCAAAGTTTTCTAATAAAATTTCCTCGACCTGTTTTTGGCATGTCCCTATATAGCTTTGAAACATTTTTTTAATTGGAATCCAGGAGAGATTGTTAGCTCGCACATCCGATTTGAAGCTATAGAAAAAAATATATATATTTCCAAAGGAAACAAAGAGAAGGAATAATTCAATGCAATCAATTTGGGGGCCAGATTCGAGGGTTGGAGTCAGGTTTGTCCAAAATGAAAGACGAATAGCCGACTTGTGCATAGAGAGAATGGGTGTCATAATTTAATTTAAAAGTTTCCAAGCCCCCGGTCATGGTAGATGCTTTGATTTTCCTGTCACTCGTCATAGTAACTTGACGCGATAATGCTTATGAAGCGGGCCGCTTGTAATTTTTTACGATTTCATTTTGTTTGCTTTTATTTTTTTGTGACTTTTATGATTATGAATGGCGTGAGTTGGAAGGAAAAAAAAAACTGTTTAATTAATGAGGAGAAAAGGAGGGTGTCAGTTAATAACAAAATTTCGCCTTGGCTATACATAGATACAACTCAATGGTATTGGTTATATGTATCTTCTGAAAACGAAGCTTAAAGAAGGAAGAAATTCGCCAAAACTTATGGTGGGTGAAATGCATCTTTGGAAAAATACTTTCAATACCTAAACCTACTGAAAAAGCATTTTTATTTTTTTTTTTGTATTTTTTGTATTTTTATTGATATTCATCTCAAAAAACGTTTACAATGTTTGGTTTTTATATCTGCAAAAAGCCTTATGGGCTTGTCTGCAGAAGACTATGTACAAAAGTGTATAGTTTTTGATGATTGAGTTCTATTTTTTTTTTTGTAATTTACCTAATAGATTTTTAATTTTTAATTTTTACATTTTTTTTTTTTTTTTTTTTTGTATGTATCTTCATTTAAATAAAATTGTTTAACCTTTTTAAGCAATACTGTTTTTGGAAAATCTCTAAATTCAGTAGGAATATTATTGAATACTGTTGGTACTACAACGTCGTATCTCCTTCGCCCATATTCGTTCCAGTATCTTGCGATCTCATATTGCCGTTGATGACTTCTTCTCGTATTTACAACACGTTGGGTATGAATCTTGTATGTATGATCGTCATGAAAGTTTGATATAATTTCTAAGTTGTATATTTGCAGTATGTTAAGTAGTCGTGTGTCCTTGTCGATTTGCCGCCTGTTGTAATGTTGTCCTAATGTAGCCCGATATATAATTTTTTGTAATTTGAGGTGTATGTTCTTAAGTCCAGTAAGTTGCGGTGCATTTCCCCACGCAAGTATGCCATACCTTAGATGGGACTCTACCAGTCCAAAGTAGCTTTGCCTTAAAACCTCTGCTGGGCAATGATAGCTAAGGTGGAAAAGAGCGTACGCACTCTGCCGTAGTTTCATGATCAGCGCCTTGATGTGATAACTCCATTTAAGATTGTAATCAAGTATAACTCCACGGTATTTATAAGTTGATACGTTTTCAATTGTAGCTGAGCAGTTGTCCTCCCTTTGTAGATGATGTTGGTCTTGTGATCTATGCAAACATTGAATTTCGTGAATTTCATAATGTGTGGAGGACGAATATGCATGACTTTAGTTTTTTGGACATTTATTACAAGGCCGTGGTCATGGCACCATGCTGTAACAGCATCAAATTCTTTTTGTATTATTGCCTCTGCTATCTCTACGCTTCTATGACTTACTACAATTGCTGTGTCATCAACGTATGCATATCCCGTGCTTTGTCTAAGAACTGAGAGTAGGTCATTTATATAAGTTATGAAAAGCAGTGGGCCTAATTTGGAACCTTGAGGAACTCCATAAACAATTTTTTCTTCTACACTATAATTGTCCATGATTTTTACCTTAAACTTTCTTCCTTGAAGGTAGCTTTCAAACCATATCAATATGGGTCCTCGTACGGGTATGGTTTGTTTCGTCATTTTTATCTCGTTTTTTAGTTGTTTCGTTTTAGTCGTTTCGCATTTTGTTGCTTCAGCATTTTTATTAATATGTTTTTTAATTATCTGGTTTATATTTGTTTCGAAAAAAAATAATTCAGTTTTTTACTTAGTTCGTTTTAAGCTCATTTCGCCTTTTATTGTTTAGTTTTTCGATTATTTCGGTTTTTGTTTATTTCGATTTCAATTATTTCGCCATCATTTGTTTGGTTTTTTTTTTTGGATGTAAAGAGCCTAAGGGCATTCAAATTCGGGGGTAAACAGTAAGATGCGTATGGGGGGGCATGCTGCCCCCTGCAACCCCCCTGCTTGTGGTCACTGTAGGATTTGGAGTAGGTACAAGGTTGGGTATATGCAAAGTTTATATTATGTTGTTTGCTAATTTTACCGCCAAAAACTACGAAAACTAATTTCGAAAAGAAATCCACACGCCAAAACAATAGATTCTAATAAAAATAAAATGCGAAATAAACCATTAGTGAGATAACATTGACCTAAATAACTCATTGCACTTTTAACGAAAATGCAAAACGAGTAAAAAGCGAAAGAAAGAAATGCGAAATTATTGTAGGGCGAAGTGATTGAAAAACAAAGTAAAACAAAAACAAACTACGATATTACGAAGTAAACAGAAATAATTGTAAGAAAAGCGAAACAACAAAATGCGAAGTAAAAAAAACAAAACAATAGGCACCCGTCCTCGTACACCTACTTTTTCCAGCTGTTTTATTATATTTGCATGACTTAGGGTGTCAAACGCTTTCTTAAAGTCAATAAATACGACTATTGAGTTCTGATTTTTATCAAGACTTGAATATAATTTGTTTGTGAAGTCTCCAAGCAAACGGTTTATACTATAATTTTTTCGGAACCCGAACTGGTTATTTTCCAACAGTTTGTATTTTTCCAAATATGTGTACAGTCTTTTAGAAACCACTTCTTCAAGCACTTTATCTATCGATGAAAGGATGGAGATTGGCCTATAGTTTACTATTTCGTCTTTCCTTCCACCTTTATGTATAGGGCGCACTATTGACGTTTTCAGCAGCTTAGGAACTGATGACTGCAAAAGACTCATATAGTTGCCACTTAGGGAATAGAACTAATTTCGTCAAATATTTCGGTGTCTTTATTTTAGTCAGAGGATAGAGGTTAGAGGAAAACATGAAAGGTACACTACAGCCTAAACGGTTTGATGGATATGTTTTAAAAAGTTGTGGCTGGGATTTGCTGGGTCACGCCGACGCCACACTACGCCGTGAAGTCGGAATTTTTATGTTAGCTCTTAAATAAAAGGTACTTGTAACAAATGATAATTTTATAAGAGAGCAAGTTACTAGCGACCTAGTCGTGCATAATTTTAAGACAAAGCTTGTTTTTCGGGTGATGCCAAGCGGACCAACGACAAAAGTGGTTGCTATACCTAGGCCTACCTATGTAAAAAGTTAGTATATTGCAATTGGGCATCGGTACTCCGGTTAGTGAAACTGGAAATGGGTTTCAGAAAGGGTTCCATCGTGCTTATGTGTGAGTCCTTATGACAAAGCTTAGGTTAGGTTAGGTTTACGGGTTGGTGAAGCTGAATAGCCTCTTTTTCACCCCACTCAGGTCATCGTGGACCCATTGTGATACCCTTCGATGGGGTTAACCGTGTTGTATTGGCTTTATTTCATCTTTCCCGTGGTTGCCCGACTTTGTCCAGCCATCTCGTTGTCATCAGAAACCTGTAAAGATTAGATATTGAGACAATAGAGAGTTCTTGGATTTCCTGGAAGTAGTAACTTACAAGTGATCTGTTTCTCAAGTGACAGAGACTTGGGCAGTGACAGCGAAAGTCTAGGTCCATTGCAGAACCTTTTCTTGTCAGTTCGTCAACCCTCTCATTGCAGGTCATGTCCCTGTCCAGGAACCAGCAGAGAATCGTATTATGCTTCCAACTAGGAGCCTTGAACTCTTCGCGACAGCGGCGAACTAGTTCGGATTTTATCTTATTAGTAGATATTGCTTTGATAGCCGCCTGGTTGTCAATAAATATGGTAATATCATTCCGTGGTATTGCCATTATTGATACCATGCTTGCCACTTCCGCGACAAAGCTTGGTTCCTCTTAAAAAAAATTAGAATATTGACAGAAATCAATTTCTGTTGAGAAGTCAGTTCCCCCCGATGGGGGCTCCTATTCGGATAGTTATGAAATTTCCTACATGCTAACAAGATTCATTTGATGCAAAAATTGAAGTGTCGTCTTAGCTATAAATTCGGTTTATTGAGGTTGAACATTCTTTTCAGCGACGCGACGAGATTATTTTTTAGCTAGTTGCCTAGGCAAATAAGTAGCAGCAGCATAGCCAAAGCTTGGAGAGTCCACATGAGTCTCAGCGGAATCTAGAGCGCATCCTTTTAGGTGTTACATAGTCCCTAGAGACTCATTTGAAAATCATAGAAGAGAGCGTGTGTGCAACTACTGTCAATGACAAGTGCTACTGGCCAAGTTGCTGCAACCGGATATTTATTTCCAATTTTACAGATTTGAAAGACATTTGGATGACTACTCCACAAGTCGAAGATCAGTATTTTTTGACAAGGTGATTGTGCGCGGAATTCCCATTAAGCCCTATGTAGGTAATTGGGTGCTCTTGTGGCGGCTGCCACAGCTACACGTAGACCGGCAGTTGGGTCCATTGTGTCCATATTAAGCCCTATACGATGCTTGTATATAGATGATAGTGGACGAAGTACATTAAATAAGGTGCCGCGGAGAATAGCAAAGCAACTAAGGCAACTATAACGATAGTTAGCTATAAACACCGGGTTAACTTGCGACTCTTGTTGGTTGAGAATTGATCTCATCAAGAAGATTCATTTTTTTTTTGGTTTACATAGAAAAAGCATAAAATGTGCCTAAACCTTAGGACCATCTCTATAATGTTTCCAATTAACTTTTAACAACCTAAAGTAGGCAGCTCCCCATTTAGTTAATAAATTTGCTGTTCGCAACCCCTGGCCGTTGGCATCAATCAATTGCATCATTAGGAGACCAAATCTCCAATCAACTAAATATCCTATGTAAATACTCCCAAAAAACATCCAACCCACTGAAGCTCCAAAATGAGGTCGTCCCTTTTCAGATTCAATCCAATGTCCACAATAGTTTAAAATAAACACCCCAGGGGAGTTATAGAGAAATAGCTCATTTGTCCGAGTGGGGACATGGCATATAGTTGTTCGTTATGATGACCACGTTAAGCTCACAAACAACAGCATCACAGAAACAACAATTCGAGATAAAAGGACGACAAAAATTAATTTATTTTCACCGTGCGGTTGAAGCTCCCACAGATTTATGTTATTTTTATTCATAGTCATATCAGGCAACGTCGACCTGCCCTCGGGACTGTTTACGTTGGTTCCAAAAACCAGGCCCATTACAGTGTACTCCTAGTGGTTACTTTATAAAATGAAAACATTCAACCCCAAAAGCCCCATTGCAGGGATTGTTGTCATTGAGTCGGTTGCCTTTTGTGTTGGTCCTTTGTGGTGCATTCTGTGTCCATCGTTAGTGGCTGCGCTAATAACGTTTTTCGTGATTGCATGAGATACGTATAATATCCCGAAGCATCGGAGAGATAAACATAATTTAACACTCAGAAGGTCATGGAGACAGCTTGCGTGCAACAGCCAGCGGTTGTAGGGATGGTGGTCAATTGGTAGTTATAATATTTTAATGGCGTGTTTTGGTTGGGCCATTCCGAGTAAACTGCTCTAAAATTTGGCAAGTGGTTGGTTGGTTTTTTGCAAACATAAAGTCGATGCATCCCAAATAGTGAAACGATTCTAACTCCCACCCCTTGGTGGGAATAAATAATTGAAATAAATGCCTTCAATGCCAGGAAGTCAACGAATGAGTTCGATGAACACACGCAATAATCATAAATCATAGATCCTTGACTAATTGATACAAATTGATATTTACTCTCGACTCTAGTTATTGTTGGCAAGCTACATGCAACTGCTGATGGCATCCTTAGTCCTTTGTCTGCTGAAATGGAAAGTGATGGCTTTGCTTTCTGTGAAAGGCGTATGCAAATGATTTGCAAATATGCAGTCGGCTTATAGGAGGTGAAGTGTACTCAGGGCGAAGTGCTATCTATGCAAAACATGTAACTTACCTTGCATAGGCCGACTTCATAGAGATACTGTTTCTGAACTGGCAATCTTTCAGGAGCCATTTTGGAGTTCTATGCTGAGAATATTTACCAAAGTGAATTCATATCAATATATGAATGGTCCATGGCTGATGGTTAGGTTACCTTGGTTATGATTGCTTGGAAAAAAAAAAAAAACACTGACTGCCCAGTGCAAATATGCACATGCTCTTGACTACAGTTATACAGTAGCCCCACTTTGGTAGTCAACCATTTGCTGTTTCAACAAAGTGGCCTGGCGACTGTGGAGGGATGAGATTGCTCACGTCAGACGTCCATAGTCAAATATTTTGTGTCACAAGGGGCTTAAAAAATATTTGTAGATCGTTTTGGCTTAAAGTAATGTTTCAAGGATCGGCTATTTTGATTTGAAACATTTTTCAAACGGGAAGTCCACTTATGTATCCACTTGTGCTACGTAAGACTGACTCTGTGTAGTTACCTACAAGATTTGTGTTAAATGGTAGCACAAGCTCCATCATGAAACATATCTGACCCCTGCTGGATCTCAAGCGCTTCAACAATCTTGTTCACTAAAAAGATCCAGCACATTAGTAGGTGTCATTACGGGACACTGCATTATTGCCACCTCTCAGGTTGGGCCTCCCTGCCAACAATTTCTGTAGAAGCTTCATGGACGAGGTGGAGGAAGAGACTGTTCTCCACCTCCTGTGCATGTGCACAGCCCTCTCAGCTCATAGAAAACTATATCTCGGAGAATACTTCTTTGACAATCTCGCAAATACAAGCATAAGTTGCCTCCAACGCTTCATTCTCAGCTTCTGTTGGTTCAGCGGGTAGTTGTGAGATCATTAGATCCAGTGGTATCACAATGGGCCTCCTCTGGCCTAAGTGAGGCTGCACACCCTAACCTAACATAACGTAGGGTGATGTGAATATTCATTCAAAAACAAATATTCTTTAAAAGTGCCTCGTTTAAGGACTTGACGTTGACACTTTTTGGGTTAAGTACTTAGGCTAAAAAAAAGTAACCGCGTTTAGGAGTCATAAAATTCCTGAGTATTTCGACTCGAAAATTATTTTTTTGTCATAAACTGGACGGTGCCTACGTTTGACTGGAATTGAGAAGCCTGGTTCTATTTAAATTGGACACAAGAGTGCAATTAAAGCCCCCATTTCATAAAAGAACACAACAATTCCCACATTGAAGTAATGTAACTGCCCGAAAGCTACGGAATAAATATGCGCACTCCTCTCTGATTATATTATTTGCCTGCACACAGTAACATAAGTAAGGCGAATCCAAGCTCATTAGTCCCAATGTGCACCTGTTCACATCTAATTTTCCAGAATTATCCGACTTAAAAGTTACCTGCACTTACACCTCAACAAGGTGGATAACAATTATCCAAAATGCGCGCACCCAATGAGTCCACAGTCCACTCTACCAAAAACAGGGACAGCCTGACTAACCCCCATCCGTATGTTAGCAAGGAACACTTTTCATAAATTCACATGTAAGCAATTCCTGGCCCAGAACGTGTGTAAAATTCTAATCAGATTCCATTAGCTGATGTCCTTTGCAAAGTTCCCAGCATTATGACCAGTCTAGAGAAGTGGTGGATACTCATTCCATTATACGAAGGGGTGCAGGCAGACGGGTGGATGCAATCACATTTAAAAAGGATCAGGTTCTGTTATACAATTAAAATGGAATTACATTTAATAGAGTTCCATGTAATAGTGTAGAGGGAAATTCTGTGCGAGTCGTAGGTAGTATGGTCCTCATTATGAAAGCAGTCGTCTCGATTTGTTTAGAATTCAACAATGTTATTGGGCGCACGGGTGATTCTGGGCGGTCGGGGGTAGTTGCCTTTGGGGAGCAGCCATTTATGAGTTGTAGAAATAATTTTAATTAAATTCTCTGGCAAAATAGAGGGGCAAGGTGTGGATCAAATTCGAATGTGTTAGGTAACGTAAATGAGGTTACAGTTTTGTTTCAGAATATATACAGACAGTGTGGAGTGGGTGGCTTATGAAGTCCTTATACAATAGCCTTCTGCAGGTGACAAGTTAGTAATTTCTCCAAAGGGATTGTTTTCGGACGACATTATTGAATTTATAAGGCGGATGAGTGTGGGCGGTAGTTATTACCAGCCCTGAAGGCATATTTGTGTATATGTGACGACTTTGGTGTGGGACTTATGCAACTGTTGCATTTGTGTGCGGAAATGTTCATTTTACTTGACAGGGTTTGATAATGGTGTGTGCACATGATTGGGTGGCCTATTGAAACTACTGACAGATTGTAGATGTGAGCTATATCAAAGAAAGGAACTTGTGAACTGGATATGTTTTAAGAAAACATATTTCCAAACATCTCATGTGTCTCGATGCAAGTCTATAGTATAACCATTGTTAATTTAATATAACAATAATTATTCATTTCCCCAGATTATCTGTCTAACAAGAGTGGTAAGCCTCTTACCAATTTAACTTTATACGACTACCGGACTTAACCAATTGTAAGGGTTACTCAAATTATGTTCGTTATAGTTTCCTGTATCAAGGTATCAATCGAACATAATGCATTTATCAGTTGTTCAAAGTCGGCTTAAGGGCAGATGATTTCTGTGTACACATAATATTCGCTGAGGGTAGAATTAGAAAGAAAGTATAAAGCCAAATGGATGACGTCTCTCTTTTAAAACCACTGGGCCTGTTGTTGAAAATGCTGATAAAGCGCTGACAGATATCATATGAAACCAGGCACATATATTCAAAAAAAAAAAAAAAGAAACAAACAAAACTACCACAAGGTTTATAACGCCTTTTTTTGTTAGAGGAGGACCGATTAATAATCAGATATTGTACTGCTTCACTTGTTCTACCGACGGATAGAAAGTTCGCGATATTACCTACCTACGTTTGCCTGCTAAAATATCTTACAATATTGTCTTACCACACTTTTTCTACTTTGTTTTTGCGCTGTTAATATTCTCTGCTAAAGCTTTTGCTGCTATTCTGTTTTTACTCTGTTATTCCTCTGTAAATCATATGCTTACTGCTTATGCTCTGCTATTAATGTGGTATTGGTATATGATTTGTTATACATCTCAGTTTAAGTTTTGCTACTGTTCTGATGTCACTTTGAGCTTTTCGGAATATTTGCCTGCTACTATGATATTATTCTGCTAATAACATGCAACAGTTCTGTCTCTGATATAATACGAATTTGCTACTGCTCAGTCATATTTCTGCAAATAATGCAGGTGGTAGGTACTACTGTATTTAGGATACTTTGATAATATTTCTATTGAGTCACTATATTTTGCTACAGTTCTTCTTCTCCTCTGTTATTGCTCTGTCATTCTCCTCCACTAAACTGCTGTTGGACTGCTTCTATAATCTCCCTGTATTTTTGGGGCTAGTTTGCTTCTAGAAGTCTATTAATCATTTAGTATGAAGTTACAAAATTTGTGTTATTGATTGATTGATGGATATGAGGTTGATCACAACGTTTTTGTTGCTAAAATGGTTTTCTACTGTACAACTAGTGCAGTCCTACTAATTACTCTGCTATCGCTTTGTTTTGTTTACTTAATTTGTTTTAAGTTTTATTCTTTCGGAAATATGTCCCCAAAAATTGAGTCTCACAGTTTCATAGTTTCCCTGACAGGTAGCAAGCGAATTGACATCCCAGCGGATCTGGAGTGTATATGTATTGCCGGTGAGTGATGCGTATTAGTTGTCTGTCTCGCTGTGTGCACTTATGTGTCATTTCCCAGCGTAATTTCGTTCAGTTCCTTGAAGAATTTGCAACGAAAACGCTTACGGAAAAGAAATAGTTCAGAAACTCTGTTATTGCTCTGCTAATAACAGCTATGATTCTGATTTGACTGGATTTTGCTACTGCTCAGCAGCAGTTCTGAAAATAGTCTGGCGCTTTACAGATATTGCTTTCCCAGTACTTTACCACATAATAGCTTCTCTATCCTGGTACATCAATACCTACTGCCCTGCTTCTACTCTGTTATTGCTCTGCTAATGATCTCCTACTGTTCCTGTACTGATGTGGCACTTCCTTGCGCTGCCAATGAACAGCAAATTCTCTGTCTTACTATGCCAATACTAGTCATATAGCTATAAGAGGCGGTCCCATATGAATGCAGCGATTTCTGATTTGTCTGTTTTAGCTTTACAAGTGCAATGGCAAGGAGTTATGCAACTCTTATATGTATCTGTGTACCATTTAGTTTTGTCATTTTAAATTATGAAGAAATTGGATCATTCACTACTAACTACACTATACCATTTCTAATTTAGCCAACTTTGCATTGATTGCTTTACTTATAGTACCCCAACAACTACACATACTATCCACTCTCGTAGAACGTGCTTGATGAAACTTTAATCAAAACGAACCAATATCATTCCATTTCGAATATTCCCTATCTGACTGACCCCATCCTTCTGACGGATGCTGAAATATAAGAGTATTCCCAACAAACGGCATCCACTTATACTTATATCTACTGATCAACGATGCACATAGGCACAAAGCCCAAACGAGCCATCGTCCAATGGACTTCATTTGCATCTCAAAACCATCATCGAGAAGATTTTCTAATGCACATTTCGTGAGGTTCACATTGAGAATCAACTAGCAACAACCTACTAGCACTTTGACGTGATCCGATCTGGCTCTCGTAAGTAATTTTCCGAAAATTGTAATACGAGGATTTCCTCATCGAATTTCCTTCTTCGGGACGAGTTCGTTTGTTTATATTTGAGTAGAGTGCACTCGGTTGCAATATCTGAGGATAATATTGAATATTGCCACTTGAAGGCCAACTCTTAATCAATTTACAGTTCGATTACTGACGGTTGCGTTGGTAACCTTACCAATTTTACTATCGCACAAGTACATCAATAGTCTAGGTACGAGTTCGAGTATCTTTGGGGAATACTGATGCTGAACGTGTTGTTATTTGAGTGCAAGATGATGACGATAAGCTGAACTCTTCGATGAACATCGTTTAAATTGAGAACATCCACTTGAAATTGGATATTCTTCTTGAAGCTGAATATTTAATAAAGGATTCCTTCGATTGATTGCTTCGTTAAGGATTGTGGTATGTTTGAGCAATAAATAATGTATAGACTGTAATTGATATTGTTTTATGGCACGGACTCAGGGAATTTGTTGTTGAAAATGGAATAATACTATACTGCAAATTTCTGGATAAAATATCTTTGAATATTAATACCTGTAAGGAGTTGTGAACACTTGCTTGATGACATGCATTCAAAAAGGGATTATGTTTCGTCGTGCTTGACCAAAATTTGTAGATAGGACTACAAAAAATGAGGTAGCATTGAGAGCAATTTTATAAATTGCAATATTTTTAAGTTCGTGGATATTATCCTCAACCAACAAGCCACCTATTTGCTTTCAGTTATGCATACCAATTTAGTTGAAATCGCTTTTTGATTGTGTGCTTCTAGGACTAACTCTCTTGCGTCGTTCACGGTTGACCCTCAGAGCTGGACTCCAAGACTCGTCAGGCTGGTGCGATGTAGTCCATACACTTCACGTGGCCCATCCATCTCAGCCATTTATTTTAACCTTTTGGACGTCAAACTTCCATAACTCGAACTTCTATAAGTCGAATTTCTCTATTACTCGAAGTTTTATTGAGAACTCTGCGTTTTCAACTTTTCAACTTTTGGCCTCCATAACTCGAAGTTTCTATAACTCGAATTTATTTTCTTTCATTTTGAGAGTTCGACTTATGGAAGTTCCACGTATATGTCTACGGTGCTGGCTACACAAGGGAACTGTAGACCTATACCTATTTCTGTACTGCTTGCACAAATACTTTAAGAAAAGTCTTTCAGGCTTTTAATGTCGTTTTTGAGCAAAAAATCTTGACATGTAGCAAAAACTAGACAGAAAATTGCTTCTTTTCCTTGTTTTTAAAACTTCTGCAGAGGTCGTAGAAAGCTTTGTAACATTCTTACCTGAGATGCAGTATCCTTGTTAAGCGGTTGGGACTGCTTCTAAGGAGTAGGTGGCTGAAAATCGAGAGTTATGGACGGTCGACAGTGTGATGCAAGGCTACGAACAAGAAAACGAAAATTAGCGGTGCTTCAAGGAGTCGAAAAGGAATTAAAGCGGATTTTTAAGCGTTTGGTTTTTAAAAATGAAAAGAAAACAACGAATATTTGCAAAATTGAGTGATATTCCGAATGGACCAATTGAGGCCGTCTTGGAAGACAGCCTAACTCAGGTTATTGGTGAGATACCAGTCGATATGTTGGAAAAAGTATGACAAAATTGGACATTCCGAATGGACCACTTGAGGCGTAGTCGCGAGCAACATTTACATACGAAATAATATTCAAAAATAATTCGGAATATCCAATTTTGGCATACTATTTCCAACATATCCTCTGGTATCTCACCAATAACCTGAGTTAGGCTGTCTTCCAAAACGGCAATAGTTGCTGACATATCCTTATAGACGAGAGACTTCACATATCCCCCCAAAAATTAGTCCAGCGGCGTCAAATCGCACGATATAGGCGGCCAAGTCACAGGGTCAAAACAGAAGATAAATTGTATTTATGTCCATGGATTCGTGAGCTGTGTAGCATGCCGCCCCGTCCTGTTGAAATCACATGTCGACCAGAGCTCTTCCATTTTGTCCGAAATCATCGAACGATATAGCGAGCACTATTGACCCTAACATTGTTGCCATCGTCATCTTTGAAGAAATACGGCCCAATACCCATCGGCCCAATAATCCCATCGGCCCATAAACCACACCAAATGGTACATTTTCGTGGATGCATTATCACTTATTGCAATGCTTCTGGTTGCTCAGTAGATCTTGAATAACCTGCTAAGTAGGACGATTACGACGACCATAAAATGGACGCAGTGCTCTAAACACACTTTTTACTGAGCACGATTTTTGGTAATATCCGTAAGTCTATTTCATTTCATGTTGAAATGGCAATGCTAACTGAGCATTTTTTTACTTTGACACGTGTCACGAATCACGCGTGAACTGTCAAAAAATCTGCCTGAAAAATCAAACAGCAAAAAATTTACCCTTTATATATGTTCGGTATCCACCGAATCTACGCATCAAGCATCTTGGCTTTCGTTTCCCCCGCACATCATTTGGCTAACGGTCATCAGCTGCATGACCCACATCCACATTCACTATTATCAGCACATTTCTACGATCGGGCGGCCACAAGCACAGCCAGCCATCAGACACCCACATAACTTTGGGTTAATCACCGCCGCTGCTAATGGAGCAGCAATAACATACATATCGTATCACTGATATGGGACCCGACGACGATTCGCTGCATGGATTCCAATCGTCGTCTAATCATCGCCTCGTCACTGACTCGGACACCTGATACGCAGTGCGAGTCGTAATCTATTCACTGGCGAATAAATACGACCATGGCAATGGCACTGGAGCCATAATATCAACATACATTTGGCACTACAGATAAGAAATGGATCGTCGTACTCTACTGATGGTGCTGGCTGGCGTGGGAACGATCGTCATCGTGGCTAAATGGATCTCAAAGGCATGGGCATGGTACCAGCTATTGGACTCTGTTGGCGTATGGTGTTTCGCCTGACGCAGCAACTTAGTGGCTTGGCTGCGTTCTTGGACTCTGATGGGGAGTCGACGGCAATGGGCCGACGCAGTCATCTGGTCACAGTCTTCTGGCGATAGTCTTCCGCGACGATACGAATCAATAAAGTACCTTGTAAATTGGACATTCTGTTAGTTTTCTATTTTTTGCTTTCTTTCTGGGTGCAAGTTTCTTCCGTTCCCCTTTAATCGTTCCATATACTCGGACGTAATATTCCCGAACAATATACTTATTCGAAGGCACAAGGCAGTAACTTGCTGCGAACAGCACACTTATCTGGGCTACTTCAAGGATTCCAGAGTTGGATAGTGAGCTATCTTAAGAGAGTTACTGCTGGACATCCAATATAGACGGAAGAAATTCCATCTTGGTCAACTTCGACACTTCCACATTTTGTATGGTGTATTATAACCGGTAAGCGATGCGATGAGAAGGTTTTATGAAATTGCAAATCTACTTATACGAGTGAAAAATATTTGAAGGAAAGGGTTTTGACCATAATCCTCCGTTGAGCTGGACCTGAATATGTCTACACGACTACCGGATTCAGGCAGTGTATTCTAGTTTCTAGCCTAATCAGAGTTTACTTAAGGCGACGGAGCTAAAGCGGATCGGATGAGATCAATCTCTATAAGGGATATTGCAATATTAATATGTAGTATGTATCCTAACTTGAATTAGAGTCCACAAGCATCCATTCTGAAATACCTACCAATGAGCTGTCGAAAAATGCTCAAGATGAGGATGTGTGGTATACTAGAACACTGTGGTATATAGTGTGAAGGGCAAGCTTATACAAGGTGGCGAGAGGTGAAAGGTAACTATAAAAGGTAGTAACAGTTTGAACTTCAAACCCCTCTAAACCTCTGTGCGTAGAAAAGGACATTATTAAGAAAAATATGATACAGCTCACATACTGAATATCATGAAACTTTGTTAGTCAAACTAAACTGAGTAGAAATCAACAGAGAACATGGTGACCACCATCACTGTTCAGCGTTGAATTAAAGTGCTCATATACCTTATTTAGCCTATCCTAGGCAGGTATATGTTGGAATTCCAAAAGAATATATTTGTGGAATAATTCCACTTTGGATTGTTTTTTTTTTGGGTTGGAATGTGGATCGCGGATTATATCCGCATATTTTCCTTCTGCTTCTGCTTGAGGCAAAATTATATTTGAGTACTTTTGGATTTCGGTGCGTAGAATGCAAAATGTGTTTCGATTGCAATTATATCAGGTAAGGATTTATTATGCTGAGTGATTGTGGCTGGGGTATGCTCTCGCTCATCAATCTCACTTGTGTATTTTTTGTTTGGCATTTAAAAGGCCCTATAATTCTGAAATTCATTTGACTGATCCCAATACCTCTAATTGTAGCCTTTAAAACTTATTTTTTTTATTACTTTCGTTAGAAAAAGGTAACTTATACGTATTCTGGGAAATATACATAGAATATTCGAATTTCAGTGTCGAAGATGGATCTAAATCATTCAACAATTTGTATGTTTAGGCTGCAATCATAAAGAAACCTGGGCTGAAAATATGTTTACTATGTGAACCACTCATACAGATACAAATAAATATGTTTGCTTCAAGGGGTGGTTGAGTGTCAAGTTGTATGAAAAGGCTTCTCCATTCTGCACACTTGTGACAACATATGTCTTTAAGTATATTATATAGTCTTTCTGATGGTAAGATCGCAATTAACTTCCAATTCCCTTTGCTATTACTATTCATTCGGCCTCATAGTTTTCAACTCCTATACCCTGATCAGAAGGCATCGCTAGTTTATTTGATTTCCGAAAAGCTTCGTACATTAGACATGAGTTCAAATTTACCAACTACATCAATGTTATGAATCTACGTCTCCCCTATCACATTTAATTCATCATTCGAATCCTATCTTAAGGACGTACACCAGTGCATTGAGATTAAGTCATACCTTTGGCATAACACTTATGTCATCGTCATCATCACGTATGGTGACTTAATGCACCTCCAATTCAGAGAGTAAGGACTGCATATATACGCTCCAGGTAAACATAGAAAATGCAATGTCAATAGAAATCCAATCAAGTTAGTTTGCCAGAAGACAACAGGATCCATTAAAACTTTGGGTGATTGTTTTAAAGTGCCTTTGCGCAAAATGCACACGGGAATTGCCTTTATGGCTATACCACCCGCACATGTACCTGCCGCTAGTACTGGTTTCGGGTGGAAGAGCGCTCCCAAAGCAATTAAAGTTTTCACAAACGGAAGAGAGATGCCTTTGAAGATAGCTTCTGCTTAGTGGCGGCGAGGAAGTCCAAGCATAATATGAATGGTGTCGTCGAGTAGGTGATGTGCTGATGTGATGCTGATGATGCATTTTGCACTCTCTATTCAAGGATCATAGCCATGGCGACACAGAGTGGCTTTTGAGTTTTTATTTCGCCTTTGACGCGTTTGTGAGATTAGATATCTCAACGTTGACAAGGAGTGGGTGGTGTTCTTTTTTTTTTTATCCCTTTCGACTAACTGCAAGACATGAATTTTTGCAAAAATTGATTAGTGGGCAATCCATTTATCAACACCTTTATACAAAAGCAAGCTATACAGCGGCACCTCTCCCACACGAACTGCGAAAATTATTATACCTCAACGAAAATATGCTCCGCTATTGGATTTTCAAATACGGCTGCTAGGTGCTGTCAATTGCCATAATTTGCTGCGCCAAGCGCGGTGCCCAACATACAAAGAAATCCAATTTGAAGTTAAAAGCGAAAAAAAAAGAAAAAAAATCTTTCCGACTCGGCACAGACGGTACCTGATGGCATGAGTGTTGTATATATATCCTTGGTAAAGTGTCAAAAATCCCGTTCTCATACAACTGAAATTAATTTCATGCACCGTAGAACTTAAATTGAAAATAATTGTTTGAAACTTCAACCGAGTGTATAATGGCTTAACTGCTGTTGGTAGATATGGTGTAGATTGGTTCATACATGGTTCAGAGTTCAGAATACCGCAGTGGGAATGAAATCTGGAAATTAATTTTATTTTCTTTTGAAACAAAGGTAAATTTGCAAAAGAATTGTTATTGTAATCCGGATTTAAGAAACAATAATTTTGCAATATTGTATAGGTGGTGGATATGGACGTCTTCTACTTCTATATTTAGCTTTTTCGTTCAGCTTTTGTTCCCTTGCAGTCGAAACAAATTCTAATCGCAAAGATAGATCGATGCATCTACGCATGGTCCGAAGAGGGCGACCTCTGTCAGGATCTAATATGTCTGCAATATCTAAGTATACACAAAATAATACTATGTCCAACACGACGGGAATGTGGAAGTGGATGCGAGAGGATAGAGTCTTAAAGAAAGAGAGGATAACGGATAACCCTGTATTATTTACAATAACGAACAACTCAAACTTGAACATACTCGAGTATTTTGTCGCGTTAAGTCATAAAAATCAGACTAAGTCTATGGGAAATATTTTAGTTCCAGGAAAGGTTTTAAGTTTAGGTATATCTTTAAATTGCTGTCGCGGAGCTTGCAATTTCGTAACAATCAGATGTCATAGGACGTATTTATGTAGAATTTTTCTGTTACAAGACTTTTTTTTTATAATTTCTTGGTTTCTTACACGAAATCATCCACTTAGTATACCTACTTATGATGACAGCATACAGAGATGAGCAGTTCGACTAATCGATCCTTCACTATAACTAGCTTTCTGCGACTACAATCTCTATCTGCAAGCATCTCAGCTCAGTGCGCTGTTAAAGCGTCTCTTTCCGGAGAAAAATGTTTAAAAAATTCAAACCTTCCACTTCTTGGAAATACCCTGCGGCGGATTATGTATACGGGGATGTTTTCTGGAACTAGCGAGAGGCAAAGCTATCTTATCTAATTTTGTATTTTTGTTAATATGGATGTTTCAAGGTTTCTTATGATTGGCGAAACTATATTCCAAACGCGATTGTAATAAGTCAGAACGGGATTGCATATGCCATTTCTCAGTAGTACCAACAAATGACAGACTTACAAATGTCATACATACAACCCCAGTACACTGTTAAACGATCTTTTAAAAGAATGGTAAGAAAATAGACTATCGGGAGAATAAAGATGGTGATGATGATTTTATTGAAAGAGTCAAAACATTGACAGAAATTAGCTTGGTGAATTTAGGGGCTGACTAGCGATTCTTGATACTATTGCCACTGTTCTTAAAAAAATTTACAGAAAGTTTATGTTGCTCCATTGAATTGTAAAAGAGCGATAAGTCGTTTCTCATTAGTGACATTATATAGCCATTTAATTGGGGTTTACGAGATTGACAATACAACTCACTCCTCGAAATGAAAAGCTATGAAAGTTTTGTGGGGACTATACTTTTATTTTAGTTACTAAACTCCGCTCGTATTGACATAATACACAAAGAAAATGAATTAAGCTACTTGATAATTGTTAATTTGTGGTTAAATCCATAAATCAATCAAAATTAAAAGATCTGAAAATACCATTTAGTTGTGGCAGGTATAGTGCTGCAGTTCCAAAATTTTAGAAAAACTTAAAAATTTGCTGTTTATGATGCAAAGATAACAAGAGATTCCACATTTGTAAACAAAAAACTAGAAGAAACGACAGCACTGAGTGCTGACAGAGCTATTCTGTCAGCAGTTTTGCTGAAAACGCTGAATGTTGCAAAAGGTGTGTCTGCTTCAACAACCCAACGATTAGAAGTCGTTAACGTTTTCATGAAAAACCACTTCAAACAACTCGTTTTGAAAACTTCAATATGTGTGGGAAAACTTGTGTTTTCAATTAAGTTTTCGAGTGTTTTCGCGAATACCGAGTTTTCGCCTCAGTGTGAATAGGGTTTACATAGATTTAGGAAAGTTATCTGTAGAACACTATAGTCATGTTGTTATTTCTTGCCACCTGCTGAAACTATTTAATGTGTTTGGAACGTTCGAAAATACTGATGATGATGACATACAAGAATGGATCAGATAAAATTTCACAATCTCTCTGCCAGAGGAGGTTAGGTCTCCATTTGGTTTTAGAAGATGGAAATTTGTACAGAGATTTTCATTTTAGGAAGACCATATTCTGGCGAACAACAGATAAGACGTAAGCCTGAAACACAATTGAAGGTAGGGGAACGTCCAAAATAATAGCGAATCTCCATCACATTAGTTTGGATAGCAACCATTGAGCAAACTGTAAAACCACATCCACCTGGTGTTTCAATTCCCTCTACAAAGGTTTGGCTGGCACCTACAATACTGTACATAGGTACCTTTGCTTACCTTCGTATCTCAAAAATATCCCATAGCATCCTAGCGCAGCCTAAGCCAAAGTTAATTTTTTAGCCGGTAAATCAGAACAAGTTTTAAAACGTCCAACATTCAATAGCGCAAACTCATAAATCGTGTAGCATTATTATTCTGTGCAGTCACAGGCACAACGGACAGCCTCATGTGCAAACCGCCCGCCACACGGAAACCGATACTTCGAGTCCGTTGAAATTGGTGCACAGATAGAAGAAAAACTGAGCCTCCTCTCTAACTATCCATTCCCCGGAATGAATTACATTCTAAATCCATTGAAGCGCTTCTCCGGATGCAAAGCCATTGCAACTCCCTATGGCAATTTATGAGATTGTATCCTTGGCGAGCATCCTTTTATTACCCACAATTTCCGCTTCGGAGGAGTCAACCAATAGAAAGACATACATTTTGATATTGACTCCTCCACATGGAGTGCTTCCAGCAGGATCCTCCCTCGCCCTCAGAAGTAATAAAGACGATTTTGCGATTTTTATGACATTCAATGCGCAATAATGTTTTTTTGTCTCTTTACCCCGCATAAAGGATGAGAAGCGGTCCACGACCACCAGCGACGTTATTAAAACCAATAATACGCCTAATGAAATATGGAATGGACGCAGCAATGATAGTTCGCTCTGCTACTATGGCAAATGGAAATTCTTTTGCGACTTTTCGTAATAATGTCCTTGCTTCGGTGCACACTTTACTCATGAATAATTCTGCAAATCTCGGCGAAAAGGATAAAAGTCGATTCGTAGTACTGGTAGTACTAATGTGATTAAAGGAATTCCAGTGTGAAAAACAATAAACGAAAAGGATTTGTGCCGGTGGATTAATGATAAAATCTGTCAAAGGACGAAGGACATTTTGTCCATCTAGCATTATAATTATTCATTTGGGTTTGTGGAATTTTTTTTTCTGCCCGCCACAATCTAAATGGAAGTTTTGTCCTGGTATAAAGAGGGTAATGCTGCGGACATCATTAATCAGTGTAATCCTATAAATGATTCTGATTATTCGAAGGATTGTGGTTGGTGACTTTGAGCCTTGATTGCAGGCGGCTGTATAGGAAGATTCTGTATAATAAGGAAACTATTTTATTTAATCCACAGAGAAGGCAGTCGCATTGAAGGAGCAGATATTATGCTGTGCCAGATGTCGTGCCATGAATGGAATTCAAGATTTGAGATTATTTTGCTAATTCGTTCAGGAACATTGTCGAACTGTGTTAAAAAATTGGCATTGCGGTAGATGGGTGGGTTGATGCATCTCATCACAGTGAGGTCCTTGTGGACGCATTACTCTACACGAGGGGGGTTTTGGTCCCAGTTCCTATACAAGGTTTTTTTCTCGTTACGTCCTTACAGCTCGTTGCGGAATATGGTCTGCAAACATTGTGATGTCCTCAGAAACAATGAGAAGGTTATCTTCCTAGTTTTCCTTAAGTGACATATATAGGCATTGGCAGTGACACAGGTAGTGAGGTCGCGCATCCTCTGCATATGCGGTGTCATTGTTAAGTTTGAATTTCATTGAGTGGGTCCTTAGGAGACTAAGGCCAGTGAATGCACTTACCAAGAGTGAGAGCGAATTCCAGTAATTTTGTAAGAGTTTGTTGATCACTTCGTCGTATCGTTACCAGACCTTCCTTGTTCCTTGATATATTATCACAGATAGTATCTATAAGCGATTTCCATCTTTGCTTACCTGGCATTAGTATCTTACGTTGGATAGCGTGTGGACGCTTGATCCATTAAAATGAACCAAGGGGATATTACATAAGACCTTAATCATCCCGGTCCTGCTGTATAGTGCAGAAGCATGGACCCTGTCAAAAGCGGATGAAAACCTTCTGCGGGATGCTTTGAGAAAAAGATTCTTCGAGTGGTATTCGGTCCAGTTTGTGACGATGGAATGTGGAGAAAAAGTTTCAATGACGAACTATACGGGCTATATAGCGAAGCTGACCTGGTCAAAAAGCTAAAAATACAACGGCTGAGATGGCTGGGACACGTCGAGCGTATGGACAACAACGCACCAGCCCGACGAGTCTTCGAATCCACCCCTGAGGGATAACCCAGCAGAGGAAGACCCAATTTTGTGTGTGCGTAACTGATGGAGGCAGCTAGCGAGGACCGAGCTGGCTGGAGTGCTTTATTGGCTGAGGCCGTGATCCACCCGGACTGTAAGCGCCACTAAAAGTAAGTAAGGTCTTCCTCTTGGATACACTGCTACTCTCGTATAGTCAGGGATTCTGATCGTTTGTTTAACTCTGTTTTATTGGGAATAAGCGTAAGTCCACAGTCCTTTGACCTAGTCTTAAGTAGGTATCTTTAATTAATTTTGAACAGTTCGCTGATAGTAGTTACGAATTATAGGCTACTATATCCTAAACTTCCTGTTTTTCGATTTTAATGGTATTTCGTTGACAACTATAGAACCCACAGCAAGCATGAGTCAACTCCTCGTGTGGCGAGCCTTGACCTTTGAGTGGCATTCTCCTAGTTTCGCTGACGGTATTATGTGGTCGTATTCAAGACTGCGAGGAAATAGTCTCTTAAGGATGCTTTTTGGTCGTTACCATATCTTTCTTGTAAATGTGTTAGGAGGAACTTCTGCGATTTTTTAGAAGACTCACTTGAGTAGGTAAATGTCTGCTTCGACTTCAGATGTATCTGTCAAAGCAATGGTAAAGTTTGATGTGATTGAAAAAGGTTGTCCACTTGGGAGGTGACTTTTTATCTTTTCTGTATAGGTATAATAGTCTGCCTTTCTGTAGAGTAGATGATGGTGTAGACTGTAGATAAATCAAAAAAAAAAAAAAAATCCAACGACCAATAATCGAAATTAATTTTGCTTTCCTGATATTATTTCAATAAAAACATAAACGACTCTCATCACTGTGTATAAATGTAAATCTGTTACTGTTTCATAATTTCCGAGGTTAAAAATGCAATAAGCCTTCATTAATTCCTCTTCGGTAAGTCCCTTACGGGCATCTGGCACGAGGGCCGCATAAATAAATGCTTCACATTAACTGGCTACTCCATGATAATTCTGTTGTTAATGTCGATGGCTTGGCAGTGTAATATCCCAATGGACTCTTGGCTGGTAATATCCTGCAATCATCGGCACATAATTATATGGTTAACATTATCACATGGGAGACCATTAAGTGAGTAAAGCAAAACATGTGAAATTTTACTCGGTGCATTGATGGCTGAGTTTGGAGGAGTGGAAGATGCAATGAACGCATGGTTATACTGATAGATAGGATTTGGAGTTCCATTTCAATGTATAGAATAGGAGCTGTTGGACAATATTGGGACTAAAATGTTTATGGAGTAGGGGTGAGTAGTACTACGACCTTTGTAAGGATTAACCTTTTCGGTTTTCCGTCCGCACACTTTGTTATAGGTACATGAAAATTGTTCTGTAGCATAAATAATTCGATTTTTTTTTATTTCCACTTAAAATCAAATTCCTTATCAATGCGCATGTGGTAAACAAAAGTCGCAGTTGCATGGGTGAGGAGGAGGAGGAGGAAACGCCCTTCTTACCTACTATGTACCTGCCTGGCGCTATCCTCGATCAGAAACCAAACCCTGCGAGAGTATTTTTTCGGAGAGCTTGCGGATATTGCCGAAACGGATATAAGCAAAATACGGAAATTTCTCTAGAATTCAAAATGGTTCCAAGGTTTATAGATAGGGTATAGGTCGCGGAAGAGATGCGCTCGTCTAACTTATAGTAGACACGCAAAATATAGGCCAATGCATCTATTTGGATGGGGTGGGTGGCCAAGGAATCGTATCGCCAACATTTGGGACCCCACATCCAGGTGATTTCACTTCCGCCTTTGAGAAGAATTGTCTTTAAATTTTGAGTTAATTTTTTTTCTTCTAATTATAAAATTTGTAGGATGCTTTCCCCTGAAATAGGCGGGAAATCCTCATCAGCAAGATTTGCGACCTTTTCACTAGCATATAGTTACAATCATACTTGGCTTTGTTTCCAAATACTACCGCTCCTGTTTCCTCATCAGTTCTTGATCCATCTTTGTCCCACTTTGTTGTGTGATTGCTCAGTTATTTAACTTCTTAGACTGGTGTCAGTATTGTACCCGACAGCCTTATCGAGGTGAGCCTTACTTACTTTTGGTGGCGCTTACAGTCCGGGTTGGACCACGGCCTCAACCAACAAGCCCCTCCAGCCAGCTCGGTCCCTCGCTAGTTGCCTCCAGTTACGCACACCAAGTTGGTTGAGGTCGTTCTCCAATTGTGCGCGCCACCTAAGGTGGGGTCTTCCTCTGCTGCGTTGTCCCTCAGGGTTGGATTCGAAGACTCGTCGGGCTGGTGCGTTGTTGTCCATACGCTCCACGTGTCCCAGCCATCTCAGCCGTTGTATTTTTAGCTTTTTGACCAGGTCAGCGTCGCTGTATAGCCCGTATAGTTCGTTATTGAATCTTTTTCTCCATACTCCATCGTCACAAACTGGACCGAATATCATTCGAAGAATCTTTCTCTCAAAACATCCCAGAAGGTTTTCATCCGCTTTTGTCCTCATTAACAGCCAGACCCATCTTCGCCACCTCCGTTTCGATGCTTGCAAATGCACCACTGACAGCTCGCCGCGTTCTCCCAATAATGTCAATATCATCAGCATAGGCAAGTAGTTGTACGGACTTTTGAAAAATTGTACCTCTGGTGTTTGCTTGAGGGTTTCGTACAATTGCTTCAAGAACGATATTAAAGAAAGTACATGATAGCGCGTCGCCTTGTCTCAAACCTTTTTCGACATCAAATGGTTCGGTGATGTTCTTGCCGACCTTGACGGAGCAGCGAGATTTCTCCATCGTCATCCTGCACAGACGGACGAGTTTGGCGGGGATGCCAAAACTTGACATGGCTTTGTATAGTTCGTCCCTATATACGCTATCATAGGCGACTTTAAAGTCGATAAATAGATGGTGTGTATCGATCTGAAATTCCTGGGTTTTTTCCAAGATCTGTCGGAGTGTGAAAATTTGGTCGATGGTTGACTTTCCTGGTCTAAAACCACACTGATATGGGCCGATCAGGTTGTTGGCGAAAGGTTTTAGACGTTCACACAATACAGCCGACAAGATCTTATACGCGACATTCAGGAGACTTATTCCTCTGTAGTTGGCGCAGTTCAGAGTATCTCCTTTCTTGTGGATGGGGCACACGATGCTGAGGTTCCATTCGTCGGGCATGCTTTCATCCGACCAGATTTTACAGATGAGTTGGTGCATGCTCCTTACCAAGCCATCTCCCGCTGCTTTGAAAAGTTCGGCCGGGAGGCCGTCCGCTCCAGCAGCTTTGTTGGACTTAAGTTTGGATATCGCTATCCTCACTTCGTGTAGGTCGGGTGGACGGAAATGTTGGCTATCATCGTCCAAGCTGAACAGATCATTCTGCCTGACAGCGGGTTGTTGGCTGTCTCCGCCGTTTAACAGTCTGCAGAAGTGTTCTTTCCAAATCCTCAGCACCGACTGTGAATCTACTACTGTATTCCCATGCTCATCTCTACAGGCTTCTGTTCGGGCCTTGTATCCTTGGGTGGATCGTTTTACCCTTTGGTAGAACTTTCGAACATTGCCTCTGCAGTAGCGTCCCTCAATTGATTCGACCGCTCGCTTCTCGTGCTCTTTCTTTTTCCTTCTGAGAAGTCGGTGTTCCTCCCTTCTTTTTTGCCCGTAGAGCTCGCGGGCAGGTGAGCCGTTCAAGCTTTTTTTTCCACCTAAATGGTACTATTTTAGTCTTTAGCGTCTTAAGGCTTAGCCCAGCCGTCAAACACCAATCCCAAGATATTTTGAATCCACTTTGTATAATATCGTCAAGGATTTCCTTAAATTTACTTCTGTGCAGCCCTTGGTGTGTGTCTGAGTCTCACTGATTTCCGGGTCTGTCTGTCTCTGTGGATCTGTTCGGTCTGAAAGCAAGCAACCATAATGAAGAGCAGATTTGCTTAGTACATCCTTTATTAAGTTATTGTCCACAGTTGTTCTCCACATTTTGAGAAGGAACGATGTCAGGCTAATGGCTATAGACATGCGTCCTTCTTTTCGGAATGAATACTATACTCCACTGGTTTGGTATATTCGCATAGACCAGTGGAACTTTGGGTTAACAAACAAATTGAGGGTCCTAAAACTAAAGTCAGCAGTTTCAGAATCTCGACATCGCTGAAGCATGTCAAAGGAGAAGCAAAAGAAGCTTCAGCTCTGCGACATATTCTACTTTTCGTCCTACACCAACAAATTTACCAGATCAGACTGAGCACATAATAAAATCCTTCTGGTATATATCTTTAATACTTTTACTTTTAAAAGGATGCAGATTATGTCTTGTATAACCTATACCTTGCAACCTTTAGCTAACTATCGTCCTATTGCCCATTTTGCCTTCAAAATACATTCGAAAATATTCTTGAATCTGTAACATTCAATAGAATCCTTCTGGTCATTAAATTAGATGGTGGTCTATCAAATCAACAACGTGGACCTTTAATCTTTGGACCGTTATCAGAAATCCTAATGAAACTAACAATTGAAAAGAATTGATGCTCTAAGTTCGCTAAAGTTCGGTCCTATTCACTGAAGTTGCAACATAAATTCCATAGCACCATATATAATTTTTTTAAAACCCAAAAACCAACCCACTTTCGAACGAATTACCATCTTCTACTTTGACTTTCTCTGCGTTAACCAAAACGAACATCCCAACACTTCCTGTCAACCATAATTTGTGCTTTTAAATTTTTAATTAAAAACAAAAGGTTCCAGCATGCGAAAAGGATGTTAAAAGAACTTTCGTTCTAGCTGCAGGAAAGCTCTGCTGACATTGAAGCCGACGACAACGATTTGTAATGAATTTGCCATTAGGTTTTTGGCTATAAACGAGAGGGTGGAAATGTGGTGGGCCGCGACCCACCATCGGAACTTTGGTTTTGTTTTTCTCGTGTGTTTTCTTCGCAGGATAATTGGTTTTTCTTGTTGCTTGTCTTGTAAGTTTTAATTAAGTAAATGGGATGTAACGCACAATATAGCGCTCCGGAAAGGAAGTGGTGAATTTGATATGTGCGTCTACTCTATATAGGCTATCAATTTAGGACTGCGAGCTATTTTTCGAGGGGAGAAAAATGAGTTGGGATGAAGGAAAGATGTATACGAGAAAGCCAGTCGGCATCTGTTGATTGGATTGGTGCTAATTGACGAAGGGTTCATAGCAGTCCTGTCTTTTCAAGGTCATGGGCGAACTGTTAGAAATATCTACGTGCGTAGATTTTATCACAACCCTTACAGTTTTCTCAGCCGCCAATAACAATGTGCCACGTTTTTTTGTTTGGGTCTCAAATGACCTATCCCTTATCAGTTCTTATCTAACTGCGATAATGCTACAATGGATACGTGGTCATTAACTAAGCATGATCTTGTAGGGTATGTTTACAGGTATGTTTCCAAAATGAATAAATATTTTCGGCTTTCATATGCTATACGTGTTCGAACTGATAATATTTACCGCTGATAAGAACGCCAAAATAAATGACTACTGTATAAAAGTGATTCCAATCAGTGGCGATGTATTTAGTATTCGCTCAATTTGCGTGTTGCAATGTCGCCACCGCCAGTGTTTATTATTTTCATTGCAAGTATTATTTTCAGTGCAGTGAATCCCAGTGAATCAGCTCGAATACTCGGTCTCTTCGCTGATCCGGTCAAAAGTCACGTACTCATTCATACATCGATTACGAATGCTCTTGTTGAACGAGGTCATGATGTCACTGTTGTCACGAATGTTCCACTTGCCAAGACAGCTCTACAGTACAGACACATTCAGCTGGACATAGAGGAATACCCAAAGGACTTTCTAACACAAATGATAAGCAAACCAAAACCGGCATATAAGCGATTTTCTGAGTTTTCGAATATGGTCACGGAATACGCCAATGCCAGTTTGAACCAACCTGTCATACAGAAAATGATGCAAGAAGAATCCTTTGACTTGGTCATTCTGGGATATTTCTTTAATGATTTCCATTTGGGAGTTGCAGCACATTTCAAGTGTCCTGTGGTCATTTCGTACATGATACAGACACATCGTTTGACAAACGATTTGGTGGGAAATCCAAAGGAAATTGCATACGTGCCGAGTGCGATGATAAAAACCATACAACCAATGGACTTTTGGGCAAGAGTGAAAAATTTCATTTTCGTGGTGCTGTTTGAGGAAATTTATATACCAATTTTTATGCATCGAAAACAGGAGAACTATTACAAGTGAGTAAAAAACTTTTTTTTTTAATAATTGTCAAGTATAAATTTATAAGAACTTTGAAAATGTATAATATAATATATATACTTATGTATATTATGTGACACAAAGTAATTTTAGTGTCACAGTAAACGTTTTTGAATACAGTTAATATCCGCATTGCATAGCTACTTGATTCATATACACATATTCTGCAATACCAATGATATCTACGTAGCCATCCAAGTTTGACTTTATTGTGTTTGGATAGAGGTTTGGATAGTGCTTGCAAGCTATCGACTTTAGCACTTTACTGTTTAAGATTCCATTGTATTGGACGAAAGAGCTTGCAATACCGCTTGACTCTTCGAGAAGATTTCTGCTTTAGGGCCTAACTCTAAATCTAAAATAAATCGAAATCTATAAACGAAGCTCTAAGCTTTGTTAAAGGTTGGTTTATCAGCAAATAGCACGTCCTATTCAGAGCCGCATCTGATGAGCTTAGGTATCTGTTTCTTCCCTACCACATCGACATGGATAGGAACCCAACATAGCAATAATGCTGAAAGGCTCAGACTTATGCATTTTGAATTTACTAGATTAGAGTTAATCGCTTTAAGTCCTGCTTAAATATCTACGTTAAAGGTTATTTCCTTTGTTAGTATATTTGTAGGCTAAGACGGTTTGACCAACTAGATCTTTGCCTGCAAAATGCTGCAGTGTAGTCTGGATATTGACTGACTAAGTTCTTCTGAGAAGACTCCTGCTCCACATCTAATCTCCATCTTTAAGCCATGCAACGATATGTATACTTTTTATGGCAGTATATTGTGTGAGAGTGAGTGCGCGGGATCATGACGTAATCTCGAATGACAAACATTTCGAAGGCTAAAAATCACGAAATGTTTTTTTTTTTAATCTCGAAAGCAAAAATCTCGAATGTACAAAAATCTCGAAAGACTATCTCGAAAAAATCTCGAAAATAAAAAGTAAATTCGAAATTTTTTTCGTTTCGAGATTTTTTTTTTCGAGATTTCTGTCATTCGAGATTATGCTTTCTAGATTTTTTTTTCGAGATTTTTGCTTTCGAGATTTTTTTTTTCGAGATATCGGGGTAGACCCTGGGTGCGCTCCGTCCGGTGTATGCAGACTTAAAATTTCATGTCAAAGTCGTAACCCGCCAATGGTGATGCGAATTTGACTTTGATCAATGGTGACGCCGGTCTCACGCACCGGGGTTTTCAACTGAAGAGTTTTCGAAACGTGTTACTAATAGTTCATGTTTTTCTTTAAATATATGCTCTTTGATAATAAAACAAAGATATTTAATCAATTTAAGCTCTTTTATTTCAATATTACAATTCACAAACATTTTTTAATAGAACATTAAAAATAACAATGTTTTTAGTAATACATTTTTTAAAATTAAGAAAAAAATTAAAAATCACATATTCATAAAGGAAAATAAAGTTTTTTAGTCTTTCGACATATGGAACTCTTACAAAATGAACAAAATACACAATAAAACAATAAAAAAATAATATACTAGGTAAAATACGCGAATAATCATATATGTATATATTTACCCTTACTGACTCTGTAACGCTCCCTACTTTTCCTATTTTTCTTATATTAAATAAAAGTAGGCGGTGGGTATTTGAATAAATTTTCGAAATGTTCTAAATTTAAGTTTTCTCATTATTGAAATATGTACTACTATCTACTTTCCATATGTATTGTATTTAAACTTTATGTAACTTTATAAAACTTTCTTCATGATCCAAACTCAATGAAACTGATGCTCGGGAAGTTTTTTCAAAAGGAAATTGACAAATAAATCCAACCCTTTGCCCTAGAAACCTGAAATTTTGCACAGAGGTTTCCTCTAAAATGTACAAGCAATGAAATTCATACCATAAAGGGATAAGTAAAATAGGGAGTCAAAGTTTGTATGGGAACATTTTTATTTTTCATCCGATCGACTTCAAACTCGGTTTGTGTAGTCTATATAAGAAATACTTACGTATTTTCCTTTGGGCCCGAATTGTTGGAAATAATCCCAATGAAACTTTGTACATTGATAAAGAAGTAAAATATATCTACTACAGTCATAAATGTAAATCAATACAAAATAAAATGGAAGCCATTCTTAAGCAATACTTCGCTACGAATTTTTAGATCATCGATCTACTAACTGCTCCTCAGGTACTTTCATAGGAATGTCTCTTTCGCGATAATCAAATATAAAAGAGGAAACTAACTGATTGTAGTTTCCTACAATTGTAAAAAGGAATATCTGTTGATAAAATCCTGAGGGCTGCGCGAGCGAATCTGCGGGAAGAAACTATAGTAAACAAATATTTTACTTACATACACGGTGACACACGGTCTCACGCACCGGGTTAGTAAAAAAAAAATACACAACGTGTGCTCACTAAGCAGTTTCGACGTGAACTGATGGTGGGGGACGTGCAATGCGGCAGCTACTCGAAATTGCAACAAAAAACAATAAAGTTATTTAAGGAGAATAAAGTTATTTTTTAACACACCCGGTCTCACAGACCAGTAGGTCACCACTGGCGGGTTAAGCTTGGTTTCTTGCAACCTGTGAGTTTCGTAAGCCCGCTCTGATTTAAGATGTCCGATTGACTGAACGATTAGGGCTTCAACATTTTTTTGTCTCTTAGTCTTAGTTTAAGTGCTACATTCTTATAGTGTATGTACCTATAGCTCGTTGGTTTGAAGAGTTAGTTACGGTGTGAATATTAGTGAGTCCGTTAAAATTTGGGATCCCTACGTTATCCCCATTTCCAAAATCACTTATTTAACATAATCCCTATTTTTTTCCGTCTCTTTTTTCCAAAAATTCCCGAGACGAAATCCCTTATGCCAAAATCTCCCACAAGCAAACTAAACTTTGCATATTCCCAACCTTGCACCTACTCCAAATCCTACAGTGACCACAAGCAGGGGGGTTGCATACATATCTCATTTTTAACACCATTTTTAGGTGTCGCGGGGACAGAATTAATAACGCCAAAAATCTAAAAATAGGAGCTTTTGTCCCTGGGGATTATATCTTGGGGTCTTTTGGATTAATGGATCTCAGCACAAGGGATTTTGCAAAGGGGATTTTGGAAATTTCATCACAAACCCATATTTTTGGACACTAGTCACGGTTTTTGTTTTAGGTTTGATTTTATATCGTACAAAATTAGAATAGAACCCCCTTACCTCCAGTGATAAGCAGCCTCGTTCTCGACTGAAGCAAAATAAATAAATACAATTTTTCAAGTTCAGGTTCAGTTTAACCCCCTTCGGCAAGCATGTCGCGCGCAGTTGTTCTAATATTCGCGTGCATCGCGTTAGTAGCTGTAGTAGCGCCTACAAATTCCGCACGCATTCTCGGGCTCTTCGTGACCGACCTTAGAAGTCATCTCATCGTTCACTCTGCAATTACCGACGCACTAGCAGAGCGTGGTCATGATGTGATGATTGTCACAACAATTCCACGGATCAAACAGAATCCGCTGTACCGTCATATTCAGCTGGATGTTACCAGATTCCCATCTAATTTCTTCACCGAAATGATCGGTACGGCGACGCCGTTTTACAAACGTATTACAAATTTAATGGACACGATAACCAACCACGCAAATAATAGCTTAAATCATCCAAAAATGAAGACGCTAATGGAAGAGGAATCTTTCGACTTGGTCATTTACGGACACTTTTTGAATGATTTTCTTTTGGGCGTTTCGGGGAGTTTTAAATGTCCCGTCGTGGCATCGTTTACCACACATCCATTTGCAGCTCTGAACAGAATGATAGGCAATCCAAAGGAGATATCTTATGTACCGACTATGATGTCGAATCTGATGCAACCGCTGATGTTTTTTGGCCGAATTGCAAATATTCTATTCGGTGTGTTGGAGGATGGAATAATGAACATACTACTCGACTCGTACACGAACAAATATTACAAGTGAGTAAATTATCAGCTCATAATGTAAGGGGTTTGTTGAGACAGGCATAGGACATGGTCATGGTGGGTTTTTGTTGACATAGGTTACCATCTTTCGGTCACAATGCACATTTTCTTTCATTTAGATTGATGCGCATTTGTATCACCAAAAAATAAGGAAGTAGGATCAACATGTCCCTATAGGACCCTAGGCATAGCTCCTTTAAATCATTTCTTTTATTTTTTTCTTATTTTTTTGACGAATGGGAGAGTCCTATAATTTTATACCGCATCAAAAAGGCTGTATTAAGAAGCTTGTGCAGGGCGGTTATACTCTCAGAAAATTGCTAGAGATAACCCAGGAAAGGTGTATAGTTTATGTTTTCCAAAGGAGAGAATGCTAGAGTCTGACGTCAATGTTTCTATATGAACTGTTTTCATTGTCAAAAAGGTCAATGGAACTTCTAATCACAGCCACTGGCAAGCTTATAAGACGACTTTTTGGAGCCCGTAAACTTACGACTGGTTTTCGAGCTAATAGTCGAATTCGTTCCTGATCACCTTCTTTACTAATGTGACCTTAGGTAAAGCCATCCTCCATTGCGTTGTCCCTCCGCCCGGGTTGGAATTGAAGACTCTTTGAGGCAAAGTAGATAGGTGTCAATTCATTCTACGAGTCCTAGCCATCTTAGACAACTGATTTACACTTTTCTAACCAAATTAATGTCGTAGTGATCCAGCAGGTAATACGCGTATTCTTCGCTATGCACAAGGTTCCCTTTTGCTTTTAGAAAACTCTTGTCTTATAGTAGTTATATAAACACTAGTAAGGTAGATTTTAGATAGGTAGCTTCTTAAATAAACCACATTTTTAAAATTTATATGCTAACTCTAGCCCTTAAAATATTCTCTTGTTGTCTCTTTCTAGTGCCAACTTTCCGCCGGAAAAGTATCCGTCCTTTAGTGATATGAAGAAAAACATTTCTCTAGTGCTAACCAACCATCACTTCAGTCAGACGCCGATTCGTCCCAATGTTCCCGGTCTAATAGAAATTGGTGGTATCCAAGTCAAAGACAAGCCTGATCCTTTACCCGAAGTATGCCCCCTTCACACCGAACTAAATACCAAGCACTTCTTCTAATCAATTTCAATTCCCTTTCAGAAACTCAAAAACATTCTAGACAATTCCAGCAAAAACGGAGGAACAATCTACTTTAGCCTTGGTTCTAATATCCAAGGATCCAATCTAGATGCTTCTAAAGCCAAAATCATGTTCGATGTTCTCTCGAAACTACCACAGACTGTACTCTGGAAATGGGGTGATACCGGCTTTCCGGGTGAATCACCGAATATTATCTATCAAAGCTGGTTACCTCAAGACGATATCCTAGCACATCCAAATTTGAAACTTTTCATCACGCACGGCGGTCAGGGCAGTGTCGTCGAATCGCAGTATCATGGTGTACCAATGGTTGGCATTCCCTTGTTTGCCGAACAGAACAAGAATATGGCGAATGTGGAAAAGCAGGGCTTTGGCTTGGCATTGGACTACCATAGCCTGTCCGAGGAAGGACTTAGGAGTGCTGTCGAAGAGGTGTTGCTGAATGGCAAATATGCAGAAAATGTTCAGCGTTTTGCTAAATTGTACAAAGATCGCCCGATGAGTGCTAAGGAAACAGCTGTCTTTTGGGTGGAGTATGTCCTAAGGCATCATGGTGCTCCGCATATGCAAAGTCCGGCAGTGCATTTGAATGGTTTCCAGCTGATGTCGCTTGATGTTATTGCCTTCCTGGTGGCTGTTGGTTACGCAGTTGTTAAAGTCATTAAAGTGATATTTTCGCTGATTTTCCGAAGGAAATCTCAAAAAGTTAAGAGTAAGAAAGAATAAAGAGTGAGGAGGGGAAAAAGCGAATAAGTTGTTTTAATTAGATATTTGTGTAATGAAGTTCAAGGTCAGTTATAGGAAATGCATGGCCATATACAAATACGTGGCAAGTAGCAAGACGACTCTGAACTGAACATGAACTTATTTCAAAAAATAATCGTGAGTTGTTTCCTTAGTTTTTGAAGCACTCGTTCATAATAAGATTTGGTCTAAAACCCGTGAACATTTCCATTCAACAGCTCCCACGCCTTCAGAAAGTTAATCAGCCCCCTACGACCGACCCCAACCACATAATCTGGGAACCCTTCAGAAACTAACAAAACCGCAACTCCAATTGATACAAAAATTGAACAACTTTCACCCAACAGAACAATGCTTATCCCGATCCCGACAACGCGAGAAGTTTTACGCGAGAATCAATTATACTCGCTCATTGACAAGGCCATTATAAAATTAATTTAAATCCTTGCTTGATGCTGTCTTCTCAACACTCCGCAATATTTCAATTTAACGGTGTGGATGGTGGCGGAGGTACCAATCACCACCATCGTGCTGATGATGATGATGATGGCAACGATGAAACATGAGAATATTATTTCATTGCACTATAGCAGGGGGTTGGTATGGTATGTATATACCACCCTGCCGCTCTGTGGCATTATGTCAGACGACACCTTCATAAAAAGGAAATTAATTTTTCGGTTGGGAAAGACTTGAACAGGAATTACATTTTAACACTTCTATACCAAGAATTTCTGCAGGGTGCCTGCCACAAACTTAACTGTGCAGTGGTTTCGTGTACGCGGGTAAATTGAGCCAGGTTTGGTTTTTGGTATGCAAGCTTTCGAATAATTATGATTCTCTAACATGTACAAGTGGAATAGGGTATTCTATCCGATTCCTTTGGCAGAGGAATTTGTGTCGGTAATTATTTGTTTAAGACAATTGAACGATATAATTATGCTACAAAGTTTGAAGTGGTTACTGTGAGGTTCCCCTTAAGTGGGGGTATGGTAAATGCGAGCCTTCCTTGGGAATTTACCTTTGAAGCAGCAGTACCCACTAGCTTTAAAATATTAGGTCTTGTGGGAAAATATTTTTCGCGTCAAATTTAGCATTATTTCTCTGCTATTAATTTTGATGTTTCTGTGATTCTTTTTAGCATGGAATGTACTGAAACGATCCATAATTCGTCTATAAATATTCTCAATGTTTGTAATTAATTTTAATGTGCCCTTTTCTTCTTGATTTGTCCTTTTACAAGTGCACTGCAAATTAGCACGTGTACAGTACCCTTATTTCTGGTCAATTTAACATGAAAGCTGTCAATACCAAGACAAGGAGATATTTCTTAAATTGCAATTACATTGTCCTTTGTCTTAGACGAAACTAAATCATTGACGGCTCAATTAATTCGTTATGAGGCCATTACTCGTACTCAACTTAAAGTCACTCTCATTAATTGTTATTAATTGCAAGTCCTTGCAGGGATAGTGTTTTAGGAGGGAAGCTGTTTGCAATACTCCCAGCCACTCTGTGAAGTGCAATTAACAAAACAGAGCATTACACCCCACGTACCTACGACCGATGACCGACGTCCTCATATTATGCGTAACGACAATATATTTGTAACTAAACTACTGCGTTTTTTTTTTTTTTTCATTGAATAGGGATGCCAGGATAAGGGACTAACTGGGGATTGTTGCTTTGTAATATGTGTGCTGTAGCGCAGTGGTTAGTGTGCTGGACTACTGCGCGAAGGATCCCAGGTTCGACCCCCGGAAAAACACAAATTACATCTTAAGGTTTTTTCTACGCCACCTCTCGCGAACGTCTGACAAACATACGAGAGTATGACTGTCCTGAAAAAGCTTCTCAATTCAGCCGTTCGGACTCGGCATAAGATTGTAGGTCCCTTCCATTCGTCCCGAAAATAAAACTCCCACAAAACGAATAGTTGCCAAAAGCTAGGTCTAGGGTGTCTACACGCCTGTTGCGCCACCTATTTATTTATTATATTGTCGTCAACAACTGCCCAGTTTTCGGAACAGTACTGTAGCTCGTATTGATTATGTCTTCTCCTGAACTTGTTTATAGAAAAAGTCTCTTCTGTGGACTATAATATGTAATAATTTTGGATCTGTTGAATCCGTTGCTCTGACTGGTGAATTAGTGTATAATTTTTATTGATTTATAAAAAAAAATGCTTCTCGCCCGCTTGGCACTGTGTCAAGTCTATTTCTATTTTTCGTTATTAGATTTGTGATGGCGCTGAAACCACGTTGGAAAGGCAATGAAAATCTTTTGGACAACCTTCCACAACCCGGGAAAGAGATCTGGTATTTCCTTTTGGAACCAAAACTGTTGGTATCCTTGCATAAACTTTCACTTCAGTTCCCCATTACATGTAAGCTCAATTAGTTCTTCTTTAATTGTCAACATTGTCTGACATGCATGTAAAAGGATTTAAAATCAAAGTCGGTATGTTGAGAGACAAATGTCTCCAAACCGTGTACATATTTCAGAATGCACAGCTTCTATGTATGGGTACAGTAATCAAGTCTATCTCTAAATGATGTTTTAGAGATGTAAAATCTCTTTCGAATTGATTGGTTGTACAAATACCTAGTACATCCGAAAACCTTGGATTTTTATCATGCACCAATTCGCCTGATGATTATCATACTAACGATATTATATTTCCCTAATAGCTTACCCAACTTAAATTTAATTTTAACACCTCCATTTCTCATTTACTTCGCTGAGTGTTTAAATATTATGTATCTACAAATAAGTTGGTGAAGCTTATGAACATTACACAAGAATGTTGCAGTCGATCTTCTCTGATAGGTCTTTTGCAGCGCTTCCCATCTTACTCGAATCTCAACGATATACTATATGTATCTACATCCAAAATTATAATATTAGTGCTAAAGTTCTTATTTTTGGAGTAGCATCCAGCTCATCAGTCAACACGAATATATCTATACATATAATAAAACTGTAGGGCTTTTCTTTGTCAGCTAAAAACTCGAAAACTACTGGACAGATTTCGATGAAACTTTTTTAAAATGTTCCTTAAGACTGTAAGACTGCTATAGGCTATGTCTTTTATAGCCACGTCCTTAGGAACAGTTTTTAGCCAAAATGTATTTTCTGAAGTGAAAATAAATATATATATACACATACCTTGCTACAAATGGATGTTTATACTTTTGCGATCGTCAAACAAAAACAATACGTATACCTACTACACATTCGAAAAGGGTTGTTTTGTTTTCGCAGTGAGTGCTATGGTCAGTTGTATACCTAAATACAAAACAGGTTTCATTTCAGAATTTCATTCGATATGGTGTATGCAGCGTTACCGATGGACAATTTGAAAATGTCTCCAAAAAAGGTCGCCCGAGCCAAAAAATGCGTCCCACTGAATTTCGTTCAGGTTTAAATTATACAGTTTATTGAAAAAAAAAAAAAAAAAAAATAGGAGAGAATTTATGTTCTTACCTACTGAAATAAACTTAAAGTTCAAAAAAATAATGAAAAAATAACAGTTCATGTAGGTACATAGTTTTTTTGTTTGGTGTGCGCTAGACCCGTAAATCCTCAAAACTTATTGATCTGCAATCAGGGGTGGTCTAGAAAATTCGGAAAATCCCAAATGAAAAGCCGGAAAATCGACAAAAATCTAAATTTCCATTTTGTATGGGAGTATACATCATCAATGATATCAAAACTCGAAAACCACCAAACCGATTGAACTCAAATTTTGGGAGAATCTTTGCTCTATTAGCTTAATAGAGTTTCTGCAAAGTTTGGTGAAAATTGGACAATGGGGCTTGGCACCTTCCACACAAAAAATTCTTAAAAATCGTATATCTCGAAAACCACAGAATAAATTCATCTCAAATATTGAGAAAATCTTTGTTATTGGCCCGAAGGTGTTTCTGTGAGATTTGGTAAAAATTTGATGAAGGGGCGTGGAACCTCCCATACGATAAAAATGCATTTCAAAAGTTGTAAGATTGTTGACATTGATGTGCATTGTACTTACAAATTCGAATAGGGTGGGATTGGAAATCGGGGAATGGCACGACCCATACAAGTTATTTAAATCACTATAGCTTTAGCTTTTGAATTCATTTGAATTATTCGAAAGTGTTTCTTAATCACTAAACGAAACTTAAACTGTAGACAGTGCGGCCAATATTCCCGATCTCAATGAGTTTTGTACCGTACCGTACCGTAGTACCGTTTGGTACTATGCGCCTGTGGAGAATTATACACGCAATTATGTATGTAGTATTTCTTTTTTAAAAAATTTTGGGTGTTATTTGAGAAATAAATTGAAGCTTTGAAAATGCGTCCCAATGTCGCCTGTATTTGCGAAAGGGGTCCAAAAAAAGATTATTTCGAATTGTGGTCGCCACACATCCTGACAGTAGAAAAGTCGCCATTTGGCGACATATGTCGCCCATCGGTAACACTGGGTGTATGGTATGTAGGGTTGGGGTAGGTAGTTGTTTGGATTCCAAGGGAAGAGGGAAACAAAGGAAAGGAAAGGAAATTCAGTATTATAAACAAGTAGCAAGATCAATGAGAGGGAGGACGATGCAGAGGGTGCACATTATATATCCAATACATTACATCTATTATCGATATCGCCACGTCATAATTGGACAAACGGGGGAGACGCCTCCCATACATAAATACATCTATGATTTTCATGATTCTTTTTTGCTTTTTTTCGTATTGCTGCAGGTATATTTCAGGTTTAGGCAGAAAGAAAATTCCAGAAAATAGATTTATTCTCATTTTTCGCATTTTACGAAAGAACATTATTATCTAAGACCTAAGCAATACAATTCCTGTGCACGGGCAAAGCTGGGCGGGTACAGCTAGTATTATAATAATAAAACCTTCCGATAAATCAAAAAAAACAATCATGCAGGAAAGGAAAAAGTCTACTAACGTTGCGTCGACGAAATTTTGCAAATGATATCGTGCAGGCTATTTATACCTCAGCTTTCTTGCGTCTTTCTGGAGTACATTATATAAATAGTCTTAAGAAACTGTGGGATATTTTCTAACTAAATCTAATTTGGAACATGCAACGATATAATTATATCTATATATATAAAAATGGTGGCAAAAATGTATAGTAATTCATCAATTGAGAACGGCTGGACCAATTTGGCTCACATTTTTTTCAGTTGTTCGTAATCGCCAGGAGAAGATTCTTCTGAAAGAAAATTTTGGGAACACCCTCCAGAAATGTCGGGAAATTGGAAAAATCGAAAATATTTTTTTTTTGTATGAAATTTTGTGTGCAATTGTTCCGGAATGGCTTTTCGAATGGAAAAATAGAAAATTCTTAGTGAAAAACTCAGAAAATTCCGGAAAAACGCGAAAAATTTTGCATTTTATCGCATGATTTGATGATTTTGGACGATGTAAAAATGGAAAATTAGTTGTGAAGCTTGGCATATTTAGGATAATTGTGAAATTCATTGTGATAAAAGACGTTTTGGTGGAGAAGTTAACCTGCTGGAGCTTGGCAATAGCCAAATTCTCGTTGATGTTTCGACTGGATTGATATCTTTCCTGGCAAATTTTTGCGAGTTCACATCGCCGAAGGAGGAGGAGGAGGCTCTCTACTGGTTTCAATTCCATTCAAATAATAATCTGTGTTTTATTATCACTCTGGAGTTTATCTGAAGGTGTTAAATTGGGGCGAGACGAAGTTCGCCGGGTCCGCTAGTTTCAGTATATAAATATGTACATATATTTTGATCCGCCTATAGTGCACAAATTGTTAGAATGGAATGCGCTACATTCCACTCTATTGCGAGTGCATTGCACATTGCACTCCCCTTGATCGATTCAGATCCAGATGTGGATGGTATCACCAAAAGATTTTTGTTCAGTGATACCAGACAAAATTTGGAGACAATTTTATTTTCTCAGAAATTATACTTATTTTTTAAGATTTTTCAAGATACATTATATATCCTATAAGAACAATATAAACACACACAGCCTTATTTATAAACTTTATACACTCTCTATAATTGCTCTAAACGCAAAAATATATATGAGATGTTTGCGTTGAGAGCTATTATAGAGAGTGTATAAAGTTTATAAATAAGGCTGGCATTGTATATGTAAATATACAAAAAATTGCTAATATAAAATCTTGTTAAATCTTATACCTCCACCACAAAATCGTATGTCTTGAAAACCACCTAACCGATTGAACTTACATTTTGTTATTGCCACAAACGCTTTTCTGTGACGTCTGGTCAAAATTGGACAAAGAGCCGTATGGGATACAAAACAAAACAAAACATTCAAAATGTTATATCTCGAAAACAACCGAATCAAATGAGATCATATGTAATTACAGGGGCGTGGCGCCTTTCACAAAAAAAAATCCTATATCTCGAAAACCATACTGAACCGATTGAGCTCAAATTTTGTATGTACAATTCGACGAATTGAAAGCAAACTGTTTACATTATTTATGTAGCTTAGAAATTAAGAAAAAAATGTGCACGACTGGGTCGCACGAAACTTTCTCGTTTATTGCGAATCTCGCAGAATCTCAGAGTTATTTCAGCAAATTTTACGTTCAAAATCATACCCACTTAAGATGTACTCAGGTTTAGTAACTCAACCCTTGTTAATTAAAATATAAAAAGTAATACATACTACATAAACATACGTATTAACTACAACACTTTATTACTTACTTTCAAATTTCACCCCGAACAACTGACACTTAAAGTAGGCCAGTAGGCGATGAATTTCGTATTCCCATTTTTGATTATTTAAAAAAGTGGTCTCAATTGTCGGAATTTGGGTAGTCATTTTTGAGAAATATTCATAAAACGGCTATATTCGAGTTTTCTGAGAAAAACTAAGTACGTGATCATGTTTAGAATGCTTATGTTGTCCTAAATATGTATTTTGATCAAAATCGTTAGAGCGGTTTTTTGTAAAATTATGCTGACAAATGTTACAAATTTGTATTCGAAAAGCACTGTTATTAAACTGTTTAGCGCAAAACTGAGTACGACGTATTATTCAGGATATAAACATTACCTAGCAGTTACATTTTCATTCAAATTGAAAATGGCGTTTTCGAGATATGAGCAGTTTTTAAAGTACCATTTTTAGCGATTGGGGTTGAAATCGAAGGACGCATTCATGGTTCAAAAAACACTGTTTTGCAACTGTTTAGCTCAAAACTGAGCAAATGATATTACTATGGATTTAAGCATTACCTGAAAGTAACATTTTTATCATAATCGAAAATGGCGTTTTTGAGATATGAGCAGTTTTTTAAAGTACTATTATTAGGGATTTGGGTGGATATCAAAGGACGCAGTCTTTTTAGGGAAAAACTGAGTTTGCTATCAAGTTAAGAATGACAATAGTACCTTAAAAATAAGTTTTTTTTAAATCGTTTTTTACCGTTTTCGAGAAAAAGCCAATTTTCAAAACTGCCGTTGCTGGACTTTTTAGCGAAAAACTGGGTATGCAGTCATGTTAAGCATGCTTACATTAACTCAACTATCAATTTTGGTTCAAATCGTTAGAGCCGTTTTCGAAAAAATCTAAATTTAGACATATTTCGTAATATTTCGTAAAATTTTTATATGGGAGGTACCGTTAATATTAGGGCTAGCATAAAAAAAAAACGTCCCTAGCGGGAAACCCACAAACTCTAAATACGAAGTTTGAAGCAAATCCGTCCAAGCGTTTAGATTCCCCAGGGGTGGGACAGACAGACATACGGACGGACAGAATTGCGAGACCCACTTTTTTGAGTTCCCCTATCATCGTAATATCAGAATTGATCAAAATCTCGAGTTCGAAATTTTGTACGAAAACAATATCTTTCTCTTACTAAGTATACGAGAAAGTTAAAAAAAAATTAAATCTTGTAATCTGGCATCGCCGCTTTCATTAAATATTTGCATTCTATTTTTAAAGCTTTAAGCTGTTAATTTTTCTCATTTTTCCAACTTTGCCTTGACTTTTGCCTAGTCATAGGCCGGCTATAGCCACGCATTTCTCTCATTGAAATTAAAGTCAATAGTGTTATGTTTGTATGTATGTATCTTCAAACTAAAAACAAAAACATAGCTTAAGGAAAATCTATTTCCAGCCAAAAAACAAAACAATAAAAAAAAACACAAATACCATTAAATACAATTATTGTGTTTATAATATCAGCAACGAATAATGATGATTATCAAAGTATCAAACGCCGAAGCACGCAACAACAACCATCCAAAAAAGTATACATTATGACAGCAAGCAGCAGTGGTGTTAGTTTTATTTCTTAACGTATAATAATAACTTTACTTGTCAATAATACAATCTCGAAAAATTCGATAAGGTAAAAAATTCGTGTTAAATTTGTTTTCTGAATTGTAGGATTTAGATAGAGTTTTTTTTTGATAATTTATGAAAAATTCAAACTATGGTTCTCATAACCCAAAATTATGTATGGGCGTTCGCGAGTTGTCTAAAAATCGTATAACATTTTAAATTGGGAAGGCATCTACTTACCAAGTGGAACAAGGTCTTTTCTGGACGATCTATTGTACGCAAAGACTAAACAAAGACGACATTTTATTCCCGAAAATAGATTTTAATGGAACCATGATGTGGTATAATCTATACCATAAATCACTAATTTTTTAAAATGCTGGGCTCAGTCGAGAATCTGTTAGTAGTCAAGAGACTGTAGTGCCTGTAAAAAAAATAAATAGATTTCGTTCGTATAGGTACCTTAGACCTAACGTCTCACGACCATTCGTTTGTGTAAGTTTTTAATTTTTTTTTTATTTTTTTCGACGAATGGAAGGGACCTACAATTTTATGCCGAGTCCAAATGGCTCAATTGAGAAGCTTTCCATGACATTTGCACTTTTGGATTCGGATGTTTGCCTGACGTTTGAGAGTGGTGGCGCAATGGAAAACATTTTAAGATGTATTTTTTGGAAAACACGTTACCAGCATAAGTCCATGATAGTAACACTCCAGACTCCACCTAATTGAAATAGTAAAAACTTCGGCCACCACTTGTAGCTCGAACGCCACACAACAAGTTTGATTAGTTATTTGTGTTGTACGTTTTCTCCCCAGCTGATAACCTGTCGCTACGCAAAGCCGGCGATGGCGAACCGTGCATTCGTGTGTCTGTGTAGTGTATTCAGAGACAGCCACATTGGAGACTGGACAAAAACATTTTCTTCAGTAGAAACTTCAGTTCCAAGCCAACAGCAACAGTCGGAAGTTGCAAAGTGATTTTGTTTTTATTTTTAATTTATTCAGCAAAGTAAAAAGTGAAAACAGTCTTGCCATGTCAAGCAAACCAGTTTTATACTACGCGCCACGCAGTCCACCATGCCGGTCTGTTCTTCTGACAGCAGCTGAACTGGGCTTGGAGTTGGATCTGCGGTAAGAAAAACAGTGAAAGTTATCCAAATCGCGTGATTAGTTACATGTATCTATCTATTTCCAGTTTGATAATTATCAAAGAAGGCGAGCACAAGACTCCAGAATTCCTGAAACTAAATCCACAGCATACCATTCCTGTGCTGGATGACAATGGCATCGTTATCTCTGACAGTCAAGTAATCTGTACATATCTCGCCGATAAGTATGCCAAAGATGACAGTCTGTTTCCCAAGGAACTGGTCGCTCGCAATAAGGTAATGGCGCGTCTCTTTTATAACTGCGGCCATATTTTCGCTCGAATTCGTAGTATCGTTGAACCAGTTTTCTACTTTGGCTGCGGTGAGATACCTCAATACAAGATCGAGTACCTCCAGAAGGCGTACGACGGCTTGGAGCACTGCCTCACGGGCAATCCATATGTCTGTGGTGATACGATGACGATCGCTGATCTCAATTTGATTGCATCGATGTCCACGGGTCATGATATAGCCCCAATTGATGCAAAGTTATTCCCTAACTTGTGGGCTTGGTATGAACGTATGGCTGCTTTACCCAGCTACAAGAAATGGAACCGCGAAGGTGCCGACGCTCTAAAGACGTTATTAGCTCAAAAACTGGAGGAACACAAGAAGGCATGAATTTGTGCAGGACGCTAGTATTTCAATAAATTTGTGTGACAGAGTAAGGGCCGTGTTTTCTTTAGCAGTAGACGGTAGACCGTAGAACCAACTGCAAGTGACATTGGAATTTAACTTTGTCGTTCGGTCTCTTGTGTGTGCGTTGGGCTGTTAATTAATATATTCTGTGGGGGCGAGTTAATGAGTTTCTTTGTGTGTAGCGGCTCTGTGTCAGAACGATCCATTCCCCCCAGTTTACAGGTAACCATGGATGGTTTTCTAGGAAAACTGTCTAACAATGTACGTCGGTCACTTTAATTGCTCTCGGCCATTTTCGTCGCTTCATTGAATACACTTTAATGTGACCTGTACTCGCAGGAAACTATATCCACGGGCTGCGGGTGATGGTGTGTCCTGCATCCGGAGAAAGATTGTCGAACGGAAACGATTTTCCAACTAAACACGCAATCATACACAACTATACACCCACAGAGGAGGAAAGCATTTCATTTCTTTCCTGCGGGCAGTTTCTCAGAAAAAAAAATTAAGTATACGCCACGTCATCTATCTGGGGGTTTGTCTGTTTTCCTTGTGATAGCCTGCCGGATCCCATTCCGCTCTGCCATCTTGGCAAATAAAAGGAGTACTATCAAAGGAACTATTTCATGCTCTTATGGAATATTTTTCTATCCAAAAATAGACAAAGTTGCAATAAAAAAACATCCGACACCAGCGTGAGAGTGGTGTCCTTTTTGCGTGGTTTATTTTCTTTGCCGAGAAAATGTACTGTACATGTCTCCGTTTGCCAGATAAATTGGTCTTTTATGTAAATTTGTGTTAACCGGGTGAGTAAATCAGCAGAATGGGTGGAGGCGAGATTTTTTCCATCATTACTTTGATTAGAGTATGTCTTGGCGCCACATGAATTGGTCTATCCTTGTGCACGAAATGTTTGTTTGCCTTCTTCACTATGCAATATTGTCGCAGTCAAATGGCTGGCACGTTGACGCGGTGGGTATACGGTGTGTAAAGTGTAACCCTTTTTCGGTTAATTTCATAAGTGTTTTCCGGCGACAGGAGAAGATTTATGATGGAAGACGAGGACGACTGAGTGAGTACACAATGAACTGTGTTCCCAACATTCATATAGTTGCATATTTTGTAACCGATTTAAAAGACTATTTTCTAAAGCTCCTGGGGTCATTATTATGTTCAAATGAAAATAGGGTTTTCTTAATACTTTCGAAATTATGTAGAGATCGTTTGGAATATGATCTCACTGGGGTCTGCCTAGGGTCTACCATTAGTAGCTCACTATGAACATTTTTTTGATTGATAAAAGTTTTATACAGTAAAAAGTTTTAGCAAACCATTTTTGTACCAGAAACTGTATAGTATAGCTTGTTAAAAATTTGCGCCCGTCGGGACGCTTAATTTAGTCTATAATTAAAAGCAGATTTTTCATTTTTAATGAAAAAATTAACTACGCGTCATGATGATACTCAACGGTCGACAAATTAAATTTCATTATAAACTATCATGTGTAAAACTGATGAGATATCACATCCAATTATTTAAAATCGATTAATTTCGTGAAATTAATTGCGAGTCACATTGACATGTTTATTATTTATGGGATGAGTTAAGTCCAGAAACTTACTGTGTGTACATAGAGACAGACAGTGGGTATACACAACTCAAGTGCGAGGGTGGACGCGCACAATTAAAATTTATAATTGCATTCCATTGTGATTGTGAAGGGCACAAGCGGACAAAAAGGATTCTTTTGAAAAAAAATTAACACTGATTCACACAATGGAAGTCTATTTAACATAAATTAACCCCCCACCCGCGTATACTGGATATGGCGCAATTGAGCAAAAACCCCAACGAACTTTCAGCCGAGCAATTTAATTGCATTCCACTTTCATTGGCTTCCGTACAATAGAAATGGGTATAAAGGAAGAAAAGAGTTAAATCCTAAAGGAGACTGTGCAATTTTCTTTTGTGGCGGGAAAGTTATTCCATCTTTATCTATTATATATATACGCGCAGTGGTTAGAGTAGTTGCAATGCAATTCATGTTTAAGGGTGGACAGCAAAAGGGTTTTTTTTTATAAACGTTTTATAGTAGCTACTATTTTAAGCTTCAAGGATTATCACATTTAATGGAGGTTGTAGTGGAATCAGAAATTGCTGATACATGTCTACTCTTTAATTGGTAAGTCAGCGAAAGATTGAATGTTATTCATAGACGAAAAAACACGCATGAAACGATCAATGCCTTGCCTACCTTACCTACAGGAGGTTTTTGGTAAGGGAGCTAAATGAATATAAAACAGGAATGATTACAAAATCATTCATCAGGAATGAGACACAAAAGCCTAATCAATTGATGACCATTATCCAATATGCTCACCTTGCGGATTTAGAGATTGCGAGTTGTATAAGGGCCAAATGCATATCTACTCAAAAGCGAGCGTTAAATTTGTTTTTATTTTAGAAATCCCTGCCTACAAGGATAACGATGTAATGGCAAGTGCAGAAAGAACATATTCAACTGAAATCTTATGAACCAGATTGGAGCTTAAGCTTTATCTTAAAACACGTCAACACAAATCGTCTCCCCAAAATTGGTTTGACATAAAAGCCATTTTGACGTTTTTAAGTTAGGTATGCAGTAATAGATTTTTGAGGATGCTCTTTCCATTTCTGAAAACAGTTTTATTCTGTCTCATCTGGCTACGAAGATATTGAATATCGACTTTGCCGTAAACGACACAATTTGGAGCCTTGTAAGAATTGGTTTGCCTTATAAACTAATTCCCGGCGGTTACGTCAAATTTTAGGAGTAAAAGCTGTAAATTTTTCTCTAAGAATTGGTTTGCCGTACGAACATTGCCATTATGTACTATTAACATTGTACCTATGAATTAAATCCTTATTAAAAATAAAAATTGGTTTTATTTGTTTTCTAAATTTGTTTTTATTAAAATACCTATACCTACACTTTGGACAATGAAAAGCATCAGCTTACCAATTCGAGATTAGCTGAAATCTTTTTTTCTGTTTAAACTTAAATCTCAACTTACGTCACTGAACTATTCCATTGGTGAGAATTGGTTTGACGTACATATAAGCTACTCTTTTTGCCGTACGTATGTATGAAGGAGAACAAATTGTAAGTCAGATGACGTTTACGTCAATTCTATTCTGAACAAATCCCTAAATATTTCTAAAACTTTCTATTGGCTCAAGGCAAAACAACTACACAAATGAATTGTTCATTTCCATATAAAATTCATAAGAAAAAATTGAGGAATCCTATCTGGCAAAATTTTAATAAATCACTTTCAAATTTTAAACTAGAATTGCAAAAAAAAGCTGTTTTGGCGTTTACGTCAAACCAATTTTAAGGCGACGAAATCTGTTTGTCAAAGAACTGCAGTAGGGCATGGATGTTTTGGGAAATGAAAAACTTTACCGCGTTAGGTTGAGGTTAAAAAGCGGGTGCCAACTAGGAAACGTCAACACACTTAGACCAGCATAGGTCCATTGTGATGCCACGAAGAACCGATCATTGGAAAACGCTTGTCTCTCCCTACTCGTTGAACCATTTGAGCTTCTTATGAAGGCTTCTAATGTCTGTGTTTGTTAGATTACCTAACGGAAGGCTCCTAAATGAAGCTTCCTTCTACGGAAGAGAGCTGGGCAGGAACAAAGGATGTGAGGAATAGTATCCTCCTCTTCTTCATCCATAGAGCTTCTGCAAAAGTCGTTTGCGAAAAGACCCAGCCTTACGGCGTTCTTTCCTATTAGGCAGTGCCCAGTGAGCGTTTTAGAGCGTTTCAAATCCAACTTAAGCCAAATTTGTTTTGTCGCTATAGACATGTATTTCCACTTATGTCCCACCTAAGATTTTCTCTGTCGATATAACCAAGAGGTGCCTTTATGGGACTTGTTGGGTAGAGTTGTTCCTCTACTGGTAATTTCATCGGCCTTAAAATTCCCGCCTTAAAATTCCCGTGAATATGCAACGGAACCCAAAACAGGTGCAGTCGAGGGCTACTAAAGAACTTTTTCCTTGACTTCCTTTATCGCCATAATTTCCGCCTGGAAGACGCTAGAAGAAGGAGAACTTAAGATTAAAACTTTCGTAGAAAGCACAGCCCCTCGATGAATTTGGCGATGAATGGTTACTGTTTCTAGTGACTGTCAGAAGTTTTTGCCTACCTTTGCGGCGTAGTTTTGGAGCATTAATCTTGCAAGAAACTCACAAGGTAACACGAGATTTACGAGCCTCAAAAGACTCGTATATAAGATTTAGAAATTAATATATTCGGAAGATTTCGGCAAGATGTCACTGGTACACTTGAGGGTTTTGGTGCGGAAGGGCCAATGATGAAGCGACGGAAAGATAAAAAACGAAGAATATGCTGTCTACATACAATAAGGGACACTCGAAATCGGAGTGTTTTATAAAGTATCGCAAGTGATAGATAGAGTGTTAAAGTAGTATATGTTTAGGCTATGCGGTGAAGGAACATACTCATACTGTAATTGAGTAAAAAATTCGTTATGCATATCCTTTTTTTACAAGTTTAAAACTGATAGTTTGGTCGCATAAGGAGAACAGATAACCTATTTACAACTATCTACAACTTTTCCCAACAACTGGAAAAGAAATCCTCATCACTGAGCCCTTAACACAGATAAATTTGCAACGAACAATAATAATTGCAGCACTTGAACTGCGATAAGACCTCAATGAGCTGAGCATGCATCTACTATAGGACGTTAAACCCACCCGAGAGAGAAGAAAATCCCTTTCATTCTCACGGTACCTGGCACGTCATATAGGTTTATACACCACGTGCTTGTTTAAGATTAAACCTCCCTGCTATTTGGGGATTTTTCTTTTCTGTACAAAACGTTGCTGAAATGTTTGTCTACCGCTTTCCGGGATTTCCCTCAAGTCGCAAAATTACGTGATAACTCCCCAGAAAATTATCCTCAAAAGCTACCTACAAAGTGTATGAGTACATCAACTTCGTGGAAGAATTATCACATCAAGTTGTTTTATATATTGCTTTGCTAAATGCATCCAAGTTTGCTGGCAGTAAAGTGCATCATTAGAACTTTTTCCATTATACAAAGTTGGATGAAGAGGAATTTTTAAATAAATTGCTTAGGTGTCTTCCATCGTCCATCGCACATACGAAAACAGCTATAGAGACTTTGTTCGAAAGCCAAATTTCCATATTTCGTCCTAAAGCCTCCTGATCTCTTATGATAACTTTTCCTCCTTCCGTAAATATGACCAACGACTAATCTCCGCCCAACACTTCACTTTGAGTGAACATAGATTTTCAATTCAAATCGCTCTAAGTGCTTTTTAATAGAGAGAATTAGCTAAAATTCAATAAAGCATGCCCGAGCTACACAATTTGGGATAAAGAAAAATATATACAAACATAAACAAAGAGCTGTAAAAGGTCCTCGGGATGGCACTACCGGAAAGACATTTAATTAAAGTAATCCGATTACATGAAAGATTTTCGACAGAGCCACCATTAAGCACTTCGCGTCGTACTCACAGCATGCAAATATTTACTCCCTTCGATGAACTATACATATGTACGTGTGGATATGTACTCAAATCCTTTGGAATCGTAAAAAAGCCAATTTTGTCTGAGGCGGCCGTGAAGGCCGGAACGGCACCCTTCGAAGGAATTAAGGGTTTGCTGGCAAAATATAGGAATGGATTTTAAATCACTGACAGCTTCTGTGACTATGACACCCTTGCGAGCTGTTCGTTGTCCTCGCCCGACATGTAACTGCATAGAAACGGAACGAAAAAACAAAATTTCTTTCATCCTGACACGCACAGGATGTTGACAACGAAGCGACGAAATGAAATAAAGAATTAAATTTGTCAAACAGTTGGGGGGCAAGAAGACAACAACTCTCCAGACAGCTGGGGGTTGGGTGATCGACATGTAGGGTTGACCGAAAAATCTCGAATTTTACTGAAGTAAGCTGAACGAATCCATCGTTTAGGTAGGAATGTTGATGTGGGAGCATTAAGTCTGTTGAACATTATGTTGAGGTTGTTGGTGTGATGTTGTGAATGGTAAATTCTGAAGTCAGACGGTCAGGGCAACGACTTTCCGACGCCTACAGGAAAGTGGGCGCTATGGCTTTACCAGGTGCCTCAAGTTCAACCCTCGGAAACACAAATTAAATGAGGTTTTCCACTGTGCCACTGCGAGGGTATATAACTGTCCTGAGAAGCTTCTCAATTCTGCCCGTCTCTGCAAGTGCAGATTCATTCCATTCAGCCCCAAAATATAAACTCAAACAAAACTAATAGTTAGGCCTATAGCAGTATGGACCTGTTGCGCCAACTAAATACTTATTTATTTTCATTAGGCGAAAATCTTTAGGATAAGCGAAGTTGGCCGCGAACATAACTGATAAAGAAACAAGTGTGATGGGACCGCGAGGATATCATTTTCATCGAATGTTTGATGGTTGTTCCTTCCGTGGTCACCATGTAATGCTTGTGGGCACTCTTCGCTTAGTGTGTCATATGATTATGAACCCAAATCTTGTCGTTAGTTCAGCTATCATATTGCAGTTGACAGCCTACTTACTTACTTTACTTATCGGGCTCCCGACCCGTGTAGAGTCTCTGCCTGAGACACTGCGGCCTTCCATCCTCTACGAAACCGGGCACGCTGCTTCCAGTTGTCCAGACCAAGCGCTCTGGCATCCGTGATGGCTTGGTTTTTGAAACGAAGATTCGGTCTTCCTTGTCTTCTCGAACCTGGGGCTGGGATTCGAAGATCCTCTTAGGAGCATTATTGTCCATTCGCTCGATGTGGCCGAGCCAATGTAGTCGACGTGTTTTGGCTTTTTGGACTGAATCCACATCTTGGTACAGATCATAGAGTTCGCGGTTGTATCTTCTCCTCCATTGCATGTGCAAGGAGGGCGGCACACAGGACCAAAAATCCGCCGAAGTATTTTTCTTTCGAAGGAGCCCAGTATCAGCTCTCCCTTCTTGCTTGTCGTCCAGCACTCGTCGCCATAAAGCAGAACTGGCAGGATAAGGATTTTGTAGAGCCCACATTTCGTCCAATATAGCAATTGACAGCCTATTCGCTACAAAATCTGAAATTTCATCGAATCGATGCAAATGTGTTGCAGTAAGTATGTATTATAATGCATGACCTATATGTGTCATTTTGTTGAAGCTGACATGTCACTTCAAATCGAATAGCTACCTATATATAAAATTTTATATATTTTCGCCGTTTTCCAAAACGATTTGAAAACAAATCAAATTTACCACAAAAGAGTTTTGCAATATGCCATGTCAAATTTTCACCGAAAAACATACAGTTGTCAATTTGAAATCAGAATTAGAAATCCTAGTGTATAGGCAAACGTTATTTAAATCAACAAAAGCGAGTCCCTGGAGTATTTGCTTTGAGTGAATGACACCCCTTCAATTATATGCGCTGAATGGGTTGAAAAAATATACAGAAAAACATGCAGATAAATTCCAAATCAAATATTGTCATGTTATCTGCAGAAGTTATGCCTGAACACGACGCAACATTGGTCCACGCCATGTGTGTTTGGATATTTTTTCCTGCCATCCACTCCACTGCATAAATGCTCAATCAACATGAAATAAATTCAAAAATTCAATTAAAATTCGAGTTTCAATTAAAAAGGACTGCAAATTGAGAAAACTCGCAAAAATAAAATATCCATCGGTCTGTGTCGCTGGTGGATATTATGTATATATAGAATGTCCTGTCTGTGCAGTGTGTGACCAGTTTCAATGCTTCCAGCTACCCCAAAGAGCAGTGAATTAAAACGCAGACATATTAACGAACAGATACTATTTGGAGAAACGATTCTGCGAAAAAAGGGGTTTGTTCGCACTTTTGCGGTTCGCAGCCTTCAAGTTGGGTGGATACAGGACACTGGACACTGTGTGTTTCACAGCAATTCAAGTCGGCCTAGGCAGTGGCTGCCAATTTAAATGGGAGATACGATATCGGTGGTTGGAATACGAATCATAGCCATAAAGTTGAACTGTGTTCAAGTTAAAAATACAGAAAAATAAATGAATTTATATATTTCTTAAAAATTAAAATAATTTTACTGTGAAGAATTTTCCATTCCATTGTACAAAAATTCTGGATGTAGTGCTCGGAATTTAGTTTGGACATTGCATTGGACCCAAATTGCTGGTTTGTTAATGTGATGTGAACCCTTTCCCTCAAAAACTACCTATCACAAATTTGGGCGCCACAGTGCAACAAGCCGATTCATCGTGCTCTGGCAAGGAAGAATGCTCCAATATTGGAAAATAGCCAACATGAGTGTCTCGCAGAAAAAAGAAAACTCTATAAAACTGAGCATCACATTTTAATAAAAAAATAAATAAACAGGTGGCGCAACAGGCGGGTAGACACCCTAGCCTAGCTTCTCGCAACCATTCGTTTGTGTGAGTTTCTATTATTGAAACGAATGGAAGGGGAAGGGTCCTACAATTTTATGCCGAGTCCGAACGGGTGAATTGAAAATCTTTTTCAGGATAGTCATACTCTCGGATGTTTGTCAGACATTCGCGAGAGGTGGCGCAGTGGAAAAAACTTTAATATGTAATTTCTGTTTTTCCGGGGATCGAACCAGGGATCTCCCTCGCACAGTAGTTCAGCATACTAACCACTGCGCTACTGCGCCTAAATTAGCTTTTGTCTACTCTGCATTATATTCAAAGAAAATTTCACAGCCGTAGGTAATTAGGTATTATGAGGTATTTAACCAGATCGTCAGCATAGGGAATGTTAAGCTCATGAAACAAGCAAGGCTTGACACACATACCTAATCGAAAGCTTTTGAGAAATCAATCAGAGGTAGGTCAGTGCCTTTCACTATAATGTCGAGGTGTAGCTCAGATTTTGTTTAAGTCCAGATTGATTATACTACAAAAAAATGGAGTTTCCTTCCGCAATTCCAAATCGTGGTTATGAAGAATTTATGAGGTCGTTACGAGTATCATCATCATCACTCGGTTTGCCCTTAATCGTCAACATTTCCTATGCATGATTTGCCAAAGCAAGCAACATTTTAACGAGGGTGTAGATAGAATTTCGGTTGATGAGTTGAGCAACACCTACGCCCTATTATGGCGTCTATGGAACAACTGAATACCTATACCACACGAGAATGTCAACAGGAGCAAACTTAAATTTGAATGAGAAATAATTAATGATGCATGAACCTCCTGCCAAAAGATGGCCTTCGGATAAATAACACAGCGGAGGGTGGTAAGGAAGAAATAGTTTATTCCAGAAATGCATTATAAATACATATATAGAATACGAGGGAGAATAAAGTTCACTTGAACTTTAAAAAATTCTTCAATGCTGCGCTCGACTTGTGGTTAATGATTATACTGAAGGTGCTTTCAAAAAGGAGGCGGAGGCTATACAGATATCATTCCGCACAAGTAGTTGGCCAAAGGCAAGTTGCATTTGTGACAACGTGACACCATGCAGGAATAAAGTTTTTAAATTAGAAACGCAAGTCCTACGAAGTGCGACATCAAATAATACCATCAATATTTGGCGATACTCTGATGCCAAAGTCACATTCAAAGTCTTCTTTCAATCAAGAAGCCAAACGACTTGCTCCAATATAATCACCCGATGGCCTTCTTCGGTGATCCCCTGCTATAAGGAAAATCCAATTTGGAATTAACCTCTATTCATTGCAAAGATTGTCTGTATTATCCTAAGATAATATGTCAACCCCTAGCATCAATGGCCAGCGATTTCCCAATATTAATACCAAATTGAATTTATAAGAAGTTCTCCGCATCTTTGCGATTGGATATCCCCAGATATCTGTATCTTGTGGCCAGCAGACGGTCTGCTATTGAAAAGGTGGTCATTTCTTGTTGCGTGTGTGAAAAGGTGTCCTAAAGACCTCTTATCCGCAAATCGGATTTGCTTTAGCAACGATTTTCATCATCTCCTCCTGCTCTGTGCGGTTGTGTATATCCTTCTTGTTGGCATAATGAAGCATACGCTCGGCGTGGGATGCTGAAAGCAATGTGCCATGAAAGTCGTTATTGTTGGTCGAGAGGAAAAAAAAAATTAAACTAAACGGATTTGCTTGAGTGAAAATGGATTTTTTTTTTCGGCTGCCGAAAGAAAGACTTTTCGCACATGTTATACTGCGGATATGTGCGAGATACCTATCCCGAAAATGTTATTTCGCATCAACATTATGACACACTGACAACGCGTTCAGTGTTTTGCAAATCTCTGTGACAGACAGCTTAGACTAAAACCCCACACTGGCCATTGATAGCATCGAAAATTGATTTTCGGTGTGGCAACTGGCATTGTCTGGATATGGGCTTTTACCCTTCGTTGTATATTTGTATCCCTTTTATGAGTGTGAAGTTGATGCCTTACTTCACGAGTGGCAGGAGAATAGAAAACAATTTCCCCGTGTCAGAAACACTGATATTGAAAATACTCTCACCTGCTGAGCCAATGGCTACCTTTTTTGCTAGACCAAGCGAGTACATCAAAGGCATTTAGTTTTTCCTGCCTGCTGACCCTCAAAATATGTATTATAGTAAAAATTTAATTGTTTATTTGGAATTCTGTCCTCAACGTGCTGTGATGTATACCACACGCAGTGCTGCAAGGAAGTTTCTCCTAGAGAGACACCAGACAAAAGTTTCGAAAACAATTTCATTTCACTTAAAACTAAAAGTTGCATTATTAGTTTTGAAAATGAAAACGTTTTCTAAAGAAGGAGCAGACAGTCTGACAGTCTGGCTTGTGGTTATATTTGAAGAAAATCGAGGGGATGCTCCTTGGTTTCGGTAAGACTGTGAGAGTGTGACTGTATATAAATTGCTTCCGCTGAACCGTAGGATAAAAATATAAAATCTAGATGAGGTTAAAGGTTAAGGAGAGTGCTTCATATTGAGAGACTTTGAAAGGTTTGACAAAGTGCCCAAATTGATCGCATTAATTTGTCTGCTTATCAAGATACTTACGACAATTCACTAATATGGTCAGGTGGGGAAGAATACTAAAGCATTTCGTCCATACCGAGTGTTATTCCACCACAAGACTTCCTTGTTTATCTCTGTTGGGTTGGCAATATAATTATAGAAGCAACGATCTCACACTGTAGCACTTCTCTCATATACAGATGGAAATGAAAAGTAGTTTGGGTCTGGCTAGGGCTATCTCCCAATATCAGATGGAAATTTTAATTTACAAGTACATAACTTGATGGGTACAGTGCTTCAGTTGTAAGTGTGCTGGACTACTGTACGAGGGGTCCAGGTTCGACCCCGGAAAAACACAAATCAAACCTCTCGCAAACATCTTACAAATATCCAAGAGTATAAATGTCATGGAAAAGCTACTCAATTCAGCCGTTCAGACTCGGCATAAAATTGTAGGTCCCTTATATTCGTCCCAAAAAAATAAAACTCATAGAAAACGAATGTTTGTGTTTTAGTTTCTTAAGTTTCTAGAAAACGAATTTATTAATTTTTCCGTGCGTACAACTTTTCTGTTCAACTTCTCAGTCAATTCCACACAACACGTTCCACTGAATTCATATAAAATGTTGGAGTTGAATGTTTCGGTTTTGTTCTGTTTCGTGTTTTTACTGATGGCTATAACTGGCATCTAATTTCCATTTTTAAATTCTGCCTCCCGAAAGCTTGATTTTTATAATAAGTATACCTACCTACTAGCGAGTCCGGCAAACGTTGTTTGTCTGCTCGTATATTTATTTTCATTGTCCGTCAATTGTTCTGCGGCCGTTTTATTATTTGAAAATGTATTTATGATTTTTTTTTAGTGTTTATTATTTGAAATTTTATTCAAGTTTTTTTTTTGTTGAGTGTGTATTATTTGAAATTTTATTCATGAGCTTGTTTTTATTCATGTTATTGTTGAGTGTTTATTCTTTGAAATTTTGTGGAATCGGATATCAGCGCCAACTACCGGGTCCAATTGTGAATATAAACCATCCTTAGACCCGTTCAAACACACACACAAAATTTCATTAAAATCGGTTCAGCCGTTTAGGAGTAGTTCGGTTACAAACACGTACAGAAGAATTATATATAAAGATTCGTGAGAAGTCATTCAATTTAGCTCTGTTTTTTTTGTTCGTATATCAACATTTTCGAATGCCGTGCGTCGCCATCTTGATAGCTTAGCTAGTCTATGTCTATCGAAAGAATTAATCATGTGACAAAGAAACCTATACTTCTTAACACAATTTGCGGACTGTGACGTGAAATAAAGCCCAATGGAATTTTAATTTGTACTATTTTGTTTAGGTGGGTATTTTCCTTCCAATTTTAAGAGGTTCCTACAATTTTACAATTAAAACTCTAGTCCAAAGTAAATATTGTCCACATGTAAGTAGATCACAAATTCTGTTAAAGAAAGCTTTTTAATAGATTGCTACCCGAAGACTTGGTTAAATCGGCTGATTTTGTGGGTTTAAGAAGACAGTATGTTTTCCTAGACAACTAGGCATTGGTTGATTGGTTCTGATATAACAGTCTTAAAAACTTGCAATTAGTCTTTGTAAACAATTCACTTAAAGACAGTTCATAACTGTTGAATGGCAGGCTCTAACAACTTGCTTAAAAATTAGCATCTTATCGGCTGCCAGATGTATTCTCAAACTCATATAAGGTATCTACCTACCACAGCTCCATATTTTCTGCATGCAAATCTTTTCTCCTTCTCCATCCTCAAATATTCTATATTCCCCACCATATAGACCGATACGAAGTTAAGGAACAAAAATAGTAAAATGAAAGAAAAAGTAATTTGAAAGCTACCCCTAGAGGCATTAATATAAATTGCTGTAATCGGTCCCTTGTCGGTGTTTATCTCTTTGATGATTGCCCTTGACGGCACGTGCGTTTCTAGTTTCATAGGAATGCTCATGCTCATCTACCCCTGAATCCGTTTGGATGAGTTCCGTATCGTCTTGAAACAAAGGCGAGAATCGAGTTTCTTTTTCCATTTGTTTTGTCATTGTAATCTCAAGATTCCTGTTAAGTCATATTGCATTTCCAATTTAGTTGCTCTACCATTGGCTTCGTCGCTCCTTTGACGTTCGCTGGGAAAGTGAAGTATTTCATCATTTTCTTTTAAGGAATCTACAAGTATCATTTCTTTTTCGCCGTTTTTTTTTTTTTTTTGTCATCTTTTGTAATAGAGTTTTCTTTCCCTACCATTTATCTTTTATCAAATGATGCCAGTTTTTATTTCACCCTTTTTTTTGTAAGGCATGCCAAAGACACCTGGTGCAAAGTGGGAAAAGGATGAGCCTTCATTTTAATGAGATGCGAATTAAAGTTGCATCTTCAATGGTTTTCGAATAACAATATGCGGCCTAAATTTGTCCAGACTCCTTTTGGTCATTTACTACAAAAACAAAAACTACTTCACACTATTTCCACTGCAGTCTAACAAACAACTTGACCTGGTCTACCCAGACAATACGAACAGTGTCTATAATCGCCCAACAGATATGGCACTCTGCCTTTTCACCTACATAGGGAGGAACTTTTTACTATCTACCATTTAATGAACTTCGAAATGGGCAATATCGCGCGAGTTCATCAAGACTTACGGTCCGCAATTAAAAGCTGGCGAATCTAGCACACTGATTGCGGTCTGCAAAATGGTTCATAAAATGCACACTTAGTAAATGTTTCCCAAATGGCGTTATAAAAGGAGCACAACGTTTTAACTGCAGCCGCGCTCTATCTTTGAAGACATTTATTGAAAGTTCCACCGCGCTGTACCGGAAGATCTTTGATGTGAGAAACGACCATCATGGAAGGAATGCAGTTGCAGGAGAATTTTTCTCCCCTTCGATTTTATGTGATGGGATGGTCCTTTCTGATGGTTTTAGTCGTTTTAAGCAAGTGTATGAGAGGGAGCTAGAGTCACCTACTATATTTGTGGCCAATAAAAACTTTTATTCGACCGTCTGCAAACGTTATGATGGCCCAGAGCGGAACACAGGGCGCGGAAAAAGTCGTTTGTTAATCTCCCTAATGACTTAATTGTCGGTTGGATATTTGGCATCAGAAAGACAGAAAGTCAGGGGATCGGGGCAAGTTGATGGCATTAAGTGCGATGATTAAAATCGAAATTGCAGGCGGTTACTTTCGCTGTAAATTTTGTCTAAGGACAGTGATGGAATTGTGCCAGGAGGAAGTCTTTTATTGGTGGTCATTAAAAGCGTGGGCAAACGTTTAATGTGAACTTGTTTAATTTATTAGCCAGTGTATACATCTAGGGGGTAACAGGTTGCCAATAATGAGGAAAACAAAGAATTACATTGCCAGTGCCACGATAATTTTCGTATAGACGTGATGGAGGCATACTGGTATCTAATATGTCAGATTTGCGGTACGATTTTTGAATTTTCGCCTGCCACAAAATCTCGTTAAGAAAATTAAATGCCAAATATCCATGGTACCTACATTAAACTTTTTTTTATTAAAATGGGTGTTCGTCAGTGCATAAATTACGGCCAACGCGGTGGCTCTTCAAAGTTGATTCTGTAACATTCGGCAGCCGAGAACAATATAATCTCCTAATAAATGCACAACTAATCCAGGAGCTCAAACTTAATGACCTTATACAAGGCCGTTTTTTCGTTGACTGCGCTTCGGTCTTCGGAGCGTTTGGAAAAAGACATCTTTATAGCGACGGGAAGCATTTCGCGATGAATAGCTATATTAAAAAGCAACCTTCTCATTATGGGACGATGTCATTTTAACATCGAACCGACCTTATGGAAAAACTCCTTAGTGAATCTTCAATAAGATCAGCTTCTATTTCCCATATCTGAGCTTTTATAAGGGCGTCGCAAAAATAGTACAACCTGCGACACCCAGCATAGTATGGACAAGATTGGGAACCATTGGCTCTAGCTCTTCTGGGGAAATGCACGTGTTGGCAAAGCGTACTAGGGTTGCTTAGGCAGGGGGGTTGCTGTATACCATACACTGGGTTGCCACAATACAACATGCATCCATTACCAAAGATCTGGTAGACCGACATAGGCCAAAGCAAAATATACTTACCTACTTTGAATTTACTTAAAAACACAAAGAATTTATAATTAAATTCAAGTATAAAACTCATATAGGTAGCTAAAAAAAAAACTATTACTAAAGTAGGCTGATTTATATGAGGTCCTTGCCATACTTCGACTTCCTCTTGCCACGTGCCATGAATGGTTCAGGGATTTATTTAAGTCTCCCGCTGGTGATTCAAAAACAATAATTAGTTAATATAGAATTAATGTATTACGCAACCGAAAATCCCCATAAAACATCACGTAATACCTTTCCAAACACATGCCAAATAATAAAAATGAATTAATTGGAACAAAACTATGGGCTACAACTGTATAGGTAGATATGTATCCGCACTTCTCGAACAAATGCTTATTATTCAAACTCGGTGAACTACTTATATGGATTATCAATATTTAATTCGACATTAATTGGCTTCCGGGTCATGTTTCACTGATTGATCTCATCAGTACGCATCAAACACATGAACCATAAATTTATAATTTGATTATACTTATGACGACTGTAATATGTGATACCTACATTACTAAAGCCCGAAGGGTGATATTTTTTATTTGGTTTTTCGTTTCCCTATTAGTATAACAGTCACTCTTCGCTTTCTAAGAAGCAATTTTGGGAATCCACTCACGTGTATACAGCAAGTGTTCTTTCTACTTTGATCAACTTGATCAAGCTTCTCGCTATCGATACCTACTATATAAAAGTACATGCGTCGTAGTACTAGCGTACTTACTTACTTAGATAGCGCTACAGCCCGGGGTGGACCTGGGCCTCAACCAACACGCCTCTCCAGTTAGCACGATCTTTGGCTTACCGCCTCCAGTTGCGCACTCCAAGTTGATTGAGGTCTCCTTAGACTTGTGCCCGCCACCTAAGGCGAGGTCTTCCTCTACTGCGTTGTCCCTCCAGGTTGGAATCGAAGACTGTTTGGGCCGGAGCGTTGGTGTCCATTCGCTCTATATGTCCTAGCCATCTTAGTCGAGTGATACGTACTTTTCTGACCACGTCGATGTCGCTGCACAGCTCGTAGAGTTCGCTGTTAAATCTTCTCCTCCAAAGCCCGTCAACGCAAACGGGACCGAAAATCACTCGAAGAATTATGCGTTCGAAACGACCAAGAACATCTTCTTCCGCCTTTGTTAACGTCCATGCTTCTGCTCCAGAGAGTGAGTGAAGAGGGTATTATATAGAGTCTCCTTTGTGTTTCTTGACAAGGCCTTACTAGTCAGTTGCCTTCTTAGGCCAAAGAAACAGCGGTTGGCAAGTGTAACTCTTCGTTTGATTTCTGCTGTGGTGTCATTATCATAGTTTATAGCAGAGCCGAGGTAGATAAAGTCCCCAACCACCTCAAAGTTAAAGCTGTCTATCGTGACATTCTGTCCGATTCGTCGATGTTGTGTGCCCCTTCTTGTTGACAGCATGTACTTTGTTTTGCCCTCATTCACCAGTAAACCTTTTTTTGCTGCTTCTGTGCTAATACTTGCAAAGGCACCAGTAACAGCTCGCTGTGTTCTGACAATTATGTCAATGTCGTCAGCGTTTGCAAGTAGTTGCACAGACATTTGGAAAATTATGACCCTGGTGTTGGCTTGCGAGTTTCGCACAATTTTCTCAGGAATGATGTTTAAAAAGTCGCCTGACAGCGCATCACCTTGTCTAAATCCTTTTTTGACATCAAAGGTCTCGGGGAGATGGATTCTCCACAATCTGACAAGTTTGGCAGGGATTCTAAAAGTAGACGCGACTCTGTGTAGCTCGTCTCTATAAATCTATAAATGCTGTCATATGCGGCCTTAAAATCGTTAAAAAGATGGTGAGTATCGATTTGCATTTCTTCGGTTTTCTCCAGGATCTGCCGTAGTCCGAATATTTGGTCGGTTAAAAAAAGTACTTGCTACTTGGGAATAAAGTTGGTTAGAAAGCTACTATTTACTTATACAGTATTGCAGAAGAATATCGTCAAATATAACAAGGCCCAGGAAGCCATCAAATATCAAATACCTCGTATCTAGAATTGCAAATTGATTCAAGAATATACCATTAACTGAGATAGCTAAGCATCAGAATGGTTTATCACTTGAGCGATGAGCCTAATCATTTATAGCTTGCCTTGAATATCACCATTCATCAGAATTCTAAATAGCTCTATCATTTATTGACATTGGTATAAAAAACCCAAATGCCCTTTTCTCGCCTCAAAGACGTATCCAAATTTAAGACTTAATTTCCTCTCAAGCTATTTGAGAATAAAAGTTCCACAAAGGGGAAAAATAAGTACCAACATACCTACTTGAGTTTTTTTATGTAATTTTTCAAATAATGTTATGCGACAGCCGACAGCCCTGTGCCAGCATGCCCCACATAGAGTGCTAGGTCATGGACAAAAAAGAAGTGTGTGTAATGGGTTTTCTCTGGACCGTATTTGAATTTTAAATTTCTATTCACGTCTGGCTACTTACTCAAGCAAGAATATGGTTTTGTATGGACCGACAGTGAAAATTGAATATAGTGTTTGAAGCATGGGATAAGCAGCAGAAGCGGAAAAAGGCTTAATGGAGAGCATTTATACAGCGGCAGGCACGTAAAAGAACGATGTGTGTAGGACTTTTTTTTTATTCTTTGTGAAATGGATACACGAAATCCTGGAAAGATGAAATCAGAAAATAGAAAAGTGCTTCTGTATAGCTCTTCCGGTGTATACAGTGATAGGAATACACGCTTTATTTTTATCCCAGAGAATTAACTTGTCATCGTATAAAAAGCTATGCATGTAAACACGTTTTCCATTCAATCTTCTTATAGATGAACTGCTGACAGCAAAAATGCTCTCAATGGGGTTTGGTAGGTAGACCTGACATACTTTGCAACTTCAGAAGTTTTTGCTTGCATTCGTTCGAAATGCATTTTGAAAGAGATGTATATAAATGCTGTCACACTATTTTTCTAGACCTCAATCAGTTATTTTTTAACTGATTCGTCCCTGGATTTGGATTGGTCTGTAAAAGCTTTTTCTACATTTCAGACGAAGTAGGCTTTGAGAACCTCGTTCGAGTCCAAAGTTTCGACAAAATTATTTTAAACTGACGATCGATCCAAACTAGAATTGGTGATTAACGCCCAACACAAACGGTAGAAGCTTGGAAGCTGATATTTTGAATAAAACAACTTTTCTTTTATGGCCAGGACAAGGGGAGGTCAATATTTGTATCGGAAAATTCCTACTTTTCATCCGATCGATTTGGTTTGTTTAATCTTTATAAGAAATAGAGAAAACCAATCTCAGATTATAAAAAATTAGCTTGGAGCCCGAGTTATTAGTAACGGGAAAACTGGGATCCAGTTTGTATGAGGAACATTTTTTGTTCCACCTATCTAGCGCATAACAAACTGTACTAGCTAGCTTATAAGTCGGGAGAGCCTTCATGGAACTCTGGCTCTTTGGTGAGGTCATAGAGCCATCTTTGTACCCCGGAGACAGTCAGGAAGACACGGATCTTCTCTGGGGTAAGCAAGACTTGCTGAAGTAATGATTTCCTCGCCAAGGATATTCTTTCTGAGACGAACGATAGCCGGAAATTCCATGAATATTTAATGAGAGGATTCGTCACTCTCAAGACAGAGTCTACATGTAGGGTCCGGTGAGATACCAAGATGTTTTTCATGGGGCAATGACCACTAATTATGGCTGTCAGTATTCTCGCAGGTTATTTTTGTCCAGATTAATGAGAGAATATGATTTTCGGGGGAAGAATTGTTTGGTCTGGTGCAGTTCTGCCTAGGTGTTTAGAAATGTTTCTTACTGACACAGTGACACCACAGAAGGGTTCAGTTCCGATGAGAACACATCGAATCCGACGAGCTAGAACCAGAGTTCCCTCCCGTGCTACTATTGTACTCAGTTGCTCATTTTGAGTACATTTTTATGAACTGAGTACGGATACTACTTTGAAGCCGTCGCGTACTACTAATTCATTCATTCATTCATTCATATCTAAACATAATTCATTTTTATTTTTTTCGAAATACATAACATTTTTGTTTCCTAAACCTGACACTTGAGGAGTACATACTTATAATGACCTTTTACTTTCCCATACAATTTTAGTATGAACTGTCAATTTCATAGATTAAAAAGTGCCCAATTATAACACAAAATCACAAAACGTTTTGTAAGAGAACAAAAATTGACTTTATATAGTGAGAGATTTGTTTTTGAAACGTATTTGACTCTGTATACACTAGAACTAAGTCAAAGCTTCAGCAAAGTCCAGGAATTGACTGGTGAATCTACCCACTGCCTATTTGATGTATTTTCATACTATTGGGGAGGTAACTTCTATGTTTGCGCAATTTTTGCAATACTTTTCATATTTTGCTATTTTTCAACATTTTTTAAAGAAAACTGTGAAAAATGGTTTTGTTTTCATACAAATTTATTTGATGTTTCAAATCAGATATATTTCGCTATGCGAAACAACATACCTACATATTGTTATGAAATAAAGGAAAAGGAAAACTAACTTTATTTATTTGCGAATTTGTAAAAGTAAGAAAACGATTTATATTGGGAAATTAAAGTCGAATTTTCTAGAAATGAATTGAAAATACCATATAGCTAGTCACATTGGTCGGAATTATATCTTTTTGAACAACGTCCCTAATACAACAAAACTAAGCAATTTATAGAAAAACAAATCATATACCATAAAAAAAATAAATATACATCGCCACACCACATTCAGGTACTATTTTTATCAAATTTGTCTGTCAAAATCAGCATGGCCACATGGTGTTATTACGTCAATAGATTACTGATTGCGGAAATTGATAGAAATTCTAATTTTGACCACTTTTATACTTATAACTGGAAAGTACACTTTAGTTTAGGTGCATTGTGAGACGTACTACCTTGGAAGCAATTTGAGTACTATTTTCCACCGAGATGAGAATTCTGCTCAACCAAAAGGGAGGGAACGCTGGCTAGAACGTGCTAAAAATTTCATGCCAAACAGTCGTGGACTGGAAACCCTTCAAGTTTTGTTGCCCAGACTGACTTCGTTGTCCCTGTAAGCAGGGAGTCATATAGTCGATAAGTGACGAACATCTAGAAGCCTCTCAATCCTTCGACTAAAATCACCATACCGATGATGGCATTTGGTGTTGGATTCCACTTTTTGGTCTTCTCCATGGTAGGTATATCTAATTTCGTTAAATACAAATTATTAAACTATTATCATCTTCTAGCATATGGTCACCGCCTAGGACAAAACGTTTGTATTAAAAGCAACAATTTCGAGGTAGTTAAGGAGTTCGTCTATACCGCGGAGTAAACATAAAATCCACAAATGAGACCCACGCTGAGATCCGGCGAAGAATTACCCTAGGAAACTGCTGCTACTTCGATTTGGCAAAGCAATTTGGCTTAAAACTCCTAACTCGAAGGACAAAATGTGTGCTCTAGATAACCCTTATCCTGCCAGTTCTGCTTTATGGTGCCGAGTGCTGGCATAAGAAGGGAGAGCTGATAATGGACTCCTTCGAAAGAAAAATACTTTGGCGGATTTTGGTAACCAGTCTGCGAGGAGGGCGAATGGATGAGAAGATACAACAGCGAATACAATGAGCTTTACCAAGATGTGGATGTAGTCCAAAAAGACTAAATGAGTCGACTAAATCGGGTGGGCCACATCGAGCGAATGGACAATAATGCTCCAGCTATGAGGATATTCGAATTCCAGCCTCCAGGTTTGAGAAGACAAGGAAGACCTCCGTTTCAAAGACTAACCCATCGCGGATGCTAGAGCGCTTGGTCTGGACAACTAGAAGCAGCGTGCCACGGATCGCTGAGGATGGAAAGCTGCACTGCAGTGCCTCAGGCAGAGACTCTTCACTGGTCAGGAGCCCTTTAAGTAAAGTAAGTAGTAAGTATCATTACCAAAATCATAATTGTAGTTAACTGATTAACTAATCTTCTAATAAGCCAGGAGGTGGAGGACATTTAACCCTTTCGGTATTTTGATGCCATATGGCAACACGAATATTCATAACACCCATTCTCACTCTCTGAGTATATTTTTTCTATTATTTTTTCTGATTAACTTCTTAGAGTATCTGCTTATTAATTAGAAGCAAAAAAACTGGGTGATAGTTGTCGTCATTGTGCTTTTAGCTCTTGTGAAAGATTGGTCTGCAATAGAGTTCGAATTTTTTCGTCGGAAGACTATTTTTATTATTTCTTTTTTATATTGATAATTATCAAATAGATTATCAATTTCGATTTTATTTGATTGACTAATATCAGGCGGACAATTAAAAAAATAAAATAAACATATAAGTTCCGTCTATTCAATTTGGCACAATTTTCCTTTTCTGTGTTGCCATATGGCATCAATATTATCTAGAGGTGCATTTTAAGGCATCATTTCTATAAATAAAATTATATATATACCTACATATGAATAAAAATAAATGTATTTTTATGCATAAATAGTCTTGAATAGCATTACTTTTTAATTTGGTTTGAATTAAAAAAAAAAAATACTTAGATTTTTATGAATATTTAATTTTTTATTAATATTTTTTATTTTTTAATTATTTTTTTTTATATAAATACACGTGTTTATCTTGGAATATGCTTAGTTTTTAATTTGTAGTACTTGTAATGTTTGAAGTAAACAAAGAAATCCGAGTATAAATGCAACAATTTTTAGTTTTTTATTTTTATACATATATGAAAATATGTGTTTTTTAAATATTTTCAAAAATCCTTACGTTTTTAAAATACATTTTAATTAGAAAAAATAATTATACTTTTTTCTTTTCAATTTTGTTTAAAAATTAATATATAAAAATAAGAAACTAAAACAAAAATATTAATTTTGTCATTTATTTTGCTACCACTTGAGACAATTGATGCCATATGGCAACGTTCCCAAAAACCACTTTAGAACCAATATTTACCAAAAATAATGTTACAATGTTTTTAGTAGGAGTCTAAGTAGCAGCAAAAAGAAATAAAATATTTTTTTAACCTTAGAACAAAAAAGATGTACCGAAAGGGTTAATTAAAGTTATATCAACTCATATCTGTCGACGTAATTCATATAGTTGGTGAAATATAATGAAGTGCCAACTTCATGAAGCTGATTTCATTGATTATATTACCTCGGTGGCCATTCGCTTTTTGTAGGTACCTTTACAAGATCTCACGAAATAACATATTCGATTAGAACCTACTCCATGAGTGGGTATCAATTTTCTTGATTGGACGTCGACCATATTTTCCCAAGAAAAATATATTTTCTGAGATTCAGAAAGTAAATTGAGAACACCAACTTCCTACCGAACAGACCAGAAAACATACGTATATGTCGATAGAGAAATCGAATTACTACCCTTAGGCTATTCTGTGAATCTCCAATATGCCAGTTGGCATTGGTTATGAAATTTCATAAAAAAAGGCCATGGCTCTAATGAAATGAATCCTAATATCTGACAAGCAATGTATTGGAAAAGCCATTTCACCATCCCCTCTCTAGAGGAAATTGTATATACGTACGCACGACATGAATACCTGATATTCGATAACTGACCTTTAGGAAGTGTTCTCTGCAGCATAACATACGCATAACATGCGCAAGGTGTGTATATAGGGTGGTTATAGCATATGGTCGTCATCATTAATATCAGACCCGTCAGCTCAAGAATATTATACCTTCGAGTGGGTGTAAGATATACTTGATTGGAAATACAGTAGAATATAAAGTGATTTCATTCTAAGACCACCTGTAGTGGGCGCAGTAGCGCAGTGGTGCTGGACTACTGTGCGAGGGATCCCAGGTTCGATCCCCGGAAAAACACAAATTACATCTTAAGGTTTTTTCCACTGCGCCACCTCTCGCGAACGTCTGGCAAACATCCGAGAGTATGACTGTCCTGAAAAAGCTAAAATTGTAGGACCCTTCCCTTCCATTCGTCCCAAAAATAGAAACTCACACAATCACAAACTAATGGTTGCGAGAAGCTAGGCCTAGGGTGTCTACCCGCCTGTTGCGCCACCTATTTATTTATTTATGTATTGGTACACAAGATGCAAACCCCGAAAAACTAAGGCACCTGGTATCGACTTAGCCTTGTAAAATGTACAATCGAACTGGCTTTAATAAAAGTTCGGATTAAATTCAGAAGGTCAAGAAAGTGTGACCATTTGAATAGAAAATAGATTCACAGGTATGGAAGAGGCACCGTCAGGATAAGAAAAACAAGCGAATAGTTATGATAAGGTAGACCAACGCATGGTGTCTATATGGTTCTTCCAAAATATGCTCAAGATAATTCGCATAAATCTGTCGACAAAAGTTCACAGCTTACGTGTCACAGCACCCATGTACAAGGATTCGACGTTAGATTTTGAAAGCTAGACCAGTCCTTAAAGAGTGCTGCTAATCCGGGTATCAAGTCATAAATTCATTTATGTCAATTACTGCAGCAAAACCATAAACCAGTTTCAAAGCAGTCTCGTTACTAATAGCCGGCTGTAGCCATTCAAGGAAAATTGTCCTAAATGTCACAATAATTAATATCCTGTCTAAAAATCTTCCAATTTAAGGAACTATTATTGTGTTGCTAAACAAAATTACTCCCAATGTTCCATCTCTTCTATATGCCGAGTATAGGAGGACAACAAGAGCAACTGCCATCAAAATCATAAAACACTCACCATGATGACTGCTCATCCATCAAATGCATCATTTACGAACGCAGGATTCTCCTAAGGTTTCCCGTATCTTGACATCAATAACAGCAACAACAAAAACAACAACAACAACAGCAGCAGCAGCATAAGCAGCAGCACGAGATGATTTCCTTGCAAAGGACATACGAGCACAAGCACAACATGATGTATGTGCTTGCACATGAGCTAGCCCTCCTTCCCTGCTATATCATGTGTGTCTCTGTAGTATGCTGCTGCTGTTGTTGCGTACGATGTCCTGGTTAAGATTTGCTTGAGAGTTTAGATGTAATTAAGCTGTGAATGGAACGTTTCCTACAATTTATGCAACGATAAAGTTTTACAGCTCTATGTATGGGTATATGTCGTAGTGAGAGCATCTGCTAGGCGATGCACGAAGTAAATATTTAAGGTCGGGCCTCTTTAAGGCGCCACATCAGCATTCAAATTCATAATCGACGCCCAAATACCCCACAACTGCCATCAACGATGGCACATAAAAGCCAATCATTTGTGTCAAAAATCGAAAGAATGTCGCTCCTTCCAATTATCGGCGAACAAAAAAGTTCCTTGTTCTTGTGCTGTGGCTGTGTGTATGCGTGTTAGGCAACCCCCTCGACCGAAAATTACTCCAATAAACCGAACAAACAAATAAAAACAATTTAAAACGATGATACAACATCATTAAAGCTCCAAAAGAGAAGAGACTCGACACCGAATTGTAGGGGGATGATGCGAGGCCGACAGGGTGTGGAATGTCGTAAAGTTTAATGCGCGGCAATACCATAAAAGTGCGCATAAACAACCCCCGGAGGGATACTTGCTTGTTGTTTTCTTTACAGGCTTGTGTATGGCTTGAGACATCCTGGTCCTGTATCCCGCGACATGTTTGGACAATTGGAAGACATAAAAATAATGTACTCTACTATAAATCCCGGATTTGTTTACAGTTCATCGTGTTCATTGGAATTTTCATTTTAGTTTATGACCTTCGGGAAACAAGTGTCCATTTGGACAGCGATGGTTAGCCTCGGGTTGGTGATCCATTTCACGGTTGAAGTAACTTTGCTTGGCAATGTGTCAGATTGTTGATGTGCGAAAGTTTCTTATAAATACTTGCGCCTGCAGCTGCAGGGATCTGTCAAATCCTTGCCATAACAAAGTGAAAGTTTGCAGGTGTGTGCTGCATCGATATGTGAGTAATTCGTGTGGAAAAATATATGAAGATTGTTGATGGTTTACTTTTCCGCTGTTGCAGCTGCTACCTGAAGGGAGTAATAGCTACTAACTTTGACGGTGGCGGGTGGATGTCAGTCAAGACGTCAAGTGTGCAATGAAAGCGAAATCAATTAATCAAGTGTTGTCATATCCAGTACGTAGGAAACAATAGCTTATTAGACACACTCATGCAGACAAGCAGGCAAGCAAGCAGGCAGTCAGGTACGAAGGGTTTTATATATAGTTGCGTGGGCGTATTGCCCCCATGGAGTTCTGTTTCTCTTGCAGGAAGAATCGTGAGCTGTGGAACAAGGAAAAATTCTCAAAAAAAAAAAAAAATGCACTTGTATTTCCACCTGGGACTTTGGAAAACTATTGGGATAACAAGCAAATGTTGTTAAATGCTCGGCGATTTTGTTATTTTTAAGTGTAAGTTTGGGTATTACATTAGGACGTTGCAGCAATATTTGTCTTCAACTTTTACGTATTGCGAACACTGTCAACACAAATTATGTGACTCCATCTACGCTATTTTAATGTAGGAACCCAAAAGCTCAATAAAATTCTTCTGAACATTTATTAAGTACTTCGTAAAATAGGAGATCTTTGACAAAGAAAACTGCACCTATGTTCTGAATACTTTGTAATACTATTCCCTGATGCATTCTTTACCAAGAACTAATTGCCAAAGTTTCCTTTGGCAGAATGTCTTTATTGAAACCGTCAGCCTCTTGGAATGCCAAACATTTTCCTTTAGAGCCTACGGCCCTATTTCATGTTGCACCTCAAACTCGATGTCGATGCCGTCAATGTAGAGATCCGATTCAAGAGCCCATTTAATTGAAACTTCCTTAATTCAACAATGAGAATAGAATCCACATCAAACTACAAGTTGTAGTGGTTGCATAGTTTATTTCGTTTCAAAAAATAATCCCAGTTGACATCCGATAGAGCACACATAGATACAAATATGTTTCTACTTTCTATCTCAGTACTTGTGCTGCTCTCCGACAAGTGCTAGGAAAACAAAATACCGCACCTAAAACCTACTTCATGTTGGATTTTAATTAAAATTGAATTATTTATGCAAACAACATTCTATACCATCTTGGCTTTGGGGAGATTCAATTGCGTATACGACCCTGACTGTGAGTTGGAAAACATTTTGGAAACATCGACTAAACTCGGTGTGTAGTATAAATTTCGAGGTTTGGGGAGGATTACTCTCCCATTTGAGGAACGGATTGTTATTGATAAAATGGCAACAACATATAAAATGAATATTTAATCCTTCTGAACAAATCGGTTCTGGTTTTGTATATAGATACAAAAAGTTTTGTACGTGACTGGAACGCCACCGAAAATGTTTGACTATTCCTTTAACTGGTGTTTTGTTGATCATATAAGTTACCACATAAAGTAATGGAGTGGAATCAGTTGTGTGACGATATTCGATAAACAAAGAAAACCGTCTACCGACACTTTAAAATTTAAACAATAGTTACCATACTGCCACCCGCATCACTGCAGTTGCGTGATTGTTCACGCCTTTGGTGATGTGTACTTCCTGGTAATTTAAATGTTATCATGATTCCGCAATATAATCAATGTTCCATAGCAGTCATCTAAGGAGAATAGCATGGCACCCTCCACTCCACCCTCATCCATCGATAATGCGGAGTTCATTTTCAGTAGCTATACCCCCACCAACATCGAGGCATTATTCAAACAGCTCCACTCACATCCGATAGCGTAATTCAATTAAGGAATCATATTCCTTACATATACACAAGTGCATGTAAACATTGCCTATTATTAAAACGAACTTCTTTTGTATTATTTCTGTTATAAATTTCTGTTCCAGCTCAGTGAATTTGTCAATAAGCCTAGAATCCTTAGATACATTATTACATCCCCACCATCGAACAATCCAGTTTACGTGCCATTCGTCATAATAATACTCTGATTGAAGAACTTCCTCCGAATAGCGACGCAATGACGACAAACGAATATGAGTTAGCAGTTTGTGAGTAGCTCCGTGGTACATCATCCTTCCAGGAGCACGAACTGTGGTGTAAATCGTTTGCTCCGCCAGAAGCTGTAGAATTACATAAATCGAAGACATTGGAAGGCTCTCAATTTTCGTGACTTGCATAATGATTATGTGCTGTGTGAGGATGACGAGGACGACTGGGAATTTTATTGTAATTACCCTTCATACACTCTACCAGAATCAATTGAGTGGAAATGGCAATTGGTTTTTATGTGTGAAATTACGGATTGGGTGAGAGGTGAATATAGCTTTGAATATTCTATGAATTTTTTAAAAGCCCTTATAACTGACCAGAAGTGTCTGATTATTTATAGTCAGATGAAAAAGGGTTCCCATATTGCACATGGAGTGTATTTATAGGAAACGTGTTATCCTTTTGAGCGAACTGAAAACTAGACTAGATTCGCGAGTCCGTTAGTTGTGCTTTGGTGGAAGAGAAAAGAGAGCATATATTTTTATTACCAGGCCTCGCCCAGCGGAGCTCCTTCTTTTGGTTGGGGTTTAGCTGTCATACTTGTAAAGGAAATTTAAATGAGTAGAGCAGTACGCTTCAGCTTCAGGGATCAGAATTGCGATCAACCTAGAACCCTTTTAAACAATTGTAATTGATGGAAGATTGATTTTTTTCAAAATTGATCCCGTCACAATGGCTGCCACCATCTTGTCTGCTTGCTCAAAACTAGAATCCATGCAATCGAATAGTTGTGGGAGGAGCTATAGATCTATTTTATATTTGTAGCTTTTCATCATGCACATAGTCTTAAAGGGCAAGCCCTGTTCTAGCTTAGGATTCTGTAAGGATATTACAATTTGTACTGATAGTCAGACTGCTTGATACCATCGAAGAAAAACGAAGACCGCGCGCCGTCTGTTAATAGTTTTTGAAAAAACAAAAAATGCTTTCAAACTCGAAATTTAAGGAAAAAAATTTCAAAAAAAAGTTGTATGCTGATTTTTTCAATATTGAGAAAATAGATATTTAATTTGTTTATCTATAATTTTTACTGTCTAAATCAATTCTTAATCGAACACTGAAAACCAGATTGATTTATGTCCTTTAATTTTTGAGAAAATTGAAAACTACTTTTATATGAAGCTCCGCTTAGAGTACAAATTGTTACCCTTGCGCCTTGAAATGTGTATGGGGGGGAGGCATGCTGCCCCCTGAAACCCCCCTGCTTGGGGTCACTATTGGATTTTGGGATGGATGCAAAGCTGAGTACATGCAAACTTCCTTTAAATTATATTAGCTAGTTTACCAAATGTCAACAACATTCTTCAGCTACAGTCTCTGGCCTGAAAGTTCACATTGGTAGACAAAATTTTGCCACAGCATTTTAGACAATTTAGAACAGATTCCTGGCTTTGAGAAACACTATAGTTATAGTTTGTTGTAAGTGTTGCCATTGTTTTTTAATGTATTTTTTCCATTTAAAGCATCATTTTCTTAAAATTAACCCTCCCGCCTAAACGGAGTAAAATAGACCCCCCCTTCCATAGTAAAAAGTGCTTGTATTTATTTAACCCTTCTACAAAATACCATTATAAATTTTTGGCGCCATAGTTATCGCACTCTACCCTTCAGCTAAATTATCTAGTCGCAGACCTAGAAAGTTTGTGAGAGATTTTTTGCCATCTTATACCGGGATCATGACGTTAACTAGAACGACTAAAATCTAGTATAGTCAAAATCTCAAAAATGAATTTGATAAATCTCGAATGCAAAAATCTCGAATGGGTCAAAATCTAGAAAGTACAAAAATCTCGAAAGACTCTATCTGGAAAATAATCTCGAAAATAAGAAGTATATTCGAGATTTTTTTTTTGCACCCACCCCATGCCCCCATACGTAACGAAATTTTTTTTCGAGATTTTTGTTATTCGAAATTATGCTTTCTAGATTTTTTTTTCGAGATTTTTTAAATTCGAGATTTTTACATTGGAGATTTTTACTTTCGAGATTTTTTTTTTAGGGGTACCCAATAAAGCGGGGTACTGAATGATCTATATCAATATTTTAATTGAAAGTAACACTAACAATTGAACGTTTGGTAATATGCGTAAATACTGCAACTTACACACTATACTGTGCATATCAAGGTATCAAAGAAACTTCTAACTCGAAAGCTTTAATTAGATAATAGAAAGCTTAAAGCTTTCTACAGTAACACATTATTCTAGTTCCAGTTCCAGTTATACATCATAACAAAACGATCTTTGAACTCGAATCCAGTAGGTATCGGTGTTTGCATTCATAGCGTAGCGTCGTCGTGCTACGCGAACCATAATTTTTCTCCGATTTGCCAACTTTTTATAGCTACAGTCAAGAAAATTAATCTTACGACAGCTAGCGTACTCATATTGAACTCGGAGTACTTTCGATTGCATATCTAATCGTTAGTTTGACTTGCCAAATTTATTCCAAATTTGAAACCATGTCGAGTGCGCGTATTTTTTGGTTTTTGCTAATTGCCACCACTGCCAGGATGGGCAACACAGCAAACGTGTTGTGCATGTTTACAAGTCCAGGGAAATCCCACCTGATTGTGTTCATGTCCGTTGCGAAAGCTCTCATCGAGAGAGGACATAATGTTACCGTCATAACAACGGTACCGGTCCCTAGTAGTGGTAGCAGTTTGCCATATCGGCACATTCATCTAAATAAACTAGACGATTCACTCGCTGATCTAACGTCGTCTGTTGCACGGTTAGCCCATTCCTCGGGGAAGATCAACGGCGCCAGGAACTTCTTGGGAACTATGAAGCTTTTAACTGGAATTCAATGGGATGCTATGGATCATCCGAAGCTGAAAAGTTTTCTCGCCGAGGACAATCACTTTGATCTGATGATATTGGGATATTTCAACAACTACTACCAGGTGGGTATAGCGGCTCGGTATAGGTGTCCAATTGTGGTGGTAAGCTTAGGGCCACCGTATGGACCAATAAACGATTTGGTGGCCAATCCAGAGGAAGTGTCGTATGTGCCGCTCCCAATGTTTGGAACCGACCAGCCCATGACTTTTGGTACACGAGTGAAAAACGTACTGTTTGCCGCAGTCACACCTTTGATTCAATCGTACATCGACTCAGTGATGGAAAAGTACTACAAGTAAGGATATCAAATGAGCAATTGAGTAAGAGTTATAGATAAATGGATCGTTTTTTGTAAGTGCAATCTTTCCAGCGGACCTCTATCCCAAGTTCTCGCAGGTAATGAAGAATATATCACTAGTGCTGTGCAATAGCCATTTTTCGGAATTGCCTATAAGGCCGTTGGTACCAGCCCTGGTTGAGATTGGAGGCATTCATATCAAGGATAAGCCTGATCCACTACCTGAGGTAAGCTGCTTTCCAATATACTCCACTTACAAGATTCACATTTTTTTTCGTTTTAGAGTATTCAAAGCTTCATGGGGGAGACAGACACAATTCTCTTTAGCCTAGGCTCTACAGCTCGGGGTGTTGACATGAAGCCACATCAAACCAAGGCGATATTCAATGCATTTTCCAAATTAAAACAAAAAGTCCTTTGGAAGTGGGAGTCAGACAAAGATCTACCGGGGAACTCTCCCAACATCCTCTATAGCAAGTGGCTACCTCAAGATGACCTACTCGCTCACCCGGGCCTTAAACTCTTCATAACCCATGGCGGAAAAGGTAGCATCATCGAAGCCCAATATCATGGAGTTCCCATGATCGGTATCCCACTGTTCGGTGACCAGCCATTCAACGTCAATGACATGGTCCATAAGGGATACGGCGTACAGTTGGATCTAACCACTCTCAACGAGGATTCACTCACTCAGGCTATATCGGAAGTCCTCGGAAACCCCATTTACACAGAGACGGTGCAGAAATTCTCCAGCCTCTACCGCGATAGACCGATGTCAGCTAAAGTAACAGCTAAAGTAACTGGTTGGAATATGTAATGCGGTATAATGGTGCAGCCCACATGCAAAGTCCGGCAATCAAATTGAACGTCTTACAACGATGGAGCATCGATGTAATGGTAGCATTAGTCGCCTTCGTCTATCTCCTTGTCAAATTGGCGAAAGTCCTCGTTTGGCTGGTGAGAACTTTGCTATGGAAATCCAAGAGAATGGTGCAAAATAAAAACGATTAAGGATGTGTCTGTTGAAATGTGTTGTACTTTGTTGAAGGGGGAATCCTTTAGATTCATTTAGAATGCAAATTGCATTTTAAATTTAGCTGGCGAAAGTGGACAACTGCTTGTGGGAAATTTATATCCTCGAGCACGAGAAACGCCGATGGACAGTCGGACAACCGGCCTTCGGCGTCATTGTAATTTTGCAATTTTTATTTTTTTTTATTCATCCTTCAAAGGACAACAAAAGCAAATGATTATCAAGTGGGGTAACACCAGGTGGACTGTTTCTCATATAAATATTTAGAACGTAATCCTTGCATGGGTGGACATAATCACATGTAATACTATGTAACTTCAGCAACAAGGGTTCGATGAAAGGGACGCGATTTGGATGTAGGTTGCATATATATTTTGAGAATAATTATCCCTCGCTCTGTATGAGGCATGTGGACAGGCACGTAGCCAGGGGGGGGGGCTTGAGGGGCTGAAGCCCCCCCCCGAAACGCTAAGCCAAAAAATTAAAAACAAAAACTTTCTAATATAAATTCAAATCTTCCGCAACCATTCAAATGCAAACATAACTTTAAAAAATGTCATTAAAAAACACGCACCAGAGAGCCGAAAAACTCGACTTCTAAGCCTTTGTGAAACGCAAGATTCATTGAAAGGTATAACAGTATTATTTCCTTTGTAGAATGTAGAGCTCTTCAAATGTATCTCAATAAGCCTTGAAGAAATGACCAGCAGAACGTGGGCGATGTCTTCGAAAGCATCAACACTTTTGGCAGCGATCCAAAAAAGTGATTTCCTAGTAAGCCTCATTGTATGCAAAAAACTATTCAGTTAAAGCTACCCTTATCAGTTTTCGTACAGACCAAATCCTTACATTTTGTTTCTGCTATCGACCGCACAAAAGAAGTTCTGAATTCTCTTAAGAACATCAGAAAAAATGCCGAAGATTTTTCCAGTGAGGCTTTTCAATCCGAATCCCACCCAACTTGCCGAGGACTTATTTGAAGTTGAATTAAGAGCCCCAAGAACTTCATTGAAACAAACAACGCGTTCCAATCCAGAAACCTCTTCTACTGAAGCCTATTTTAGAGTGTCTATACTGATTCCTTGCATAGGAAACATTGTTAAAACAAAATCTTACGGACAGATTCATGGTCAACGAAGACGTTCTACCATCATGTCAAGTCAAAAAAAAAAATAAAGATGTCTTCTGCTTTGAAAAAAAAAATAATTTTAGTATGTTCGTTTAGGTACATACGATTTAAAAACTAATAAGAATCAGTGAATTGGAATATACAGGGTGTCCCAGTTAAGCAGTATAATCCTTTAAAGGAAGATTCCTGAAGTTCCGCCGAACAAAAAATTGTATGGCAGTGGGGACTATTTTCACCATATTCCCCGTTTTATTTTTTTTTTTATGAAATTTTTATTCTTTCGAATTTTTTAATTATGTTATGCAACTTTTTTGCATACGATCAACAGGATTTGTAGTAAAATCCGTTTTTTTTTGTCAGACAAAAATGGTCAAAAAGAAACTCGATACTTCTCTAAAATCAATTTTTTCTTTCACAGCACCCCAGATGAAAAAATCCGTGGGTGTTAGATAAGGAGATCTGGGTAGCCAAGGATTGGGCCGAATCGACTAGTTCACCCGTTCATTAAAAGTATGGTTAAGGAATGGATTTACCCCGCTGCTACTGTCACAATGTGCTCCATCTTGTTGAAAGAACATCGCTCTTCTCTGAAAAAGAAGAACATCTTCAAGGAGCTTCGGCATTCGTTCTCTAAGAAATTCAAGAGAATTAACTGTTCGTGGAATGAAGGTGCGGGCCTACTAAAGTGTTTTCAAACATTTACGCTAAACCTCCTTTGAAATAAGCACACATTTTGAAGAAATTGTTCGAAATAATTAAATTCTTACCTTTGAAAGGATGTTGTGTGTATTAAATGGGGATTGGGGTCTGACCAATGGTGCAAATTGTGGAGGTTTGTAGCTTTTATAACTTTGTTTGTGAATTGCGCTTCATCAGTCCACAGAATGTTCTTGAGGAAGTGTCCGTACCGGTGCTAAATGGAAAGGGTGTAACCTATTACTCTGGAGAGCTCTGTGAATCCTGGTTCTGGGAAGTTCCAATTGCACAGCTTGTCCTCGGACCTGACTAAAGGCTTAACTTCCACAGCACGCACATCCCACCCTCAATTTCTGCCGCCGCTGCGTCTGAACGTCGTTTTTTTTTATTTCGAGGAGCTCACCCGGTATCAACAAGGTGCTGATACGCATCAGTACCCGGCTGCATAGTGTACTACGATTTGGGTGTCGGTGTTGGACTTCTATCTTGCCAACGAAGCGTTTCCATGGCAGATCCCGTTTACAAACACTATGTCCGCGTAATCACGTTTTGAATACATTTTGTGGAGATCAACTTATCAATGTTAAGCTTTTTTCATATTCGACAATTAACTGTTAACCATTGCTCATAATTACGTTAGTTTATTATTCTGACTTAATTTTGTTTGACCATTTTTTTTTTTACAAAAACGGCTTTTACAACAACTTCTGTTGATCGTACGTAAAAAAGTTGCTTGACATAATTTTTAGAAAATTTCTCAAGGGTAAAAATTTCATAAAAAAAATAAAAATTTATTAAGTAAACATTTTGAGAAAAAAGCATTGTAAGTAAAACCAGTAAGACAATTATTATCTTCGACTTGGTGGATAAAAGCTTACATACCAAATTTCAAGTCGATAGCTCTTAAATTACGGCCGTAATCGTGCGGACAGACAGACAGACGGACAGACATACGGACAGACAGACGGACATCGCTAGATCGACTAAGAAAGTGATGCTGATCAATAATATATATAGTTTGTCATACCTACAACGCCTCCTTATGGGCGTTACAAATGGAATGACAAAGTGAATATACCCTCACCACAGTGTGGTACCGGGTATAAAAATGTAACAACAAATTTTCAAAATGTTGAATCTAAGGAGCCATAACTCTTTTGTAGCTGCACATAATGTACCTTATGACTTGTATGCCCTTCTAAATTGTCTTTTCAAAATGCACAAAACAATTTTTGTATCTCTAATAGTTTAGAAGTTATAGCGTTTTAAGTGGTAACACCTCCAAATTAGAGGTCACATGCTTTGAAGGGCCATAACGGGAAATATGATGAAAATAGACCCCCCCTGCCATAACATTTTTTGTTCGGCGGAACTTCACGAATCTTCCCTTAAAGGATTATAATGCTTAACTGGGATACCCTGTATATAGTTTTTTGTTTACAGAATTCCTCATAATATTTGGAAGCAAGCCCCCCCCGAAAAAAAATCCTGGCTACGGCCCTGCATGTGGATAATGCTAAATTTAGTGTTGTCATGCATGTAAAATTGAAATTAAAAAAAACCCATGCAAAACTCGAACGCGGAAAAACCACGAAAAAAAAAAAACAAACAGCTAAAAATGGCATTTGATCAATTGACTTTATTTTCTTGCTAATATACTTTAGTCATATTTGGGTTTCGGTTTAGTTACAGATTTCGTGGACTAGCTTTAAACATATATATGTGTTGGTCTTCTTGTTTCAGACAAGCACAGACGCAGTCTCCGGTCAAGAATTTCATTTGCGTTACATACAAAAGTTAAAATCCGATAAAAATCTTAATGCGAGTGTGTCATGTTAAATGGACGACATACTGAAACCTGATGGTATGAGCTATCAGTAGTGAATCGTTCTCTATTTCTAGCACCTGCGGTTCGTACAAAATGACGTTTCGAACATACTTTTGCATCGGTAACTTCAGATACACAAGATCTGCTTGGAAAATATACCGACAAAAGAGGAGATGACGCCGAAATTGGTATCACCTCGAAAAGGAAAATCAGCATTAAGATTTATTTCAATTTAAATTTTTCAATAAAATTAAAATAAAGTCAAAATCATGGACCGTATCTTATATTTTCCAAATTGTAGTGGTATTCTCAAACAAATTTACGAAAAAAGTTACTTTTTTGTTGCTGACGATTGAAATTAGTTGTTAATTTCTCTTTGGTATTCAATAAATTAATGGCCTAGAGCTCTTTGGTCAGTTGTCAAAAGTGCTAATGGCCGCATTCAAGAATCTAGTATAGGTAAGTTGAATTGAATTGTCTGGATTCAAATTGACCTGAAAGCGAAAAGCTAACTTAAATTGTCGGTATGTCACTTATTGACAATAAATTGCAATCTTTTTTTCCTGGAGATCCCAGTTTCTGATTGGTGCTCTATACACGTCAGGAGAGCGGTGCCAGATTCCACGATTTATCGTATTTTTACGATTTTGGGGCGTAAAACTTATTCCTCGATTTTTTAGCTAAAAAAGCATAAAATTCCAAGATTTTTCAAATTTATCGAATACAAAAATTAATTTGTAATTTTCGAAATATATTCTAAAAATGTGAACGATTCTTTGAATCTTTAGAATTTTTGTGAAAGTCTACTTTTTTCCTCGGTCTAAAAAAAAATGTTTTGCTGCAAAAAGTTTCTTCAAACAATCATCATATATATAATTTACCCTTACTGACTCTGTAACGCTAGGGATGACGGTTATTACAAAATGCGGTTAACCGAAGCAAACTATATTTTTCAAAGAGGTTTTTTAATAAAATCAATTTGTTTGTCAAACATTTTTTTGCGAAGCGGGTACAACCAACTAGTATTCTAATAGTGACTGCAAAAAAATTTTTTCAAAAATCTCTTCGCTAATATTTTTTATGATTTTTTGGATAAAATGATCTCAGAAAAATTTTGTATGAAAAGGAGGAAAAAGTGGCTAAAATAGTAATTTTTAGCAATTTTCAAAAAATCGTTAAAAAATATTCACGAAGAGATTTTTGAAAATTTTCACTATTAGAATTGTTTGAAGAAACTTTAAGCATCAAAACATTTTTTTTGAGACCGAGGAAAAAGATCAAAATTTTAAGCTTTCACAAAAATTGTAAATTTTCAATGGGTACTTATGGGTTAAGGAAAGTTTTGTATCATTGAAACGGAATTTAAATGACCATTTCATTGAATTTACATGAAGTACCTAAGTTCAAATTATGAGTAGAATTAACTTTAGTTTTGTCAAAATACTTATGTCCACCATTGTAGGTTAAAAATGCTATGTTTCGAAAAATGTTTATCTCATCCAAAATAGTTTATGGTTTGTAATAAATTGAAGTATACCAACATTCGTCTGTGTTTTTGTTTTGTTTTTTTTTTATTTCCAACAAAATCATATTTCCACGATTTTGAAAGCTAGTAATTACGATTTCTGGTGAAAACATTTGGCAGCACTAGTTAGGAGGGCAACCAAATTGTCGACCTACGCTCTCCCATGCTCTCCGATAAGATAACCCAATAGAAATGTAAAACAGGGTTCTCCATCTCCAGAGTCCAGACACATGTTTAAACAAATAGACGTCAACTTAGTAGTAAGTCGAGAAATTCTTGACTTGATTCGTTGGTGTTGCCGACATAGACGTTAACTGAGAAAACCGTTCACGTGACCAGTTTTGCCCAATGAAAACTCAGCAACATGAATTTTGATAGCTGTCACCAGTGTTGTTCCTCTACATGTCGACTTTAATTGTCGACTTTTCAACGTAGACAATCGCGTCGACAATGTCAACAACGTCGACAATGTCGTAAATGTCAACAATATGTCGACAATGTCATCAATACCTTTCAGATCTGTCAATCTGTCATTCATCTGTAAACTTCAATCGAGAAAGTACACTTTTAAGAATTAATTAAAAATTTCTTTTCTTAAAAATTCAAATCCTGTGTATCATAAATATAAAACTTTAAATATGTCTGGTCGACCAAAAAACAAGGCTTTTGAGGATCTTCTAGGTTTTGTTTTGGTGAAAACAAACAACAAATACTCAGCACATTGCACAGTTTGCAGGAAAAATGATACCCGTCTTCGCAGACACAGGTAAATAATAGTGTATTTTAATTTCCATTGATTTACCAAAAAATTAATGACCAACACAAACTATTCTTTTAGATGTCTGTTTCTGTTACAAATATTGGTGAAGGTGACAATCAGAATGCAATGGTTATCAATACTCTTGTGAGTATTTTCTTTTTTTTTTGTGTTAAACATCATTAACTTACTTTGTTTTGTTTTTAAATAAATATATACGATATTGAATTTATATACAAAACTTGCTTCTTTTTTAATGATTTATTAGGAAACTTTACAGGAAAAATTAAGAAAAACGTTGTTCTAATAATTATCTACATTGTCTACGTTGTTAACATGGACATGTCGACAATTGGGAATTGTTTACGTTGAGTTGTCTACACGTAGACAATCGTGTAGTCTACATTTTTAGTCTACATGGCACAACACTGGCTGTCACTCTGTCAGACTTACTAAACTAGATTCTTGAATGCGGCCAATCTCTTGGACAATTGACGGCGAATCAAAATACAGGTTTAATTCCTGACGGAGAAAAATAAAAGAAACCCGTTTTCCCAAAGAGTAATACCTATACGAATATACAGAGAATTAACTGTCAAAATTCAAACAAATCACTCACTCAAAGAGATTCTATTCAGTTTTCAAACTGTAGTTTTATGTCGATGTTTGTTTTTGGAATTGGCAACACTCTAGCAGGAACGAATTTGTCAGATGACAATTGCTTTCTACTCATAGGCTTACGAAACAAGGTCACAAACCAGAGAGAATAGACCACCAGCTTCGGGCAAAAAAGAGAATCCCATAGAGCCAGTTTTGAAATGAGTAGCGCCGCTTCTTTTTCTATCTGTGAGTGAATACGTGTTGTACCACAGAAATAACTGTAAATGTTATTAGGTACCAGTGTATGCGTGACCAATTCGCCCTCCATTTACTTTAACATGGCGCACATACTTAACCACCTAATAACTTTTTGAAACTGGCTCTATGGATCTCTCATTTTTGGCCGAAGCTGGTGGTCTATTCTCACTGGTTTGTGACAAGGTTTCAGTTGCCATCACGATTTGATAAAGATTTGGAGTTGGAATATTGAAGGTTTCTGCAACATGGTCGTACTTTATGTTGGTTGGTATATAAATGGTCTTAATTGATGCTCAAGACACCCAAAGAATAATTTTTCCACACAATCTGTAACGAAATAAACACATCCAACCCTTGTCAAATTTTAATTTGCATAAGGACTTTCCGCATTTTGGATGCGTGACATTACCAAAGCTTAAAATTCGCTGTCAAGCTGCTTTGAAATTTAAATGAATCACACCACGAGTCTTTGGTCTAGATACGTAGAGTGTCACATGATTTAATTTACTGGCGACATGTTTCTCATTGTCAGATCATTAAAATAGATGGCAGAGGATGCGGTGAGGAAGAGGTGCACACGATGATACCGACACTGCACAAAAAAAAATTCCTTAAGTTCTTAAGTCGAATTTGCTATAACCAGATTGTTTCTTGCCGGCTAAATGATTTTAAGTGTAGGCTTTTCTATCTGCCTTGGAAAACTTTTTCAATTAATTTCTTTTGTATAGGCAAACAAGTTTGAATATTATATCGCTGGAGGGGTTTAAAGAAGAAGTTTGTCTTCAACAGGATCGAAAATTGAAAGAGTGCGAAGCCAGTTTATTAGATCTGGGAGAGTACACCTTTACTTAATCGTGGTCGCGTGAAAAATTCGACATTGCATTTCGGTCTAAAAATAGTATTGTATAGGTCCTGCTTTATACCCAGGTCGTCGGGTGATATTCAAAATTCTGATGGGGTAGAGCGATTTGTTTACAGAACGATAGAGGCATGACGATTGCATTTTCGTGCGTGACAACTTTATCTTTTAGCACACTTTACACTACATTACAACTGAAATACACATCAAGTCATTTGCCAATCTCACATCATCCTTACAAACATGACACTGAAAGCATTTTGTTCAAGCGAATAACCCCTAACGTCTGTGAAGTATGACACGGCGCTTACGCATAATTTATTCGCACGCATTTTTACTTCAAGTCACTCTCGTATTCCCGTTGGTGTAGCGTGTAGCCTTCCGCTCCAGTTAAGATTGTTTTTATGTTTATTAAATTATGATTAACAGGCAACGTTCCTTCCCAGCAGCGGTTGCTATATCATGTGATGTATAAACGTCAAGACTCTGCACAACCATTTCCTTCGAATGATGCTGCTTATCATCAACCCCTCTTCACATTGTCAACAATTTTAGAACTCAATTTCAGATCGACTTTCGACAAACTTTTATGCATACATATTTCAAACTCATTGTGAATCCATTGTTCACGCAATTTCCTCGAACGCGCGATAGCTTAATTGAATTAAGCCTCGTTCACCCATCCGCCATTAGAAAGTTTTTTTTTTCTGTTTTCCAACTCAGTAAGTATATTTACTTAATATAAAACGATATGTACACCCTGCATGTGTATGAACGACGAAGGACCCTGTATCCTGATGAGCTTTGGCGTCAGTAAAACATGATGCGTGTCATTCATTATAATGAATAGCTAAAGGAGTTTTTTTCTCATCAAACAGCAAACGGATGTGAGTTAGCACTTTCGACGGAGGAAAACATTCAGCAGGGGGTTTCGAGTTGGTAGTGTAGGATATCCCCAACGGAATACGAACTCGACTAAAGTGGGTGGTCATTTCCTAAGGTGCCTCGTTCGCTACGAACATGGAACTACTTTCAACTTTCGTGACTTGCAACCATGACGGTGATTAGATTCTGCTTTGAAGTTGATGACGCTGACTTGGTGTTTCTTTTTTTTTTCAGTAATTATCTTTTATGTCCCTACTAATTGTTGATCTGTGATGTGAAAGCGGAGGCATGCTTGTTGTCTATCATGATATGTCTGAGGTTTGATTGACTAAACACGCGACTGATTTTGATGCCTCAAATGTTGTCTTTTCGCCAATTTTGTTGACCGAACTTTTTTTTAACAGGTTCTACCTCAATTGGCTACCTTACTGCAATTATTGAGGCTCTCGTAAAAATGTTCGTTAGTTAGAGATACAGGGGGCTTATTCCCAAATGCGCGGCGGATCGCTTTTCAGGGCGGATTGGTATTTTTGTATTTCCAAAAAGCGATTCGATCCATTCAAAAGCGATAGCTATTTAGGTGACGGATTGCAAAAATACCAATCCGCCATGAAAAGCGATCCGCCGCGCATTTGGGAATAAGCCCCCAGCATTTCAACATTATAAAGAAAAATTAGCGATTACGTCAAACAAAACGATGCATCCATAATTATAACAGTTCAAATTCAAAGTTATTGTACGTAGAACAGTCGTAGCTATAGGTCTCCTAGAACTGAGTGGGAAGACTGAATCTTGATTTATTCACAGAGTATGGGATCTCTTCGCAAGGCTAAGAGTTAAACTTTCATTAACCGGGACAAGGGTTAGGACTGAGTCGGGCTCCAGTCAAGGAGTCGGGCCAATTCACATGATTAGTGGAATAATAGATCGTTTCTTGTTCTGGGAGATCCTTGAAAGTGTCATGCTTCCTCTTGCTGAGGAGAATAGGGCAACGATCCTATAAACATACATACCGCAAATCTTGTGAAGCATTTTCTAATTGGAATTGCAGTTATGATGACCACTTCATAACAATTACCTGATCTCAATCCGTAGAGAATTTATGGGCAATTGTAGATCAGAGAATTGATGACACGAAATTCTAAAATTGCAATCTAGACTCGCTCTAACAGAATCAGATTGCCTGAGTAACATCCCTACGCATATTATTGGCAACCTCATTGGCTCCATGTTCTTCGAGGATGTGTTGCAGAAATTCGAAATAATAGCTATGCCGGCAAAAATTTGTAATAAAATACATTTTTTTATTTATATGAATTCTAAAGTTTTGTCAATTTTGTTTTTAATGAAAATCTATTTGTTTTATTTCTTGAATACGTTAAGAAAGAGTTAGAATAAAATTGTTAGGTAGTAGTGAATTTGAGACGGTTATGTAATTTGTTTTGGAAAAAAATAAAATTAAATAAATAAATAAACAAGAAATTTATCTGTTTTTCAGCAAACGAAGATAGATACTACCATTTCACATCAAAGGAAAAGTTTCTTAGGGTTTTTGATTTTTAAAACACCGGCAACAATTTTTCTAGTTATAGTCAGATGTGATTTCTGATCAGTATGTTATGCCATAACACCATAAATAGATTTATGTCAGTTACGACCCAACACACATAAGTACTTCAGTTAGTAATACGCATAGAGAGACCACAGAGACGACATACAGTAGTACGCCCCGAAGAAGTTTATACCACTGTCAAATATATAGTGTTGAGCAGGGCCCGAATAATTCGATTCCCAATTCCATTCACAGTATTTTATGAGTTTTATTTAACTTCAAAATTCTACAGTCTATAATCTATTACATCAGAATGTCTTTGGGTTCATAAGTTAGTGCTTGCATTTCTCAGATCTTACAATCAAGCGGCGCCTAAATTCCATAAACATCCTCGCAAAAAGCACCAGAAATTGTACCAACTTCTTAGATGCATAATAGAGACACCACAACGCCATCATCACATCAATATTCCATCGGTGGATTATGCTCATATGCACGAGCGGACTTTGCATATGGAGTGCTCCACGATGACGTATCACATATTCCAACCAAAAGGCAGCAGTTTCTCTAGCCGTTATGGGTCGATCCTTATAAAGGTTTGAGAAATATTTCACTTTTCGGCTGTAAAATGGATTCTTCAAAACCTCAGCTAAACCTTTCTCTAGTGATTTCTCCTTGAGCGTATTTATATCAAGCGATACCCCGAATCCCTGGTTAGTCATATCGGCCATACTATAAAACTCTTCGCCATATAATGGGATACCTAGCATTGACACTCCACGAAGTGAAGCGACTAACGCAATATTAGTTCGTCCGTCCGTAATGAAAAGTTTCAAATTCGGATGAAAGAGAATGTCATCAATAGGAAGCGACCGTCGAAAAAGTATATTTGAGACTGTTGGTGGCTCTTCAGGTTCCTCCCACTCCCAGAGTATTTTCTGGTCAAGTTTGGAAAGCACTTTGAGAACGATCTCAAGCTCGTCAGGTGTTAGGTACGTGGCTCGCAATTTTGACCCAACATTGTATAGAATAGTTCCATTTTCTGAAGCGTCCAAAAAGGCTTGAATATCCTGCTGAAATGTAGTTGATTCATAAGAAAAATTCCAGTACATATTCAGAATAAGTTCACCTCTGGCAATGAATCTGGTTGTTCCTTGAACTGTATTCCTCCGATTTCTACTATGGCCGGTACCATTGGTCGAATGGGCATCTCCGAGAAATGGCTGTTGCACAAAACCAAGGAGATGTTTGTGATAACATCGGAGTACTTTGGAAAGAATTCCCCTGGAAATAAACTTCTATATTTAAATTATATTTACTGCTTAACTGTACACGTGGGGACAGCGGTCTAAGAGTGAACTACTTTTGAATCCATAAATCAAAATAAGAAAACCGCACTTACTTGTAATATCCTTCCATAATCCAATCCCCATAGCCCTGCGTAAGAGGCTCTAATGCAGCCCAGAGAAAGTTGAGAACTCTTTCGGTGAAGCCCATCGGTTGATTTCTCCCGAAGAGCGGAAAAGGCACAAAGGACGTCTCTTCGGGATTGCCAATCATTCGACTAATTGGTCCATATGGTGAACGCAAACTAATAACCGCAATTGGACAGCCAAAATGAGCAGCCACACCTACCAAAAAGTCATTGTTAAAGTATCCCAGCAACATCAAGTCGAAGTGGTTATGCTCTTCGAGGAATTCCTTAAAAGTCACTTGGGTGAGAGCATCCCTCTGGATGGCTGGAAACTTATTTGCAACCATTAGATATTTTGCCCTTGCAATGGATTTTGCCAGAGTTCCCGAACCGAATTTGGATATCGGTGCACTGATCTTTTTCATGGTCTCTAAGGGTGGTTCCAGGAGAATGTGACGAAACGGTTTCTTACTCCTCAATTGCGGTGGAATGGAGATAATTGTGATTACCGTGACATTGTGATTCCGTTCCACTAAAGAGTTGGCAACTGCCATAAAAACTTCCAGCTGGGACTTTGTCGAACTGGTAAACATACACAACACATTTGCTGAGTCGGTCACTCTGAACAGAAAAGCTGACCCAAAAATCAAAAGCAAGGGGATCGCGACTTTGTTCGGCATCATGGGGCTATGGCTATTGGCGGCAGACTATCTAATCCATTCTGTATACATAGCTTTCGATGCAAGTTTTCTGTTTTCGGCCAGTTATCAGTAAGATAAGCGGCGATATGGTGTGGACGGTGTATGTTTCAGAAATAACTTTGCTGCCTATTCAGACGCGCTTTTGGGGGTTACTAAAAATAAATATTATCATTTTCCGACACTTTGTAGTTAGTAATTATTCCACTCCCCAGATAAAATGAGACGATAAAGAAAGTTTTTCTGTACTTAGATTTTGTTTGAGTACATTTTGCTACGGAAAACCAGCTCGGAGAATAATTTGATCGAGTGCAGTATTTTGGTGTTGAAGGCGGGCATTCTGAAAAATTTCTGACTACCGGGACTCAATGTTCAGACATAGCGTTAATATCGAACATTGAAAGTTTGGAAATTTAACCGAGAGTAATTTTTTTTTTTACGGTTTTTATTTTTATACATTACTAGCGGACCCGGCGAACTTCGTTTCGCCCCAATCTAACACCTTCAGATAAACTCCAGAGTGATAATAAAACAAAGATAGTTCAAATTTCAATGTGATTTATTTGAATGGAATCAAATCAGCAGAGGGTGATGTGATAAACAATGTTTTTCGATTTGTTTTCCGGCGCAACAACAAACAACGAAGACGGTTTGCCAACACGCGAACAGTCAAAGCTGACCGTGCGAAAAACAGGGAAATTCGAGATTAATTCCACAGACTTCCAACGATTAGCCTTGCGATTTATTGACTATCATCGCTTGAATCCGCTTGAATTGGAATGGAAGATCAGTTGGAATAATTTGAATTCGTGGGTTAAGGAATTCCTCTACTTTGAATTTGCCCTTGATGATCGTCGCTTGAATCACATTGTTCATCAGTTTCTTGATGGACAACCGCGTACCGTTGCACAATTTCTGATGATTCAGATTCCGCAATATGATTATGATCGATCCCACCTTCAGCTGTATATTATGCGGTGGAGTTCCTGGCACATCAAGCTAGTTTGAATGCCCGCAACCAAATTTTGATAACCTCACTTTTTACACGCAAACTTATTTTCAAATGATCGAATTGATAATTATCGCATTGAATTTCAATTTTTCAATTGATCGTATTGCTTGTACCGTTTGCGGATATGATGTGCGATATACGACTATCCGGAATCAGTGTAATAGTACGCAAAACTCGAATCAATTGCAGCAAGAAAAATAACACATTTGCTCCATAGAAAATGACAATGAAAAGGACACCTGGCGCCATCTATTATTTATGTCGTTAACTTCTCCACCCAAAATGCACAGAAAACGTCTTTTATCAGAATGAATTTCACAATTATCCGAAATTTTCCAAGCTTCCAAATAAATACATAAATTCTTCGCGTTTTCCAAGTTTTCCACTCAGAATTTTCTATTTTTCCATTTGAAAAGCAATTCCGGTACAATTGCACACAAAATTCCAAACAAAAAATCAATTTTCGCTTTTTCCAATTTTCCGGAGGGTTTTTTCCAAAATTTTCTTTCGTAAAAACCTTCTCCTGCCAATTACGAACAACTGAAAAAAAATTTTTTTTATTTTTTTTCAAAAATCTCTTCGCTAATATTTTTTATGATTTTTGAATGGGATGATCTCAGAAAAATTTTGTATGAAAAGGAAGAAAATATAGTCATTTTTAGCAATTTTCAAAAAATATTAGCAAAGAGATTTTTGAAAATTTTTTTTGCAGTCACTATTATAATTGTTTGGAGAAACTTTTTGCATTAAAACATTTTTTTTGATACCGAGGAAAAAGTAAAAAAAGTAGACATTCACAAAAATTCTAAATTCTAAAATTTTTAAATGGCTATTTAATGGGTTAAGGAAAGTTTTGTATCATTCAAACGGAATTTAAATGACCTTTCCATTGGTGCCAAAATTTACATGAAGTACCTACGTTTCAAATTATGAGCAGAATTAACTTTAGTTTTGTCACAATACTTGTGCTGGCCACTGTAAGCACAACGATAATAAAGGACTTTCTATGTCGATGCATTTTTGAAGGAAGTTACTTTTAACGAAGAAAATTTAGCTAATATTTTATTTTGGCAAATTTCTGGTAAGTTTTCAATTTTTTTTTAAACGAGGGAAATGTGGTAAATAAATTTATGCAAAAATGTCTTCTTTTAAAGTAGGGTTGCTAGAAATCATTTGAAGATTTCTAGACTTTACCGGACAAAATAGGATCTATAAAAGAGTACAAAACTAGGACCAAAACTACTACGCGTACTATTTTTTTACAAGAAGACTTATTCATTGCCTTAGGTACTACATATTTTAAGCCCGTATTTCAATTGCGCTGAACAATTATTCTTGGTTGTTTTTCTGACACATACCTACCTATTATAAATGTGTTGAAAAAAATGTTCACTAAACTCAAATCTTAAAATAGAGATATTTCCTTAGTCAAATAGTGCATATTTTTCCAACTTTCAAAGAAAATCAATTTCTGGGATTTTGGAAATTTTGCTTGGGGACGCAAGTTATTGACGACAAAATATATTTTGTATTTTACAAACAATAAGATTGTTTTATAAATTACGTGAATTCTGATATTCATGGATTTTAAAAATATTGCTAAATATTTTTCCCATAGGTTTTTTTAACCATGCCGTTAAACAAACAAAAAAAGTGTATTTTCGGTGAATTTTTGATGTTTTTGAAATATTATTTTAGGGTTTCAAACATAAGCAAAAGTCGTTCTACTGGCGGGTGAAGAGAAAGCCATTTCCTTTTTGAATGGTGTAAAAGTGCCTGGTTTTCTTTATTCACTGTCGAGATATTCAGCAAAATAGTTTTATATTTTTAAAGTGATTAAAGTGATACTTCAATATATACATATATCTTTATATATATAATTCTTCTGTACGTGTTTGTTACCGTACTCCTAAACGGCTGGACCGATTTTAATGAAACTTTGTGTGTGTGTTTGAATGGGTCTTGGGATGGTTTATATTCACAATTGGACCCGGTAGGTGGCGCTGCGATGCGATTCCACAAAAGTTCAAATAGTAACCACTCAACAATAAATAAAAAATTAAAAAGCAAAAAGTTCACGAATAAAATTTCAAATAATAAACACACAACAAAAAAAAAAAAACACAAATTAAGAAACGAGAAGCTCATAAATTTCTCGACATCCGTGGGATCTAAAGTTGTAAAATTGTAGACATTGGTAGTACAACATTGCAGAATTCAAAAGCAACAAGTTACGATTCAAAATCACTACCAAAAAGCGGGAATAACATTGACACTTTAAAGCTCTGTTAATTTCGAAGTTCTTTTTCTCTTGACGATGAAAAACTGAAAAAAAAACCCGGACAATCTAGAGAAACTATCCCGGACGTTCCCGCGAAAAGGAGTACATGTCCGGGAAAACCTGGTCGAATGGCAACGCTAGCGTAAAGGGTTAAGATTCTATGGGACTGTACAATTTTCGAGTATACTGATTCCCTGTTTTAGCTTTTTAACAGAAAAATATTGTTTCTTAGCCCGTTAACTCGAAAAGTTCCGAAAATTCTGTCAAATTTATTCATAAGCTGCTTGGTGTTTTAAAGCCCCAGACTTCTATGTCTCTAGCCATCAATCTATGGATTAACAAAATACAAGAAGGTGCTTCAGCGTGAGCTCCTTAAATTAACGATGTGCTTGGGGGAGCCTTTAGTCAATATATGCATTGCAAACTACTCGTATCGTGTTAAATCGATACATGCTTTTATATATCCCACACAAGTGTCTGTATAGTTGTAATCGGTCAAATCACTTGAACACCGTCAACACTTTGCTTATCAGCTCCAATTTTATGGCAACATTTATTTCTATATTAATAGTGAATTACCACAAAACAAGGCATATGCGAGACGACGCTAATATAGGAACCCTCGTAATTAATTTACAGGCGGCAGTCGACATCGTATCTTTGCTTATCTAATCAACTAATTTCGCTGCGGGACACAGTCACTAGCCACTACAAGCGCAGTTTCCTAATTGGCTTAGTCTCTCGCTGGTCTTTGTCAAAACATGCACAGCCGTTACGCGTATCCGATATTCTTAATTTTCGCGTCATCATATTTAATCAAAGTAATCGAGGCGGCAAACGTTTTGTGTATGTTTACCAGTTCGGGTAGATCGCAACTGGTCGTTTTTATGTCAGTGGCCAATACTCTCATCGAAAGGGATCACAATGTCACGATAATCACGACCATCCCTATTCCACATGAGGTGGCCGGTGAGAAACCCTTCCGCCATATTCTACTGGAACAACCAAAGGAAACCATGACGAAGCTCTATGACACTATGGCAGAAATGTCCGGAGAAATGGTCTCCAAAATAAGGAGCATGATGAATTTCATGACGGTTACCAATATGTTCCCAACTATCCAGAGAGATGCTCTCGCACATGTGAAATTCAAAGAATTCCTTCAGGAGGACAATCACTTCGATTTGATGCTGCTGGGGTATTTTAACAATGACTTCATGGTCGGAGTAGCAGGTCGCTATAGGTGTCCGATAGCTATTATTAGCCTGGGGTCTCCATATGGCCCTATTAGTCGGATGGTTGGTAACCCCGAGGAGACGTCGTACGTTCAGTTTCCACTTTTCGGCAGAAGTCAACCGATGTGCTTTTTGGAGAGGCTTGTGAACTTTTGTTGGGCGGCAGTGGAACCAATTTTGAACGCCTACACGAATTGGATGATGGAAGAGTTTTACAAGTAAGTCGGGGTAACCGTTCTACTAGAGCCAATCGCATTTTTTTTTCAAATACATTTTTCTATAGAAGTATATTTCCAGCCGACTTTTATCCGCAATATTCCGACGTGATCACCAACATCTCTTTGGTGTTGTGCAATGACCATTTTTCGGAGCTACCCATACGACCTCTTGTACCGGCTGTCGTTGAAATCGGAGGAATTCAATGCAAAGTGCAAGCGGACCCATTACCAGAGGTATGCATTTGCTATTTGTATAGATACAATTTTACAAGTTCCCCTTTCCACAGGACATTAAGGAGTTTCTTGATTTGTCCGTTAATGGAACTATTCTCTATAACGTAGCCTCAAAGGCGAGAAGATCTGTTCTCAAACCAGAAGCACGCAAGATGGTTCTCAACGTTCTTTCAAAGCTTGACCAGAGAGTACTATGGGTGTGGGAGGAGGCGGAATCACCACCAAATATCGCAAATATTCTCTTCAGGCGATCTTTACCATTAGAAGACATTTTCTTCCATCGGAATGTAGCACTTTTCATTACAGATGGAAGACAAAATGCTACTTACACGGCGCGATATCGGGGTGTACCAATGATTGGAATGCCGCTCTTTGCCGAAGAGCCGTATAATGTAGAGGAAATGGTTAGCAAGGGATTTGGGCTGTCAGTTGATGTAAACACCTTCACTGAAAGCACTCTCAAAGAAGCGATAGCCAAGGTTCTAGGAAATCCGATTTATTCAGAAAAGGTCAAACAATTCTCAAAGGTTTTTCGGGATCGACCGATATCTGCCAGAGAAACAGCTGCCTTTTGGCTTGAATATGTGATACGCCACCGTGGAGCTCCGCATATGAAAAGTCCACTGGTGCATATGGACTTTGTGCAACGATGGAATATTGATGTAATTGTAGTGATTACCGTTGGGTTGTATGTGTTCAGGAAGCTAGCGAAAATCGTTGTAATTCTTGCGAGAATATGTTTAGAATTTAGGGATGAACTATACAGGATACCATCAGGCAAATACAAAAATTGTTAAGAACTTAACTAATTTCTTTAATTTGGTGTTTATATTCATTGTTTTGGATGGATTTTTGTAATTGTGCAGTGTGAAAGTGCGTCTAGAATAGACTGGAACTTTCAGATTAAACGGGACATTTGTGATAACTTCCTGAACGATGTAGATACCATTAGGGGAGACTGGGGCACATTTGAACATAGGGCACATTTGAACATTGCTATTAAAACAACATTTAAAAAATATTTTTAAGTATAAACCAAATTTTAAACTTGGTAATACCGTGCTCTTTTGTGGTCAACGACTTTCGGATATCTTTTCAGTCGTCGCCTGGAAGTAGCCGCATGAGGAGTTTTTATGCTTAAATTGCATATTTAAATTTTTCTATTTGTAAGAGTTTACAAATTTTATTGTGAGCTTTTCTTTTTGTGTAAAATATATTTTTAAGGCATAACTTCGTTTGAAACCGTATAAATATGAAAAATATAAATATTTACGCACATTTTTCTGTCGCTTGACCTATTGGGGCAGGTTTGAACAAAACAGTCGGGGCACATTTGAACAAGTGGTCTGTAAGTGGCATTGAACTAAAAGCTAAGCTACCACCACCAATTAACGCTCCGGGAACATCGAGGACAGCTACGATGATGATTTTTGTCTTTAATTTTTCAAAATTTCTGTTCGGTTAATAAAATAACTCATTTTTGTTTTTATAAAGTTTTTTAAGTCATTTGTAAAATATTTTAGTAATTTCAAAATTTCAGTTTGCTTTTGTTAAGTCGTTTTTGTTTTTTTTTTAAGTTAATTTATTTTGTTAAAGAAATACAAACCTTGTAGTAACTTATTAGCTGCTAAAAGCAATTACAAATACTGCCGTTCAAAAGTGCCCCAGCCTAGTTCAAAACTGCCCCACATTGGGGGCACCTTTGAACGTAAGGACCTACTTCGTTTTTAATTAAAAATAAATTATACGCCCTTACTAAATTTACATAGTTATTTGTCCAAATCAAAGTTTATTTGTATTTCTTAAAGTGAGAATACTTTAAGTCCAATAATTTAAACAAATAGGATTTTATGAGACTTCAAAGCAAAAAGTGTTCAAATGTACCCCAGTCTCCCCTACTATAACTAATTTGCTGAAACGAGAAACATTTAATAGGATCCGCAAGACTAAAATTATAAAAGTTACTGTTGCTGTCAGTTATCTTCAAGTGTAAAAATTGATAATAAACAAATAGGAAGTATGCCTTATCAGAAGGAAACAGAATATTTTTTAAACCGTTCACTCCGTGTCACTTGATTACGAGCAGGCAGTTTTTTTTTTTTAATTTTACGATATTTTTCAAACCCAGCGAAGGGATCGAGAGAGTCATGCGACAGCTGTTAGGGAGCTGTTAAACCGCTGTTAATTTGGACGGACATGACAGCTGCTTAACAGCTGTTAAACAGCTGTATCCATCAGGTCCGTCCAAATTAAGTTTTTTTTCATCAGAAAAGACGAAGGTATGCGACTCTCGATTCCACCTGCCACACTTGTTGCAAACTCAAGGCGCTGTATCTTACGTGCCGCATTCAATGGTGGTTTCCTCTTATTTTTTTCATTGCCAATATGACTGGCCTTCTGTATCACGCGATGAACAGTCGATCTGCTAGCTGTAACTCCAGTTTCTGCCTTAATTTTAGCCTTGAGAGCCTTGAACTTGAAGCAGCTCTCAGTATCGCCCGCCTTTCCTGACATGTTATTGCTTTGCTGACTCTTCCTTTGCGGTTTTTTCCACAATGCAGTCCCGAATAGCTAAAAATATTCTGTATATATGACCTTGATCATCGGAATCCTGTTTTAAGGGAGCTTCCGTCAACCAACCTGTTTACATTGCTATCGACGAAAGTATTGAATGTTCGAATATTCCGAGGTGGCAGCCTATATCCAACGATCTCACGACAGGAAGCACTTTATGGGGTTCAATGTTGATAGGCTGCAATCGAGTGCTCGAGGGGCTTGCCGAAGTCATACTGCAACTACAGTAAAAACAAACAATCAGAATTACCGTGACCGATGTGCTAATTTGCAAACCAACACCTTGAGGCACTTGGTAGGTATTGATATCTGCCTCTATCTAGATGTCTACAAGTTTCTATCAGAAAGTTGAATCCACCTAAATGAATGAGCACATCACACACATCAAGTCTGTCAAACTCAAGTACTCCATATCCTGATTAGAGGTATAAAGCTATATAGAACTCTAGACTCCGTGACCATTGAAGCAGACATTTCAATTTCAAACACTCGGGAGATCTTTCGACATCGGGAACTTATAACCGCACAGCCATTTAACCTTAATCCCTTTCTATTCGTGTGTACCCAAATTTCACTCGGCTTACACTGTTCTTTCTGTGTGCCCTCCTAAAAGTCAATTGGAGGGAAATGGTCATGGTGGTGCGATGGCAAATGGAAATGCAAAAACTTTTCCCTCGATTTGCATTTGTTTTTATTAAAAACTGCAGTTGAAAGTTATCCCTATCCGTATTGCTTTTGTTTTTGGTTAAGTTTGGTCTCGGATTGCTATTTTTGTGCAAGCGAGAAACTTTTTTGCAGCTCTTCCCCTCATAGTTGAAAAATCAACTACCGAACATCAAGTGCATTAGTTGGAAAGGGAATAAGGGCGTTTTTTGGCATGCAAATTACCTCGGCGCACTCGAAACTTCAGTATACACGATGACGCTTTTTACTAATATTTCTTCAATTAATTAAGCAGCGAAATTTTCTGGCAAATTTTTCAACTGCAACAAGGCGGAAAAACTCCATGATGGCGATGAGTGTATAGTGCTTACTTACAGTTGTGCAGTTTTCAACTGTCAAAAGTGATGTAGCAAGTGTTGCTTTCTCGTGATTTGATTGCAAAAGTTTGACTGGAATCTTTTAGTTAATTAATAAATAGGCAAGACTCGCGTTATGATGTATTATACAAGGCATATTATGTGTGTATAGTTTATAGCTGCTTCTATTCAGACTAAAAAGTTATATAAGGGTTGTAAACGATATAGCACCTAGTTCATATATTCCAAGTTTTACATTACCATACAGTCTGGTCTCTATCTTTTCTATGTTTACACTCACTATACTCCCATCTAGACTTAAGTTCACACCAACCCTCGTTATCTCCGTTACCTACTGTACTGATATGCCAAATAGATATATCGAAGTACCTATCTATGTTTTTGAACTAGCTCACTGTCATCTGTTACTTATAGATACACCACATGGACAAACAAGTTTTTTTCTAATGCACGCATAATCCAAACACATTTCACACTTATCTCAAAAGCCGATAAGATTTGACTACACGTTTGATTTAGTTAGCGACATCATAAGTTCTACACCAGTCTATCGCCAGCGGCAGTATAGTCGAAACATGCCAAAGGGTATCGCTCTTCTATTCCTATTCGCGTCCGCTTTTCTATTCAGAGTAAACAATTCGGCAAATGTACTCTGCATGTTTACCAGTTCGGCGAAAACGCAACTGGCTGTCTTTATAGCAGTTGCTAATACATTAATCGACCGAGACCACAATGTCACTGTCATCACAACTATCCCAATTTCACCGCAACTAAAGAGTGAAAAACCATTTCGACACATCCTTCTGGAATCAGCCAAGGAGACCAAAATTAAGTTGAGTGCACAGGTATCAGAATTCGGCACGGGAATATTTTCAGAAACATTGGGAAAATTCAAGTATGTGGCGATTGCGAATAAGTTTCCAAGCGCCCAGAGGGACGCCCTGGCACAAGTGGAATTTCGAAAATTCCTTCAGGAAGATAACCACTTCGACTTGATGCTGCTGGGGTATTTTAACAATGACTTTTTGGTAGGCGTGGCAGCTCATTTTAGGTGTCCTATAGCGGTGATTAGTCTTGGGCAGCCATTTGGGCCAATTGGTCGAATGATTGGCAACCCCGACCTGACATCTTTTGTGCCGATTCCACTTTTCGGAAGAAACCAACCGATGACATTTAGCGAAAGATCCCTCAACTTGCTGTGGGCTGTGGTGGAACCTCTTATTCAGGTATACACGAATTGGATTATGGAAGGCTATTACAAGTGAGTTGCAGTTGTGGTCTGTTATGTGGGGTTTTGCTTGGACCCTGGTTTAAAATACTTTTTAAATAGGTCCTTATTTCCAGGTGAATTGTATCCAAAGTATTCCGATGTAATTAGGAACGTCTCCCTTGTGTTGTGCAACAGTCATTTTTCGGAGATGCCTATTCGACCCTTGGTGCCGGCTTTGGTCGAAATCGGAGGAATTCAAGTGAAAGAAAAACGAGATCCTTTGCCAGAGGTGAGCATAGAATGATTTGGACTTACCAGCATCGAACACTAATTAATACTGTGATAATTTCCTATAGGATATTCAAGCCTTTTTGGACTCTTCAGAAAGCGGAGCTATTCTCTTTAATGTTGGCTCAAAGTTGCGAGCTACGTACCTTACTCCTGCCGAGCTTATGATCGTACTCAAAGTGCTCTCGAAACTTGATCAGAAAATACTCTGGGAGTGGGAGGAAGTTGAAGAGCCACCAACTGTCTCCAATATACTTTTTCGACGATCGCTGCCTATTGATGATATCCTATTTCATCGGAACTTAAAGCTCTTCATTACGGATGGACGGAATAGTGTCGCAGTATCAGCAGCTATTCGTGGAGTCCCAATGCTCGGCATTCCGCTGTATGCTGACGAGCCTTGGCCGATATGACTTATCGGGAATATGGACTATCTGTCGATATAAACACCCTGACAGAGGCTTCACTTATGGATGGCATAACCAAAGTCTTATACAGTCCACACTATAGCCAGAAAGTTAAATACTTTTCAGATCTTTATCGTGATCGACCAATGACGGCAAGAGAAACAGCTGCCTTTTGGTTGGAGTATGTGATACGCTATCGTGGAGCACTTCATTTGCAAAGCCCTCTGGTACATATGGACATGATTCAGCTGTGGAATATCGATGTGATTCTGGCATTGGTGGGTCTCTTATATGTATTCAAAAAGTCAACAAAATTGGTTGTAATTCTTATGAAAATTTGTGTGAACTTCTTTAGCAAGATGCTAAGAAGACCTGAGAAATACAAGCAAATATGAACAAAGTTGGAAAATTATTTCATTGCGGGTCAAAGTTTGAAGGACTTTAAAATTGGGATTACAAATTTGTACTTTTTTTTAATATCTTCTAAAAGGGCATATCTTCCCGTAATGTTGGGAAATACCTCCCAACATTACGGGACTTGATGGAAACGACCCTGCCAACGCTGATCAAATGGGCTAACAAATGCGGCCTGGATATAAACCCGGGTGAAACAGAGCTAGTGCTATTCACGAAGAAGCACCGAATTCCTCAAATCGATCCACCCAAACTAAAGGGGCTCCGCCTCAGCTTCTCTGACAGCCCCAAATACTTAGGTTTGGTTCTGGACAGGAAACTGAGCTGGAAACTAAACCTGCATGAACGCATTAAGAAGGCCGCTACTGCACTTTACTCCTGCAAAAGGATCCTGGGCCTCAGATGGGGCATCAGCCCGAAAATAATGCACTGGCTGTATACAGCAGTAGTCAGACCGATACTCATGTACGGAATCATCGTCTGGTGGCCAGCACTAGATAAATGAAGCTACCTCTCTCTACTAAATAGAATCCAAAGAGTGGCATGTGTCTGTGTGACCAGTTCCCTGCGGACAACTCCAACCGCAGCAACCGCAGCACTGGAAACCATGCTCCACATTCTGCCCTTGGACATACACGGTAAAGAGATGGCGGCAAAATCGGCATTGCGTCTGAGAGAATCACAGCGATGGAGAAGCAGTGACACAGGGCATGCCAATATTCTAAAAACTAATAATGTTACAACAGAAGTTACAGACTACGTAACCTGGACTACAGTCCTGGACTTCAATATTAAATACAAGACCAGTATTCCCGACCGACAGCAATGGGAAGAGAATGCGGTTATAAACGAAAATATGCTAGAAGTATACACAGATGGGTCTAAGACGGAGGACGGAGTAGGAGCCGGGATTTTCTCAGTTCCATTCTCCCTAAACCAGTCTTTTGGACTACCAAATAACTGTAGTGTCTTTCAAGCAGAAGTTATGGCTATTCGCGAAGCCGCTGAACTACTGAAGGTGAGATCGATATCGAACTCGGACATCGTCATCTACACCGACGGTCAAGCAGCTATTAAAGCACTCGAATCACCAATATTAAGATCCAAATTGGTCAAGCACTGCCGCAAATCTTTAAATGAGATCTCGGATATGTGCACGTTAACGCTGTGCTGGGTCCCTGGTCATAGAGATATACCAGGTAACTGTAAAGCAGACGAACTAGCAAGGAACGGCACGAAAATGGAACTCTCTACTGGTAAAGGAGAGCCCCATGTGCCAATTGAAATGGTAAGATACAACATCTCCACACTAGCACTGCAACAGGCAAACGAGAGATGGCGGGATCTTGACACCTGCAACCACGCAAAACAGACCTGGCCACGAATAAATCGGCGCAGGACAAAGGTCCTGTTAAACGTCAGTAGAACATATATCGGAACTCTTGTCGGAGTACTAACTGGACACTAGTACACCTAGGAAGACATGCCGCAAGGCTTGGAGTTACCGCTAATGATTTTTGTCGCAGCTGCATGGATGAGGAGGAGGAGGAAACTCCGTTCCACCTACTATGTAACTGCCCGGCGCTATCCTCGATTAGAAAGCAAACTCTAGGAGAGTACTTCTTCGGGGAAATTTCTCCAAAATTCGAAATGGTTCCAAGAGCAGCGGAAATATCCGACTCTGCTTGTGGTATCACAATGGACCTTACTTGGTCTATGTGAATTACTCCGTATTAACGGATAATTGCCACCTAACCTAACCTAAAATTCAGTAGCACTTAACAGAACTCTATGATTGACACTGCTAATATTTTAAATGCGAAGTAATTCTGTCTGTCAAAAATGAAGGGGCGTGGTGGCTCCCCTTACAAAAAGCAAAACTTTGCAAACTCTATTCCTCGATTGTCAATTGGAGCGAAAATTTATACAATTTGGAACATTGATAATATGCATTGTCCTGATAGACTTGTATATACATATAAGCCAATTGAACTCCAAGGAACGAGCAAAGACGGGCGGTTGCAGATAGTACAATATAAAATGTTACTTCTGTCTGTTTTTTTGTTCCACCATTATTCAAGAACCATTTATCCGATTTAAGTGATTTTTAAAGTTATATGTACTTCTTATAACAAAAGAAGGAAAGAGACTTCGGAAATTCCATTCAATATCGTTGGTTGCTGAAATTCTCACCATGTTCCATGAACTCGTAGATGGAGAGTAGGTATACCTACCTAACCTAGGTATACCTACTCTGCACTGCAGCTTATCTCAAAAGTCACTCGTTCAGTCATTACAACCGAAGTTCATTGGTTTATCATAAATTAGGTATAATTGCTCGAATTACCTCAATAAAAATGTGTATTTGAGTAATTATAAGCAACAAGCAACAACATTTTAGTCAACATTTCGAACCGCATATCTCAACTTATCGCCTAAAAGATAGTGGTACCTCTCGAATACAAACAAGTTCCTATTACCGATTAGTCTATGCCCAACAGTGGTCTAATCATGCCGAACTGTGGAGCGTATCTATTGCTATTCGCGATCGCGTCAGCTTTCCTGTTCAGCGTAAATCATTCGGCGAATGTGTTGTGCATGTTTACCAGTTCGTCGAGGACACAACTGGCAATGTTTATGGCGGTCGCCAATACTTTGATCGAAAGAGATCACAATATCACGGTTATCACAACTATCCCAATGCCACCGCAATTACAGAGTACAAAACCATATCGGCATATTTTACTGGAACCTCCAGTGGAGACGATGTCGAAACTTAGAGCACCCGTATCGAACTTTGGATCAGGGCGGCTGGGAGAATTCGTGGCTACCATAAAGTTTCTTTTATTAGCTAGTACGTTTTCGAGAATCCAAAACGAGTCACTGGCCCATGCAAATTTCGAAAATTTCCTTCAAGAGGATAACCACTTCGACTTGATGCTACTGGGGTACTTTAATAACGACTTTCTGGTGGGTGTGGCCGCTCGTTATAGGTGTCCAATAGCGGTGATCAGTTTAGGACCACCGTTTGGTCCTATAAGCCGGATGGTTGGAAATCCCGAGGAGACTTCGTATGTGCAGGTTCCACTCTTCGGAAGGAATCAGCCGATGATCTTTAGTGAGCGTATATTTAACTTCCTTTGGGCCGTATTGGAACCCTTTATTCAGATCTACGCTAATTGGATTATGGAGGGCTATTACAGGTAAACATTCGCTTCAAAAACATCCCTCATATATTTAATTCTGTTTCAATAGAAGTCTATTTCCAGATGAATACTTTCCACCGTTATCTGATGTCATCAGTAATATATCGTTGGTGTTATGTAACAGCCATTTCACGGAGTTGCCCATACGGCCACTGGTGCCCGCTGTAGTCGAAATCGGTGGAATTCAAGTAAAAGAACAACCGGACGCCTTGCCAAAGGTACATATATTCTTTGATTTTAATTGTAGGATGTTGTTGAAGTTCCCGTTTTCAATAGGATATTCAAGACTTTTTGGACTCCTCGGAGAATGGAACTATTCTCTACACTGTTGGTGCAAAACTGCGAGGAACCTACCTTAAGCCTGACGAACTATTGATTGTTCTCCAAGTTCTCTCACAACTTGAACAGAGAGTACTCTGGGAATGGGAAGAGGTTGATGAGCCTCCTAAAATTGCAAATATCCTCTTTCGGCGAGCGTTGCCAACCGAAGACATCCTCTTTCATCGAAATGTAAAATTGTTTATAACAGATGGACGATCTATTACCCTTTTGGCCGCAGAGCTCCGTGGAGTTGCAATGATAGGCATTCCATTATACGCAGATGAGCCTTATTATGTGGAGGATATGACCAAGAGAGGATTTGGGGTATCGGTAGATATACAGACCCTCACGGAGAAGTCACTTAGTGATGCCGTAACTGAAGTCCTACGAAATCCTTACTACAGTCGAAATGTGAGGCATTTTTCAAACTTATACTGGGACAGACCGATGTCGGCTAGAGACACAGCAGCCTTTTGGCTGGAATATGTGATACGTTATCGTGGAGCCCTACATATGCAAAGTCAACTGGTGCATACGGACTTTATTCAGCGGTGGAACATCGATGTGATGCTGGCGTTATTGGGTCTTCTCTATGCATGCAAAAAGTCGATCGCATTCGTTGTGTATCTGGCCAGACTGTGTTTGGACTTTAGAGCTGAGGTGATGGAAAGAGAAAAATATAAACATCTCTGAGCGTATTGTTGGTCTTATTTGTTTGGTCTAATATTTAAATTAAATTCTTAAGTGCGGGTTGATATCAAATCGAGAGATGTCACGGACTTGTTGCTTATCTTACTAAAGGAATATTCGTCAATTACAGACGTGGAATACATCGCCACGTTACAGTTGTGGTGAATTTTCTGATTCGCAGAATTCCCAACTCAAGATAATCATCTTGATCTAAAGTTCACCATCGGTTGCTTTCAAAATACCCAGGAGATAATTTAACTGAGAATCCAAAGTCATAATCAAGGAGTAACCTCCTTGAAATTCTTGACATAATTTTATGAGAGTTGATATCTTCAGCATGCAGCAACAGCACGAACAAAGTTTAATCCTCATCATTGCACACCTGATGCGATTTAGTGAAGGAGAAAATCCCTCGCACAACATTCCCCAAAGTTGTTGCAGAATGTGTGCATTGGTATGCGAGCTATACGCTTGGAAGATGACTAGGGCTGGCGTTCCGAAGATTATTCAGGTGCCATAACTCAGGAAATTGCTGCTGGTGTTTTTTGTGGTACTGATGGTGTTCCGCACTTGTGCTTACATGAAGCTGAAAATCAGTTACCTAATTGGGAATTCTCATATTCGGGGCGGGAGGGGTGAATTTTTCATTGCCCTCTACCGCACGGCAGACGTGAGAATCAATTAATCACCATGTTGTCACATGCAGCGCATGACATAGACCATTAGGTATAGGGCAACCAGTTGATCTGAATACAAACACGCGATATACGGATGGAAGGATGCAATATGATTCAGCTTAGGGACAATTGAGCTTTGTGATGTGACGTTGGGCTTACAGTTACAACGCATATAATGGTCAATAGTGCTGGCAATATCTAGCATGTGTTTCGGTTGACTTGCCAACCGACGCGACGATATGGGCTGTTGTAGTAGGATTTATGGGAAGAACGTGCAGATAAACGGGCTTAGAATGGGTGACACAGATTTGTTGCTCCTACACTTCATAAATTGTAAGGGGTAGCGGTTGAAATGCTGTAATTTTGTGCAGAAATTCAATTCAAATCGGTGGGTGCTTATCGAACTCGTTACTCGCTAGTCTGAAGTACGTATGTATATACTTTTTTTTGGGAAGTGTGTTTTATAAACGCAATTTGACAGCTCCATTGTTTTATACCGACTTGTGTCTGAATAATACTTACTCGACACAGCCTCCTAAGAATTTCTGTATAGCTTTGCTGTACTCGCTTAGAGGTATTTGCCATATCCTTGTATCAAAGATAATATACTTGTATGTTGGCAAGGAATTTTCTTCAATGCGTCATAGGTTCCACCGACACCGTACACCTTGGACTCAATAGAAGACCCAGACTTACTGGCTTCATCGTGGCGCTAACTACTCTTTTTAGACACAAAAAGCGTTCAAGAACTTTTTAAGCAAGTCAACACACTAACCTCTGAGCCACTGCACAATCTTATCATGTTGTATTTATACACTAAATGAAACATGACATCCTGCTGAAATTAATAGGACTAACATCAAAGGCATTCCAAATATGTTTACATATATACCTACCATTTGGCAATCACAAGCAATTTGTCAGCAAATTAATGCAACATGCTATCGCGATTTGCATTTCACATGACAAAGGAGAAAACAGACATCCCACTCGATTGCCTATCAATTAGACAAGGACCTGTGATTTGCAATTTGTGTGCTCGATAATTTTGCGGAATTTGGATTACAAGTTCACTCAACCAGAACAATTTGAAGGTGCTTTGTGTCGCCTCATATCGCCTCGCAAACTATAATCAGTTCCGCACCAAATATCAATGCACCAGATTGGATCGGCCATTCTATTAGTTTATCCACAGCACCATGTGGTTTTTAATTAATAAAATAACAGGTTTGTCCAAAATTCCAATCGGTGTCGTCGCTTATACATTCTGGGAGAGCACGCGTTGTTATCATTTTCATATGGACAAAGCTATGCAAGGACATCTAGGTTGTTTTCACTCGCTGGCTCTATCCCGACCTCATGGTGTTTAATGTTTATATGTCCGAGGAAAATGTGAGGCTGGTTTCAAGAGACAGAAACAAAAATATTTTTTGAAGAATGGCGAACCACTAACGACTGGCATGTGAGTCATAAAAGATGAGCTCTCGAGGGAGGTCTTCATCAATATGACCAAACAAACATCAGTAACGACTGCCATGAAGTCTATACTAGTTGGTAGCTCTAATACTGGCGGCGGTTTTTTTTAGCATATTGCATTCGTATTTATTAAGTAGGATGAAGCGAGGTGTCTCTCGGGGAACCGTCATTATACCGTGCGTTGTTTTGACGAAAACATGCCACGAAAATAAATGAATGCCACGACTGCGGATATCACGGTGTTAGATTCTGATGATTTGATTTGAATCTAAAGTATATATTTTGAGTGTAGATCAGAGATGATAATTTACTTCATATGTAGTAGATCTACTTCATTTTTTATTTACCTATTGTTCATCTGCTACGCAGCAACTAATTTCTACTTCGTTTATTTATGGTTCAAAATATCATTTAAAATAGACAATATTGATCAATTTGAGTCTAAATACATCAAAAACGACGAAAAATCAACGAAATGAAATTGACATGAAATTTACTTTATTCGGAAGATAATCTTCTGATAATCATTATAATTTAAATATGATTTCTGGCATATGACCACCGCCACGGCTGGCTCGGACGTAGTCTAATCTGGAGGTCCAATTTTCGATGACTTTTTCCAACATTTGTTGCCATATACCGACAATAACGCGGCGAATGTTGTCCTCCAAGTGGTCAATCGTTTCGGGCTTATCGGCGTAGACTAGCGACTTCACATATCCCCACAGAAAATAGTCAAGCGGCGTTAAATCCCACGATCTTGGAGGCCAATTCACGGGTCCGCAACGTGAAACTATGCGGTTACCAAACGTTTCCTTCAATAAATCAATTGTGGCACTAGCTGTGCGACATGTTGCGCCGTCTTGTTGAAACCACAGCACCTGCACATCATGGTTGTTCAATTGATGAACGCAAAAGTCAGTAATGATGGCTCTATAGCGGTCACCGTTGACTGTAACGTTCTGGCCAGCATCGTTTTTAAAGAAGTACGGACCAGTTATTCCACCAACCCGCATAAAGCACACCAAACAGTCAGTTTTTGTGGATGTAACGGTGTCTCAAAATACGCTTGAGGACTAAATCACTCCAAATACGGCAGTTTTGTTTATTGACGAATCCATTCAACCAAAAGTGAACTTCATCGCTAAACAAAATTGACCGTAAAATGGGCGTAGTGCGCGATACGTATTTCGAACAGAACCATGATTTTCAAAATAAATTTAGACAATTTGGAAGCGTTGTTCAGGGGTCAGTCTAATCATTTTGAAATGCCAAACCAAACTAAAAATAAATCACTTGACAGCTGACAAAATGGCCGCCAGTTAAAATAGTGTTGCCAACTTAAAGTTCTATACCTCTAAAAAAACACCTATGTATATCTCGTTGAAAATTACTACATCGATTATCTAAAAACGAATTGCACCCGTCCGGCTTTGCTTATGTCCAGGAATTGTTGATAGGTATGTCCTTGTCAATCAGTACATCCAAATTGATATTCGAAATTTTAAAGCTTTAGTTTCCATGAATAGTTGGTATAGAAGTTGCGAGGCCCCTTTAGTACAATCCCGCCCGCATTTTGCATAATGCTTCCAACAGGCAATATATAATTTTGAAGGTTTTTTGTTTGCATGAGAATTTGCCCTTTGTCAACTAAACTTCACAGGAGCACCTTTGAGTCAATAATAAAGACTGCTTGAAAATTTGATTCCGCTTTGACTTAGGTCACATTTATTAAATAGTTGTGACACTGCCAATATTCTCCATGATTGTTGACTTCTTAAGAATTGTCACTTCATAAATTCAATAAGAATTATGCCCTGCCAGTTCTACTTTAAAAGTAGCCTTACAAACCAATTGCCTGTCATGAATCTTTTATTTACCATCAATTTGCTGCACAATATCAACTTCATTTTGTACCACAACTTGTTACGAACTCGACATAAATTTTACCTCCTTCGTTTGACGTCTTCGATGCGAACATTAACACAGGTTGAGAATCACGTTAAACTCCCACACAGCACAAACCACAAAGTGGTTTCATAGGTTCCACAAGAGCCAGTTTATGTAGTTGCGGGGTAAATAGCAAATTTCTGTCAAATGCACGCGAGTGCATGAACCAATGAATTTGTCCCCAGCGAGTTATATCAATTGGAATATTGTTCATTGTCTGCCACCTCATGCGGACGACTACCAGGTATAGCCCATAATTCGATGTCAGCTCAATAATGTCGCCCAAAAGCCAATTTCTTCTGAGAGAAATTATTATGTTGTCACTTTCAGGGTGACAAACACCTAGAACCAACCAAAGCTCCGCAGTTAATATGGAAACCATGTTGCACAGAGTTCAGCTCAGGGGCGGATAATTGTTCTCTGCGTCTTCACTTGCAGGTATTTATAATTGAAATGACTCGAGCAACTCATGAATAGTTGTGCACTCCCTCGGGACTTGAAGTCATTTCCCACCAGTGTCCTTTGAAAATGAAATAAAAATTGCGAACAAATGAAGTAGGGTTTGTATAAGAACAAACCCCCTTTTACACACAAAACCATATGCACCACCCAGTGGGGGTATTACTCTATCAAGTGTAATTCCGTTTTAATTGTACAAGAGTACTTAATCCCCTTTTAAATGTGATTGCATTGCTCGTCCCACCGCATACAGCCCACATTCAGCTGATATAATAGAACTGTGCGAGCGAATGTAAACTAATGGAAGCTGATTAAACATTTGAAACACGTTCCCAGCATAAATTGCTTACATAATGTATGAATTTATGGAATCCAGTCACACACTTATTTGCAGCCATCCGATGGGGATGTTTGAAAGTTTTTGCGGTAGTACCAGGGAGTTCTGTTAAAATTATGACATATGTACTTACTTTTTTTTCAAAAATGTATCTATCTACTTTCGAAGATTTAAAAGGACTTGCTGTAACGAACCGCTTTGGTTGCTTCGAACGCAGAATTCTTCGAGTGATTTTCGGTCCCGTTTCCGTTGACGGGTACAGTGACATCGACTGATCAGACAAGTAAGCATCAATCTAAGATGGCTGGGACATGTAGAGCGAAGGGACACTAACGCTTCAGCCCGAAAAGTCTTCGATTCCAACCCGCAGGGAGAACACCAGAGGAAGACCTCGCCTTAAGTGGCGCGCTCAAGTGGAAGGGGACGTCAACCAATTTGGATTGCGCAAATGGATTTGTGAAAAGTCTAAAAGATTCTTATTTAAATAAATGAAATTGGTCTGTAAATTCGAATAGTGTCCTACGTTTGAGAAGCTCTTAAGTATGGTCCAAAATAGCTCTCTAGAACTCCTTATAAAGCAGTTTCATATACGTGAGCCAGCTTTTGCCACCAAAAAATCAATACAAAAAAGGTATCACTTAGATCCGTTCAAACGTTTCAAAACATATTTGACACAATAGCCAAGTGCCTAGAAACATATCGATCGCGCCTATAGAAGTTACGATATGCACCACACCTTCAGCTGTTGCAAATACCAAAATATACCAAATTGATACTTTTTTTTTTGTCGGATCAGGACAAACAATGGAGGATACAACTGGTCCATTGTATTACCATCAGGATGCAAATCCAGTATTACCCATATTACTGAATTTTTTTCGACTTTCAGAGAAAGCCAGAATGCACTTCAACGATGAGGAGCTTATCAGCACTCACCACATCAGCTTAGAAGATCTGCCACCTGATCGGAGCAAAGGCAGGACAATAAAAAAGACAATTATCCGAAGTATCATAGCCCTCTTCCCAAGCGTCGCAGACAGTGATGTTTTTTAAGACTCAACAAAGAAATTGTAATTGCATAGTGTCCCGTAAGAGCCGAAATGAAGGACCCACCGCCACCACCGATCTCGGCGGCTACGTTAACAATTGCCGCATCTGAGGGTCGGAAAACCCGCACGATATTTTCGAGAAGCCAATGCATCCACAGAGAATGACGGTTTGGTGCGGTTTTTTCTTCGAATATGAGGCTGGAAACAACGTTTCGGTCGACTTACGGTGGACGTTACAGAGCCATTGCCACAATCGATCTCTTGCGCACCAAATTCCCAAATCGTGTTCTCAGCCGTCTTGGCGATGTCAATTGGCTGCCTCTGAGCTGCGATTTGACCGCTTTGGACTTTTTTTTTGTGAGGAACCGTGAAGGACCGATGTTATGCCAACACTCCGGAAACGATTCAAGCACTTAAGGCCAATATCATCCAAGAAATCCGTGATCTACAGCCCGAAACCATCAACAAGATCTTGGAAAATTGGAGTGACATAATGCGCTACTGCAAATCCAGCCGAAGTAGCCACTCGAATGACTTTGTGTTCCATAATTATTGAGAACTAGCTGACTAGTGCTCTCCTTGCGCCGCTCGCCTTTAGCAAACAAATAAACTTATATTTTGTCCATGGTAAGATTACACTTTGACTGTTCATTGAAATCTGTCCAGTAGGTTTCGCGCTTTTAGGAGGCAAAGAAAATTCCTACATGTTTATTACCTATATGTATAGAATAGAAGTTTTCTCTTACTACATAATTATAATAAAGCCATAATACATGCAACAAATTTAATTTTGTTCATTTTATTATTTTTTTTAAAAAGAAACTTGTATTTGGCCCACCCTTTACATGGTAGCCATTAGGATAACATAGATTCCCGCTTGAAAAACAGAGGCATGCGTGCCTAACGAATGGTTAAGTCTATTGTTGTAGGCTTCCACGAAGACTCCAGCACTGGACCTTCAATTGGTTTTGGAGTCATCCGTGAAAGTTAATGCTTGGATCCATGGTCAACTTTTCTGCAAACGGAATCGAACAATTTAAATAACAGAAAAAAGTCGCAACAGGGACATAAACAATTTTTCGATAATTAGGTAAGTAGTCTAATTGAAAATATTTCAAGTCTGTCGAATGAAATATCAAGTAGATATTTGACTAAATATCAAGCCCTTTGACTTTGATAATGGTTATAAGTTCATCTTTGTATAGTAGACCGTAAATGGAATGTGAAAACCTCTCATTGTGAGAATCCTTGGCACTATTGGTCATATAGATACGTCATATCTAACCGAATTTGGTGCAGATTTGTTTTTCCTCAGCAGTTACTATCACTTGGCTTGCAAGGTTCTTATACATCGTTAAAGTGTTTTTCAAATATAATTAAAGCTGCTGCGACAGTCGCATCTTTTATAATCGATAGGTACTATGTTCACTATAAGGGCAGACAATTTATATGACTAGATATCCTCTATATACAAGAATGTAGTGTTCTTGAAAAAAAAAAATAAAAATTAATGTATCTATGCTATGCAGGTTCGACTCTCATCTGTATCATTTTTCCAATGTTCCAATAAAGGCGCAAAAATGTGTGGTGCACTTATCGAAGGAGACCCAGCTGCGTCCACCCGGACTCATATTGGTTTAACATTTATAAAATTAAACCAAAAAAAAAACCTATATCCCATTGAAACGCTATTAATTGTGTTAAGCCAATATGCGCGGCGAAAAAATAATACGTTATAGCTATTGAGGCCATTTTTGTATTTTTATGTTTTTTTTTTTATTTTTCATCGCTCTTTTAAATACACTTGCTGCACTATAAATTTTAAATGTTATTGTTTTACGAAATCAGAAGCTGAACGATAGGCCACAGGCCCCAGTGCAGTTTTAATTATCAGTTTAAATTGGCTACGCAACAGGACATACTACACTACACATCCAATGGATTGGGGATATAAAAATAATGAAAACAAAATGAATTATTGCCACGAAGCAGAACGGTTCGACCAGCAGGATGAACCAGAAACGACGACGATTTATTCGTGTAGTCTGTTGTCACGTTGATTAAATATTTGCATAAATGGTATGGTAATTTAATTTGTTTTCAATGAAACTCTATATTTTGCACATATCACAATGATTATTATTATTATTATTATTGATTTCTGAAATATTGATACTGAAAGCGGATATCTCAAATTTTGGTTTTTGATTTTAGCAACAATTTTGAATGCCGCCAGAGGTGATTGCGATTAAAAATTAAATAAAATAGCGAAAAGGGCGATCTGAGAGTATTATTATTAACATTTTCGTTTTATGCTCAACTTTGCATAATCCGATTTAATTTGAATTACGCATATTTTATATAACAGATTTTATATACGATTAAAATGTTTTATATTGCTCATGCATTAAATTAGTCTGTTAAATTTTATTTGTTAATTTTAAATTAATTCTCTTTGATTGAGTTTTGGGTGTCATTTTGGGATGTTTTTTTTATCTTTTTTTTGCCATGTTCTAATGCGGTTTAATTGAATATTAAAATATGTTCAATGGTATGTTTTAATTAGAGAAAGCCATAGAATATTATTGCAATTGTGTTATACGTTAAGTATGGCTAAATTAATTTTAAAAAAAATGACTAACGGGTGGGTAATAATTTTTAATGAAAATTCATTTAATTAAAAATGATTATGCGTGACTATTGGATTTACTGACTTGCAATAGTTGACAGCAAAGATATTTAGTGATTTTTATTTTGGCTAATAAATGGATAAGCACATATGAGACTTGCGAGATTTAATTCGTATAAGTATTTATGGAATACTTTTTAATAAGGCTACAACTAGTTCATCGCGATAAATTCTTCTCGAACTCGAACAGTGAAACCATTACAATTCTTCGTGTTATGCAAGAATTGATTGAAATAAGGACATTTGTTGGAAATTGCTCTAAACAAGTTTATACGAGAAGAATGATTTTTAAAAAGAACTCAGGGCTAGATATTTCGCAATTTTAAATTCTTTTCGTCATCCAAACTTCGACTTAAAATCAATATAATGTACATACTTAAATCAATATAATAGACTTAAAATCAATATAACGTACTCCAACTTAAATCAAATTTTTTACAACACAAGCAATACCTAGGATATAAAACGCCTAAATAATTCTTTGAAGACAGATTAAATACATCTCCACGGAAGCTGTAGCTTATATACTGTGTACAAATCATTGTCGCGCCTATCGTATTCATAATACAGATTCCAATCTCCATAAGGCAATGCATAATGTTACCTTCATTTAATTTTATTCTTTCTCATCCAAATGTTCCAGTTGCGTCAGAATCGAGGTTATACCCCTCCACTGCCCCAGATGTCGTTTGGATTGTGCCCCTCCTATAGTCAACCGCTCCTTCAAGTGAAAGACAATCAATCACGCATCCTCCACCCATGCTTTGCAATCTGGGACAAATTTATAGATTTATGGCGCTCGCTTGCCGCCCAACGTAATTTATCATCGTCGCCGTTTAGATAGTTTCAGTATCGAATTCGACTTAGCCCCCCTCAAATCAAGGATGAGGCGGCGCATATCTATTTGGTTGGCCTAGTTTATAAAGTGAATAGCGAAGCTTGTTATCCAGTCAACCGTTTGATTAATTTGAACTTGGTACTAAGATGAATTAATTTCGGAATGATTTTGGTGTTAAATTGCTTAATCATGTTTTAAATGCCTCAAGGATACAAAAAGTATAGAATTTCTTAAAAAAAAAAATCCTTTGGCTCAAGTGTAGGTACCACGATGATGGGAATTTCAATGTAACATCGTATCCTGTTTACAAGAGGATGCGATTTCCTTTTTTAAATCCTATAGCAGAAGGATATCTTATATGTACCAACAAGAGGAACAAATATATTTCAAATAAGGATCCTGTTTACAGCTAACAAACAAACATCCTGCCTGTAGGCAGAATTTCTAAGATGAAATAAATTCGATCCGCGTCCAATGGAAGAGTATTTTATTGCTTCGTTGCCTTTCATCGGATTGTCCTGTTTACTATGTTATCCGCCGGGATAGGGGCTCAGGGCAATGGAAAGAAGTAAACATTCTTAGTTGCACTCAATTCGGTAGATATGTCGTTTTTATTTCAAAGTAGGTGCGCAAGAAAATGCTTCTCGGAATATCTAGAAAAGAAAAACAGGCAGATGTGATGGGATTCGTTTAATATTCTGCACATAATGTATTTCGTTTGATAAGGATTGCATGTAGGTTAGTTTTCCTGGAATAGGTAGGTCATGGTGACGGTATTCAATTATCGTGAAGGTTGAGTTAGAATTCAAACGAATCTAAGACGAGGAGCGGGTTATGGTCTCTTAAGCGTGGTCCTGGCAATTTGCAGTAATATGCAACTTTGTTAATAATAGTATTCATTCTTATATCTATGATAGATTTATAACGGAATTGCTATAGATCGGTAGCAATATAGATCTACTCTCGGATGTTTGTGACCGGCTTGACTTAGAACAAGGACAGGGGGAGAGAGAGATTCCAACTTCCCATAAAATTATAAATAACACACCCTCATCCAGGCTGAGTGAGAGTAGGTACTCAGGTACTCATGAAGCATTTACAAAGCAGAAAATATGTGGAAGGCGAAATTAAATCATCTCTTAACAATTAAGCAATTTATTTATTACGATTTATTTTCTATTTCATTTGAATATAGTAATTTAATTATCTAATAATTATTTTCCCATTTTAGGAAAACAATTGTCGCTTGCTTGATAATTTCCTCAAATCAATTCAAGAAATTGCCGCAATATTTTAAGATAAAATTTCGGTTTAAATTTCGAGGACTCACTGTCACTTTGTGACAAAGAATGCCTATCCCATTATCACATATAAAGTTTCAGGTTAGTCTTCTGGCAATCCTTTAAGCCAGGTGGTTGTTTGATTTATAGATTTATCCAGTATACATATTACTAAAACAAATAGTTTTCGAAGTTTTAAATTAAACGAATAAGCAGAATTTTAATACAAAATTAATTTCAGAAAAAATGTCCCTATAGTAACTTGAAACGGAGATGTCTTTTATTCCAACAAAACTTAAAAATCCACGTAAAATATTCACAACAAGTTATATAAATAATACACACAGAAAGTCCTTTCACAAATAACCGTTTTTAATCTCACCAACAAAATGGCAGGTACTGATTCACCTACTAAACGCAGGCCAATTCAATTCCATCGGGACAAATTGCCATTTTTATTGCGGCAATTTATCTCCGCCCTTGGCTCATCCACTTTATAGCTTTTATTATTGTCGCCCAGCACAAAAACACGTGCTCGCCTTAGCGTTTGCATCCAAGTGCACTTACAAAACTTGTGCAATAAACTTAATTTATTTGATTGTAGCTGGCAAAATTTCCTTCCAAAGTGTACTTGAAAGTGCAATAATTCTTAAATAGAAACGAGGACCCGGATAGAACTAAGGTTTCTTTTATTGAATTATTCAATAAACCAAAAGGATTGCCGGTTGTAATAAGGATTTATTATCACCTGTTTGCAGGAAGAGGTAAATGGGGCGTTTACAACTTTCTCCGTTGGTATTAAAACGTGCGGTATTTTGTGTCAATCTATATCCCTAGGGAATCCATGAAAGAAGAAGTAATGAAATTTTAAATTTATGTCATTTTTACCCATACGCTGTTTTATCAAGGATATGGGTAAATTAAAATCACCTGAATAACTGGAAAATCTTCGGCATAGAGCACGAGTAGGTGACAATAAGTTGGGTTACAAAGGTGTTTCTGTTGTCTCCACCTCAAATTGTCATCAGTTTCCCATTGTTTTAAATTAATTTGAAACATTTAGTAAGACTGAATGAATTCTTATATAAAATAAATCCATCCTAGAAAACAATTGGAGATTTAATTTACCAAACACAAGATCACAAATATAATAATTAGTACCAAATTCGTTTCTGTATCACTTTCCATCAGTATGTCGGCTTCCGTTCCATCCAAAAACTTCCCTCCCTCACCTAGCTGTCAGAGATAATTACCAAACTTGGTACTCACTGTCGAATAACTGTGCCACCCAGACAAAGTGCATTATGTTTTTGTACCGTATACAACGACAGCGTCATGCAAATTCATTACATCCAGCAAACAATCTAATTGCTTTAGCAAACATTAACCCCTCGCGGCCTCACAAATATATACAATGCTGAGCTGTCCCGCATAGCAAAATAGTCGACAGAGGTAAACAGTGTTCCCGGTTTCCAAATGCATTATTATTACATCACGTTCTGGACAATTTTCCCAACTACGTGCACTGACATAAATTGCATTAAAAAAAATGTCAAACAAAAACCTTGTAGGTAGGTACATCAACCCCTAGTGTTGCAGAGGGCATACATAAACGTTAGCATTCTCTCGCAGATACGAGGATTTCGTGCCTACCACTTTGGATAGTCAAAGTACATAATATTTTTTTTTTGTCATTCTCTCTATAAGGATTTGCCAATTTAATCGTCTAAGTGCTTTTTAATAGACAGGACTAAACTGAATTAGAACGGAATTAGTTGAAACCAAATGAAGCCTGCCTGAGCTGCAAATTTAAGGATGAAATCCATCAACAAGGGTGGACGGGCTTTTCTTTTAGGAAGAAAACATTTAATTAATCTAATCCGATTACAAGGCGACGCACGGAGCACAAAAGCACATTCGAATATGGAAATATTGCTCCCTTTTTTGGAAATAAGTCATAGTCGATGGTAGAACAGCCAGCGGTTGGAGCTGAACGCACTTGGAAAGTATTTGCCGTCTGGATATTTGATTTGCCTACGATATAGACTTGTGTTGACAGTTTTGGATTCGGACAATTCCTCTGGTCTCAATGGAGGAAATCATTCTGAAAAAGGCAAACAACGCTGAAAAGTAGAATAGAACCAGCGACTTAATGTATGTATATTGGTTGAAAACAGCTCCAAAGGATGATGTGGGTATAGGACTTGTCAGTGAGTTGTCGTGGCAGTTCATTCAATCCATGAATCGAATATATGTGCTACCGTAGCCTTGGTTGGGATGATTGAATCCTTAAATCCTATGTAGTGTAGGCACTTAGATATGTAGGTACATATTTAGAAGTGAAATGATGGAGATTATCATTTGGGAATATTCGTGTGTCATGTGCCGATTTGAAGATCAACCTATGCAGTGGATAATATCAAAAACTGTATATAATAATATACGCCAGTGAATTGGTTTTCAAATGGAATGTTGATTTTTTGACTCTCGTGTAATGCCTATTAAACATTTGTGAAAGTTGGAGTAAAATATACTTAAGAACCCCCTAAAATCATAGTACAAAATAAAAAAACATTCGGGGTAATTGTTTGTCAAATTTTAACGTGTTTTCGTTTTCGAGTTTTGATACATATTTTGATGTTTTGGACCCAACAATTAAATCGGAGGTTATTTTCTAGAGGTCAGAAAATGTATAAAAATGTGCACTTACAACCGAAATCGCATTGAAATGCACAAACAAAAAACTGATGCACATATTTGTTTACTTTTAACGCCAATGCATCCTGCAAGGGGTACTTTAAAATTGAGTTTATAATCTATTTGCCAAATTTGCCTTTCGCATTCGTGCTAAATAAGTAAAGCGTCATTCATTTCGTGGTTTCAATTTCAAGTTGGTAGCGCTGGCATTTGACATCTGTCATTTAAAGCGTCATATTAATCAAACTGGATTATTGATTAAGTTGTGGCAACAGTTGTTTTTCACATATAAAATCCAATACCAATTATGACAAATTTCGTATTGCCACCAGCTATCTTGCAGCCACACGGTACAATTTGACGTCACAATGCGATGATTTCTCCATTGCACTTGCTCATTCATATTTGAGTATGACATTTCGCTTGTTGTGTCGGAGTGTTACCATATCGATACAAATCTGCATACATTTAGCATTGAATATTTTTTTTGGGGAAACTATGTTCGAATGTTATGTTCAAATATACATCTCATAATTAATCATATTGTACCTACTGCTAATATTTCCATTTATATTTCTGTGCTATATAGCGAAACGAAACATCTCGAAAGTCGGAGTAGTAACTTATTCGAATTTGAAAAAATGGTAATTGATTTTTTGTGTTGTTAATTGTGTTTCATATTTTGGTCTGGGAACATTACAACAACGAGAAATTGTTGAATTAATTTTCTGATCATATTTCGTGATCTCGATGAAAAGCAGAATCACATGTTGTTGTTGTAAGTGCATGTAAATCGATGATCTATATGCATCATATCATAGCTGATAATAAAAAACGGCTAGTATTAGTTGTCCAAACTTTATAATGAAATAAAATGTTCATCAAAAATGTATCGCTGTGTGTGTTTTATTTAGGGTTGGGGTTGAAATATGGTTCAAATTCTGTTTTCAAAACACTGTATATCAGAATACTGTATTTCAAAATTCTGTATATCAAAATTCTGTATTTAAAAAAAAAAATGGTTTGGTAATGTAAAAAAGTGCGCACAATATGATATGACTAGTTTAAACTTAACCACTTCCATTCCGTCGCCATCGCCACTCCTATGCCACCTGCCACTTGGTCAGCACGCCACTGCCACTGTTTTAAATTATGTAGGTTAGGTCAATTTGGTGGTATCACAAGGGACCTTATAATGGTTTAAGTGTGTCGGCCTTTTGCCGGCAACCACTTCAAACCTAACCTAACCTAAGTGCGTTTCAATAAATTTTACATATTTTTTACTCAATAAATTTTAAAAATTTTATCAAAGCTTGCATTTTGTTATGCAAACACTTTTTCAAAATACATATGGAACTAGAGCATAAACAGCATTGCAGAAAACAGAATTTTGGATTTACAGGATTTTGGATATACAGCATTTTGAAATACAGAATTTTGTTCATACAGTAATTTCAAAAAATATTTAGATCAATTCTCGATGTTTTTGTGAGACAATTTTTGAAAAGAAATTTATATAGCGATCTATGATGCGTCTTATTTTAATTGAACATATTATGTATTTTATGGCTCAATTTAGACCATTTTTCTGTTTTTTGTCCGGTTTGACGCACTTTTTTACACAATTTCGCCAGGTTTATGGAATGGATTTTTGGGTCACTATATCCGATTCTCATTTATGCTATTTTTTTGTTTATGGTGATTGTAGATGAGATGCGGTTTCGCTGGGAGGTCTCATTTGAAGAATTATTTAATGCAAATCTTATGTACGTTTCTGGAAGTAATACTTAAGGTCCTCGATGCACGCCGATTTACTGCAAGTCTTGGTTAGCAATCATCTAGCAAAGAAACCAAATTTTATCAAGTATGTAAAGACAGTACAAGTTTTGCATGTGGAAAACAGTCAAAAATATTGAATTCACATGAGCTACGAATCAATCCTAGCACAATTACGCTCTCAGCTGCATATCGTGTCACAATTAGTTAAGGGGCTAGTACACGGCATGTAGCAAGCCACATATTATGTACGTATGAAGCTCTGACGTCAACAGAGAGTGCACAAAGAGAGCTTGTACAGCGCGTTTCAATTCACTTGGCCGTTCTACTGCGCAGGTTTCTGTGTATTTTGTTTTGTGTCGTGTATATTCTCTTAAATCCTCTCTCTGCGCAACCGACGGTTGGCCAAGTGAATTGAAATGCGCTGTACACGGCATGTAGCCATTGGGACTGGGACCGTGCGCTACATACGTATATGGCTTGCCGCTTGATACATGCCGTGTACTAGTACCTTTAGTACTAAATCGTGTTTTGATACATACTAGGCTCACCCAGTGGTCGAAATTCGACCACCATACATTTAAACACAAAGCAACGCAACATGCATGCAGAACGACAAAAAAATGATTATGTGCTTCGCCTTCATTATGTACATAAGCACTCTACTGAGGTGAAACTTCACAACAACTGTGTTTTGTTTTGCTTTGTTTTGGTTTGTATTGTTTTGACCCACTATAAACCATCCATTTAAAGAGGAAATAAATAAAATTCCTGGAACGCGATTGCTGCGCCATCTACCAAGTCCTTAACCATCCAGGGATCCCCGCAAACACACACACACACACCAAATTTCAGCAAAATCGGTCCAGGCGTTTAGAAGGAAATATATAAAATTCCTGGAACTCGATTGCAGCGCCATCTACTGGGTCCTTAACCATCCAGGGATCCCCTCAAACATACACACCAAATTTCAGCAAAATCGGTCCAGGCGTTTAGAAAGAAATAAATAAAATTCCTGTAACCCGATTGCAGCGCCACCTACCGGGTCCAATTGTGAATCTAAAGTTAAACCATCCAGGGACCGTGCAAGTCCGTACGCGTGAAAGAAGTGAAACTTCTTAAAAAGTATCGAATCGCCATATACCTACGCCAATGGAGAATGGAAGACAACAACAAAATGCACCCTCTGCACCGCCCCCCCCCCTTTCCATGACCATGGTACTTGTTCATACAATACTGCTTCTCATTTCCTTTGTTTCCCTCTTCATATGAAATCCAAACAACTACCCCAACCCAACCTTACCCTGTTACCTGGTTTGTACGTCTCTTCTCTTATGAAGATTATTAATATTATACCTACCCCATGCTATACTGCAGCACGCACCCCATCCTGCATAGGACATACGATCACTATGTACATACAGCTGCTCCTGCTGACCATAGCACTCACTGAGAAAACAAATCAACCCTTTTCGAATGAGGTACACAGACACACCACCCCCACGTATGACGATGTGGTTTTGTTTTTGTTTGTCCTGTCGCACGATCGCAAAAAGTAGAATTTCGACTGAGCGAAGGGGAAATATGCATTTTCTTTGTTTGTTGTTGTTGTAACCAATGCAATTTAAAAATATTAATTTACCAATTTTACAAATGTTTTTTTCAAATTATTATTCTTCATAACATATCTATGAGTGGTAAGCTTCAATTTGGTAAAAAGAAAAATGGATTTTGTATTCTTTAAGTAGGGTAAATGACTATCACAAGAAATCGGGTCGGCTTTTAATATTATAATAGATATAATAGATTAAGGTCTGCTCAAACCAACATGAAAATGCGAAAGCGGGAGCAAATTGCGGGTGGAAACGGTGGGATATACCGCTAGTGCCATGTATTTATTTTTCGCTCCCGATTTATCGTTTCGCGTTAATTTGAGCCGACCTTTAAACAAAAACTGCGAAAAATCGTATACGGGTGCACAGAAGCTGCCAGTCTATTTTAATATAGTCGATTGACAAAATAATAAGATTATATGACAGTTCCTCCCTCTCAATCCAAAATGATAACATACGGTACATATTCTTGCCGCTTCCTTAAGACTTAAATAAGTATAGTTACTTCTACTCATACTATGCAAATTTTCCGAAAATTCGTCGCAAATGCGATTATAAACTGACAACATGTCATTATTTTGAACAACACCTGGTTATTCAACAAGCACACTTAAGTTTTATAGTACTTGTTAGTCATATAGGACACCGAATAGCTTCATAAAAGCAAAACAAAAAAAAAAATATAATGAAAACACGAACCCTGTTCCGGATTCCAGCTCATATACGTGAAAGTTCGCACAATCTTTGCGAAAACTTCTTAGCAGTGATAGTGGCGCGAGTTTTCACGTAATTTTCGCACAAAAAAAAAGAAAAACTTTATGGGATCTAGCATTTTCACGTTGAAACAAAGCGCACCCCAACGAGACAGCCCTCTTGATGGTGATGGGCGATAGCCTGAACAAAGTTTAAGGGGTGAGCGTAAGCAACCACGTTTTCCTAGTTAGCTTTGTGAGATTATTTGGGCGAACTTTGTTTTTTACGTTCATAAATAGTTTCATATTCTCCTCAATTGGTGGTAAGTGGTTGGCATCTTCAAAAGGGTGCGACCAAATAGTTAAAGTTTTTCAAAGCGGACATGATTTCCTATGAAAAATATTAAAGAATACTAACAAAACATTGTTGGGAATGAATAAAATGTACTTGTATCTATTCCTAAATCCCCATCTAATTAAAATCTCATTTGGGAGTATTACGCTTTCTAATAGGTGCACTATGCACTGTGACGGGTGCATTATTATCCCCCTTTGGCAAATTGATTCCTGCATTGACTGCAGTGCGTGCTGTGCGCATTATTCATGGTAGTGGCGTTTCGCACATCGTTAACTTCCACCATCATTACCGCCCATGTCCGGGACAAAGTAATATAACCGGCTAATGGCAAAAATTATAGTTGTTGTAATAAATTGCGCTCGAGTCCCTCTATGGACATCAGGGATTTGCAGGGAAATAAAAGCAATTAGAAGGCAATCCACTAAACTATAAACCTATTTGTTTTAATTTATTTGGTCAGCTCTAAAACTAAATGATTTATGGTATCGGTTCGCATGAAATTTGTTGCCATAGCTTTATAGTGGTTCTAATCAAATTTCAATTATAGCAAAATGTTTTACAAATTTCTGTCAGCCATGGTTGGAGGTTTTTTTTTGAGAAAAAATCAGCTTATAAATTTTAATGAATGAAGGAGATTGACATTAAAGGTTGAATGGATTTTTAAACATTTGAATAGTTTAAGAGAATAGATTTTATATGCGAAAGTGATGAGATTCTGTAAGATACTTTTTAATCGTTTAAGTGAATATGAACACTTAGCTTGAAGTTTTCGTCAGTGAAATCCAAAAACGACGCAAACAACGACAGCTTTTTCTTTGACGTTCTCGATTTTGTTCAACAGTTAAAATCCATTTTTTCGCATCAATTGAGGTGTCAGAGAAGTAAGTTTTCGTTTTCGCATGATTTCTTTCGTTTTTTTTTTAAATGCGAAAGTAGTAACTTTGCTTTTGAGAGAAGGGTCGCAAATTTTGCTGATGAAGCAAAAATCGGCAGCATAGTACAAATTTAAAAATCAGAGCAACAAATATCAACTCTAAGGTCAAAAGGATGTGCAGTCAGAAATGACTTTAATCTGTTCTGTGGTCAATATCAGATAATGAACAGTTGTAGATCGTCCGCAATTCAATTGCAGTTTGAGATGGGAGACTTGCAGAAAAGCCGACAACTTAATGCGGAATTTCAAAACAGTAGTGTCTACTACAAAGGCCAACGAAATTAATTTGCCACCACTTTGATGATGCCTAACTTATACTTACCTTCATATAATACCCTCCAACAATACTTCTGTTAACCTTAATGGATCAATTACAAGAGGCACTGGCGCTTTTAGTCCTGCTAAAAAACACTGAAATAGTAAACTCACCATTGATCTATTACCAAAATATCGTTCGAGGGCCAAAGGACTACCCGTCAAACGTATTAACTTTACTGGCAAGGACCAACATTATTCACTGTCACACCAAATTAAGTATCAGTTACCAATACCCCAAATAGTTGACACCAAATTAAAGCACTACCATCCAAAACTAGTTACCTTTCGAAATGTCCTTCAAAAAAAAAAACCTCACTGCGGCATCACCATTTGCATCCATCGCCAGTGCTCATAAGTGTACATTTTCCAAATGCAAAAACCCACACTCAGCTTGCCGGCAAAACTACATTATCACCGAAAAGTTCAAAATGACACTTTTGAAGAGTTGTACATGTGTCATGTCGTTTTGCGAACATGGCACTCGGACGTGGTATAGGTACATTGTTTAAGTACGCTTTTAATTGGAATGCACTGTCTGATGCACACACGAATTGAATTCTCTGACTCTCCCTCCGGAACGGATACAATATCCGTGTGTCCCCATCGACGCACAAAACAACCAATATAACCAGAGTCATCGGGTGACACTGCCACTCTGGAATCGAAATGAAACAATAGACTAGATTCGAACCGGAATAAAATTGGAAAACTTGTAGCACAATAGCGGACTACAATCTACAGCAGAACAGTATAGTGCTCCGTTTGGGATCCACATCCACTGAGTGATTTATTTAATTTTGACTGTCAGCGAAGCGGCTGCGACGACGGTTGTTCCCTACAACTGGATCTGGATGCAAAGTAGAATTTTTAATTTTTTCCGGTCGCTCGGAAATGAAATAGGTCTAGAGTTGGCGGCGATGAAGCCTATACAGATACACCCGCGCCTACAGTAATTTCTACCACTTTGTTCTATGCTGTGGAAAGAGGAGCAAGCGACCGGAAATGTTTTATGAACAATGAGGAGTGTTTTAGGTTTTGAATTGTGTCGAACGTGGACCGATTTTGTTTAATGGATTGTGCATTTGATTATGGTGATTATGATGGACGTTTTGTTGAACAGTATCTATGTACATGTCCTGTTCGAGAGCTGTCAGGAAAAACCATCACGATTATGGTAGGAAGCAGATAAATGACCAACTTCGTGAAGTACATTCGCAACTGAAAGAGATACAAACACAGGTACGAAATCGATTGCCTTAAACCTGAAAGCCTTTCGAAACTATTCCAAAACTTTTGTAGGACAAGCCCTGACATATTTTACGATTTGGTACGATCAAAAGCGGTAAAGAGCCTTGATGCTTGATCCTCGATTTTTGTTTGTTAACAATTGAGAGATCGAGATTTTGAGAGCTTTGGCCGCAAAAACCGTACGACAGCTGATCGTTTGTGGGGTGGTGAAGCGTACTTCATGCCATATTGGCCCATTGCGATGCCCAATCCAAATATTGGTCGAGCTACTCATGAAATAGATCTCCCTACCATCTAAATTAAGTTGATAGGACCGGCTACTGATGGCAAGCTAAGCTAGCCATAAATGAGAACTTAGTGGATTTCTGGCGAAGAATTAGCAGAAGGAGGACTAGAAGGAGGGCAAACGGAGGTGAATATACCTTCAACTGCGGAACTTTATAATCTGTACGTGTACCAAGATGTATCTGTAGTCCACAAAAGTACAAAAAAAAACCCTTTGACTAGATAATACCACAGTCAAGCGGATCTTAAAATGAAGGAATCTTCTATACCGTTGGATCAAAACTACGTGACACGCTGCTTAAAACAGATAAACTAAAGATAGTACTCAATGTCTCGTAAAAACTTGACCGAAAGTTACTCTGGGAATGGGAGCATGTTGAAGATCCACACAAATTCTTAAATATCCTCTTTAAAAGGACGTTACACGTTACCTTACCTTTGTTCAAAACTTTGATTGACATGGTATGGCTGTCCTCTAATGCCTTCATAAGCTTAGCAAGAATGGTCATACTTCTTCTAAGGAAAGGCTTAAAATTCAAAGCCGACATTTTTAGCAAACGCCTGAAATATTGTGTATTTATTATGTGTTGTTGTGTTATGCTGAAAACTTCCACATCCAGATTTGATTACACAATCCTCGGTCAAAATTCCAATAACACATCTTTCCAAATCAAAATCTGCTATACCATGTCGTGTACAAAAATAATTTTCATTTCTAGGAAACCCTATAACCGAAGTAGATATATCCGGACTCAATAAACGAAACCAATTAAACCATTGACAGTCCAATATAAAATTCAAAAGCAAAGCAATATTCCTGTGTACGACTGTTAGTTCCGGTGAATTGATGACGGTCCCGACTCCGCCCCATTCAAAACACGATGCTGTTGCTTTTCTAAGCCATTTAATTGCTTCTCTCACCTCATTGTTGTGTATACATATCTGAAGCAGGAAATCCCACAAAAGGATCTCAAATAGAGCGAGGAACTATATACGGGTGCGCTTGCCACAAAAACAGACTTTTGCGGTTTCACACAATCAACTTGCGGGTTCAGTTGGTCTCGAAAAACCAATCATTTCCAGGGTGAGCGTACCTAAATTGAATCTTGGACAAGTAGATTGGAAGGACGACGGTGGCAAAGTGATACCTCCAATTGTAGTCAAGTGCCATGAGAGGATTCGGTTGGGACAATAGCCAGACAGAGTTTCTGAAGAATTTTTCCATTATGGGGAACATTTTGGGAAAGGCTTCACTTTGTCGATTGTTGGATTTAGTGAAATAAAATCGGTTCGATTTTGGAGAACCGAACTATGGTAGCCTTTCGTAATGATATGGTTCAAACTTGTTACCAATTTTGTCTGCTTTTATATCTCTTTGGCTTTAGCGGAATTGGCAAAAATTTTGCGATATATACTCTGCCGTGAGTATCAGGCTTTGTTTCGTTAGTTCTTAGGGATGTTACTACTAAGTGCGATTTATGGATCCCCAGCTAGAGTTACTCCGAAACCGCTTTCACTAAAAACATTATTCAGATTGACGTCCTGTCAGCTAGAGTGTAATGTATTTTATTGATTAAGAATTACTCGAGTATTGGCTAATTAAAAGAAATGAAAACAGAAAAAATACGTTTTGGTTAAAAATTCTCTCAAAAAGTAGGCGTGGCAAAGAACGTAAAGCCTTCTCAGAGTCTTAAGAAGCATGTCAAAATAAAGTTGCATGGAAATCTGTATTATAGGTTTTACTTCAAGCGCGAAAAGACCTCTTAAACCCCCTAAGATTGACAAAATATAAAGATCAAGTCGCATAGCTGCCCCACCATGGAAACGCTTCTGAGTTTTAGAGCATTTAAAAAATATTGATGGCGTAAAACCGATTATATATACCTACTGAAGTCAGCTGATATTTTGCGAATCTACTTTTAAAGCTAGCTTAGTCCGGAGGTGTCAAAATCCGCCGAACCTAATTTTTTAATTGAGCTCCTGAATCTAAAAATAACTGCCGTAAAGCACCTTGACCTTGAGCGTTTTGATAGGGCGGTAAAGCTCCAGGCTCAAATGGAATGCCGCGCCGGTCGAGTTCAGTTAGCATTGTTCTCGGTTTTGTCCTTGAGAAATCCTTTCCCTTAACACATCCAGTATAAGTACAACCAACGCACATTCTCTTCCTAGGAATTGCATCTCTTTTGCGATAAATTTCTTCTCTTGGCTTGCATTTCGATACTACTTGTCCATTCTCAAGGGATGACTACCATCCAAGTACACAATCGAGTTGGATGAATAAATTCACCTCGATGTTTGCACATGTAAATTTCGATTCACGCAGGAAAATGCAATGGTGCGGTTTTTGTGCCCGCTGTAAAGTTCATCATAAAAGCCTCCTTGTTATGTGGCAGTCTTTTTCACTTGGCAAGGACGTGCGCTAATTTTGGCCTACCCCCACCGGTTATATACTCATACATACATACATTCTTGTATCTTTTTTCCCATTCAGTCCGCATAATGAAATTTTGTTATCGCGTGTCTGACTTGCAAATTTATTCAATTGCAGATGCAGAGACAAAGTCTGCTCGCAAACGGGATGAAGAGGATGTTTTGCGCGCGCCTGTATATCAATGGTATAGTTACTGAGTGCGGTGCAGTTGCGGATGCCTGGATGACGGGTTGCGTCACGATGAGATCTATGTTTGGCGGATGAAATTCCGTTATGCAAATATTGAGTACAATGAGATGGAGAGAAGAATTAAACTCATGCAGCCAGCGCAAGGTTTTCGGATTGATTCATGTGACTACGGTTTGACGAAGTGTGGGCGGATGCGGTACGGTGGTGCCAAGGCGATGTTTTTGAATTGAAACATTGCACTGCGGTAGATGTTCTTTTGTTGATTTTGAGAAACTAAAGCATTCATAAACAAACAAAAGCTGGCGATGGAACTGGAGCCGCAGCTCGACGGAAGGCTGAATTATATCTTTCGTGGCTCGGGTAGGCGGAGGAGATTCTTGTTTCCTAAATGGTAATGTTCAGTGTGTCTATGGATATGCAGCAGGTTGAGTATTCGCTTGGATGTTTGTCTTGGGTAGACCGCGAAATTTATTGCTGAATGAGTAGACAGATTGAAAAGGATTCCATTGTTGCGAACAAGGTTTGTCTATATAGTGTTTTGTATTACGGTTGGAAAAATTTGGTTTATTTTTTGTGCATACAATGTATAGTTTATACCTATATGAGTCACATCTTGCACTCATATTAGAAAGTCATAAGATTCCGTCAATTCATTTAACTAATTTAAAAAGAAAACTTTGACAAACTCCATCCATCTCATAATAAGCGAGTGCGGATTCACAATTTACCGCGCACATATTCCTTAACTATCGCAATCCACAGTTACCTTTGCAAAGTTGCCTCATGCTGCTCTGGTAACAGATGTTGTATCCTTAGATACATCTCAATGCGAATCAAAACTTGTGTTGCTCCACAACGACAAGCAACATCATATTCAACTGTCTCATTTTAAGTTAGTTACTTTTTTGAAACGCGTATATCGTATACCCTTGGGATTTATTTCCTCAGCCATATCGCAGTTTTATAGCAGACAAACCCGTGCGGTATGGTAATGTGCCTGCTGGTTTATGAGAGGCATTCAACAATGAATGGCATGTGCGACAAAAGGGTGGAAGTAGACATTGTGAGTACTTTATGCCACCTTTAACAACTCAATGAACTGTTTTGAAAATGTGCTTCAATTACCCTTTTTCAACTCGAACTACATTATATACCTACCTATATAAATGTTGCGGTTTGAACGGTTTATTAAAGATTGCATAACATTAGAAAATAAACAAAGTTGTGTAGGTACCTAATGACGACTGAGAGATCGAAGATAAGTTCACCCCTTAGATTTAGATGTCAAAGTTTTATGAACAAAGTAGGTACATAGATATAATTCCGTAAAGACTTTTACAGACGTTTCCTAAGTTGTGTATTTGACACATGCTTTAGGGAAAGTGAAACAATTTCATAAAAAAAATGTTACAAAATTAAAAAATAAAATAATAATAAATTGGAAATAAAATGTCCATACCCACTCGTGTATGAGTTTACAGTAGGTATAAAACAATTTTTTTTTTTCTTTAAAACATTTTTTTAATCATAGAAACATACCTACCTAAGTATTGGTTGAGGGCGTTTGTTTTACTTTTATAATAAACCTAAATATTTGGACTAGGCAGTTGTTGTTAGTGTGCTGGACTGAAAGCTTCACCCATGACATACCGGACAGTAAGGAATGGGATTTACAAAAGGTCCTACACTAATCACTGTCAATATTCACAGATGGCTCTATGACTCTGGAGGGAGTGGGCGCCGGGGTCTTTTCAGAAGAATTGAATCTGTGCCTCTCTTTCTGTCTTTCGAAACACTCTAGGTACCTAGTGTCTTATCCAAGCCGAAATTATAGCTATTCGTCAAGCTACAGCGTGACTGTCGATTAATTCGGTATCACAAAGGGATATCGTCACATACATTGATAGCCAAGCTGCAATCAAATCCCTAATATCCAGCGAAATAAGGTCTAAGGCGGTCTAACGAGATATAGCTGGACAGTACAACCTCAACCTCTGCTATGTTCCTGGTCACTGTGACATCCCAGGAACTGTGCAGCAGACGAACTAGCAAGGCGAGGCTCCTCTTGCGTAGATATGATAAGCCTGCAAAACGTGTATGCACCACTTACTCCCTTACGCTAAACAAATAATTCACGCGGACCGGACGCAGCGAGCAGAGCAGGGTTCAGATGGAAACATCTAGGATACTGCGATACTGCTAGGCTCACCTGGCCAGCTCTGGGACACAAATAGATCCAAGGAGCTTCCTCGACTTAAAAGATCCAGCATCTCGAAAGTCGTTAATGTCATCTCCGGGCACTGCATATTAGGCAGACATACGTGCAAAGGATCGGTCTGCCAAACAATGAATTCTGCAGAAGCTGCAGAGATAAAGAGGAGGACGAGTCCGTTACTCACTTTCTTTGTAGTTGCCCTGCCCTGGCCTCTGATCTAGGTAATACCAGCACCGCTAACATTCTTAGCTTCATAACCGGTAGCAAAAATGGTTTACATGAGTAGCCAGCAAAGAAATAGCTCCCCAAATCCGAGTGGTATGCACAATGGGCCGAATAGCGGCCTAAGTGTTTCTCTCATCGAGAGCCACATTTAACCTAACCTAGTATGCTGGACCGCTGACCGAGGAGGGGTGTCCCAGGTTCGATCCCCGAAAAAGCACAAATCACATCTCAAGGTTTCTTCCACTACGCCACGTGCGTCGGACAAACATCATAAAAAAAAACCTCACAAACTAGTGGTTGTGAGAAGCTAGGCCTAGGGTGCCTATACGGCCATGTTGCCAAATCTATTCATTTATTTTATTTATTTTCCAAACATTTGCAATAATGTTATAATGATTCCAATTTATTATTTAAGTTACTTGTTAAAAATAAAAATGAATTGCAATTCCAATAGTCGCGCTCGACCATTCGTCGCAACGTTTTGATGTTTTTTTGTGACAACCAGATAAAGCCATTGTGCTGCCGGCATTACTTATAAACGTTGTTTTAAGAAGAAATATTTTATATAAGAAAAATTGTAAAAAAAAATTAATAAAGCAAATTACGCATTCGATAGGGCATTTTCTTTTCTACCGTATGGCCAATTTGGTTATGTAAGCCAGCGGCCTAATAATTCTGTTAGGTAGGTAGGTATATCTGATTTATAGTGACATAAGACAGTTATCAAATTTCTATATCATTGCACGGCCCTAAAATAATAACAAGAAAAGTAACTTGAAAATCAATGGACAATGTGTTTGACAAAAGGCAATTGTTTATTGCGTTCGGTGTCATATCTTATCGCACCGATAAGCATATCGCAAACGTAGTAAAAACTTATTCCCGCCTTGATTAGTCTTTTACCGGCAGCGTTCACAACATGCCAAAGTGCTACGCGTTTTTATTTCTATTTTATTTTCTATTATCATGCCTCATCCCTGTGAATCATTCGGCGAATGTTTTGTGCATGTTCACAAGTTCCGCGAAATCCCAACTGCGTATCTTTATGTCAGTGGCTAACACTCTCATCGATCGAGGTCATAACGTAACCGTCGTGACAACAATTGTCATTCCTCAGGAGTCGGAAAGTAAAATGCCCTACCATCATGTTCTGTTGGACAATCATGCGGAGTCGCTGCAGAAACTAAACTACAACATGCTTGAATTGACCAAGGCTCCGTTTTCGAAGATAAACGCAAAGATCATATTTTATAGTATTCTCAACCTGTTTACTACAATACAACGGGATTCTGTTGAACACGAACAGTTTCAGAGATTTCTTCAGCAGGATAACCACTTCGATTTGATGCTGCTAGGATACTATCACAACGACTATTTGGTGGGCGTAGCAGCGAGATATGGCTGCCCAGTTGCAGTAATCAGTCTTGGCGCCCCTTACGGTCCTATCAGTCGATTGATTGGTAATCCCGAAGCGACTTCCTTTGTGCAGTTTCCACTCTTCGGAAAAAGTCACCAAATGAGCTTTGTAGAGAGGCTTTGGAACTTCTTGTGGGCAGCACTGGAACCAATAATACAGGTCTACACAAATTGGATTATGGAAGACTATTATAGGTAAGTTCTACATTTTTCTTATGCTCAAGTGTACCTTCAAACATGTGATATACTCCAGACAGACGCTTATTTCCAGCCGAATTTTATCCGAAATATTCGGACGTAATCAATAACATATCCTTAGTCCTGTCCAACCATCATTTCTCGATGAAGCCAGTACGACCCCTGGTACCGGCCCTTGTCGAAATCGGAGGTGTCGAATTCAAGGAGCAACCGGACCCTCTGCCTGAGGTAAGCCTGACATCTTTCTGTTAGTAAAGAGTTACTAAAAAGAATGTCCCTCCACAGGATGTACAAGCCTTTATGGACTCCTCCCACAATGGAACTATTCTCTATAGCGTTGGCTCAAAAGTTCACCAGACACTGCTTAGCCCAGATAAACTTTCTGTTATCATCAATGTCTTGTCAAAACTTGACCAGACAGTACTCTGGCAATGGGAACAAGCAGAAGAACCGCCGAAAATTCCAAACATCCTCTTCAGAAGATCGCTACCGCTTGAAGATATTTGCTTCCACCGAAGTGTAAAACTATTCATCACGGATGGAAGACGTGTTACTGTTTATGCGGCGCTGAATCGTGGACTTCCTTTGATTGCTATTCCACTTCATGCTCACGAACCTTTTACTGTGGCTAGAATAGTTAACAAGGGTTTCGGAGTCGCTCTAGATATAAATAATCTTACCGAACTCTCTCTTAAAACGGCTCTCAATGACGTCTTAGTGAATCAGTTTTATACCCAAAAAATTAAACAATTCTCCCGTCTTTACTGGGATCGACCATTGACGCCTAGACAAACAGCAGCCTATTGGTTAGAGTATGTGATCCGTTATCGTGGAGCTCCGCATATGCAGAGTCCTCTAGTGCACATGGACTTGGTTAAACGATGGAATATTGATTTAATTCTGGTGGTGTGTGTATCTGTGTCTATCTTTATAAGGCTATCAAAATTTGTTGTGTTTCTTGTAAGGCGATGTCTACAGTTCAGAGCCGAAAAATTGGAAATATGTGTGAAATGCAAAACAATTTGACCAATATAAAAGAGTTTGGATTTAATTGACTTATCAGATATTTCTGGGACTTTGTGACATACCATCGTTCACGGTGTTTTCTATTGAATTTCGTAAGATACAATTCGCTATAATTCACAGTCAGTAATACTGTATTTTGATACACTTTCTTCATCAGTGGGATATTTGCAATGAACAGATGAAAAACTACCATAAAACCGTCGTCCTATGTTTCATTTAAACGAAACTCCAAAATGGACCTATTTTCAATTTTGTAGTGGAATAGAAAATATCGCTTTCTTAAATTGTTATGCCGCACAGAGATAAAGGAAGAAGATTACTGACTCCGTAAAAAGGGATTCAGTTTACCTTCCGGCACACGAAATAGGTACGAAGAAGGTCTAGATAAAAATTGATTTCTTGTTCATGCACCTACCACAAAAAAGTTATGTTTCTACCTCTGGCCAAGGACACAAGCGAATGTATCATATTTTGTGGGTTTTATTCGCAAGTGGATTGTGTATGTATATTCATTTGGCAACCGAAATTCATGCGATATAGTCGCATAAAGTTATCTCTCAAATAAAAAGTTTCCTAAATTCGAATAAAATTCGATAACTTCATTTTGTAGGAGAAAATTTGCAATCATCGTATCCTCGGGCATTTAGAGAGAAATTTCCTAATTTTATAGCAACACATATCCTTTTGCATTTTCCGTTTTGCCAAACGGTTTTTCATATCTGTTTCCTATTCTGCTGATTTGTATAATATTGGTAAATGGGGAGAAAAAAAAAATAGCTTGAAAGGGACTACACACAACTCCCTGGGGATAAAAACCTATTGAAAATATGAGCTATTCATTCTATGAAAACCGACAGTGTAAGAATGTGTAAATAATATGAGAGGCGAGGGTGTGCAAATAAAAGGAGGATATTACTGAGTGAAATATATTTAGGGAATAGGGAGTAATAAATCGATGTACTTAACGTGCTGATAAGTATAAATATTTACTTGAATGAGCGAGCATTCCGAGCTTAGGGCTAAGTACATTTTAAATTCGATAATAGTCTAAAATTCATCAAATTTTACGGTAAGCTTAATGAACCTACCCAATAGCTGTTGTGAGGCTTTATGTGTAAAATCTTTCAAGTATTGGTTCCTGGAACTTTTTCTCAAATTTATCAGAATGAGTGGCAAGAAACATATGCGGCTATAAGGGTGCAGAGAGGGACGAGAGCTGATAAAAAGCTGCAGGGAGAGGAAAGGATAACATACATACGGACGCAATACGGGGTTGTTGAAGGAACATGCCATTTATTATCGTGCTATTAGATTACGTGCAAACTTGGACCGTGTTTGATGCGGTTCGGAAATTCGGAAGCATCATCGAAGTAAACTTTCTCGAAAATCGGTTAGGGCTTATGGATACGGACAATTATATTGTCCTAAAAATGTGATAGCTTCATGTGTTCCTTGTGGCTAGAATTCGATGACTTTAATTTGGGGTGGGTCAATTTTGAGACAGCTTGGTCATTCAACATATTTAACAGACAGATCGTAGCCTTGTGAAAAACCTCGTTTATTCATGTCATCATATTTTTTTTTTTTTAAATACTTCTCTCGGGAAAGACGAACCTATAACGCTTCAACATCGCCCCGAGATGCTTGCAGATGTATGTTAGTTCTGCACTTAAATTGCTGCAAATTGTATACTTCTTGAAATATATCCCCAGGAAGCGAGTTCCAAAGTTTGCTTGTCCTGTAACAGAAGGAGTTTTGGAAATTTGATGTCCTATCTTGTGGGGAGCCCAAAAGTTGCATTTCGAGGGATAATGTCTTTGAGTTCCTCGGAACATCTACCATGGAAGTACCTACAGAACAAGCATAGGTCAGCGACTTGTCTTCTGTGCACCAACGGTTGTAGATTCGATGTGAGTGTAGGGTCTCCAACAAGTCGAACTGCTCGTCTCTGTATGCTGTCAAGTAGGTTAAGTGAATGTTTTGGGTCCGAGCTCCATATATGGGAACAATATTCCAGGCCTGGTCTAACCTGAACTTTGTAGAGAAAGAGAAGTTGCTTGGGGCTAAAGTACCTCGTTGCTCTAAATAGGTAGCTCAACTTAGCGGACGCCGATCTTATGATATAGGATTTGTGGTCCTGCCATGTGATTCCTGAATTGACTGTGACTCCTAGAAAGTGCATTCAGTCCTTGGGATGGATTGGATGGTCATCTATTTGGATCTGAGGAACTGTTGATGCATCAAACTGCATCTGCTGCCAGCGTCCTGTTTAAAAGCATTGATCGGTCCCATACCAATACTGTTTCGTCTAATCCGTATTGTAATCATTCTATCAAACTTCGCACTATAAAAAGCACCCTCGATATCAGTGCAAATGTCTAGCGTATCCTTGACGAGGGCAAACATATTTCTAGATGCTTTTTATTAAAACTGCTCTAACCATATGCCAGAGGGATGACATTTATACGTCAAGACTGTGTGCAATCTGTGAAATTAGGTCGCATCTTCCTAGTACCAGTGCTAATTATATTCATATCGGTACCATGATATGATCAATCAGCTTGTTGTTGATAAGGTAAGGGACGAAAAATACTTAATAATATCGAAATCCTCTCTTTCGCTATTTTAGGTTGGGTTAGGATAGGTTGTATATCGTGTGAGTTCATCGCAGAAGACTAGGAACCATATATTGGGCCCATCGCTATTCCGAGGGCGACCTTCACGGTTAAAATCTAAACCAATTCGCGAAAAAAATTTATTTTCCTACAGAACTTAAAAAAATAAGTGCCAGTGCCATATACCTAATACATTACCGACTCAAACATTTGGGCTATTCAATCCTATCACGTTGTTTGCATTCTCTAAAAAAGTGCCCATCCATCAATTAGATCCTTACCTAGCTACGAGTAGATAGATGTATATAATTATTTTGTATATTTTCCGTAGGTATATACTTTTTTATTTAAATTAATTTATTCCAATAATACTGAACACAGTCACGCTAACCTCCTTCTGTCTGTCAACTTAGATAGTTCATAGAACTCAGTAATGCTATCCCGTTTTCATATAAATCGTGACTTTGGATAATAATAATAGACATGAACATGATATTATGTATAGGCACATTTTGAATGGGCTATTAAGATAATTGAAATCCAACAAGGAACCCGCCGGCGAAAAAAACTGATTTTATAAAGGTCAATCTAAATTGGATTTTAAGGTTAAAATTAGAGCGATGGAAATTGCAATGCAGGCAAATTATAGGTAATGCAAATTTATAAGTAAATCCTTGTGTTCACATGCAATATGGAAATTAGCATTTTTTAGATTAATATTTGACAGGACCTCGAAAAAAACAAAAACCGTATCAGATAAAAAATGTGAATAAGCCTATTATGTATATTATTTCGTTGATGAAGCTAATAATTTTGTTATATAACTTCTACTGCAAATAATTTAATTTGGTCTGAGGTAAATTTATTTATATAGCTTTTAACAAGTTCAAAAAAAAAATCCAAGAAATTTAAACTTAAAACTTAACGTTAAACATTGAGACTTGAGCTTTTAAGAGAGAGGAGCTAAATTGGTATGAACTGGTTGGCAAAACGAAGCATTCTAAGTTTTGGTTCATACTGCCCATAGTTAGTGCGGTGAAGTGGGAGAAGAAAGAGGAGAACAGATCTAAGGTAAAACGGCGGTAGGTCGTCGCTTTCGTGACGGATATTCTCTTTAAGGGCTTCAAGAGTCTGATTCTAGCTGACATAGACTCGTGACTTCAGAAAATCAAATAAAAAGATATAATAAGAAATGGGCCTCGGGCTCATGATGATTTCGGAAAAGTTGTCTCCCTAGTGGGAGAGAGGCTAAACGTCGTCGTATAGTGTTTGCCCAATTGGTTTCTGACGACCGGGAAATCTGCGCCCAAAATTCACGCAGCGCGAACACCACCGACGAATTGTTCCGCAAGTAAAATGGATATCATTATTCCTCTTTCTTTAGGACTACATATATAGCATCTTTCGATAGGGTGATGACTTTTAAGCTACCTTGTATCAGTTATCAGCCCATGGGTGACCGCAAAGGGCCAAATGAACGAACCTTCGCTGTACGGCTTCAATTCTAACAAAAAATGGGTAACAAGCTGAGGTGAATAAACTTGGCTGGCGTATTCGAGGAAGAGCCTAACAAAGGTGACGGTAAGCGATTTAGTACAACGTAGGAATTGGATAATTCCTTAGACCAACGCTTTATAAAGTCGAGAGACGAATTGGCCCTGTTTATGATGGGTGATCAAAGTGGAAATGGAAGTATAAATCCCTGTCACAAATAATACCCAGATCGCAATTTGAGGTGATTAACCGAATCGATTCTTTACAAAAATAATAAGTTCTGGCAGCTAGGCGACGGTGTTTCTAAGAAAAAATTAGGTACCTATGGGCTTACATTTACTGACTTTTAGCTCTAATTTTTTTTCATCAGGTGTAAATGAGTTCAGGTCGTTATGTAGTAAAGGAGAATCAATTAGGGTAGATGGTACCTATCTTGGAAATTTTCTTCACCATCTTCAAAATCGGAGTACATATTTTAATACTCTGACAACATCGTTTATACAAAGATGAGGGGATCAAGTTGACTGTCTTAAGGAACACCTGAATTGGCACAAACGGGGTTAGAAATCGGAAGAAAAAGATAAATGTATGTATGTATTTTTTCTATAATATTTTCCTTACATTAGGTATATTGTAAAGGTATTATATTTTAAAGGTAACTATAAAGGTTTCTAATGGAATTTTTCAAATTATTAATTGTATTAAGTTAAAGGATTTCTCCTTGATGTTAAGAAAAATATTACATATGTCAAGAAAAAATCCGGAATGTTTTTGACGTCACTGTATATCATATCACTGTTATGGACATAAGTTATGGCTTACTCCATTACAATAGTATTATGGATCTTCATTGATCTATGTGTGGCTCGTATACATCAGGTTTCTCCTGACAGACCCACCAACATAATATGGCTCTGATTAAAAGATTGCGTTGGCAAATAATTTATTGCAATTGATTTGATGTTCCCTTTTGATGTTGGACGTCATTGAACCTTTTTACGTTCATCGACTAGTGCATTTTCAAAAAGAAGACAAAGACAAACCGATCATATATCGCTCAACAAAAGTAACACACATCGGGCAGATATAATTTGTCTTCTTTAGTGTCACGTCACCAAAACTGAAAGAAACTATAAACAATATTCCAAAGCAAGAATATGGTGACGTTTCAAAGTGTACTAGTATAACAAAATGATTTATGTATATTACTAGGAACACAATAAAGGACAATGAAAAAACTTTTCAAACGAGACAAACGAATTGCATAATGTGAAGTATTTTTCCACTGGCACAATTCTCTACACATTGTTGGCCTTGTGCTACCGAACAAACTATATCATCATCTTCTTAAGGAGCAAAAAAACGAATCCATTTCATGTCATAGTTTGTATACACTCTTCGTCTGTAACACAGAAAGAAGCGAGCAAACTATATACCGACATTGTATAATAATGCTACTCCTATATGTACGGAACAAAATTGCAATTTGTTGTGCAATCAATACAGAGTATATCCTTTGCAACCCTTTTCCGAGTTCTCCATCATGGAGTTATGAAGAATGAATCTCAAACAATGTCGTCCTTAATTTTCAATCAAACGTCGCCGACGAGAGTAGATGCGGTAATCATAAAAACAAAGTCAAGTCTGTCTATTGGTCGACGCCATTTTCTATGTGTTATATGCTCGTATTCATCAAAATTGGCAATTTCACCGGACGACAGCTCCATTTTGATTTCCGGTAATAGCCATCAATGATTGCACGAATCAATTGCAAATAATTCTCTACCAACACCACTTGCCGGATGGATGTCGTACACATACGTACCTACGAGTATGTAGTCGGTTGTGATGAAAAGTTTTTGAATTTCCAATCAGACATCCCTTTCAGATTGCAAATCAAAGGATTGTGGCCTTGGCTGAGTGCTCAATTAGCTCTTATTGTGGTTGCAGACAGTTGTAATAACACCTCGATGCTGATGACAGAGCTGGCTCTCTTATGTGTGATGGATTTAATTGAACAGATAGTGTTTAATCGAGAATCAAAGGCGACTTATGTCCGCGAGCGTTATGCGATTTTACATACATATACCTGGGGAGAGTACGATAACTACGGCGCCAAAAATTGATAACGGTATTATGTAGAGGGGTTAAATACAAGCACTTTTTACTATGGGAGGGGGGGTCTATCTTACTCCGTTTAGTCGGGAGGGGTAATTTAAAGAAAATGATACTTTAAATGAAAAAAAATACATTAAAAAACAATGGCAACACTTATAATAAAAGACTATATCATTTTAGAAAGCCCAGAATCTGTTCTTTCATATTATTTTTAAATCAAGTTATTCCCTCAAATAGTTTTTGAAAAAAACAATTTCAAACTTGAAATTTTAGGACAAAAACTGAGGTGAGTAAAATAATTTTGGCGATGAAAACTAATGACGGATTTATGTAGAGGAGTTAAATACAAACATTTTTTTACTACGGGAGGGGGGGTCTATCTCGCTCCGGTTAGGCGGGAGGGGTAATTAAAAAAAAAAGTATAAATAAAATTAAAATAAAATATTAAAAAAAAAAATGGCAACACTTACCACAAAGAACTATAGTATTTTTCAAAGCCAGGAATCCGTTCTAAATTGTCTAAAACGCAAATCAGCAAAATTTTGTCTATCAATGTGAAATTTCTGGCCAGAGACTGTATCTGAAGAATGTTGTTGATATTGGGTAAACTAATATAATTAAAAGAAATTCTTCATATACTCAGCCTTGCACCCATCCCAAAATCCAACAGTGACCCCAAGCAGGGAGGTTGCAATGCATACGCATTTCAAGGCGCAAGGGTAGCAATTTGTACTCTAAGCAGAGCGACATATAAAAGTAATTTTCAATTTTCTCAAAAATTAGAAGACATACATCAATCTGGTTTTGAGTGTTCGACTAAGAATTGATTTAGGCAGTAAAAACTACAAACAAATTAAGTATCTATTTGCTCAATATTGAAAAAATCAGCATAAAACTTTTTTTTTTAATTTTTTTCCTTAAATTTCAAGTTTGAAAGTATTTTTTTCAAAAACTATTAACAGCTATAACTTGATTTAAAAATAATATCAAAGAACATATTCCTGGCTTCCAAAAATCCTAAAGTCCTTTATTGTAAGTGTTGCCATTGTTTCTCAATTAATTTTTTTTTATTTTAATTATTATTTTCTTTAAATTGCCCCTCCCGCCTAAACGAAGCCAGATAGACCCCCCCCCCTCCCATAGTAAAAAATACTTGTATTTAACCCCTCTACAAAATACCGTTAACAATTTTTGGCGCCGTAGTTATCGTACTCGTGCCATATACCTTTGTTAATTTGAAGGATAATTCATTTGAAAGCAGAATCCGCATAGAGCGGTCCTAGAAGATTAATTACAGGAAGATCAGTCAGCGTCCAACGATATATGTATAACGTAGATATCAATACATTGTAGAGTTCCAGTATACGATGACTAAGTGCTTAGAATTTCAGTAATTTGAAATGTAAATCTTACGTTAGAGGTACAAATTCAATATGAAATAAAACACTTGAAGCTAATGTTAATGTCTATGATATTAGCTTTATTTCATAGATATGTTTATGCCATTACTGTTTAAAAACTATTTCGGGCATATGCGCCACCGCTAGTTCGAATGGAGCGCAATCGTGAAGTCAAATTTTGAGCAATAACACGGCGAATGTTGACTTCCAAATTGTCCAACGTCTCTGGTTTATCGGCAAAGACTAGTGACTTCACATACCCCCAAAGAAACTAATCTAAAATCTAAAATGTGAGATCACATTGATGGTGTCGCGCGCCGTGTAGTATATTGCGCCATCTTGTTGAAACCAAAGTTCTGTCACGTCAATGCCATTCAACTGAGGAACGAATAAGTCAGAAATCTTCCACAAAGTGGATGGGCTGGGCATAGTTCCAATTGCTGTGCACGATGGCGAATCGGCTCATTCGGATTCTTCTCAACACTGCGCTCCACAATGGCAATAACTTCTTCTGTTTGCACTGTTATTGCCATTGGTATTATCCGCTAGAGTCTAGCGAAAACGATTCATCGTGTTCTAAATAACTTTCTCAGATGTCGAACGTAAAATGGACGTAGCGCACGTTAAGTTTGGCGAACCGAACCATGGTTTTCAAAATAAGTTTCCACATTTTGCGTAAAATGGCAAAACATACTTACAGCAAATAAACTCTTTCAATTGTCAAATGGACAATCTGCAGAAACAGTGTTGCCAGTTTAAAAACCAAATCTCTAAAAAAACACATTTTTTTTTTTTTTTTATTTATTTTTTTTTTTCTTAAAATGTTAATAAAAAATTAATAATAAATATTTTAAAATTTTCAATTAAAGAAAGAATTTAACATTTTTAGAAATAGGTATCATTCTGTAGCACTTGAGTGACTTGACTAGAGGCGAATGAACCATCAATTAAAATAACAACATTTTTGTGTTTCATGTGGGGTAATTACAAAAAATTTACTTTAAATTAATCTGCAATTTCCAATTGAACTGTTCAATAGAACCATATTATTAATTTGATTGCTACTTTTTTGGACCAATCACTTTTTTGCAATAAATTTTACGGACTACAAGATCATCACGGCAAACCTTAAACAAATCTGTCTGAAGGTCGATCGACGGCGATCTACAAAGTATGGTCTATAGTTACGTCGAATATTGTGTTTCCGAAACTGTAGTTCAAGATCTACAGCAGTAAGATGCAGTGAAATCTCCTATATCGAAGTTTTTCCAGTCGTTCAAAGAAAACTTTATAAAAATAAAACCCGGAATGCTTACAAACTATAATAGTATAGCTTTAGACTAAATGAGGTCTTCCAAGTCGTAGTGGATTGATTTCTAAGACGATTATATCGAACAAAATGGATCCGCAAAGTAGGGATCTACACTTGGTACAAGTTTCGTCGAATGTATTTTGTCAATGGTCCAAAAAAGTTAATACATGTCTACATACTCGTAGTAGGTAATGTCAGAGAGAAGAGATGCAGAGATCAACCAATTAAAGGTATTTTTTGAAATAAACTTCACTTCTGAGAGTTAACATTTTGGAATTGCAGAGTATTCCTAAAATTTGCAGCGCAATTTATTGTGTCATAAACGAAGCATTTTGTTTTTTGTAATTTCAAGTCCCTCCCTAACCGATTTCTATAAACAGCAGTTTAAAACAGTTGCATCCGATCAACCGAACCAGCAAAATAATAACCCAACCCAAACCGCAGTGCAACTTCAATAGACTTCCTTTCTTGGTTTCTTGGACTTGGTTTCCAATTACTCTCGAACGGTTGGCATTTAGTAGCCCAAATTTGATTATCGGATACATCTCAGTCACTTAGAGAAGCAAAGCACTTAAGAAACACCACTTCCCTCCCCGGTAAGCGGGCATGTAATTCGATTGCTGGTACCATCTCTGATTTGTTGTTGCCATCTCTCTTCATGTAGCTTATTCCAATTCACGTAGTGCGATACACACCCAATTATGAGTCCATTTATGGCCATTTGTCTCAAAGAGATGCGGTGTAACGGAACAAAAGCCAATTTACCCATCGTAATTGCATAATAAACGTTTTGATATATCATTGCCGTTGCGGCGTGTCGGCTGTGGCGATGCTCTACTTCATCATAATTCAATCAGCATCATGATCAAAGCCAACAAAGTAAATATGTTCAAAACGTTTCCATATAATATATACACCTGTTTTGCATGAGGAAACATCCTAGCGTAGACGATTTTTTTTTTCGAACGCTTGGTTAGGGGTAGATACATCTCTGTCTTCGCTTTATTGCGGTGCAGATGAAATTTTCACTCAGTCTCTAGGGAAAATAATTTCAACACACTTACGCGTCTGACTTTCGGAGACTTTCAAATGGTTCTATGGTGGAACGAGGACCCATCAAATAGTAGACGTATAGTGTATAAAAGATTGAGTAGGTGCAAAATATGAGAAGAATATGTTTTCCGTTCCATAAATAATGTAAAATGGAATGAAAATGTTTTGCATAAAATGACATAGGAGAAACGGGAGGGGGAGTAGGTACCCATTGTTTAAGAAAGAAGGAGGGAGTGAATCCGCAAATGAGGCGTTTTAGGGGCGATTTTTGAGGCGTTTCTTGAAGCACTTTCTGCTGGGTTTTTTTTCGAGTGTTTCTTGGACGTTTCGATTTTTGAGTTTTTTATTCGCTTTTTGAAGCTTTTTCTTCTGCGTTTTTTGCGTTATTTTATTAGGACTTGGTTTGAGGTACTGTTTTTTTGCGTGTTTTTTGTGAGTTTTTTAACGCGTTTCTGAGACAGTTTTAAGACCATTTTTTGCGCATTTTTTATGCGTTTTATGGGAGTTTTCTGAAGCGTTTCGGGGGAATTTGTTGGCACCATTTTCGGGATGTTTTGCGCGCCTTTCTAAAGTCAATTTCAGAGTTTCTTTTCCATTACTTACTTCTCTTAGGGTCTAATCTAAATAATTGTTTACCACAGTGATGTGAAATTTTATATGGTGACAGTTTTGTCAATCGGATTGCTTGCAATATAGTAATAGCACATAGCACTTTACAATCTTATTGCTATTACAACAGGTGGCAAAATCACCTTAACTACTAACTTGTACGTTGTACGACTCTGAAAGCCAATCGGCCATAAAAGCCATGGAGTCAGTCATGGTGAAGTCGAGGGCAGTAAAGTCACTGCAAGAAATACCTGGACGAACTATCACAAGCCAACACTATGCTGGGTACAAGGGCATATGGATATTCCGGGAAATGAACCGGCGGATGAGATTGCAAGAAACGGGTCGAAAATGCATGCATCAATGGCCCTAGAATCTGTAAGAACTCCGCTAAGCACGCTTGCTAGGAAGGTTGACATTGAATCCTTGAGTAGAACAAACCTACGCTGGAACAATTTCAGCACCTGCAGGCATGCAAAAGAATTATGGCCAGAAGTGAGCAAAAAGAGATCCAAATTCATTATCGGACTGAACCGCAAGGATATTCGCATACTCACGGGGGTCATTACTGGACACTGCGCGATAGGCGTACTCGCGGAAAGGCTGGGCATACTGAATAATGACTTTTGCAGAAGCTGCAGAGACGTTGAAGAAATAGAATCTGTTTGCCATCTGCTTTGCGAATGCCCAGCTTTTAAAAACTGTAGACAGAGGATTCTCAACAGCTTCTTCTTCGATGAACTAGAAGATCTGGAGAATGTTGATCTTAAGGAACTACTGAGATTCATACTTAAACAAACTCCACACCCTTCGGTTACTCTTAGAACAAACTGGGAATCTGGATACAAGAGCTAGGAGTACCTATGATTATTATACTAAATCTAGGTGACTCAAATAAAGCGGTAAATTCTTTTTTTTCCAACAGGTATGAAATGAATGGAAGGTTCCCGTGACTGGACACAATGCACCCAACGAATGGTCTATGTGAAGCTGTGACAACCGCCACAAGAGCACCCTAACATTACCTAACTTGTAAGACATTACATCGATACAATCAGGCATAGGGGTAACGTCTAGTTTACTAATAAATCTACTAAGCACTTTGAATACCGAGTCTTCTAACCCGCACCCAAATTCTTCCACGTCCTCCCAGAAAAACAAACACATTTCCGTCAATGTCTCGTGTCCTCATTTGCATTGGAACTGTATTTATTGGGTGTCATCTTGAGTGACAAAGATCACTGTCAAACTGATTTGCAATTCAAATTATTTGCACGTCACAACAGAACGTTGTATTTCTTTTTTTTTTTCTCGTTTTCATCATTTTTCGTTACTCGTGAAACAACTACAGCGCGACAATATCTACTCATTTGGTGTTGAAGTGACATTTGGTTTTATTCTCAGATTTGTCAAGATGTCACCACTCTGCGCGACGAAATAAAACCAGCTGTCTTACGATGTAATGATGAGATTCAGTCTGTTACCCACAAAGTCAATGCTTGGGTGTAACATTTGACAGAATAAAACCTTTGGTTTCGTAAACATGCCTCTATGGAGATAAAGTTATTTGGAAACATGGTCGTAGGGGGTGCACCTTTCAATATTATCAAAATGTGTTTTCATTAGCTATGGGGAGGGCGGAGGGGTTATATCAGAGTCCGAATTAGTCAAATTAGTGAAGCAAATATTGAACCTAGTCAACATTTTTTGAGTTGTAATGGCAAACATTTAAGTGTTTAGACTTTCAACCATGTTTTTTACGAGAATTTGAATAAATTTGTCATTTAACTTTAAAAATGCATAATTTAAATTTCCATTAGTTTATTTTATTGGGTTCTTTTTCCTGATATTATGTTGTTAAATCCTGTTTGTATCAGATATAACAATGAAAGCATTAAAATATATACAATACTGCAATTTCGTATTTCAACAGCTAACGACGACGATATTCGAACAGCTTTCATGTTGCAATTTCTAACACCATTGCCAAAAAGATAACATGATGGCACACCATATTTGGAGTTTGTAGGTATGTGTGCTAAATAGATTTTCAACCACTGCAACATTTGGCTGAACATTGCAACAAAATTCGATGCCAATATTAGGCATCCTCTTGTTGTTTTGACAATGATTAGAGTAGCCAACTGCAGTGCGGGTGTGGTTATAGATGAAGTGGGTGGGTCGTGGGTGGTTAACAGCAATATTCATTGTACGTTAGACAATGTGAATATGAGCTATCCATAACTATAAATGGACTTAGCTAGGTATTCAAATGAACTCATCATAAGGTTAATGAAACGTTGTTAGCAAGTAGGTATCTAATGTTAACATTCAGCTTGAAGGCATTGCGAGGCTTTGGATATTCTATGCAATTGGTATTGTGTTAGGGCATTTGAAAAAAAAAATCCGTTAGGTTTATGGGGTATTCGCTAAAAACAATAGCCGAAAATTATAGTTGGTTGGATCAAGTCCGACATTTTTTACATGATTTAGAGTCAATGGCAGTAAATCGAGTGTTATGGAGGGTCTACTTTAGCGTCCTGGCCCATGAGTGGGTGGACTTGTAGGATTCAAATAAATTCCATTCTATATTTAACTCCACTCTCCTTTGTTGTAGTATTATAATTAGGGCAACCGGAATCATGCAAAAGCATGATTTTTTTTTTTTTTTTTTTTGAGGTCGTATTGGAAATTTGAATATACAGGAATGTGTTTTATACAAAGCTAAAGCCAGTATTAGACGATATGTTGAATCAGCATACGTATGCTGAAAATTGTGTTCCAATCACAACATATCGTGCATACTTGATGACAGAAATTTATTTTTTACACGATATGTTGTGATTGGAACACAATTTTCAGCAAACGTATGCTGATTCAACATATCGTCTAATAGTATTAGTATCTAGCTTAGTATTTTGAGCCCTATTCGTTAGGGCTTATTTGTGCATATTTACTAATAAAAAATATTTAAAAAAAAGTTTTTGTTTTTTTTTACGATTTTACAACCTTTTAATAGTTTTTAGAGCATATAACACATTTTTAAGAGCATATTTAAAGATCTATAAACGGTTTTTTAGAGCATATTTTTGGTTGTCCTAATTATAATGAAGCAAGATTCCCTTCATTCCATTTATTGATTGACTCCTGCCTCAAAGGATATTCATACCAATCTCTCAGTTTATTTCAGTAAAATCTTAACACTTATTAATATAAATGCCACACGAAATCCTTAACGAAGTGATTATTCGTTTGTTCAATCCCATTATCCACCATTTACATATGTTATGAAGCACTGTCATATAATTGAGAAAGAGAGATAAAATCGCCGTTACCCAAAACAATCATCATTCATATCTGAACAAGAGCAACATCCTGACTACACCTATAGTAACCCCGTACAGGAGTAAAAGTTTCCACAAGTTGCCAACGCAACCGTCAATATATCCGAACATAAATTGGTTACGAGTTGGCTTCGGTTTCAAGTGGCAATATTCAACATTATATCCAGGCTATTATAGTCGAGTGCACTCGGCTCAAATAAACGAATAAAATTTTGCGCAATACCATGTTGAAGTTGGACCATCTCCGAACCCACTCACTTTGGCGAACAGAAAAGAAGAAGAGAAACTCTTCATTTCCCCAAAAAATATGATTCAAGGTATCCGGCAGCAACGATGTTGGTATATTTGAAAACACTGAGGCGCCTTCGACATCTCTGTCTATAGTTATACGCTTCGAAAATTTCGTAAAATTCCTTCGAGTTCATATGCCGCAAAGGACGGGCACCGGGAGCTACATACACTCAACGAACCGACTCGACTTGCCGTTGCTTCTGCCTCTGCTCCTCCAGAAGCCCATCAAAAATGAATTAGAATTGGGTGTCATAGATACGGATGAAGGAGATGGAATATTGTGCCTGCCTGTAAGGCTTAGCCTGTGTATGCGAGTTAAGAGAAGATACACACATCGCATCGCATTGGCATCGCATCCACTGAGCAAACTAAATACTCGTTGCCAGTTGCTTGGATACCAATTACTTCAAGTTGGATTCACCATTTTAATCTGTCGGTTCAGTCAAGGAGTTCTCCGGAGCTGCTCTACAATGCCGAATTAAGGAGTTGGTGAAGCAAGGATGTGGTTCCTTCTTCGAAGTAAAATTAAATTGTAATTCATTTAGATGCAAGGTCGGTTTGTTCTTGCTCCTCGGCGAACTTTACTTGTTGGACTGAGAATTATTGTGGCGCACATCTGGGCGAATTTCGCAAAAAGCGGGCAAATGGAAGCCATTACTCATGGGATAAAGGTTGTTTAAAGTTGCAACTTATCAACTCCAATAAATGTGCTTGTGTTTTTCTTGAACTTACGTTTACTCATTCGATAGTTAGGTACAACTTTATATTCCTTGAGGCAACTATTAATGCATTTAGTATTTCGTACATTCTTAGTGCAGAAATTCTTAAAACGCTGCGGACAACTTCATGGCTAAAATAAGCGCCGCTTAAATGTTGTTCATCGGTAATATAGTAGATATAAAAAAGGCTATGCTATTGAAGGCAGTAGTCGTCTGAAGGGTGGTGGACTAAGAACTGCCAACCTATAATTACAGTGGTATAGTGTGAGCACATAGTCCAAGGATGGAACCAGCCACGAACGAGATCGATCAGATGCCAGACAAAGACTGAGGTATTTTAATGCTTTAGCAATATTTTTTCTTAACATGACTGGGTCTTCACTGGCATACTGGTACCGATCCTATTCTCGCCGGACAGCGTAGAGTGTCCGTGGCAGCCTAGCTTGCAGTCTTGTTGCTCGAACCTTCCTTGTTGGGCAATACTTTAGCAGCTGTCACTGTTCTAGACACATTTTTTGTAAGAACGACTTTTGCTATCGTTTCCTTTGGTTGGCAACGAGAATGTCTACAATGACCGGATTAATAGAGTACCTATTGCCTTCGGTCCGAATGGTATATTGTACAGTACCAAATCTGCTCACCCAAATTTAGATATTCTGCTCCACCACTGTCTTGGGTTCTTGATTAGGGATAGGCCATAATAACGGGGATACAAGTAGATACATACTATGATTTCCATTGTTTGTTTCAGGAAACAAAAAAATATCGACAGGTGATTCAGGATTGTGTTGATGCATTTTGCTTTGTCTTACGTTGCGGCACACATTACACATCTTTTGCAAAAAGCTGACACGATGATACCCCATTAGCAATGGGCAACCTTCTTAGCTCTCAGTTAGTTCATATGGAGAGCTGTTATATACTCACAAAAACCGAATGACGCCTCGATGCCGTAAGTGTCAACAGTAGATAATGGTGTTGCAACATACACCACACACATCAAGTCCTGCATCAAAAATGCATTGCCAGAGATTAAACTCCAACCCTGCCTTGACCATCAGACATTATCTCACTCCGCACTGAAGAAACCATCTTTAGACGAAATGCACGAATCCAACTTATATTTCAGCAAACAAATCCAAAAATACAACTCGTTTAAACTCTTGTTCGTGATGCAAGTCCCCCGCATCCGTGCAATCATCCAGCAAGTCAAGCAGCCAACGTCAGACTCTCTGCTGATTGCGGGGATGATGTTGATAAACTTCCGTTTCCAGTTCACCTCAAACAGTTCATAGTCGCCATTATTCTCTCCAACCTTTGGGAAAGTGGCGCCCAACGTCATCGTAGATAGTCCAACATCCGTGGAACATTTCCGTATAATTCTCCGGCATTATTGCTCAAACTTGACGCGGCACTAAGAAAAGAACATTATTATCTTTGCGCAGCTAGACGAATGATAAAGTTGAAAGAGGGTGGAAGCGGGTGCAATTTCTATGAAGAAACGGCTTGCCTTGGCATTAATGTAGATTGGCTCATTATATGGCAGACACTTGGAAATTTCTTCTCGACGAACTTTTGGCATTGCGTTTCAGCACGAGTCATCGTCGTGCAAGAAGACAGCAGCTGAGGAACTACTGGTGTGACGCGCATCGAAGGAGCAGCAGGCGATGCAGTTGTTATGTGTGGGGGGGTTGACGTTGCCACTTGTTTTCGAAGAAAAGCTGGCGGAAAATTTTATTGGAATGTTTGTGAAATAAGTTTTTCAATGCTGGTGGTGGTGGTGGGAGAGAGATCTGTTTTTTTCCCTCGGTTAGACAAAACCGCTGAGCTAAGATGAAATTGCTTTTTCATTGTTTGTCAAATTAGGGAAATGCTAAGTCGGTGTGCGCCCATGGAGTTGGGTGGTTTGGCCGATGGTGTCTGTATGGTATGGGTGGTGGCAGTATGGAGATTATATAGGAATCAACGTCAGTTTGAAAGTTTTCCTTTGGAAAAGCCCAATTCATGGGATTAAAGTAGTTGCGGAGCTACTCTATAGGGATCGAGCTCCCATAATGACAATTAAATTATCTGAAATGTCACTGTGTCCAAAATTGAAATTGATTGATCGGAATGGAGGATTATGGGATAAACGGAAAAGGGATACAGCTGCGAAAGGTTGAATGGACAAATTTTAAAAGGCGGCCTATTTTCCAATGACCTAGATGAATGTTGGATTAATTTTTTTGCCATTCAGTATCAGTGGCAGGCTAGTCGCACGTTGTGGAATAGGTAATTGATTGTGTAAATAAAAATGTTGGCTTAGGTGGAGACTGGAGGGCGAATGTGTGCTTTAAAATAATTTTTTTATTTTTATTTTAATTTTTGTGGACTCAAATTTCTTTATTGGCTTAATACAAGCTACATGCAACATAATTGAGACTAAAAGATCTATAAGAAGGACTTAAAGTGGGGACAATGGTGAAGAAGATCGAGTTTAATGGAGGCGTTTGCTTGAGTTAACTGGCCGTCTGAGTCATATAGGTGAGTTGGTAGATGGAAGAGACCGGGACATCGTTAATTACGAACGTTAAAGAACATAGGGTTGTGAGGAGATGCGTAATCGACAGAGTCTGGGAGGAGTAGATGAATGAAAAGAGCCTGTACAGCGCCCCTCCATTCTTCAAGGCGAATTCGCTATAGTAACACGATTTGCTGGCGTAGGTACTCCAGAAGTAGAAGAATAAGAGTTTTGTAAAGAGATCCCGTCAAACAACGCTTGAAGAACTCCTCGGACCACCATTTTGCGAAGCCGTGTGATGCGTTGCCTTTAAAAATTATCTGATAACAGAGAGAGGGCGGAGTGTTTGATGACCAATATCGGTTTTAGTTAGAATGAAGAGAAGGGAACGTAGAACCTAGGGACCGATAGGATGGAAGGTAAGATATTTAATTAGTCTATATCACTTTCACTTCAAAGGCGAGGAAAATTAAAAAATTTATATTTTTTGGTACATCTTTTCAAAGGCCTTACTAAAATTAGATTCCTTAACGTCGAATGCGTTTCCACTTGCCATAAGTCTGAGGAGTGCAGAGGACAGAGGGGTGTTAGTTGATCTACCTTTTAGAAAGCCGTGTTTTTAAGAGATTTACAATAAAAGCTTAAGGCTAAAACTTTCGAGGAGTTTGTGTAAACGCGAAAGTTTAGCCAAGATTATAGTTACTTCGATGTTTAGTTCCTTTTTGTATATACGGGTAATCGGTGTTATGAAAGCGTCTTCCATGTTTGAAGACATTCGTCTTGGAGAAAGCGATACAAGGGGTGGATGGAGTTGGGAAGACTTTTTAAGAAAAATGTGTCCAATAAACCAGGAAGACCATCAGGGCCGAGTGATTATTCATCATAAAGTGTTTGCAACTTATTTCGTGAAGCGCTGGCTGTGTAGTTCTAGTTACGGAAAATTATAAAGCCACCGAAAATGAGGATGTCTCAGGTGACCCAGTGGTGCAGGTTTTTTTTTATATAGTAATAAATGTGGGCGCAGTAGCGCAGTGGTTAGTGTGCTGGACTACTGTGCGAGGGATCCCAGGTTCGATCCCCGGAAAAACACAAATTACATCTTAAGGTTTTTTCTACTGCGCCACCTCGCGCGAAAGTGTGACAAACATCCGAGAGTATGACTGTCCTGAAAAAGCTTCTCAATTCAGCCGTTCGGACTCGGCATAAAATTGTAGGTCCCTTGCATTCGTTCCAAAAATAGAAACTCACACAAAACGAATGGTTGCGAGAAGCTAGGCCTTGGGTGTCTACCGCCTGTTGCGCCGCCTATTTATTTATTTTTTTAATAAATGTTTATCTTTGGACTTGCAAATTGTATTTTTTTTTTAATTTTTTAAAGTACCTGTGTTGGCCCTTTCAAAACGAAAAAGAATAACTAACTTCAGAATAGGGAGAAGATGGACGCAGTAGCAATAGGGGAGACCAGGGCTAGTTGACTCAAAATTTACATTTTTTTCTTTTTCTCTTGAACTAAGACTGATATCAAGACAGTTCAAATATCATTAAAAAAAGCATCATTTGGTCTTTCTAAACAAAGTTATTCAATTAAATAGAAAACAACATGAGCGACATTTTTTCTTAATTTTAGTAGAGCACCTCGATTGTGTCAACTAACCCCGGAACCCGGGGTAAGTTGACTTACGTTATGGGGTAAGTTGACCCACGCCGTGCGAAACAGAATTCTTACAAAAAATAAAACACAAAACCACTTCTTGTGGTGGAAAAAAGGCACTTAATGGCCATTAACTAAAATAAGGCAAAATAATTAAATTAAAGAGGTACATACTTCTAGTGCTTAGGAAAAATCTATGATTTTAAATTAAACAAAATAAATAAATTAAAAGTCACTTCCTGTGGTAAAACAAAAAACAAAAATATCACTTATATTCTTAGTCACTAATTAAGCAAAACAATAATTATAGAGGCACTTTCAGTGCATAGGAAAATGTCAAAAATGCACTTAAACGACTTAAAATTAAACAACTAGAGTGAACTAGCTAGAGTCAACTAGCCCCGAAAAAAATGAGTCAACTAACCCCGCCCGACCATCTGGCAAATAACAAGATTTTTCAGAAGCAAAAACAGAAAATAACAAAAAATTAAAGACATGCATGGACAACTAATACATATATACCTACACTATATTCCAAAAAAAATCTGCGCCAGACGCTCAAAAACGGCCGAAAAGAGTAAAATAAGGGAAAACAAAAAAGTTACTTACGGTAGCAAAAAATAGTTTTTCCTAAATATTTCTTGAATGACATGCACTAGCGACGAGATACAAAAGGAGACTAAGCAGGTATCGGTATTGAATGTAAAAACAGGAATGGACATGCAATTCATCTCTTCTCTTTAAAATAAATGGCAGTGAGTCAACTGGCCCTGAGGTCAACTAGCCCCGGCCTCCCCTATTGCCAACAATTTTTCGAATTTAAATATCGAGACCTCCACCTCAGGAACTACTTTCAATGAACTACAACCGAATATACGGCAAGGCTATTTATACATAAAAAAAAGCGCCATCCAGGATAGTGTAAATTTCCAGACATTGAGATCTTATAAAATGTACTCATCAAGAATACAAATAATATCCTATCCCCCATTACAACAGAACTCCTTTAAAATTAATTATCAATCCTAGAGTAGCCAATTTGTAAACCAAAGCAATTTGCATCCGAGGTAATATAAAACCAACTATAGTAGATATGAAAAGTGACTGCCAACTGCAAGAGTTTTCCATAATAAATGACAGGATAGAAGATTACTCAAACTTTTGTGTCGCTCCGACTAAGTAATTATCCCTGCTTCTCGCGTTGAAAAGGTTCAAAACCTAAACCAGACGGTGTGCTGTTGCTGAGCTGCGGTGATGAAGTGCAGGTGACAATGAGTCTACAGTCCTAGCTTTGCTACTACCCTGTAATTATAACCAAAGCAGCAAGTTAATGAGTTTTTGGGTGGTTGCGATGGTTATACCTGTGACCGCGACTCGTATTAATAATAACCCTCCTGTCGTATATGGGATATATTGGATGCATTTTAATTACATGTACAAGTAAAATACGGAGTAACATGCTCCAGACTAAATTTACTGAGCACCATGCCAAACTGTGAAAAAAGGAAACTTCACAAAACGCATACTTCAAGCAACAAGAAAGGCAAATAAATTTCAAATAAAAATCCTGTTTACAGATAGTATTGAGGAAACATCCTGCCTGTAGGCATTATACTCGAAGATAAATCCGATTGACTGTCGAGTAGGACAGAAGAAAAACGAACGAAAGTGAACTTATTTCTTCTTGTGCCTCACGACTATAAGAAGTAAGTTATCTGCAAGGATGTGTTGCACTCAATTGAGTGTGTACATTATATCCTCTTTTTACTTATTTTCTTGTTTACGTTTCTCGCAAGTCTAGGGTTCTGGAAAGATTTATGTTGGCAAAAGAAAAACATCACCAACAAAGGACAAAAAAAAAAAAAAAATAAAAACGGTATAGTGGATGGTGAACACTAAGGGCACAGAGTGTCCTCTTTTCATAACACTTTTTCGTGTTTTTGTCCATGCTACTCAAAAGGAAGTAAACTGTCTGAGAATTTTTGTTAGTATAGAATGAATTGGTCCTTTATGCAAATGATGGCACATTATCTTTGTCATTAGTTTAATGCATTATGGCGTGAAGTGAATTGCTTAATTTAAACGCAGTCACTGTGCAGATAGCCAATGTCACTGAGGAGGTAGTAGTGGACTTCACGGACAGTTTACGAAGTTTAGCACCAATAATAACTAATATCTACCCTAAACCATCATCATCATTACGACCACGGTTTTCATTCTAAGCACACTAGTCTGAGCTTTATATATAGAAGTGGCCAATGCATCTATCTTCCAAGTATCCGCTAGATAGCTATCTCTAGGAGTCAGGTCATATTTTAGTATTTAGTGTATCGATCATAGAAATGTCTATGTATTCAAATAAGAAATTTAAAAATTTAAATGTTACATAAGCCCTTTATTCAAATAAGAAATTTAAAAATTTAAATGTTACATAAGCCCTTCTTCGGACTTGGGCAAAATCCTCAGCTTGTTGTTCCTTCCCGCGGGCGCCCGTCTGAAAATGGCCAATCAGCTTGTCTGGTTGGTGTCAGCCAAGGATTTATGCTTACGCTTTAATCGTATGTCGTGATCCATTAGTTGAGGTGGGAGAAAAACCCTAAAATCGAACCTGATACCAGAGGTGGAGAGAGCGTATAGCAAACCGTGCTTCTGGTTGCAATCGGCCGGGGGTAAAACCGGCTACTAACGAGCTCCCTCAGACGCCTTGGCGCGGGTCTGTTGTAATTAGCCTTACCCAGGTATAGCGGCGCTGCCTGGGCTGACCTTGTTTTTCCCGGCTCTACTCGTGGGAACTAAATGGACACAATTAACGTTAAAATCAAAAAAGACAAAAGAGGATTTGAAATCCCAAAAACCAATAGGGAAGATTCTAGCCAGCCGGCGATGGAACTAGGCGATGACTCTAACGAGTCGGAACCTCAGTCATCCATCTCCGGTTTGGAAAAAGATCTGGAGGAGGTGCTGCTAGCTAGTGACAGTGAGGATGCGGATTGCACACTCACTGGCACTAGTATGGCCTTTAGTGAGGTGGCTGGTACTCTCACTACTGTAGACAAGGGTAACGGTGGGCAGGCAGGTACTCCCACCAATATAGTGCAGGGCAAAAGTGAGCTGGCTGGTACACTCACTCAGAAAGCTAGGGGTGGTAACGAGGTGGCTGGTACTCTCGCTAACACCGCTAAGGGTAGAAAACCGACCAAGAAAACCGGGGACGCAGGTGGCAGGTACTCTGCGGCCTCCGGGGACTCTAAGGTCGGACAATTAGGGAAGGAGTTGAACGCTCATCAGCTGAGCAGGATAGCAGCACGCAACGCACGACGTAAAGTCGAAACTGCGAAGCGGAAAGTTGACCAGTTCAGCGGATGTGATGTCAAGGCTTTAAGTGCCTGGGATAGAACCCAACTAGAGCGGGCGAAGGGAACGTTGACAGCGGAGGCCGCCAGAAAATCGGTAGCCGAAGCGGGCAACATAGCCAGGGCAACCAGTCAGGCGTCCACTAGTGGACAGAGACCAGGCAATAGTCAGGGAACAGGTAAGGAGTTGGCCGTTACTGCGGAAGTCAGGGAGAAGTTCCAGAGCAAAAGGAGCAGATCTGATGACGTCGTCGAACCGAGCGCAGCAAAAAAGGTGAAGGCTGGTACTTCGCCTGCTGCGCACCCGGTCTTCGACCCAAAGGACGAGCTCCTTGTTGCCATCGTCAACGAGCAGGAACCGAGCGGTCGCCTGACCATGGAACAGTGGATATCTGTCGAGGAGAAGTTTCAGGATGCTCTGTGGAAGAAGATGTCCTCCACAGAGGATTGTGATCTTCAATTCGATGGCGCTGGGTGGGAAAGCGGTCGCAAGGTTGTTGCTTGTGGGAACAACGCCTCTGTTAGCTTCCTCTGGGAGTTTGTGTCGGGAATAGGTGAAGTGTGGAGCGGGGCTCAACTCAAGTGCGTGTCTGTGGCGGATTTGGCAAGGTACAATCCGCCCAAAGCTTGGGTCTGGGTTCCGCTTCCCTATACTTACCCCGAAAAACTTCTCGGTCTCCTCCACATGCAGAATAGGGAGTTGCAGGCCAACACATGGAAAGTGTTGAAGACAGGGCCCAGACGGCAATTCGGCCAGCACTTCTTGCTGAGCCTCAATAGGGAATCGCTGCCGTTCCTAGAGAGAACGAAGGGGATGGTAAGGCACAGCATGGGGAAGGTCATGGTTAGACTCATGACCAAGGGGGCAGAAGCTGATGAACCCAATGTGGATGGAAGTGATGCAGATAAACTTGCATCACAGTAGGACTGCGACGGCGTGCTTGGTTGAGTACATAACCAAGCACGACGTTTCAGTCATACTAATACAAGAGCCCTGGATCAGTATTAAAAACCGCATCCAAGGGCTCAACATCAGGGAATACACGCCTTACTTCAAGGCAAACGAAGGTAAAATCAGGGCTTGCATTCTTATAAAGAACACTATAAGGGCTTTTCTTTTGAATAATTTCAGTGATGGAGACCTCACGGCTGTTTCATGTGAAAGAGAAGGGAAGAAACCGATTTGCATGGTATCGGCCTATCTCCCTTATGAGTCAACGGAAGTCCCGTCCGACAAGATGAGGCAGCTGATAGCCAGGGACGATTGGCTCTTTGTTGTGGGCTGCGATGCAAATGCGCATCATTCTCAGTGGGGAAGCACTGACACGAACACTAGAGGTGAGTTACTTTTTGATTTTATTTTATCAACGAGGCTTACCATATGTAATAAGGGCAACACACCAACTTTTGTGGTGCGAAACAGACAGGAAGTGCTGGACATCACTCTAGCATCCTGCACTGATTCTCTCTCAATTTGTAAATGGAGGGTCTTAGATGAGGCATCCCTATCGGATCATAAATGGATTCGCTTTCAAATTAGCTTTCTAAATAAGGAAAACAATACCTACAGAAACCCAAGAAGGGCTGACTGGGATAGGTACAAGGTAATAGTAGGACAACAACTGGAGGAGAGGCCAACTCGAATGACCAATCCCCCAGACATAGATAAAGCGGTGGACAACCTATGTTCAACTTTGATTAAAGCCTATGAAAAAGTTTGTCCACTCAGAAAAACGGCTAAGAGGTCTCAACCTCAATGGTGGAACAAGGAGTTAAGCTCCAAAAGAAAACAGGTTAGAAACTTTTACAACAGAGCTAAAGTGGTAGGGGATGATATTACTTGGGATGAATACGTAGAGAGCAAGAGAGAGTTTAAGTACTTGATCAGGCGATCTAAACGGAAATCCTGGAAGCTTTTCTGCGAATCGATTGCAGACACCAGTGAAGCCTCCAGACTTCGCAAAATTATTGCTAATGATGTGGTAGTCCCCAGCTTCATTAGGAAATCTAATGGTGCGTGGGCTGAAAGCAGTGAGGAAGTTTTAGAAGCTCTAGTTGAAGCTCACTTCCCAGGAAGTAGCACTCCAACGGCTTCGAACCCGAATGGGTATTATGAGTACGCTGACGTGCAAATCGAAGCGGAATTAGAACACCTTTTCACTTGGAAAAAAGTGCGTTGGGCTATAATGTCCTTCTCTCAATACAAAGCACCGGGCCCTGATGGCATTCTGCCAGCTATGCTGCAAAAGGCCCCGGCTATGGTTACAGGTAGAATCAGGGAAATATTTGTACATTGCCTTAAATTTGGCTACATACCCTCGGCATGGAGAGAGGTACGAGTGGTTTTCATACCCAAAGCAGGTAAACCAAGTCATACCTCGGCGAAAGACTATAGACCCATCAGTCTCTCGTCATTTCTCCTTAAGACACTCGAAAGGCTTCTCGACATCCATATAAGAAGCAAGTGTTGCAATGGAAATCTATGCAATGCTCAGCACGCATATCTAAAAGGTAAATCGGTAGAAACAGCTCTACATGAAGTGGTAGGTAAAATAGAACACAGTCTACACCACAAGGAATTTGCGTTAGCTGCCTTCTTGGACATAGAGGGGGCTTTCAACAACGTTAGGGCAGAGGCAATCAAACGCGCTCTGGAAAGGATAAAAGTAGATCATAGCATCACCAATTGGCTTTGCATGATGCTTGTCACTAGAAATATCAATTCCACTCTCGGACACAGTTCAATAAGAAAATCGGTTACTAGAGGCACTCCCCAGGGAGGGGTTATTTCACCCCTCCTCTGGGTTCTTGTCATAGACGATATACTTAAAGAACTCAGCAACACAGGGTTTAGCGTAACCGCTTACGCGGATGATGTGGCGATTCTAGTTCGGGGTAAATTCTTGAACACATTGAGTGAAACCATGGAATCAGCCCTCAACAAGCTCAGAAAGTGGGCTGAAGGGTGTGGACTTCGTGTCAACCCGGAAAAGACAGAACTAGTACTTTTTAGTACAAAATACAAGATACCTCCCTTCAAACTACCCAGGATTGGTGGAGTGGAGCTCTCCCTCTCGGAGAGCGCAAGATATCTTGGTACGGTCCTGGATAAAAAACTGAATTGGAAACTTAATGTTCAGGAAAGAGTCCGAAAGGCTCATAATGCTCTCTTCGTCTGTAAGAGAACAGCAGGAAAAAAGTGGGGATTGAGTCCTACAATGATGCATTGGCTATACATCATGGTGGTTAGACCCATCCTTACCTATGGGGCTCTTGTTTGGTGGAAAGCCACAAATAAGTTATATATACGGGATATGTTGGCCAAGGTACAAAGAACAGCCTGCACTGCCATAACTGGTGCTTTACGCACCACACCTACAGCTGCACTTGAGGCGTTTATGTATCTTTTACCTTTGGACCTACAAATAAAACTTCAAGCAGGTAATAGTGCGCTTCGGCTAACTAACGCAGGGTTTTTCAAAACCAGACAGGTAGGACATAGCTCCATACTAATGGAATCCTTCTCCAACATCCCCGATAAAACGGATGAAAGTTTGGGTGAACTCGACTTCGAAACACCGTACGAAGTACAATATCCAGATAGGGAGGACTGGCAAAAGAATAAGGTTTCGAACGATAATGAAATTTCGATTTATACGGATGGTTCCAAAACTAAGGAGGGTACAGGGTCAGGTATATACTCTAGGGATATAGACCTACACGTGTCCTTAAGACTTCCGGATACATGCAGTGTGTTCCAGGCAGAAGTTCTGGCCGTGCTCAAAGCGGCGTATCTACTTGATATGGGATCAATATCCAACAAGAATATCGCTATCTACATTGATAGTCAGGCTGCGCTAAAGGCGCTAGAGTCCTTCATCATCAAATCTGAACTAGTCAGGAGCTGCCGCACAATGCTCAGAGCATTATGCGCACAGAACCGAGTCAGATTGTGTTGGGTGCCCGGACACTGCGATATTGAGGGCAACGAAAGGGCTGATGTTCTGGCCAAAACCGGAGCAGAGCTTCCACCTAATGAAACAATTGAGGGTATAAGACCACCAATAGCCGTGGCCAAGAGAATTATTCTCGAGAATACTAAAAATAGGGCAGATCAGAGATGGGCGGATATAGTAGGGCACAGGGTCTCAAAGGCTCTGTGGCCTAAGCTAGATAGGAAAAAATCGGCTGAACTACTTAAGCTTAGTAGACCGAGGCTACGGATGGCAGTAGGTGTGCTCTCCGGGCACTGTCTTCTAAGGAAGCACGCTAAGAGAATAGGTCTAACAGATACGGACATATGCAGGTATTGCGAAGACTTACATGTCGCAGAGGATATAACTCATCTCCTCTGTGAATGTCAAGCTATTGCACGGTACAGGAGGAAATACCTTGGCAGGTACTTCTTTGATAACTTGGAGGAGGTTGGCCTCGGAAACAAAATTGCAACAATTTTCAGATTCTGTAGGGAAATTAATTGTTTGGGCGAAGTGGTTTAGGTTTTTTGACCGTTAAGGTTCCCCAGGGATGGCGATGGGTCCAATATGGTGCCTAGTCCTATGTGATGAACTCACACCCTATTCAACCTAACCTAACCTAACCTAAGCCCTTCTTCCACTTGCCCCTTTTAAAGAAGCTTAAAATATCTATATGATTTCAGTAAATTACATCACACCAAAAACTTAAATGTAAAAAAACAGCCATATTCTGTTATATAGAAAAAAAGTGAGTGACTAGTCTAGTCAGCCACGATAAGTAATGAGATCTAAATATACGCCAAATTCCTAGTTTAAGAAGGTTAAATGTTAAAAAATTGGTAGGTTCACTGGTCATAAGCTTTCAAATTCTAATATATTGTACAATGTAGAAGTTATTAACGAATGCCACAGGATCTATCATTCTGCCAAATTTCACGATTCTAGGATGGCCGGAAGTGCTTCATAATTTTGATGATCATCATCTAAGTGAGTGAGTGAAGGAGTCAGTCAGTTACGGTTTTTGCAATTTTTGAAGTCCTGTATTTTGAGAACCACTAATGATATAGAGATGAAATTTAGTGTGGTTGATCCTTTTAGTGAGCTTGGTAAATGTTTCAAGTTGGACGTTTTTAGCTCAATTGGTTCCGAAGTTAGAAGGGGTCGAAAACAGCCTGAGTTTGTTCCTCTAAAAATGGTAAGTGCTTTCGTTCGAGCACTACCGTGCTTTTTGATTACAGGGTGTCCCAAAACTATAGGAATATTTTTGAGTAATTTTTGTTTGAGATCTAGACTAGCCCAACAACATGTTAAAAAAAATACCGCTTGGTTGTTCGATCAGGAAGCCATCAAATAAAACTATAGGTCAAGAAGATAAAAATGGACCGGTTGTCCTAAGAATTCAGCTTAATGCTCTTCAAAAGGAGATAATAAAGACACATGATCTTCTTGTGTAACTATAGGCCTACACCCCAAAGTATAGGAGAAGCCGAAGAGATATACAAACTTCGAGTACCTGCCCTTCACCAATCAGTTTCTCACACATTTTTGACAGGATCCTTGACCTCCACTCCAAAGGGCAGTAGTTACTTGTCAGTTACTGCCCATCGAAACTGCTGTAGGTTGCTGAGTGAATTGAGAATCTTTCTCAATACAGTAGATGTATACTCTCAGATGTTTGTTAGATGTTCAAGACTTCAATATTCTTATAGTTTTGTTAAAATTGTTTTATCAATATTTATACTGACTAAAACCTTGATAAAGTTACATCGTTTGGAGATTGACTTCTCTCACTGTAGATTGAAATACGTAAGTCTTGACCGAGCAATCAATTTTACGAATAATGTCCTCTTTCTTCGTCAGACTGCAAAATATAAGGTCTCCCTGTACACCTACCTTACTGTGGACCGCGTTAACAAGATTTTGATACCCTCATGATTTTTAATTTAATAAAACCCCATTTTCGAAGACTATACAGATTTACACATATTTCGCTCCGAAGTCACTCACACTCTGCATCCGAATCCATTGTAAGGTGTTAAAAATAACACTTTCCTGAAGTCCTCTCAGACAAAAGAAATTAATTTCATGCATCGTAAGTTTCAAATTGAAATTTTAAAACAGAAACAAAAAATCGGCTGCACCCCGACATATTTATTAACTTCAATAATTCTTCTTAGTCTAACGCCAGACAAAAAACGTCATACCGAGTTTTAGGTTCAATTTAGAGTGTCGTTGTGCTCCGAACGATAATATCATATAGGTTCCTACCTTTGTCTATTTGCTCACACGAAGGATCAGATTCGCACTGTTAATTTAACATTTTAATTAACTGGCCAAAAAAATATAGGTATGCAAAATCCTGTCCCGCATCATACCAAAGCACTTTCACTATTCTAAAACTCTCGGCGTAAATCGCTGGGCTAAAAAAAAGACCGTGCTCCATGTGTAATCCTCTTTAGGGGCAGCTTTCTATTCCTAGGGTACAGGCATGACATCGTCCGGGAATTTCTATTGTCCAAAGAATGAATCACATCGTAAATCCACTAAAGCAATTCCCTGCTACAAAAAGGCTCTAGCTTGGGTAATTTACGATGCTATATACGAAGCTATTTTATTGGCATGCAACCCTTTTATTACCCACAATTTACGCCATAAAACAAAAAAGGAAAGAAAACAGCTAAACCAATGTTTGTGCGACTCGCTGGAAGAATTTTTTCCCTTATATTGAATAGAAATGCTTCAATCTTCTTCTTTTGCTTATCTGTATCCCCTTTTGATCCGTTCGCGTATTTCATGTCGAATAGGAGACAGGAAATCGTCTCGACAATATTAAAACTAATATTATGCCTAATGAATAATGGCACGACTTTGGGTAGTGATTCATTTGTTTTATGGCTGCCTAGGAAGGGAAATCTTTAGAAGATGTCTTAACTGTATTGCAAGGACTTGGTGGAGTGCTCAGTTATTAACGAGAATTAATGAACTGGAATGTAGAAACAATTCGGAAGAACTTATTATTTATTTTGAATACTTCTCATTGCTGTAGAATGATGAATTTTGGTAGAGCGGTAGGACTTGCAGTGTACAGAAAGAAAAATGTTATATTCTACCAATTTTTTTTTAACATTTAACCTTCTTAAACTAAGAACTTGGCGTAAATTTAGATCTCATTACTTTTCGTGGCTGACTAGTTATGCACCTAATTGTTGCTGTTCTATATAAGAGAACTTGGCTCTTTTTTTACATTTATGTTTTTTGTGTGTATGAAAATTATCTAGAACCTATACCACTCGTTGAAATTGTATAGAGAGGGTAGACGTCGCACAACAGATTTGTATGCATTCTCTAGACTTTTATCTAAATTTTTGATGACCGAAACTTGGTTACAGAATTACTCCTAAATGGGGTTAGTAGGTCTAGGTATTACTAGTAATGTCTGATCTGCCAGCTGGACTTGGACTGGTATTACGAGCACTAGCAATATCCGATCCGTCCTCCTCCAATTGTGGTTGGTATTGCGAGTTATTGTTCCATCTGCCACCGCCGTTAGCAACCGTAGTTATAACCATGACCGTACGTACCTAACCTATTCAAATATTGGTAAGTAGACACCAGCAATCCCGGTTATGTATTGAACATTGATTTAAAATCCTAATTTGTGTAGCAATACAAATAAAAGGGTGTACTACGCTCCATCAAGACTCGTGTGTCTTTGGGGCAACCCAGGACCCCACGAATATACACCCCATAGGCATAAGGCCATAGCATATCACAAATATATGGCCTAGTGCTATTCATCGCTCAGTTAGCACAAGTGTTAATCTCTTCGACAATCGACGGCGAATCGAAGTGGAGGTTCACTTTGTGACAGAAAATTGACTGTCAACTGTTCAAGCAAATCACCTAAAGGAACTTGATGACGAATGAGTTGAGTGGTGTAGTTCGAAAAGGCTATAATTCCAACCGAAATGTTAGTTAACAAAGTTGTTGTTCTGTTCTGCGCCTGCTATTTTCTTAAGTTTCGAAAACAGATACCTGAATCTGAGGCATTTCTAGGAAAACAATGATCCTTCTATCATCCCCTGGACTTCATTGAGCTCCAAACATAAAAAACTCAACTTTAACACTGAAACGTGTTATCCACTTAGCAACTTGAATGTATATAGTACCTATTGTACTGAAATCAAAAATGTAATTACCACCTCGGTGTATCCTTGGTAATTGAATATCGAAGTTTTTTTTTCGTCCACAGTCCACACCCCCTGCGGGCCTTCATTAGCAATCGGATCAAACATCAGACGAAAATTATAAAGTTTAAGGAGAAGAGAAAAATCTACAAAAAAAATGTTTGCTTAAGAAATATTTTTCTTTCTATAACACCCATGTCCTTACTTCCGTTTAAAATCAAAGAGAGTACAAAAAAAAAAATGAAATGAAAACGAAAATTCTCATTAAAATTTGAGAAAATTACAAGCGACACTTTTGCAATTGGTGCGTCCGTCGGCCGTCTTCGCGTCGTCGGAAAGTTAAAAGCAAAAGCAAACTAGAAACACAAACTTTTAAATTAAATTATGACGCCCATTTTTGCTATGGACACAATAAAGAACACAAATTCGGGATGAGGGACTTTTTAAATTGGAAAATGGTTCGAAAATGCCCAAACAGTAATTGAATTTCATTCTCTGTTTCGTTAATTTTCTTTTATTTTTTTTAAATCAAAAATGTGGGGTTTGGGAACGCATATTTAAGGGTTTCAATTAAAAATCGTAATAGTTATGAAAATATCAAAGAGGAGATGCAGAAGGCGCTGCTAGAGCAATTTCTATAAAAGACTACATTCGTATAGGTCCAGCAACATTTATGTATGGGAGTTTTCCCCGAAGCAGGTTACTGACTGTGAAATATTCGGACTCAAAGCTCCTGATGCACCCAAAGGCCTATCCGCTGTGTGGGCCAGCGGGACATGACTTAATGGAGAGATTTGCAATTTGCATGCACGAACTTATTTCCAAGTAAAGTATGCTTGATGAATGAGACCTCATCATCGGTGTGCTTGATGTTCACACTATATCAGATCCTGCACTAAGCCCTTGAAGTCCACAATTTTACAAAAGCCTTAAAGTCTTCTCAATTCAGGGAACACCTCACTCAATATACAAATTAAAACGTTTCTATTGTTCTTTTCCGAGCGTTCAAAGAGGATGGCAGATCTAAAATACTTTTTAGAGGGTGCAACGAGTTGCAATAAATTCACGCTATTGCAGCAGCTTTTCCAGCTTGACATACAACCCCACGTTTACGATGGCGAAACAAGACAATAAAAAAGTGTAAGTGGATTAGCTGGCAAAAGATAAATCACCACAATACAGCAGTAAAAATAAGAATTTGTCCCTGTGAATTGAATTACCCCGTTTAGTAGAAGAATCAGTGCGCCTGCATGCGGAAGGATGAGCACTACGAAATGGATGCGACGACCTATTGCTATTGTGCTAGATATTGTATTGCTGCAGCAGGAAGATTCTCCTCGCAGCAGTAAGTGAAATACAAACCATTCAAAGTTGGGTCATAATACTATCCATTCCTCGACTTTTTATATGACTTTTAAGAAAGCCAAACGTTGTTGGTTGAAGCGAAGCATTTCAGGTAGAAGTTGGAGGCATTGCAATGATTAATGGAGTTGGAGGGCATTATACTATTTAGGGCAATATCAGTATTAAAGTAGTCAGCGTAGAGGCTTAGTGGTGAGTATATTGGCCAACTGAGTGGAAAATATAACATTTTAATTAAACATGGTTTTCCACTGCCCCACTTCTTGCAACCGTGTGACAAACAACCAATAATGTAAATTTGTTAATAAAGTTTCTCAACATAGCCGGTTCATTATGTACCTACCTATAGATGGCTTAAAATTGCAGGTCCCTTGCATTACCCATTCGTGACAATAAAAAAGCTCATACGCACAAAATGGTTTTGAGAGGTCCTTACCCTTAGTGCCTATATGTATACATTTATTGTACTTACAAGTTTTAAATAAAGTGGTTTTGTTCTCATTTCGGATTTCATGGTCAACTTAATGATTAATGAACCTGATTTGATCTCTTGCAGTCCGTGAGGACTTCGGATTCCTCTTTTTTTTACAAAATGCGATTCAAAAGTTTGAAAAGCAAAATCAAAGTAGGTATTACTTACCTACAGCAGTTCCCTCGGAATTGCTAATGGTTAACACGTTCTTGAAAGCGTTTTGGTTGTATTCTGTGCATTTGCATTCTCGTTTGCGTGACTGAACGTAAAACTATACCTCTCCTGCCAATTACTTCGTGTCTGCGTAGTACGAATGCAATCATACCTCATTCTGTTTTCAATAAGCATACGTGGATATTTATACCTTCCGACGACCTCTTCAGTCCAAATGCACGAGTATCTACAGCTTTTCATTCGCTCTTCAATAGAGTTCCAAGTTGGAAAATATTGGTTAATCATTTGCATACAGACTCTATGAATTTGCAAAGCCAAATGCCCAAACAATTTACACAAGTCGTAGCTATTTGAATGCATAAGCCCAACTACTCGTAAGTATACTCGTATCTAAGTACCGTCAAACGAATTGGAAATGATTGCTGTTGATGCAGTAAATACCGCAGTTTGTAGCGATTGTGGCCAGGCACTATCCAGTTATGCCTTTCTTCAGCATGGGTAGCCAATCAAACTCGTATATATAGGTACCTAATTGCCGTGTAAGTACTATTATAGCCATTCAGGCAGAATAACCCTATTCGAATTATTATCTATGGAAATACATCGGTGAGATAAGCAGAGATGCGGCTAATTATGCAGACAGTTCAGAAATGTCTATGTTGGCAGGTCTCAAATGATACAGGACCTCGTTTATTCCTATACTGTGTGGAACTATGAAATATCAGGACGCATGAAGATTTACGGCTGTACCAGCAACGACGTAGTGTAGATTACTCCACTAAACATGTACATATTGTTTAATGATTAACGATAAAAACGTCAGAGTATATAATATACAATTTAGACGTATAGCCACCAAAATTGTGCGCCTTTAAAGACTTAATTCCAGACAAACACTAGAAGAAAAACATATCTTACCATTCAGGTCAATAGGCAACAGATCGATACTGATTTTTTTCTCAAAAACAGTATTTTTCAAAGAGCTATAGATCTTTTTAGGAAGAAATATTGGTAGAAAGTGATGTTGAGGTGGTCACAAGCTGTTTATGGCAAAATCACCTTAAAAGATCCAAGGGACTTTTATTTTTTTTATTTCTGCTGAATTTTTCCCCGAAAAAGGAAAAAGCTCTCAATATAAATGCTTTCAATATAAAAAATACCATTTACCTAGTTGCGAAAAATAATACCAATACCAACACGTTGGGTCAATGAAATAGGTTCAGAAACTTATTTCCAAATATATATGGGCTTTTTGTTTTACAGTTACCAGTAAAGTAAACCCTCACTCCAGAATACTCGGACTGTTAAAAATCATGCAAACAAATATGGGGTAGGTAGTCATAGTGACCCCCCCAATAGATACACACTGGGTCTTACTACCATTCGTTGCATGTTTATGTCTTTTGCTAATCAATGTACTTTTAAGCCAGAAAAGTCTAGCATCGACTTGTACTGCACTGTGCGTGTGCACTACTTTATAGTGCACATAGTCGTCTTTCATAGCCCATAGTGTATTTAGGCAAAAGTTATACAAAGTCAAAGCCAGTCCTTGCCAAACTCGTTCCGGTGGTGCAAGATCAAGGTCAGGTACCGAATACTTTTATGTTGGTTCTTCTTTGGGCTAAGAAGGCATTTAACAGCCCTATCTCAATCAAGGAAGAAAGGAAGACACTGCATATGTATACAAGAACGGAATTATTACGGATAAAAACATCTTGCTGTACTTTGGTAGATGTGTTAGGTATATTCGGTGTTAGGTTTCGGCACGTACACGTGAACAGCAATAACCCAACCCTACGAGACGAGCTTTTATGAGTCGCGTTGATGGAAAACACAACAGACGATGACGCGAAGGTGACGCGCACAATGCGATCTCAACCAAGAAGGACGTTCCTAGTCCTTGCATTTCCCAAGCCGCATTTAGCGGCGAAAATATTTCCTAGTTCATCACTTTGATTAATTTGGAATTTAAATTCATTCCGTGTGCCTGCAGCTATATTCTTATTTTATAGACCAATTAATCAAGACTTGTCACATGCAGCAAATGTGCGGAATACTCCTCAAACTAACTAGTTGATGGCCTGATGGGGATACGTAAATTGCACCCATCTATAAGGTGCACAGCATTAGGATGACAAAGGCTTACAAGACTGAGAGGATTTATGTGCCGAACGTGCGGCAGACTCTCTCAGGACGAGGACCCTCTACTTTCGGTTACCTTATGTGAAATTTTGTGGATTTAAATGCATTAATCTGTGTTGAAGGCAAGTCAGGAGAGAATGCCAGCCAAATAATGGATTTTGTAACCATTTGGAATTTTCCGAGAAACAATTCGCTATGAGAGGTAGATATGGTTAGTTACAGTCAAAAGTAAGTCGGTGTAAATCATTAGAATGACAAGTCTCGAGCAGTAAATTTTTATCAGTTGACATTCCGAATGAATAAATCTTCACAAAGAATGGTAATTAATTATGAGCTTAAAATGGTAGTCGTAGGCTTAGATAATTCTGTAAGGACTTATGTCTGAATGGAATGTGACCACAAGAAAGAGTTCATGAGAGAGACAGCAGTCCTTGGTTGAATTTGAAATTTCATACTAGTGCACCTCCCCATTTAATTGCAGCCTATAGCAAATAGACATGCTCATAAATGGGAAAGAAGTCCGCAGGTAATTGTTGGCACTCATATTCGCACAACCCCTAAGTTCACATTTTCCTGTGTCCAGATTTCAGGCCCCATTTGAAGCAATCACGTCAATTATTACAAAAATCCTTTCATAGAAAATATCGAACTTTGTGGCTTTGTGGTTCATGAGATTAAATAGGTAGATACAATTTGCGGGCTTTTGCACAGAATGTCTCCTTCCCACGGTGTGTGTCGAACAGAGGGTTGAGTCTTGAGCTCATTTAAGATGTAAATTGCGCTGGAAAGTTGCCACTAACGATGCTTATATTTCTGAGAAAAACTTTAATTTATTTATATTGTGAATAAGAAATAGCACAAGTTAATGGTGTGCCTTATCGACACAATGGCCAGGGCCAGGTGGTGAAGTTCACAAATAACTGCTTATGCTTATATCAGTCTGTAATTATGTTAAACTGGGAGCTATCTATAGAATTAAGACCAATTAGAGCTGGTATACGTTAATAATCTCTTTGCGCCCTCGCATAGTGTTGCTGTCTGGTAATTTAATTGATCAAACTATTCATATAGGAATGCTTTGAGTTGACAGTTTTGCATTTCAACTTTTGACTAAATTGCCATTAACTAAATTAATCAATCCAAGCTTAAGATGATGTATTTTAGAATGAAGGCAAGAATAGAGACAAAACCCAAAAGGCGTTGGATTTCGAACCATGTTCAGAATATGTTGTTAATCAAAATAATCCTTCAAAAAAATCAGACCCAGTCGCTTGTGCTTCAAATCGATATTTAAAGTTCTATGGGATGAGCAATTTGAGAGGTATGGCTGACATTTTAACTGGGTATCAAACAAATTGAGAAAGTTATGTTCGCATAAGAACCGAAACCGACCCGTGGCTTTCGCAATGGGCGAACAAGATCAGGAGATGCTTTCAGAAATGTTACTTCTGCACTTTCAACTACGTTAGTCTTCTATAATGTTCTCATCTTCCGAAAGTGAGTTCCAAAGTTTGCTTGTGCTAAGAGTAAGCACGTGAGGTAGATTCTCTACTATACGCGCCAAAATACGCACAAAGTTCGAGTCAAAATACTCTCTGTGGTGATCTATGCTCAAAATCAGAACAAGGGCCCGTAAGTATCTAACACCGCACCGCAGTAACATTATTTGTTGTCTCTCTTCTATGTAAATAAGCTTAGCTTGTTCCGCATATCTGCAGTCAGTCTATTCTAAGATATGCAGTTGATCACATCTATTTTAACGCGTATTTAGGCGTGTATTTTGACGGATATTTTGACGGGTTTTGAGGCGTATCTACCTGTTTAGTCGCGTAATATGAGTCGTATTTTGAGGCGTATTTTGCTTCGTATTTTGACGCGAATTTTGGGGTGTATTTTGAGGCGTCTTAGAGGCGTATTGGCGCGTATTTTAACGCTTATTTAGTCGCGTATTTTGGTGCGTATTTTGACGAGTATTTTGACGGGTATTTTGAGGAGTATCTACCTATTTAGTCGCGTAGTTTGAGGCGTATTTTGGCGCATATTTTGACGCGTATTTTGATGCGTATTTTGGCGTGTATTTTGGCCCGTATATTGACGTGTATGTGGAGGCGTATTTTGACACGTATTCTGACGAGTATTTTGAGGCGTATTTTGGGACGTATTCTGGGGCTTATTTTGGCGCTGTCGCGGTTGTAGTATACTTAACCATGAATGTATATAATTCTATGAGGTATTACACCTTCACGAATATGGTAATTCGACCTTTAAAACTGCACAAGGGATGTTTAATACCTTCCTCGAATGACACACGCACGAAAACGTATATAATGTATGTATACCTAGATATTCACTCAATTGGGGAAAATAATTACACGCTTTTGTTCACCTAGTTAGGTATACAATCAAATCATTCCTACTGCAAACGTGTTAGAATTGGCTTACATTTCTCTCCGTATCACCTTAATTTCCTTTTTTCTTTCCACAAATATTATGCAGGGCTTCCCTATACGTTTTTGTTTTTTGTGTTCGTTCATTTAAAACCTTTTACCCAACAATGGCAACGGATGCAAACATGGAAACTTTTTCTTCCTTCCATACTCCTTCCTCATCGTATCCGTATCAACTATCCAGAGCTATTAGGACAATTCCGTTTGCATTTGTTTTTAATAAAATTGCATCTGAAAGTTATCTCAGAGTTTTTGTTTTGTTTTGCCGGAAGTACGATAGTAAAAAATCACTTTACCACCAGCCAACCAATGTTCACAGTAAAATTATCTCTTTCCGGCTTCCAATTTTATGGAAAGTAGTGCAACGCAAAATTTATTCCCGTTCTACAATTACCGAACACCGACAAGGAAAACTAAATGAAGCCGACAGAAATTACAAAAAAGAAAAAACTTTTACCATATCAACAACCAACCATATATCTCATTATAGTGAAACCAAATTGTTGGCTAATTTATCCCGGAAGGAGGAGAAACTGTTGGTCCTACGGGTAAACACGACACATGACTTTCGGGGATGTTATTACTTTTGATTATTCGCTGCTGTCTCGTTGTGGTTTAATTAATGAACCAGAAACTGATGTTGGGGAAAAAAAATTCCAAATGAATGTATGTATCTACGCGATACTATTCGAAATTGAATAGTGGATAGAAAAGAAGGAAGCCAGTTTTAAATATCGTCCCTATGCATCGTAGACGATTAATTGGAATGAGTTTTTTACTTTTTCTACGACAGGAAGGCGGGCTGCAGGAAATTATACCAAAATCTTTATACAGCTCATAATTTTCATAACCCAAAGGCACTGATATAGTGTGGTGGTGGAATGTCTGCTTGGATAATGTATACCTACATTACATATACATATAGGTATAGTGGACGGATGGTTGGTATTCAATTTCTAAATTGGAAATTTATCTGAGAATTTTTCGCCATGGGCATGTAGAGTTAGTTCATTTAATTTTGAAAATGAAAGGACTGTTTTTTGGCTTAAAATTAATTTAAATGTAAGATTAGCCGCCGGCGGGCCAGTAAACTTTTTTATTCATCAGCAAAAAACCATCAGAAACTACTTTATTGTCGACGTTTGCAATTTTCGGGCATCGAAATTTTTGACTCCCACGTGAATGCAGTAAAATTGCATCAAGATGGTAATCCCAATAGGAGGTAGTTCAGTAGTACAGGTATATTTTCAATCTTACCAGTCCTTTTATTTATTTCTATATAGCTTACCCGCAGATATTTAAATCCGCATAGTTGAATTGCTCTAGAAATTAGATCTCCATCCACCATTTTGACCATAACTCGTTGAAGAAGTTTTAAAATATTTTGACAGCTCTCCCAGTATGACAAGCGAATAAGAATTTTTGAAGCTTATAAAAGACACACAGACGTCTTGCATTCAATTTATTATTAGGTAAATTAAAGCAATCTGCAGCTTCTTATATAGGGTGCCTTTTTAGGAGCATGTTCAAAGTTGAAAAACACATATCTACGAGTCTTTATAAAAAATCATCAGCAACATAAGATAAGCAGGCATATCTACGTTGTACGTGATCGACAACATTCGTTATAGATTAAGCTTTGGGCAACACAAATAGATAAGTTCATATAATTATTAATATAATTAATCATTAGATCATCGATTATCACTTTTATCAGCACTTTGCAACATCTAAGCAGGGTTTTAGAAATCGAAAAAAAAAAAAAATAATTCAATTTAGCAGTTAGTTTGGGACATCACCAAAAAGTATCCATCAATTCATAAGGAATTATTTACTTCAAAGCATAGACTAGTAATGACTATGAAGGCCGTGAATACCTACTAATTTTAGCTACACATTTGTAAAGCCCTTCACAAGATTAATCAGCTTCGGCTCGTATCTTCGCGTTGCGTGCCTTAAATTTGTATCTTGCCTGCAATGATCATGACATGAGTAGGTACGAGTGTCTTGACCATGGCCTTGGCTATTTACTTAAAAAAAAAATAGTTCAGGTCAATCTAAGGCAGCGCCAGCGGTTCCCAATCATTTTTGGTCATGCGGATCACTTTTCAGGAGAAAAATTCCTCGCGGAGCACGTAGTTGGTCACAGATCTACAGAATAACAAAAACTTCAGAATTCCAGTTTCCAAAACTTATAAAAAAATTTGTGGAATAGTCTTAATTTTTTAAAACGGCAGTCAATCTTTTCTGAAGACTTTCCACTAAAATACACCATCCATCTTAATGGTGGTATAATATTGTTTCAGACCTCCTTAATATTTTTAAAAAGCTCTGGAATTTTTTGATTTTTTTTAGCTTTGAAAGCTCTTTTGAAGACGGCTTAGGGGCTTAGGTCGGGTCTTTGCGCGGGCCAATCTAATTTTGTTATCCTCAAGCCACGGAGACGGAGTATGCTAACAAAATGACAGTTTCATGAACTTTCAGAAGCACTGATGGAATTTTCATATTTTCTTCCATTTTTAAGCGCACCAAGTGCTCCGTGGAGCACACATTGGGATTTGGGAACCTCGCATAGGAATCACACAATTCAAGATCTCAAAAAAGTTTGATTTGTTAACAGAAAAAAAAATCAACTGACTTACAAATATACATTAAACCAATACTCTTAACAAAAATTTATCATATTTACAGAAAATATAAAATTATTTACACAAAATTATTGTTTTTTAACTTTCAGCTTCTTCGAGCCAAACCACGGACTGACCTTCCACATTAAGCACTTCGTTGTGATTTTAATTAATTTGTAGAGCACAAATACCACCACAAATAGGAACCCTAAAACATCCGCACTGATGTACTGTAAACCATTTAAATGCACTAAAGGGCTTTGCATATGGTAGGCGCCCTTGTGTCGTATAACGTACTCGATCCAATAGACTGATGTTTCCCTTGCAGTCATCGGTCTATCTCTATAGAGGGCTGAAAAGGCTCTTACACGACTGACGTATTTAGGATTTTCAAGAACCTCAAGAATAGCAGCTCGTAAAGTATCCGATGTCATTGTATTTTTGTCGATAGTGACCCCGAAACCGTCTCTCACTACTTGTGCAGCATTTGTGGATTGATCACCAAACATTGGAATGGCTACCATGGGAACTCCATGGTATTGTGATTCGACAGTACTTCCCTTGCCAGCATGAGTGATAAAAAGTCTTAGATTCGGCTGGGCTAGGAGGTCATCTTGTGGCAGCCACTTTTCGTAGCGGATATTTGAAGCATTTCCGGGCTTCTCCACACCATCCCATTTCCAGAGAACTGTCTGCTTGAGGCCTGCAAGGGCTTTGTAAATAATTGCAAAGGTTTCCGGGTCCAAATCATTGCTTCCCAAATTCGTCCCGAAGCTGAGGTAGATTACGCCGTGCTCCGATGAAGCGTCAAAGATAGCTTGAAGGTGCTTTGGAAATCGAGAAATTCAATTAGTTGGACATAACACTTTACTAAACTTATACCTTTGGCAATGGATCCGGCTTGTCCTTAATCTGAATACCACCCACCTCAATGATGGCAGGTACATTTGGACGGATAACGCCTTCTGAGAAATGAGAGTTGACAAACACTAGAGAAACTTTTTTGCTGGCTTCCTTCAGCGATGGATAGTCAGGTGCTGCAAAGAGGTCACTTTTATGTCATTAGGTAAGCAAATCTGTCCTACTGTATACTCACTTGTAGAATCCTTCAACTTGGCTGTCAACAAAAAGAGCGTATATTTCGGCCGACAGAAAGGCGAAAAAGTTAGTCAGTCTTCCGAAAAATGTCGCTCTGTCGGGCATCACAGCCAAAGGTAACGCTTGTACATACGCTACCTCTGCAGGGTTCCCAACAAACCGGTTAATAAACGAAACGGGCGAAAAGATCCAACTTATGACAATGGGACACTTGAAGTGCAGTCCCAATCCGACCTGGTAGTCATTGAACATATACCCCAGCAACAGAAGATCGAATTTATGATCTGGGTTATGCATAAAGTCCTGGAAACGCTGGTCCTTTATGGCTTCGTACTGTGGCGGGCCAAAGGCAAGTCCCATTTTAAACCCTCCCAGCACTTTGTCGGACAAAGTTTTAGGCCTAGCCCAATGGGACTTCATTTCAGCAGTTTCCCTTAGTCTAGCTTCGGTTGGAGGAATGTAGATGTGATGGTAACGTGGATTCTTGTCCTTTAGAGGAATTGTTGTCACGACTGTCACATTGTGTCCTCGCTCAACTAGTGCTCTGGCGTGTGACATATGCACGATTATATGCGATGTAGTACTGCTGGTGAACATGCATAGAATATTGGCAGCCTCACAAGTCCCCACAAAGGCGGCAAGTGCTGCTAGTATAATCGACAATTTGTACTTTCCGCTCATGATTTCGACAGAACCAAACCGAATCTTATTTCAAGAAATACTAAAAGTACGCTGTCGGCACACAATATGCGAGACTAAAAACTGCTGTAGTTATCTTATCAAAAGTCGTGCTTAGATTCACATAATCATAATCAAGGCCAAGAGGCGTGCGGTTTTTGTTCTCTTTTCTTCGCATTCGCACATATACCTAGCTCTACATACTTAACGCGTCCAAAAAAATATTAAACCGGTTGCCCGCATGACAACTCTAAGGCCAAACACGTTTGGGGTAGGTCTATAATGGAACGAATCGTATCTCTAGTTCTATGCTTATCGAATTTGGAAATGTAATGAGTAATGACATTAGCAAGAGAAAACAAAATAAAAAAATGTTTGTGAACAATGACGCGGCATGTGGCTTCTGATAGAGAAAATCTAAAATAATTCCAATTCGCTGGACGTCGAAGTTGAGGAAATTTGGCATCACGTCATCTTGAAAAGTGTTACGTGTTTCCGCACTAAACCTGGTTTGAGGCACGTTAACAGTTAAAAATTTTGTTCTTTTGACATACCAAGTAATAACTAATTGGGCGTTCATTATACGAGGATAGCTAAACTATATGAATGTGTGCCTCAGAATATGCTTATATCCAAACCAAAAAAGTACTAGAAGCCGAAAAGAGTACCTAGTCTATCTACACGTGCATAATCGAAATTACCCCTCATTATATGAGAATTCATATTGTACTAAGAATACCTTCTAAATACAGTGAGCGTCACAAGTGAGTAAACACCGATGCTTCGGTGAGTTTTCTTTAGGGTCTGGAAACAGGTCTAAAAAACTAACAATCTGTAAAAAGTTTTATTACGAAATAACAATAATTATAAACATATTTCATGTCGACAGCAAAAAATATTTAAAAAAAATGGTACCCAAACTCCAAAGGCAAATGAAAACCGTATTGGTGTTCACTCACTTTTGACACCTACTGTATATACGCATCAATCGTCAACAGGAAAGTAACTTATGGTCCCGCACATGCAACGTCTTATTAATACCTTTTCCAACCCTAATTCCGACGAAAACTGACGTCAACAAAAGGGAATACATATCTTCTTTCCCAATTGTACATATTGACTTATGTTCCATTAGCCGAGATGGCATCTCATACCAGGACTGCGGTCATTATATCGTTTGCCCACATTGTGTTGGAATAACAAATAATCGCCCACTTGTTCTCCTCCGATAAATTGTTTTCCATGGTCTTAATCGACTTCGCTATTGTTTTCCGTTCGCCAATAATTCATCAGTCTAACACACAAGGAATTCAATTAACTTTCACACTCTGCGCACGAGAGTGGCGCCCAACGTGGGAACACTACTATGTAAATACAGCCCTCTTGACTTTTATATACCTAAATCGTATACAAATTTCGCGCATGCAGGATAATTTTCTTCTCTATTAGGCACTTTATTACTCGTTTGGATATGTGAGTGGATCCATTTTCGCCGCCTGACTGATGCTAATAAAGCCGTCTGGGCGCCAATTTGATGACTTTTGCAAAATTTCATTACAACAAGGGAAAAGGCGTTTGCTTCGCAGTACCTCATCTCTATAGTGACTGTAACTACGATCGGTAGTGTAGCCATCCTTGCAGTCATTGTTGACACCCAGGAATTGAAAAAAATATACAGCGCACTCCTCCAGACTGTCATAAGAAAATCCTTTTTTGGAATTTCATTACATCAGAGAGGGTATGCCAAATGTCATCTCCACATAAAGTGCTGGCGCATTATTATCTCTGGCGAACTTCATATTTCGAGGCAAAACAACGAACCAACACCGAGTCGAACAGGAGAGGGTGTTGCTGTGAATTTTTCTGGAGAACTTCCAAAAATGTTGCATCCCTTTTTTCGTGTGTCAATTTGCTGATACGAATCGGGGCGTCGAAAACGACGTAAAAATTCAGTTTGATGGTTGTAAGTGCCACAGCTAACAGTGTGTATGGGGGTTGCGGTAGTAGAGCACTGGCGGACTGGTGATGTTGCCAAAAGAAAACATTTTTCCAAAGATGAGGGGGCGACCTGTTAAAAATAAAAATAAACAAACAGACGACCGACCGACACATTAGGTCTGTAAAGTTCGCCATTTAGGAGCATATTCTTGGGTCGTTGCGAAAGCCTTTTGATAGACCCTATACCATGATACTTGCTGAACTAAGCAGACGATATGTGCGTTCAATTATGTGTGAGCGGAAGTTTATTTGTTCAGACTACTTTCGGTTGTTGTTATGAGAAGGGAGGCTTATTTTAATGGCATATTAAGTCGTGAGGGATGATATGGGGAAAAGGCTTTAGGGAAATACGTGTGAGCTTGTTGGTATATCACACGATGGAGCGAATTAGATTATGCAGAGTGTTATGCGGGTGGAGATTGTTTTTATATTCAGGGACATTCGAAAGAGTGATCCTTACAAAGTAACCAATAAGCGGAGGAATGGTGATACGGGAGGAATTAATTTTGGAGCTCAAAGACAGACAAAGTCATCCATCCCATTAAGAAGATGGTAGCGAAAGGTTAATGCGGTATGCTGTGTTGTGCGTCATAAGGTTCAACACCAAGAGTGAATGACGTGACTATTCAAAAATCTACTAAAAGATTCTTGCCGTACCGATCAATTGGTTGCATTTTTTCCGATTTTTTCTGTCATATTGCATAATTTTTTTTATATAATTTCATATTGCGTATTTCTTTTGCTTTTGCAAACTTATCGCTACAAGAGCTCGAAAGGTGATGACGATGAGGTTAGGTTAGGCTCTCTATAAAAAAAAGACATTAATTCCTTTTTTTATGATTTTTTTTTTCTAGAAAATAGTGTTAGTTTTGAGTAAAAATTGTTACATAAGTTGTAGTCTTAGCTACTGAGATTATTTATTGGACTAGTATACTCAAACCTGATGGTTTACTGGAATGAGGGATATAAAGTTCCATATACCACATATATCACCGCTAAAAAATGCAGCCAACTCTTCTATAGCGTCAGCGTTTTTCCCTGCGTCGTCTACTTATTAGAATATCGTAGTCGCAGTCGGTTGGCAAGCAGTATAGGCAGTGCCAGACCTGGGCACTTAAGCAGTAACATTGATTTTGCATTAACATTGATTTTGCACTACAATTCAAAATTTCCATGATACTGAAAGTTCGTTTGCACTACCATTCAGAATTTCAATGCTAATGAAAGTTCTTTTGCACTAGCACTGAAAATTTCAATGCTAATGAAAGTTGACATGTACTAGTATTAAAAATTGTAGGTACTTCTAATTAAAATAAACTTGCATTAACACTAAAAATTTCAATGCTTTAATTTGATTACCGTAAAAGGATCGGAAGTAGTCCAAAAAGCCAAAATACGTAATCGTACACATCGAGCTAGCTAATATTGACAATAGGCTAAGAGGATCTTCGAATCCCAGCCCCCAGGTTAGAGAAGAGAAGGAAGACCGAACTTCCGTCTCATGATAATGAGAGCAAATAAAGGGTTATATATATTTTCTAAATTTTAAATTAATTTTTATTTACAATGTACGTCGTTGCGTATACTTCAAACCTGGAAGAAACTTTATAATTAGGTAATAAACTTGAAATTTAAGTAGCAATGAACTAATGTAAGTGAAATTTCATTAGCATTGACATTATCACGTTTCCACACAATTTGTGTTGGCCTCGACTCCAGTAATGCGTTTCGCCCCGATGTGGTGGGTGGACTCATCAGTAGACGACCACCACATCTGTTCTAGACGCACTGTTTGCTCGATTTTCACCGAGACTATACTGATTTTTCAATCAACAAGTGACTGTGAATCATACCTCAAGACGAATCTTTGGTTCAAAGACTAACGCCGAGAGGATTTGTTTTATGCCCAGGGCCTGACTTGTCCATTTAATCAAACTACTTTCAATCATAAACATATTTAGGAATTGAATAACGTTGGAGTGTACGATTGTCATCACAATTTGTGTTGGCCTCGACTCCAGTAATGCGTATATTATCACGTTTCATTAGCATTGAAATATGTACTGCTAATGGAAGGGAAATTTCATTAACATTGAAAATGTTAGTGCTAGTGCAATCGAACTTTCATTAGCACTGGATTTGATTTTACTAGTGCATTAAAAATTCACTATTAAATTAGTGCACTATTCCCAGGTATGGGCAGTACCTACATAGGTATATTTAGTAGAATCTTAAGTTATATCATGTCGAAGTCTTTGAGGACATAATCGGATGTCATATTGACGATATCAAAATGTCAAAAATTGACACTATTTTGGACATGTGTAATTCACTAAATATTACAAACTGGCAAATACATATCAAGTTCATACCGCATGAGTCAGCCCTGTCTTAAGTTTTGGTGGCCGACGTTCTTTCCATGAAATTTGAGAAATATTTCGGTCTCCATTGATTGCACTGTTCATTGGGTCTGCACATATAAGTGTTTGGTACCTTTTCTTAACTCTTGAATTGCATTAAGATTTAATTTATTTTTATTGATGAATGAAATTTTTCGTAATCCCAATTAAATTGTTAAATAAACGAAAATACCATAAATTCTGTTAAATTTCACCTTAAAGAACCACCTTAAGAATACATAACAGTAGCCTAATAAATCAAGTCACCTAATAGCTTCATGCAAACTATTCGCCATATGAGACCGGCAGGATATTCATCATATAATACAAAATTTAATCACTCATACCCCTACTCATACTGCTGTAATTTATGGCAGTGAAGTCCCATGTTAATTACTTTCCTACTGTACCTACTAAACCCTTTCTTTGCACCGCATCCATCCTGCAAAATATGAAAGAAACCAAATGATTGATTTGCTAAACAAAGGCGCGCATAAGCCTATGGAACTAAAAGTGGTGGTAAGATTTCCATCTGATATGTAAGTTGATTTATTAATTACCTCCCCTACCGTCATCACTTCGATTGAACCTACAGTCGGAGCATAGAAAATGCGAACACGATAGATATCACTGTATTAATCACTGACATTGACAAAACAAGTCTGTAACACGCATCACGCAAAAGTTCTACCTACTAAATCTATATGTAGCTACATTTGGCTGCGTAAATTTCTTAATTTACTATTCACAGAAAAGTGTTCTGCAATTATCGGCACAGGATCTCCTATATAGAATTACACGGTGGCGACAAAGCTCCTGCTGGGTGTTGGCTATAATAGGCGACGCCACGTCTACATGCACATAGTGCAACATACTGAGCTGAGCTTCCATGTCTTGGACTCATAAAAGCGTCAAGCTGAATTTAATGCAAACAATTTGCATAACTCGAGTGTCGAAGCATGTTGTGTGCGAGTTGGGTTAACAACTCAATTACGAGCACCAGCTACACCGTGTATTTAGCCAACATTGAGGAATAATTGAGAACTTTACACGCTATACAGCGTGCAATAGGATAAAGGTGGGCTAGGACTAGGAGTAGGACTATACCCTAACAGTCGTCTCAGTGAACTTTTTGGTATAGCTGCAGTCATCTACATAAATTTGTATCTTTCGGATGCAATTTCGTTTACGTCTTTCACAGGACTCTTGCTTTTCGCTGGAAATGATGCCACGCGATGGTTTGGTTAGATGAACTTTCTTACTTTTTCCTTACCCGGTCTGTGGAAGTTTATGTATTCACTGACAAGCTCAAGAAGCGAAACAAAATTGGATCTCATATTTTTTAATATGACGGGAGATTTATAATGGACAGGAATAAGATTGCAGATGCTCAGATTTGAAATGAAATTGCTGGCGCAGTTGCAGTGTTTTGGTAATTTTCAGTTATGGCCTTATGGGTTATGACAGAAAGTGTATCTGGTCTTCAGGTTATTTTTGTGCACATTGTTAACCAGCTTTAATAAATAGCAATATTTAACTATACATACTACACACTAAAGATAGGTGCAGGGTTGTACTGTGGCCGTCAAATCAGAGTAGAGCGCCGAACCATTTAAACAAACAAAAATGTATCGAATGCCCCCGTCCGTCGCGTTTCCGCTCTGTATAGCTCGTCTCTATAAATGCTGACATAGGCGACCTTAAAATCGATGAAAAGGTGGTGGGTATCGATTTGGACATCCTAGGTTTTCTCCAAAATATGCCGCAGTGTGAATATTTGGTCGATGGTAGACTTTCCTGGCCTGAAGCCACACTGATAGGGACCAATCAGGTTGTTGACGAAAGGCTTCAGGCGTTCACACAGCAGATAAGATCTTGTAGGCGATGTTAAGAAGACTAATACCTCTGTAGTTGGCGCAGTTCAGAGGGCCTTCTTTCTTTAGGATCGGGCAAAAAATGCTGAGGTTCCATTTATCGGGCATACTTTCCTCCGACCATATTTTACAGATGAGTTGGTGCATGCTCCTAACCAAGTCATCGCCTGCCGATTTGAATAGTTTGGAAGTTAGGCCATCTGCTCCAGTGGCTTTGTTGGACTTAAGCTTAGATATGGCTATCGTCACTTCGTCCAGGTCGGGTGGACGGAAATTTTGGACTTCATCGTCCAGGTTGAACGGTTCATTCTGCCTGACAGCGGGATTTTGTCCGACATCGCTGGTTAAAAGTCTCCAGAAGTAGTTCTTTCATATCCTCAGCATCGACTGCGATTCTACTATGATGTTCCCTTGTTCGTCCTTGCAGGCCTCGGTTCAGGCTCCGTAGCCTTGGCAGGTTCTTTTTGCCCTTTGGTAAAACTTCCGATCCTCATTCCTGCTGTAGCATCTCTCCATTTCCTCGATCGCGCGCTTCTCGTGCTCTTTCTTTTTTCTCCTGAGAAGCCGGTGTTCGTCTCTTCTTGTCTGCGCGTAGAGCTCACGAGCAGCTCTGGTCCTTCATTGAAGTGCCGCTTTGTTTCTTTGTGGTGGTCGAGTGAAACCAAGCACATCAGAGGCGGCATCTCTAATGACTTTTTCGCAATGTTGCCACTGGTCTTCAATGCTTGATGCTGGCTGCATATAACCTCTTGACAGATTGAGAGAGGCTCGATCGGAGAAGGATCTGGTGATCTCTTGCAATTTTAGCCGTCCGACGTCAAATTTCCTTAGAGTATTTACTTATCTTGGCGGTGTTCGGGATATCCGAAGGCGTACCTTAACTAAAACAAGTTAGTGGTTGTGGTTCGAGTGAATGTTGGCCCCTCGGAACGTTCGGACATCCATAATACTGGATGAGTGCATTGCGTCGATCGCAATGTAATGTGGTCAGTCTGGTTGACTGGGTGATTGATCGGGAGATCTCGATGTGCCTTTATGAATATCAGAATACGGGAACCGCGTACTTGCTATGACACCATTTTGCCCCGCCGCGAAGTCGATCAGCCTAAATCCGTTATCGGAGGTGGATATGGACAGCAATCACTAATTTCCAACATCACAAGATATCCTTTGAAATCAACGCTGCCCATTGATGATTCTTACTATAACACTACGACTAAAGCTGTGTAACCTAATTTTTAAGTAAAACATTCCAATTGTGTAGTTTAGTTTAGTTTAGTTTAAGTGGCTCTCGATGAGAGAAACACTTAGGCCGTTATTCGGCCCATTGTGCATACCACTGGGATTTGGGGAGCTGTTTCTTTTACTGGCTACTCATGTAAACCATTTGCTGCCGGTTATAAAGCTAAGAATGTTAGCGGCGCTGGTGTTACCTAGATCACTGAGATCGTTGAGAAAATAGTTTCCTAAGTGGGCCCTTCTTAGATTGGCCAGGGCATGGCAACTGCAAAGAAAGTGAGTGACGGACTCGTCCTCCTCTTCGTCTCTACAGCTTCTGCAGAAGTCATTGTAAGGCAGACCGAGCCTTTGCGCGTGTCTGCCTAATATGCAGTGTCCGGAGATCACATTGACGACTTTCGAGATACTGGATCTTTTAAGTCGAAGAAGCTCCTTGGATCGCTTAGCGTCCAGAGATGGCCAGGTGAGCTTGGCAGTCTCGCAGTATCCTAAATGTTTCCATCTGAACACTGCTCTGCTAGCTGCGTCCGCGTGGATTATTTGTTTAGCGTGGGAAAGTGGTGTATACACGTTGTGCAGACTTATACTGTCCACGCCAGAGGAGCCTCGCCTTGCTAGTTCGTCCGCTGCACAGTTCCCTGGGATGTCACAGTGACCAGGAACCCAGCAGAGGGTGAGGTTGTACCAATTGTGTAAATGGCACCCATTTAAAAAATTCCATCTCCGCCAAGAGTAAATTCAACACGTCAATCGTTTACACTCCATACACGCAGTGATATCGCCAAATGCCTTCGCGTCTTCGACAGAGTTGAAGGAACTTGCCTATATATTCCCCAACGACATGTCCCACTTCAACTTTATTGTACACAAAAATCATGTTCAGATTGTTCTCGTCGAAATTCAATTTCAGGCTTCTTTCCATACCCCCCGTACCAATTTCGAATCCACATGACAACCTCCTGAATCCAAACAGAAATCACAAATGTTATTCAAAATCAAGTACCGTTTTAACATCCCCCCGATTCTAATGTCAACAATCGATGTAAATCGATAAGGGTGGGTTGTTGGATCGTATCCCATACACGGGTCGGTAGGTGGCGCACATAGGGGAGGGTACCTAAATGTAAAACTTGTAAAAACAAATTCCCATCAAGCTACCTTGGGAGAAATCAAACAATTTTCCCGTACCTTGAAGCATGATATCTGCACGAGTGAAGCCCGGCGTTGTCGAGGGTATAGCTACATCTGACATCATCGCATCCAAGAGAAATATGTGTCGCTATGCAGGAACTCTCTTACTTTTACTTTTTACCAACCTGGTACCATAAATATTATTCCTTTCTATGTTATCCATTTGAATGGAGGGAAAAGTCAATAGACAACGACAAGGAGTATATTCTGCTTGTCAACCTGGAGTATAACACGATGGAATGTCCTTTTCTATAGCTGTACGAATAGTGATTCCTGCTAGCCCTGCCATACGCCCTGGTAATTGCTTAAATTGACACATTTGCTATAAGTATGGACCTCATTCCTGTGCAAAGACACACACACGCACACACACCTACAATAACAGTGAATCGCCGACGCAAATTAGAATCCGCAAATTAGAATCCCTTCCCACTTGAGTGACGGCACGGATGAAGATGAGGTGCGATAGCATCATCATCTAGCCCAGATTCCTGTGCAAGGATTTGTTTACTTTGACAATATTTGCAAAAAGGATTTTTTATTATGCATTCACCGAGGCCACGCCACCGCCATGATATTAATACACAAAAAAGGCGAAGCACCATTGCCGGCCGACAGAGTGCTGAATGGAGAGAACGTGCTTTTTAATGGTCATCCTGTCCTAAGTTGTGTACATTTTACAGGCGAAATCTGTTAACGGATATTGTCACGTTCTATTAAAACGTGAAAAGATTGCACAGCCGTGGAGTATAGTGGCCAGCGGGCTCCAATGGAAAAAGGATTAAAAACTTGTTGGTCTGGATGTGCAGCAGACAGCCACAGCACATAGCGGATGAAAAATTGTACAGATTAACTTGAAAGCTTTTGTGTGGTGTTCTGTTCAGCCGGTGTGGCTGTCGGTGCTCTATGTGGTGCTGGTGATGAAACAAAGAGATTTAGTTGGCGATTCTCAGCGTCCATTGTGTGCGCACTCTGCGGCAGGAGTGGCGGTGTTAAGTGGACCTTAGCGCTTAGCTAGTTATCTATGAAGGTTTATGTGTAGAGATCTTTGACTTTAAGGAAGCTGTTCCTTGAGTGCAACGCTTGATTTAATTTAAAACGAAATCAATGGGTCCTGTTTGCATTTGACTTCGTGGATAAAAATAGAATTGTTTGCTTTTCATTATCTTTTCCATTGTCGGCACCCCTCAGCTTGTTAATGTCATCACAACATAATCTCGCAGAACGCGTTGACTGGCAAATTCAATTTGTATTTTCATTAAAACGAGCAAACAACTATAGTATCTGTTCAGTCTATCTATCTGTGTATCTATTTGAGCTGATGGTAAGCTAAAATTCTATTCGTGTCACGTCACAAAATTTGACGCTCGCTATTGTCGCCGTGTATTGTTGTTTTTAATTAACATGACACGACCGCCAATTCAGAGGGTAAACAGTGATTTAGTTTGACAATTTTCACAGAAAAAAATAATCAGATACTGTCTCTATACGTATGTATATTGAGAAGAAAGGACATTGTTTTTTTTATGACAGGTACATATATATTTTTACAAATTAAACAAAATCATGTTGCACGGACAATGATATTTGGCACATGTCACTACCTCAACTAAATCACAGAACTTTACCAAAAACAAAATATATAATAATTATGTAGATAAAAAGGCTTGTCAAAACCAGTAAGACAATTATCTTCGACTATGCCGAAGCTCAAATACGCGGTACAATATTATTGTAAAATGAAAAAAATATTTTAGTATTAAAAAATTATATATTTGTATGGGAGGTATGGGTACTTTTTATTCGACCAAGCTCATTTTTTGTCAAAATTTTTTAAATATTATTAAAACAATATGTGTAAAGTTTAAACTTGCTAGCTTTACTGTAGCTATTTAAATTAAATTTTTAACATAAAAAGCTATATAAATCTGATATTTTTGTATGGGAGGTAGGTAGTAGTAGTTTTCATCCGATCTTGCTCATCTTTGAACTTAGCCTCACTTTGGTGGATAAAAGCTTACGTACCAAATTTCAAGTCGATAGCTCTTAAATCACGGCCGTAATCGTGCGAACAGACGGACAGACAGACAGACAGACGGACATAGCTAGATCGACTAAGAAAGTGATGCTGATCAATAATATATATAGTTTGTCATACCTACAACGCCTCCTTATGGGCGTTACAACTGGAATGACAAAGTGAATATACCCTCACCACAGTGTGGTACCGGGTATAAAAACATAGGTACAGCTTTTCACAAGCAACCATTTACCATTTGTCTTAATTTTTGGCACGAATGAGAGAAGTCCTTGCCAATAGGGATGATTAACGCTCGTATCTTTTTGCGGACAGAAAAGGGGATAAATGCCCGAAATTTTGAGATTTCGAGGGATATCGCAATTTAAAAAATATATCATAGGGGTTAAGTTTTTAACTTGTTTTTGCACTGAAGTTGATGAAATTCAAGAATAGTCAGCTAGGTTCCAGAAATCGAGTGAAATCGAAATTGCAAATCGAGTGAATTCGTTTTCAGTGTTCTGCATTTCGAGCGATTCGGAAACTCCGAAATATTTTCGAAATCACAATTTCACACTGCCTCAATTCCGAAAATTTTGAAATCGAAATCGAATCCAGTGAAATGTAGAACACAAAAATTCATTTCCGATTTCATTTCGAGTGAAAGTGAAATGTGGAACCTAGCAGAGTATCAATACAAAAATTAATGTAAAATGTGTTTAATAAATTATTATTATTTTTAAATTACATTTATGTGTTTAAAAAACAACCAACGTGCCATTATCGCCGTCAGGGTCTACCCCGATATCTCGAAAAAAAAAAAAAAAATCTGGAAAGCAAAAATCTCGAATGTACAAATCTCGAAAAAAAAATCTCGAATTTAAAAAATCTCGAATTAATATTAAAAATGGTGTTAAAAAGTGAGATACGTATGAGGGGGGCATGCTGCTCCCCTGCAACTCCCCTGCCTGGGTTTACTGTTTGGAAATGGGTTAAGTGCAAAAAAAAAAAATCTCGAATTTTCGGGATTTTTTCGAGATATAGTCTTTCGAGATTTTTGTACATTCAAAATGTTTGCATTCGAGATTAAACAAAAAAACTTTTCGAGATTTTGTCATTCGAGATTACGTCATGATCCCTCGCCGTCGCGTCGTCGTCATTCGCATCTGAATCGTTTTCGATAGCAATAATTTCTCCACTTTTGGTTTTCTTCTTATATTTGCAGCGATTGAACGAAGCAATTCAGGCTTCGTTTTCAGAAATTTGTAGAATTCAATGCTTGAGTTGAGTACTGAATATTACATTTTACTGTGAAAATTGCTTTTAACGTTTTGATTTGCAATCGAGTTTTTCATTGGTCCAAGTCTTGGTCATTGCAGAAAAGACTCGTTCCACCAATACTTTTGTTCCCGGCACAAAATGTATTAATTCCACCAACGTAGCAATTTCATTGTGCTCACTATTTTCGGCTTGCAGATGTTTGAATATTTCCACCAGAAATCTGCTATGGTGAAAAGAGGAGTTTATAGGATAAAAAAGGGATTTTGGAAATTTTCAGGGGATAGTTTCTTTGACTTCGAAAAAAGGGATAATCCCCTAAAAAAGAGGATAGATACGAGCGTTAGCGTATGATTCATCAGATAGTTTGTAAAACATGTCCGAATAATGGTGGCTATGGTTAAGTTGTTTGTTAAGTGTGTTTGCCTATGCGGTCCCAAAGAGATGTGATACGAGTACCTACTGTCTGGTATACGAGTCCTGTCACAGGGTTTGTACTCTAATACCCAATTTCACAGTGGCAGCTTAATCCTGGGCTTAGCTAAGTGTAGGATTGAACATAAACTTCGCTTAAGTATTTTTCTTTTTCACAGTCCCTATTTAAACTTGGCTTAGTTAAACCACTAATTGAGTGTCATTGTGAACCATTTATCATGAATACACAAACCTGATGACTGTATGCGAATGTGTGTGCCATCTAAAACTACGAGTGTGCGTGGAAGCGAAGCATGTCGATGATGTTGCCGTTCAATGCTAGAGAGTATTTCCACCAACAACGAAGAGATAATTTGACATTTCTCTTGAACAGCATTGCCAAACATAATTATATTGTTGCTTATTTAGCTTTTCTCAGAGAACTTTGAGATAAATATTATTTTATTGCACTTGGCAATTATGTATTCTCTGGATTGATACTTAATCCACGGAAATCGGTGGCTTAACTTAAGGCACTATTTAAGCGAAGTTTATCGTTAAACCTGCACTGTGGAAACCAAATTTGTGTTAATCCTGAGTTTAGTGCCGGTGCACACTTGCGTTTTTTTCCCGCGCGGGCTCGCAGCGTGTCCGCTTACTTGTGTGCACCACCCAATTTAGGTGTGAGTACTGTAACACGCAAACGCGGACCCGCTGCGGGCCCGACGCGGAAAAAAAACGCATGTGTGCACCGGGCCTTATACTTGGATCGACACTTAAGCTCGCAGTGTTAAATCGGGTATAAGTCTTTATTCTTCTGCAGTTTCTATAAATATTGACACGTTTAATCCATTAATTACCACGTTTTCGAAGCCTCCATATGTCTGCTACTCTTTACTCATAACACAATAAGCACACAAAAACAACTCGTACATTTATTTAACTACTTATGCAATTTTGTTTATTATTTTTAGCCTAATAAATTGCTAATAACATACACCGTATACAACACCTCATCTTTAGCAATAACTCACATAATTTAACGACTTATATCCACGCTTTGCGATTCTCCTCCAGCTTTGCCATCACTTCTTGCCTTAGAACATCAACACCGTCCTGATTGCATCGCTTATAATAGGGTAGCTGTGACATTCGATCCATCCATTCGAGCAACTTTGGATACTTACTCGTATTAACCGGAGCAAAGTCCCTAGCCGTTGACATTGATGAAATACAACACAAATCGGCTATTGTCATGTGCTGTCCACACACGTAGGGGCTATCCTTTAGGCAGCATTCCAGATAATCGTATGCCCTCTTTAGATACTGAATAGCTTCGTGCGACAACTCAGTGCTGCCAAATATCAAAATCGGCTCAAGAATCTTCCGAAGTCTGGCGAAGAGGTTACCATAGTTAAAGAACAATTCTGTAAGAACCCGATTACGTGCGACTGGGTCCTTTGGGTAAAGATGTTCATTGGCCGAGTATTTGTCTGCCAAGTGGGCACAAATCACATGGCTCTCGGTGATCACAATACCATTATCATTCAATACAGGTATCGTGGCATGGGGGTTGATTTTTAAAAATTCAGGTCCACGGTGCTCTCTGATTTGCATGTTTATGGTACGAGTATCCAAGTCTAGACCAATTTCAGCCGCCGTCAGAAGAATAGCACGACAAAGTATGTTTTCTGGGGAGTAGTACAAAATCGGTCTATTTGACATGATTCCTTTGCAATAAGCCAAAAACAATCCGCAATCCCGCCGAGAATCTCAACACCTCCGATGAGATACAAATGAAAACACAAACTAAAAACTGTTCGCATATCTTGTGTTGTCTATATTGTCAGGTTTTGTAGTTGATCAGCTGTTGCAAGGAAAGCTGAATGAATTGTTTGCTTCATCAACGTTGAGATGGAATTTAATTCGGATACATACTCTAATTAGGCAAGAGATAAGCAGACTTATAGTAAACATATTTCTTCGCGGAAAGTGGTAAGACGGAACCGGAGAGAATAGTGCGGGTGTAGGTAATGATAATAATCAGTACCGTGCCTTGTGATACTGAGGGAAGCGTTAAGTAGATACACCTCACGAGGTAAACATCTGATGTGTCGTTTTGTATAGTTATCTTAAGTTGTGAATTGTAAATATATATATCGCGTGAATAGGATAACACGAGATTCACTAATTTTATGGAATTGATGTTGTCAAAATTATTCGGTTTATTCATAACTTGGCCTACTTACACTGTAAACATGATTGTTTGGCTTTCAGTGGTCGATTTTATGTTTAGCTTCACTTCATTACTTTTTAGGTTTTTTTTGTTGATAATATGCAGGTTGTATTAATTATAATTTTTTCGATAATCACTTTAACTAAATTAAATTTGCAATAAAAACACTGGACACTCAAATGGAGGATAATAATTATAATACTACAATCGGACAAGTTTGCTAGGTATAGTATAGGCATGCGTTGGCTAACTTTTTTAGGTGACGGACTACTACTAACTTTTTACAAAACTTCGCGGTCCACTCTTGACAATATTGGTCACAATACATTATTAAATTTTTTTGTTTTAAAAATAAAATTGTAGGTATGTACCAAGTTTTTTTTTTTTAATTTAACAAACCTAAAAGTTTACTTAAATAATAAAAAATATACATAGCTATTTCATTACTGCTGTACACTAATAATTAAAACCAGTAAGACAATTATCTTCGACTATGCCGAAGCTCAAATACCCGGTACTATATTATTGTAAACAAGTAAAAGTGTTATCATCGGCCTGGCCGATGCTTTGATACCCTCCACTGCATACAGCAGTTCCTTCAGTAATTGGTGCAATACATCAAGCACTGATCCTGTTCTCTAGAGACTAGCACCATTCTCTAAATTTTTGATAGGCGGACGTTCTGATTGCAGAAACAGCCTTTGTATTGTGGACGAGTGAATTGTGAGATTACTCCAATCTACCACATCCTGTGACCCGTGGACGATTGAATTGTGAGATTACTCCAATCTACCACATCCTAACCCGTGGACGAGTGAATTGTGAGATTACTCCAATCTACCACATCCTAACCCGTGGACGAGTGAATTGTGAGATTACTCCAATCTACCACATCCTACCCCGTGGACGAGTGAATTGTGAGATTACTCCAATCTACCACATCCTGTGACCCGTGGACGATTGAATTGTGAGATTACTCCAATCTACCACATCCTAACCCGTGGACGAGTGAATTGTGAGATTACTCCAATCTACCACATCCTAACCTAACCCGTGGACGAGTGAATTGTGAGATTACTCCAATCTACCACATCCTAACCCGTGGACGAGTGAATTGTGAGATTACTCCAATCTACCACATCCTAACCCGTGGACGAGTGAATTGTGAGATTTCTCCAATCTACCACATCCAACCGCGTGGACGAGTGAATTGTGAGATTACTCCAATCTACCACATCCTGACCCGTGGACGAGTGAAAGTTATGCAAAATGTTTGCCATGCCATATTGGTTTGGTATAGGAGGTACCAGAACTACTTGATTGACATAGACAATTTTCAATACCAACCTGACGACGATAAAAAGAAGTCCTCTCACAAAATTTCATTCGCCTAGATCGATTCGTTTGGACGCTATCGTGCTTTCAACAGACAGAGAGACACATGGGTCTAATAGTGGTTTGGTATAGGAGGTACCAGAACTACTTGACTGACATAGACAATTTTCAATACCAACCTGACGACGATAAAAAGAAGTTCTCTCACAAAATTTCATTCACCTAGTTTGATTCGTTTGGACTCTATCGTGTTTTCAACAGACAGACAGACGGACAGACAGACAGTCGGACAGACAGATAGACAGACAGACAGACGGACATGGCTAAATCGATTCAGAATGTGATCCTGATTCAGAATATATATACTTTATTGGGTCTCCGGTGAATCCTTCTTGGCGTTACAAATGTAATGACAAAGTGTGAATATACCTGCCTGTGGAGGGTATAAAAAAGGATGTTGATCTTTTTCATACCTAATCCTACGAACCCATTATTGCTGCCTGTTATTCACAATCTATTGTGATTCATTTGATTGTTGATTTTTTAAGGAATGTATTTTTTAAAAGGAGCATAATTGTCTTCACCTCTTGATTTCGCTTTTATAGGTATAGCTAAATGTCAATAATTCTTCTTTTACTGTTAGACTACTACTACACAATGTCAAACCTTTACCTAATTTACCTAATTAAAATTCTTGCGCGGTCGCCTGCAAATGGGCTCGCGATCGACCGTTTGCCCAGCCCTGGTATAGGGTCTCTGAAACTTTGGAAGAAAACTGGACTTAAATTCGTTTGGCTAGTCTATATGGGCTTAGAAAATTAATTTCATATATTCGTTAGCCCGGATAATTACCGAGGCTTATTCCTTAGCCCCGATAAAAACTGTCCGACCAAACTATCATTGCATTAAATTTTAGGTATCGATTCTGTCATAAATGACATCTGACATCACAGAATTTATTTAAAAAAAAAAAAATACGTATATAATTTCAAATTGTTATTCTTTCGTGCATTTTCTATGTTTATAAATTAGTTTGAATCGCGTTTATAGACATATATTTGATTTTTCAAATTTTTTTTTTCTTTTTCTGATGTTTTTTTTTTGTGAGTAAGTGAAATAAGTGATGAAATGGTAAAAATAGCAATCACACAAGTTCAATTTTAAAGACCAACAGTTCGACTAATAAGAGTTTCTACAGTCTACACATCAAATCTATAGAAATCGACTTCCACTAACAACATTTTTAGTGCAGAACTAGAACCCATCTGTAAGCATCTCGGGGTACTAGTTGAATTCTTAAAGGTTCGCCTTTGCCGAAAAAAGTATCAAAAAAATCGGTGTTACATACAACTGAATCATTCAGAAATTCTATAATAACATTTTACATTATCTAATTATATTGTCAGCTGCAGCCTGAATTCGCATAAATTAGAAGCAAGTATATGTAGATATTAAAATTTAAAGTTAATTAAAACCGAAAGCAAAGCAATAACGAAGCCTAACCAAAACAGTGTTTCATATGCCATCGCGGCCACATTGCAGTGTTAACTGGACCAGTGCAGACAAATAAATTGTCAATTGAAGCTGAAATCAACTGGAATGAAAATGCAATTCATATCAAATTAAACCAAATAAAATGTGGATGCGTGGCACAGAAACATCATCATCATGAAAATCAAAAAGTATAAATATGTAATTTAAATGAAATAGGTATAGGTACCTACTACTGTCGTATTGCTTGTTAAAGTCGGAATATACAATCATGACTGACATTGCCATTTTTTTTTTTTTTGTATACTCAATCAACGAGAAATATGTACCTACAATTAAAAAGTTGTCATCGTGCAAAAAGGCAGACCAATTTTTTTGGATTTGAGTAAAATCTGATGCGGCCGCTGAGTGACAATTCGAATCTAAAACGATTTCTATTATAGAGCGAGTTTCTAGTTATTGACATCGGAACATACACATTGTTGTGTGTTATACTGCAGCATTTTAGAAAAAATTAAGGTGTCAATTTGAATCCATTCATACGGGGCATTGTCGTTAAAAATTCGTTTATTTTTTTGTACGGCTGTACCTACATTTTTGTTTGCAATTTATTATTAATTTAATGGAAATGCGGTAAAATTTAAAATCCGGTTGAAATATTATATTGCAGCTGATGGGATCCCTATACGGTATCCCCTTATTGGACATGGACATAATCTCTCTTTTTTTATCTCTTTTTCCAAAATCTCCTGGGACAAAATCCCCTATGCCTATGCCCCTATACACAATTTCTTATTAAATCGCTCGTTAAAATCCCTTGTTTGCACAATTTAGAACTCATGTTGTGTTTTTTTTTTTCTTGTAACTTCAATTTAACTTCACTCAGAATCAACGTGCGCGTGGTGACTCCATTTTCTACAATGGTAATTAAAAAACGCGTACTTTTGGCGGTAAAAATAAGCAAACAACATAATATAAACTTTGCATACCTATACCCAACATTGCACCTACTCCAAATCATACAGTGACCACAAGCAGGGGGGTTGCAGGGTTGCCATAGGTATCTCACTTTTTAGCACTTCTGTCGCGGCGACAGAATTAATAGTCTAAGAGCCCGCTGCAAATTTTGGGTGTGGATGATAACCAAAATAGATGAGTACCCCTAAAAAGTTTGGAAATTTCTTATTTCAAAAATGAAAGTCTTGCAGCCGGTGGTGGCGGCTCAGGTGAGTAATACTATGTTAAAAACTCAATTTTTTTGAAATTTCGGATAAGGGCGTCTGGCAGGGGGTTGGCCGCGTCTAAGACGTCTTGCACCCATATATTCGTGTTTAGGACATCAAGCTCTACATTTTAGTGCCAAGCTTAATTGGTTATATCAATTAAAACAAAAACGGGTTTTTTGTCGTTTTTTGAGCGCGTCTGGCAAGCGGTTGGCCGCCTGCAAAACGTCTTGGACCCACGGATTCGTATTTAGGGAGTAATTTCCTTTATCTGGAGACTAGTTTCAAGTGGTTATCACAATTATCCCAAATTTCAAAAAAATTGAGTTTTTAACATAGTATTACTCACCTGAGCCGCCACCACCGGCTGCAAGACTTTCATTTTTGAAATAAGAAATTTCCAAACTTTTTAGGGGTACTCATCTATTTTGGTTATCATCCACACCCAAAATTTGCAGCGGGCTCTTGGTCTATAATAACACCAAATATAAAAATGGAGGAGTTTGTCCCGTGGGGATATTCTCTTAGGGTCTCTTGGAGTAAGGGATTTAACCACAGGGGATTTTGGAAAAGGAGATTTCATCACCAATTTTTGTTTCCTCAAAGGCCTGCATAGTGCATAATAGCATAGTCCATAACCTTTCCTTAATAATATTTGATAGGATGCCACCAATTTGTATAAGTATCCACCAAAAATTATGTCTTTCTATTTCAACAGCTTCTTTGTAGGTATCTAAAACATTCGTCTGCAATAAAGGTGCTAGTACACGGTATGTAGCACGCCACATATATATGTGGCTCTGACGTAATTTTGACGTCAGCGTATGAAGCCAATGGCTACATAAGGTACTCATGCCTATGAGGCACGATATGAGGCACTCGTAACACATACGCATTGTGTGGCTTTTCGACATTCCGTGTACTACCCTTGCACATACGATTTGTGCCAATACGCTACATAATGTCGAGTGGTTACCTGCAAGGCTGCACACAGGGCAATAAAACTGCGGATAGCATCATCATAAACGAATAACCAACAGCCAACCGATATGTGCGCCCTTATGTAGTCACCGCGCTACATACGAAAAACGAAATGTGTGCCTTATGTGTACTCTATCTGGTGACGTCAGAGCCACATGTATATGTGGCGCGCTACATGCAGTGTACTAGCACCTTAATCACCACATACTGTAAAATAAAGGAAACGTGACTGTCCTCTGATCCAAACACGATTGAACACATTGCGATCGATGGAACTCCTGGCTCCAGAATTGTAGATAAACGTCCGCATATTCAGAGATGCCAATATCGTCTTTGACCACTACTTACAGTCGCTGCCAAGGAACTCATACACGAACTCATACGGATAACTCATACAGTCCTTCAATGAGAATAGTTGCAAAAAAGTTTGACCCTGCTTTACAAAGAGACTGCTAGAGACTTTGCCTACCGCGCTTCTTTTAATTTCTCAAGAAGTCCCGGGCCGCCGGATTGAAATCCATGACGTGGAGGGTATAAAAACATGTCATATAAAATGAAAAATTAGTTTCAGTAAATTTTAAACAAACGAAATAAAAAACAAATTCACAAAACTCAAGATTCACATATTATAAAAACGTTTTCTAAACATCGATAATGCAGGTGAACATAAAACTTTGTAAATTGTATAGGTAGGTATAGGTATTTTCTCTTTTTGACCGGGTTTCAGGTCAAAAATTCTTATTTTAACTTTTGACTGGAATTTTTGACCGGATTTAGAAAATAAAAATCCAGTAATTCGGTCAGATTTGGCCGCGATTCACTTTTTTTAGTGGCAACACTGCTCACAGGAATACTCCTGGGCCAATATCTAAATCTAAATATCTTATCTGTAAATTTGAACTCAATTAATTCGGTGGTTTTCGAGTTATAAGATTTTGAATGTTTTTTGTATGGGCCGTTCCACGCCCCTATAACTCATGAACCAATGCACATACAAAGACCGTATACATATAAACCTGCTACAAAAGAATACCTTTCCAGCAAAAAATGAATCATAAAATTCGGTGTTGCCAAACTCGAGATATAAAAGGACAAACATATATAAAATTAATTTTTTATAAATAGATGACAAAGTATAGATTTTCAGTAGTAAGGTAGCAATAACCAATCTCTGATGTAAATTGTGCAATATTAGTTGCATGGCTTTTCCATGGTCATACCAAAACTCATTTATGCTTACTTTTGTTATTATTTTTTATCATTTATCAATCTATATAAAATAGCCCATTTAATAGTTTACACTTACTTACCATGGTCAAATATTATCAATATTGAACTGTGATATGGGTAAACAAATGCTCGAGCATTGTGAATTCAAAACAATGTTTTGGCTGTCGAGTGCATCGAACTCGTCTTCTGAAATTAATTACATAATGAGATACATTTTATCACAGCTTAAGCTCATCGTCAAACAGGAAACCTACCGAACAAATATTTTCGGCTATAAAAATTATTACGATTGTAAAAGAATTAACATTTACGAAACAAGTAACATAAATAAATTTAAACTTTGAGATGTAAAAACAAAATTATGCGATTACTGCATGTTCTTGTTTGTAGAGTTGAATTACTAAAAAAAGATTGGCATGTTCAGTGGGGTTCATTGGGTCGTATGAATAAAAACTACCATTTGCTTTGAGTAAAAGGTTGTAACAAAGTAAAAGCACTTAGCATTGCTTTAAATCGGTGTGAATAACATCTTACTTTTCTAAAGTAAGTTCGAAAATTCGAACAAAGCATTTACAACTTCACTGCATGTGTATGTGTTCCTCCCTTGCAGTTTCTGTCAAAATTTGCATGTGACAACTGTCATGTGGTTTATTTTTTGAAATTTTTTTATTAGTCCAGCAGAAATAGGATTCGAACAACAAAAAAATTCGTTACAGCACTCTGACAGCGGAATATTGTAGAACAAGCTCTTGTAAAACAGGACAACAAAATCGAACCGACATACAGCAGCTATCCGGAGTGCAATGGGGTGCATTTATAGGGGTTAACAATGGGTTTTCGCGATTTTTGGCTAAACTGTGCATTCTTTTAAAAAAAGTTGCAGGGAATAAAAGGATCTACAACTTTTGTATTAACCATTTTTATCTTAACCTTAAAGTTGTTCGAAAAAAATGGAGGAAAACCGGTTTTTCGGTTTTTAATTCTTTTCTTTGACAGAAAAATGTCTATGAAGCTGATACCTGGACAAAAGATTCTTTTTAGTATTGCGAAAAGGCAGTAATTTTTTCAGACGGAAAAATTAAGAGGTTGTTGTTAAATTTAATTTTTAAACAAAATAAAGCGATATTTTTAACTGCGATTCCTCTTAAAACTACACCTTCTACGGAGTTATGTTTTGGCTTACTTAAAATAAGGAAACGATAATAAAATAATATTTTGGAGCTAGTAAGGCCCATGGTTTCTTTTTCCAACTCAAACATAAAAGTTTTTTTTTTTTAACTTCAAAAATTCATACAGATTAATTGCTTCACAATCAAATATTTAAGGCGGCAATATTTGCTTGGAACTAGTAGGGTAAATGGATTCAGTTTATCTAAGAGCTTAAGGTGTGATAAAAATACATCGCGTAATGCGATTGTGTTACAAAATTAATCTTAAAAAAATAAGAGTTTAATGCACTCAGCTGCCGAATTCAGAGTATAAATTCGATAGGATGAGATGCAAAAAGTTAATTCAGAGTCTTGAGTGCCTAAAAGAAGCATGAATAAGCTACTTTTGATTGTCAGTATTTTTTTAATTGCCGGTGCTATGGGTGAGTTTAAGTTTAAATTTTGGATGAATATAATGCTGAACTGTTGGTTAAAAATACTATATCCCATTAATATAGATAAGCGATAGAGGTAACTTCTTTTTCTCATTTTCCTTTAAGCGGATGACGAGGCTGATTCTGTACGGCCTCCAATATGCAAGAGGAACGAAAATCCAATTTATCCAAATATATATGCCATTTGCAACCGACCTTGCAAAGGAATAAGATGTGTCCCGCCTAGGCCCGTACCTACATGTTATTGTATTCCAGGCTTTGCTCGAGATCACCGTGGCCACTGCATACCCATATCACAGTGGTATACTAATGCTTGTCACTGATGTATTCGACTAACATAATATGGCGCAGACTTCAAACGCCACCGATTTTTATATATATATATTTTTTTATATTTTATATCACCTTATGTAGAACAGTGGTGTGGATTTTTTATACGAATTTTTAAATAAATACTAAAAAGCAAAGGTAGTGCGTTATCTTCAATATAGTACTGATGCATCTATCAACCCGAAAGTCACTGTTGACATCTGCCCAGCTACTTCGTCAACCCAATGGAAAATTGGAAACCCGCTTCTTTGGTGAAAAAACAGCTTCAATTTTGAATGTTCCGGAGGACAAATTGTATTTTCTGAATAACCCTTATCCAGCCACTTCTACTTCATGGCGCGGGATTTGAGCTCCTTAGAACGAGTTATTAGGAATGTGCAGTAAGGAAAAATATGGACGGAGATACAACTGCATGTCCCAGCCTCCAAGATCGAAAAGTTCTCTTTCAATTTCAACAACCAAGCCATTAACAATTCCAGAGCGATAGATATATCACGGAGGTTCAGAAAAACAAAAACTTTTGCTTAAAAAACATATCATATCAATATTAATTTTTTTTAAACACATATAAATTTGTACTAGCGTCCAATTTTGCCTCACAGGCAGTGATGCCATTCTGACCGGATTCCGGTCATATCTGACGCGGACGCCCGTTTTTGACGTCCTCACTCTCTATCAACGCAAATATCAAATGAAGATTTGTATCGAAAGCACAATGGTGCGAAAAAGAACGTGCCAGAATTATTTCTGAAAGTAGATTTTCTATGATGCTATCTACCTTTCTCCTTTACTCACTCAAAATCTACCTGTGTCGCTGGACACGACGCCGACGTTCATTGGAACGCGTCTATGACCATGCACTAATCACTAAAAGTGTATTTCAGAACTTAAAACAAGTAAAAGTGTTATCATCGGCCTGGCCGATGCTTTAATACCCTCCACTGCATAAAAATCAAGCAAAATGTTCGCCATGCGAGCTAGTATGTACTGTACAAGTGTACACGCATGGGTCTAATAGTGGTTTTGTATGGGAGGTACCAGAACTACTTTACCGACATAGACAATTTTCAATTCCAACCTGACGACGGTAAAAAGAAGTCATCTTACAAAATTTCATTCGCCTAGGTCGATTCGTTTGGACGCTATCGTGTTTTCAACAGACAGACAGACAGACGGACATGGCTAGATCGATTCAGAATGCGATCCTGATTCAGAATATATATACTAGGGTCTCCGGTGACTCCTTCTTGGCGTTACGTTATGACAAAGTGAATATACCTTCCTGTGGAGCCCATGAGGCCTTGAGCACCGTTGTTAGGATCTGAAGCGACGCACATGCATCATAATAGAAAGCGACATATCTCACAATGCTGCAGACAAAGGAGACAATAAACACACATGTAATATACTTATGTTGGACATAGGCAGTAGAAAAAAGTTTTAAATTTCCTGATTTGTTTTTCCTTATTCAGTGTAGGCACGCGTATTTAAATTTCAAAACACACACAGAAAAGCAGTTAGTTTTGTTTATCTAATTGTTTTTGTTTCATTCGGTGTGAAAGCACCCTTAGGCCCATTTCACACATACCCGGCAGCCGGCTAACCGGTACCCGGTCGTTGTAATACATTTTTATGGACGGTTTCGGTTTGCAGGTGTGAACGCGCTCATAAGAATGTATTCCCAACGACCGGGTAGCCGGTACCGGTTAGCCGGCTGCCGGGTATATGTGTGAAATGGGCCTTAGAATTTCTCAGCTTAATTATTGTTACTAGCTATGGTCCAAAATTTGTCAGTTTTCCTGCACCAGAAAACTGTTAAACTATTATTTCCCTCTAAGAAAAATTTGCATTTATTTCAACATTTCTATTGCATATTTGACTAAAATACACCATGTACTCGTAAACATTCCTAACTGGCCACAGAGTTCCCACCAAAGTGAGCAATTAGGGCGGATTTGCAAACTAACAACCACGAATCAATTCACTTTGTTGTGTCCGGTTGCCTAGTGATGTATGATATCCGCTGATGCACTTAAAGTTCCTCTATGAGTAATAAAAAAAAAACCCCCCAAACCCTCAATTTGAACCGGAATGTAACTATTGTCGTTCCGGTTCCGTAGACGCTATAAAGAACCACTCTGAACTCTGAATCAGTTATCGAATTATCGATGCGAATAATTGGATATCCAATTTGTCCATCCAATTATCGCAAATTTACATTTCACCGAATTCAAATTGGAAATCAATTGCATACCCAGAATGGCTGGGTCTACCTCACCCACCATCCCATATACGAAAATTTATCCCAGCTTGGTGTAGTCACCCGTCAAATACACCCAATTTGGGCGTGACTATCCGTTCCTCATGCGAAAGATCAAAGTGTAAAATGGAATTGTGTTTAATTTAAATAAAAACAGGTGGGCATGGCAACCGCCCATCGAGGTCGAGGCACTGCTCTGCTCAGTGCTATGTGGAAATGGCAAAAATTATTGAAAAGCAGTTTTGTTCCGAATTACCTATTATTAACAACGGATCTAGTTATTTAGAGCTGGCAATCAAAATCCAGTTAGCTACGCTAATTTATAAGGTAAGTTCATATGACTCCAACTGCATTCAATTGGAATCCAACTTTTCTATTCAGAGGAGGCGTCATATCCTTGGCAAGGGAGATGCAAAACTACTTATGAAGGTGACAAGAGTGTGAGTCACTCAGTTTTGGGTAACTTAAAAGTATTTCCGCTTGCGATAGGACTAGGATTCCAACTTCTTTGACTGACACCTGTGTGCTGTGTTTCCTTTGGCGGATAATTGCAAACGTTTCATCGCGAAAATTGAAAATGCCAAAGTTTGTAAATTACAGCGAAAAATTCACAAGGATATCATTATGGAAAGCTGCTAAGAAGTTTTGCGAAAAGATTTTTGTTTTTACTTAAGCAAAACTTTCTATCCTAAGCGGAGAGTTAGAGTCCCTTTAGAGCTGTTGTGCTGTAGCATGTTGGGGTAGGTGGCCGTGGCATGTGTTTTTATTGATAAACAGGTGTTGCCCACGAAGTGCTCTTGCAAGGAGAGCGGAAAGTTGTCAATGGACTTAACTTCCTTGTATATATGCAAAGGAAGAGTGTCTATGTGTGTGTACAGGGTGGATAGATGTTAAGTGGATTTCAAGTTTGAATACATTTTTATTTCATTAACAAATTTAAGAAACTCAGTTTAAATTCAGTCCCTGATATTTTGCTGATTAATAGAAAATACAATTGTTTGCGTTGTCGCCATTTTGTTTTCAAAATGCTTAACTTTGTTGATGAAAAACTCTTTTTAAAGTGTGGGTTGTCATTGTCAATATATGGGTCTACCTATGGGTCCTTAAGGTTCTTATAAAGTTTGCAAACAATTGAGTATTATTCTGTTTTACTCCACTGAAAAAAGTTCTGGAACCTTTAAGTCCAGATAACAACTCGTCCAAAATATGTCCAAGTTTTCCCCTTTTTAGATCAATCGGTCTTAGAAAGTTTTTCGAAGAATAGTCATCGTAGCTCTAGATGTCCACGGGGCAATGGGTAACCCATTTACGGAATAGAGTAGATCTTAAGCTTTGTTTTATACTCGTGCTCTTTACTGGCTCCGGATCCCTATAGGACATTTTTCCATTTTTAATTCTAAATCATGACTCGAAGTGAATACATTTGAGTTTCTGAATTATTTGAGGGTTTGTTTTGTGAATATACAATTTTATGCCAAATCCGAACGACTGAACTGAGTGCCATTTCAAGGTGAGTAATACTCTGGGATGTTTGTCAGGAGTGGAAAAAACATCAAGATGTAATTTGTGTTTTCCCGGGGATCGAGAAAGAGACCCCTCGCTCAGCGGTCCTGAACACTTACCACTCAGCCACTAACTAACTATCGAGCCTATGAGGTGGAAATAGGCTTCACCTGACATGATTTCTTCAAAAAAATCTTTGATGGAACTGAAGTAAAATCCACTAAATATTTATGAGCCACCCTGTCAAAAATGTTGACATCAAATAAAGCTCGGATTATTTGTCCATTCGTCCAAAAAAAGGCCCATTATAAGTCAATAAGGTAGGACCCTGTATATGGATCTATTACGCCAACTACTATTTATTGTATAGACCTATAAAGTTCTTTCTAAGCCTCAAAGAAGAGGTCGTGAGCGTTCGATGGAACAAACTGCAACATTTTGGGTCGTGCTTGATAACTGTGCAACATTTTTCTCAATATTCGTTGGCCCGATGTCAGTTTCGACAGAATCTTAACAAATTTGCAAGCCTATCGAGTGATATCCTTTCATCGGACATACAACCATACCTAGTATTAAGTTGTGCAACTAATAATTTTAAATTTTTAATAATTCAATTTCATGTCAATTAGCGGACCGTACTCCGGTCCAGTATCCTCGACATTCAGGCCAACAGTTAGCCAGGTGCAGTCGCAGACAACAAAGTGCATTAAGCTGTCTTTGCTCCAATAAACAGAACATACGATGTCTGCACCAGGTAAACAATCTAATTGCCTGGGCAAACAGGAATCTATCATCAAAGGGCAAACATCCTGTCCTGATATCGTTCCAAATCAGCACAATAGGGTTACTTCCTGTGCGCGCTCGCACACTTGTAAACACACACACGAATATCCACCCTTGACCCCACCCCACAGTAGGTAGGTATGTGTATTTTTTATTAGGTTATGTTCCACAGAACTGAAGGACGTGCCATAAATTGCATTAAAACTGTCTGTAAAAAACTCAAAATTTTAATGCTTTCAAGTGAAGTCCTTATAAAGGGATGAAGTGCAGCGCAAAAAAAAAACGAGAAATTCAATTTCGCCGGCCTTTTAGCGTGTTTCACTAATGGCTATAGGTACATCTCCAACTACGCTTTAAGTTAGAGTGTGTGCGATATTTTATAGAGAGAGATGTACATTTTTCCCAATGGTTTCCTTTAACCTACTGAATTAAGACTACGGCTTAAGTGCTTTTTAATAATATAAAACAGGCGAGATTTTAGCGTGCAGCTCTAGTTCGACCCAATTATAGACGAACCCTTTGGGCAATAACATGAGAATGTCCCTTAAAAAGTGCCGAATGATTTAATTTTCATATCCTTGATCACAATTACATTATATAATATGCAGGCCATATCTGAGCAAGCATTAAAAAAGACAAATCTACGACATTATTGAAATTAGTCTTCTTTATTGATCCCAAATATGTAGTTCTTTTTTGTCTACCTATCCTCCATTCAAGGTTAATGCTATATGGTTGACTTTGGAAACTGTTCAAAGCTTAAGTTTCCCATTGATACCATGTATACAACATTTTCACAAAATGTATCTGTACCTCTACCATAAATAGAGACTTCAACTGCAGCACTGCATGGCGTATTCTGTGCGACAAAAAGCCCCCTCATTCCAATGCAAACGTTCATTGTGCATTTAAACTTGTTTGCCACCATCCAGAATCGCAGCAGGCAATCAGCTGTCGTGCTTCCGTCGTCGTCGTATTCAATACACCCACTCCCACCCTCATGTCACGGTCGTCCTTTTGTGCGCGAACAAAATGCGAAAATAAAACCATCTGAACCGTGAAAAACTCGACTTGATTGACTGCTACCATCAAAGGAAACAGTTGTTGCGAAAAAAGGTTTTTTTTTTCGTCATTTTTGTTGCAGTTGCAGTCTCATAGTAGCGAGTCTCCTGCTGAGGGCACTAAGGGCGGCTAGACTAGAGCAATATAAGCGTATATCTGCCAAACGAACAGCGCGTAGGAGAACGCCAATGAACTTTTGCTGAATCGACTTTTCAATAACATCAAACAGCATGTGTTGGGAATGTATAGGTATCCTCCTTTCTTATAGTTTGTGTGTACCATTGTTTGATGGAGAAAAGGAAACTTTGTCGCTATACTCCTGTTGCAAAAAGTTAAATAACGGTGTGTAGTCAAAATTTTAATGTTTTTTTCTTTTCTTAAACTTTTCTGTGGTCAAAGGAGTGAGTTCTGAGTGCACTTTAACATAGAACTTCTTCGTGCCGTATAGTCGAACTGGCAAAAGCAACCTCAAAGTATTGCGGTTTCTTTACTTTGTGTTTAGTTCACAGTTTCTTCGATTCGCTGCTCCCTTTGAACTTAACAAGTTTGTTCTCTGTAGTGACGGTTGGCTGCACAATTATTTCAAAGTGAGGTCAGCACTTTTAGTCCAATGGAATTTTGTGGTAGTCGTGGGAATTTCTCATGAACGAAATGTGACAAACGAGAAATGACTGCATGGATCGATTTTAATAAGGTTGACGTGCCCTTATTATGTTTGAATTTTCTTTTAACGTTATTCCGTAGCCCCTAGGCAATTGGCATGGCCAAATGTATATACTTATTATACTACAGGATAATTATTTTATTTAGATATAGACAGACTATCTACATGCACGCTCTGACAGGGGATATATGCGAATAAAAATGTGAATAATGTTAGTTTCGCCGAGATAATTGCAGTCTTCATAGTTTGTTAGTTCAAGTATCTAATGTTTGAGGTGACTTGAAACCACAAGAAATGAAAGAATGCGGTACCTTTTTGGTAAGCATTTTTTAACTACCTTAACTTCAAACCTTAAAACAGTAATAATCAATGCTAGAGGCACCCAGATAGATTGGGTAGACTTACATGAAACTTCCCTGCACATACAAACAATAGGTATGCAGAAGATGACCCTCATAAAATGTGGCTAATATTCCTAACTATTAATGTCTAGATAATACAAGGTATGTAATTAAGATAATGAAAGTTTGTTTGCGACTGCCCATTATAGCGGTGGCGAGCTATGCTAAAACTTTTCCATAACGCACTACAAAAGAAGGAAAGAGACTTCGGAAATGCTTCAACGTCCTTGTTTATTGAATTTCTTACTATTTTCCAATTGCCAAAGAGAAGCAATACGGGAGTGAGACATAACTAATTCGCAATTTATCTTTTCTATCGATGTTTTTTTCAAAAAAAAAGGAACGTATCATTGACATTTGCGGGACAAGCCACGGTTCATCAACAGCTATAGTATAAATTTAATTTACACCCAATTTTAATTGATCGTAGGTTACCCCCGTCTCGTATCATTGTAAAGAAATTTTCTATTGTACAACTATGGTAGGTTCGATGACACTACGAAATTAGGTTCATGAGCTATATTTCGTGTACATTTTTGAGAAGCTGACGTTAAAATGATATCAGATTTTGTCTACACACAACTATGAATCAAAATCTGACTTCACACGATTTTTGACATGTGCAATGGTAGCTTAAGGCTTCTCATCATTGACTATTTCCCCTGCGATTTTTTAACGAGTGGGTCTAAATGTCCCTTAAGTTCTGATCTTTTCCTCGACAGTTTAGGGTGTCTGGCCTAAAATTTGTACTTTTTACTGTCGAATTTATAGAAAGGCATTAAAAGCGCCCTACACTTATTTTAAGGTGATGCTACAGTCCGGGGTGAACCTGGGCCTCAACCAACAAGCACGATCTTTGGCCAGCTGTCTAAGATGGTTAAGGTCCCCTTCCACTTGCGTTGGCCACCTGAGTCGCGGTCTTCCTGCACTGCGTCGTCCCTCGGGTGTGGATTCGAAGATCTTCCGGGCCGGAGCATTCATGTCCATTCACTCTACATAACCCAGCCACCTCTGTCGTTAAACCTTCACACTTCTGGCTAGGTCGATGTCGCTGTACAGTTCGTCATTTTATCTCCTCCTCCATTCACCGTATTTGCAGACGGGACCAAAAATTACCGAAGAATTTTCCTCTCAAAACAACCAAGAGTGACCTTATCCGAGCCCCCTGTTATATAAAAAAAAAACTATGACAACTGTAACAATACTCATCCCAGCTTCGCAAACGAAGTGCAGTAGGTATATCCAACATCATAATCCCCTCTCGATGACAATTATCTCTTAGTATGATTATCCCTACAGGTATATAAAAACATTCCTTTGCCCTCCTGTCGTGTGCACCATAAAATTCCAGAACTGTTTCGTACTCACATACATCTCTGCGACAACACGGTAATCCGTGCAGATAAATTATACTAAGAGATGATTAAATAGCGTATTCCTCTTGTCATCGGGAGAGACCAAATCCTGGGGGAGGACTTGCAGATTTTTCATGTCAAATTAAATATCCCTTTAATCTGCATATATGTGCAAACTCATTCGAAAGGTGAATAGCTATGATGACGGCCAACGATGAAATGAAAGGAAATCCTTCGCCCATTGTCTCCACGGAGAACAGGGTAAATGTATGTCACCATCATTTTTTGAATGGAAAGATCATCAGAATTCAGAATGGGAATTTATGCAAATACCATGATGTGGCTCAATGTCAGGTGACATGATGAGGGTTTAAATTTCAACAGAGCGAAGAAATGCTAATGACCGTATTTGGAACAAATTAACAATGGACGACCGTTGTAGTAATTCGAATTCACTGGTTAGAATTCCGAGAATATCTATGCCAGCATATCGGATAGCTAATAAGGCTCCTACGGTCAATACTGGGAATCCTCGTGTATGAACACGAACAACATTCCCTGTAAATGTATGTTGTATTTCTATTTAAAATGAAGTTCAAATATTTCGCTTGACCAAACAGTGAAAAGGATGAAGTTATTTAAAAAGAATAAATCGAAATAGCTAACACGATGTATCGATTGGCAATAAAATTTAACAGTTCATATGGACTTTAATTGTTTCGAGGAAAACGGACAACTGGTACGGTACGTATACTACTGTTAGTATTTTAAGTGCACTTTGCTCTGTTCATTTTGAAATGGGGGCGGATGTATACCTACAATAATTTGGCCAGTTTATGGCTTATTGAAATTCTGATTTAATTGGAACAAGATACTGCTTTTGGCAGAGTTGCTCTGTTGGCTGAAATCGACGAGTAGCGGAGAAGGATACTCTCGATAAATATTAGTGTCTAGGACTATACTAATATTTAATTATGCTATTGGCAATGTACCATAATATGTTTGTAATCGAGAAAACACTGATAAGAAAATATGGTTGAATGGTGGTAGGTACTTTATTATATACCATACCTTGGAATTGGAATAATGCTGATAATTTTATTTACAAAGATTGCTGAGTATTGTGATGGTCTGACTTAAGGTTTTATATCTTTGTGCATATATCGAGATAATGCGATGATTTATCAAGATGATGATGATGAGTATGACGCTTGAAATGAAAATTGTAGGCAAGTAATTTTAAATCTGTCGAATTTGTGGGTCTTAGCTATGCTAACCATTTAATTTCTTTAGCACCTATTACAAAATATTTCCACAAAAGCTATTGGTAAGTAAGTAGTAACATTCCTTGGCGGATGGCCACAACATTTCAATCATAATTTAAATTCCAATTCGAAAATGTAGCTGACATCCTTTTCTTTTTAAAAGTTTTGTTATTAGTTTTCACAAATGCAATGGCTGCGATATTATGGTCTATGATTGCAAACGTTTTAGTAATCTCTTTGAATAAATCACATAGTCCTTAGTACCTTAGTTGAATTCATTACATTGAACTGCACCCAAACAAAGGGTCTTTCATTAAGCCGATTGCCGAACTGTCAATGTCAAAATATTCAGTAAAATCAACATTTTCATCAGGTGAAGTAGGTACACGAAGGAACAACGTTTACAAATAATTAAAATTTACTCCCGAAATCCCAGTCGGTGATCGCAACTTTAAGAGCGTTAACGCCAATTTTCGGCCGTAATTCTCGTCCCAGTAGACATGCATTTCATACTTTCATAGTCTAGTGAAAAAATTTGAGTCAGAATATTCGCTGCTTGATGTTGCCGTGCCAATGAGACTACATTTTGCCCGAAGTGTGGAAAAGAGCTGCCGTAGAGCGGTAAAGGCGTCCGTCGCAAACGAGCCAAATCAGTCAATTTCACTGTGCTCTCAAGAATTGAGTCTCTCCCAGACCACATTATGGCGAATTTTGCGTAAGGATCTTGGCCTATAACCTGACTCAAGTACTAAAGCCACTTGATCATATGAAGCGACATACGTTCTCGAATTGCGGGATCTGGAACATGATGGAAGGAAATGAGGAATTTCATCGCAAAATCATCTTCAGCGATGATCGATGAAGCTTCATGAAACAGCACTTCAGATATCTCAAGTAGGTAGTTTGCATTTAATTTAAAAAAGAAGTTGTCAAGTCCTTTGGTGATATGGGGTAATTTCGCTCTTCGTTTGGGCGAAAATTCTTGCCACCGTGATTTGGCGACGCGGCACAATTTCTGAAAACCCGAGCAAAATAATAAAAAAGCACGAAAAACCACTTGGTTCTTTAAATTAAACTTTTATTGAAAGTAATGCGCACACGATTATAAATTGTCCTTGCTATTCGAGTACAAGAAGGAAATGAGAGAAAAGTGCAAGATGACAATTGACATTAAAACAAAAATGTCTGATGCAGTTTTTGTGGAACGTAACATTTTGGTGATGCCAACTCTATATATTATGTGTTGGTTGACTGAAGGTCAAAACAGAAGTTAACATCCTTAATGAAAGACCCTTTATATACTTTCCACACTACATATAGCTACTCAACTTTTAATTTTATTTTCGACATCAATCTATGCAACACTTTTAAAATTATCCACAAAACCACAAAGCTAACATACAATACGCAGCCTATAAATGCTATCACATCCAAGCTATTCTGCTGGAAGAAATTCATATGGACCGCTGGACTCTGCATGTGCTTTGCCCCATGATGTCGAATAACATACTCCGTCCAAAAGACAACACTCTGTTTTGGCAACATCGGTCTATCTCTGTACAACATTGAGAACTTTAAAACCGCTTCCAAGTAGCTAGTGTTACTCAAAACTTCCTGAAGTTGGCTTCTAAAATTGTTTTGTGTCAACTTGTGAAGATTCACCACTCTGCCGTAGCCTCTTGCCTCTATTTGCTGTGCAATTCCAAATTGATCACCGTATATTGGTACTGCCAGCATCGGAACACCGTGATACTGAGCCTCTACAACACTGCCCTTTCCCGCATGTGTTATAAAAAGTCGCAGCTTTGGATGGGTCAGTAGGTCGTCTTGTGGGAACCACTTGCGAAACATTATATTCGGCGATCTGCCAGGGGGTTCACTGCTGTCCCACTTCCACAAAACTCGCTGTTTCACCTTTGAGAGAACGTTAAAAATTGCCAAAGTGGTATTGTTCGGTAGATCGGTCGATTTGATGTTCGTCCCCAAGCTGAATAAAATGAAGCCGTCATCAGCGGTTTTGAGGAACTCTTGTATATCCTAAAGTTGTAAGGTCATAATGAAAAGAGACATTTTCGGAATAGACTCACCTTTGGAAGTGGACTCGGTTTGTCCTTGACCTGAATCCCACCGATTTCAATGAATCCCGGAACAATCGGTCGAATGATCCCCTCACTAAAGTGAGTGCTGCAGAATACCAGTGAGACATTTTTCCTGACTTCATCAAATGATGGATATTTGTCCGCCGGAAAGTTCTCCCTAAACGAGTTCTTTCAAGATCAAGGATATTGACATAGGCAAATCGCACTCACGTATAGTACTGCGCCATTTTGAATTCGGTAAAGCGTTCAACTGCCATAAAAATCCCGTAGAGAAGAAAATTTCCAACTCTTTGTCCGAAATTCATTGGCTTACCAGAATGTTCAAACCCAATGGGAACACTGGACACCGCAAAAGGATTGCCAACAAGTGGCAAAATATTTACCGATGGAACATTTATCCAGCTAACTATGACGGGACATTTGAAATGTGCTGCCACACCCAACTGAAAAGTATTGAACACAAATCCCAGAATGACCACATCGAAGTGGTTTTCCGGATTATTTAGCAGCTCCTGGAACCGGGGGTGTTTTAGTGCCTTGTCCTGAATTCGAACACGTTGCGCGTTGGCCAAAATCAACTGCCTTGTCGAGTAGAATTTATTAGTACTTGTGACTGCTTCACTTATTATTTGATGGTAGTAAACGTCATCTTCATCACTCGGCGACACATGTATATGGTGATAGTAGGAATTGTCTTCTCTACGAAGTGGTAAGGTCGTAACAACTGTCACATTATGTCCATTTTCTGCCAGAGCCTTGATAGTTGCCATGTGAATTATGATATGCGATGGACTGGTGCTAGTAAAAATACCGAGAATATTAGCCGCGTTCCCGATACTCACGCAGAGTGACAGCTGACAGATCAATGCGACTGTCCAACGCATAGTGTCTGCGTGCGAAAGTTCAGTTACAACTGTAATCTATGGCTGGATAGGTGAGAATTTATAAAACCGCTGCAAAAGATACGAGTATGTGAAATGCTGCTTATCTCTTCGCCTACAATGGGTGGGGTATCGTACATATACACGTTCTTTAGTCCAACCATTGTTTTGAGTGCATCAGAAATTTGTAATCGATGCTTTATTTATGTTTTATTACATAGGGTGATATAGAGCTTGTTCGCGTCAAAGAAAATGTTTTCTTAGAATCGTTCCTCTGCATTTTGGTTACAACATCTCTCGGTGAAAGAACTGCCTATTTCTTTTGAAAAGTGGAATACCTACATATCATCCGCTTATTTAAAAGAAATAAGAGTGTAACTGATAATAACTGAGCTGATGGAGTCCATTTGTATTTAATATTACTATTACATTTGTGTTAGTTTTTAAATAGGTAAACAAAGCAAATGCAATCTAGTGCAATTTCTATCAGCAACACTCTTTTCCGACAGATAGTGGTTCGTGTACCCGCTGACATTCTATTTGGCGCACAAACCCATATGTGTGTCAGTGCTTTACAATTTGTGAATTAATATAATTACCGACTATATTCACCCTCAACTCAAGTTAGATAGAGTAATTAAACTATAGCGTATACTCGTATAGCCTGAACACTGATTGTAGCTTTTCTCCTTTTTTTCAATAAATCTTCCTATTATGACAACACTAATTTCAACAAAATTATTCCATTGTTCCCACACTCAACTGATCTTGTAAACAAGGAGAAGATAAGAACTGGCATTCACCATGACTTTTACTTTCAGTAATTGCATTGCTTCAATGTCGACGCTAATAAGCTATCAACAAAGCGATGACTCAAGTGCTACTATCAATAAGTTGATATAGACTTTGTTTAAGAACAAATGGATTACGGAAAAAAGGCAAGACTACCGTGAATAATGAGTAACTTGTCAGTTAGAACGACGCAGACTTCAGGATTATTTATAAAGGAGCTGATGCTGGTGCAACTATGTAGATTTCTTTTTATACCCTCCACAGGAAGGTATATTCCTGTGTCACCGGGGACCCCATAAAGTATATGTATTCTGAATAAGGATCAAATTCTGAATCTATTTAGCCGTGTCCGTCTGTCTGTTGAAAACACAATAGCGTCCACACAAATCGACCTAGACGAATGAAATTTTGTAAGAGGACTTATTTTTACCGTGCTTCGGTCGTGAGGTTGGTATTGAAAATGGGCTATGTCGGTCAAGTAGTTCTGGTACCTCCCATACAAAACCAATATTAGACCCACGTTTTGTGTAACGTACTAACTCACATTCCTAACATTTTGCATGACTTATGCGCAGTGGAGGGTAGCAAAGCATGGGCGCGGCCCGATGATAACACTTTTACTTGTTTCCTATCTAATAGCTCCGACAATGATTGACATAGCTTGAGACTATATTTCCCGAGCTATGCAGACACGCACTTGGAAGGAATTTTTAGATATGAACCTCCTATTCATTTATGGGTAGGTGTTTAGGAACAAAGCTCAGCATTTGCCAAAATCCAATGATGGTACGGATTCCATTGTACGTCGTGGGATCGTGTTACCTCCCATCCTGGACATGCGTTCATCCTGAGGAATCTCATTTCGGCAGCTTGTATTCGCGATCTTATTCTTTCGGTCATTACCCAAACCTAATGACCATAGGTAAGAGTTGGAACAAACACCGAATTAAAGACTGACAACTTAGATTTGACACCAAGTTCAGTCCTCGTAAAAACAGAATGACCAAGCTGTCTCAAAATTGACCCAGCCTGACCAATCCTACAAGAAAACTCAGCATTGCTCCTTACATCACTCGTGAATAAGACCCCGAGATTCTTAAACTTCTCCACCTGTTTCAATCGGACTCAACTAACATGCAGAGTGCACTGAACAGGTGTTCTGGAGACGACCATCACGCTACAAACCAATCGAGTGCGCGTTGAAGTTAAGTCTGAGAGGACCCAAGTATGACCGAGTTATCAGCGAAGAGCAAATGACTTATCCTTATTTCCAGTGCCAAACCAAACGAAAAAACGAGCACTAAATAGGAAAACCCCGATGCACCACGAAACGACATCAGGCCAAATCAATCCATCGTCGCATTTTAATTATTCTTTCCGAAGACGGATACCTTGAATGTAATTTGAGTCTTCGACGGAGTATGCGTTGCGGAGAATTCTCCGTTCCGACGGATACCTCGCTAGGGCCGATTGATTTAACGCCGTTTACCCGAACAACAGCTTTTACAGTTTGTGTAGAGAGATTGAATGGCTCAATTCCATACTCCTATACTCCTGTAATACACTCCAGAGTTTACCTCGAGGGACTCAGTCGTATGCTTTCTCCAAATCTACGAAGAATGCGCAAACAGGTGTAGCATATTCCCAAGCCTTATCAAGTACCATTCTGAGAGTGAATAACTGGTCGGCTGTGCTTCTGCCGGGACCGCACTGCTCATCTCCTAATCGTGTCTCGATCACAGCTCTGCAACGCCTTTCCAGGACCTTGTCAAAGACTTTTCCTGGGGGACTTAAAAGAGATATACCCCTGTAATTGGAGCAATTCATCTTAACCCCTTTCTTGAAAAGGGGTAAATCACCCCAATCTGCCAATCGCTGGGTGTTTCGCCGCATTTCCAGGCCACTTTAATGACACGAGAGAGCCAATCAACTCCCTCTTCACCTAACGCCTTGAACATTTCTGATGGCCGGATTTCATCCACTCCTGCAGATTTGCTAGCTTTTAGCGATTTGATCGCAAAAGTAACTTTCTTTACCGTGGAACTATTTTACGCCCTGCTTAAAGCGAAGGATCTTTCATCCTCAATGCCCTGGAGTCTGAGCAATTCAGAGTTTTCAGAACATTTTACTTCCTTTTCTGTAGCACCTTTAGCATCACTGATAAAAATCATTTTAGCTGTCAAAATATGCTTCGCTCAGCGTTTTATTTAGACTGCTCAGGCTCACAATCAGGGAGACGATAGAGCTCGCTCTGATCCACTCTGAATAAAAAATAGATTCAAATTCAACGATTTTTTTGACAACTCAGAGCCTGCATCTGCAATCATGTAGTACAAAAAATACATATTATACAGTGGCCGGCATAAGTATTTTGACAAAACTAAAGTTAATTCTGCTCATAATTTGAACTTACTTCATGTAAATTTTGGCATCAATGGAAAGGTCATTAAAATTCCGTTGGAATGATACACAACTTTCCTTAACCCATTAAGTACCCATTGAAAATTTAGAACTTTTGTAAAAGTCTACTTTTTTGACTTTTATCCTCGGTCCAAAAAAAAAAATGTTTTGATGCAAAATGTTTCTTCAAAAAATTATTCTAATAGTGAATAGAATGCAAACAAAAATTTTCAAAAATCTCTTCGCTAATATTTTTTATGATTTTTTGAATGGGATGATCTCAGAAAAATTTTGTATGAAAAGGAGGAAAAAGTGGCTAAAATAGTCATTTTTAGCAATTTTCAAAAAATCATAAAAAATATTAGCGAAGAGATTTTTGAAAAAATTTTTTTGCAGTCACTATTAGAATTGTTTGGAAAAACTTTTTGCATCAAAACATTTTTTTTTTTTGATACCGAGGAAAAATGTAGACATTCACAAAAATTCTAAATTCTAAAATTTTTAAATGGGTACTTAATATGGGTTAAGGAAAGTTTTGTATAATTCAAACGGAATTTAAATGACCTTTCCATTGGTGCCAAAATTTAGATGAAGTAAGTTTCAAATTATGAGCAGAATTAACTTTAGTTTTGTCAAAATACTTGTGTCCCCCACTGTAGGTAGTGTGTGTCTAGGAAATCGTTGAAAACCAGTTAAAATTAAAAAATTTGCAAGTCCAGTTTTTCGGATATAGAACCGCCAAAATATTTATTTATATACCTAGTCTGTTAATTACATATCTAGAGATGAAATTGTTTCCCAACATATTAAGCTCAAATGTAAATGATATGATTACATATGGTTGTTTAATATTTAGCTAAAGTATATCTTAAGCACTATAATGATGTGGCCTGCCAACAGTTTTGAATGAGACCACTTGTTGGCCTTGGATTGTAGTATAATCATTTCGCGTTTAAAATGATTGGTTTCTAACGAAGGAGTGGGTAGGCCGAGGTTGTTTCCCCAATCTAATCACACAATACTTGTATATCTCTTATTTTAAGACAAAGATAACCGTCAAAATGGTTCTATATTTTCGATAATAGTTTTGCCAAAAGCAGGTCAAGCTGCTATACATTAAAAACCGCTCGGGTGGTGAACATAATACAGCGTACGTATTAGGTATCAGTATCTACAGTAGGAACTTCTAGCAACTTGAAGTAAATTTTTTTAACATCTTTCTGCTTTTACTTGCTATACACAACACATATGATATCAAAAGCACGTTTATCATTTTTTTCAACACCTAATCAGCTGCCTCTGTATACATATACACCCAAACAAAAACACTTCTTGTGCAACGGACTATTGAGTAGCAGTTTTATCCACACGACACAACTACATACGATACCACTAATCAGGGCATGATTACCAATTACCTTATCAATAAACTTTATTAATAAACAAAATTCAACAATACGACACGAAAATGGTGAAATTCGCTTCCAAATCAGTGTAATTTGTCCTTGAGTCTCCGCCCACACCTCCTCTCACTGACCTTTCCCAACGCATATTTTCCAAGCGCCTCAAACAACTTAAACAATATAATCACTACCAACAGCAGGAAGGCCACAACATCCGCACTGATGTACTGTAAACTATTTAAATGCACTAAAGGACTTGTGATGTGATATGCTCCCTTATGCCTAATCACATACTCAATCCAATAGACGGCGGTCTCCCGTGCTTTCATCGGTCTATCCTTGTAGAGTTTTGAAAATCTTCGAATATTCTCAGTATACACTGGATTTTGCAGAACTTCCAATACAGCAGCTCTTAACTCATCTGCTGTCATCGTCCTATAGTCGAGTGAGACTCCGAAACCTTTCCTCGTAACGTGGGCAGCATTTGCTGATTGATCGGCAAATATTGGTAGAGCTACCATAGGCACTCCATGGAACTGGGACTCGGAGACACTGCCCTTGCCAGCGTGAGTGATGAATAGCTTCAGATTTGGATGAGTCAGAAGATCATCCTGTGGCAGCCACTTTCGATAGTGGATATTAGGGGCGACTCCAGGTTTTACTACTCCGTCCCACTTCCAGATAATGGTCTGATTGAGGGCAGCAAGGGCTTTAAAAAGTGTTTCGAAAAGTGTAGGGTGTAAGTCGTTGCTTCCTAGAAATGAACCAAAGCTGAGGTAGATGACACCATGCTCTGAGGAGCTATTGAAGATTACTTCGAGGTCCTTGGGGACAGAGGAAAATAGTTATTTCAATTATACGGGTCGTATAAGTGATGTCTTACTTTTGGCAGTGGGCAGGGTTTGTCCTTGACCTGAATTCCACCGACTTCAATGACTGCCGGCACGTTTGGGCGGATTGTTCCCTCGGAGAAATGTGAATTGCAAAGGAGTAGGGACACTTTCTTAACCGCTTCCTCGAATGGCGGATACTGAGTTGCTGGGAATAGATCACTACAAGAATGGTTTTTATTCCGATTTCCATACACCGACACATACTCACTTGTAAAATCTAGTCATTCGCATGGAAACAACCGCATTAAATATCCGCATGATGATATTGGCGAAGAAGTAAGCCAGTCTTCCTTTGAATGTTAAGGGATCCTCATCCGCACCCATTGGAACAGCCGGTACATATGCGATTTCAGGCGGATTTCCCACGTACCTGCCGAGAAAGAGATTAGGCGGTCCCGACCAACTTATGATGACGGGACAATTAAAGTGCAGCCCCAAACCAAGCTGGTAATCGTTGATGAAGTATCCCATGATCATTACATCGAACTTATTGTCCGGGTTGTGCATGAAGTCTTGGAAGCTTTGATCCTTAATGGCGTCATATTGGATCGACCCGAAGGCCATTAGGCCCTTGAATCTACCTCTCACTTTCCCTATGATACTACTCGTCTTGGTTATTCCCGACTTTAGCTCATTGATTTCATTTACCCTAGCTTCCTTCGAGGGGATATAGATGTGGTGGTAGCGAGGGTTATTTTCCTTTAGGGGGAGGGTTGTCACGATTGTCACATTGTGTCCACGATCAACCAGAGCTCTGGCGTGTGACATGTGGATGATAATATGTGACGGGCTATTACTCGTGAATACACAAAGAATGTTGGCCGCCTCACGTCCACCGAGGCAGAGAGCAAGAGGGACTAATAATGCAATGAACTTTGTAGCCATATTCCGACAGACCTTCAGCAGAACCGGCGTAAATAATTGCCGAAGTAAACTAAAGTGACCACCCGAGTGAAAGTGCATATTTTCCAACATGTGAGCTTATCTTATCGAGGGCGATACCGCTTATCTGGCATTACGCGCGTCAGGCTAAATCAAAGACAAATTATCAGAGTTTTCTGTTTATATTTTCTTCTTCTCTAGATAAGACCTGCTCCTATGACACAGCAACTTTATAGCGTATCGAACGACGCGCTTTGTGATAACAAAAACAGTACATAGTACCGCGATTAGACAGCCGAAGACATCTAGGCAGTTATACTGCCAAAAGTTCAAATGCACCCTCGGACTCTGCATGTGTTTGGCCCCACGATGCCGGATCACATATTCAGACCAATATACGACGCTTTGTCGGTGGGTCATAGGACGGTCCCGGTACAGCTTTGAGTACTGTTTGACGGCGTCGTAGTAGGTGGAGTTGTAAAGAACCTCTTGGAGTTGCATCCTAAATTCGTCCTCTGTCATTGTATGGTGATCTAGGTATATACCATATCCTTGAGATTGCATTATTATCGAATTTGTAAATTGGTCTCCAAAGACTGGCAAGGATAACATTGGTACGCCGTGATATTGCGCCTCTGTAATGCTGCCCTTGCCACCGTGAGTAATAAAAAGTTTGACCTTGGGATGAGCTAGAATGTCATCTTGCGGCAACCATTGTTGGTACATAATGTTGTCAGCTCTTCCCGGGCCATCGGGAGTGTCCCACTTCCATAGGACTTTCTCTTTCCTTGCCGACAGCACTTTGAATATAACAGTAGGTATTGGGACGGTTGAGACTGAGAATTCTGTGCTAGAAAGAGACAGACTATGTGTGAGAGAGAGAGAGATGGGTTGTGCGATGGAAGATTAATTTTGTTGCTTTTTTTTCTTTTTGCTGTAAGTTGCGTTGGTGTTTTTTAGTTTTGGCTGTGAGTTGTGTTGGTTGTTTTTTTTTTTTTTGAGAAGGGTGGGTTGTACGATGGAAGATTGATTATGTTGGTTTTTGTTTTGTTTTTTTTTTTTAGTTTCGGCTGTGAGTTGTAAATTGTGTTGGTTGTTTTTTTTTTTTAGTTTTGGCTGTGAGTTGCAAATTGTGTTGGTTGTTTTTTTTTTAGTTTTGGCTGTGAGTTGTGAATTGTGTTGGTTGTTTTTTTTGGAACCATAGACGTATCGAAAGCAAAATTCTTATCTTTGCGAACACTTAATGCAGTCCATGGTTGGAACCACAGACGACGTAGGGATTTATCAAGGGCATATCCGAATGTAGAACAACACAAACATAAATGCGAAATTAATAATGTGCAGGCTGATGGGTGGATCTATATTTGTTTATTATTATTGCGAAATCAATATCTAATGCGCTGGCTGGTGGGATCGGTAGTTGGTGGATCTATTTTTAGATTCGCGGTAGTCGGCTCGCTTGGGAGATAAGGTAATTAATTTTGTCACATTTAGTTGTGCGGTTGGTTATTGTTTAAGTTTGATGGTTTGTTTACGGGACGCGGGCAAAGGGAGAGATGCGGTGAGGTTGAGATTTTGAGTGCTCTCGGTGGATAGGTTGAAGAATTGCGTGATTGGCAAGGAGGAATATGAGTATAGGTATATATGTATAAAAGAATACAATTTTACGAATGTTGGTTATATGTGTCGCAATGATTTATGAGAGCAGAACGAATGAAATTGATTTAACTGCAACAGAAATAAGAGGGAAATCCAAGATGCAATATAAGAGACATTTCAAAGATCGAGCGATAATGTTCAAGTTGACATTGAGACCGATAGGAAGATTTTTCCAGAGTGTGTTGACCTTCTGTAGGAGGAAAAATTGATGAAATAAAATACTTTTTTTTCTTTCTATATCAATTGTGTTTTATTTATCCAAGAATTATGGGTATTGGGAAAACCAAGCCACTTAACATAAACTTTTTCGCCTTTTGTTTGTAAGACTTTCTCCACAAGGAATGTAGTGGGAAATTTAGATTTTTGTAATTCTTCTTCGTAAAAGCTGCCGCTTACAGGTTGACCTTGATAGTCTTCTAATAAATACGTGATTGGTCTTGTTGGATTTACTTTTCGTACTTTGAATATTTCTGTTGTCCAATTTGGGGTGTAGCCTTTTTCAAAGACATGTTTAAACTTGCTGATGCGAACATTATTGCCAACTTTAAATTTTCCTTTCACAGCAACTTTTATATGGTTGAAAACGGTTGATAATAATTCTTTTTCATTTGTCTTATCCACATCAACAGGTCGTCTTTTTATTGTTCTATGCGTAGAGTGATTGTATGCCTTTACTATATCACTCAAAATAGGTATCCATTTGTAATTACCATTAAAGCTGAATTCTTTCCACATCTTCTCCTTGAGGGTGCGATTAAAACGTTCAACAATTGATGCTTTTAATATACTATAGGTTGAGTAGTGGTTAATTTTGTATTGTGCCATTAAATCCTTAAAGTTTCGATTGAAAAACTCTGTACCATCATCGGTTTGTAGATTTCTTGGTTTTCGATGCGAGCTGTCAAAAATTGATTTCATAGCTTGCATAATAGAAGACGAGGTCTTATTTTGTAGGGGAATTGCCCATGCGTATTTTGAAAATGTATCAATTACAGTCATGATATAGATATAACCGTTGTTCTGCTTACTATGAGGTAACATCTCAACGAGATCTGCTTGCCATAAATCATCAAATCCTTTAATGATAACCCGCCGACGATTGAAATTTCTCCGCGCAGGTTTGTGTAGTTCCTCAACAACATTTCTCTTACTCATATTGTAATGGAATGAATAAAAAACGAAAGAAAGTCACATTAAAATAGTATTTTATTTTTCTTACTTTTTATATAATGACATTAATTTCTTAATTCTAATCAATTTGCTTTCAACCATATAACATGCGCAAGTATCTGGTCCTTCTTGACATAGATTTGTAGACCAAGGACAATTGATAAAATGACATCCATGAACAGAAGTGGTGGAAGATACGTTGTCAAAGTTCCTTAGAAAAATAATACAATCTATCATTGCGCTGTAATGCTCATCCGGAAGAATGCGTTGATTTGTTTTTAGAAACTTTAAAATCTCATCGAAGATTGTAGAAGTATTTATTGCAGACATGATTTCAAGTCGAATTTCCAGTACGTACTAAACAGGCGGGTGCTTGACATTAGATACCGTGGTATATTTATACCTCTCAAGCATATCCGTCATATACGTTCCATTCTTATTGACCAGTTCAATAGTCTTCAAATTTTGTTCATCAGTGTATGATCGTAAAGTTTTATCCATTTTTTCCAGTTTGTCTTCGATGTTGCGCAGTTTTAAAAACTCATCATTTATGGTCGCCATGATAGCATTAAAACTGTTACCTACGTACTGGCGATGATTGTTTAAGACTTTATCTTGAACGGATACTTTGTTATCCACGTATTCCTTATTGGTAGCCTGATGAGGTAAAGTAGGAACACCTACATTGCTTAGACATTTTCCATCAATGTTAAAATTTCCATTTGGTAATAGTTTAAAACCTCCACCTGGAGGTCCTTGAGGACAAATTGTTGATCTTGGGAAACGACGGGAACTCCTTCCGAACTTGTCAACACTCATTTTGTTATTAATAGTATATTGTAGGGGAAGGGCATTAATAAATGATGTTTGATTCACGCAGCTCTTCCACTATAGAGTTTATTTCATTCTGAAGATTATTATTGCCAGCTTCTTGGGATGCAATTAAAAGTCTTAGTCTATCAACTAGTTCATTGGCATTATCCCAATAGACATAATCAACTGGATTATTAGAGTACACAGAGTATGATTTTCCAACTTTCTTTGTTAGACGCTTTAGTAGAGGTTGAATAACATGCTTGTACTTGTATCCTTTATTACCATTGACTTGTAGAGTACTATCATGGTTTCTTAAGTGGGCTTTTGTTTTTTGCAATATCCTAAGATATTCGCTCAAGTCTGAATCGGTATACCTATCTTTTTTAGGTTTCTGTCGAAAAATTAGTTCCTTAAGTCCATCCGTTCCAGAGAAAATTTCATCATCGATAACGAAATCCGCTTGTTCGTTTATTGAAAAGTTTGCAGTACCCAATTTCACAGAGTTTGACTGTATATCGAAATATGGGCCATAGATTTTGTCACGATTTGAATCCGAGTATGACGATTGGTTGAATGGAGTACTTTGGTTGGTTGGTGTGCTAAATGAAACATCTTCTTCTTCTGGTAGAGTTGATTCTGGAGATGAAAATTCCAAACTCTTCTTTACACTATGAAGTTTGCTAGAGGGACTTTGAAACTGTAATTGGCGTTTGACAGTCTCTTTTACATCTTCCACTGTATTATCATTTTTATTATTGACTGCCTCAGTCTTAATGTTTCCAGCAAATGATTTTAGTGGATCAATTAAGGGCTTAAAAGTATCTTCAAATTCGGTTTTTCTCATAATTTTCCCCGTCTTTATTAACATGTACTTTCTCTTTAAGGCCTTCTTTGTTTTTATAAGATTCTTCAATAATTTTTCATCTATATTCATATTTGAGCGTAGATTCTTTAACAGGTAAACAGAACTGGTATAATTCCAAACGGGGCTGTTTCACTTCCAAACGGGGCTGTTTCACTTCCAAACGGGGCTGTTGCACTTTCAAAAGGGGCTGTTTCACTTTCAAACGGGGCTGTTTCACTTTCAAACGGGGCTGTTGCAGTTTAGGTTCTATTCGCTTAGACGAATGCTTGACGACTGAGCAGTGCAATTGCTTCAAATGATTTCTTATACCTTCCTTTATCAATACTTGAATCCTTATCAATAACCAGGAATCCATATGTGTCTTTCCAGCATGTTGAGCACAAGTTTCGGAATTGATTAAATGTCATATCAGAATTTACATGGTCATTATATATATGTTTTAGATTAAGTTCGTCTTGCTTGAAAAGAATCAAATAATTCGCATTATCTCGAATCAGATGTTTCGGAATATGGGTATATGACTGACACAGGTAGAAGCTGTCCACCTCGTTATGGCGGCCCATACAAAAATAGTCCCGTATATTATTTTGCTTATCGCACGCTACATCATCAAATATAAATATGGAATTTGGCTTTGCTTCAGAGGGTGGTATAATTTCGCTATTATTTGAAAACTCCTTATATTCCATGCCATTGATGGACTTTATTAGTCTTCTCAAATATGAATATTTCGGTTGATGTAGAGACTTTGAATAAATATATACGTTTTCAAATTTTAATCCATTCGGGTCGAGGAGAATGCTTAACATGACATTTGTTTTTCCACAGTTTGATGGGCCTACAATTATTCCCCGAATGCTGTTGGGAAATAATGAGCCATGTTTCCTTTTCTCTTTGGTTTTACTATCGAAATTCTGTACCTTTATGGTGTCTGCTTGCTTTATAAACTTCATGTTACTAAGTGAAGAGATTTAGTATAAAACGGCTTGTTTTATAGCTAATCATTTCATAACCACTCAGCACGCGGTGATATAAAAATGATAGATTATCAAGTGCATCCTCTCAGTCGAAAACATACATTCCAAGGGTACGGACTAGTAAATTCCTTAATTAATAAACTACCTTTTGAACTGCATCTACCTTCATATAATTTTTGTGGTCCTGGAACTAAATTAAAAGAACGTCTTGCCAGAGGAGACCGTGGAATTAACCAATTGGATGAAGCTTGCCGTGAGCACGATATTGCATATTCAAATAATAAAAACTTGAGCGACCGGCATATTGCTGACAAAATTTTAGCTGAGAAAGCCTGGCAAAGAGTAAAGGCTAAAGATTCATCACTATCTGAAAGAGTAAATAGTCTATTGGTCACGAGTACGATGAAGGCTAAAACTAAGCTCGGTATGGGTGTACCTGTACGCACGAAAAAAGCAAAGCGGAATAAAAAAGTCGATTTATTCAAGAAGGCAGTTAAGGAAGCAAAAATTGCTATACGTAAGCCGAAAACCGGAAATCCAAATGAGATGGTACTAGTCGCTCTAAAAGCTGCGAAAAATGTCTTAAGAAATAAACAGAGGAAGAATAATCTACAACCTCGAGTAATACCATTACCAAAAATTGGGGGTTTCCTACCCCTGTTACCCATCTTTGCCGGATTGTCAGCGCTTGGATCTCTATCTGGAGGGGCTGCTGCTATAGCAAAATCAATAAGAGATACAAAAATTGCCAGGGAACAAATGGAAGAAAATAAGCGACACAATCAGTTCATGGAGGCTGTGAAAATTAATCATGGCAAGGGGCTTTACCTACAAACATATAAAAAAGGCTTTGGTCTTTTCCTTAAACCTCAAGATTCAAAAAACTATTAAAATCGCTACCTAATCATCCTCTCACCAATGTCGATATAGGAGCTTTCGGAAAAATTAATATACCCCATTTTCGCGGTGTTTATATGAGAGATGCATTACCAGTAAAACCTTTTAGCAAAGAATGTGGAATAATTAATTTGGATAATGAAAGCGGTCCAGGTACTCATTGGGTAGCATACTTCAAAAATAGAGAAAACATCAGTTATTTTGATAGCTTTGGTAATCTGAGGCCACCCTTAGAAGTTGTCAAATATTTAGGTGGAAACATGGTTTATAATTACAACAACTGTCAAAATTTTAATACGTATATATGTGGCCATTTATGTTTAAAATTTTTATTAGATCAAATAAATAACTGAACAAAATCAAATTGTGTTTCATTTCCTTTCAACAGTAATGTCGTTAACACTCACGCTAAGCGGTAACCAGTCAACTCTCACTGCAGAGTATTTCCCTCCCATCATCCTAAATTCTGATTACGTATGTGGGTTGGTTGACTTCCAGACCTACAATTCTATACCTAATGTAGATCAGTTTAATAATTTATTTCATTTTGGTACCGATGTAATAGCACTACCTACTGGTTCCTACGAGATTGAAGATATAAATAATTGGATACAGGAGAATGTTAAAATACATAATAAGGAGCACCCTGATAAAATATCAATTCAAGTTAAACCAAATAATAATACATTGAAATGTGAAATGTATAGCAACATAGAGCTGGATTTCTCTCAGCCACACTCTATTGGAGCGCTTTTGGGTTTCAGTAGGAAAAAACTAGAGGCAAATAAACTGCACGAATCGGATCTTTATGTTGACATCAATAGAGTGAACATTATCCGAATAGAATGTAATTTAATTGATGGAACATATATCAATAATCAATCAGCACATATACTACATGAGTTCTCGGTGAATGTTAGCCCAGGCTATAAAATAATTGAAGTTCCCCAAAACGTCATCTATTTGCCGGTGAACGCCAAGAGGATAAGTTCTATAACCTTGAATCTCTTTGATCAGGACGGTAACCTTATAAATTTTCGAGGTGAAACTATAACAGTTCGATTGCACCTCAAACCTGAATAATGATAATATACGACTCTTATAAAAGAATCGAAAGTACTATTAAACCAGTCAATATACCTTCGACACCTGGACGGAGAACATCGCAACATCTTACCATACAAAATCAACAATTTCTATTGTCACAGGGATACAGATTGAAGAAGTAAGGCATGCTGAATATTTTTGAAGAACCAAGACTTGAGGAGAGTATCTCCAGGTACGAATATCACACCTACTCACCATACTTGAACAATTTCGACAAAAATGACATTATTCAAATTTGCGTACAACATCAAAATCTTAATATACTACCTTCAGAAAGTTATATTTATATTGAAGGAATGCTATCAAAAAGTGATGGAAAATCGTTCAACAAAACAAAACTCGTAAATAATGCCGTTGCATTCTTATTTGATGAAATTCGCTATGAACTGAACGGAATAGAAGTCGACAGCAATAGAAATGTTGGCATCACATCCACAATTAAAAACTACATTTCTTTAAATAAAAACGAAAGTGAAATGCTGTATAACGGAGGCTGGTCTCCTAATTCCCACATAAATGTTAATGGGTTCCATTTTAATTTCTGTCTGCCGTTAAATAAACTATTAGGTTTTGCTGAGGATTTCAAGAAAATTATTCCTAACGCTCGACATGACTTAATTTTAACACGTTCTCGTACAGATGACAACTCTCTAATATCCGAAGAAGATGAGAAAGTAAAGATAAGCTTACTTAAAGTTCAATGGAAAATACCGCATGTCAATTTAGCGGATTCTGTTAAATTAAATCTATACAAATCTATAAAAGATGGTGAGTCGATGAAGATTGCATTCCGAAATTGGGATCTGTATGAGTATCCATCATTACCTGCACATACCACTCATCATGTTTGGAATGTTAAGACAACTTCACAAATGGAAAAACCTAGATACATCATTTTCGCATTACAAACCAACAAACGAAATACTCTTAAAGAAGATCCCACCTTTTTCGATCATTGTAATATTACAAATTTGAAGGCGTATTTGAACTCGGATGTTTATCCACATGAGGATTTAAATTTGGCATTTGATAAAAATAACATTGGCATACTATTCAGCATGTATGTAGAGTTTCAGAAAACCTACTATAATCGGATGGTTGCTGAACCCTTGTTAACACGAGATGAATTCAAGTCGAAAGCTACTATTTATGTAATAGACTGCAGACATCAGAATGAAATGATGAAAAATGGTCCAGTTGACATTCGTCTGGAAATTAAATCAACCAAACCAATACCAGAAAATACAACCGCATACTGCCTGATGCTGCATGACCGTATCATCAATTATAATCCTCTAAATCAAATGGTTTCTCGTGATGTATAATCAGTTGGATATAATCAGTCATCGAAGAAGCAACAACCGAAAAATGGCTTTCATTATTGATGTTCAGGGATTTCGAGGACCGAATAACGAATTTATCGTCAAGGAAGTAGCTGTACTCCATAATAATAGCCATCATCATCATTTCATTTTGAATCCGCCATTTAAATTTAACCAATTGTCATCATCACTAAGAAAGCAAGCAAACTGGCTCTATCTTAATCATCATGGCTTAACCTGGGATGGAGGATTTACGAAATTCAGCATAGTGAAGCAATATCTCCAAAGGGAAATCAAACATACATTCGTCTATACTAAAGGAAATGAGAAAGCACAATGGTTGAGAGGACTCTTTGACGAAAATGTTGAGATCATCAATGTGGAAGACATGGCCTGCCCCAATATGGATGAATTAAAACGGGCATATCCGAATGAAATTAAATGCATGTTACATAGTAAATGTTGCGCCCTGCAGAATGTCTTTTTGATAAACAGATTTTTATATGATGATAATAAAGAAAACAACATTTCCATCTTGTAATTTACATATTTTATTATAAAATAAAGATTTTTTAAAAAGAGTCTGGCTTATTATTATTTCTGCCTTTTATAGCCGTATGGTAGGGAGCTATGATCATCAAGAAATCTCCGCTTCTCCGCTCGGGGTTTGTATGTTTTTACTTCTGCAACAGTGATGATTTCATGTTCTCGTGTTCGGCGTATATTTTCAGATAAAATTTTTATATCCTCAGCATTTTCAGCATTAAGCACTGCTTCCTTAATGGACTCAAAATTTACCTTCTTTGTGGCTGAATAATTCAAATTGATCCCTTTGACTTTGCATACAATTTTTTCACTGCCGTCTTTTGGACTATAGACTTTGTAGGCGTAATTTTTTGGACCGCCGCTTACAAATTCAACAATATAACTTCCGTGACCATAACACTCTAATTCATCAGTCATATCACCTATGAAATCACCAGTCTGGGGTTCAACTTCTCCGTCGCGACTTTTGTAAATAACCGAATCGGTATCATAGTATAAAACTCTATCGCCCAGTGATTCTAGGTAGCTGTACAGTTTCAAACGAGCTAGAGTGGTTGTATAAGCTGCAATACATACGTTAACAGTTGACAGGGTCTCTGCTTCTTCTTCTTTATATGACCAGTTTACTACAAGAGTGTCCTCATTAATAGGTAGTATATGACATATTTCAACAGTCGGATCTAATAGCATTTGGTATAGTTCATCCGGTGTATTAACTATGCATGTTTTTTGTTGGTTTTCTCTTTGACCGAATTTACCCCAGAACGAATTCAATATGAGCTTTGCAAAAGATCTCCTCCCCGGGTTGTTGGAAATTTCAGCAATATCTAATTTCACATCTTCATTATTTAGAAAATCATCTATATACTTGTTTCTTTCTTCCTCAGTAGCACATTTGCTAGGCCACCCCGATGCCTCCTGTTTTATTTTAATAAATTTATTCATCATCTGTGTGAAAAGGCCATCTGATTTTCCAGTTTTATCATATTGTACCATTGAATATTCCCATATTTCGAAAATATCTACTATCTTATATCCTTTCTCTACAGCTTTCAAGATCTCATCTATAATCCAGGTTCCTTGTAAGGCTCTAGCATCATCATTATGATTGCAACATTCTTCTTGAGATAATTGATCGCTGCATGTTCTGCATAGGGTAAACATGAGTTTATTATTTTGCTTTACAGGTAATACAGGGTGTAGTAACTGCTCTGGTGGTAGTATTCTGCATTTAATAATTCCGTTGGTGCTTTGCAAATCTATTTGAGAACAATCAGTAGTGTGAACCTTAGGATGACCCACTGGAAATTTACCATATTTGCAGACCCATGGATATAGGGAGCATACATCTATATATTTAATTTTTTCACCTTCCTTACATTTGTAATAGTTGTATGTATTGCCAGTTCGACCACCATAGAACGCATCACGTGGATTTATCGGGATACCATAGATTAGAGGATGTGTTTCTAAATATTTGATATCATCTACACTCTTTTGCTTTTCAAAATCACAAGCCCACATTTCTATCACTTCATAGCCTAATTGCCTTAGTCGTGACGATTTAGAAATGGTGTTTTCATATCGACAATTTAGGGTATCATATGGATTATCGGTCAAGGCTAAATTGCGATCTTTTTTCATCAAACATGAATGTCCATGATAAAAACAGCCATGAAACTCGAAAATCTGTTTAGTTTCCTTACAAAATCCATCAACTTTCACACCAGCCACTATCGCCTCTCTCTCTTTAGCTGCATGTTGAATGTCACAACAACGTTTCCTTTCCTCCAAAATAAGCCATTCGATTGCCTGGCGTGACTGATTATCAGCATATCTGTACCCGTTTCTAGGAATTAATCCTATTGTATCAGCCTTAAGGAAATTACGTCTATACACTAGATTACATGCCGATGCTATAGTCACAGATTCCAAAAATGGCTCCACATTGCATTGATCAAGAAAGATATTTCTGAATTTTATACATGCTTCTGTTAGAATTTGTACATCGTTAACACAGTACTCAACAAGATCGATCTGCATATTAAATTCACTGTGTTTATTTTCTTCGTACCATTGAAAGAATACATTCCGATCATTTATCTTCATGGCGTCTGGATTGTAATATTCTACGGGTGGTAAAGGACCAACATAATTTTCATTTTCTATTGTATTGAAGAAATGTGGAAAATAACCCTTTTTTAACGTCTGTGTTAAATCAAATGCTTTTGGAAGAGCTGATAAAGCCATAGGGAAATAGTTTAACGAATCTATAAATTTCACATTACCAAGCATCATGAGTATTATCTTAGTTCCTCTCATAATCAATTCTGGTGTAAATTTAGTTTTTTGCAGTATATAATGTAGAATGAACTGATGATCATACGCCTGTCCATTATGAGCCAGTACAATAATTTTTTTAAAAATTGCTCGAACACTAAGAACGTATTCTAAGAAATCTGATATGACGTTTTGGCCTTTCTTTATATTCATTCTGAATTTACATTGTTGGCAAAAGTATAGATTGTTTTCATTTAAACACTGGTCACATCTTTGTTGGAAAACACACAAATTCGGTTCATGAAGTTTAATGGGTCCAGTAAAATCCCTAATTACCTTTTCACCAATAACTTTTTCTTGACGACTCTCCAAATCGTAAAACACATACAGAACACTTTCTAGTCTTGGCCTTCTTGTATCGGGTTGAATATAGCATAAATGCTCTTGAGGAACATGTTTATCGCAAACTTTACAAAAGTATTCGCCGCAGATATGTTCTCTGTTTGCTTTATATGTTTTTAGACACATGGTACATATTTTAACTGTTTCACAAATCGACCGATTTTTTGTTGATCCAGATGCTTTATGTTTATCAAAACATTCCTGTCCTCTAAAACTTCTGTTACAATCTGTACAATTAATTTCGCCTAAGTTCGTTGGGCAACTAGGTGTTTGCTGACATTGGGGACATGATTTTTGACATCTATGCGAGGTTTTACTGTTGAATGGTATATTACAGTCTTCGCAAAAATACCCACAACTAAATGTTGCAGTCAAGGAAATTATAACATTGAAGTGACCTTTGAAGTATAGTAAATTTAGTCTCTTGTTACTGTTATTGTTAGGGTCTTCAAATATAATATTTCGCCCTTTCTGTCCATATTCATAGACTTTTATCTTATATTCCTTTAAGTGGTTCTGAAAGATATGAAGCTCTGGAATACCGCAGCCTTCAGAGGGTATAGTAATACCAATAATATTTATGAGGTTTGATGCTCTTAGATCTTGAAGTTTGTTATTGTTTCGTAGGATTTTTCTATATTCAGGGTCTCCATCTACTTTAGCAATTGCCACGATTAATGCTCGGGGTAAACATAAGTTATCTTTGTTATTTATTACCACTATTGCTTTCCTTTTTGTACACTCTTCATCGAAGGAATTATATTTTGTTGCTCGGTTGTTTCCGCGTCCTTTAGGAAGTCTTACAGATGTCACATTTATGCGAAAAGTATCCGTACTTAAACCTGTAGAATTACTTTGGAAAATTTTGGAAATCATTTCCCATACCTCTTTCCAATTCAAATCACCAGCCTTTTTGTAGTTCATCCAACCAGGACCGTGATGCTCGAAATTCTTACCCGTAAATGTTATGCCAACCATATCGGAAGAATCAAGTTCAGCTGTAACACGTTTGAACATACCCTCAACAGCATTCTGAATCCATGTTGTTGGTTCAGCATTATCAGCTACATCCTTTATGCGAAACTCAATTTTGCGACCTTTCAAATTAAAACGTCGGACCAACGTAGAGGTATCATTGACGAGCTCGAAGCACTTTAGAAGAAAAGAAAACACAGTAAATCAGTTTCACATTTTTATTTATTTTTTAATAAAATTTAAAAAAAGGTTGCGAATAAGGGAAGCTAACCTCTGCTTCCTCCTCTGCTATTGGATGGAACTCGAGCTCGAAGGAATTTCCAACAGGCCGCACTACCTCCATCTCGCTTCTGGTAAGGACCTTCAAAGTTTCATCATCTGCTTCATTGAAGCGTATGGGCAAAAACACCTTGTTTGCCTCCAGCTCCACCAGTACCCTTGGTCCGTACTTGGTTTCACACCTCATAGTGTGAAGAATGCGGTACTTCTTCTTCAGAGCCAACACTTTCATGCTCTCTAGGGGCTTAGCTTTGCCAAATTTGTTGAGTACTTCCATTTTGCTGGTAGGATTTAATAAAACTGATGGTTTCTTGCTGCAATACTGGGGTTTTTATACCCAAATCTTAAGGCTTCGCTAGCATTGAACATCTCTGGTTTCATGGATCCAAAATCAATAAACATTATTCCAAACAAAGAATATTGCTATCGTCAGCATTGAACATCTGTGGTCCTACAGACTCCAAAATCAACAAACGTTATTCCAAACAAAGAATATTACTGGTGCTGTTGGATGGTCGCTTGGATGCGTTATTGTCATCAATCCTACTGTTGATTGTTATGACGACTTCATCTTGTGAGGAATGCTGATTTAACATAACTCGGTAGTCCGTGTTCATCAGCATTGAGCATCTTTGGTTACACGAATCCAAAATCAATAATCGTTATTGCAAACAATTTCGCTAGTCCGCGGTTCCCTACTATAATTTTTCATATATGTAAATATAGAACGTTCTGAAATAAAAGCGGAAGGTTGTTTTTCAAACGAACATTGGTGCTGTTAGTTGGTCGCTTGAATGCATTATTGACATCAATCCTACTGTTGATTGTTATGACGACTTCATCTTGTGAGGAATGCTGATTTAACATAACTCGGTAGTCCGTGTTCATCAGCATTGAGCATCTTTGGTTACACGAATCCAAAATCAATAATCGTTATTGCAAACAATTTCGCTAGTCAGCGGTTCCCTATTGCTTTCGTAGAATAATTTTTCATATAAATATAGAAGGTTCTGATTAAATGAATTCAGTTGAAGACTTACAAATAACCATCACCCATATAATCAAGAATACAATGCTGGCTGCGAAAGTTATAGGATACCTCGAAAGTTTCGAGATTGCTTGCTGGGAGTACCCAGAAGTAGTAGAGTTTCTGAAAAAACAAGCCATGGAATATAGAAGGACGCGGTCGATTCCCGTAATGAGGGGCATAGCTCATATGCTCCTCGGATTGGATTTAATCGCTAGAGCCGAACATTTTGATGACATACCGGTTGTACCGGAAATATTTATAATGCTTTTATAAATAAATAAAGTTTTAAATTACCCATCAACATCAATTTTTGTGTTCTTATTTTCAATCAATGATTTATTTTTCAGGTTTCACTAATGGATTTCCCTCTTATTTCTGTTGCAGTTAATTCAATTTCATAAATCATTGCGACACATATAACCTACATTCGTAAAATTGTATTCTTTTATACATATATACCTATACTCATATTCCTCCTTGCCAATCACGCAATTCTTCAACCTATCCACCGAGAGCACTCAAAATCTCAACCTCACCTCTCTCCCCCCCCCCCCTTGCCCGCGTCCCGTAAAAAAACCATCAAACTTAAACAATAACCAACCGCACAACTAAATGTGACAAAATTAATTACCTTATCTCCCAAGCGAGCCGACTACCGCGAATCTAAAAATAGATCCACCAACTACCGATCCCACCAGCCAGTGCATTAGATATTGATTTCGCAATAATAATAAACAAATATAGATCCACCCATCAGCCTGCACATTATTAATTTCGCATTTATGTTTGTGTTGTTCTACATTCGGATATGCCCTTGATAAATCCCTACGTCGTCTGTGGTTCCAACCATGGACTGCATTAAGTGTTCGCAAAGATAAGAATTTTGCTTTCGATACGTCTATGGTTCCAAAAAAAACAACCAACACAATTCACAACTCACAGCCAAAACTAAAAAAAACAACCAACACAATTTGCAACTCACAGCCAAAACTAAAAAAAAAAAACAACCAACACAATTTACAACTCACAGCCGAAACTAAAAAAAAAAACAAAACAAAAACCAACATAATCAATCTTCCATCGTACAACCCACCCTTCTCAAAAAAAAAAAACAACCAACACAACTCACAGCCAAAACTAAAAAACACCAACGCAACTTACAGCAAAAAGAAAAAAAAGCAACAAAATTAATCTTCCATCGCACAACCCATCTCTCTCTCTCTCACACATAGTCTGTCTCTTTCTAGCACAGAATTCTCAGTCTCAACCGTCCCAATACCTACTTATAACCTCAGTGGCATTTGCATCAAAGTCGGCACTCTTGAAGTTTGAACCCAAACTAAAATAGATCACCCCATCTTTGGCTGTATCGAGAAACTCTGCAATGTCCTTGAATGATAGAGATGGTGTTGATTTGATTTGATGTTGGCATCAAATGTACCACAAGTTTAAAAGTACATACCTTTGGAAGTGAACCAGGTTTGTCCTTGCTTTGAATGCCGCCGATTTCAATAAAATTTGGCACATAAGGTCGAACTATCCCTTCGCTAAAGAATGTGCTGCAGAACACCAGCGAAACGTTCTTCCTCATCTCCCCCACGGATCGGTATCCACGTTCCACTGGAAAATGCGTCCTGAGAGCGTATTTTAGTCATAAATAGCTTTGTACCATCAAACATCGCCTAACTTACTCGTAATATTTTACCACTTGATGCTCCCCAATTTTCATCACTACCGTGGAAATTTCAGATATGAGCAAGTTCGCGACTCTTTTGAAGAACCCCATTCGCTGATTACCAAATACGATGGATGGAATATATGAGGGTCCCTCTGGATTCCCCACCAATTCATTGATACTGCCCATTGGAGTATTTACCCAACTTACTATGAGGGGACACTTGAAATGATCGGCGATACCGTAAAGATAGTCATTGAACCCAAATCCCATAATCATCAGGTCAAAGTGGTTAGCCTTGTTGTGGAGTAGCTCCTGAAATGCCGGCTCTAGCAGAGACTTTTGTTCAATTTCATTCATCAGTTTCAAAACACCAAAGCCATCACGATAGGCTTTTAGACGACTTTTAGTTGTGGCTACGGATTTGTACAAGTCGTCAAGCCTCTGCTTGTCCTCCGGTGTAAAGGGTATATGGATGAGGTGGTAGTTAAAATTTGTATCCGAAAGTGGTATTCTTGTCACGACAGTTATATTGTGTCCTGCATCGACAAGAGCTTCTATAATCGACATATGTATAATATTGTGCGACGGACTGTGCATGGTGAAGACACCAAGAATGTTTGACGCCTCAACATGGCCGACTAGGTATAGACAAAACAAAAACGCTCGCGACAACATTGCAAGTAATACTGAACGTGGTTTACTGAACTCAGTTGGCTTGTGTACTTATATATAGTTAAACGTTATCTTCGACGGTACTGATTAGAAGATGAAATCTAGAATCTTATCGATTTAGACAAAAGGCCTTAAGTGGCCCATAGACACTACACTTGTGTCTGCACCGGTGTACTGACACCGGTGTGGCATTCCGCCATACACATCACACCGATCGAGACACCTACACCAAAAATCAAAAACTTTTGATTTTACTCGCTCCGTGTCTGACACCAAAATGGGTGTGCGCACCAGCCCACACACAGCACACATTTCCGTACACAGACACCGGTGCAGACACAAGTGTGGTGTCTATGGGCCGCTTTAGGCCAGCCGTGCTGTTATTTCACCACATAGAAGATATTTGTATAAATTTGGCATACTTGGTTTTGCCCTCGTTCGTGACTAAGCCCATTTTGCCCCCCCTGTCCGAATATTTACAAACGCGCCAGTGACCCGCTGAGTTCTGCCAATGATGTCGATGTCATCAGCGGGTGGACGGAATTCTACAGACTTCTGAAAAGTGTAGCCTCTTGCGTTGGCTTCTGAGCTTCGCACAATTTTCTCAAGTATACCTATATGACATTGAAGAACTGCGCATTATATTGCCTATAATCAATCTGCAAAAACTGACGATTTTGCCATAATATAAGCGGCCTTAAAATCGATATACAAATACTGGGCTTTTTAGGGACTTCTTGGGGTTTCCCCAGGATCTGAATTTTATTTCTTCCGACTGATCGAACTACTCAAGATCAAGTCAATGGTGAAAGTTTAAAGGCATCACATCCGGCAACATTCTGACACATCTTTTCTAGAAAGTATGCTTTTTACATCTCGTTCTCGGCCTTCGGAAGGCATAGTAGATCAATGATCACCCACATTGTGATCGGCGAAGTATAGGCATGCAGTTCTTATTTCTACCTCATATTATATTGCGCTTACAGTCCGCATGTATCACGGCCTCAACCAACAAGCCCCTCCATCTAGCTCAGTCTGAAGATCTGAGGTGGGATCTTCCTCTGCTTCGATGGCCCTCAGGGGTGGACTCAAAGACTCAGGCTGCTGCGTTGTCTATACGCTCCACGTGAGCTAGCAACCTCAGTCGTTGTATTTTAAACTTTCTGACCAGGTCAACGTCCCTATACAGCTCGTAAAGTTCGTCGTTGGATTTCCTCCTCCACACTCCCTCGATACAAATTGAACCGAAAATCACTGTAAAATCTTTCTCTCAAAGCGTGCCAAGAGGGTAAGTGTGATTCGTCACTTGATTTGTGAGCTTAGGTATATCCCCTTTACCCTTGTGGTTATTCCAGAAGCTTTACCTCGCATAGGATCCACCATATTTCTGAAAATATGCCTCAGCTTTCGAAGAAGAATCTTCTCCAATTATAATGGATCATCATCGACTGTACTGCTTAATGTTTTGGACACGCTCTTTTTTAATTCTAAGGCTTTCATTGAGTGACGTTGTTAGCTATAGGAGGGACACTTTAGATAAGGCTACTAAATGTGGTAATAAATTCACTTATGTTATGCACATGATTCCCTGCTCTTCTTATAAAATTTAATAGCTTGACACAGAAATGCATACGAACTTTAACTATGACGCAGTTATTTCTTATATTGCGACGTATTTGCGAAGAGTTTGAGAAAATACAAAGCGGTTGTGGCGGAATGCGCCACACGAGGCAACGTCATGCCTCTTATGTCACGTACATGCAAAGAGAACGCGAAAAAAAGCTAAACCGACAGTTCGTAATTTTATTTTTCCTTCATTCATGAGTCCAGCCACTGTACCTATCATCACCGCATAAAGCTGAAGTTCAAAGTCTGTTCTGTTTATCAATTTGTGATTGTGATTCATTGCAGAATTCAAATAGTACCCCCACATCTTCTTTAATTTATAGAAGCACTATCCGATCTCCTATACCTATATACAAACGGGCGAAGGACCCCCTGCTAAGGTGTTCCTATTTCTCGAACGCAATCATACTTACTTGCCATGGAAAACGATTAAGACTGTGAATATGATTTTTTTGTTAGAATATAAGTTATTTTTCCGTTTTGCAGGTCATTCATTCATAAAATTGTGTTCCCCCGTCCCACCATTAGCATAAAACTAAAACAACAAAAATGACCCAACTGACAGGTGTCCTTGTCATGATGGAAAATAAATGTGACACCGGTTGATGAGACGATAAGGTGTGTAACGAGTATAAAATGAAAACACGAAGAACAATGGCAAGAACGTCCCCCAGGAGAACGACTTCTTGCTAAGGAGTGAAAACGAGAACGACTAACACCACCAAGTGGATCAAAATATTCGAAATGCAATATGACTCAGCGCAAGGACTTGAAGAGGCTGCTAAGGAACAAACGACGAAGAAACGGAAATTTGATTCCAAAGATGTTAATATTTTTTTGCCTTTCCAGCTAAGGGTGGCTGAACTAGACACGTGCGGCCGGGGCTGACGGTAATCATCAAAAGATAAACACCGACAAGGGATCGATTATAGTAATACACATTAATACCCTAGGGGGTTAAACTCAAATTGCTACCCACAGACAACCTATAAATGAATCTCTGATGTTTGTATGCAGTAGTTCTTAGACTCTTAGTTCGTCCTTTTCACTTGTTCCTATACTGAACTGCGCACGGCAGCAAATTGTATCTCTTAATACCTAACGACACTCGATTATGCATGGAATAAATAATAAGAAGTATCCTGTCGTGAAGGATATACTTCCGCTGCGGCAGCCCACTTCACTTATGCGTTGCACCTGCATTTTTAAAAAGTCTCGAATCGAATCGACCTTCTCTTCTCAATTTTAAGCAAGACTTGCTGAATATGCTTATGTGAAGGGGGGGCTATGTTTTCAAGCTCGTTCCTCTAAAACTGGAAACAAATTGCAATTGTGCGATTTTTTATTAAACTTCCGCCATTCAAGTCCCAAGGCCTTGCGCTGATTTCATCCTGTTTTCATTCAGTTTTCATTCACCCACTTCTACTCGTATCCATTTTGAGAAAAAAAATAATAAAACCTTCTTATCGCGTGTCTGACTTGCAAATTTATTCGAATGCAGTGAGTGCTTTTGGATAGGATTGACACACAAGGGAGACATCTTCGTTTCATGCAAATATTGGGCGCAATGCGATGATGGAAGAAGGAAATTCATAAAGCAGAAGGTTTTCGGATGAGTCCTGCACTTGCTTCGCCGAATGTTCTTTTAGGCAAACGTATCGAGGAAAGATGCGACACCCTGTGGGTGGTTTCTTGTTTTTGAAATGGTAATTTGGGCCTGAGGTATGGGGGGCAAAAGTTGGTCTTTTGTCAGAACGGTGTATTTTGAGAAGTGTAAGGAGCTATTCCTCCTTGTGGTTGGAGGTTTATTAAGTGAACGGTGTGTTACATTATCGTTGCGGTTCGGTGACTTGCTTTCATGTGGACAATTGTAAAGGCGGATAGCAATCAGCATAATGAAAGGATACGAGCAGTTGTGTAGGAGATAATTATTCAAGGATAGTAGTTGGAATGCAAATGGGGTCAATAAATTATAAGGATTTGAAGATGGTTTGTGGGGTTGAATGTTGATAGAAGTAGATAGAAGAAAGAGTATAGAATAATATACCTACATACGTAGATTACGATCTAAAACGTCCTATGTGCTGAATGTGGTGCTTCAAAGAGAGATGAAATTTCACACTTTATTTATATGAAACCATCAACCTAAGCTGTGGTTTCTTAATTTAGTTTTTGAGAAGAACACACCTTTCAAAATTATCGGCATATTAACACTGTGGTTGGGTGTGTATGAATCGGGTAGGCGCTGACTGGCATCAACTTGGCGGTGCCCAGCTGTTGTAACTTTTTCATACACATCAATTGTGCTTATTTTACCTCCGCGTGGTAACCACCGGGTACTTGGCCTCGCCCTTCCGGGCTTGGCTTGCTAAACTTATAAGCGCGAGTGTTGAACACGAAGAAAATAGCAACACTATAATGCTCTGTCGGAAAGACTGACTGAACGAGTCTCAGAAGTCTTACATGAGCTCCTCAGAAAGAGGACGTACGGCGGATGAATTCACTAGACTGAATCAACGGTGTCGTCAACAGTCAAGATGACAGTTACCTTACTTGAGCTACTTTGACGTATTTGGAGCTGAGGTCAGTGAGGATTTTTCATGACTAGTCAGGGTCCTGAAATAGAGATGGTGGCGGATGAACCCTTTATGGGCCAACGGCAGCTCTCACATCCCCGAAGTGGGTTACTGACACCGGATAAATCCGGCCCCTTTCGTCCAAGGGGTCCAACAAAGGGCCTGGCCCTCCAGGTTGGAGGTTGTACGCCGGGGTAACTGCCCGACTACGGAAAACCCACCTAGTTACGAAGCAACAACAAGCCTCGGATACGGATGATTTTACTGTTGACGAACCTGGCAAACGAATAAAGGACAACGAATTTCGGATCTGCACGTGGAATGTTAGGTCCCTTAACAGACCGCGTGCAGCCGAACAGCTAGCGGAGGCCCTGACCTGCTATAAAGCAGACTTAACCGCCATTCAAGAAGTGCGATGGGATGGACCGGGCAAGAAGAAAATGAAAAACTGCGACATTTACTATGGCGACTGCTATCGGCAACAAAAGCAGCGCTTATTTGGATGTGGATTCGTCGTTCGAGGCAGACTTAGGCAAGAAGTCTTAAGTTTCAGCTGCGTGAACGAGCGCCTCACGACAATTCGCATCAAGGCTAAATTCGCCAACATTAGCCTAATATGCGCCCATGCCCTCACGGAGGAGAAAGACGACGACACCAAAGAGAGGTTCTACGAGCTCTTGGACAAGACATACGAGCAGTGCCCTAACTATGACATTAAAATTGTCCTAGGTGATTTTAATGCAAAGATAGGAAGAGAGAGCATCTTTGGTAGTACTGTCGGAAGGTACAGCCTACACGACACCACCTCCGATAACGGATTTAGGCTGATCGACTTCGCGGCGGGGCGAAATGGTGTCATAGCAAGTACGCGGTTCCCGCATCTCGATATTCATAAAGGCACATGGAGATCTCCCGATCAATCAACCGTCAACCAGATTGACCACATTGCGATCGATGCAAGGCACTCCTCCAGTATTATGGATGTCCGAACGTTCCGAGGGGCCAACATTGACTCGGACCACTACCTTGTTGTAGCCAAGGTACGCCTTCGGATATCCCGAACACCGCCAAGACAAGTAAATACTGTGAGGAAGTTTGACGTCGGACGGCTAAAATCGCAAGAGATCACCAGATCCTTCTCCGATCGAGTCTCTCTCAATCTCTCAAGAGGTTCTATGCAGCCAGCATCAAGTATTGAAGACCAGTGGCAACATTGCCAAAAAGCCATCAGAGACGCCGCCTCTGATGTGCTTGGTTTCACTCGACCACCACAACGAAACCCCTGGTTCGACGACGAATGTCGGCAAGCACATGCAGCGAAACAAGAGGCATACAAAGCGGCGCTGCAAAGAAGGACCCGAGCTGCCCGTGAGCTCTACGCGCAGAAAAGAAGAGACGAACACCGGCTTCTCAGGAGGAAAAAGAAAGAGCACGAGAAGCGCGCGATCGAGGAAATAGAGAGATGTTGCAGCAGGAATGAGGTTCGGAAGTTTTACCAAAGGGTAAAAAGAAGCTGCCAAGGCTACAGAGCCCGAACCGAAGCCTGCAAGGACGAACAAGGGAACATCATAGTAGAATCGCAGTCGATGCTGAGGATATGGAAGAACTACTTCTGCAGACTGTTTAACGGCGATGACGAAGTAAATACCGCTGTCAGGCAGAATGAACCATTCAACCTGGACGATGAAGACCAACAATTCCGTCCACCCGACCTGGACGAAGTGAAGATAGCCATATCTAAGCTTAAGTCCAACAAAGCCGCTGGAGCAGATGGCCTAACCGCCGAGCTATTTAAAGCGGCAGGCGACGACTTGGTTAGGAGTATGCACCAACTCATCTGTAAAATATGGTCGGAGGAAAGTATGCCCGATGAATGGAACCTCAGCATTGTTTGCCCGATCCTCAAGAAAGGAGACCCTCTGAACTGCGCCAACTACAGAGGGATTAGTCTTCTTAACATCGCCTACAAGATCCTATCTGCCGTGTTGTGTGAACGCCTGAAGCCTTTCGTCAACAACCTGATTGGTCCCTATCAGTGTGGCTTCAGGCCAGGAAAGTCTACCATCGACCAAATATTCACACTGCGGCAGATCTTGGAAAAAACCCAGGAAGTCCAAATCGATACCCACCATCTTTTCATCGATTTTAAAGCCGCCTATGACAGCATTTATAGAGACGAGCTATACAGAGCAATGTCTAGTTTTGGCATCCCTGCCAAACTCGTCCGTTTGTGCAGGATGACAATGGAGAATGCACGCTGCTCCATCAAGGTCGGTAAAGAACTCACCGAGACCTTCGATGTCAAAAAAGGATTTAGACAAGGCGATGCGCTGTCATGTGACTTCTTCAACATCGTTCTTGAAAGAATAGTGCAAAACTCAAACGCTAACACCAGAGGCACTATCTTTCAAAAGTCCGTCCACCTACTCGCCTACGCCGACGACATCGACATAATCGGCAGAACGCAGCGTGATGTCACTGGCGCGTTCGTGGGCATTGAGACGGAAGCGGCGAAAATGGGTTTGGCGGTCAATGAGGGCAAGACAAAGTATATGCTGTCATCAAGAAAGGACACCCAACACCGACGTCTTGGACAGAACGTCTCTATAGACAGATATAACTTTGAAGTGGTAAAGGACTTTGTCTACCTAGGCTCCGCTATGAACTCAGACAATGACACCAGCGCTGAGATTAAACGAAGAATAACTCTTGCCAATCGCTGTTTCTTTGGGCTAAGAAAGCAATTGAGTAGCAAAGCCCTCTCTCGAACAACTAAAGTGACCCTTTATAAGACCCTAATCATCCCTGTCCTACTTTATGGTGCAGAGGCATGGACTCTATCAAAAGTGGATGAGGCTACTCTTGGTTGCTTCGAGAGGAAAATTCTTCGAGTAATTTTCGGTCCCGTCTGCATAGACGGTGAATGGAGGAGGAGATACAACGACGAACTGTACGGGCTGTACAGCGACATCGACCTAGCCAGAAGAGTGAAGGTCCAACGACTGCGGTGGCTGGGTCATGTAGAGCGAATGGACGTGAATGCTCCGGCCCGGAAGATCTTCGAATCCACACCCGAGGGACGGCGCAGTAGAGGAAGACCGCGACTCAGGTGGCGCACGCAAGTGGAAGGGGACCTCAACCAACTTAGCGTGCGAAACTGGAGGCAGCTGGCCAAAGATCGTGCTGGCTGGAGACGCTTGTTGGTTGAGGCCCAGGTCCACCCCGGACTGTAGCGCCACCTTAAGTAAGTAAGTAACACTGTGCTGGGTTCATGGCCATAGAAACGTACCAGTCAACTATGGAGCAGACGAATTAGCCAGAGACGAGAGTAAAGTGGGCCTGAAGTTGAGCCCATATATCAATAGAAATATGGTTAGATAAAAATTCTCCTTATTAAAGCTGCGAGAGTCTAACGAAAGATGGGGCTTCAATTCAATTGCGTCGTTCAAAACTCACCCACGGTTATAATGTTCGCAAACATTTTTGATGATTATGGTCATTCTCTAATTCAACACGAATCTTTGTATGGACCACCGATTCTAGTGCTGATGAAAAAGAGGGCGGTAACCACTCATGATTGTAGGATTTGACCATATCCTCGGTATTGCCGATCATTTCCAAAGTTTTCCTTCATTGTTATAGTATAGGGTGAATGTTCCGTTGGTATCTAATATTAACGTCTTAGTAAGGAAATCCAAATGGAGCAACTCATCCCTATAGGAACCATTCAAGCCGTCTTGACCCACTTCCAAAGTATACGTGCGACTTGTAAAATAGTAACATATTTGAGTACCCGCTTCTTTTCAGGACATTGGCGACTTCATCGATTCAGCTCAGTTTGTCTGATGAAGCTCAAACCTTAAATTTACCGCCTTTGTTAAGTTAAACTCAAGTTTATTCATATTTACAAAAATATTCCCAAAACTCTATTTTAGTCTCCCTTAAACGCTTCGCTGTCATTGTTCAAGGCAACGTCACTACTCACTAGTTCAAAGTCTATAAATCCTTTACCAAATGAAAGTGGCTTACGAAAAACCCGCTTAAAATATAAAACAGCTTTACCTGCAGTAAAATATATCATCTTATACAAAGTACACAATTCTCACCACATATCCAAGGCCTAACAGCTTCATAAACGGAGCATAATTTCCCTCACGAGGAAAAAAAGCGAAACACGGACCTCTCTACTCGCAGATTTACAACTCGCATCGCTCAAGTAAGCGTTAAATTAAATAACAGGGGCTGTTAGAAAAAAACATTCGTTTATACCCATTTTTATATCCTTTCACCAGAGAGTGTTGTACTAAACACATCACCAAGTTCACTCGTCCCACCAAGTGTCGACGTACTCCCAGCGCCTAAGTACTTTAGGGTACACGCTGTTCAAGCAGTAAACTCAACTTGGGTGCGCAAAGTGTACATAATAAAGGAAGCTCCGCGGAGGAGAGCACAGCAAAAAAATGGCCTCCCATCGCCGCTCCTCTTGCTCACATGGCAACTGACATATACAGATACAATAAAACCTCTGTGATACCCAAGTAGGCGCCTGCAAACCAGCATCTATGCCGCTGCCGCCCTTTTATCCATACTAACAATATACAAATAGAAAAGGAACTTCCTGGAATGCAATTACATTTTCATGGAGGAATTGTTGCGGAAAGCACTTGAAAAGTTGATTATTATTAACGTTGTCGAAGGGATTGAGAGGCATGGTCGGCGGGTTGGTTATTTATTGAAATGCTACTCAGCTATGACCGGGTTTATTAAAATTCTACAAAACTTTCATAACAAGTCACGATTTGGTTCCCCGAAAAGAAAACAAACCTCCACTGACCTGTTTTGCATAATATAGATAAATGTAAAGTCGCGTGGCCTGTGAGCTTGTAACTGCTTAACCCACATAAAACAGAAGGAAATCCCTTTCTGGGAAGAGAGTTTAACTCAGCGGTTGTGCTAGAATTTCGCGAGATTATCAAACTTGCAGGCCAATTAAAAGCGATGTTGGAGGACCACCGCAAATTGAATGAAGGGTCATGACATGAAATATTCGACAGATTCTCCAGCCGGAATTTTATAATATAAATGATTACCCATTGTTCTTTGACGGAAAGAAGAAGTTTTACGTTGCAGCAAATTACCCATGGAAAAGGACAATATTCAAGACGCATACTCCTACACTCTAAAATCAATGCCAAAGGACTGAAGATGCACAAGTTTTATATCAATTTCCTCTTTAATATTGGAAGGGATCTTTGTATATATACGAGTGACAGTTTTATTGTCCTTTTATCCGCTAAAGATGAGGATGTCGATGGAGACAAGGATAAATATGTTGTTGGTTTACGACTCACTATAGCAATATTGCGGACGATTAAAACTTTTATGGACTTCTACGTTCTACGCCATGAGTGTAATGAGCCAGAAGCTTGCCGCCATACAACAAGTCGCCGAGTTAACTTAGTGTAAATGGATTAATTGCTTTAATATATATACAGCTAAAGTTGCTATAGTCTTGTTCTTAGCCCGGTCTTGGTGTAAATTAAATGAAATTGGGTTTTCTTAATTCGAAGCATTAAGTTTAATGACAAAGTTTCCAAAGCTTCAACTGTTTTCAGATTGAAATTCAGCAATTTGGTGTGTATCAAGGACCACCATGTTCAAGCAAAGAACATGCAGATCTATATTTGCAAAAGATTATCCTTTGAGGCTATCCTGGAAAATCAATGGGCAGTGTTTAATGACAATAAAGATTAAGCGAGCCTATCATCTCGCATTAAAGGATAAGGTATTATTTTTATTTATTTATTTATTTTCAAAGGATATCTACAATATAATTGAATTTATACTGTTCGGATTTTAAGCCGGGGAACTATGCCCATATCGCTGCTAGCGTCTTAAATTAATTTAAAATTTAAAGAGACATGTTCAGGGATTGCGGTCCATTATGTATAGTGGTTAGAATAACTACACCTCTACACAAAAAAAAAATATTTTCAAATTCGTATACATATTATCAAATTAATCGTAAGAAAACGTTCCAAAAAACATTTAAACGCTTCAAAAATGGCCTCAAAAAGGCTCCAAAAAACGCCTTAAAAATGTCTTCAAAAACTACCACAAAAAACAAACACCTCAAAAACCACAACCAACCAACACAAACGCGACAAAAATCGCACAAATAAAAAACGATCCGAAAAACGCCCTAAAACCCCTAATAAAACCCACTCCAAAAACCGTCTTAAGAAACCCGACAAAAAAGTCCCAAGAACTGTCTACAAAAATGCTTCAAAAAAACGCCCCAAAAACCGCCTCAAGGATCTCACCAAAAAACGCAACCATTAAATATTTGTTGCCCGTCTATAGGAACGTATTCTTAACATTTGCGGGCGGAGCCACGCTATTGTATTTATGAGGCTAGGATAAAGTTCTTCAAATTTGCAGGTTTTAGTCAATTTTCAAAACTGCAAAGAATCAAAATAAGTTTTTGAGAAAATTGGAGAATAAAGATAATTTTTTAGAAAGGGTTTTTGAGTTACGTGCAGTTTTCTAAAATACCATTATCCATAATTTTAATGTAAAACGAAGCATCCACCTCCTTTGGGAGCAAAGATCTTCATGTAGGTAAACTATAGAAAACTTAATTTTTAAACAAGTAAAAGTGTTATTGCCAATGCTTTGACAATATCCACTGCATACAAGTTAGGCATGTGACTTCGTAAGTGCATAGGTCTAATATTGGTTTTGTATGGGATATACATACCTGAACTATACTCGACCGATATAGCCCATTTTCAGTATCAACCTAACGACGTGACGGTATGATTGCTTTCTTTGGAAGCCATCTATCCATCTTTTATATAATTCTTGTGTACGTGTTTGTAACCGAACTCCTCCTAAACGGCTAGACCGATTTTAATGAAATTTTGTGTGTGTGTGTTTGAATGGGTCTAAGGATGGTTTAGATTCACAATTGGACCCGGTAGGTGGCGCAAGAATAAGCTCATTGAATAAAATTCAAATAATTCTACCTACCTACACTCAACAAAAAAAAATTATGAACAAAATTTCAAATAATAAACACTAAAAAAAAAATCATAAATAAAATTTCAAATAATAAAACGGCAACTGACGGACAATGAAAATGTACGAGCAGGCAAAACAACCTTTGCAGGGCCCGCTAGTACCTAGGTACTCTTTTAAAAATTGTATGTAGCGTTTTCCAAATAAAACAAAAATTTTTAAAGTGCCTAGCGATAAGCTAGGTATGCACTAACTAGAACTAGATATAATATACAGCCAATCAGTTTTCGTTCAAATAATTATATCCGTTTTTTTAATATGTATTTAACTTCTTTAAAACAAGCAAAAACTAAAAATTAACCCCTCAATCTCCAAATGCAAATTTCAATTTCAAATCGTATCCGTATGCAAAACAAAAATATCTTTCTCTTACTACGTATGTACAAGAGAAATTTCAAAATTATTTAGAGCAACTATTGCTCTTTTCTGCTCAATCGAATATCACATATTAACTTTTTGTGACTTTAAAGCAACAGAAATAGAAAATCCGCATATCTTGCATTTTATTGGACTTGGGTGCGTTTCTAGTGGGAATATTTTCGGCTATCAACTGTTAGATAAGATAAGCTTTTGAAGTGGGTTAGTGGTAATTCTTAACTTTATCCCCTCTCATTGCGATGTTTTTTGACCAGTGAAATAACAAATGTAAACGGATTTTCAATAAAGATTTTGTATTTAAATAAAACACAGAATATTTGAGATACCGGCCTAAAGTTGTTCCAGTTGTTAAATTGAAGTATCTACATATAACTATCGAAATTAAATTTTTAGTTTCTACCTATAATATAAAAATTAACTCTTATTTTTATAAAACATTTTATTATGAAAAATAAATAGAATTGCCCGCCCCAATCACACCAGCAAAGCTCACATAACTAATGCTGCTTAGCCTTCTGCTTCTTGGCACTGCCCTTCCCAAAGACCTTCCGCAGCACAAGCCCTGCCGTGATTCTTACCAATTTATATACCAAAAATATTACCAACAGTAAGAAGCCCACTACGTCCGCACTCACGTACTGCCAACCATTCAAATGTACCAAGGGACTCTGCATGTGATAAGCTCCCTTGTGCCGAATCACATATTCCATCCAATAGAGAGCTGTATCCCTGGCACTCATTGGTCTATCTCTATAGAGAGCCGAAAAACGTTTAACGTTCTCTGCAAACGTTGGATTTCCAAGTACTTCAAGTACAGCGGCTCTTAATACCTCTGCTGTCATAGTTGTATGGTCGACAATAACTCCGAATCCGTCTTTCTCAATCTGTTCAGCATTGGTGTCTTGGTCGGCAAAAAATGGAATGGCTACCATTGGAACTCCGTGGTATTGTGACTCAGCCACACTACCCTTCCCAGCGTGAGTTACGAAAAGCTTAAGATTTGGATGGGCAAGGAGGTCATCCTGTGGCAGCCACTTTAGGTAGTGAACGTTTGGAGAATTTCCTGGTTTCTCCCCACCATCCCATTTCCAGAGAACGGTTTGCTTAAGACCGGAAATGACTTTGAAAATCGTTTGCAACACTTCTGGCTTTAGATGGGTGCTTTTTAGATTCGAACCAAAGCTGAGGAGTATTACTCCGTGTTCTGACGAGTCCTTGACAATTTTATCAATATCCTGATGGTAAGAAACAATCCAACTATACAGTATATACCAGATGCTCATTAATATACTTTACCTTTGGTAACGGGTCTGGCTTATCCTTAATCTGAATGCCACCAACATCCACGGCAGCGGGCACATTCGGACGGATCTCGCCTTCAGAGAAATGTGAGTTTGAAAAGACTAGGGACACCTTCTTGATGGCTTCTTTGAACGGTGGATAGTCAGGTGACGGAAATAGCTGACTACACAAGGATATTGCATTTAAAAACTAATCATCCGAGGAGATTAAAATCTATACTTACTTGTAGAATTCCGTCATTTGACTGTCAGCAAAATACATATACAGTTTCATCAGACTGCCGAAAATGACATTTTTTAGCCTTCCGGTGAAAGAAAATGCATTCAATCCACCCATCGGTGAAGCTGACACATATGATAGCTCTAGAGGGTTTCCGATAAATCGATCAACAAACATATTCGACGCTGCCAGCCAACTGATGATGACGGGACACTTAAAGTGCGCTCCCAATCCAATCTGGTAGTCAGTCATAAAATATCCCATGATCAGTAGATCAAATTTATTGTCGGGATTATGCATGAAATCTTGGAACCGTTGAGTCTTAAGAGCCTCAAATTGGATAGTGCCCATTGTTAATACGGATACAAAAGTCTTCCGGATTTTGTCTATGATACCGGTCTGAGTTATTATTTCAGATTTCATTTGCTCCATTTCCTTCATTCTCTCATCGGATGGAGGAATATAGATGTGATGATAGAGTGGATTCTTATCCTTTAGGGGAGACGTTGTCACTACTGTCACATTGTGTCCATGTTCAACCAAAAGTCTGGCATACGTCATGTGAACGATATTATGTGATGGACTGTGACTCGTGAAGACGCAAAGTACATTGGCAGCGTTACTAGCACCTAGAAATGCCACCAGAACACCCAATAGGGTCAACAATTTACACAATCCACTCATGACTATGCCGATAGAACTAACGCGATTGGTATTCCGAAATAAACTGAAATATTTTTTGGTTAACTTATTTTTAAATAACAGCTTATCTAATCGTAAAAGCTATCTGAAGGTACTCATGTGCGTGACATAGCCAAACAGTTTTTTTGTTAATAATTTGTTCGGACTATATTGAATTTAATGACGAATGTCTTTATGATGAAACAGACTGGGTAGTTCATGAAAATTAGGCCCACCGAAGAACCACCTATGCAAAACCTACTCAAGACTATTTACATTTCAATTGCTTACTGATAGATAAGGGTTTTTGGTAAGTGATCAAAGATTTGCAAATACAGATACAGGCTCATTTCTACAAGATCCACAGTTTGGGAACCTATTGAATTACTTGGTTATCTTTAAGGAGCTGTATCTGCATCAACACTTGCAATGGGAAATCATTATTATAGTAAAACCGTAGGAACCAGACAGAGTTGTTGTAAATCATTAAGAATGTGATAAGAATTTTGTCTATATAATATCTTCTTTTTACCATGTACATGATTCTTCTGTACGTGTTTGTAACCGAACTCCTCCTAAACGGCTGGACCGATTTTAATGACATTTTGTGTGTGTGATTGAATGGGTCTAAAGATGGTTTAGATTCACAATTAGACCTGGTAGGTAGCGCTGCGATCCGATTCCATGAACTATTATAAGGATGGGCCATCTGTATGATTCGTTTTCAATCATATGTCATTTTATCACTGAAAGCTCTCATGCTTTAAAAATAAACTGACAGAAGTTCAGTATTGATCGATTTACGGTTGAAAGATGTTAGAAATATTGCAAAATTATTTTCAAATTTTGAACAAAAATTTCGGTCGAAATAATATTATGTACGAAGACGAAATGCAAGAAATTCCGTGAGAGTAGTATACTGATTGATAACCAAACATATATCCTGGTGTTCGTCTTTTGCGGTCAACGAAGAATGTTGAAGCTGTTGCCATAAGAGTTCGCTTAAACCCGATAACGTCAACGCGCCAAAGATCTCAATTCAACTCAACTGAGTTCAGTCGCACTATAGTCGAACCAGAGGGGAGCTTTGCATAAAGATCTCGAATCATTCGGTTACAAGGTGCGATTGACTTAGCTGACTGAGCTTAGTTATCGCTTTTCTGTTTCAGCCTTAAAGAAGATTGAGAAATCTACTTTTCAAATGAAGCTGAAATTACTAACGCCAAGAAACCAACACTCATGGAACATTTCATCCATATACTGTTGAACACAGGAGGACTGACTTCTAGTGGAGACTGACCACTGACATTCCATCCGTTTAAAAGAATACTCCAGAACTAAAAAAACAAGAGACGATTACAGATGCTTAGTGCTTACTTAGATTTTTTAAAGAAATAGAAAAACACAGATAGGAATAGAGTTATGATCAGGAAGCATACCAAAAAGGTTAATGGACCTTAATGAATACGAGAGACATCATGACATATGACGCACTCCGAGCCGGTAACATGTCAATGCTATCTGCGACGGAGCGTGGAAGAGGACCCAATCAAATTAAAAAGCTAAGGTGCAACCTAATATCTAGGCAAACACAACCCCACGATATCTAAGGCATCAACAACAAAATTACCGCCACCAAGAAAGTTAGGCACCATTCCTAGAGAATCTAGCTACAAGTCTAAAAGTGAAGAAGCAACAGGTAGAAAGAAAGAAAGTTTTTTTCTCTGGAGTTTTTTGGGGCGTTTTTCTCAGGAGTTTTTCCAAGTTTTCCAAACAGAAGTTCAAGCTATGAAAGCTACCTCTTGTGTAGATAATCAAGCAGCGCTTAAATTTTACTCTAACCTTGTAAATTCAAAATTGAGAGAAGTAAACAATCGCAGAGGACGGGCTCTGTTCGGTTTCTGGACATGTTGGGGTAGAGACATCATATTAGGTGGCCATAAGCGGCTTTCAAGCATGAGATGATATTAGCTGATGGAAAATTGCTAACAACTATGTAATCAGCTGTCAACACAGCTAATAGTGTCATTAATAGTATATGTGGAATCTAGTGGTTTGTCATAACCCGTAGCTTGTGGCCCTCAATCTAATCCGAATTTGATAGAAACCAAACTTCGCCCAGTTTCCGTCATGTCGTTATCGCTCACTGGGTATGTCCACTGACACTTTCAAATGTCAGTATAAGTCATTCCAATTCAATAAACCAAAGCATCAGTCATTGCTGGTTTTTAAACACTGACCTCTCCAAACAGTGCATCCAATGTCTTAATCCTTTTCTCGTCCTCTATGGCCGCATTTAAAAGAGTCGACCAACTTTCATGGCTGCACTATCATAACTAGATTACGATATTCTTCCCATCAATTGTGCAAAAAAATCTGTTTTCTCTATCGTCTATCATGATGGTCACATGCGCACACCAAACCAGCCTTTTCAACACACATTTCCCAGGAAAGGAGCAGCATCAGCCCCCATGACAAGAGAGCCAACAAAAAACGCACTGCCTCCCATACCGAGATTCCCATATTGGGATCCCACAGGTAAACTGTAAATTATATGAATTTATGTAAGTTTCCTTTATCACTCAACCTACCTTCGGTCCTTGCCAGCGAGGAAAAGGCAGAATTCTCAACAGTGAAAAAGACTTTGCGGACAGCCAAGGTATGGAGGTGCCAACACAAATGGAAAACTTTCTTCCAAACACTTTTATCAACTCTCAGTGCGATGTCAAGGGGACTTGTAAAACTCAAGACGGCCCTCTTCTTCTGAATTTAGACCTTTTTCACCACCACCACCAGCACCAGCAGTGATTTTGCTCTAGGACTAGTTGTACACTTGTAACAAATGTCCTTAGAGGATTTCGAAAGTAATCTCTTATGTTGGCTGCGATTGCGAAAAACCGATAAAGGACTGCATTTCGTTGGACTCGAGCGTGGATGGGATAAATGTCCAGCTACATGTGAGGATTACACACAGGCGAGCCCGAGCAGCAGTTCGGATGTTAGAATCTCATTAAATTGCAATTGTAATCATGTCCGGGCAATCTGAATGGGGCACCATTTTACTTGAACGATGAGGAAACACATTTTATGCATCTCGGCGCGGGAGTAAACGCAATATTCTGATCGTTTTAATTATGCAAATCCTTGTGGTAGGCAATTAGCGTCCAAATCAGAGTGCACTTTGTGTGTGCCAACTGCCAACATTATCGGAGGCGAATTGGAGGAGTCCTTTTGGAGTGCTCTTTGGTAGTTACACTTGAAGTCTGGGACAGATAAATTACCACAATAATAATGAATATACTGCCAATTGCGGTTCAGTTGCAGAGATAGTCCTAGAAGTACCATCACTCGTATATGTAGTTGTATGTAGGTAGTATGATATGAAAGTAAGTAATTTCGAGTCGTAGACAGACAGTATCGTTTATCGTCCTTTTGATATGGGGGAACCATAATTACTTTTGACACCTCGAACGATAGACGGCTGAGCTGACGCGACGATGTGGAATTGATTCACATCACAGCTCATTCACAGGTATTCATGAAACGACGTGGCAGATGTAATGCTATGGCATTGGCAAATGTGTATCAAGGTTGTTCATCAGTCGTTAGTCACCCTTTTGCAGGTGCTGTCGAAATTGCTTATGGAGTCATGGTTTTGATATTAATTCGTGTATCTGTTCAGACTGCTGATGAAAGGCGATGCAGAACTTTCAATTGAAGAATTTATTTGGAGTCGACAGATTCGTGAACATAAGCTTTCGTTTGTTTGCAAAATTTATCAAATAATTTTGTGTACATCTATACTTTAGTTGTCAAAAGTCGCTCGTTAGAGCCTTAAAGTAAGTTTGTAGGTACTTACAATTGGGGTAAATTCAAGAATGCGGGCTCAACTTTTTTTGTACATAAGTTGTTGCCGCCGGCAGTCGATTAGTGTCAACAAATTTTATCGTTACTTACTAAGGTGGCGGGAATACAGTCCAGGGTGGTCCTTCTTCTCACACAATACGTCTCTGATGAAGTTAGCTTGGGCCTTGGCTCTACTACTCCGTTGTCGCTCTGGGCTGGGCTCGACTATACTCTAGCCAGCGGGCCGGAGCGCTATATCATTTCGCTCTAAATGTCCTACCCATCTTTGAAGACTGATTTTACACTTTTCTGTACAGTTTGTAGAGTTCCCTGTTAAAATATCTAATTCTCCAAATACCGTCAACGTAAATGGGACCGAAAAGCACTCGAAGAATATTACGCGTTCAAAACGACTAAGGACGTCTTCATCCGCGTTCGCTATTGTCCGTGTTTAGGCGCAAGCAGGACTGCTATGATAAGGGTCTTAGTTTTCCTAGTGTTTCTTGACAAGGCCTTACAGCTCAACATTACCTTCTTAGGCCAAAGAAACATCGATTGGCAAGCGTAATTTTTTACTTGATTCCTGTGTGATGGCCTTTTTTTAGAGTTTAAAGCAGGGCCTAGCTTCTAACAACGATTTGTTTTGTGAGAGTTTTTATTTTTGGGACGATTGGAAGGGACCCACAATTTTATGCCGAGTCCGAAACTCCGAATGACTGATTTGAGAAGCTTTTTTAGAACAGTTAGAGTCCCGGATGTTTGTCAAACGCTCGCGAGAGGTGGCGCAGTGGAAAAAACCTTAAGATGTAATTTGTGTTTTTTTTTTCGGGATCGAACCTGGGACTCCCTGCACTGAGCCACTGCGCCCATCCGGCATCCTAATATGGTGGCATACAGTCCCAGACCTCCTTAATGTTCTCGAAAAGCTCTTCAGCAATTCTTGATTTTTTTTGGATTTTAATGATCTTTCGATGTCAACCCATAAGTTTTCAATTGGGTTCAGGTCGGAACTTTGCGGGGGTCAATCCAAATAGTAATTCATTTTCTTATCTGTAAACTATTGCTTCACTACCCGCGAAGTATGCTAAGGATCGTTGTCGTGCTGGAAGTCGTGTATGTATGTATGTATGTATTAGAGACATTAGCACAGGCCTCGGCCCTCATTGAAGCTAACCTCTGGACCTCCGGGTATCGTAGAATAGCGCCAATACAAATGGACAAACTAAACCCGTAAATAAGCTGATTGAATAATTACAGAGACGTAAATATTCAAGGTTCTTACATATTACCGTTTGAACTGAGTTTTGAAACTTTCTCCTGAGGGATCTTATCAAAGTAACGCTGGACCTTTGACGATGTTATTATACCTGGTGGCACCCAGGTGTAACCCAATTGTCGTGGATCTGATTCCCATTGTGTTGGCGAAATACTCTTGAAGACGAGGCGTTCGCGAACCGATGTGATGATGTTACACATTTTCGGTTAAGTTTCTAAGCTTAAAATAAACATGTCTAACTAAATTACCTTTTCAGTAGCTTCGTACAAATATTTGATAAAAATGCACTCTTCTTGAATCTGTAATTTTATAATGGTTACATCTTGATCGTTCACCAACAGTTCGAACTTTGCACTGTTCTGCCAACTTGGCTCTTCTCTAATTCGTCCAATTTTATGACTATCTTCAGTATACTAAAGGGGCTGGCAAATAGTATTATTAACTATTTAGTAGGTATTTATTAAATTGATGATTTTCTTTTTGTTTAATTTTTTTCTTATTTTTTTTTTTTTTTTTTTTTTTTTTTTTTGTTTTGTTTTTTTTTTTTTATAAACTAATTTATTTTGCAAAGCCTACTACTCTCTCCAACAGCAATCAGAAAACTCGTTGTCGTGCTGGAAGTCGTGTATGGAAAAAAAAGGGTTTCTCTCATACCTATTCTTTTATAATCGTGTTGATGAAGGGTCGACCCTTATACAACTGTTTATGATTAAAGAGCAATTGGTTGTGGAACGGCGAATTTGCTAACGAGTCATCGACGACGAAAGTGAATCACGAACAACAGAAAAACCAATGCTTCAATGATAATTTCTATTACAGGTTTATTATACAGCTTAAGATGTTACCTCGTTGACGGACAAAAAAGAGAAGAGGCCGTGCACTCGTTTATTGAGTTTTCGACACCAAAAAAAACTAAGAAAATAAATATTAAAGAGAGAACGATAACAGCTATTATGAACACTTGTTTTTCATAGGGTAAATAAACAATTATTGGCAAAATATAATTAATACAAGAAAAAACATAGAATTTAAAAAATACAAAATGAAAATTATATATAAAGAATGAAGTCACAAATAAGGCAACGTATATGAATACTAAACATTCAGCCCCCTCCTGGAAGACTCAGGTCTTTCAGAGAAAGGTAAAGGAGCTAGTTTGACAATAGGTCGAACATATTCGCCAGTTTGAGTGGTTATCGTGGCAACTCGAACACGTTGGTCTCTTCCAGGATGGATGGTCTTGACTCGTCCGAGGATCCATTTGGATGGCGGAAGGTTTGGATCTTTCAGCATTACGACATCATTAACTTTCAGGTCTGCATTTACATTTTGCCATTTTGGCCGCTGCTGTAGTGAAGTTAAATATTCAGCATGCCACCGCTTCCAGAAACCTTGTTTCAGTGTCTGTAAAAGAGACCAATTAATTAAAGGACAAACATTTTGCTTAAAATTATCTGGACGAGGAACACATGTATAGTTTTCACCAATCAAAAAGTGAGCAGGGCTTAGGGCGATGGGATCCATGTCTGAGGTCGGCCACATAGGTCGGGAGTTTAATAACGCTTCTATTTGAGTTAGTAACGTATACATTTCCTCATACGTCAAGCGATGATCCTTAATAACTCTCTTTAGGTGTAATTTAGTAGATATCACTCCCGCCTCCCACAAACCACCGAAGTGAGGAGAAGAAGGGGGAATAAACTTCCAAGCGATGCTGTCCCTGGAAAGATGATCAGCAACAATTTCATTATGTTGTTGGCTGATGATAAGTTGAAACATTTCGTCGAGGCTGCGCTTTGCGCCGTGAAAGTTAGTTGCATTGTCGCTCCAGATTTCTGCAGGTTTCCCACGACGCGACGCGAACCGATCGAGAGCTGCGAGGAAGGCAGCCGAAGAGAGATCGCCGACTAACTCCAGATGTATAGCCTTGGTAGTGAAGCATACGAAAAGCGCAATATAGGCCTTTACGAACTTGGGGTTTCGTCCCCTTGCCAAGCGTAAAGTAATGGGTCCCGCGAAATCTACACCCACCCTTTTAAAGGGGCGTGAATATTGAACACGCTCAGCTGGTAAATTGGCCATAAGTTGCGCGGATGAAGCCTTTCGATATCGAAAACAATGTACGCATTCTTGAACCACCTTACGCAAGAGATTACGGCACCCGATTATATAAAATTCCTGTCGAAGGAGAGCGAACATTTGAGATACACCCGCGTGCAAGTGGCGATTATGAATATATTCGACGATGAGTTTCGCGAACCGAGTTTTTTTGTCGATTATAACGGGGTGTTTAGTGGAATAATAGACGTCTGATTCCTGGATACGGCCACCGACGCGAAGAACTCCACAAGTATCCAAGAAAGGGGTTAGAGCTGCCAACTTATTACCCTTTTTAAGCACTTCACCTTTCATTATAGTATTTATTTCCGAAGAGAAACATTGAGATTGATGAAATAGAATCACCTTCGTTTTTGCGCTTAAAAGTTCATCGGAAGACAACCACCGCTGGTGTTTTGAAACAGAGTTTATCCGCGAATTTGTAATAAACCGATATACACGCGCAAGTACACGTATAACTTGAATGTATCGAGACGAATTGTTTATCAAATCACCGATTATATTGGTATTGTTAATTTTCGACACTAAAACCGTAGCAGGCGGATTTTTCCGTTCTTCTAAATGTTCGATTGAGATGTCCGTAGTTGAATACTCCATATTTGGCCAATGAGCTCGTTCTTTCTGCAACCACGATGGTCCGGACCACCATAGATCATTTTTAATTAAATGAGTAGGTAGAATACCACGAGTTGCGCAGTCAGCAGGGTTATACTGAGATCGCACATGATACCATGACTTCCTTGGTATTGACGACAATATCTCAGAAGTGCGATTTGCTATAAATACTGACCATCTTTTTGGCAATGACGAGAGCCAATAAAGAACAATGGCAGAGTCAGTCCACGCGAAAACTTGTATATCTTTATATTGTAAAGAAGATTTAAGTTTATTTACTAATCGGATTAGTAGAACTGCTGCACAGAGCTCTAGGCGGGGAAGGGAGACGACTTTTATAGGTGCTACTCTGCTTTTTGAAGCAACGATCGTGCAGGTTATGTTACCACTTTCGTCCACACTCCTGCAGTATACCACGGCTGCGTAGGCGTCTAGAGATGCATCGCAAAAAGCGTGAAACTCCACGGTATTTTTGCGAGTCCACATGATTCGTGGGATACTCAGATTTTGTAATACTGGAAGCTCTTGACGAATGACGCTCCACTGTTTGGAGTGCTCTGATGATATAACATCATCCCATTTGTACTTTTTTCGCCAAAGCTCTTGAAAGAGGATTTTAATTCCTATGACGACTGGAGCTAGAAAACCAATTGGGTCGAATATTTTCGAAGACTCCGATAGAATTTGCCGCTTCGTTAACGGTAAGCTATCACTCAGATTGACCTTATATGAAAAGGAATCCCTTGCAGGTGACCACTGCAGGCCTAGTAACTTTACGGAGCTGTATTCCTCAAATTCCCTTGGAGATTGCTCACGTTGATCTTCCGGCAAGCTAAGAAGTAGTGGCCAACAATTAGTGGTCCACTTGCGAAGGTTAAATCCACCAGATCGGAGTAAATTAACAAGCTCTAACCGCAGCGACGTGACTTCTTCTATCGAATCAGCACCAGTCATAACGTCGTCGATATAAAAGTCATTTAACAGGACTTCTGCCGCTCGAGGATACGTATCTCTTGAGTCAAGTGCCAATTGATAGAGTGTGCGTACTGCCAAGAACGGAGCGCACGCAGTACCGTAAGTGACGGTCAGAAGGCGGTAATGTTTAAGAGGTTTGTCATTGGAATTTCTCCAAACTATTCTTTGAAAGTTTGTATGGTCTTTAGACACACGAATCTGTCGAAACATCTTTTCGATATCTCCAGATATGGTATACAAATGACGACGGAATCGAATACAAATTGAAAACAGATCACGTTGATAAGTCTGACCAACAAGGAGGGATTCGTTGAGAGATATATTGTCACAGGACTTAGCCGAGCCGTCAAACACAACCCTGACTTTGGTTGTACTACTATCATGTTTCATGACGGCATGATGCGGTAAATAATAACATCTACTCGACGACACATCAACTTCATCGGCGGGTACCTCCTCCATGTGGCCGAGACTCAGGTATTCGTTCATAAAATCTGTGTATTTCTCCTTCAAATACTGGTTGGACTCGATTCTGCGTTCGATTGATTGAAAACGGCTCAACGCGAGTTTAATGCTGCTACCATAATCTGTCTCCTCATCAGTTTTGAAGGGTAAGTTGACTATGTACCTGCCATCAGGTAAACGTGAGTGGGTCTTGACGAAGATATCTTCGGCGCGTTGATCTTCAATAGACATAATATTAGATTCATGTTGAATTTCTTCGAGACGCCAGAAGCGCTCGAGATCGAAAGATGGGACATTTTCTAGTCGAGTACAGAACGAATTAATATTATTCTTTGATGAGGTGAGATTGCTCATATTTCCGCAAACAACCCAGCCAAAAATAGTCGGTATAACATTGGGCATTCCATTCTGGCCTTGTATGGCAGAGCCATTGAATATGCTGAAAGCCATATCAGCACCGATGAGCACGTCAATATGCCCAGGCAAATTGAAATTTGGATCAGCCAATGTAAAGGTCGAGAAAATACTAGGATCAGGGATGTTTGAGAACGAAGAAGGAACTAACGACGTAAGTTTAGAGACCACATAACAATTAACTTCCACAGACTCCTGCGCAAAACGAGAGAACAGTTTCAATGTTACAATACCGTTTGTTGTACCAGCTGATGTAGTACCAACTCCAAAGATAGGAATACGAGCAGTGTTTCGAGTGATTCCCAACCGCTGAACTGTCTGTTCGGTCACAAAGGATACTTGTGATCCGGAATCCAGCAACAAGCGAATATTTTGTAGCGTACCTTGCTTATCATGGACACGAACAACGGCAGTGGGCAATAATGTTTGATTAAAACGACTGTTATTAAGCGAATTATCTCCTGGCGATATTGCTGAGCAATGCGAAAGTGACGATATTTGTGAAGTCGATGGTACATTATCATTCGATGAATTTTCAGGAACATTAGCAGGACTTGTTGACGACGGCTGTTGAGATTGTAAATGGACAAGCGAATGATGACGCGAGCTGCATACTCTGCAACGGAAGTTCGAGCGACACCTATTCGAAGCATGACCATGACGTAAGCAGTTAAAACACAGAGAGTTTTATTTTACAAAGGTGCGACGTGTACTGATGTCTAACGATAGAAACTGGGGACATTTCGATAGCGTATGATCCGATTTACAATGTGGACACGTTTTCTTAGACTCAGCGAAATGGGAGTGTATAGCCTTGGGTACCTTACCGCGAGAATGATTCGGACGAGAAAGTGTTTGACAAGCTTCCAACGCATCGCAACGTAATTGTAGAAATGATATGAGTTGGTCAACGGTGCAATCATCACTTGATCCAACCTCCTCTGCCCAAGCCTGCCTAGTGTCTTGATCTAGCTTTTGCAGCAACAAAAATATTACCCAAGGGTCTCTAGTACTAGATCCTAAAGCGTTTAATCCTCGTATTGTGGCATCAGCAGAGTCGGTTAGTTTCCGAAGCGAATTGATAGAATTATTGCCTGAATTTACACTGGGTATCGAGAGAAAGAACTGGATATGCGATTGGATTATCAGGCTGGCCCGATCGTACCGCTTTTCTAACCGATCCCATGCGTCCTCATAGTTGGCATCAGATACGGTTATGTGCCGAATTAAGTCGGCTGCATCATCGCGTAAAAAGGATTTGAGGTAGTGAAATTTCTCAGTTGCCGATAGATTTTTATTAGTATCTATTGAACCAAGAAATAAATCCCTAAAGGACGGCCACTCTTTGTAGTCTCCGGAAAATAACGGAACACTATACTTTGGTAAAGAAATCGAAGACGATTCTTTTGGCGCCGTGAATTTCTCGAGAAAGGATGCTTGTTGGGTAGCTAATTTTTCGATGGAAGATTCTGTCACGACGGGTGTACTAACAACTTTTCTTTCGCGGATAATTTTGGCAAGTGTCGATTGAGCCACATAATACTTCGACTCATACTCCGCAAAATCTGTTTCAGGATCAAAGTAATCAGCTTCACCTGCGAATTGGAAGAGCTGGTTGCTTAATGAATCGAACTCTTTCCACGCTTCTTCCAATTTCTGCAAGCGCAATTCCAGAAGCTCAAGCGAAACACGGTCGTCGATGCTTTCCGCGAAAGTTGACGCACGCGTAAGTAACCCTTTTACATGACCCCGTTTTATCTTTATAGCATTCATATTTAAGGACAAGTCTTCAATATTTTAGGAAATTGATTATAACGAATTTGTAATAGCACAAGTAGAATCAGTTATATAAGATTATCACACCACGTGATTTGCAATAAAAGTCATAGATTTCGCACAAACAAGAAATATGCAAATAAATATTCGATTTTATACCGATTAATGTTCAAAATCTGGCTAAGAAGGACCAAAAATGTTTATGATTAAAGAGCAATTGGTTGTGGAACGGCGAATTTGCTAACGAGTCATCGACGACGAAAGTGAATCACGAACAACAGAAAAACCAATGCTTCAATGATAATTTCTATTACAGGTTTATTATACAGCTTAAGATGTTACCTCGTTGACGGACAAAAAAGAGAAGAGGCCGTGCACTCGTTTATTGAGTTTTCGACACCAAAAAAAACTAAGAAAATAAATATTAAAGAGAGAACGATAACAGCTATTATGAACACTTGTTTTTCATAGGGTAAATAAACAATTATTGGCAAAATATAATTAATACAAGAAAAAACATAGAATTTAAAAAATACAAAATGAAAATTATATATAAAGAATGAAGTCACAAATAAGGCAACGTATATGAATACTAAACAACAACTAATGGACCAACATCGAATCAAGAGAATGCAACGCAGACCTTTACTTTCTCTCCTCCATGCTATGGTGTGTATGTGTACTTTGACTGCAATTCTTTGTTTGGAGGACGCCTTTACCTATATACATACTTGTCACTCCAAAGACCTTTTTTCCACAATTGCAATGGTTTTTGTAAGTAGAGTCTTGCGAAATTCCGCCTCTTCCTTAGGTTTTTGTTGACATTAGATATAAGATTTTGTTCTACGACACAGCGCCTAACAGCCCTGGCCTTAAGTTCTTGATAGAGTTTAGGTGCAACAATCTTGTCCAGCAAATCGTTCTTTGGAGGAGTTTTGCGTCCAATTTCCTTTCTGCGGTTTGCAGTTCTCAAAACTTCCAGTCTTTTTAGAACAACCAAATTTTTACTACCAACGCCATTGATTCGTTTCAATTTTGATAGCTCTGATGTTCTGGAGTACCTACAAGATTTATTTTTACCCATTTTTTACTATGTAAAAAATCCATTGCTCCGAACAAAATGACAAAGTTTCAGAAGCACTAAATTAGCTAGTCTGATGGGTGATGGAATTTTCATATTTTTTCCCATCTTTCCGCCTGAACACTTGGATTTTCATGGCGAAACACCAAGTGCTCCGCGGAGAACACTTTGGGAAACCTCTTTCAAAGTTTGCACTAAATAGCTACTTTCACCTTCAAAAGGTTGGCTCTTATAGCAGGTCGATTTGGGGCATAGTGCACCACTTCAAAATCGTCTGTCCTATACATAAATCCTTAGAAATTACTAGATACTGATTCAAGTAAAACATCACCTTTCTGATGCCGATTACATTAAACTACCAAGCTGGGGATAGCATCAAAGTCACGCAAAAAACAAAAAGTGTTGCTATAAATTATGTGCAGATTGCATTGAAATTGTCAATTTCGATTTATTTCCACAGATAGACCGCCACATTTTCTAAACAATTCAAAATGTTTTCGTTCGGGGTTGAGACGACACCCCATGATGGTTATTCATACACCTCGCCTTTCAATTCCAACCTACCCCAACCACTATCAACAGTAGGTATATGACTGCTAGCTGATGGTATGATTCGGGGCTAAGTATTTCACTGAAATAATAATAATTTGTCTCATGCATTTATTATGAAATTGAAACAGCTACCACCGCACAACCACCGCCATCATCGCCAACATGGATACACAAAGCCACAAACCCCAGCGTTTCATATGCTTTTGTGGATATCTACTATCTGCTCTCTGTGCGGCATATATGAATCCTGGGACTGGCACGGATTTGGCGGTGAGTATAACCGTTTTTGTATATGTGTATTGTATATGTACCTCTGGTGGTTTGGGGTTTGCACAGGCGAATTTGTGGTTGGGGATGGGGATGGGGATGCTTTTTGCCGGTCTTCTGTCATGTCCTCACGTATAAATATCAATAAATCAACGAAACCAAAGAGGATCCCATTATGTCAAGTAGAATCATGATTATCCTTGTTTAAAATACTTTTGTAAAAACGGAGTACTGTTGGGGTTTTGTGAGAGACATCAATTTTGATGAGATTTTCCTTACAATAATGAAAATCTGTTTATCGTGGCGTTTCAACTGGCCTGAGTGTCTGACCACTTACTGAATAAAAATATGAAGTAAAAATCACAGAAGGTGCCAAAGGACAAATACCATTAACTAGCTAAGTACCTAAATGGAAAGTGCAGAGCTTCTCTGAACTGAACCGTTTGTAGTATACCGAAGCAGCATTATTTCAATTTTCAATTTCAACCCTTATAGGATAGACTTTGAAAAACGACGAAACACTGATTTAATAATTTATACTTCTCTATCGACGTACAAAGTTTCAAGTTAATTCGACTAAAAGTTCGTATGTTATGAAAAAAAAACCCGCCTTAAAAGGATAGGGGTCATTCATTACCTAAAAATTCTTTGTTATAGTGGGCGTCGCCGCAGCTAGTGGAACACACGCTCAAAGTTTTATGACTCCGATTAGCGGTTTGGGCTGAGCGTTGTCTGTCAGTTACGGAAGTGTTTTATAAAGGGCGAATTTTATGCTGTTGGTTTTTCAGCCTGATTTTTTTTTTGACTATTCACGCTTGTCAAAGTAAAAAATGCTCAGTTAGTATTGCCATTTCAGCATGGATAGACTTACGCCCGAATAACGTTTGCAAATTACTAAATTTGACTGCCAAAAATTGTGCTCAGTAAAAAATGTGTTTAGTGCACTTCGTCCATTTTATGGTCGTCGTAATCGTCCTATTGAGCAGGCTCCGTTAATAATCAAAATGTCCGTGTATGGTCTGCCAGCAACCAGAAGAATTGCAAGAACTGCCAATGCATCCACAAAAATGTACCGTTTGATGTGGTTTATGGGCCAGTGGCATCATTGGGCCGTATTTCTTCAAAGAGAATGATGGCAACAACGTTAGGGTCAATGGTGCTCGCTATCGTTCGATGATTTCAGACAAAATGGAAGAGCTGGTTTGGTCGACATGTGATTTCAAAAGGACGGCGCGACATACCAGCAAGCGAATCCATGGACATTATTGCGAGGCGAATTTGGTGAGCAATTCATTTCACGCTTTGGACCTGTGAAATGGCCGCCTAGATCGTGCGATTTGACGCCGCTGGACTATTTTTTGTGGGGAAATGTGAAGTCTATCGTCTAAACGGATAAGCCAGCAACAATTGCCGCCTTGGAAGACAACATAACTCGTGTTATTGGTGAGATACCAGTCGATATGTTGAAAAAGTAGATATCCCAAAATTTGACAACCCAGATGGACGACTTGAGGCGTAGTCGCTGTCGATCTTTACACGAAATAATATTCAAAAAGTAGGTAAATGGTATAGATAAGAATTGATTTATCTAATAAAAATTTCACTCAATTTCGCAAATTTCGCTGTTATTTTTTCTTTTTTTTTTTTTTCAAATTTTAAAAACCAAACGCTTTAAAATCTCCTTTTATATATAGAGAAGATAACATTGTCGAAGTTGAAAAATGCCAAATTGAAATCGCCCAAGCTTCGAAATTTGTACAGGCTCGCAAGTTCAGAGAACCAAACTAATAGTTAGGTATGTACCTACTTAGATAGGACCTAATTTATAAGGATTAGGTTTAGGTATGTAGGCTAAACTTAAAATTTGACAAGCCATTTAAATAATGGAGTATTGCATGGCCAATAATTCTGTTATTGGCACAACTCACGAGTCAATGCAGTGCTGCAATCTGCAATAATTGGCAGCCCTTGTAGCTTGCGTCGACATTCCGTCGACCTTTAGATTGATAAGAACGCGACTGACTATATCGCCATCCAATTTTACTTTGGTACATTCACTAATTCACTTGACTAATTAAATAAACTTAAACAAATTTAACGACAAATAAGTTGCCAGTTCCAATAAAAAAAACTGCATCAACATGTTTTTTTTTTTTAATTCAAAACATTTATTAACACTGCTCTTTCACTATTCGAAAAACTAAGCAGTACCTACTAGATGTCACTACCTACGGTTGAAAGTCTATCCACATACACCAACCATACGAAAACTCCTTCTATTACAATTTTCTACAAATTACGTTGTCAAAATGACATTTCGCATTTGACATATTGCAAATTTATGTTGTCAACAAATTGGCTTCTACTTCTATATCCAGATCTAGAGAATCAAAGAAAGAAGTGTTTTTATTTCGATTGTTCCGTGAATTTCAGTAATTATTGAGCAATTTGCTTAATTAATTCGTTTCCAATTTCCGCGCGTGCATAAGCATTCAGTGATTTCCACAGCATCCATGGCAGAAGAAAATGAAAACTCTAATGACAAACTTGAGGACACTGAGAGCGGAAAGCCGGAAAAAATGTTTACGCTGAAGAAGTGGAATGCAGTTGCTATGTGGAGCTGGGATGTTGAGTGCGACATTTGTGCAATATGCAGAGTTCAAGTAATGGGTAAGTCACTACCCGTAATATAATAGTTTTTTTTTACGTCTCAATCATAATTGATTTATTGGAAATATAATCTTTGTATTCAGTGCAGTGCAATTGGGTTTTATTTGACGATGTACTGGCGACATCTCTGTTCGAGGTTAGACAACTGTGTGGTTGGTGTATATGATTGACTTATTTAATTCCCCGCGAGTGTGTCCACACATCGGAGAAAATGTAGCAAAAATAGGCGAATAGTAATTTTTAAATTTGAAACGGATTCTGAGTTGTCGCTAACTAAATTATCGACTTGCAATTAAAGATTATTACTGGTACGGTGGGTCCTGTAAAGCGACAGTTTGCATGTAAATTATTTTCGCGATTCCTTACTTATTATTTTAATGCTGTGTTTTGACTGGACGCTAAGGCTAACCCCGAGGTTATGTGAAAGAGGCTTTGTATACTTTTCACTGTTGTACTTTTGTATACTACGCAGACGCAAAACGCAATGACATGAATGCCAAATGCAGCTTGTACTACACATGGAAACCTGGTCACTACACATGGATATCCATTGCTCGAATCGAAATTCACAAAAGTGATCTGAATCTTAAAAAAAGTGTTCTTCTTGAAGGAATTTACTTTCTCAACATTTCTATTCAGTATTGTGGACTTAGTCGATATCTATTGCTCGCTCTCGAATCGAAATTCACAAAAGTGATCTGAATCTTAAAAAAAGTGTTTTTTCTTGTCCAATGAAAATCGACATAAGTGATGTCAGCTCTAAAAGGCTGTTATAGAGAAAACGCCAGTTTTGAGCATCTGTCCTTAACTTCGAACTCGAAATCAATGTTTCTGACATTATGATAAGGGAATTAAAAAATGTGGGTCTCGCAATGCATGCCGTCCGTCTGCAAGTCTATGATTTTACTCCTGAGGCATACAACCTCAACGTATGGACGGATTTATATCAAACTTCGTATTTGAAATTTGTGGACTTTTGAAGTGAATACTTCTTATGGTTAGGCACTAAATCCCAACTATGATGAAACGGAAATTGTTCTTTTGAGAACCGAAGAGTTTCCAGAAAAAACCAGAAGATCACTGGCAGAGGCAAGGCAGATTCGTGGACAAAGGAAAAGCTTCTCAGACAAAAGGAAAGCTGTACCAAGATCAAACTGTTATAAGTAAGGTTAGAAAACGACTTAAAAGTTAATCGGCCTTACTAATAATCAAACCCTAATTCCGACTACTAGTTGGCTGCCAGGTTTACCTAAAATGTATAGCTTTATTGAAATGGTACCAATAAACAATTTGAACTCCACATTTACTAGTGCGACAACTTTATTAGGATCTATTACATTTTCTATCATAGCAGGGCTCAAATTGCATAATTTGGTTTCGCGGAAAACAAGGCCACTGATCATTTTTATGCCGAATAAATTATTCTAAACGAATTTATACACAAATTACAATTAAATTCGCCCATCAGATTCCTCCCAAAGGCTTTAAAACGCTTATTAAAAGCAAAAACCGAAACCCCAATTAGGAAATCTACAAATTGTCGGCTGTTTTCTCAAATTCATACGAAAATTAGTACTGCCATATCATATAATTCGCATCTATTTTCAGTACTATTTACAATACGTTATCCTATGCATTTAGGTACTTTTGTATTAATTTCAAAAATTGATGCTGTTCGCATCATAATAAAAACACAGTTTTTAAATTATTCGTAGGCTAATAATGCAAATAGAAATTTGTTTGTAGTATACAAATCACAATTACAATGTAACGAATAGAAAAACAACTGAAACAACACACGAATATGTGAACATACTTTCTGCCGATTTCATGGAACGTTGTTTCCAAAAAAATTACACTGATATATAAAATATCGTATATGAATGAAAGTGACACGAAATAATATATAAGTGTATAAGCCATCACATTCTATAAACTATTCTTTGTACTTGAAAAAAAAAACGTAGATTTGAAAAGTTATTTAAAATGTAAACGTAATGTTCTTAAGGTCGTCGGCAATTCTTACAACTACATTTGCCGCGACATCAACCATTTTACACAAAACATGTTTCACCAATGAATTTGGAGGGACTGGTGTTGGACAGTTATAAAAAATGGTATGCATTTAAGTAGTATGAACTGAGAAACTTGAATCATTCGAATATTGGTTACAATTTAGACATTGCATTGCATTTTGCGTATTTGGTTGAGTTTTACGTGGCATAAGAAATGTAGGTATAATATTGCTTTGAATAGTCTACCAATTTAATGGTCTATACTTTTCGGATGTAGAAAAGAAAATAGTGCAAGAAATGTTATAGTTTTGTTGAAATACAACCTATCTGTTTATATTATATTATCCCTTTGTCGACTAAGGAAAAGAGCACATGCTTACACCTTGCACTTGCACAGAAAAAGATACAATTATGTCGTTTTTTTCGATTCGATTTTTGTTTTTTACTGTGTTTAGAAATTGAATATTCTATTATTTTGTGTAGATTTGAATGGTATAACAGGCTCAAAAACCATTTGCATTGTTTTATCCCAACCAATAAAATAAGGAATCATGTTACAATTTACCAAAATGAATTAATTAATACAAAATGATCTGTAGGTACTGGCAGGGCAGATGCAGGGTATTTAAATTCACTACTATTACAATTTTGGTACTCTAATTTTGATTGTATAGGCAACACTCCTCTTGAAAATGACGTTAGGGTGGATTTATTTAGCTAATGGCCGAGATAAACATGGCTTTCTCAACATTAACATTTAACCCTACAGTTAAAGATATTCTCGCAACTAAATTTGTTTATTGGTATGGGCATTTTGGAAAGTGTTGAGTCTTTGTGTTAGCTGCCAGACTAAAGTTGATTATTGGTAAGGCGGAATAACACTCACTGGTCGCTGCACTCAGTATAAGTACTCTTTGGAATTAGTAACTGGTCGGCCGTCTCCAGTACTTTACTTTGGAGATGTCGTAGTCTCCAACAGAAATAATGAACCACCGGTTGTGTGAGTATGGCGAGTTCTGATGAGAATTTTACATTTACATTTACGTGGGAAATTGGCATGTTAAGGATGGTTTATAAAGAGATTATTGAAATCTCAAGCGCGGTATTTGAAATCCTTAAAAATAAAATTTTTATAAAATTCAAATTTTTTTTCTTTTCATTAAGGCATCCTTAAAAATTGTGTTTTTTTACTAAAATTTCCTTTAAATCCATAAAAATGATATTTTAAAAATTGTTCTTATGCATATTTTACTAGTATGTACATATACAGGGTGTCCCAGTTAAGAAGGATAATCCTTTAAAGTTTAAGGGAAGATTCCTGAAGTTATGCCGAACAAAAAATTGTATGGCAGGGGAGTCTATTTTCATGTTACATATTTCCCGTTATAGCCCATCAAAGTAGGTGACCTCTAATTTGGAGGTGTTACCAATTAAAACGCTATAACTTCTAAACTATTATAGGTACAAAAATTGTAATATTGTTTCAATAAATTTTGAAAAGACAATTAAGTAGCACATAAAAGTCTTAAGCACTTCGGTTACATCTGGGCAGCTAAAAAAAGTTATGGCTCCTTAAACTCAAAATTTTGAAAATTAGTTACATTTTTTTACTTAAAATGCCTTTTTCTCAAAATTTAGACTCTATAAATTTTCTTTTTTTTTTATGAAATTTTTATCCCTGAGAAATTTACTAAAAGTTATGTTAAGCAACTTTTTTACGTATCTACGATCACCAGAAGTTGTAGTAAAAGCCGTTTTTTGTCAGACAAAAATGCCATACAATTTTTTGTTCGGCATAACTTCAGAAATCTTCCCTGAAAGGATTATCCTTCTTAACTGGGACACCCTGTATATGTCAGGTACGTATATCTGCATTTAGTATTCAAATATGTAATTATTGTTTTCGATGCGTCAACAATATTGTAGTCAATTTCGTCAATCGTCCCTTTCTATGTTGAAAAGCACTAATCAGTAACCTTGCGTTTCAAAGTAGCACAATGGACCTGGTTGTGTAAGTTTCTCGAAGATGAGAGTTCAGATCCATCCTGTGGAATTCAAAAACGTTATTAGTTCTTTAATGCTACTCTTCGAGACCTCCTCAAGGGATTCGAGGAATGGTTTTCGTATAGAGATCGCCGTCTGGTCCTAGCTAGTGCTGGTGCCGGAAACGCACATTTATGTAATGAGTGAGAGTTTCTTCTTCGGCTGCGTCATTACAGCTGCGGCAGTGTGTAATAAACAATATTCTTTCGATTGACTAGTGGCTGGTGATTGTGACTCACAGCTATCGAAATCGAAACCCAGTGTCGTATTTAAACTTTTGCATTTAACAAAAGTCACGTCCTCTTGTTCAACAAAAGCATGCAAGGATAGGGTATATCCCTTTTCATTACAAATAAAACAAAACTCACCATACATTTATAATATCAATGTGTATTTAAATCAAAAAATATTCAAGGTATAAATTTTATCAATCGACAGATCTGTTTGTCTTTGTTTTACTTAAACCTAATAGGGGATTCATCAACATTATCAGCATCATTCTCTTTAATATACCTACTCGACTATGTAATCATTCATAAATAAAATTAGCACAATATTCGTTCTGAACATGTCCTAGGCACTTACTCTTCTCACTAAGCAATTTCAATGAGTGAGTTTTGTTCTAAAATATATAGTAAAGGGAACAAAACAACAATCGCTTTGCTCCAACACAATGCTAATAACATATAACATAATATAAGGTTATGTATTTTAAATCTTAAAACTAAATCTTCAACACTATATGATACAGTCTAAAGCAAATAATAAAATAAAATCAAATAAGTCACTAACTAAATTTTAAATTATTTACAAATTAATGGTGTCTGCACATAAACTAATTCCACTTGTTGAATTTTGTTCGCTTGCTCTTTTTTCATATCACATTGTGCAGCAGGTAGTAAGAGTCTACCTACGTTTGTTTTTAACATGCCTGGCACTATCAATTATCAATTTAGCTTGTTCTCTGGAACATTCTTATGGAGCTAGGAGCTATATAATTATAAAGTATGTTATGCGTATGGTTTGCTTAAAAAATAATTTTTGGTTAGTTCTTTTGGCTGGGCACTTTGTTTTTTGTTTTATTTTTGACAGGCACTTGGAGTGTTTGTTGTGTGTTTGTTTATATGTGTTTTTGTGTTTACATGTTGAACGACAAAGGTTTGATGTTCGCAACCGATGACATTCGCCGCACCCTGCCCATCATTTTTCGCTCGATATCTTCGAGACTCTTGCCTTGTGTCTCGGGAACGTAGAAGATCACAAAGAATAGGCCGATGAAACATATCGACCCAAAGAGCCAGAATGCGCCATGAGCGCCCATTGAATCTGCAGAAAGAGGAGGGAAACGGTCAGTTAGTTAAAGGTCGAATGTAGGTTTTGCGTTTGAAACTCACCAATCATGTCCTGGAAGCTCTTTGTAACGATGAAGGTGCAGGCCCAGTTGAAAGCCGTTGCGACTGAAGCCGCCGAGCCACGAATTTTCGCGGGCAATATCTCACCCATCATCAGCCATGGAATAGGTCCAAATCCAAGGGAGAATCCAACGACAAAGATCACAAAGCTGGCAAGAGGTAGCCAGCCCACGGCTGAGACATCCATACCACTTGACTTGCAGTAGAAGAAGCCACCGAGGGTGAACAGCGTGATGATCATCGCAATGTCGGAGATATAGAGGAGGATCTGCAATGAAAGAGGACACATGTTAGATTTGGAAACTCGAGATATTTAAGTCGTTCAAGCTTACCTTACGACCCAATCGATCAATCAACATGGTGGCGATGAAAGTTGCAATAAAGTTCACGATACCAACAATGATGGTACAGACGTTTCCATCGATTGTGGAGCCGGATTCCTTGAAAATAGACACGGTGTAGAAGATCACAGCATTAATACCGCTCAATTGCTGGAAGAACATAAGACCCAGCGAGATTCCCAACGGTTTCAGGTTATTCCTCTTCAACAGCTCAAACATTGTATTCTGGCCAGATGAGCGTTCAGCATCGGCTTGAGAGCGAAGAAGACCCTTCAACTCTGGTTCGACATCAGCCTCCTTGCCGCGCAACCAAACGAGAGCTTTGCGAGCGCTTTGCTCACGGTTTCTCGAAACATACCAACGTGGCGTCTCAGGGATTAAAAACATCAAAATAAGGAAGGGAATCGGCAGAGCCCCACCGAGGAATGCCAAGTTTGACCAGTCCATATAGGTGCCAGCAATGAAGCACACCAAAATTCCAATGTTACCAAAAGCCGTCGGCAGCAGACCCAATGAACCTCGGACTTCAGGTTGAACCGTTTCTCCCAAATAGACAGGCAGCGACAGAGAAGCAATACCGACACAGAAACCGGACAGAGCACGACCGGCCAACACCATTCCAACATTTACAGCGCATGCGATCAACAGCCATGCGATGATGAAAGGAACAGCCGTCGCAAGAATTGTGTTTCTGCGTCCAATGTACTCAATGAATGGTCCACCGGCAATACCACCAGCCAGACCAGCCAGCGGCATCAGACCACCAACCCAAGAAGCCTGCAAATGAGAAGATTTCCAACATTCAGAATGTGTTACTAATGATAGAGGTTTTTTTTTCAACTTACAGCTTGTGGTGTCACTTCGAACGATGTGATGTTTCGGTCGACCATCGACACAAGAGCGGGTGAGGTATAAGCTGACGAAAACCCAACCACAAGTGATCCCATGGACACTGACAGCGCAGCTAATACCTGTAAAAACATTTATGAGTACAAATCGAAACACAAGTGACCAAAATAAAGTGATTAACAAAACGATAGACAACCTGTGAGAATGTACACTTGGCTCGAGGCTCGTCAGCAGGCACCGAAAACGACACATGAGTGTCGGCACGCATTAGAATTTTCATAATGTCACACTGAAACTAAATTCCACGCTTGTTTATGTTTATCTGGAGCACCGAAAACAAAACAAAAATCATCAGACCTATACACGCGGTGACCCTATCTGCGTCACAACCTGCGTCAAATATACAATCCCCCTACGCACAATGATGGCCTCTCGTCCTACGTCTTTTAATTAGGTCGACACACTACACTTAAACGCATACCTACTTACTTCGTGTCGAAGACTGCAAAAGCCTCCAAATAGAGCGCTGTCAACTGTCAAAATAAAACTATTCGTTGGAGAGTCCTTCATGTTGTCTGTTGTGTGAATATTGAACTTGACAAACTGCATACTCCGGCAAGGATCAACAGTTTCGCCATCACTAAGGCTACAACCGCACTGAGAAAGGATGTCACGTTGAAAAGTATTTTTCCACTGATTCCATCTGGAATCCTTTTTTTCGCTCAGCACATAGTTCAAATGTGGGAGGCAGTCTACAGACGACTGATTGTGATGAAATGATAACTATGATTATATCAGTGATTGCAGTTGGCACAGTGTGTCAAAAGGCGGCGGCCGGTGGCGGGTGCAAAGCTTTCTTGTTTTGGTGGTGAAAGTTCAAACAGAAATCATATCGTCAAAATCTTCGTAATGACAGTGCGAAAGGACATTGAACTTGATAGATTTTATTTGTTATGCACAGCGCCTACTGTTTGTTATCAATTGCAAAGAATAGTAAATAATATGGTAAGTATAGGTCTTTGTTATGACCCGATTGTCGGTCGATGGCTGCGAGCACATCAAGTTTTTTTCGAGATAGTCTGGACTAAAGCGGTCCGTCATCATGCAATTGTTTAGCTAGGAATGTTTTAATTGGTGCGGGACACTGTTTGGTGCTGGCTAAACCGTTCAGATTCAGAAGGCATCTAGCGATCAATTAGGGCGAATTGATCTAATTGTAGGAACAGCAGTGAAGCCGTCAATAAATCTGTCTTTGAAAGAACACAGAGTTGGAACAATGAATACATTTTAAAATTAAATATATTTTTATATTTTATACCCTCCACATTATATTCACTTTGTCATTACATTTGTAACGCCAAGAAGGATTCACCGGAGACCCTATAAAGTATATATACATATTCTGAATCAGGATCACATTCTGAATCGATCTAGCCATGTCCGCCTGTCTGTCTGTTGAAAACACGATAGCCTCCAAACGAATCGACCTAGGCGAATGAAATTTTGTAAGCGGACTTATTTTTACCGTCGTCAGGTTGGTATTGAAAATGGGCTATGTCGGTCAAGTAGTTCTGGTACCTCCCATACATAACCACTATTAGACCCATGTGTCTCTCTGTCTGTTGAAATGACGATAGCGTCCAAACGAATCGACTTAGGAGAATGAAATTTTTGGAGAAGTATTATTTTTACGGTCGTCAGGTTGATATTCAAAATGGTCCATGTCGGTCATGTAGTTCTGTTACCTCCCATTCAAAACCAATATTTGACTCGTGTCGATATCATAACGATAGCATCCAAACGAATCGACTTAAGTGAATAAAATTTTGTGAGAGGACCTCTATTTACCGTCGTCAGGTTTGGTTTTGAAAATGGGCTATGTCGGTAAAGTAGTTCTGGTACCTCCCATACAAAACGAATATTATAGCCATGCGTGTATACATACTAGGTACTAGCTCACATGGCAAATATTTTGGATGACTTTTAGGTATTCAGTGGAGGGTATTAAAGCATCGGCCAGGCCGATGATAACACTTTTACTTGTTTTAAATGGAGTCCCTCCCTTGATGAGGGAGTTGGGTGCATATCACTGCGGGCACAAATGGGTCTATTCTATTGTCATAAAGCCACCTCTAACTAACTAAAATATTAGTAGCACTTAGAATAGCTTAGGCAATAACGCCCAAAAATAAACAACAAGATGGAAATAAAGCCCAAAAATAATTTACAGAATCTTTAAGATTTGGAGTATATGTGAAATTGGATGAAAATGAATATATTGAAGTTCTTTTTGCAGTACAAACTGCCCCCTACTCCTAAATCCAACAGAAAACACAAGCAGGGAGGTTGCAGTTGGGCAGCATACTTATTCCTCTGTTTATGCATTTCCACTTATTATTTTGGGCTTTACTGCTTGTCAAAAAAATGAACCGTGGAAAGGAAATAACACCCAAAATGACAAAAATTTTGCAACAACAAATTGTACAAGATTTTTTAGGGCGTTACTTCCAAATTGATTTGGGAGTTATTTCCTTGGGCGTTATTGCCTAACGCCTAGCTTTTCAGGAGTGTGAACGATTTTGAGCAAACCAAAGTAGATATATTTCAATGAAAATAAGGCTCTCCTAGGCACGAACAATCTTTATTAAAGCGAGAAAAGCAGCAGAAACTGGTCGAGTTTTCGATAAAAATAATCGACGATTACAACTTGTCATTGTATGTGGGTCGCACGAATCGCTACTGGAAGACACTACTTATTTTATACGTCAGGGGCAAGGACAGTAAGTGTCTTGTTCGCATTATAAGCACATTATAAGGGCATTCATAATCCATGGGTGGATTATTGTGAACATAGTATAATTATTGCTCTGTTTGACAGATTTAAAGTGGATTTTCGTCCATATTTGACACTAGCTTAAGCCCACAAAAATGTTTTATGATTTGTATACAAATTCATAAGCAGATATATAAGCAAATTTGATGCGACTAATTTAACTTGAAATCTTAAGTCCAAAAAATCAGCGCTTTATTTATTTGGAATGCATATTCTCCCCTGTGGATACTATTGAGTGGTTACTAAAATAATAGGGCTTAGATAAACTGTGTCGATTATGTTTGACCATTTTGACGTTTCAAGTCGTTATCTTCTAACTTCTACATTGTGGACTAATTTGTTTCTTTCTTTGGTGAGTAGGTAGGTTATCCTTTTAGATAACCATAAAAAAAAAACAATTTTATCAACTTGTCAACAACAAACTTTTGTCGACTACAACTCTTTTGGATCATACGAAAAATTGGTAACACCAAATAAACTATTTTTTTTTTTTTTAAATCCAAAACTAGCATAAACTATATCTGCTACTTTGTGATTTTACACAAGCACATCTTTTAATGTTTTGTTTCCTATCAGGACATTTTTCAAACCAATAGTCCACTAAAATCGCTCACTACACTATTTTCAAAAATTTCGTCCTAGTTTTACAGATTTTTTTTTCTTTACACTTTTCTACCCACAATTGCACTTGACTATTATAAGCACCGATTAAAATTTTACTAAATCGACAAATCGCAAGCAACTAGCTCTGAAGTTCGCATCAAGAATCATTCAAAATGATCATCTTCCCAGAGAATAGACTTGTTTTTCCGATTTGAATGTTATTTCTTATCATGTTTTCGAAATTGTCTTTATAAGTATATTTTGCATTTCTTCATAATGTTGACAAATTCTACTCGAAGTAAAAGTTCACCTTGAGGGAAACTACTCCTCAGTCTGTGGTTTGAACCTAATCTATGATTGGCATCTGTTAAATTTCGCAATGGAGTTCAATCCGAACCTAGCCACGTGATTAAACTTTGTTTCTATGATCGAAATTTCGCATCATTTTTTTTTTCTCGTTTTGAGCTGATAAAGCTTCTGGCCCGTGTTAGGCACTGATAATCACGTTGCTACTGAATGTTATAATATTCATGGTGGGGGGGATGACGACTTTGGAAAACGGGGGAAAAAAGAACCTTCAGATAGGATGTAACTGAGCGAGATTTAGTAGACCTATTCCAGTTGTCACCGGTTTTCCGACACTCGAACTTAAATGCGCTACTCTCCGAGGAGAACTGAATAAAAGGCTATTAAGGTGCTCAGCAGGATGACACCACAGACACACTGGGTGGAAGGGGAGAACTATAAATATAGGAGAGTGCACCTGTTGCACGTGGAAGTGCGTTCATGCATGATAATTGATGGTGCATGGGGTTTTTGAGGTGTAAGTCCTTTTCCGCAATTGCCATCAGAAGAACTTATGTCCCGATGATCCGTTTAGTTTAATTAATCGAATCGACGTGTGGTGTAGTCATAAATCCCACTTGAGGGTGGGCTCTCGATTAATGAATTTAATGCTAAAAGCATTTGCAAACGTCATCCTATTTCTGTTGATGAAGTGATTTGCTTCATCGAACAGAAGGTGCAATCCGATATGCCTAGACGAAGAGTGACCGCACACAAGGGATTTACTTTAATTGGAATTATGGTGTGTGACTTGTAATCGCTGGCCTACTTAATATTCCTGATTGTGTACAAAATTTGACACCCATATGTGTATTACTGTCTCTTTGGATGGGTGCTGACGCTGAGTACACGGATTTTTGTTTTAAAGTGGCGTGACTCACTCGCTTTTGCTTTCATTTGCAATTCTCACTGGTCTGACCTACCTTTCAAGTATTTTTTTGTTTATTTAAAGCCCACTCACCTGAGTCCAAATGTAGATGGGATTCGTTGTCGGCCGGTAGACTTCAAGCTTTGGTTTGCCATCTTCGGTGATTTGCCGCACAAATGGCACCGAATGCCGAAGATTTTCGCTTTTTTTGCTGCCCATGTCGTCCATTTCGTACACACGGTGGCTGCAATTAAAAACGAACAATTGTAGAGCTTGTGCTACGTCAACTTTTTATTTGTATGGTAATTACCTCTTTCTACTGTCTGTACTGATAGCACGTTGCGCCTGGAAAGCTTGTCGTGCGGAGATGTAATCCTCGTCGTCGCTCTCAAGGTCCTTGAAATCAATGATGACTGGTTTTGTGATATCCTTGTAGCGATGAATCAGGCGTTTCTGTTCGGTGTCACCTTCCTCCTCGCTGTCAGTGCTAGAGGTGTTGACTAGGTCGCCTTTGAGTTTGAAACTCACTCGTGGATCTAAACTCTGATGTTTGCGACCTTGAAAGTCTTTGCGTGTCTTATGGAATTCCTCTTCAGAAGATGAATCACGGAGGAGATCCTCAAGGAACGTGGTACCTCTGATGTCTAGAGAAACGTGTTTCTTAGCCTGAAACTGACGACGATTGTCGTTCGCAAGGATGTTCTTTAAGTCCTGAAAAACGAAATCCACTTCAGATTTGTTCAAATATTCACCTTTAGTTTTCGACATACCTTTAAAATTCCCTTATGATCGAAACTAACAGTCTTTTGCTGTTGGAACTTATCACGCTTATCCTCGAAGCTATCCTCATCACTGCTGTCGTTCTTTTTCTCGAAAGAGACCTTGGAACCCTTAAGCGATTGTTTGCTTCGATTCAAGTCGGCATCACTGACCGCTCCACGATAATGGTGGCTGTGACCGTGTGTCGATTGTGGCGGTGGTGGTAGTGGTTGCAATTCTGTTGCGCTACCAGTCAGCTTCTTTGTGCTACCAGATTTTTGTTGCTGTGTTGGTGGTTCGTTAATGTCATCACCTTCCAAAATTGCTGAAAACTGCAAAGTTGGACTCTTGTTGCGTTGCTCCTGGAATGAGAATGGGTCGTCGACAACAATTGTGTCCAAACTCGTCGCTGTTGTTGACGTGGATAGAGTTCCACCTTGAACTCGCTCGTAACCGCCCAAATGATCATCCTGCAAAGAGAAAGAGATGTGGTTAGGACTTTTGTCTTTCAATAAGAACCTCCCCTCACTTACAACTAAAAAAGTTTACTAGACCCTTATCAAGACGTGTACCAATCTTTTATACCAAGTGCCACAAAGAACAAAATAATTTTTGCAATCGTTGCCCTCTCTCACTGATCGTTTAGAGATCAACTCCAAAATTGGCACTTGTCAACCACTGGTAATCGTTTTTATATTTTATTCAATTATATTCTCTACTGGTTGATTAGGACGTTGTAGAAATTTATTTTTTTAATATTTGCCTTTAGATTGTGTGACCCCTTAAAAGAAACCGTAAAATTTACGAGGAATAAATTCCCCTTAGAACGTTTGCATTTGAACTGACCAGAAATAATCAGCAAGTTGGGAAAACATTTGCTTGCTTGCAGCATTGATAAGGAGATACACAAAAACACGTTATCACTAATCACACAGCTATGAGACGATCGGCAGTCACAAGCTTCTGGATTGGACCTGTACATGCTCGATACTTGATGATCATCTTATTATTTTTTGCCCAAAGATTCAGCCAATGCCATAAATACAATGAGAATGAATAAAGCAATTGCTCGGCTCTTATCTGAGAGATTTTTGCGTGAACGCAAAACGTGATGCTCATGGCCACTGTCTGGCAGCAGTCAGAATTGCGGGTCAAAAACGGTGTTTTCCAAATACGCAATCCGCAATTGTTAATTTGATAGCTTTAAATTTAGAGGAACTATATCGTTTTGAACTATTGTTAATATTTCTGAGCATTTAAGGGAACTTGTTCCAACCAATTTGTTTTGAAAAGCATAGTACCTATCGAAAGTTTTCGAAATCAAAAAACTTGTTGTTTTTGAACATTTTCCAAAATATGAGTTCTTTCGATATGAATTTTCAGTGAAAATCAAGTTTGATGCGTACCGAGACACATGAATCGTCGTAATGAAAAAATAAGAAACCTTTTTGAGGTTTAGTAAAGATTGGCAAATTAGCATTTAACATTTTTAAAAATGATTTTGCACACAATAAACCGTAGTTGCAGCCATACCCGTAGTGGATCAACATTCAATAGAATGCAAACAGTTTTGCTGAAACTAAAATTCAGTATGTCACAACTTAAAACATAAGTGTCCGACATTGCTCACTTAAGTGCGTACACTCAATTATAACACTATGAAACAGAAACCCTACCCGTGAGATACTTAAGTGGCCACTATAAAATTGGCTGTTGAGTGTTTGCTGTCATAAGAAGAAAAAAGAGAATTCAAGTCTTCAACTTCAAGTTGGAAAATTAGAAATTGGTAAAGACTCATTAGCAGCATCTTACGAAAGGGTGGAAACATTTTTTGTTGCGCATAGAAATATATAGAAATGTATCCCCTGTAGTTAAATACATAAATAAAATAAGTATTTGGTCAATATAGGACCTTCGGAGTTTAGGACTACCTCCAACCATTCGATTTTGTGATTCTGAATTTCTGAGACGATTGAACGTATCTGCGAACGACTTCATTGAGAAGCTGGTATAAGTTAAAGCCCATCGAACTAACCACTGAGCCACAGCGCCCAAACTTCTCCCAATTAAATACTATTATTTAGGTTAATGAATCTACTGCAAAAGTTTAGCCAAGTTCCAAACCAATTAAGCAGTCTTTAGCATACTATAAGATATACCTAATAAATTTGGAAACAGTTATAGCCCTGACTATAACTAATTATATGCAATGAAAATCAGCTGTTAGCTCAGACCCAAGATCAGTCTTAATTCCCCAATTAAAAGCGGCACCATTCAGCATCATTATCTCCTATTACGAATCCCTCGTTCTATGTCTGACTTGAAGAAATCTCTGAATGAAAATGCGTAAAAAGCCTGAGTTACTCATAAATAAAATTACCCACATCACACGGCATGTAGTCGTACTACAAAAAAAAAAATTACTCCGTTGTCATCTATCTACGTTAATAATACTACATCAGCTCCTCTTTCATTTATTTCTATATTTTGTGTTTGCCATTTTGCTGTGTATAAAAATACACTTTTGTATGATCAGATGTGACAATGTATCAGAAATTTATGTTCTCAATTTTAACGCGTTGCGAACGCCCCCACACTTGTTGGGGCCTTCTATATAATCCGAATCAATTTACCGAAAGGTCTTGACCTTTAAGTGGCAAACAGCTTTTTTTTCACAAGTGAAATAGATAATTTTAATATACATACTTATATGACGCAGTGTAAAAATTACTTTCAATCCAATCCAGACTGTTTTAAAAATAGTCTCTCGGCTCGGCATAAGCTCTGTGTCGTAGGTACGTCTACGTATCTGTACAAATCATCTGTACCGCAAACAAATTACCGCATGATTTAGTGTTTACCTAATAATTATAAAACATACTATCAGTATCCGGTAGCTTCTTCCAGTTTTCCGATCTGTGGCACTATCGCTAGCACTGAGCGTTTGCAATTATCTTGCTGTGAACAAAGTATGGTCGCACTAAGCACAGTATGAGAGTGCAATTTTTTTGTGGGCACTAAATCTTGAAATCGACCTTTGGAAGTGTGACCGTTGATTTTTATATTGTAAGTTAGTTACTCTGGTAATTCAGAATGGCTTCATCGTGTGCATACATTTTTCTACTAATTTCGTTAATAAAGGCCTATATGTACTTATGAATGCACCTAGCTCCGCAAAGAATTTGGACGAATTTATGTCTAATCAGACCTTCAGATACATTGTGGACAATGAACACACAATAAATTTTATTCCACAAATGTGTGATACTTTCTCTATACTATATCAAACCTCCTATCACTTGGCGCGTGTAACGAGATAAATACCGCCAACAAAAACAAAAAAAATCCCTCCCTCAGACGACATTCAAAGTTGCAGAGTAAAATGTAGTAATTTTTACGTTTGCTAATTAAAGCAACATGTTCAAGAATTTCAACCTCTCTAGTCTCTACCGGTTTCTTCTATATTTATCTCATTCCATTTGAACGAGCGATCGTATAAAAAATGTGATTGCCAAAAACTCGAAGACAGAACAACAACAAAAACAAACAAAACGCGTCTAAGATAAAAAATAAAATAGAAATGCCATTCATCACGTTTTAGTCGCGGTATCCAATTCGATAAGAGAGTTCAACTCACCTCCCACGTCCTTGTTCGTGCGATAATGATAACCAAAAAGAGGCCATGCATCGCAGCACCTTCTTTCCCATGTATACACCTCAAGAAAAAGAAAGAGAGCTGTCGTTCTGACAACATTTCCTGCTTTCGAACTAATTAACAACGAACAAGTTTTCAACATTTCAAGTTCATATAACAAATGACTGTAAAAAAAAAGTCCGTTTTACGCCATCGATTAGCATTTATTAGACAACTTAAAGTCGTCTGTATAGATAAAAGTCGCCTTCTGTTATATAAGTTAAGCACTCGGGGACAGGGGTGCATACAATGCACTCTAATACCTGCATTATCTATATGGTGAGATCGGTGGTGTTAATTTAATTTACTTCACTTAAGTGCGGGTACATATTTGCACGGTATGTGTGGAGTATCTATCCCATCACCCAGAGGCTTAATCGTTTTACAAATGCGTATATTTATTTCTAACCGAAACGAGCTTTTCTTTTCGGGTGTGAAAAAATGCAAAATGGGTTCGATTTGGACTTTGCATGTCGTCACACCTCTCTAATCGAAATTGAAACGGTCATTTGAATTTCCATAATGCCGGTACTCGCTGTATCACACTCTCTCAATATTTTACCTCTTTAGAGGTCAATTAGGATAGATACATTTTTAAATGCGAATTCTATAAATAGAAACAGATCGGTTTTTTATTATATGATTGGACTGATTTGAGACAAACAATTTTGTTTCTCTATTTTTAGTTTGTGTTTGGCTTTTGCAAACTCCTTCAAAGGCATAACCACAGAAATTGTCTCTGGAATTTATTTTTGATTTGCGAACATGATATCTTATATTGATTTGTTTATGTAAATAAATAAAGTCATTTGGTAAATAAAAATTTTTATAAAATACACATTCCCTTTTCAAAGTGTGTAGCTAAGTGGGCATCGTTTCATTTTTGTTAAAATAAATGTAAACATAGAAAAAAATTCAAATATGACTGAAGCAAATGGAAATGTATTTCATAGATCAGTTCAGGAATGTTAATGGTCTGATATTGATGCTAATTTTTGTTTTATTGTAGATACTTTGAAGTCGAAAGTTCAGTGTCAACTGGGTGATTCACAAAAGCGTTCGCTATACATTTATGCCCTCGATAAGATATTGGAACTCTGATTGATTTCGATACCACCAGCCGAATATACCAGCATGATTGATAGAAATTGACTTTTGGAGTGCAAAAAAAGTGTTTACTGATTTAATGGAATACGTTTTTGTTAAAATTGTTAAGTTATTAGACATTTTGCATTTCTCTTTATGTGTGCATAATTTACGAATTGAAAGCGGATACAGAAAGAAATGTACTCAGCAAATGTGAACTTTGATTGTACAGATACATTGAGATATCATGCGTTCTATGCCCAACTGACGAATATTTGCAAGGCTAATAATAATCAAAATCAAAGCCCCTCTGGGTTTTATTTCTCGATCATAACATGCACAAAATGCAAGTGCTTATAAGAGATTCATAATGTATACAAAAATTGTTTTGATTAATCTGTTGACATTGGGTATAAATAGATGTCATATAGAACATCTTCAGTGAAGTTTAAAAAGTGAACAAAGCAACGGCTACATCGTGATGTATAAGTTGCTCTGTTGGAAATACATAGACGTACTCGTAAAAATCATATTCGAATGATTCATTTACAGTTAAAAATATAAATCTCCACACGGCTATATCCAAAAAAAAGTCTGGACAAATGTCTGCATTTAAATGATTGCGCCAGCTGAATTCATCGTAAATATTTACTTGTGTTTTTTCTTCAAGCTGTTGTACACACAAAATAAAAGAAAATTGATGCCATGGAATGACCAGTGGTTTATACTCAAACGTCATGTCATGGTCAATCGTTCATCAACTTTATGTTGACCTATTTATATTTTTCTCAGTTTGAAACGATTTTAGCCTGTACTTTATTATTAATTATAATGAGATTATAATTAAGAAGAATGGGAGTAGATATGTTAGGTATATTTTCGAAAAAAGAGCGGTTGAAGTAAGTCAGAACAACTAACAATTACAGTCCATTGAAGGTGCACTCATTGGTATGAAAAGTTATAACATAAGAATCGATCTTAAAATAGACGATCAAGAAGCCATTACAGTTCCACTGTATAGTGCCATCCTTACGAGTGACTAAAAGGAAATAGAATATGTGGAACATATTTTATGTTACTGCCCAGGCATCCAAAAATGGCTCCCGATTCTATTGTATACGGCCACACAGTTTTTCGATACCCTCGACGATCTAGTAAAGATACCCTTACCAGATTTAAATACATAGATTCATATCTGATTAGTTTTTTTTGTTGCGCATGTCCTACCACAACGGTAATCATAATGCCCCTCCGCCATCTTGGTGAAGTTGCACATGATGGTGTAACAACCCACGTAACCTAACCTGTCTATCTTGGAAGACGCTATAATATGTAATCATTATTGCGGGTTTTCAGACCATTCAATGGATTATTCAAGATGGAAAAATGACTTAAAAACAATAGACAATTTTCCACATATTGGACTGTGAAAGAAAGGCTATAATGAAACAAAGTTTGAAGTTTTGAATTTCACAATCGTCTTCGTAAATAGCTCACACATGGAGATATCATCTTAGGATGATAAATCCATTTCGATGCACAAGCATAATAAAGATAAACAAAGAACAGACCGATTACACATTCGTCTTAGTAAATAAGCAACACACGGAGACGGAGATATCATCTTAGGATAATAAATCCAATTTCGATGAATAAGCATAATTAGGGACAAGAAATGTATTTCGAGTTAGTCTTAATTCAGTCTCAATAGAGGCATAGTTTGCCCACAAAAACTTTTTTTTTTTAACTAAAAGTTAATTTTATTTAACTTTGTAGATACATGTCATTTGCCTAACATTGTTAAGGATTACTAACGACTATAATTGAGACCAGTGTAATAAGTTTTCAAAATGTTAAAATGTTTGTTATCGATTTTTTTATTTGTCACTGGGTCCACAACTCAAAATTAAACTCGCCAAGTCAATTTTTGTGTTACTCATCCCGACAGTCTGATATAGTCAAATTTTTTTGACTTTGAAGCTAGATATCCAAATCTGTTAAAATTCTGACCTGTTTTCCGTGCCTTCAATTTCAATCATTTATTCCACCAAATGATTATAACGTATTTTAAATATATTTTAACTTAATCTTTAAAAAGTCTTTTCGGAAATATGTTTTTATTATAGCTATGGCGCCGTGCAAATATACAGTGCTACTAAAACATGACGCTACTAATATCATCTTGCTAATTAAAATATTAATGACATATCTACGTACTTTCGACAAATGAATATTTTTTATCACCATTAGACGATGTAACTTTTAATTGTTATTTTGGAGCCGGACTTTTAGTTCTTTACCTATATAAACCCTAACGATGTGCTTGAAATATATAGCCAAATATTACCGAAAGACATTTCACTTATTAAAAAAAACACTACTTCAGTGCTCATAAGTTATAAATATAAATTAATTAGCAATTAGCCGTCTTCAACTTCATTTAATTCCTTAAAAAATCTAAATTCATAGTCATTAATAAAAACTTTGCTATTACCTTCACAAGAACGTAATAGCTATTTTGTTTTATTTATAAATCACGAGATGAAATTAATTAACAATTTTCGTAAAAAAAGTTAAAAATTTGTTTTATTCGATTTTGATCGTACATGTTTAGAAGGTTTCTTAAGGGTAATTAAAATATATCTAGACTTCTAGACTCCTATTTATTTAGTAATTTGCAGTCATGGGCTTAGTATACACAGACGTGGATCCTACATCAGCGATGATGAATTAGTGGTGCAATTTAAGCGAGAAACCTTGTTGTTACTACTCACTTTCTCCAATTCATCTTTAACTATGTTTATAGGCACCTTAAACATAGATTTGTACTTTAAAATTGTGCAACGTTTAAACTTTAAAGGCTATAGAGTTACTCTGAAAAGGGACAGAATAGGTAAATAAAAACAATTTGATATGATCAATTTTTTGCTTCGAATCCGAAAAAATTTTAAACTCAAACTACATATTTCAAACGTATATTTGCATTGTAATGTACATAACCGCAAAAATGTAGCGGATTATTGTACACAACATAGGCCCATTTTGTTCAAGACCCCTAAGACTGCTATATTGACTTTCGCTTGTTGTCTGATATCTGTTATATCGCTTTGATCAAAGTTTTTATTTAAAGATTTAAATTTTTTGAGCAGTGGAAGAAAAAAAAAGCAAATTGAATGACGTTTTAGGCACAAACCTGATATATCTAAAAGGACAGTTTACTAACAAGTTATATCTTTTATTCGACTCCGGTCGGACTTTGAACGCCGACTTATCGACTTCTGTATGTCTAGATTCGGCATGAGTTAAAAACTTTTTATCGATAACACAAGTCCGGAAATTTTTAATTGTTTCGTGTACCTATACTAAAAATAGTTTGGGGTTGTACAATTTTATCGCATGACGAAAACAATCTTTAGATCGATATCACTTCTCTGAAAAATAATATTTTTTTTTTTTTCGTGGAAGAGGCACATACGGCAAATACAACAAATTATGCTTTGAATAATAAATTAAAATTCGAAATTAGACCAAATTTAATACATATTTTTGCCTTGCAACGCGCCTGCTTATGCTCAGCAGTTTTGACTTAAATAAACACAAGATGACTAATTTTCACTTTTAAACTTAGTCCCCACATTTATTTACATACAAAAAAAAAGAAACAAGATCAATGTCCTTAAATGCTCCACTTACCGTATCGGTAACCGATCGCATCAATTCCTTGATTTTCCCCATTTTGCTGGTTGGTCGATTGTCTCTTCCACTCATTTTGACGCTGTTTTTTGATTTCTAATTCACGTAAATATTTCTGTTAAACTGTGTCAATCTACTTCCAAAACGTTATGAAACAAAATTTCTATTAAGTTTTTGACTCGTTTTTTAAATAACACAGTATTTATTTTAATTTATTTATTTTTTAATTCACCACACGTAAGAAAACCTCTGCGGTTGATGTCTCAACTTAGTATATGAAACTCTCACACTTCAAAACAAGAAAAATTTCGAAATTGTTACTTTTGCTCTCTTTCGAGACGAATATTAATATTGTTGCTGCACTATTTCTCTCTTTGATTGCACCAGGGGTTGTTTGTTGCAAGAGTGACTCTGACTACTAATTGCTGGTTGCATTCTAATAAAAATCAAACCGAAGATATTTCAAATTCAAGTACACCACCGAATTGTTGCTACAGTTTTTGTGCCCGCCAAAAATAATCCGTTGGGGCATTCTAATTTTGGATCACGGCCTTAAACAAAATTTTCTATATTGTGTTAAAACTTTTCGCGTTTTTATTATGCACACTCGGAATACGAATTTGATTTCACAAAACGTTACATAAAGAGTGGGATGTTTGTACTCCTTATTGGGTATTGAAAACTCGTAGAACCGGATAAATTTTTTTTTATATAATGTTTTCAAATCAAAATTGTATCAATGCAATTGATGATATTTATGTTGCGATATATTTTTGTATTTTCTTTTCCACGTTTCAACTTTTCTTCTTGTGTTTGCCTGCGAGTGCCGCAGTTATTCACCTTTTTGAATATATCCACAGTTGAACTAAACCGCGAGATACAAATGTCTGCGGCTTATATAGTCGAGTTTTAACTTACGACTTATAATGGGCGAGAGCTTTTTTGGGCTCATGCGAGTTTGTATGAGTGAGATAAAATTTGTTTGTTGAACGTGCGGCGGATACATAACGTGTCGAGAAATTCATTCAGTATTTTCTGGTAGTATGGATGGTGGTAGTGGACTCGTATTTAAAAAGTTTGCCGCTTTTTGATCTTACTCGCTCTCGCAGTATCTAGCTAGCAAGCAATGCAAAGTGCTTAAGTTCTATGTATAGGTGGTGGAAGTGGAAGCCTTCCTCTAGAGAGAGGACGGGCACGAAGAGCATGCAAAAAAGGTATGGGGGCCCGCCAATGGGGAGATGGCTGAACATTTTTTTTGTGTAAATTTTCATTATGTAGATATGTATGTTCTTTTGTGAGAATTATTTAAATTTTTTTTTTAATTTTGGGGAGCTTTCTGACCCACATAAATTTAAAAAAAAAAAATCTATTTTTCGCCAAGAGTAAATAAACAACTAATTTATTTTTGCGATTAAATTAGTTCACAAATTAATTCGTAATTTTTTAGATAAAATTGTTTTATATCTATTTAAAATAAAAATAAGTAGATATGTGCTCAAAAAATTATTTTATGTTTATTTAATCAAACTATTTTGAAATCATGAACATATTTATAAAATGAATAAATTGTGGAGTGTACGATTGTCATCAGACATTTTTAAATTTGAGTTGGCCTCGACTCCAGTAATGCATTTCGCCCCCGATGTGGTGGGTGGGTTTTATTGATTTTATGTTTAAATAGTGAACATTTAAAAGCGCATTCTTATAAATACAATTTTCCAATATGAAACTAAAGGTTATTTTCAGACTGTTCTACTTTTTAAATATCCACAGACTGTGAAATATGAAGTGACAAGACAATAATGGCCTCTACTCAGTAGGCACAGCGGCGCAAAAATGCTTTGAAATTATTTTGAAAATGAATTTCCAAATACATATGTAGTGTTGCAAGAACTCAGTTTTTAAGAATTATTGTATGCAGCTTCTTCAACTTCTTGAATTTAAATAAATCTGGCTCGAAGGACCAAATCTTAGTTATAATTTAACTGCCTTATTCGATGGTTGGGGAATGAGTAACTGTAATTGTACAATTATTGTTTGACAATCTTATCGTGACTTATGAAATTTGACATAAGACATAAATGACTGAAGACGCTAAAAGGGTCAATATTATACGAAAGTTCGCTTTAAGCGGGTTCGTTATACCTATCCGAAATTCTTATCCATAGTTCTTATGAAACATTGATTGGGAGGAAATACTTCGTTATAACAGAAAGTTCGGCTTATGCGGCCGCTACTGTCTATTAGAAAACTACAAATCTGAAATTTCCCTCGTATTTTATTAGAAGAAATAGTATAGATTTTTTTTCGTCTGATGAGGAGTACCTATATCTACATTTATATATAGATTAGTGTGGGAAGACTCGCAAATTTGTTTGTCACATCCAAGGTCAAAATTGTCGTCGCTGGCGCTGCGAATTTGTCGCAATAGCTTAAGAGCCTTTAAAGGAAATGATACATAAAAATTTTCAGAAGACAAACAAATAAGTTTGATTATAAAATGTTTTTGTAGTATTTCACCTCTTCAAAGCGAATCGAATGAAACCTTGAGCCTTCGCAAGCCTACTAAATTTGTATGCACAATAAATTTTGTACATAAGACTATTGTAGTAAAATAATTTTTGTATGACATGACTTTAACTAAAATATCTATTGATTGTGGGATAAGTAATGTGGCTTTTCATAATTTATCAAAAATGTTTGAGATAAAAGCATTATTAAAAAAAAATATATATATGTAGGCACAACTTTTGAGGGAAATATAAGTTCAAATGAAGTGCACACGCATATTTTGCTCTTCATATCCATCAACACTTTGTTTGGACAGAGTTGATAGCCATGGGCGAGTTGAATGGGTTGCGTACCTATAGTGTACGGCGGCCATTATATGTTGTATTTTAAGGGCTTTTTGTAACTCGGAAATCGGAATTTCATAACCTCTTTGACGAAGTCATATAAAACGACGACCCGGTTCGGAAGAAGTTCTATCCATTTCCCCCATTTCACGCAATGACTTCCATTTCCATTTTCCTTTTTGATGTTGTCTTCGATTAGCCGATTTCTAAGAGCCTATCTTGCCATCGAAAGATATGATTGATCAAATATCCGCTATATGAGTTGACATCAAGTTCAAAGAAATACTTAGCTATTCAACTTTAGAGGGAGATGTGAAAAATGTCACGCCATACATTAATTTGAAAGTTGTTTTTGTGCGCGCGTGTCAATGGCAAAAGGTTAAATGACATCCATTGCCAATTCGTCTAAAAATACGGTTGAATGTTTATCAAATTCAGCAAACATTATGTATCATACAATTTCCTAAGAACACTGCTGATAGTGCGTATTTTGACATTTTGTCCTCAACACTCTCTGTCTAATAACAACATTTTTTCCAGTTCGCAATCTTAATGAAGACTCGAAGCTCGAACGACAACGACCTAAAGGTGTTATTACAAGCTTCCATTCATTGTACAAAAAAATACCATTTCCGTACTGTATAGCGGTAGGTATCCCTAACTCTCTTAACCTTGTATAACCTTCAATAACTGCGCTCTCTCTCTCTTGTAGTGGAATCTCCCCATCTAATTGCTCACATAAACAATGGCAACCGCAAAATGCCGTATACAGGAACATACATATTTCACCAAAAGTGACCACTCTCCACTGTTTAAGTGCCGAAAAATAAATCAGTGCCCAACTAATGTGTTAACATTCTCAGTTATGTGCCACCGCCATACGATTAGTCATCGCCCGCTCACCTCGATCATAAGTTTTGGACTCGCTTTTTATTTTTACCTGTGTGTATCTGCAATAAAGTGGATTCCGAACATAGTTCATGAATCGCTAAAGCTTTTCGCAAGAAGCCCGATCGACGGATAGATAGGCTAGATTATGTGAGTTGCGATTACCTGTGTTTTGATGACTTGTTACTTATTGCCAGTGCAAAATGTGGGCGGGTGTCATTACTCAAAACCTCAACCCTATTGCATCATGCAATCCAGACAACCAAAAACGCTTCGATTCCCTTTTTTCCATAACTGATCCTCCTATGGATTTATTGCTTCGCTTATGGTAACACGCTGTTTGCACGGGAGTGCATTTAGCGCTTCTTGCGAAGCCATTGACCTCGTCTAACACAGCAGAGTCGACCTTTCGAGTGTTGCAGCACATAACTCTGCATGAATGCGATTTCTGTCCAACTACAGCTGCAATGTTGTCGTAGTAGTAGTCGTTGCCATAGAAATATGTGGCCTTCCCTCATTTAATATAGGTACCTATATCAACGAGAGTGCCACGCTGCTACATTGCATATCAGCCAGCAAACTACAACTACGAGCATAACGAAAGTGGGTTTGCCGTACACGAACAGTGAGACGAGCCTCCAAGTTCTCACTAATACAGGCGTTGTCTTCGATGGCATGTGGTTCGGTTTGCCTTTGGAACACTGAAACTTTTTTTTTTATCTTTCAGTACGTTTCTGGGTTATATAACGCCGCACTTTGTATATAGAAACGAAAACGAGTAGATATTATACTATGTATCTGACTGACGCGCTATCGGAACTAGCGCCAGCAGCTTACACGGCATCAGCTCTGTGAATCTAAATAGTCACGTCAAGTCACGTGTTGTATAATAATTGCTCTTTAATTTATTTTATATAGTATGTATGTATTTTTAAAATTTTGCGAAAGTTGGAATACATGCAGGTGTGCAGCAGATAAGTATCTGCACTGTACCTACGACTTCGGAACAGACAAGACTGCAAATATGAAGGTAAATACGGTTGGTAAGATATTGCGCGACAATATAATTTTTTTGTATGAACCTACAGGGGCTAAATATAGAAACAGGGGGCTTAATGATGCATGTGTGTAAAACGAATCTCGAAAAATGGAAAATTTTGTAAAAATGTCTATTTGCGGATGGTGTTGAGTTGTATGGTTGTATGCTGTTCGAGAAAGAGATGCAAATATTTGAATGAGTTTGATCCTGATGACGCAGGCGGCCAGAGCGGTGAGGGGAGTACCTAGTCAAATGCAATGCAAACCAAGTTGGTTGAGTGGTGGGTGGCTTTCGATTTAATTGAAGGGGAGTAATAATGACAATTATAATTAATATATGAGCGATTAGGCAGAAATTGTAATAGTGTAGATATTGCTTGTGCTGTGGCAACTGGTTCTCATAGGAAACACTACATAGTTGGAAATATTTCGCCATTTATTGTTGAGTTCGGACAGATGGAGATGATGTAAATTCCCCCATGGCCAATGGCCACTTGCGAAATTGCGTATAGCTTGTCCATTCTCAAGGTGAACCTATTTTTGGCGGTGAATTGAACTTGCGCACTTGCAATATGTGCAACTTGCTGAGATGTAGGTATCTGTGGCATATTTTTGTGAGTATTTTTACATATGACTGACAACGACCTCTTTGTTGGTTTAGGCCAAAATGAATCAGACATATCTACCGATGTAACGAAATGTAGCAGAATTTCCAGTTTTGATTTTTATAGGTAGTTAGGTATGTATGTACTTGGCATAGTGAACGCTGAATAGTACGTAAGTTGGAATTTCTTTGGGTATTTTTGTCAATTTATTTAAAAGATAAATTGCAGTTATTTCGAATATTATTACATAACGGCATAGGTATAAAAGCACTAAATTCAGTTGCGACCGAAATAGAATTAGGACCCTAGGTCTTACTGCGATGTATCATGCCTACATAAAACAGTTTGTCCTGACTGACTGCTGGTCAATGCTAGAAAGTTTAGATTTTAAAACAAATTTCCTTTTACGGCGTAAGTCAGCGTTAAGAAGTGATTTGGGGAAATTTTAAACTCCAAGTGGGTTAAAAGAGGTTTTTATATGAAAATTATTATTTTTTATCCGATCGATTTCAAACTTGCGTATTCTATAGAACGAATACAAAGTCTTTAATTATATACATAATGGTGGGAATAAGTTTTTTGACAAAACTAAACTTAATTCTACTCATAATTTGAACTTACTTCATGTAAATGTTGGTATCAATGGAAAGGTAATTTAAATTCCATTGGAATGATACAAAACTTTCCTTAACCCATTAACTTTTTGAATTTTTGTGAAAGTCTACTTTTTTGAATTTTTTCCTCGGTCTCAAACAAAAAATGTTTTGATGCAAAAACTCCAAACAATTCTTATCTTGACTGCAAAAAGATTTTTTCAAAAATCTCTTCGCGATTATTTTTTCTATGATTTTTTGAAAATTGTTAAAAATTACTATTTTAGCCACTTTTTCCTCCTTTTCATAGAAATTTTTCTGAGATCATCCCATTCAAAGTTTCGATAACATTTTTAACTTTCAAAAAATTCGAAAACATTTAATACATATGTACCTATATACAATTTTTTTTAAATAACTATTGGTAGATACGATAATGGACCGTTTTATATCACGTTATCTGCATTGAAAAATGATTTAAAAACAATTTCTTAATTGTGCTTAAAATGTCTTGAATATATAAAATGCCGTAGATATTAACAACAAATATTAGTACATATCTCAGTAAGTCTAATTAAACATTTTTTCTTGGAGTGTCAAGATTCTTTTATGACTTCTATCACGACATTTGTCACTTTAAATCAGTGTTAACAATCGTGAAGAAATATGATCCTGTTGTCATAAATCGATTTCCTTATTAACATCTTCCTGCTTCACAGTCTTAAGAAACTTGTAAACAGAAAGGTTTGTTATCCAGTTAATTTTAAGAAAATAATTTTACATTAATAAGGATTTGTTTTTTCCTCAACCTTAATCTTTATTAATAAATTCGACGAACAAGAGCATACTCTGTTAGCTGGCTACCAGCCAACGTTGAATTGCGGTGACAATTGTTGTGCCACGAACCACTTTAGGGATGCCATCAGACGATTTCGGGAAACTGGTTCTTACAATAGGAGGCCAGGTCAAGGCAGACACCGGTGCACTTCCGCTCGATACGACCGCTTTGTTGTCAATAATATGCTGAGGGACCGCGTTTGTATACAGCTACTGAAGCTCGCACTCGTCTCTTGGAAGTGAGTGATGTTGGAGTTAGTGATCGAACATTAAGAAGACTGCCAGAGAGAAATTTAAGATCATTTCGCCCAGCTCGGGCCCCAAAACCACTGCCACAACACCATATAGCCAGACTTCAGTTTGCTCCAGAATATGCTGATTGGACGATGGATCAGTGGAAGAACGTACTGTTTTCAAACGAATGTAAAATATCCTTAAGAGGTCCAGATGGTCGTCAGCGTGTATACGGAAATCGTCTGAAAATAGTAAGTTCTTCCACTGATCCACATTCATTGTGATAACCGTTACTTCACGTAAACAAAGCTGGTGGCACTAAACATAGGTGGGCGGTTAATTGTGCCGGTGAGTGTATATACCCACCAGGCGCAGAGAAAATACTTAAAATATCCACAACTTTTTTAAAAAGGACCTAAAAATAACTCCTCATTCATGTGTGTCTCTCATGCGGAGACATAATACTTATGGTGCAGTGGGTGTTTTTCATGAATAACCTAAATAACAAACGGGTGATCTTCGTATATCGTTTATTGCATGATGCAGTTTGATGCGAAATTTGGAAATATTGTCGCAAACCGGTCGCACTCTTTGCCTTCTTATACCACAATCAACGGCTTATATAAATAATGTCCTTTGTGCAAATTTTTCAAATAAAAACTGAAACGAATCGGTTTTAAAAACGCATTTGTACGCAATGGCCATTGTACGGTAAAAATGAATCTCACTATAATGATAATATTATACAATACAAAAGGATGCATGCAAATTTGTTTCATTTGTAGCGCAAGCGCACAGAAAATGTATATGTGTAGCCATGTGCGCTCATAAATAAATAAAAAGTGTGCGTTAGTGCGCAATGGTTAAAAAAGCGCACACCCATATGCACTTACTCACTGACTTACTTCTGTTGCGCTACAGTCCGGCTAAACCTTGGCCTTAACCAAAATCATCTCCAGTTAGAGCGGCCTAACTATGCCTGCAGTTCCGCACATCAAATCGTACAGTCATACAAGGTAGGTACACTCGCATATACCTACACGATATGTGCTAATGTATTAATGAATCTAGCTCAGTTTTTGAAAAGTAAACACTCGCGTGATTCAGAAATTATCGTTCTCGATTTTCGCATGTTAATGTGCGCTTTCATACTATTCTAGGAAATGATTAATTTGCATCTGTACTGTAAACAGAACATGTCATCATGGGATGCTCCATGTGCTGTGCACTCAATAGACTGTTCGCATTTACGCCATAGACTAAGTTTATTACAATTTTTGTTTTGGTTTTGCCCATCATATGATGACAAGCTGCATCATTGCATTTACAGTAAAAGTTTGTTGAGCTAATTTAACCTTAATTTTCTGCTAAATCAATTGGCAACAATCGTAACCAATTTAATCAACTTTTATACAATTGCAGTCCTTTGCTTAGAATCACGGTACTGATTTGTTCCTTTATCTAATTTGAAAGCAATTTGAATCAGCTAATAGTTGTCCACTCAAAGAAATCATGTAAGACATTCGTGGGGTGAGTGACTATTGTTTACTCAATTCTATAATTCACAACAAGCTACATGTGTTTACCCATTTCTCAGCGATTACATGATGAAAATCCACTCGACACTACTCCAGATTATCTTTTAATTGTAGGTGTATATAGATAGGCACATTCCCCAAGTTGCCACCTTACATCACCGCTGCACTATCTGCCTTGAATGGCTGTAATGCAGACGATATAACTTTCAAATAAAGATTACAAAGTCAAGTATGCCACTGATGGCATTGTAAATAGTGAATTTTGTAACCCCTAGCTCAAGGTAATTAAGAACTTTTGCACAAACGAAACGCGTGGCTTAGTTTTGCTAATTTTTGTTTATAAAAAAAGCTAAAAAAATCCAATAGTACGCAGTAGCAAATGAAAAAAAATGTATTAATTGCATCGTCCTTGACTAGTGTGTGGTTCGATTGCATGTGCGCTCATGATCGTGTAGTAAAACTGTACAGTAATCATTTCAGTTCATTCGTAGACTATGAGGGTGCCTATTGCCTATAACACGCAAGCTTGTTTCCGTAAACATTATAAACTACATCGGAAGTTGTGTGTCATGAAGCCCACCTTCAAGCCATAAGATCGGGAGAATAGAACTTTTTCACGTAAACGCATTTATAATTTGAACGAGAGTAAAACCTACTCAATTTAGTTTCAACATTTGTTGAGTGTCGTCATGTTGGCCTCGTTATTTTTCCAGGTGTTCAAAGTGGTACAAGCGGTTTATTTTTTTGTTTGCATGCATAGGTACATACAATGGTGGGCATAAGTATTTTGACAAAACTAAAGTCAATTCTACTCATAATTTGAACTTACTTCATGTGAATTTTGGCATCAATGGAAAGGACATTTAAATTCCGTTTGAATGATACAAAACTTTATTTAACCCATTAAGTACCCATTGAAAATTTAGAATTTTTGTGAAAGTCTACTTTTTTGATTTTTTTCCTCGGTCTCAAAAAAAATGTTTTGATCAAAAATACTTGGCTCGCCAAATGCTCGATATTCCTCAACATGCTTACCTATATTTAAACGGAACGCAGTGTACATAGTAACCAAGATAATTTTAAAATATTATTTTATTCTTTTCGACAAATCTATGAATAATAAGCTTCAATTTGGTAAAAAAACAAATAGATTTGGTTAATATTAAGTAGTTTATGTTTAATATGTACCACAAAAAAAGCTTCACCGATTAATGTATAGATGTAAAATATAGATGGAGATGCCCCAACCGTGATTAAGATAAATAACAACACTGATTCATAATATTGTAATTTATCCGCGGCCCATGAAACCTATCTATTTAATTTAATGATGCTAAATGTTTATCATATTTAGTCTGATATAAGAACATCTGTTTTGAACATGTTCAACACATGTTTTTTTTTAAATTACCTACCTACTACCTAATAGGATATGATCTGAAATTGAGAACCAATTACCTGGTCTTTTGTACATACACATAGTAAAGAAATCACCAGTTCTCGAATTCATGCATACTAAGGTGACAATATTTTGAAAAATAACTACATATACCGAACGTAACAAAAATATTAGTCACGTTGGTTGCGTAAAATTTAAGCAGGTGCATAGCTTGTTTACCTAATCATCATAGTATCTAATCTGTGTAATTTCAGATAAAAGAGATGATATCAGGTAAGTTTCAGCAATCTGCACATTTCCTCAGAAAAGCATTGTGACTATTGTAGGTACAGTACATCGCATGCAACTCCTTCGTTCCGCTCCATTGGATAAAACGACTCACAGTGTTTGTTCAAGTGAGTGTACTTTCGAAGTGCACCAAGCCACCAACTACCCGAAATCAGAACCACGATCAAGTCCAATCGTTGCTTATATTTTCCGATTTAATAAAATAATGTAGCTCAGGTTCTGAAGAAGTAGGTGTGGCAATGAACGAAATAGCCAAAAATCGTTTTATTTGAAATTTGACCAGTAGTTTTCACGCCAACTAATAACAAACAAAAAACCAACCCTCTACACTCTACAGTTTTATTATATGTATTTATAAATAATTTGTATCTAACTTTCACCTTAAATTTATTATAAGAGTCACAAACTCATCGTCATTGTGAATGAAATGGACAAGGAATGACATCATCATTCGAGTGTATCTGGCTGTCAGCAATTAAACAGTTAAAGTCCCCTTACACAGTAGGTGTTTTTTTAGGTCAGAATTGTCACTTAGTGTGCGTTTTGTACATGTGTTTATTTTAACTTACATTTAAGAACTTATTATGGAATACGGGACAAATACTATAATTCCTAACTAACGTATTTTTATTTTTTTTTATTAAGAAATATCTAGGTAAATCATACAGAACAATATCTTCGAATGAATTACTGCTAAGTGTCTCATTAACGGATGGACTGGGCACCGATATGAATGCCATTCTCTTTAAATTCAGAGGAAACGATCGTTGAAAACAAGTCGGGTTAAAATTTACGGACTCAGTCCTTAATCCTTAAGTCTAACTTCCGAGTAGATCCAATAAACAATATTGTGACTCGAATTCATACTCTATCTCTTCTATTTAAGGTTGAAATAAATGATATGAAAGTTACTATCATTTCCAATAGTGTATAAATCTATACACAGATGGCTTCAAACCGTCCTCGAAGTCCGGCTATCAATAAGATCTCCAGAATTCAGCATCTAGCCCATTGGATTTACAGGTCTACGGTTTTATCTCCAGAAAAATAAACTTTTTTTTTACATTTTGTAAAATTCAGACATTTACACGTAACTATTTATAAGAAAGCTACTTAGTTCAACCGATAGCATACCGCATAAAATTGATAGTCTCAGATTCGTTTGGCGCCAACATAATTGACTTCGATTTGCCATAAGAATTTTGTATAAACTTTTAGAAATAGGCAATCCCAAATATTTTTGATGGCTTTTGGCTATGTCTAGCGTTTGCTACGTTTTCTGACCAGTTTACCCGGGAAGTCTGAATGGTAGCATATATTATAATGGTCAGGAATATTCGCCTGCTTTGTAAATAATTGCTTTAAAAATATTTCCAAACGTTTTAGTACTAGAAACTCCTTTTATAGTAAAGTACAACTCAATGTGATAAAGCCCCTAAAGACGTTCTCATTTTCTTAAATCAAGAAAGTAGAACCTTATATCAATTGGATAGCTCAACATTAAATTTGATAAATAGATTTCTATTCAGTGCGTCAAGTGATGTGACCATAATTTGATCTATTGATAGAGCAGAATTCGAATCGCAGAATCACAGAATTACCCGTTTTTCTAGATGTTCTTGCTTCGGCTATAGGTCTTTCGTTTTTTTTTTGTTTTTTTATATAGTTCTCCTGATTCAGTTTTCTTGTCTCTACCCAAAAGTCCTAGTTCTGTGAAAGGATCCAGGTTTTCCACACCGTATTTGTTTTTTAAAATAAGTTTTCCATTTTTTCTCAATTTGTAAGTTTGAAAAATTAAAAGCTTTTGCAATTCCATAGTTCCACTGGCCTCAAGGAAGTGATACAACTATATTATATTCCTTAGCAGCCCATCTAAAAAATAGTCGTTGAATTTCTATAGCTATCTGAATTCTTTAGATTTAGAACTTATTTTTTTAGGAAACTCGTATTTACTCCTATAAAATTTCAAACATAGAATTTCAAAAAAAGCGGCCTCAATCAAGTGAGGTGGATCGTATGTTGACCAGACATGCTCTCATTTCATGTCTTACTTCACTGATAGCCACCAAGCCTCACTCTGTTTTATCTACATTAAATTGTGGAAATGCAGCCTCTAATATACCTATGTATATGTTATGTATATGTATTAGGGTGGTCGTTAAAACCCATGTGGTGGAATTTTTATCACGTCGCCCCTTCATTTGGCTCTAAATAAAAAAAAAAGTGGTCAAAATCTCAAGGCTCTATCGCATAGTTTTTGGATTTTTTTTTTTTTTAACTTTTATGAGGCACGGTAAAAAAATCGAAAGAAATTTTGTAAAAATCCCATGTTATTTGAAAGGAAACCAGTTCATCGTTACCGACACCATTTCCTATTGAGATAAAGCCCTGAGATTTTGACCACTTTTTTTTTAATTTATTTAGAGCCAAATGAAGGGGCGACGCGATGAAAATTCCACCACATGGGTTTTAAGGACCACCTTAATATGTATCTTCTTTTATATATATAAAAATAAGTTGTATTGTGTTTGTCGCCAATGTTCTCTGTATCGCGTGAACCGATTTTGATTCTGGAAATTTCCCATGAAAGGTGACGGCCATACCATGGTTTATAAGTGTATGCGGTCTTTGTGGCTGCATTGATTCATGAGTTATAGGCGCGTGGCACCACTCATACAAAAAATGTATTCAAAATCTTATATCTCGAAAGCCACCGAATCGATTGAGTTTAAATTTACATACAATCTTAGGTATTTGCGCAGAAGTATTCCTGTGAAGTTTGGTCGAAATTGGACAAAGAGACGTGGTACCGCCCATACAAAATAAACATTAAAAATCTTATATTTCGAAAACCACCGAATCGATTGAGTTCAATTTTACATACAATCTTAGGTATTGGCCCAGAAGTATTCCTGTGAAGATTGGTCAAAATTGGACAAAGGGGCGTGGCACCTCCCATACACAAAAAAAAACATTCAAAATCTTATATCTCGAAAACCACCGAATCGACAGAGCATTACAATAAAAACTGTTGATTTAATTTTTTTTATTTTGCACTACGAAGTGTGCAGGGGGTTCGCTAGTAGTATATAAGCTCCTAACAAGGCCGAAATAGTGAAATGGAAATGACATTAAGCTGATTAATGTATGCAGTTAAAACAGTATTCTGAAAATATGTACAAAGTTTAACGTTCTCGTTATTTAAACCGGTGTAACTCGATGAGGGAAAAATGATATTTAACTACAAGTCAGGCCCCCCTTTTTAACCGGTTTCAAGGTGAGCCAGTTGCGATTGCATTTCGGGAAATAATCAACACCTAAAGATGTGTGAATTGATTGTTAATCTTTATTCTGTTATACACAAAAAAGAAGTATCTAAACATAATAATCAAACCAACAAAGTTCAATTAAAACGTGAATATTTTCATTTAGTTGCGTTACCACAATTATTGTGCTTATGGATTATGTCAATTGTATACAGACATAGTTGAACTACTAGATATTATAAAATATTTAACAAAAATTAAAAATTCCCGCCGCTGTCTGCTCAAAGTCCAAATTGGTATAAATCTCGTGAAGCAATTCAAATAACACTCAGTTCAAGGATACTATGTCACACGAAAAAAAAAGAAAAAGGTAAGAGAATCTGAGGTCGTGGTCGTGGCGACAACAGGTTTGTGAATGTTTTATCTTCTGTATGCGTCATAAGAAGGAAATGCCAAAACCACCGAAGCCAGAGTTGTTATATGATATTATTTTTTTTTTAAAGCAAGTTTCTGTTTTTTTTCTGTCGAATATGGAATTGGAGATTTGTTTTGTTAAACAATATTGTATTTGCGGATTAAATGAAGATTTAATCAGCTGCGTATTTGGCAATTTCATTTCGCTGAGGGGCATTTTTTGTTCAGATAACCAGATAAAGCTATTCAAAAATCTAAACTCGTGATTTAATTGTATACCAGGTGAGTGAGATAATAAAGCAGGTGATTTGGGAAACGTGATGTAGTGCTAAGGTGTGATTGAGTAAGATCAGCTCCGGATGATTCATCTTCATGATTTGTTTTATAATAATTTTCTGCTACTAAATTTGTTCGTTTAGAAGGGACTTTACATATTTAAGAGAATGTACCTTGTTCCTATTTTTAGTTTAACTGGTTTAGGAATCCGTTTCGATCACTATTCAATATGCCAAAAGTCAAATCGGTCATAATTGAATTTGGCAAATATGTGCGACCTCTATAGTTTACTCTTTCAGGTTGCATTTTAAAGAGAATAGTGGAAAGGTACGAGACCGAGAACTTCGATGGATGGATTTATACAAGGCAATGCGCTGTCATGTGACTTCTTCAACATCGTTCTTGAAAGAATAGAGCAAAACTCAAACGCTAACACCCAAAGGCACTATCTTTCAAAAGTCCGTCCATCTACTCGCCTACGCCGACGACATCGAAATAATCGGCGCGTTCATTCGTGAGTATTGAGACGGAGGCGGCGAAGATTGATTTGGCAGTCAATGAGGGCAAGAGAAAGTTTATGCTGTCATTAAGAAACGGCACCCAACGCCGACATCTCGGACAGAATTTCACTATAGACAGATATAACTTTGAGGTGGTTAAGGTTTGTCTACCTAGACTCCGCTATGCGCTTGGCAATGACACAAGCGTTGAAATTAAACGAAGAATAACTCCTGCCAATCGCCGTTTCATTGGGCTAAGAGTAGCAAAACCCTCTCTCGAAAAACTATAGTGACCCTTTATAAGACCTTAATCATCCCAGTCCTTCTCTATAGTGCAGAAGCATGGACTCTATCAAAAGCGGATGAGGTTACTCTTGGTTGCTTCGAGAGGAAAATTCTTCGAGTAATTTTCGTTCCCCCAGTAAAGGAAGACCGCGACTCAGATGGCGCACGCAACTGCGAAACTGGAGACAGCTGGCTAAAAATCGTGCTGTCTGGAGACGCTTGGTGGTTGAGGCCCTGGTCCACCCCGGACTGTAGCGCCACCTTAATGAAGGAAAGGCATACGTGTGAAATTTGTTTTGTTCTGTTACCGAACTGACACTTAATTTCAGCTTTCTTCAAAAACCTATCACTTTACAAATTGGGCCAAATTTGACGTCAATATACATAGTCATCTGTGCTCATTCTCTATAGTCAATGAGTTAAAAAACTCAAACCTTTTTAACATAAGTGTAGGAGTAAATATATCCAACGGATGAAGCTTAATTTACCTATTTCCCAAAAATTTAGCTACAAAGGTCATATGACTAAGAAAAATAGTTACCATCCCGTACAAAAAATTAATTTAGCTATGAGGCTAAAAATATCTCTTATTCCCAAAACTTTATCTAATCTGTCCTACGTCATACATCAGGCAAAGTTGCATAAATTATTATCAACACGAACTCGTTTGTTCTGCGACAATCCACCATACCCTACCACACTAAACGCACAGCCGCCGCCGCCGGTCCGACTGTCAGTGATGATATTCATTAATAATCAAAGTCTGTACGTATATATTAGTATGCAGCGAGGAAAATATTAATAACTTTACATACAATTATAGGTAGGTATGTACCGCCTAAAGATTTTGAATATAGGTAACTTAAATACAATTTCTATAGTTGCAGTCTCGTAGTAGGTATGCAATAGCATTTCAAAGCGGAACTACTCAGTCAATTAAGTACTTTATTCCCATTATCGAGATGTGCATATAACTACTTCTTAGAGACGAAATTCGGATTATCATTGGCTTACAAAAATCATTAATCGCTTAGCTACTATGTATGGTGTGATGAACTCACAGCCTATTCAACCTAACCTAACTACTACGTTAGTCACAACTATACAATTTCATATATTTTAATTTTGTTGTCGTTCGTCGCTCGTAGATCACTGAATGGTTTTAGCTTTTAGTGTTTCTTGACAAGGTCTTACTACTCAATTGCCAAGCCTAGCAAGCTTGATTTCTGAGTTTATCTATGTCATTTTTAGAGTTGATAGCGTAGCCGAGCTATAGATAAAGTCCCTAACTACTTCAAAGTTGTGATTTTCAATGCCAGTCTTAAAATCGATGAACCTCTTGCGTTTTCTACAACATCTTTCGTATTCCGAATATGCGGTCGCTTGTATAGACTTCCTGGATATTGCGTGTTGCAAATCCCCGACAGAAAGGTTGCCAGACCAGCCGACATTTTTGACTTTAATATTGCTAGTTTAACACAATTTTGTTCGGATGGGCGGAGGTCTTGTCTCTTATCCCGCTAGTCGAAAATGTCTTTCTCCCCGACAGGGGAATTTCGGTAGATAACTACATTCAAAAGCCTGAAACAAAAAAACTGAAACTCATAGCTAATATTAGGTTACCCAAAAGCATTTGAAGCTTAATGCCGGTATATCATCGTAAAGGAAAGAAGAGATAAGGTATAGCTTACGCGCGCCGCTGTCGTTTTATCTATTAATTCATACTGGCAATCTCCACGCACGCACTGGAAGCTATTTTCTTTCACAATGGGTCACCATCCACATTTTATCCAAGGCTTGCTGTCTTTATCTTCAACTAATTGACGGGCAATCTATATCTATCTACCTTATACCTAGACGCTTTTATTTACATAATCCCAGACCGTATGCTCTTATCTACTGGTATTGCTGACCCGCTTATCTAGATGGCTATACGAAAGCGAAAGCCATCTGATTCATCCGCTCTATAAGTATTTTCATAACTAAAACCACCCATATCATAATGTGCTTAAGATAAACTCCAATACGTGCCTATGTACACAGCTTTTTTATCATAGGCCTTGGGGTTCTTTCCGTCCTACTATACCTTGTGTGTATATCTTAATTTACAGAATGTCTCATGCGAAACAAATTTAATCTCGATTTCCATATTTAACACAGTTTTTCGATTAATTTTCTGACATACCTAAAAAAAGTTTCACAAATAAGCACAAGAACATAGAACTTTGGATTGATCGCCTTACGAGGCTTATCTTTAAGGCCCAAGATTCCAAAGCTCAATAAAAATGTCAAAACAAAATACCAGCCAATTGCTAGCGTCACACCCACAAAATGTGGACCTTCTAAAAATACGTATAGTACTTGCGATTGCTGTTCTCGTATCAAGTCCAAATATATTTTATTACACCTGGACTCAAGGTTCTTAGTGTTGGACCAATGTCTCTACGGCTGCATTCCTTTCTGCAATACTTTACCCCATCTATTACGAGCCTTGACGTGCGAACCATTCGGACTTTATCACTCAGTCTGATAACACATTTTTGGACACATTCGGATAGATAAAACCAGTTTGCAAAAACAACTGTGGGTGTGTCTATAGACATTTCCGGTAAACAATTTCGTAACTTCTCAAGTACATTGCCAAAAGGCGTTATCTTATCGACATGACTGGCAGAGCTGTTTTTGGAACCACATGTTTGAGTCACAACACAGTTTAGCATGTGCACCTTCAGAGACACGTGAATTAGCCACGAGTTGGTTTTTTTCTACGGCACGATCGTCACGCCAGTCAAACGTAATTCGTATGCAAACACAAACTGCTGGCGGTTATTGGCTTGTTCTGACCTTTTTTACGTCCTCCTGCCGCCGCCGCCGATTGATCGATTTTGAATTCATATTCGATCAATTGGTTCAATTAATTGGCGACTATTGGATAATAAAAATGAGCGGGCCACTGAGTTTACTTTTCCAATTCTTATTTCTTACTCTTGTGATTGTGACTGTAAGCGGTTTTCAATCAAGCATGGTATGCTCAAAAAGTGATTTACGTAAGCCTGTCGTGCATGCCGGTATGAATATGCAATTTCGAATTACTATCGATCAGGTGTATACCTAGTGGCATTTGAATTGGCAATCGACGTGCATTTCAAAAGCTAATTTTCACGAACTTGGATAAGGTTATGTAATAGCTTATGGTGCGAAGCGATGACGTTGCCGAATTGTGATCTGTCAGATTGTTGACTGACGTATGAAGGTCGGTGCCGCATTGATCTAGAAGCTTCTATTGAATCACACACGTCATCGACCTGACATTTTTTCTAAATCAGTGCATCCCATCAATCAGGGGCACTGTATATACTAATTACTGCGGGACATACTATGTCCTGAGTGATCTTAAAAATTATAGAATGGAAAATTTTCGAAGAGCAATGGAAATTTCCGTACCACATGTGGGTTACTTGTCGCACCTAGTGGAAGAGTTTGGAAATTTTCCACACACACGCAATCATTTTGAGTGGATTGCAACACCATATGGTACCCTACAGACGGGGCTGAAGAAGAATAATGTATTTTTAAAATGAAAAATTATTACTTATGTCTGTCTGATGCGTTCGAGCAGTTGTTGGTTGCGTCGGGCAAATAGTCAGTCAGTCACCGATGAGTAATTTTTACGTTATAGGTCTGATTATTCAAATTGAACGTATTTGATCATTTGCGATTACCCATGACCTAGAGAATATGGTCTGTTGCCGCTTCTGGTATGCGGGCGTTTATTCTGAAGTTCTTGGACTATCCAGTTCAATCAGAACTCCTGACTACCTACTGCACCAATTTAGAACCTTAGGTCGTTGAAGTGACATGACAACAGCTGCTAAACAGCTTGTAATGATAATCGGCTTTCAAGAAATGGATCTTTCCTTGAACTAAATCAGGCAGATACTACTATAAAGATCACTTGTAACCTTGTAATCAGGAATTGATTGGGTTAATAAAAGTACTGGTAGCAAGAAATGAGCGATAGAGTTTTGTCTGTACGTTCATCAGTTTTTAACAGCAAAATATAGAATAAGCAGTGCGTTTAGGTTTTTATATGTTCCACTGGATAACAGTCATACCTGCGAGGCCATCTTGTTCCATCAGGTCTAGCACCGCTAATAGCAGTGAATCGGACACACATTTCAAAAGGAGATGGGGTCGTCCCAGCAAATCGCACACATAGGCCCTACAACCCGCAAATAAGTGAGCATCTTAGGCCCGGTGCACACACGCGTTTTTTTCCGCAGCGGGTCCGCGTTTGCGTGTTGCTGCGGGTATTATTACCCGTAAAAATGATATGCTATCCGCATCTTTCTTGCATCTAATATGGGATGCCCTATCGCCCAACTAGAATGTTACCGAAGTACGGCCACATATCCATACTATTTGCCTTATTCTCAATACCAACTCAAAACCGTATAGGTCCTTTACTTATTAAAAAAAATTATTTGAAACTTGAGTATAACGGCGGTTTCTCAACACGTCCTATCACACGACCAAATATGTAGATCTGGACCATTCGTGTGGAGTCCACTTCATATGTAGGTATATACGTAACCACTTTTTATAATGTATCTATTGAGTTTTCTTGATATGATAACATTTATTAGACGTTTTAAAGTTAACATTTCTACATCAGAGTTGTAAATTCTCCTACTATATTATGTAAGTCAAGCAATTAATCGCGCAGTAATTGTCTTAATCCTTAGCTTTTAGTCCAACAGCACATTATCTTTGGGTTTATATTTTAGCTAATTTTATTATTACGCATTAATATACCTATAATTTGTTTACAATAAAAATTGTTTATCTTATCGTTTAAATTTAAATTATGTTTGTTTTTAATAAACCACAGCTGATCACGTGCGTTAACGTTTTTTCTAACTTTATGATGCGATTGATTTCCGGCTGATATGAATTATCTCATTTTTATGTAACACATTAATCAATTTTGGACGCAACGGACTTTTGAAGGGCCAAGTCATACTTACATGATTAAATGCATCATATAAATAAATTTAGTGCTATTTTACTCCTCTTAGCCAAACTGTATCTACGCCAAACAGAATCAAGCAAGTGATAAGTCCTCTTCTTCAAACCAAACGTTAAAAACTTATTTATTCCAAAAGAGCGCGTTACCCAATGAAGCCAACGATTTATGCAGAAGCTGCGAAGACGAGGAAGATTCAAAACGGACCCAACATTTTGTATGCGGTATGCCTATGTCCCGCCGCTTTAAAAACGACGACTCCGATCTTTGGGGTCCACGTGCTTCGAAAACCTTTCGGAACTAGCAGAAATATCGCATCTGCTCAAATTTGCCGAGAGCGCATAAGCAATCAGAAATATTATAAATTATTTTTCGGGCCCTAAGGCCAACCTTGGTTTAAAATAATAATAAAAGAGCTGTCAAATACAAACATCATTGGCAAACTGATCTTAAAGAATTTCGGGCACGAAAATCGTCTTAACAATGCACAGTCTTTTATGTTTCTAATCGAATTTTTATTTAAATAAATTTCGCATTCAAGTTTGCGTTTACGTCAAGCTTCCTAACTTAATAATATGTATATTTACGTAGATCTTAGCAAATTTTTGCAAAACATTTACAGTTAACTATATGAACATTTTAGTTTTGGTTTTTTTTTTTTGTCCGACTCTTCAAGTCTAAAAATAGCTATATAAACACTTAAAGAATTTGGCTTATAAAATATGTCTCTCGTATTGCATCATTTATCTACTTGAGTATGTGCGGCCGATCCGAAAGACCATTGAGTGGTAGGTGTGCCGGTGCCATCGTACTAATTTTGTATTCCAATTTTTGTCTTATTTGTTTTTTTCTCTTACTCTTTATTTGCTGATTTATATTTATGTACACACACTTAGGTCTGCAAATTCATTTACGTATCTCGTCTCGTGCATCGACGGAAACCTGTCATTTGCAACATACCAAACTCTACTGTACAGTGTACGTGTCACCTTCCAGCACTGCTTTATTTAGCAATTAGTACCGGCTTACTCATACTCTTTGGATAGAAACGAAAGCGACTAAACGGCGCCACTACCAATACCAAAGAGAAGGTAACCAATATTTGCAAAAGGAAAATGGTTAAAAACCGCCGACCTTTCCTCACCTACCACCAACGATAACACACAACAAGTTGCCTTACAAATGTTAAAAGTCGTGCTTAAAGTTGAATCACTTCCAAATTCCAGACCCCAGTACCCCATCGCCAAAGCAGCAGTGTGAAATACAAGTAGACCAAGCGTGTGCATCAAGCTGATTGGTTCGATACGAAGCGAGCCTCCGTGTATGACGTCACGTACTAAAGCACATAATATCCATATGTTAAGAAGTCTGAATGCGATGTGAATGTGACCCCCATCACTGTAAACGAAATAATCGATGATATTTATCACGTAGTCCACCTCATCGGGTTTCACCAGTTTACACTCCTATGTAGCTATGTGGAACGCTCGCACTGAATCATTATAATGCTTCTGCAGAAAGTGTATCTATCATACCATTCACATACAGCATTGCATAACCTTCCTTGGTATCGTACGCCTACTTCACTTCTACTTACTTTGGTGACTTTCACCAGCTGATAGATTAGAATTAGTCTCTTACTTTGTAAAGAGAACAAGAGAACGATTTTCTGTAAAGAGAACGATATATTTGTTTCGAAATTTTACTTTGAAGTTCGAAAATGTAGCAACACACATTACACTTTACACATCCCCAACGCAACACCAAAGAAATTATTGCATAGGTCACGAATTCAACATTTTTTAACTTTCACCACTGTGAGCAGGAAAGGTTAATTTACTTTATAACAAACTTTTGGACAAGCATTTTCGTGGTCCCATATGGTCTAGTGGCTAGGATATCTGGCTTTCACCCAGAAGGCCCGGGTTCGATTCCCGGTATGGGAAACTTTATTTTTTAAATATTTAAATAAATACTACTGAACAATAATTATAGAAGAACGTAAGCAGAGAGTGAAAAATGCTTGTATCTTAAATTGGTTTAAAATGAAGCTTGTTCTATTTTCCTTTATCAAAAATAGCCTTAAATCTGACAGCTACTTACCATAAGAACAGTTTTATACACAGACAATGGTACCTACCTAACCTACTTTAAAAATTTTGGAATTTCTCAAGAACGCCTTTATCAATATAGACAAAAATTGTTTCATAAGGCCGGTAACGTAGAAATATGCCATCTTTCGTATTTCAAAAACTTCCCTGAAAAACTTTTATTGAAAATTGCAATTTTCTCAAAAATGACTAACGATTTTGGAGATTTTTAAAGCCACGCAGTAAGCGCATTAGGTTGTACAGCATAACCAGTTCCAAAAATAATTAAAAATGTACATATTTAAAAGAAATGAGAAAACTTGGATCTGTCGATTTTTCAAACAATATCTTCTGTACCTAGTTTTGAGAGGCCAAGTGCGATCGTGCAGAAGATAATGACAATCAGATGCCATTTAATAGGTGAATTAGCCACACATAGCAAAATTATAATGAACTTTTTTTCTGAAGCGGCCTGCAATGCAACTGAAAGCACATGTAAATTTGACTGATTTAACCCAAAAAGTTCGATGGTTGTTAAATTTCGAGATTTGGTAACATCAATCTTGTTATCAGATTCCAGTATATTTTTTTTTCTTTTTTTGGAGGCATGCTGTATAAATTGCGACTTCTTGTCACTACTCGAAAGCGATAGAAATTTGACATTTTAGTGAGATTCGTTGACAATCTATACATATAATAAAACTGTATGAATTTTCTTTGTCTCTTAAAAACGCGAAAACTACTGGATAGATTTCGATGAAACTTTTTTTTATTGTTTCTTAAGACTGTGAGACTGCTATAGGCTATGTCCTTTATAGCCACGTCCTTTGGAACAGTTTTTAGCCAAAATGTATTTTTTGAAGTGAAATTATATACATATGTACCTACCATATCCATATACCTTGCTACAAATGGATGTTTATACTTTTGCGATTGTGCGACACGACATACAAAAACAAAACCACACTAGCATGCGTATTGCGTGTACCTCATTCGAAAAGGGATGATTTGTTTTCTTAGTGAGTGCTATGGTCAGGTGTATAAAGTATGTATATTATGGTCGTATGTCCGATGCCGGTTAGGTTGCGTGCAGTATGGTATGGGGTGTATATTAATAATCTTCATAAGAGAACAAAACAGGTTTCATTTCAGAATTTCCTTTTGATATGTGATATGGTTAACGCTCGTATCTTTTTGCGGACAGAAAAGGGGATAAATGCCCGATATTTGGAGATTTCAAGGGATATGGCAATTTAAAAAAGAGGATATATAGGGGATAAGTTTTTAACTTGTTTTCGCACTGAAATTGATGAAATTCAAGAATAGTATCAATACAAAAATTAATGTAAATTGTGTTTAATAAATTATTATTATTTTTAATTACATTATGTGTTTAATAAACAACCAATGTGCCATCATCGCCGTCGTCGTCATTCGCATCTGAATCGTTTTCGATAGCAATAAGTTCTCCACTTTTGGTTTTCTTCTTATATTTGTCTTCTGCAGCGATTGAACGAAGCATGAGTTGAGTTTTGATCTGCAATGGAGTTTTTTCATTGGTCCAAGACTTGGTCATCGCAGAAAAGACTCGTTCCACCAATACTGTTGTTCCCGGCAAGCACAAAATGTATTCATTCCACCAACATAGCGATTTCGTTGTGCTAACTATTTTCGGCGTGCAGATGTTTGAATATTTCCACCAGAAATCTGCTATGGTAAATTTTTGGGGTGATTTTTCATTTTCAGTTTGGGGCCATTTTTCATTTGGGCCAAATTTCATGTAGCCGGTGAAAAGAGGTGCTTATAGGATAAAAAAGGGATTTTGGAAATTTTCAGGGGATAGTTTCTTTGACTTCGAAAAAAGGGATAATCCCCTAAAAAAGAGGATAGATACGAGCGTTAGGTATGGTATGGTGGAACTTCCATTCGTTCCAAAAATAGAAACTCACACAAAACGAATGGTTGCGAGAAGCTAGGCCTTGGGTGTCTACCGCCTGTTGCGCCGCCTATTTATTTATTTATTTATTTTTTTTTTTTTGTGTGGTATGGTAATAGAATAGTGCAGGGTTGGGGTAGGTAGTTTTTTGGATTTCATAAGAAGATATATATACTCAGCAACGAATAGTCATTTACAAACCTTCGATAATTGTCGTATTAGAGCCAATTTATACTTCTGCACATAGCTTTGCTTCAATGCAAACAGTGTTCGGTTTGGAATCCCTATATGTACGTCTACCGTATAAATGTTGGTATGTCATTTTCCCTTCCCTATGAGTATGACATTTTTCAAAATCTTTTTCGTAATTGTGCGACTACAACATTGTGAATGTGTTTTGACATACCGTCCAACCTCCAAATACCATCTGTCCATGTTCAAACGATCATTCGTAGAATCAATGCTGCTGAATATGACTTGTATGTCATTAGCATTAATATGTCCCGTCTCTACCATCTTGCAAGAGTTCAAGGTAGTAAATGTCCACTAGCCGCTCATGTGTCACATCCATCATTGAAATTCATGCATACCTAACAAATCGAACAGTCAACTCAAACCTAAATTCATCTCAATTTCAATTATAAATCATTTTACAACCCACATCAGCGCTCGAAGATTGATGACACCTGCACTTGAAACCAGTTCTCCCAAGGTTCACATAGATAGTATTTGCTAAACGCCACCAATTATCGTCGTAATGTGAGACAATTACCGACTGAACTGTAATGTAACTAATCGCGACACAACAAACTCTCGTCTTATTATCCCGCGCTGTCGCGTCGTCACATCAACTGTCGATGGAAATTTGTTTAATTAGCGTAGCGTGGCGTTATACCACGTAGGTCATATCGCCTTACGAATGCAGTCCCATGTCTCGCCCACCGCCCACTGTGCATCGGCTTCGGCATCCATTCTAATAACAAGAAGCTCACCAAAGATTTCACACTCTCAGTCGGAAATCTAATAATTATAACAATTGTTTGCATGCTAAGCAGACGCGATAAATGCGATTGACGTTGTGGTGGTTGGCAGATCTTCGCGCACGACCTTCAAATGACTTTCGAAGGAAAGCACCCAGCCGCGAAAAAAGGGGATTGTATAGGTATATACTATATGTATACGAGCGAGAAGGCTCGTCCATGCGTCCATTCATGTGACTGAATTGAAACACAAAGTGAAATCAAATTAATTGCGCGCTTGTCAGTGGTTTTGTTTTTGTACAAACCCGTGACTAGCTTTACCGCGAACGGACACACCTCCCACCACCACATATGATCCGTGCCACACCGCCGCCAACACACTTGTCATCATCGTCTTACGGTTTGCCAACCGAACATTGCATCATTTAAATTCGAGATATTTTCAATGCTCCCCAAACATATTCGTTCATTTTTGCTTGTGGTTTTTAGTTTTGCCACCTCATAGATACACAGATACATTAAACCTACGCGATTTTTTTATTTTTATATCTTTTCGCCTCTGGTCACTTTGTTTGCAGAATGTAAATAGGACGACGTTTCTCTGGAACGAATATGTGATCTTATTTCGAACTAATTTGAAGTCTTTGCGAGTATGCCAGATATAATTGCCTCATAGTGAGGAGAGGGGAAATGAGATTTTTGTTGTGCTCACAGATACCAAAGGTCGTTTTGGGATGACTACATGTCATTTTAGTCACATGGTGCTGTGTTTGGCAACAGGTATTTCGCCAGACTTAGGTACTTTATTTAATTAGGTAAATTGCTTTGCAAGCTCGTATCTATGTACATTGATGGGTCATTGACAAGTGACAAGTGGTGTCCGCTTCAGTCGGCTAGTGTTGATTTTTAATAATGTTTATGACTCGTGAATCAGACAACCCCAGCTAATGTCTTTGAGTAGGTGTGTTTATAAACAAATTGGATTGTGTACAAAGTCCCTATTTTTACATGGTGTCCTCTCTTTGTCTAAAGTGTGAGTTGGAAAATATTTTGTACAATGGCTTTCATTTTTTCATCTTTAGAATAATGTATACCAACAAATTAGTCATCAAGTGCAAGGAAAAGAAAGCAAACAAAAATTATCTAGATCAACTGTCAGAATCGATAGAGAGGCAATGCATTTTATATAGGGACCTACAGTTGATGGGTTGGTTACGTTTGCCTGCAATCCAAAAGCCCGTTTCCAAATGCCTCGTTCCAAAAGCCCGTAAAACAAAAGACCGTAATTGTATGGTAGGTACACCCCTGCATGTGGACACTGTAGGATTTGGAATGAGTGCGAGGTTGAGTATATGCAAAGTGACTTTTGGACCACAACATTTCTAACTTTTTCATTGTTTACAAAAATTTCCCCTGAAAAATGAAAAAGCCTGTAAAAAATACGGGCTCCTTGAAAATGATCATTTACGGGCTTCTGTATTACAGGCTTTTATTTTACGGCCAACTTCCAGATGCTGTGTTTGCATTTACGGGCTTCTGTGAATACGGGCTAAAGTTTTACGGTCAAACGTATCATTTCGACAGTTGATATCTAAGAAGTTGCCCAAACTGCTAAAAAGTAACCACCGTTGAATATGTTTCAAAGTTTGTCGATTTTTTGAAATCAGTTAAACCTTTTGGAATAGGTTTATATGGATATTCAATTCATGCCAAAACTAGACACGTCTCTGTATATATCTATAGCTCATCTTTATACAGAATTGATCTAACCTGAAATTTATTTCACACACCTATAGAAACACATGGTCGTATTAATATAAGAAGAGCTATTTTAAACCGATCTACCTAATTTGTAATTAAACCGATTTCGTCAGTCTCACCCTTGAACCACTTCAAACAAAAAAGAAAATCTGCGTGTGCACGCAGTGATTTTGTCACTGCGATGACATGTGCCATATTTTACCAGTGACACTTATTGCCAGTGATTCGTATTGTTTTGACTAAAAGAAAAACATAATTCGCTGCCAAAACGTGTTGGAATCGTGTAAGAACTTTTTTCGACGTCCAACTCTCACATTTATAGAGAGACACTTATGTTCGGGTGTTAATTACCCGCCTAAAATAGATTCAGATAGTTATTCTTGTCCCTTGCGGAGCACCATCAATCTTGTTGTCAAGCTTCTTCAGATGCACGTGATTACAAGATCCACCTGCTACCAGTAGTAGCATCTTGTCTGACCTAAGCCATTTCGACTACAAAATTTATTTGTCAAGGACAATATTAAAATAAAATTCTTGTACAGGATGCATCACTCGTATCTACATCCATCGTCGACATAGTTAGATAAAATAGCGCATACTGGGTTTGGGTAGATAAATAAAAATAAAAAAAACAACTACATATCAGCAACAGCTGCATGCCGGTAGCGATCTATATGTCGGCGAAAAGCTTTTTTTTTATTATTCTTCTTTACCTCTAGAGAGGGTGTGTAATGTATATTTGTCGTCTTTGTGAGAGTTTGTCCTTGATGCTGCCAAAAAAAATAAATAAAAATAACAATAATAAACGCACCAATACAGCAACTCGATTTTTGGTCCCATGACCAGAAAAGCCGGACGCGCTTACTGGTGGGCGATCCGTAATAATTATTTTAGACCTCAAAATCTGTCATATAAAATTTGTTTTTAAACAAAAAAGTCCGCGTGCATTTTTTTAAACCGAAAATTTTCCACTATCAATTTATAATTACGAAAAAAAAAGAGGATTTTGGCAAGGCCTCTTGGTTGCGGGCCAATCAACAACCAGTAATGACGTTCTTCAATATTTGACACTATCGTTGTTCTTATTTTATTTTTTTCAGCGTGTGGGTCTTTGGACTTTCAAGTCTTTAATTCACTAATAAAATGTTGGTAGTACTACATACCAATGAATGTTCATCAGATAATTTAAATTACAATGTGAATTCGCACGTTGGAATTTGCGCACTATCAGGTGGTACGTGATGGTGTCTGTGGTTCACACCCACTACGTATAGCAATAAAAGTTTCCTAGCGTTTTTGTTGGAAATATTTGGATCGGAAGATAGCACGAAGACTATTATGTATATTTCAAGTGTGAAACGTGAGAAAACTCCAGTTGTAGTGAAGAATGTGATAGTGGGTCTTATTAACACGTTCGATGAAGCGGCATAGTAAAAGATACTCAGTAGGTGTGATTATATACAATTGTGCTAATAAATTGTTCGATTTGATATAGCTTAACACGAGTTGTGCTTGGCAACGCATGAAGACATTTTTGATGCCAACTAAATACTATCGCAAAGGTTTGTTGTTGAACACGTTTCTACTGAAATTGGTGCTAATAACACTAAAAGCTTTTAATGCAGTTTTTAATTGACGGTAACCACGTTTTTTGATGACTTTAGCTATAAATACCTTTACAATCCATTATCGGGCAAAGTCCGGCTTTTAAAAGTTTAATTTGCATTTGTATCTAGCGGGTGGACCATCCAGTGTCCAGTTGTCGAGAAGGCAATGTATCCACAGGGAGTGCCAGTTTGGCATCATTGGACCATTTTTCTTCGAAATGAAGCTGGGAACAACGTTCGGTCAACGGTGGGCGTTACAGAGCCATGTTAACCGACTTTTTTTTTTAATAAAATTGAAGACATGGATTTGGACGATCTCTGATTCATCCAGGATGGCGCGCCAAGCCACACAGCCAAAGACACTATCGGTCTTTTGCGCACCAAATTCCCAAATCGTGTTATCAGCCGTCTTGGCGATGTCAATTGGCCGCCTCGGAGATGTGATTTGGCCCCTTTGGTCTTTTTTTTTGTGGGAACCGTGAAGGACCGATTTTATGCCAACAATCCGGAAATGATTCAAGCACTTAAAGCCAATATCATCCAAGCAATCCAGGAGCTACAGCCCGAAACCATCAATAAGGGTCTTGGAAACTTAGAGTGACAGAATGCGCTACTGCGAAGCCAGCCGAACTTGAACGACCGACGTTGTGTTCCATAATTAATAGGAATGTTTGCTCTTACTAATAAAGCCATAATATCTACATGGAAAACATTTATTTTGTACATTTTATTGCATTTTTAAAAAGAAACTTGTATTTGGCCCACCCTTTACATAAGAAGAGTAGCGAACAAACAAATCCACTTACCGCTGCATTCCCCTGAGACAAAAAGGATATAGGAAATCGTATCAGAGAACAAAATGACGAATTTCAACAAAACTTGAGCACCCATTTTGTGTTGGGGCTTAGTAGCTTACCTCTGATAGCTCACGTCTATATGGAATAACTTTAGAGCTTTGTTGAAAAATCAAGGGCTTCTATTAGAAGCGGTTTTTCGTATTTAACTTTCAAGTAGGTATGAAATGCAATTGAACACCTTATGTGTTGGCCTGTTAGTTTCGGATTATTTTTTGAATTATGATGTTATAAAAGTTGTACGACATCGCATCGCCCTTGCCTAAATCCTCCTTTAACAGCAAAACATTTAATACTAGACATTGTTCTTTATAGTTCGTCTCTAAAGATGCTGTCAGAGCCGGGCTTTGAATTTAATGAAAATATGGTGAGTATCGATTTGGGCAAATGATGCAGAGATTATTTATCAGGCACTCATTCTTTTAGATTTAGACTTAGATTGGTGTATGCTCGCTATACTAAGTCTCTATACTAAGCTCTTATAAAAGCCTAGACAGCTATAATCTGTCAGGCAATATTGAATGGTATGTTTCCCTAACAGGGGGATTCGTCGCCATTATAAAGTATGCAAAAATAATTTTTCCACATTCTCATCAACGACTATAATTCTACTAAATTTTGCTATTATGTTTCGTCTTTTTTAATGGCTTTTGGAAACAGGCTTCTGGATTTCCAGTCAATATACCTACCCTTCGCCTTCATATCACAATGTTCGATGAGACAAGAAGAACATTTTTTTTTATTATTTTGTAGATTTTTATTAAAGGCAATTTAGTTTAGTTAGTTTAGTTAGTTTAAACGACTATTATTTAATTTCAAAAAAAGTTTACAATATTTCAATTTTTTTTTTCTCTTAGCCTATATGGTTTGGCCTTTTAAGCCGTCTACCAGATTGACATTAAAAAGAACATAAATTATTCGGTGCTACTTATGTTTAATACATATACATTAAAGGCAATTTCATTTCATTTTAAGGCCCAGAACACTCGGACTCGATTTCCGATCCATTATATACTACCAAGTAGAAACCAAATTTTCGGTGTAATGTTGAAGAATCTCTTAAATTATTCGCACGCAGTATCGTCGGCGGCGACAAGAAAATTGTCTCTGCATCAAGTGGACGGGTACGGTTTCGCATTAACTCTGACAGAACATAGACCGTAGATTTAAACAAGTGTGACAACATGAGTTAGATTTCTGTTAAACAAATTCGTTAAAATCCGCCCTTGTACCCATATTAGCTTCAATACCATTAAGTATGTATTTCAAATTACACCCAACATAAGGAAGTCGGTCTAGATTAAAATAGAGTTGAACCTATACCAGTAGAACACAGCGTACTTAAAAACCAAATACCCCAACATATTTAGTTTCTCCCTGTAGTAGGTATATTGATATTCGTATAAAAAATGTGTATGTCCATACAGACCTTATTCTGCATTCGATTTTGAGAATATCTGAAAACATATCAAATTTAATTTTCAAGAACCAGCCTTTTGTCACGTATTGTATCGCATTGTCAAGGTTTTTGATCAACAAAATGACCTCATGCTTACCCGAGTAGCTCGACAGCTGACGCGACTTTCGCTCATCACTGCACTGTCAGAGTTGTTAAACTTTAGCTTAATGACATTTAAATGAATGGACTTTGCGTCAACTGGAATTTGCTTGATTTAAGTTGATTAAGCCCCATATAGTTTTAATTCGTAAAACGTCATAAATGGGTCGTCACTTGTTGGGCGAATTGTCGTCAATGCGAAGCAATTAGCGAGGAGTGCTAAATGTCACACATATCGCAATGTCCTCTAAATTGTTGTTAAAAAGTATATTAAAAAAATGCCTAATTTGCAGAACGAATAAAAAAATGCAAAAAATAAATAAACAATATTATTCTTTTGCTTCCTAAACAAATTTGACATTCTCGTTGACATTGAGCGCAAAGAATCGTACAACTCTTTTCCTAGTATGCTTTTCAATTTAGAAGAATTCAAGAAAAAAAATTCCATTCTTGATCAATTTATCTGGCGGCGCCAAGCCCCTTTTTTCCAATAAAACCAAAGAGTATAACAACCAAGTCTCTCCTCAACAGCGGTCCAATCAAGGGGTCAACTAATAAATGACGTCATAAATTATTGTTATCAAGCAGTAATGTACAAAACGAGCAATTGACTCAATTTATGACCTGCTTCACGCGCGTGTCTCATTACTCTTTTCAAAAAGGGGGGAACCAAACAGAAATTGCTGTCGACGAACGCAACCAAATAGCGTCTATCAAACGAATCGTATGCCTGTCAGATGATGGATTACTTTAAATTGCTCTGCCGAGTGTCATCACATATATGATGAAGCGCACCTGACTATTTCCACGAATGACCCGCATACGGTCATTCATCTATGAGGTACACGCATCATTTAGCGAAAGCGAAAAAGATTTTCAGTTTTTAATCCGAATTTCAAAACACCACCTCAACACCCCCTCGAGCTGAGTTCCCATGGTTTGGGCATTTGACACTGAATTTACCACCTGGACACAGGTTGTATATGTGATGCAGAATGCGACTCTAAGCACAAAGTATTACATTAGCAACATTGTCCAGGTGCGGTAGAACAATGGGACCGTAGATATGAAGCGATTCCATTGCCAGCTCTGCAATTTCACCAGAATTGGTCTTATGAGGTTTTTCACGTATGTACATTACCGAACCGACATGACAACCACAAGTGATTCCAAGAACTGTGTGTTAGGTGTGCGCGCGATTATTAAACAAATAGCAGATACGTACACGTAATTCGATCCGGGAGCTATGTTAAATGCCACTGACCTATAACAACGGATGGATGATCAATTGTAGAGGGTGTAGGGTTCCAAGCAAAATCCTGGGAAATTTATTATAACCCATACCCTTCTCTATGGCCTGAAAGAGTGCAGCGTCATTAACAATACTTTTTTGTTTACGGCAAACTTATTCGTTTTTTTTTTTTTTTTTGCGCCAAGAAAACTATTTTAGTGACTTATGCTGTCAGTAACCCAAAAATAAACCGAAGAAAATAACAAAGTCCGATTATGCGACAAGATCACCGATAAATTTGTTGAGCGAATTTCTAACACGAAACGGATGCTTTGTTTATTTTAATCGTCTGTGTATTAGGGTGAGTTTGACAGTTATCGGTGAGTTTTAACATTGAGAAATAAAGTCAATGTATCAGCGTTACTTATTAGTGGCTTGAAGGTGTGAAATTTGTTCATCATTTGCCGATGTTGCTTCAAGTCTGAATGCTCGAAAATGCTAGTGTATCATTAAGATGCAAGAGACTACATTGTCTACACTTACCGACTTCTTTTCAAAGATATATGGGTTTCAAGTGCTTTAACTATATTAAATGTCAATGTGTAGCTCACCTTCCATTTTGAGAACTCAAATTACATACAAAATAGGCTTTTGAGACGGTAAACTAAGGCTGGAAATTCGGAAGGCCATGTTCAATTCATTTGCAAAACCTATGTAGACGTGCGTCGTATTAACACCCACAATAAGTACAACAAGGGTCTAATACGATATCTCGAAAAAAAAAATCTCTAATTAAAAAAATTTCAAAAAAAAAAATTAATAACACCAAATCTAAGAATGGTGCTAAAAAGTGAGATACGTATAGGGGGGCGTGCTGCCCCTTGCAACCTCCTGCTTGTGGTCACTGTAGGATTTGGAGTAGCTGCAAGGTTGGGTATATGCAAAGTTTATAATATTGGACCCCAAAAAAAGATCTCGAATTTACTTTTTATTTTCGAGATTTTTTCGAGATATATAGTCTTTCGAGATTTTTGTACTCGAAATTTTTGCATTCGAGATTAAAAAAGAAGTTTTCGAGATTTTTAGCCTTCGAAATTTTTGTCATTCGAGATTACGTCATGATCCCGTACAAAAATTATAGTAAACTTTTTTTGTAGGTGAGTAATTTTCTCGTGAGTGGAAAAGTTAAAGAAAGAAAGAGATATGGTGATTGATAACAATAACGTCGTCCGGTTTTTAAACAAAAGTCAAAAAGCTTTGCTATATATTTTTGCAATTTTTTTCATTTGAAATTATGTGTACCTAAGTAATAAATATGGATATACACGATTTAAACTTTAAATTGTGTAGACGAAAAGTGGTTGTGGGCAGACCTAGTTTGGGGGGCCATTTTAGAAAGAAAAAAAAACTCGAAAGAACATTTTAAAATGTACTTTTGCTTAATGACTTTGGAAAAAAAACTATTTTTTGAGATACTACGTACTACCTACATATTTGTAGGAAAAATCGTGTCTGTGTAAAAAAGTAACTTCAAATCGAACATGGCTGCACCCATGAAAAGCGTTTTATATAATACTTCGCCGTGATTTAGTAGCATCGTTTGAAGTTGGCTAAGTCAGAATTTTACATACAGATTCGGTAATTCAAGGTTTCATTTCAATTAGCTTATCTTAAGTTAAAACCCTTAGGAAACAAACAAAATGATAGACGCATTGTGATACCACATGAGGTTAGATGGCCGAAGTGTGATTAAACTAATCTTGCATTAGTAGGTATGGGTTCGGACATTGAGGTATCGTCCAGAGCTGATTTTATTTCAATAGTATAGGGCACTACCTTGTTTATTTAAATAATCCGCCCTACAGTTCAAAAATTACCAGTAGGGGTATTTTTTTGGGAATGTAAAAGTAAAAGTGATCTAGCTATAGAGATTCCCAAAAAAAAAAATACGCCTAGTAACAAGTTCATAAGAAGTGTGAAGCCTATATGTAGTGTTTACTCAAACAATCCTAGATGGGAGAAATATAACTCAAGAATGCCTTGCCTTGATTTGTTTCGTCCCTGAATAGGGTAGTCTAATACATATCATCAATTGGCCAAAGCATTTCTTCTATAGTCCATCCACACAGATTTTTTTTTTAATTTGTATACTGCAACAAAGAACAGAGCTATTTCTTTCGACAAAAACGTGACATTCTTTGTTAAAATAAAAACAAATATCTTATCTCAGAAGTGAAGAGGCATGTTTCTATGCCAATTTTCATTCGAAGGGAGGTGTGTTCCTTGCATCATCATCATCATCAGCAGCAGCAATAGAAAATGTCGCGCGAAAAAGGCATTTCTATTCGATTGGCGTCATTGGCACCTCATGCCTGCCTATAGAATTGTTTTGCCTGTAACTTGTTTGCGTACTTTTGACCTCAACAAATCACAACACTAACTGCGAAATGATTTTGTTTTTCCCTTTCTAATTAATATCCAATGTCACACAATGTATTGATCGCACTTGCATCACTTCAGGAGGAATGCCACAAGTCGCGCTTCATGAAACTTCCTAATTGAAATCGATTGAGTTGGAAGGAAACTTTTCGGGGTGATCGTATTTGTAAATTTGTTTGATTGAGTGCTTTCAAATGACTGAAGCAAAGTACATAAATGTGGTCTGGTCAGTGGTGTGCCATTGGGAGTGTCTGATGTTAGCCAATTGGAACTGGAGTTCACAATTGTCATAGCGATCAAAGTGCGAATTTGTTCGCACGAGAGCGCAACACACACGCCGGCCGCGCCAGTCGCCAATATGCCAAATTGTTGAAGGCCGTTTTAGTTTATACTCGATCCAAACCAAACGTAGATAAATAATTAAGGGGCTTGTTTGCAAAGCAATGTTTCGCGTGATGTACTTATTAAAATTAATAATTCCAACCTTGTGGTTGGATAGTAATTTTCATTTCCAATCACAAACATTTTCGCCAAGATATAGATAGATATCGTACACACATACCTTTGCAGTAAATTCAGGATTACCTATTTACCTGCTAGGTTCCCTTATCCATGTAGCATAAATTTGTGGTTCACGAAACGATAGGTAATACTTGTCACTGACAACTAAATTCTTCCAAGTCCATTGCAAATCACTAGACAAGCCTCATATAATTTGGTGTCAAGTGATTTGCAACGGTCTACACCAAATTTCAATATACATTGCATAGTTTCCTTCCTTATTTTAATTCATATCTTGAACTTTATTCTCATTCCAGATGCGTGCCTTCGCTGTCAAGCTGAAAATAAACGTGAAGTGCTCGGTCGTCAAGATTGCGTTGTCGTTTGGGGTGAATGCAATCATTCCTTCCATCATTGTTGCATGTCATTATGGGTAAAACAAAACAATCGTTGCCCATTGTGCCAGCAGGAATGGTCCATTCAGCGGATGGGCAAATGAGAAGAATTAAATTCATATTGTCCAAAGCAATCTCAGCATAGGCAATACGGATGACAAATGCCCATGCGACACCATTCTCATGCCAACTTTCCAGTCAATATACACAACCTACTCAGTCTCAGATCCACGATTAAATTTTAAGAAAAATATGTACGGCCGCTCGCGAATTGCCTTGTGCGTTTAATATTTTGAATGAAGTATAATATATTTTTTATTTGAATGAAGAAAAATGCAATAAAGAAAACAAAACTGATTGTGGTGAAATTTGATCGTTTGGTGTGTGTCCTCTTTGTATAGGTACTTAATGGTTGTATTTCAAAAAAAAAAAATAATAATAATAAAAATTGTTAAAATTGACTTTGCAGCTACGTAACTAAAGTTGGGAATTACAGCTTTAGGAAGCTCATCCTGAGACACTAAAGTTTTCATTTCTCTGCAATTCCGGTCATGTTTCATGTTCCAGAAGCTCTAGCGTTTTTGGCAAGCCGAGTTATATACATACAGTGCCGTAAATAGGGCGGTGCCAGCGGTGCCCAGGCACAGGGCGTAGGGCCAGGAGGGCGCAAAAATGACCAGAACCAACTTTTAGGTAATTCCGGTTGAAAGATCTTTAAACTGTGACATTCGTAAGTCTCGCAACATTACAAACTCAAACAAGATAAGTTTACTAATAAAAATATTACCTGTAAAAAGGTTGCAGGTGTCGTGAATATGAACTTTGATTTAAAATGCAATCCATTTAGCGTCAGTCGAGAAACCGAAATTGCATATAAAAAAGTATTTTCCTACCTCTCATGAATCTATGGATGTACGCCCAATCACAATCAAACACACAATACCCAATGATATCTATTGGAAATATCTAGTACCTAAATGTTAGTCTTTTTTCCCCCAACTTCAATTACAGGCATACGGCAAAAGTAAAAAATCAGAATATTTTTAATGTTATTGCATTTTACTGCTTATTTATATTTCATAATTTTCAATATCCCATTTCTTATGTAATCTTCAATCCTGTTTTAAGAATTTCGTTCTTACATTATGTAAGTATACTTGAAACAAATTAATTTTGGGTATGCAATTGCTCCAAAATTAAGTCCATGTCCATTTTTTTCGTTTTTGCTCTGAATAATTGCTTTTCAGAAGGCTTTTCGTAAATTTGTTTTGGAAATAAATTCTGAATGACGTGAAACAGATGTGCAAAGTAGATTGGTATTAGCGTATTAGTGATAAAATGTGTAAATCTCGAAAAATATCGAAATCTGAAAAAAGTGATCCGGATCAAAATAAAATATATTTTTTTTGCCCAATGGATTATGAAAAGTGATCTAGATAAAAAAAAGATTGATTTTTTGTCCCAATGGAAAACCACATTAGACAAAATAACCTGTACATTTTCATTCATAGTCATCATCACAAACCACATAGAATAGACCGTCGACTCCTCCCACATAACGGACTTTGCCTACAAGCTGCCTGCGGGCCCAAGATTTTCCATGTATTGGAGCTGTACAAAATCAAAGGAGCGCCATTAACGCACGCGAAGGAAAACACCCCTGGTGCGAATTGTCACAAGTTTATTTTATCTCATAAAAAAATCTTTGGAACTTAGGCTCTTATTGTGTTTGTCGATCAGCGATCGTCACGACAATTGTCGAATGCGTCGATTGCTTTTAGCTATTCGTATACGCACAACATTTTTTAACTTCCAAGAGAAAGCGGCGACCAGACATTTGTAATCGACTGTCAAATCGACAAATATCAATCGCAATCGACAATCACAATACTGAAATGTATAATCGACGATCGACAGTCGTCGCTCAACGATAAATTTTTCGATACTCACAATAGGGCCCTTAAACTCAAATCAGAGATTGTTAAAGTATAGTAGAAGTTGATGTGACATAAATGCCACAGAATTTTGGGCCGAAATAATCAAATTGAAGCGGCTTCAATCAAGCCTATATTTATTTTGTTTGCCTTAAGTTAATATATTTTTAATTCTAACAAGTAACTAAACAAAAAAATTTGGTATCCGAACCTCGCAAAATCAGTATATTTTTCGAGGGCGCAAATATAGAAGCTCGCACCGGGCGCATAAAAGCCTAGTTACGCCACTGTATACATATGTGGTTTCTTAGGGTATTTCTCCGCCAGATCTTCACTAAGGGGCCATTTGTGGGGTTTATAATTAATATTATAATTATTATGGAATTCAGATCACATTGTCTATTCTGTTGGGACTGAATGAGGGATCTTTTTTTTTTTTTGGACAGCGTGTCACAGATTTTCTGCAAAATTTCCTATAGTGTCATGTAGGTCACGAATGACACGTTTTAAACCTGTTGTTGTTTCTTCGAATGAGTGGCAGCAGGTCCCACGCATACGTCTGACAAACATCCGAGAGTAAAAATGTCATCTCAATACAGCCTTTCGAACTCGGCATAAAATTGTAGGTCCTTTCAATTCGTCCCAAAAAAATAAAAACTCATGCACACGAATGTTTGTGAGAAGCTATCAAATTATTGTCATTATTTTTACTATAAATGTAAGTTTAGATGTAGGAAATCCCAGCAAGCTATGAGGCTAAAGTATCTGTGACCAACTTCTGTGCTGCATCTCTCACAGCATGACAAAGCGAGCGTGTCATAGATTTTGGAACTCAATGACACGAGCATGACCGCACGATTGATAATTTGTCATCAGGTGTTCGTCGAATTACGAATTACACACACGTACACTTTTCGTAACATGTGTATGTGTAATAGAGGGCTGCAATTGTTTATTAGTTTCGGCTGTGAACTCATGTAATGCGATCAAGATCAAGCCAAAGAACGTGTCCTTTAATTAATTTACTGAATACTCAAAGTAGGTAGATATACCTAAACCTTACTATATAGTACCTACAACAAACAATTTTTTTTATAAAAGTTGGTTTCAAACTTGGGCTATCTTCCTGTCTATACAGTCTACTACTATGTATGTTCGTGTTCGCAAACTCGAAAATCACCGAACCGATTGAGCTCACATTTTTAGACAATCTTAGGTATTGGCAAACGCTTTTTCTTGACACTCGTGGAACCTAAAGTTATAAAATTAAATTTGGAACATTGATGTGCATCTGACCCCCATTAGTACATTGACTGGACCTGGGCTATGTTATGTTCAACACAGTCTAATGCCGTCGCTATTCATCGAGCGAACAATTATTATGTGAAATGAAATACAAAAAGTTACTACTTAATATGATGATGATAATATTATGAAAAAGAAAAAACAACCCTCTCCGTGACAATGTTCGTAACATTGCCGTGACCAGGATTCGAACCTGGGTTACTACGGCCACAACGTAGGGTCCTAACCACTAGACGATCACGGCTACCGAGGGTATATTTGTATTTGTGCAAAATTACTAATATACGCTACTGCACAAGATGCCATACCTTTAAGTGTGCTTTAAAAGTAACAACTTTTGCCAAGGTAAAGTTAAAGCAAAGATCTTTGGTTAAAGCTTGAAGCTTTTTCAAAAATTCTCGGCATGAGTGGATGACGAATGAGTGTCGTTTTCTTTTGCGTTTTGTTTTGGACGAGCGTTCGTCAGGCACCGCCGATTTATACCCATTCACAATATAATGCAATTCACAAAACACATATTCTGAGGTAAATTGTGAATGCAACCTGAAAAGTACATTTATTGTCATGCATGTAGATGCATCCAACCAATTCAAGTTCTATTTTCAGAAGTTGGGTCTGAAACACAGTTGAGTGTGTGTGCTGCTGCTATCGCTTCTCATCTACCGCGCGTCGGTCAAGTCAACGTCGAGCAAACGAAACAAAACGATTTTTAATCAACCGATGGTTGTGTTGGGTGAAAAAGAGCGCGCTGATGCGTTGAACTTTTCAATTTCGTCTGTATTTTTATTACATTTTCTTCAATCTTCACACAACACACAAGTCAGCCAACTGATTAGTTGTCAAGTTGAATTTAATTTAATTATCATTGCAATTAGATATCAAAAGCAACTCAAACCAACCCAACTAAACTATTTTATCGTCAGTCGCATTTCATTCTGACGGGTGGAGGATTTATTTGATAGTTTTTCGTAAGTATGTAGGTATTTCGTTAGTGCAACTATAAATTTGTGTTTTTATTTTTATTTTTGTTTGTAGATAAAAATGGACGAAATCCAGACGGATAAATTAATTGAATTAATCCGAAGGAAGCCAGGTTTGTATAACAAATCGCTAAAGGAGTACAGGGATCGAATTCTAAATAAGACACTATGGAAAGAAGTATGCGAGGAAATTTATGACACGTGGAGCACAATGCCCATGCAGGAGAAGAAAATGAGAGGTTAGCATAAGATTTTTATATAAATATGGCAATAGTAGGCAAAACGTAATGTAAAATTTATGTTTCCAGCTAAGGAATTACAACAACGTTGGCAAAATCTACGAACCTGTTTCAAAAGGGAGTTGAACAAGACGAAATCTTTTCCGTTGTCGAAAAAACGTCGAAAGTATATTTATTACAATCAACTGTCATTTTTGCTAAATTCTATGTATAAAGAAGAAAAAGAGCCACCAACTGGTAGAGTCACCAAGAAAATGGTTGAAGCCACCAATCTAACTCAGACACCAAACACTTCGATAGAGAAACCGAAAACTGACAGCTTACCACTTGCGGAACAAGAACATCCTGTATTGAAGAATATGTTAAGATTTGAATACCAAAATCAACCGAAAGTGTATAAAGACGATATTGATGAGGATAAATCCTTTTTGCTGTCTTTGGTGCCATCATTTCGTAAAATGACGGATGACCAAAAACTTGAAGCAAAAATCGAGTTTTTATCGATAGTAAAACGAATATCACAATCAAATAGTGCATATTCAAATGCAGTTCCAGTTAATTGTTTTGTGGGAAGATTTCCTGTAACCAGCAGTCAAAATTTCACACAGACACTTTCTTCTGACCCAACAGTACATAGTGACGTTTCACAGAGCAGTTTCTTATCATCCAGTAATACCAATCAACCGTCCGAATTTATGGATGTATGCCAAGTTAAAGTGGAAGATGCATAAATGTTTTTCTATGTAGTATTAATGTAAGTAGAAGTTTAGTTTTTTTGTTTAATAAATATTATTCATAAGGTAATTCTTTTCTTGACATATTTTTAACTTCCCTTCGAGATATGTACATAGTACATCACAGAAGACTGGAGAAACAAATGTATAAAATTATAATTGTATTGACATTTTTAACGACGACGTCGGTATACCTATACCTAGGCTATCAGTACTTTTCCCTTGAAAGTCTCCTCCATACTGTCCAACAAATTAATATTGTTCTCATTTTGTGCTGGAATTTCATGAAATGTATTTGTTTAGTAGATAGGTACTAAAAATCTCGCGATTTATGTTAAGATTAAGCTAATTCTTGTACTTGTCGCTAAATATAGTCACTGGAAACATATTCACCCCTATTCCCGTTGGCGTTTGTCGTAAAAGCCTAATATTTCATATCAGTTTTAAGTCAGTGATTGTAACTTTTTCAAACGATTTGAAATTACAGTAACACATAGAAAAAAATCAACATTTTTAACAAAAGTTCGAAAAAAATCGGAATATCGTTTTTACAACGACTCGACGACACATGAGTCGTATAAAGTCTACAAACGCCAACGGGAATAAGGGTGATTCTGATTATTATTGTGGCACCATGTTTTTGCATGCTGGTAATGCTATTTTAATTTTAATTAATGTTCCTATATTTCTGGCAATGCTGCTTAAATTTAATGAATGAGATGGTCCATCGGCCATCCCATATCTCATATCATTTCTACCTGTAGAAAAAATGTTTCATAGGGGAAGGCACCGTTGTCGTCGCGCGGTAAGAAATGGAAGAAAATGTCTGGCCTAATTTAAGCGGTTGAAAATGCTGATGTACAACATGGTAATTAAAGGAAAATACTTTTCAATGAAAACGGGTTATTGTATACCTAGATTTTTTTACTCCTCGCGATCGCGAGGCGCACTACATATATGCATTTACTACCGCCACAAACCAAAATCCTGAAAAATCGTAAAGTGGAAACAGGTAAAAAATTCATTTTTTTAGGTACACAACCGACTATACTTAGGAAGAAAAGGGTACACAAAATCAACACATTCTGCCTGCCACAGCCACAGCCACTACATGCGTTTTGCTGCGTAGGACGAACGATTGTGGGATAGGGTTTTTCATAATGCATTTTTAAAGGCGTAGTGATAGTGACTTGTCTTGAATGCTTATCAGTTGTGCGAAAGAAGTGAAGTAAACACAATACAGGTAACGAACGCGAGACAGTTCTCGGTGCGAAAAAGTTGGAGTGCAAGTGTTTTTTAAAAAGTTGAAGTTCATCAGTCTTATTTAAAGAATGTATAACGTTTAATTCAGAGGCATTCTGAGACCCACAACTACTCACAAATAACCTGAACGAGAAATCATACAGAGCTTCTTTAGTAAAGTTAAGCCCGCGTGCACCCGAATTGGATGAGGACTGGCTAGTTGTAAGTAAAGCTACGGTTGAATGCTTACTATGATGAATAACTAAATGTGACATAAATGTCATAAACAATTAAGATAGGTACATAGGTTTTTATGAAACCGAACACTAATTTGTAGGTAGATTTCCAGCCAAATGCCTACTTCATATCCTTTGCGCCGCTGTGGCTGTGACTGGTTAAACAATACCGGCTCGGTATACCATCTTTTTCCGGACTAAAAACAGTCTCCTTGTTTTGTTAAGCCCTTTTGGCCCCAGCAAGACAAGCATCTTGACAACATAACTTGTCAGAATACAGACACTTGTCGAGCCAGATGCCAACATACCTGACATCCTCATCGCCAATGGGTAAGGGTATTCATCACGTCGCATGTCCCCAACAAGGTTTGCCCGACCTGCCCTGGAATCACTGCTTTCAGAAAGGCGTCATCTAGCCATAACCAGGGTCCAAATCATCTCATCCGTAAACGAGCAATGGAATTGCTCTCTTTTACTGTCATCTGCCTGTATGCGGGGACTACCTCTGATCATTTAAAGTCAGTGGCGGAAGATCTAGACTTATCTATTGTTAGCTTAAGCACCCGCGACTTTTGTCTAGATAGAACTCTCCAGTTTTTAGCCAAATTTTAGAATAACGATAGTTAGGTACTAAGTTATTATTTTAATTATAACTTTTTACTGAGAATTTGAGCAACTATTTCGAACAAAATATTGGCTATTAGATTTAGAATAGCCAAAAAGCAATGCCCCGGGTGAGGCTCGAACTCACGACCTTAAGATTATGAGACTTACGCGCTGCCTACTGCGCCACCGAGGCTATGATGACGTGGCGATAAACTCCAAATATCGTCTCCCAGCTTGCAATCTGCCCATTAACATAATGTTATTCAAACTAGGGCTACAAAAATATTCATAGGTAAGTACATAATACATTATTGTATATTAATTATGTAATGTATCTGCAAACAGTAATTCTATTTCCAGCATAGATAATGGCGCGATGAAGCTCCTCGTGTTGAAAACAGTTCTACACGTAGAAATGACGTCAACGTTATAAATTTTATATTCCTCCTACCCAATCCGTGGGTACTGTATATAATGCCAACCTACTCAACCCACGTTTTTGAACTGTACTATAAACACATTATCGCGTATCTCCAATTTACGTGAATGGATTGTTTTATACGAAATAAATTTCAAGTCGACTGTTTGTTCAGTTGTTCCAACAACAATATGAATAAATTAAGTAATTTATTAAATCGACGTTTTTGTTTAAAGAAATCGGGCTTGTATACTACAATAGCCTCCCGTCTACCACCTGTCCCTTTGGCGCAGAGGATAGCGCGTTGGACTTCTAATCCAAAGGTCGCGGGTTCGATCCCCGCAAGGGATGTCAAGAGTACTTTTTTTACATTTTTGTTTAATTATTAATTTTTCTATTAACCTCAATAGTAGCTGTGTATAGGTAGTTCTAGTAAATATCCAAGGGTAGCCTTTTCTGAGCAGATTTGTGATACCTCGCCTCTGGACTCATTGTGCACTAGTTTAAACCTAATCACAATGGAATGACTCGACAGTATCTAGTTGGTCGTAGTTATCCCAACCTTAAAGCGGTTATAGGCTCTTTTAATTAAGTGCAGTTTAAGTGCATTGAATTCTTTGAGTTCAGCACATTTGACTTTTCCATTAAGAGAAACCTGTGATGCACTTTTTGCTTGTTTTCTTTTTTAATTGCTAAAGCAGCTTTCGTGAACAAGTACATTCATATTAGAAAGAGAATTATGGAAAGTGTTTGGTTATTAGGAATTTAGTCCATTTGAACACTCGCAGGTAAATTACCTACTATATGATTAGATTTTTTCTTTAACGTTGAAACTGAAATGGAATAAGACTTGGTGTTTTTACATTCAGGCAACCAAATAGTGGAAAGCCCAAAATATATATACCAGACGTTTTGCATACTGAGACGAAATTTAGAATTCCAATATCCCGAGCACCTGCAAATGGTTGTCAGAATGATTTCTATTAATTTTTGTTGAGCTTGCCTTGTCATTATATAGAAAACCTTCTGCATTCGTTAATTTAGAATTTATTAACGAATAGTAAATTTCGAAAACTACATCTGTGGAACCAACAAAATATATTTATAGATAATAATAAATAACCATAGATAATACTCTCACTTGAAATACTCACCTTGATTAATTCAACAAGGCGGCAAGTGCAATGTATAATGTACCTACATGTGGCAGCCCCATCGCCTTCTGTAGGCTTAAAGACAAAAATGATCTATTGTTCAAACTCGATGATGATTACATTATGCAGCGATATGATAGCAAGTACAAATCACATTTGATCGCCAAACTTGCGGAACCACATCACTCAGCACTTTACATTTCAAAAGTTTCTCTAGCCAACGGAAAACCAATTTCCTTTCTGTCAATTTATGCCAAAACGGTCGAAATGGGCAACAAATTAGTAAAGTGAGCTGAATACGGAATCCTCACAACATCAAGTTTACCTTATCTTTTTGAGGGGTACTGTGATTTGTGGGATATCAGTGCGGTTTAATATGTAAACCCGTTTTAGTCTCTTTTCGCACTATTCGTCAAAAAATCGAACTTGTTTTAGTGGCGTGTAAAATAATGACCCCTTTCATATTACACAGTGACAGCATTTTGCCAAAAAATATACATAATGTATGTATAAGCGTCCAAAGTCGCCAGGGCCTGCGTCTCGTTTAAGATGCAAGTTAGGTAAAGCGAGACATTGCACTTCATATTCTGGGTGATCACAGAATCCGTCGTATTCGGAATATTGCTACGAACCCCGAAAGAACTATCACATAATTCGTCGTAGTGAACATTTTTGCTACATTAATTTCCACTACAACGGATTCTATGATAGTTCTTTCGGGGTTCGTAGCAAAATACCGAATACGACGGATTCTGTGACCACCCAGATTATGTAAATAGTTTGATTCCCTCCAATTCAGCGAACAAATTATACACCCCTATCGTGGAATCTGCCGGGGGGAATTATTCACGGAAAAGAATATTTTGGTACCGTCAAAATCGCAAAAAAGCGAACAGTTCCCCGTTCTGGAAAAATTCGATGTGAACGTTTTCAACGATATATTGAAACTCATTCACATTACCCACACGTGGAACTGTTCACTTTGCGATTTTGACGATACCAAAATATTCTTTTCCGTGAATAATTCCCCCCGGCGGATTCCACGATAGGGGTGATAGTATTCCGGATACCTTCAGGGTCACGCACAATTTGTCTGCAAAGTGACAAACTAACAATGAATTCGGGTTACTTTTAATAAAAGATAATTTGCATCGCAACTAATGCCGCCTATGAATAAAAAGCAACTTCAACAAATTGTTGGAAAAAAAAAATTACTTCTTTACCCCAGATGGGACTCGAACCCACAATCCCCGGCTTAGGAGGCCGATGCCTTATCCATTAGGCCACTGGGGCGGTTGTTAAATCCATGTCCAATATTATATACAAACAAACTAATTAATAACAATACAGAATGCTTGCATCATTAATTTATTGGATCCATATTATTATCCTGCAAGCTGCAACCAGTACAAATGAATTTACGCACTTAATTTAGTTCAACATTTTTACGCCTTCTCCTTCTTTTGCAGGGACGGGGATAAGTTCCTTTCGAGAACGTTCTCACTTAACCTCAGTTTGTCCACTTTGATAGGGTTCTCTAACTCATCGGCCAAACGCTCCGCTCGATTTTCCTGAATTGATTCTGAAAATTTGTGTTTATTGTCGATGGATGATTTATTTGTAATGCATAATATTTTCACTCGTACTTACTGCTGTATGGAGTATATTTATCTGAGAGCAGATTCTCCAAATTGTAACCAATGACTCCAACAATACCGGCAATTGGTAAAGTGATGTATGCCGCATTAGAGCGTAAAAGGTTCATAAGTATTGGCCACATTCTAATTTGCTTAAATTATTTTACACAGATTATTTTATAAAGTGAAAACAAAATACTGAATTGTGCAATTTAGTTAGTGGATTTGTATTAAAATAAAAGAAAATCGTATGCGGGCGGCTGGATATGAACTGTCAAAAGCATATGATTTTGATGTTTACCTACTCGCACGTTTTTCTATTCACTAGCAGGGGGAGCAGGAAACACTAAATGCACACACTTCTCACAAAAAATTATTTAGTTTTTAAATGAATTGAAATAAATTTTTATTTAGTACTCATTCGGTATTTGTATTTCTTCCAAATCTTACAGTCATGAGATTTAGGTAATGACCGAAAGAATAAGATTTTCAATACAAGCTGCCGAAATGAGATTACTCGCAGTCATCTTTTAAGGAACACCAGAATACGTGAGGAATTACGAGCAACTACTTCTCCGGACAGAGCACCTTAAACGCATGTCACAAACTAGGATCCGAATACGTCGTATGGAATCCGTACCATCATGCAGGCGTCGTTTAGGTAGACCTAGTTTAAATCAAGTCCATAATCTCATCTCTACCCATTTTGGGAATGGATGATCTAGAATCGATGGCGGAAAATCGAGAGTTATGGAGGGTCCAGTTTTAGCAACCCAACGCGACCCATTTAATGGATAACCGACCCATTTGAAAATGAATGAATGAATAAGTGATTTAAGTGCTCTACATACAAATAAAAAAAAAAGTTGGTGGAAGCCAATTCTACCTAACAAATCGACAAAAAAAAAAAACGGTTTTGCACCGACAAATAAGTGAAACAATGAATCCATACTAATTTTTTATTTGACAAAATTTGTTTTGAATGAACCAGCGCATGAATAAACCTCCATTTGTCCAATCAATAAGACGTAAATGACAATTTAATGTTACAGTAACCTGTTTCTATTCTTATATCCGTTCAAATTCCTGGTAAAAATATTATATTAAACCGACTTTTGATATAAGGCCTGTTTTATTGGCATTCTATTTCAGTGAGTAAAATAAAGTCGAATCTTCAGCACGCAATTACAACAACTATATAGAGTCTCGAAAGTGTCAATCAGCGTGTAGTTGTTGTAATTGCATCTTAAAGATTCTACTTTAGTTCACCTAGATAGATTGCCAATAAAACAGGCATAGCCGAAATGCCTTCTTACTCCTTTACAGAAACCCGAAGAACGGACGCGATGGATTCTATGGGTTGGGCCCTTTACACAGAGCTATGAATCTGACTGTAGACATTTTTGCGACACACAAATCACCAAAATTCAATGTTTTGATTCTGTGAAATTTTTTTTAATTAATATTTTTATCCTTCATTTCGTTCATAGTAATCTAAAAGTGTAGCCATTCCCTTAGGAAACGGAGACAACAATACCTAGTTGTCAGATTGACATTAATATATAAAAATGAAAAAGTTTCTATAATTTAACTCCTGTAGAAAATTTTGGAGAAAAAACTTGAGAAATTCTCGAATTTAATAATATATTCCATACACAATGAATGCTCCTGAGCCCGCGGATCATCTGCTCGCTCTTAAAGGTAAGACATTTCAAAAAATTATAACAATCTATTGGTGAAACATTGTTTATTTTGTTCAGTGATGCGTTTGACTCGACCCACTTTGGTTAGTCCTCAAATCATTACCTCGGAATCTCGAGATCTTCCTCAGAACAGTTTCCAGAAGGTTTTAGAAAACGACGGCGCTGCTGTAGCTGGGTCAGAAACACTTACAGCTGGCCAATTTATGCTATTGCCTCAGAGTTTTGGAAACATTTACTTGGGCGAGACTTTCTCCAGTTACATATGTGTTCATAACTGCACTACCCACCCAGTTGAGGGAGTGACTGTCAAAGCTGATTTGCAATCAATTACAACAAGGATTAGTCTTCCTATGCATGACAAGCCGACGACTTTGAATGCGGACGATACACTAGATGATGTAATTCACTATGAAGTGAAGGAAATCGGAGCTCATATGTAGGATAGACGTTACTTCAGTCATGCATTTTGTAACGTATTCTCATTTTAGATTGGTATGCGAAGTAAACTACTCGACTCCTGCTGGGTTCCAGCAATATTTCCGTAAATACTTCAAGTTTCAAGTTCTCAAGCCACTCGATGTTAAGACTAAGTTCTACAATGTCGCCATGGATGAGATCTACTTGGAAGCACAGGTAGGTCCAATGGATTTCAATAGAAGCATTTCTAATAGCATTGCTTCCAGATACAAAATATCACTACGGGACCGTTCTGTCTGGAAAAAGTTGAATTGGACAGCTCTGAGCACTACACAGTAACTCCATTGAACACTCTTCCTAATGGTGAATCTGTGTTCTCATCGAAAAACATGCTTCAGCCCAACAACAGTTGCCAGTTCCTCTACTGTATAAAGGTAATTTCATTGCATCTGCGTTTCAATATTGCATTTATATTTGTCCATAGCCAGTACCTGAAATCGCGAAAGACATTAAAGCTCTACGAGCTGCTAACACAATTGGAAAACTGGACATTGTCTGGAGGTCTAACTTAGGCGAGAAGGGTCGCCTACAGACCAGTCAGCTACAGAGAATTGTAAGTTCTACACTACCCATACAAGAATTCTTTACATCAACTTTGTTTTTTCCCAGCCGTTCGAATATACCGATGTCCGAATGGACGTAGTTGACGCGAAGAATATCGTTAAAATCGGAGAGCCTTTCACATTCGTTTGTCGAGTGACAAATACATCAGATCGCCCAATGGAACTTAACGCAAAGTTGGACACAAAGACAAGCTTTGGTTGCGATTACACCGGATCGGCGGAATTTAATTTGGGCAACATTGATCCAGGACAAAGTAAAGAGTTTCCCCTGACTGTCTGTCCGGCAAAGTTGGGTCTAATCAAAATAACGCATCTAGTCCTGATGAATGTTGTGCTGAAACGAACATATGAATATGATGACGTTGTGCAAGTTTTCGTCGTTGATTCCGATTATCATGAGGATGAGTCATTCCAAATGAACAAGTTCGTTAGGTACGATCTAGCAACTCAGATAGCTTAAGGCAATTGAATTTATTAATTATAATGTATCGTCGGCATTGTGCATTTTTTATTTTATTGAAGTGCGAATAAATTTGCAACCTGTTATGTACCAGAGAATTTTCTATTCATTGTTGTTTCTGTAATTAGAATGTAGCGGATTCCTGCAACTAAGCTTTGATGTACGGTAAGGAGCAAGATCAAGGCTAAATATAGGTATAAAGAGCGTAAAAGACGACAGTTCCACGTGCCTCCTGGAGACGAATTATCAGTACTGACACTGAGCAGTGCCCTAAGTACGATATTTAATGCTTATATGAATGTATGTACATTGTACATAATGTACCATCCGAAATATTTACTATACCTCAAAGGCTCAAAGTTAGAGATGTCAATTGTGACATTTTATCCGATTTGTCAATTGTTGGGTGTCCCATCTTGTTGACAGCATATCCGTTCAAATCACAAGTTGACGGATTTGTACTTATCGCTTAGTTGGCGCAAGTGGTAGTCACTTGATCAGATGAATCGAAATGCAGGGTTCATTATTGACAGGGGAAATGTCTTCCCAAGTGGATTATACATAGAGAATTGACCGTCAGAATTCAAACTATTCAACAACAAATACTTAAAAGGAGTCTGATTATGAATTAGTAGTTTAGTTCGAAATAGCTATCATTCCTACCAAAAGTGCCTGGTCTACGAATTGTTGTTATTCACCCCTATTCCCGTTGACGTTTGTCGTAAACGACTAATATTTCATTTCGTTTTTAATCCGGTGTTTGCAACTTTTTTGAGACACACGATTTAAAACAACAGTGAACTCATAGAAAATGAAATAAAATCATTAACAAAAGTTGGAAAAAATTGTACAGTGGAATTTCCATAAGTCGAACTCTCAAAATGAAAGAAAATAAATTCGAGTTATAGAAACTTCGAGGAGGCCAAAATTTGAAAAGTTGAAAGCGCAGAGTTCCCAATAAAACTTCGAGTAATAGAGAAATTCGACTTAAAGAAGTTCGAGTTATGGAAGTTTGACTGTAATACCATTTATACAACGACAAGACACATGAATCATATACGACAAACGACAACGGGAATAAGGGTGAATGTTATTCTTACAAACAATAATTCATAGCCCTTGTTGACTGGTAAAGTGCTAAGCCTATTTTAGCACCTTGCGTGCACCTTGCTACTAGGAATAAGAAAGGCTTTGAAGTCAATGTCAATAAGAAGATGGTGAGTACTGCTTTGGACTTTTTCCCCACGATCTGTCTAAGCGTGGAAATTTAATCAGAGTGGATTTCACTGGCCTAAAACAGCACTGATAGGGACCAATCAGGTTATTTGTGAAGGGTTTCCGGCGTTCACATGGCAGATAAAAACATTGTATCTTGTATGCGATGTTAAGGAGGCTGATACTTTGGCCTCACTACACCTGCTCTCAATTAAAATTAAATTCGAAGCAATATTTCTTTTGAATAAAAACATTTATTCTACTATTATAATAAAATAATAATAAAATATATATATATATAAAAAATATTTTGTTCGTCTTCATTACAATAGGTACGTTTAAACATTATACTTTTTCTCTTCTTATTTTTCTTTTTCATTACGACACAATGTCCTTTTGTAAAAAAATGTATATAAATGTGTATGATTGTATATTGTTCGGCAAGATAAAAACGTTATTGTCCTTAAAAACTATAAAAAAAATGTTAACTTACTAAGAACGTCAATTTCTGATTGTAACTAACAAAACTTTTAACATAGCAAATTTTTTATTTTTTTTTAATATTAATAAAATAACATAGAAAAGTAATAACTAAACATATAAAAATGTGTTTCGTAGTAAAAAGTTGCAAAATACAAGAAGAAAACAAAATAATGTATGTATATTCAGAAAAAAATACTTATCCTCTACAGAGCTTACAGAAGAAAAAAAATATATATATTTTTTTTTTAAATTAAGAAAAAGCACTAAAGTCTAAAGAAAATAATTAAAAAAAATAATATTTTTTGTTTTGTAATTTTAAATTACGGAAGATGCGTTTTTTTCGTTTTACTACAATTATTCATTATTATTAGTTTGCCGTTGGAATGTTTTCGAATTGGAATTTTGTTTCTTTCACGTTTTCTTTTCTTTTATTTACAATTTTACTAAAGTACCTAATTAGTTTTTTTTAGAATTTTTTTATTTTCTTCGTTTAATCACATAAAGTTTGTTTTTATATTTATTTATTTTTTTTATATTTTTCATCAACATCAAATGTTATCTGTTGGTTGTTGTGTTTGACAGCAACTCCACTTGAATCTTCATTATCATCGCGTCCATCGTCATTAAATCTAAGTATTTAGAATTGTTATTGCTTTTTGTGCCAACTTTAACTTTAAATTAAAAAAAAAAAGAAAAAATATTAAGCTTCACTTTATGACAGTTATGTTCGTTATACAGTATTTCATTTTTATACTTTTTGTGAAATAGAGAATTTTGTTGAGATCTCTCGATTTGTAATGAAAAAAAAAAAAAATATTTTTGAATTTGTTTTTGAAATTTTTAAACTTTTCTTTTATTCTTAAACAAAATTACAAGCCAAACATAACATTAATTTAAAAAAATGATACAAGAAGTATAAAAACAGTTTTTTTTTCTTTAATTGTAGAGTATTAGAAAATTGTTTTTTTTTTGTTTGGGGTTAAAAATTAAATTACAGAATAGTCTTAGCATACGGAATATACATAATATTTAACGGTTAACAATTTTGTTTCTCTTAAGCCTTAAAACCTAATTTGTATTTAAAATATTTTTTTTTCTGTTTAATTTCAATCGGTTTGTTTTCGTTTTTACACTTAAAACTAGGCACTAAATTTGTTAAGAATGTAATCTCTCGGAAAATAATTTGTCTTAGAAATTTTCATCTTCTTCCTTAACACAATTAATTAAATAAAAACAGAGAAATATAAGAAAAAGAAAAAAAGTTTCACTCAACTTTTGTATCTAAACTTAAAAGGGTATATTACGTTTATAATGTACTCAAACGTCCACTTGAAGCGCAAAAATATATATATTATTATTTATAAAAAAAAATATAATTATATTGTGTGTGTTTTAAATTAAGTAAACATAGATATATAATATTTATAAACTTTTTTGTTTTCTTAACTAAAACTTTTCTTTTTGTTGCTGTTGTTTGTGTATTGTATGTTTTGTTTTCCCCCCTTTTCGAATAATCCTGTGGTACGTCTGGGGAACAATAAAAAAAAGTCATGGCTTTTGCATCAATGATTGGGAAGCTCGGTCAGGGTTATGTCATATAGGTCATCTTCAACTTGCTGCACTTCTAGCAGGAATATGTCTTCGTTACAGTAATACGAAAGCATGTCATCATCAATTTTCGCAGTAATCCTGAAATTATATAAAAAAGAAGCAAATATTTAGTATAAGTAACAGAGAACGATTCCAATTAATTTATTTGTGGATATAATATTGTTCTTTCTTAATTTAATTTTTGGGATTTATATTCTTCTTCGGAAAACTTGTTTAAAGATAAAACAATAAAAAAAAAAAATAATATATTTTGCATTAATGTGAGCAAAATGGATATTGGTACATATTCCTTTTTAAATTTGCATAAAATTCGCATATAGACTGAATGGCATTATTGGTTTTAACCAGACAAATGAATTAATTGTGCAAAATATTTGAATATTTGCTTACGGATACGATTGTTAATGAATTCTCTAAAGAATTATTTAAACAGTAAAATATATGGGAAATTGATTATAGTGATGATATTGGCCGATTGTTAATGCTAAACTTTTGGCGACAGGTGACAATTAGTCTAGCTTCTGCATTCGATCACCATATTTGTGTGACGCACTCAACTTCATATTTTATTCAGTCAATTTTGTTGCGAAAAAAACCTATTATTTTTTTAATATCCAATGAACCAGTAAATAAAAAAGAGAATATGTATTGGGCTGATTGATGCTAAAGACTTAACCAGTATAGTTGATGTGTTGGCAGATTTAACAATCAGTTAGATAGGACCAAATACTGAAATATTTCAAATTGAGCTGGCGAATAACCTTCTTAAACGAATACACTACAAGGTATTTCCTACAATATGTCAAAAGAAGAAATTAAAGCATATACCTACTCGTATTGTGTGCAAAACGTCCATATACCTAGTATGTATATGAGGAACTTCTCGGTTCCAATTATGGAGACATATAAATGAAAAATAAAACTACTTTTCTTCAATACTAGGCTTTATGATTAGTAATTGCATAAATCCGGCGGTAAAACCTTATGCACTTTTTTCTCATTGGACCTGACAATCTGATACCTACATTACATATCCTGTAGAAAGCACGTTTCTTTGGCTAGGCAATTTTTCTTTTGGATTATTGTAAAATTTATTAACATAAGAATGGTTCTAAATACCCGTCCTTGGCATCAGGTGTGGTGTCTTCTATAAAAAATACTTATCTAAATATTTTAAATTTCAATAAAAGACAATCAAAATCATTTACTTTACTATTTGCTCAAAATAGACGTAGCTATAGGAAATGGTACTTGTACACAAAAATCGTAGACTCAGCAGAATGCATACTAAGTCATAAGATCTAGGCACAGTTCTTAGACTTATTCTTAGTTACATGCTTACAGTGCTCACACAAAATTAAAAGTTAACCAGTGAACTATGAATGCCTTGTCTGGCTTTCGGGTCACTTGAGAATTATGGAAAATATGATTTCTGGAGGAACTTCTTTTACAAGCTGCAAAGGCTTATGAAGGCATCAACCTGAGTTCGGCTTAAGTGTTTTTTTAAATAGCTTGATGGAGAAAAAATCATCACATCCTGTTTCTGTTTGAAAACAGCACGACAATCTTTAACGTGTATGGATGAAGCAACTAAACGACCGAGCAGTGTAAGTGGCACATCGGCAAAATTCGCCACTAGATTTGTTACACAATTTTCTAAATCTTAAAACCAGATTTTTGAAATATAATTTTGACAAATTCATATTCAAAAATACCACCAACAAATATATGGTTAGATGGTTATAATATCTGTCTTACTTTAATGCACCACTCTTTCTTTTAAAATTACAATGCGCCTTACCAATAATCATTTTGAAGCTTCACCTTAAATATTTTGACGGTCACAATGGACAATTTTATATGGAAATTTTCGTCATTGTGACTTCGTAAAAGTTAGCCTGGACACTAAAAATGATTATTAGTACCGCGGATTAAGAATCAATTAAATTAATTACAATCCACCATTTTCCCATAGAAAAATAATCAAATTCCGTTTGTTTAAGGTTAATACTGAAAATATCCTTAAAAAAAAAAAAAAATATAATACGAAAGCATTTTACTTATGCAGGGATTGGGGGTGTTCATATTATACGTGCAGATGCATATGCGGTGTTCGGTGTTGGTGTCATTAAAAATATTCATACGAAAATAAAAATTTACTTCTTAATTTTTTTTATGAATCTAAAACTTAGTACGTGTATCTGTATCTTTTTTTTTGTTAGTACTTACCCCTTTTTATTTGTACGATAAATATTATTTATACTTGTTGTGGAGATTTTGTATTTATTTTCGATCTGCAATTAAGATAAACATAATGTTGTTGTTTTCTGATTTTTTCCCATTTACAAAATTTAAGACAAAAATTCTCATCTAATTTATTTTTGTTTGTTTGTTCATCGTATTTACAAAGAATATAAATTTTGAAAATTATCAACAAATTGTTTGTAAAAAAAAAACTTTTGTGCCAATAATACTGAAGATAAAAAAAAAATTATAACAACAAAATTTACTAAATTTACACTTAACTCACGGATAGAATTTGAGTTGCTTTTATTCGACTCTTTTTATGTACATGAATAAATATATTTTTTTGAAACATTTTGTCTGTCTTGGTTGCTTTTCGGCGGCTTGATTAGCTGCATTGTCACATGTTCCGACAATGGTATAAAGCATTAATTATCCATCGATTGATGGTATATAATATATTTTTTTTATCTGACCCTCGTGTATACTGTGTTTGGATGAGTGTGTGTATATGAATAACGAACGACATTGGAAGATAACAATTCAAATGCAATGAAATGGGATTTTTTTTTGTGATTTTATTTTGCCTCAAGCTGATTACCAGAAATAGCTAGGTAAATGTCCCTGAAGTGAACTTTTGGTTTCTTCTTTTATTTTTGGTAAACGCGACGAAGAACTATATACTACGAACGAGAGAGTATCTTTTGTCGAAGATAAGGAAAAAATGTGTTGGGTAAATTAATTCGACTTGATAAGGCAAATAAGTTTGATGCCCATTTCGGAAACCGATATTTTATTTTCGGATTTACGCATATCTACGTATATTTAGATAGATTATGTTAATTAAATGAGGGTGTGTTACAACAGGTCGATTTGAATAAGAATGCAATCAGAGATTGACGATTTGACGCTTCTTCTGTTAAGTGAAATAGGAGGCAGTGAACACCTTTTGTGTTAACAACAATTGACGTCTTTCAGCTTCTGGGGAAATAGGTATGCTAAAATTTAGATCGAAAGAAACTATTTTGACAAAGAACATGAGCAATAGATTAACGATTGTTTAAATCATGTATTCTCCATTTTCTCGTCTTCAAAGTTCGTTTTGAGACTTAATAAAACTGATCCAATAGTTCGCCTAAGCTATTTCCGACGATGAAGATTAAAATTGTATTGTCGAATAAATGGTCTAATTGTATGCAAATTTTAAACCATCCAAAACCACTTAAATTTGACGAAGCCAATTTCTAGTCCATTGAAGAAGAAACGCGTCGATTTCATTAGTATTCATTCGACAATGAGCAGTTTATTACAGACTTTGGAAAATGCTTTCCAAATATCAAGCGCAAACGATCTTAGTTGGACCAGTGTTTTGGAAAAATTCGACATTGAAGTTTTCGAACAACAAAATTGTTTACCACCACTGGGACAATTGAGTAAGTCAGTAAGTAAGATTGAGCCATTACGGACTCGTTGAAGCTCTGTTCAGTTTCTTCCGTTTGGATTTGTTGTATACGAATGAATATACAATTCCTTTAAGCTGATGTCGTCTTGGTTTTTGGAGTTTAAGTCGCACCAAGGATTCTCTTTTAGTGTAATGTTTTTAATCGATTCAGCTGTATATAACAATAATTATCGCAAAAGCCCATACAGGACTCTAGAGTCTAGACCTCGCTTCTCAAAACTATTCGTTTGTGTGGGTTTTTGTTTTTTGGAAGAATGAAAGAGACCTACAATTTTATAACGAATTACAAGCGCTGAATTGAGAAGCATTCACAGTTATACTATCGGATGTTTGTCAGACATTCGCGAGTGGTTGCGTAGTGGAAAACCGGGGGTTGAACCGGAGGATCCATCACTCAGTAGCCAATTTTTGATGTCACTTTGACTTCAGATTTTGTCTACACCCAAGTTTAGTGTAAAATCAAACGTCATATTGACATCAGCATGTCAAAAATTGAGTGTAATAGTAGCTTAAGAAGCTTACTAAGAACTTAAACTTAAAAAAAAAAACGTAGTGAAACATTTCTATCGTATTGAAAGTTGGAATGCTTTCTATGGCTGTGGATTATATCAGAAACAGGACTCCCGTATTTTGGTATAAACATTGAATGGATGACCCTAAATTCAGCAACGTTAATTTTACAAGTTAGCGGAGGATCTGAAGATCAGCTAACAATACTATTTTTATAAATAGGGTAGAAGTCTGCTAGGCTTATATCGCCGACAATGGAATCGATCTTGTTCGATCTTTTAATATTCGACTTCAAATCGAAAAAAAAAATGCTTCCCACAGGATACAGGATAATTTTTAAACTTTTTTCTTGTTCACCGCTCAATTTCAAAAATACGAAATATATAAAAGTTAGTTTTATGTGAAACTATTCCTCGTTTTTTCAACAAAAAGCTACCAAGTTAAGTAGAGAAGAAACTTTAATGAGACCTTAAACTAAGTGGCCACTTAAAAATGCATTTATGTATAATGTATATAAAAAAAAATCCCTTTAAACATACACACACATATAAATTATTATTGTTTGTTATTATGGATTTGAAATGTTTACAACATTTTGGCATACAAAAATATGAATAAATATTTTGTTATGATAAGAGTTAGAGTGATTGGGAGATTTTTCATTTGTTAATAATAATATCACCCTTTGTTTTTGTTTTTTTTTTGTTTTGTTTAAGGAAGTTAATTTATAAAATAAGACAACATATAAGTGACAATATGAATGTTTTCGGTCTGGTAGTGAATGGTGATGATTTTATATATAATATAAAAATTTCTTAGTTATATTAAGCGTTATGTTTATTATTTTTAATTGTTGTTTGGTTTAATTGAAGCTCTAATTGCATTAATCACACACAGTACATTCCTCCCTTATTCATGCGGTTGTTGATCACAAGTCATAAAAAATGTAAATTCTTGGTTAATTTTTGTTTAAAATCATTTCATTGCGCTGTTAAATGCACTAAAACAATTTTCACACATTTTTTTTCTTTTGTTTGCGCAGAAAGGAAATAATTAAAATTTTTTTGCATGATAAATCATTTCTGTTTAAAATAAATAATTCCGTGTCTATATTATATATATATAAAAAAATGCAGACAGTGTAGTAATATAAACATTTATTGTTATTGGCGCAGAAGTTTTTCTTTTTCTTTTTTTTTTCTTGCATTGTAAACGTTTAATTAATATTAATTGTTTTTGTTGCTGATTTTTTTTTTTAATTAATAATGGAACGTATTTGAACATTTTGGCTTTGCCCAATTAAGTCATATAAAAAGAATTATATTTTGTTTTCTTTCTTATTTTTTTTAACCAAAATGAACAAAAAACAAAGTTAAATAGATGAAAATAATGTAATATGATTTTTGTTTTATTCGGACTGGGGAATGGGGGGAATGTGGGGGCATTTGGGATAAGGAAAATATTTTTGCACTTTAAAACTTACCGCATTTAAAAGTCCGATGGTAGTCGGTGGCACTACATGCAATGGCGTATAGACATCTTCGTTCTCTTGTCGTACATAGAGCATGACACGTTCACTTATAGGCGGTGACATACGGCCACGTTTGATTGGTGGACCGAATTCAGACATTGAACCAGAAACTAAACTCTGTTCCAGAATGTGATCTTTTTTATCACTACAATAGGGAGAGAAAGAGAAATGGAGGGGAAAAAATAAGTTAATAATGTCCTTTGATTGGGTAAAGGCAGGTTATCTATTTCAACTTGGAATTTCGATTTTTACTACTCACGTCTGCACATCGGGTGGAAAATGATTGTGGAATTTAAGTGTGGGGGTGCCAACTTTTTGCCCATGCAGTAGAAACGGTGATGCACCTTTCAAGTCGGGTGTACCAGACAATGAATCAGTCTCATGGCCATAGAAGGTCTGCTAAAAAGAAAAAAAAGTTAGTAGATTGATAATGAAAAAAAAATAAAAATGAGTAGCTAAATATTCTTTATTTAGGTGAGTTTAAAAATTCATTGCGCTGGATTTATTTTTTTAATTCTACAAGCTAAAAATTGGGATGATGCCCAAATAACCGTCATTACAAAATCATTTACAGCTAGGAATCGAGTGAAATCGAAATTGCAAATCGAGTGAATTCGTTTTTGAAATCGAAATCGAATACAGTGAAATATAGAACACAATAATTCATTTCCGATTTCATTTCGAATGAAAGTGAAATGTGGAACCTAGCAGTTAATTTAAAATCAATATTGAAAATCAATTATTAGCAAAACCCAATAATGGGTGGTATGCATAAAAAAAAGTATTTACTTCAAGTAAAAGGTTTAAGTAAATACTGAAAGGTAGAAGTGGAAGTAGTAGTAGAATTTGAAGTAGAAGCTCCGATTTTCAGTATTTACTTCGTTTCATTTGCTGAAAAAAAAAGGTTTTACTTGATTGCAAATACTTTAAGTAAATACTGAATTTATTCAAGTAAAAATGTGCTTGGAATTCGCCGGATATCATAGTAAATACTTATTTTTTTTAGTAGATGCTATGAAATTTTCAAGTTGGTCGATAGCAACTTGAAAAATTTCCAGTATTTACTGCAGAAAAACCAGCACATACTAGTTTTTATGCATTCCAAAAAATTATTTACTACAAAAATGCATGCGAAGAGAAGTAAATATATGCACCTAATCTTAGTGTTTATTTCATTTTATGCATGCCAAAAATAGTAAATACTTAGAAAATCCTCAGTAAAAGCATTTACTGTCTTTTATGCATACCACCCAATGTCAAAGTATCAGGAACAAGTTTTTGGAGAACTATTTTCAATGCGACTAAAATGCGAATCCTTTTGGATGTTGGTACTCACTTTTTCCATGTCATCGGCGGGGGAGAATAGTACAGGTGGTTTACTTATATCTTGCATTGCGTAAAATTCTGAACGATCCGTAACAGGATGGTAGAGTTCATCGAGCTTTTTTCTACCGGTAGCAGTCATTTTGCGCTTGGCCGCTCTTCGTTCTTCGTCGCGTGTTTTCCGCTCAGCACCCTAGAAAAAAATAAACAAATTTTGATTGTTAAATATTGGAAATGTGTAGGTACGTACGAAGGAGTATGTAATTTTTGGGCAATGGTTTTGAAAAAAGTTCACTCTGCGCAGATGAATTTTCAAAGGCTGTCGTATTTGCTAAATCGTAGGTATAGGTAAACAATTTTTTTTAAGAATATTTGACTAGTCAGTATATGTCTTAATTTTGATGGTCTTTTGACACTCTTATCGTAGTTAACTACAAAAACAGAAGGCGAAGAGATGTACAACATACATTATTTTCGAGGGAAATGGTTCGAATGACAGTTCATTTTTTTTCTTTGAATATTTCTTGGTTGTGACACAATAGGGGAATTGTATCGGCAATTCACTAATTGTGAACATATTCAAATAACTATCAATTCCATCCCCCTACATCTTAGTGGACTACGTTCTACCACCACCTCCACCATTATCCACACTCTCCTACCACTCACTTTTGATTATTATATCACCCAAAAACACTCGATCATGCCCTTGTTACCCATTGAGGAAAAGATTTTGTAATCGAATGTTGGATTATTGTCACAAGAAAAAAAAAAAAACGAAACCCAAAGCAAACAGAAGCTATTGTCCACATCCGAATGATTGATTTAAAATTTTTTTTTCCTACGAAATTTATCCATTCTTCTATAATTCCGCCAACAATTTTGTTTAGATTTTCAAGGTCATGGTTAGTAAGAAAATCGAGAAAAAAAAAGAGAAATAAAAACAAATTTAAACGTATTTTTCTTTGTGCCCTACATTGACGGTTTTACACACACTATGAAGTCATCAGTTCGGTAAAAAAAAAACACATCTTTTAGCCCCGGAATGACGAAAGTCATCATCAGCTAAATGCCAAACAACCGCGCGGCGCACATTGAATTGGATGTGTTATTGCGCGCGTAAACAATTCATCAAATCTAATGACTTGCTACTTACTGAGATATTTATCGATATTTTTATGATTTTTATTTTTGTTTTCTCCTGTTAATTGATTGATTGGTCGACGCATTCATAAAGCAGCAATGGCTGTAGAGTTAGGATGTTACGTTTTAAAAACGCTCAGATGGACCAGCTATATGTGGATGTGAAAAGAAGAACCATTTGATGATGGGAGCTTTTATTAAAAATGTTTATTGGTTGGTGTAAAAGCTGAGATTTTTCGCTTTTAGAGTTTTGAAGTACTTCCGTAATTAAATAGTCACTTGAGATTGTAGTTAATTTGAATTTAGAGATGTGTATGAACAGAGTTCTATGGGACAGTGATGAACCTACTAAGTGGATATGTTGAACGGATCTATATACGCTCTTCAGTTTCAACGAGTTTTTTTTTTTTTTTTATGTGGTAAATGGAGATTACAATTTCAAGGCAAGTTTATATCTATCATCAGAGTTGATGGAAAGAATTTAATGCGAAGAGTAGGCGCTTTTTGAATGGAAAACTGATTTGTTATCTGAACAAAATCTACCCACAATTACAGAACATCCTACACAACAATAATTGTATCCCTTACGCACTTCCTCATAAATAGTTTGCAGTTCTACCGTCCTAAATGGTTTTCCGCAGCAGGGTATTAGTGCTTGTTTCTAGAAATGTCAACTTCTACCACAACATTGACTAAAATTCACTTGGACTCATTTGAGATAGATCTACAAGAATTTCACGAACAAAGTCACACAAAATAGTACTCTTCAGTATAGTACAGAAAACAAAAGAGTCCCACAGCGAACTGGACATCTAAAATATCGGTTGTTAGAAGAACGGAAACTGTGTTTTTTCCACCATTTTGGGGTATAAACAAATTTATATCGAAGAGATAAGTAGATAAACAAATATCTAAACAGCATTGACACTCGAATTAAGCATGCAAATTCAAGTTGATATGGTATGATACCATCTGCAATCTTCAGAAGGTAAGAGCAATTGCTTACTCGCGGTACTGTTTCGATTGTCTAATTTCCTCAAAAACTTGACATTGGATTTGTGTAGAGGTTAATACCATACTTGAGCCAATAGATAAACAGTTTGTACGAAACCTTCTAGCAAAACAACGCTAAGTCATGGCTATTAGGCGAAGGCTTTTTTTAAAACAAAAATAAAAATATTGGTGGATGAAACAAAAAAAAAATGTCTAAGGACATAGATTTATTTTTGTTTATTGCTTCCGACTCCACAAGGCGATGTAAAGCACGCCGACCTAATAGATCTATTGTACCTCAATCATTGCCTTCCATAGAGTTCCCAAGCACACATTACCATTACCCATTACCATTCAATTCGTCCTGCCAATCACTATTCAATATGCCGTGCACAAAACAATAGACCATCATTGCATTTCTCCAAGCATTTTTCTGCTTTCGGGCAATTAGATGCTTTTCTGTGATTACTTAACCCCACCTAATCTGTGGCTCTTCGTGTTTCTTTCATTTTCTACAAATGTATAACATCTGTTGTGCGGTATTTCGTACACCAAACAGTTAGTACCACTGCCACTTACCACCGCCACTGCTGCTGCTGCTGTTGCTAGTCATGATAATGTGCCAAGGCGCATGCATCCTTTCCATATATCGTTATCGCTCCGCAACGAAATTGACATGTTCCAGCACCGCCGCACAACGACTGAAACACAATTTCTTCTCTAATATGCCGGATAAAATGTTTAATGATAATCTGACACGTGATGGATATCCTCCGTATAAATCCATTGAAATAAATAATAATAGTATGGAATAGATTTCATCTTCATCTATACAGTCGTCGCGTCGGTCGTCTCCAGCTGACTGCGGGAGATCTGCACGCGTTCCATAGAATAGAAGTGAAACACATATGTATGTGTTGCCCGGCCACCTTCTCTGGGGATATTTTCCGCTTTTTATTGGCGATAATAAATAATTCAAAATTAGATTTATTATCCACGGTGCATATAGTATAGTATGCAGATGTGGATGTGCAGATTGTCTGCTCTAATTGCATTTAATTGAACACACACACACTCTGAGCGAGTCCACTCTCATATAGCCAATTGTTTGAAACGGATTGATGATGAGATGTAATCTTCGTCCAAACGTTAGATAGATAGACTTCCGTCTTGGTCATTTCGGTATCATGGCATCTAATTACAAGGATCTGTCTTAATCGCAGCATGGTGCAGCATATATACAAACTTCTACCTCTCTCTTCAAATGAAGATCAACAGCAGCAGCAGCAATAATAGTCCAGTGACAGTATAATTTGCACTATAAGCTACAACAGCTCTCTAACATCTGTATCTATGGGTTGTTCTAGGAAGTTAATTTTTTTTTGTCCATAGCATGGTAATTACAAAGCATTGTCAATCAGTTGGCACGCGATCTACCAATTCCCGCACTGTGTTGTGTTCAATCCAGTGGAATGTTGTATCGAGATGGTTGTTGGCTAAATGGCCATTTGAACTTTGGCAGTAAATTGCTGCGTATATTACCTGACCCCATGACATTATGCAAACAAAAATGTGTTGCAACGTTTGGTATATGACTACATAGTGTTCAGTCAGCACTATACCTCTTGGATTCGATTATAATAATTATTTCTGCGAGTATTACTCTACCCACCCCCTTTCGGTAACTTTCCCATTTATGGCTGAATCTGCAGGCAAAATTGCAAAATCTCCAGCGCAATGTGAATGCAGACACAACAAACAAATTTTTTGATGGATTGAAATTCCTATGCAAATGCGTTGTATCTGTGACTATTTGCGACTGAGTCAGAGTGAAATTTTCCACAACCCCATGATGTATGAATATTCAATCGCGTCAATAATATTATTAGCCGATTTATTACGTATTCATAGATAATCGCCTGTCCTTCTCTCCGTTTAATTGAAATAGAAACGCCTTTTTTGCGTAGATACCCCCCTTTCGCACTCTGTCGCAGATATCTAGAACAGGATATGAATCATCTGGGTGTCTGCATCATGCTGTTACAGTTACACACTCTTTAGAAATGGATAAATGGAATTTTCTTGCTATATACAGTCAAGAGTGTAGCGAGATGCGGAGGGTTTACCATGTCGAACATGGTATTTAATACTTCAAAAGTCTTGCTCCTCTTTCTATGCGAATGTGTTTTTCTTAAGTGATATGCCCGCTTAAAGAAGTCCATCGAATCGTAATAAAATTGTCTATTCACGAGTATAATACACCTTTGCCGAGATGGAACATAGCCCGCCCCACTCCATCTGGAGAGGAGAGCACTGGTGGGTTATAATGTGGCAACCTGTCATTTATCATGTTTTACGTGGGCACATTAACATTATCGGTGTGTCCGTCTCCACAACAATTCATGGATCGGCGTTATTTTACGTTTTCTATATAGTGTCCTCTATACTTCCTTTACATCTATGTTTCCTATTCTGTTTTTTTTTTGTCTTTTTTTTTAATGCAAAGTAGAGTGCGGGATGTTCTATGCAAATCCTGGATTTATTACAATTTCCATGGTGGTGACCGCATGTACTCATTTTATTCTATACACACTCTCATCTTGGTTATTATTTCTTTATTCTTTTTGTTGCATTTTATTGCTAATGCTTATCGCATCAATTTCCTTCTTAATGAGATATAACTTAATCTTTTCTTGGAGGCTTCTCCGTCTGTTTGCGTTTGCTAACCCCATCATCAATGGATTGTTTGCAGGCATTTTTCACTCCTTAATCCTTGCCTCCAATGAGATGGTTTTTTCTTGAGCTGATGATGATGATGAGGATTGAGGATGCTGTAGTGTAACTAAGTATCTGCAATTTTCACTCGATTTTTAATTATACAAAGGCTTAGTGTAAGTATTAATATCTCTTTCATCGTTGTGCAAATAATACAGGGTTATGGTGTAATCAGTCAGTTAGTCAGTGTCATTGAGGGGCTGGTGGGTGATCCTGCATCCTCAGCTTATGTTTATCAACTACTAAAATATTGACTATGAAAATAAAATAAAAGATGGCACACGGACTACTTATATTTTCGAGAAAAATCAGACATTTTTAGAGTTTTCACAGTCGCACAAACTGAAAAGACAGTTTTTCCTCAGGTTTATGTTTTGATCTTCAACTGAGCGAAAATTCATTGGGCGGAATCATAAAATTTTCTTGAAATACAATTCAAAGTACATAATATTAGAAAGTAAATTGTACAGGAAATACAAAGCGGCCACATAGTCATAGCTTAACTTCTCATGGACGAACGTGCAGAGCAATTTAAGAGGCATTAGGTTAAGTTAGGTATAAGAGAGGTCTCATACGGCACTAGGCACCATAAGGGCCCATCGCGATTCCTAGGGGGAGCCAATTGCAGTGACCTACAATAGAAAAACTCCTAAACACTTGCTCTTCAGAAAACCCCAATTTCCTTGCAAAAACCAAGTAGCCCCTTGTAGTTGGTATTGTCTATCTCCTCTAAATATTGGAATAAGTACTTGCCCAGAAATTTCCTTCTACTGCGACATATTGCATCACATTCACACAGTATATGTGTTATATCCTCTTCGGCTTGCAGGTCATTGCAGAATCTGCAAGTGTTCGAGTCTGCCAGCCTGCCTTTTGGCATGTTTAATTTGGTCGGAAACAGTTTGCTTGTTATAGGGCCGCAAACTGCACTTCTGTGGCTTCGTCAATAAATAATATATGCGATCTTAGGATATGGAAAACGATCAAATAGTTCAGGACCACCAGACCACAGACATCCACTGTGAGTCACGGTTTTAACATTGCGTTGGTGTTAAAAATCGTTAATTGAATAAAAACTTCTTTAGTTTGAAATATATTTAAGACCGCCCTTTACTAAGCTTTGCTGATGTGCAGACAAACCCTGTTCCATCATTTCGAGGGCCATTAAAATGTTGGTGTTCAATTCGCACAAGACCTCTTTTTTAGTCGCCGCAATTTGGGAATTTAAGCTGCCAGTTTCTGAATGTAATTTGTGAATCCGTCCTCTGGCTCTAGTTCTTAGCATTTAAAGTCTGGAAAGGAATCATAGAGGAAATGATTCAGAGGCTATTACTCGTACAAGGTGATGAATATATCTTGGCACGTTCTCTTAATTAAGTTGTGTGACATTTTTGAATCGGTCTTCGCTTATTCCCAATTCGCTAGTATCACAATATGAAACGTAAAAATGAAACGTATAAAAAAAACAAAAGAGTTGTTGTGCGAACTTGGTAATTTTTAAAAATATTTTCATTTGCAAGGTAGATATTGTCTGATGCAAAATTATTTATAATCACTCTTCTTGATCTGTCCTCCCTATTTAGTAACAAATCCAAAATGATATTTTTTTTTTACTTTCAATTTTTATTCCATTGATCGCCCATGGATCATTAACATCATCACCATTCAAGCATCCCAGTCAGGCAGTCATCATCATCTCTTCCAATCCCCGATCGTATTATTATGAAATCGATACGATTGACTGCATTACAATGATGCTATAATACCGTCATCTTATACCCCCAATCGGCATTATAATGCGTAAGCGTGTATGCCGCATCGTATTATGCAAAACACCCTTGTGCACTTTGCTGCTGCCTTTGCCGATAAGCAATGGGCTCTTTTCGCATGTTGATCGAACACTGTCAACAGGTATCTTGTTATTGTTTTACACATTCTTCTTACACAGTTATTATTATTTTTTTTTGTTCGTTTTGTGAACTGCTTTTAATCCGAAGGTGTAAAAAAGGGTATGTGTCGCATAATACCTTTAACATTATTTTGCGTGTGCACAATCTTCTCTCTATTCTGTGTTATGAAAGAGGGAATACAGCATGCACGATGGCTGGTGGATGTCTTGTTTTGATCTTCCTAGAGGGAAGCAACTTGAAGGAAAAAAAAAAAGCGTCAAGATAAAAAGTATCTGCACTGGCCTGTGTAGGTATATGTGCGTACTACGTCGAAAGAAAACCAATCCACCGTAGCATAATTTAAGACATATTACAAAAAAAAAAAGTTTCGATTGCATCAAAGCCGAGCGCACTTGTTGTATTCAGTTTTTTTTTTTATTAACTTGTCCTCCTCCTCCTTCTGTCTCTCAAAGATGTCTTACTCGAGCGTATTGTATAAGCCGCGTTACAGCAGACAAAAAAAATATACATATATATAAAATTGAGAACCTCATTGATCTTATGTAAAATGATAGCGGGTTTGTGTTTTGCTCATAACTTTTTACCTTGCAGTATGCGCAATGCATCTGTGTACAAAAAAGAAGCCTACACTATACAATACACCCTTGTGCCCTTGTTATATTGTATATTGGCATCACATGCATCACTGCCCTTCACTTTTACACTCACTTTTTCATTTTCAGTGCGAATTTTGCTCCCTCCGCTGTGTGTTTCTTGGAGAAAAATTTAAAACCGCGTTTAATAAATTATTTCGTGGGCATTTCATATCATTAAGGTTTTTGTTTTTTTTTTAGTCTTTTCCTCATTTTTATTTTTTGCGTGGTTTGGTGGTATAGGATATCTCCACCCAATATTGTTGGTTTTCCATCAAGCGCGTTGGCCTCGTCCTATCCTTCTACTTTACAGGCGTTTTTGTTGAAGTAATGATAAATCGATCGGGAAAGTGATGCGAGAGGTTGAATTTAAACCGAGAAGGAGGAGAAAAATCCATTTTAAAATATAAACGTCGTAAAGTATACGATTCTCGATCTTAATCGCAAAATTTGTTGGTTCTGGTAAAACAAAGTTTCGGATTTCCAATTTCAATCTGTACCCTGGAATCCAATCAAAAGAAATTTATCAGATGGCTTTTTGTGGAGCGTATCGAATTTCAATTGGTCAGGGGAGATTAACAGATATTTTCGCTGAGTTTCGATCGTGGTCATCTTGATTTAATTAGAAAGTGCAGTTGATAGCGTGATGAGTGCGTTTTTTTTAAGTGGAATCATTATCGATGGGCGAGTATTAATAATGAAAATAAGATAGTATGAACAGAAGGAATGTAATGGGATTGGAGAAATATTAAGAAACAGAAGATTTTGTACGCAAACTGATGAAAATTGGTACCGATGTGATGTTACTAACACTGCAGTGAAAAAAAAAAAAAAAACCAAAAGAGGCCATACTCTAAGCTTAGTCAAACCCAAAATGCTTCGAGATGCTTTCAGAAAGTTGCTGATTTCACTAACAGATGATAAATACCCAAATCAGGACGCCTGCCTTGCTGAGTCGATTAAGGAATACCTACTCTCTGAATTCATTCAGATTTGTTCATGCCTAGATTATCCGCGTTATGTCGAATATCTTTGAGCCAGTTTTCATAAGTTGTGCTCCTTATTTTTTAAGTAAAAATTGGAAAATGTAGGTACTTTTCCATGACTATTTAAATATGATGCAATGGAATTGGCGACACCGAACTGCGACCAAGAGCTAAGGTAAACCTAGCAATGCTGTTACGTAAAAAAACTGAAATTTCAACAAGCACCATATGTTAGTTTAATGTTAATAATGAAAGAATTCGTTAGTTTTTGCACTCCATATTAGGACTTTTTTTTCCGCGAAAATTCATCCGTCTTTTGTGGGTACAATTCAAACGCAATAAATATCAGAAAACATTTTTTAGATGAAGAATTGAATGAGAAACTTGATTTCGAAGGAATGTTAAATATCATTTTATTTTTGCAGAGCTTAGGGCTACTTAGCGAAAAAATGGAAATTATAAAGCCGCTTATTACTAGTTGAGGTAAAAGTCTGAAAGCAAATCAATATATAACATACTTAAGTCATTACAACATAATATAAAGATGCACTTAGAGAGTAGGTACTGAAAAACTCCTTTCCGCCTCACTCTTTCGATTATTTTGAGATACCCGCCTAAATCTCTCTCATATCTGTAAACAAAACACTGGATGGAAAAAATCAATAGAAATAAATACCACACGGAAACATTAATCTCTATGGTTCCCTCCAAGTTAATAACAGTTCATTAAGCAATCTTTTCACGACTACCTATATCTCGATGTGCAATTTCCCTCGCTTGAACTTTAACACCTCATGTATCTGGTAATGCGAGAACTAAGAAAATATTCCCACTCCCCCAAATCACACGACTCCTTCGACGAATCTAACTTCAATCGCGCAAAGATCAAAGCACCAACATCGCACTCTCTGGCTCTGTCTCTCCCATATCCGAACATATGTCTTAAATGACTGAATCTAAATTCGCCAAAAGAAAGCGAATAACACATTAACCAATCGAAATATGATGCATCCTGTTGTTTGTATGCTCTTCTAATCGTGCTCTCCTATACAGAAATTCGCGCTGTATGTTTTGCTGCCACTCTAGCTCATCCCACTCTGACCTCCATCGATCTTCTCAATATCTTACTTCTTTTTGTGTGTGTGTGTGTTTTTTTTTTGACAATATATTCTCTAGGCTAACATGTCCCTAGCGCCCCACCTGATAGGTGAAAAATAACCTCTTTTTCGTGTCGCTAATGGATTTATTATTTTTCAAATGATGGAAAACTTTCTAATAGGAAGTTGGCTCATGGCTCGCCAGCCAGAAAGGTGTCCGCTAGAGTGCAGAGTGGATGTTGTGGTATGATGGTAAGTGTTTTGTGTGCTCAATGCCCTAGTCGCACATAAATTTGCGATTAAGCCAAAAGGAAAAACATTGACTGCATACAACCATCTGAAACGGAAAAGTCATGTAACGATACACTTACTAGGGTAGAGAGTAAAGTAGACATAGAATAACTATCCGAATCGATGTTGGTACATGCCGGCTACAACTTCTTTGCTTGTTTTCTTGCATTATACTGTTTAGTTTTTTGGAAGGAAGGATCGTTTGATATTGTTTGAACGCGTGCTAACGGGGAAAAGAGATTCATAAAAGTTACATGAACTTAACACGGACATTGTGAGTGAGGTAGGCTATGTTTTTAATTTATTTGCCATCAAGCCACCCACTTCTGGATACCGATATCTCATGGAATATTTGATAATTTTGAACTCAGCGAAAACGGAATGAACATTTCTAGGCGCAAAAGAGAAGGAATCAATTTGAAAATATGAGGTGTTTTATGAGAAACTGAATTTTAAAATAATTTTTATTAAGTCTAATGTTTGTATTCAGTGAAAATCGACTTAGCGAAAGAAAATCACAACTGTCAGTTTTTGTTGAGTTGTCAAAAATTAATTTAGGAATTAGGAAAATTTAGATCATTCAAGCACTTTACTTATGTATAGTTAGGTAAGTCACTATATGATGACTAAACTGTGACTGGCAGCTCATGAAAAAAAAAATATAAGGTCCGTGCGATGAATCTTCGTTTTTTCCAGTTTAATGCAGTTTAGAATTGATCTCATAGCTCAATTTAAAAAAAAAAAAAATAACCACATACCAAGAGTTCTCGACCTATGGTTATTAAAGAGCTCGACAGCTTTCAGTTCATTAAAATAGTTTAACTAGATACCAAGAGTCCTTAGCATACGAAACATCTGTATGTACTGGCACTCCGCAGTTGAAGACTAAAAATGATTATTGGTAAGGCCCAATGACTTTATCCCATCTACATGGTTGTTTAATTTTTCTAGCTCTGGTGGAATTTTTTATTAGATCTACTTAGAAGTTTATTGCTCTAAACTAATTTATCACTGTCAAAGAGGAGAGAACTCTGATAAAAATAAAAACCATAATTGAACTCGGCGAAAATTCATTGGGCACTTTTGCTTGAATAAATGGGGGAGGGCAAATTTATAAAAATATATTCTGTTGCAATATTTAATGTTAAATTGGTTTCCGTAAGGACTTTTAAATAATTTGAAATTCAGTGGATTTTAAACGAACTAAGCGAAAAAATAGTAAACTCCAGAATTAAATGGCATTTTTAATATTCTGATCAAAAAAGTTGGCAATTGTATAGCCAAGCAATAGAGGCTGACAAGGCGTTTTCTTGTTGCAAAAACAAACAAAATGGATTGCGTGTTATCGCTCTTTTGAAAACAACCAGTTTTTAACCGCTATTACCAAAATGTGGATAAATTAATTCCACGACAGTTTTTTAGTTTCATCTATTCGAGGGCAAATCTGCCATCAGTTAAGTGAAGCGTCGTCAGCTCGTGTTTATGTGATTCTCGACAGTGGTCACCAATTACTATTTTAAGAAATGATCTCACCATCAAGTCTGTTCATATCTTTATTGAAATCCAAAACAATAGAAATAAATTCTCCAATAATCTCTACCTGCATAACGGCGAACAAACATCGCAAATATTATTTAATTTAAAGAATTACAATTCTAACGGGATGCCATAAATTTCCAGCAACACCACCACCAGTCAAAAAAGATGATATGAGTTAACGAACGTTCGGACCTGACAAATACCAGACAACCACTCAGATGCAATATAATTCAATGACAGATAGAAGAATAAGAAAATCAAATCAAAATTCAAAAATTTTAATTGAAAAATTAAAAGCAAATAGCCATTGCACTTAAAGTCAGTTAGGATATAGAGGTGCTGGATGTGTGTCTGTATACTGTAATCCCCCCATAAGCTGACAGTTGAAGATTGAAGTTGGTTTTTTTTTTGTATTATTTTTTTTTTTTTTTTTTTCTTTTCTTCAACTGCAACGCCAAAACCAATTTAATTTGTATTTTCTCTCCATTTTAAGTGCGAGTGTGTTACTAATTAAGGATTCGCTAACACATTTGCGCGCATACACCTGGCTATACGTTGATGGGCTCTTAAAGTAGGCTGTCATTGATTGACGCCTACCTCTATCTGGAAGTGCGTTTTATAATCCTTGTCTTCCGAAAGAGTAAGAGCGAGAGAGAGAGAGAGCGGGGGGAAGGCGAAAACTTTTTCTTAATTTCACGTTGGTTTTAATTGCAGCGGTGCATGAAATATAGTCGCATGTGTATTTGTTTTTTCTGTAGCACTTACCTTATCGCAGAAGACTTTTATTTGGCAATAGCCTCGATGGAAGATTTGTGTATCTCGTGGATCCTCAAATGTGTCGATTTGTACATGTAGCGGCAGACCCTGAAATATAAATAAAAAAGCAAATTATATATAAGATTTTACATAGTAGACCCAATTAACCGATTAAAAGCTTAACTACACTAACAAGACCGACCAACCTAACAATCTCAATACGCAAATCGTTATACTATTGGCTAGGAAAAATTAATTTCGCAAGTAGGTAAGTGCTGCGCGCAATGGCAGCAATTAACTTTGCGCCAACACTTAAATCAAAAGCAATACAAAAAAAAAAAAAAATAAAAAAAAAATAAAACGAATTTAAATATGAAAGAAATCTTGACACACCGATCAGTGCAAATCAATTAAATGTTAATTTTCGCTATAAATATCTTATAGAAGCACTTTGATTTTTTTCTTTTTCAAAATTAGGTGTATTAACATTAATTGAACACTCAGACAGCGACTGTGACACCGGGAGGGTATAGATAGTTTGTGACGGTCGTGTTATTCACACGAGAAACTATATATATCTACTATACTACCATTGCCATGTATCTTTTGGATCGGATAAGATACAAATGGCCGACAGACAGTCTTTAGCCGTATCCGTGGTATTGGACAATTATAAATTTTAATTAAATCACTATCCATCAATCATATAGGAGATTGTGTCTCCTAATGCGTTGGCAGGATACTCTCTCTCGCCATAGGATGTATGGTGTTCACAAATCTTTTTGAAGAGGTGCGTGCGAAACGAAAATGAAAATTAATTTTATTCGCAAAACAACATGACAGCGTGTCACCTCTATTGCGTGCATTAATCTCTTTTTTTTTTTTTTTTTTTCGTCTGTCCAATGCGGGCACAGAAGAGAATTATGATGAATAATGAGCTCTAGGAAATGGACAACAAACTCTCTCGGAAGTTCGAGCTTCAACTTCAAGTCCGAGATACATGTCTGGCTGTCGATCGACGACGAGTAGAAGGTTTTTTTTTTCACGCGACAAATGTTTTTCTGTTTCTTAATTATTTTTTCTCTGTCTATATAATTTTGCATGTCGGAACAGAAAATGAGAAAACAAACAAATCTTTATTATATTATAATAGGCAGTGGGTATTGAAGGCGACGCACTGGTCGTCGATGATTAGAGGCCGTCCTTCATGTGGGCGCTGGCTGTTAACACAACTAATGTAAGTATGGTGAGCTCTATATCGTAGATATGTTAATTACAATGGTACCAGTTAAATTGACACAAAAGTGTCTCTCGGCCTACTCAGTTATAAATATACATATTTTTCGGGCGGAAAAACGATCGTTTTTACTAACATGCTTCTAATTAAAACACGCATTTTTTTAAACTCTATGTTGAAAGCTTTTAAATTGGTAAAACACAAGGGAAATATTTATATAAATAGCTGAGTATTTTTTTTTTGCTGTTTATGCAAATGGGATTTTGGACAGTGGGAACAGATTTCATGGTAAACCGTGAAGAATTTGTTACAGGTGCGATGTGTTACATGTAAATCGCTGCATGGCAAATTTGAAGTGCTTTTTGCCTTTTTCGATGTGAAGAACATAACACTTAAGGCAGAGTATCTTGAGCAATGTAGTTAGCTTAGTGTGAGGAGAATATATACTTTAGCCCTTCATTAGGAGAATATAGTGCTATTTTTTCTTTAAATATTATTCTGTAGTCATACTGAAAACCTGTTGATCTAATAGTGTTGCTTAATCGTATTCCACTTTGAGACTTTGAACTCGGCGAAAATTCATTGGATATTTGTGCTTATGAAGGAGTTGATAAATATCCTTGGAAATATTAGTTATGTATAAAATTGTCTAACAAGTTGGATTTTAAACGAATTTCAGCGAAATTGTCTACCATTTGGAATAGACATCAACTTAGCGAAAAAACAAAAAAAAAAACCTTTGGATTTTTTTTCTCAGGAGGAAAACGAAAATTAAGGACGGGTTTTGTGAAATTCTTTCTATGGGATCTTGTACAACAAAATCTAATAGATACGTTGTTAATCTTGAAGTTCAATTGTTGTTGATTTCCGACGTTAGATTTTCTAGGGAACTGTTTTATGTCTTGAGAAAGACGCATTTGGGAAATACTTCATCCGACATCTTGTAGCAAAACGCAGAAGCTGTCAATGACAGTCCCTTGAAGTCCAATTGATCTTAATATCAGACCGATTCTATTTGAAATGGACATTCAGAAAGATAGAATTACAAATATTGCCATCAAACAATATAACTGAAACTCTGCGTATATAAAAAAAAACTGAGCACCATCTTTCTTAATATAGGAGTAGGTAATCCAAAAAGCATCTTCAAGTGCTGTCAGAATATTTTAGATGAATTGCTGACATCAGTTCTCTGAATTTATTACCACATTCCGCAGTAATAAATCGAATGAAATAAAATTCCCTTTCAAAAAATAAGAGAAAGATATACATAAAAAAAAACAATCCAAAGCGCACACAGGTGTTTACTTTGCGTCTGTTACTCAATCAAAGGAGTTAGTTATACGCGCAGGGAGTTTGTCTGCGATATATATTTTTTTTATTCTCCGTGTTCCCACACTAAGAAAGAAGGTGTACCCCTCTGCGTGCGCAAGGTGATTGAAACACCAAATAGAGTACAAGAAAATAAAGGACGGTTCATTCTTTTGATATGAAGAATGATGGAAGGATACTATTTTTTAAATTTTATGATTTTCTTCCCCACTTGTATGGCGGGGTATAATGGAAAGTGACAATTAAATTCTTATTTTTTTTATACATATTTCGTTTTAGCCGATTGTGTGAATTGCCTTTTCAGTTTCATTGGGATTCGAATCTTTTTTTTTTTTTTTTTTTTGTTGAGAGGTTAATTGAAAAGTTTTGGGTATTTTTTTTTCTGTTGTATCTTTGACTTACCTTTACACCTTTCTGGCTACTGAAATCCGTACTTAGGCACTGCACAGCAATATTTATCTGAAATTGAAAGAAGACAACAATAAATTATTACGATATTCTTGTATTTATTGTGGAGGCGAAAATTACGAAAGAATTTCGATAAATTTTGTTCAGTGGATCGTGATATTTGAGTTTGAGATTGAGAGTTGTTGGAAGGATGCGGAGATTATATTAGACGTCGCAATACGTTCCACTAAGAAGGTTCTCTCTCTGTACAATTACAGTTCTGTGTTGCTGATATATAAGCGAATTTTCGAGCTTATTTTTGTAAATATTAAATCATGTTCTCCCTTGACAGTTCCTATTCCACAGACTGATTTTTTTTTACTCTCAAGTATTTCAAAAATTTGCCTCGTTATATCCAAAGAAAGGCATACTTTAATATAGCAACTGAAAATGCGTCCCAATGAAGCCACCGTAATGACCATTAATTTATGGCCGACAAGCCATATACAGCTGTACCTACAATCGCTGATTTTCGCACTAGAAAGGGTATTCGATATGAGAATCATGGCATACGATTTCGACTAAGAATTCTCCTTCCATTACAAAAGAATAAAAAGAATTTTAAGATAATCTGTAATTAACACGAAATCAAATCTCCTATTCCTCTCACAATCGATCACATTCCATTCCAACAAACAAAAAATCAAACAGGGAAACATAACAATTGTCCATTTCTGAGAATCCTACAAACTAGCAGATACATCATGGGCTGACGATGTGTCCATGGGATGATAATCACGCGCACCATGGACGATCGTTTTAGCAATGAAGGAAGTTCGCCACACACACCACACCTGTAGATGGGCAAAAGTCTTTTGTTTTAAATAATGCGAAACATATGTCTAATGGTGGTAAGCCATTGCATTGATATTGATGCTGCTGCACAACTGCATTCGATTACAAAGAAATCAAAGACAACACAAGCAAATACAAAAGAAGAAAAAAGAAAACTCTCCGAGGAATTCCAAGTTGACGACGACGACGACGTCGAATGGCTGCGCCAAATGGGAATAATGTTTAAGGCATTTGGTGCGCGCAATCTGCACAAAAATACCAACAAACACAAAGCTCTCTGATCGATGATGGTATACTCGTACTGCTGTGCGCAATGGCAGCATCTTGTGGTAATCAATTGCGTATAGATAAATATTTTATTCTTCTTCTGGATGGTGTATAGGTATAAAAGCCAATCGATTTCTATCTATGTGAGATTTTTCAATCCAAAACATTGAGCCTAGGTATTTAGGCAAATACAGTTTGGACTAAACTGAAGATGGAAGATTTACCATCGATGGAAATTGAAGCAGCCACCAAGAGATACCACAGATAGATACATATATACGCACCACCAAGAAAGAAACTCTGTATAAATTTCAAGAGATTCTTATCAGTGGTTGCTGCTGCTGGTCCCACCTTCTCTGTGAAATGGTTTGGCCGAGTGCGTGTGCACAGCTATTAACGCAAAACCCCATAGCATTGACTGCAGATACAATTTCGAATTCTGAATCAAAGATGAAGAAGGTAGGTTTTTGTGTGTGTTTGTCTCCTCTCTCTCTGACTATGGCATAAAAAATACTTCCTCTATCGTGCGGTTCAGGTGCTAGAGCCATACGCACTGCACTGCTGCTGTGGCTGGACCTTTCAGATTCCCATTTTCTCTTTGTCACAATTTATTGGAATTGAGTGTCTAATTTGAATACATCTCAGAGTATGACGATAATTCTCCCTCTTCTATGCCAGGTGGATATTTATATACAACTTAGATGTGTCTTTGAATTTATTATAAAGAAATTTATTGAATTTGACGGCAGATCTTGTGTGACTTGTTTCGACATTGGACAAGATTTGTTGTTGGTGTATATACGCATTTAAAGTTTTTTTTTTTTTGTGGATACCTACCTATCTTTCGTTGGTATGGAGTAGATTAGATAATGACTGCGTTAAGCGGTTTTCCCTATAATTTCAGATTTATCGCGATTCAATTTTAAAATTAAGTTTTCATATATGCGTGCGAGTGTATGTCGGTCTTAACTCTTAACACCAACACCAGTTGTTTTTTTCTTCTTTTTGGGGAATATTTCTTTATTTGAATGAATAAATGCATACGCGGATTGTGAATTTATGGGTAGATGGTGAGAGCTGGTGTGCGGCGGCAGTGGCCTGCATTGTGGCAACACAAACATCTGTTGCACTCGACACTCTTTCGGACCTGGAATCAATGTGGTAATTTATTGCAATAATTTTGTGATAAATTAGTGAAGGCGAACTCGATAAGGTGGGACATGTGGGCTAATAATGTTGTTTTGGGGGTTGTTGGTGTGAGTGTGTGTCTGTTGTTTGCTATCGGGTGTTGGATCTGATAATAATCAGCTGCGTTATGAAAGTAAGATAAATTGGATCATATTTCATTGATGTGGAGAATTGCATGTAGGAAAGTGAATGCGCTCCGTTATTGGAACAACTTTTACAAGTCCATATAACTTGGTCATGGTTTTGATTGAAGAAAATTGTAGACCTGTAAACTATTTAGAGGAAAATTCTTCTTATATCTTGCTTTAATATTTGCAGAAATTCGTATTAGGTTTGTTAAGTAGAGACGTACATAAGTGATGGTTTTATAAAAAATATTCTTTCAAAATAAAATATCGTTAGAAAGGATTTACATTTTTTTTCATCAGAAGCAATAGTCGGACTCATTTGTGTCTAATTCTAGTTCGCAAGTCCACTCCTTCATTTTCGTAGACGTTTTTTTGTAGCCAAATTTTGGAGGGAAAATTGCATTCCACTGACTATATAAAGACTAATCACAACTGGACACCTTAAAGATTTTTTTTATTTTCCTGTGCATTCCATGTGAAACCCAGTTCGCAGTTGGACTCTTTTGTTTTCCCACTTTTTTAAAGCAATATTGAATGGCAGGTACTTGCTGCCCTATTAAAGGGAAAAGATTCAGAAAAGGTTCCAAAGTTTACTTAATCGTAGATAGCCCCGGGTACGAATATCGATCTTTAGAAGATTAAGAGGTGCGGCTTAGTAACCATAGTTGAACTGGCAGCTACATACATAATGTTTTCTGTTATGTTCCGATTATGCTCGTTGAGAATATTTATACAAAAATTATACAAGTCTGAAATCAGTCAATTTTAAATATAGACCCATTAACTGATCAGAAATGTATCATTCAACGAATCTAGATATCACTTTGATGACTCAAATAAAATTATTCTGCCACTACCTGATATAGATACATATTTTCTTCAAGTTTGCCACTAAAATTAGAGGCAATTGGCAAATGATCGACCAGATTAGCAACTTTCTGTGACTGAAACCCCTTCAAGCTGGTGCGTGCGTCATTCAAACAGCGAACAGCGCACAACGTCCGATCGGATAGCAGCTGATTACAGAGCAAATCTTTTTTTTCACATTTGTAGCGCGAAGGCTTAATATAGATACATACTTGGCATCTAGACTAATTGGAGATTTCACTATATCAACCGCTTCAATCTCCAAGCGCTGCTTGATAAATCGTCCACTTTTATAGGCGGTCAATGGTACACAAAGCTATAGGGAAGTTGTTATGAAGAACTTACAAAAAATGCGCTACATTCAACTAATGTACTCAATCTAGCAGTAGGCATTTGAAAAATTTAAGTTGAACACTCTACTAAAGCTGATTTCAATATAATAAAAAGTATGCTTTGGAATTTTTCTTTCTACTCGCAAGAAATTTAAGCGCAATGCTAAGCTGCATATAGAGTACTCTCGGGGGAGTTACTACGTTCCTTGAGAGAAGTAACTGCATACATATTAAAAAAAAGCGGTTTTCAACAAAAAAACAACCCTGAACCGTGTCTTCATTTGTTTCACCAACATGCGTGTGGTCATGATTTACAAAAGTGAAAGGTTCCAGGAAAAATCTGACCTTCGTTGACAACTCAAGGATTATCTATATAGCATTCAACGGCCATAAAGTAGGTTGTTTACTTTGTTTATTGGGATGAAACAAAATACCTCCCCTTTACCTACTAAATATGCAAATGACTACACACATATTTTGTGCGCACAACTTAAAGTAATTAAAATCAACACGAAATAAAGAAAAAAAATACAACAAAAAAAAAATAAATAAGTCATTAAGTCCAATCGGAGATAAATAAATTAAATTTATATCATAAGACTTTGATATTTGCATTTAAAATTGAAATTAGAATTCTATCAGCCGTCATCGTTTGGAAAACAAACACATGCAGACATCAGCTTGACTCCAGTTTAGTCTATTACTTTGCGCACCGCCACCAACTGCGAGAGCCTGTGGGAAATACACTTGCTGTTGTGGAAAATGATTTACAAACTGTTTCGAGTCAACGGATAATTTTATGCAACAGACTACTAGTATGCCAATTTTTGTTTTGTTTTTGTATTTCAACTCATATTTATAAAGTGCACACTCTAAAGCGACATCGGACAACCTAAGACGACGACTACTATGACAAAATGCAATTATTGACATCAGGTAGCAATTACACAGCAATTCGCAATTAATTTTCTGTTCACCATTAATTAATTAATTCTTGAATATGAACAAACATATACTACATGTGTGTATGAGTCTTTGGCTTCAACTAATGGGTTAATAAGCACAAACTCTAGCTGTTTTTAAGTACATTTCCGGGCGTCTGCAGTCCAACTGACACAATCATTATAAATGGATTATAATTGAAATGGTAGCGCGTATCTCTGTAATGGGTAACCATGCTCGCCGTATATATACCTGCAGGGGGTTCAATGTCCTATCGATACAATATTTTCGTCAATGGTAAAGTTGAGTGCTTTTAAAGTTGCCCAACATACAAGAACAAAAGCTAATTCAATACCGATCAATCCATTTGATAATGGTAACACACAAAAAACCGCGGTCTCTGTTCCGCCCCTTCATAGTAGGTGGGTGTAAATATATTCATACCTTCCAGCGGTATATTGTGTGTCGTTTCGTCTGAATGGATTCCGTTCTCAAGATGCGAAGGCAAATGAGTTCGTAATTGTAGTAGGTAGCCATAAGACAACTAGTGGTAATGAATACATATCTCCGTCATTCAAAGGCATTGGCTAATTTTTCATCTAGATTCAGAAAAAAAAAGTTTACCTCCTTCATGCCCACAAAAGATATGTTCTACATAAAAATGAAAAATGGGTTTTATAGACTCCAGGTGCACACTGAGCTAAAATACCTTGCAGCTAGAAATAACAAAAATCGACTCCATCGCTAAACTAGCGAGTCTCTACGTAATTCCAGAAACGGAAATTGAGATATTTTTCATAACTTAGGCGCACATGTGGGTATGCATAATAAATTTCCATCCGTTCTTTTTTTTTTTTGTTTACTTCTACAATATATACAGTACACTCTTTGCCGCCTTGGGGAGTGCACAGAGCGAATGAGATGGCAATAGACTCATTGCATCGTCCTGGGTCGTTTACGAATTGCAATTAAGCTTGATTAGGTTTAATCGGTTTTTGATATTTATGAGTTTTCATTATCATTATATTCATTGACTGCAAAGTGTATGGCAAAAATTAATCCAGTCCGTTGGTAGGTATAAGTTGATTGTTTGGTATGGGGCACATGAAGCAACTTTAATTAATAGGTTTGTATGCAACGATGACGGTTTTCCAATGAGGCAATCTAACAATGTTCGTTGTCGAGGACTCGGGAGAAATGGAACAACAGGATGTGAAGAAATATAGCGTCAAGGGTGCTTTGTTCGCCCACGTATCATAATTTTATGGAGTTTGATGCGATGCTTAGTTTTCGACCGTGAAAATCCTCAAATATAGTCTGTTCTCTTTAAATACTAAAAGACAGTTCGCACTTGCACTCTTTTGTTTTTCTTTGTAGTTGCTGGGGTGATTCTTTAGGAATGCAATGCATGAACGGGTGAGATTGTTGCAGTCATAGGCGAAAGTGGCTAAGGCAATAAGGCGCACTTTTTCGACTTCTATCTGCTGTATCAAAAATTTCCAGGACAAAATCAGTATGAATGTTGAGATCACATGTTCTGAACAGATTTTCCTTTTTGTAAAAATATTTTTTTACAGATGCTTCCAGATAGGTGTTGATTCTGCGCCTAAATTGTTGTAAGTTGTGGTCCTCTTCAAATATGCATATAAAAAGACTTAAAGCCATATCCTGGTAGGAAAATACCAACTGAAGGACGAATTACCATCCATAAAAATACGGGTCGCTGGATAGTATGAATTTCGTATGCACCGATCTGTGCCCGTGACCAGTGCTTACAATTTTTTGTCTATTAGGACAATCCACAACAATGGTCAAAAATGTACAACTTTAGCTTACATGGGTGTCAAATATCGTTAAATATCGTTTGCACTGTTTTTTTCCTGTGCCACACCCGTTTGTCCATTCCTACCTATCTTTTTTGAAAAATGCTTCCAACCGGCAATATGCGTCCATTTATCTAACATCTTCTTTTGCATATATTTGGAGCTACCCATAGATCGATTTGGCTGGATATGTATGTTGGTTTAGTTCCACTCTGTACTGTAGCTTCAACCAAGTACTATACTTCAGAAGTAGAAAGAAACTTGACTTCAGATTTAGGCAATTTTAAGAAAATGTTCGTCGAATCCTCTGTTGAGTCTTTAATGGTACTGATGGTACTGCAGATCAATATTTGCAAAACTGTATTCTTAAATAATTTTCTCTAACAGTATACTTTAATGACAGGTAAAAAAAAAAAAAAATAAATAGGTGGCGCAACAGGCGGTAGACACCCTAGGCCTAGCTTCTCGCAACCATTCGTTTGTATGAGTTTCTATTTTTGGGACGAATGGAAGGGACCTACAATTTTATGCCGAGTCCGAACGGCTGAATTGAGAAGCTTTTTTTTTTCATGACAGTTATACTCTCGGATGTTTGTCAGACGTTCGCGAGAGGTGGCGCAGTAGAAAAAAACCTTAAGATGTAATTTGGGTTTTTCCGGGGATCGAACCTTGGATAGTGGGATCCCCCGCACAGTAGTCCAGCACACTAACCACTGCGCTACTGCGCACACAGGTAGTCCGACATAATTTTTAAAGTCTGATTTTCATATTCATGTAGATTTAAGTCACTTAAAGGCTGTCAAAACTGTTTGGTTTTACTATCAACAAAGCAAGCGTTAAGAAGGGTTTAATAATTTTACTCTTGATAAATGTACAAAAAACTACTTTGCTCTAAGCTCTTTTTTCAGATCTACTATTGGATCTACGTCTATAGAAAATTGTTATTAGACTTTGTTGAGCATAATCTGTCACAATATGGATCCCGAATCCGGTCTACATAATCTCTGGGCCTTTCAGATAATTCAAGTGTAATAAACGTATAACTTTCCAACGTAACTTTTTTTGTTTTCACATCAACCTTGGTTTCAAATATGATCCAACTTTAACCTTTTATAATGAATATGATCGTGGTATCAAAAAAGACCAGTTCGCACAACAACTCTTTTGTTTTACCTATAATTTTGTTCAAATTTGCGCTCATCCACTAAACAAAAATTGACTCTAAAAATCACTTACCTTAGCAGAACTCTCCAGTGGATTCCAATACACCGCAATAGCGTTGTGTGAAACCTCCTCAATACATCCCACAAGGCCGACAGAATTTTTCGTATCTGCGAATCAAAGACATTTTATGTTATTTTTTTTTTTTATAAATTATAATCCTGCATCAATTTGTTATCATTAATCAGAAAATTTGTTCTGCCAATAAATTTAGATTTTCAACAATTCCACCGACCTCAAAATAGTATCAAATGTCTAAAGGAATTTCAACTTTATAACCAAACAGTACACACCTGGTGTACACACATTTCGTCCAATAATTACAAGATAAATTGTCGTTTGATTTATATATAAAAAAAAAAAAAAATAACTTCGAACAAGTACCAAACCAACCAACCAACCAACAACAAGGCAGCAAGTTCTCTGTCCTCGCCTATCGATAAAGAATTCTCTCCCCCTCAAGGTTCATTTGCATATTCAATGCGAGTTTAAATTTTTGTTTTTGTTTGTGGCCATTTTTGCCGTTAAACACGACAACCAACTAATTACTTATCGCTTCGAATGTATCTCGTCTGTAGATTGAACATTAAATATCCTTTAAAGCTGGTGTGTGATTTTTTTGTTCGTTCTCAGAAATAAGATGACCAAGAAGGAGTGTGTGCCTGTGCATCCCCAACAGGCAAACAGGTGAAATTGAAAATCTGTTTTTTTTTTTGTGAACTTTTATTTTTTGCAGAGAGATAAAATTGTCGCATAGTTGCAAGAGCTGCTAGCATGTTGCGATGGTTATCGACAATTTGCAACATTCTGTCACATTACACGGTGGATACAATTTAAATCCACTGGACAGGCGGTTATGCGCCATCGATTTTTCAAAGTCGGAAATCGCTCTAGTTTCCTTGAACTGCATCTCGAGAATCATTTGTATGCATATGTAGAGGAGGAGATTTTATGGTTATTGCGTTGGATTGCTGGGGGTTTGGATTTCTTTGGGCATTGAAATAATATTGTAACAAAAAGTAATTGTTTAAACAGTTTCATGTTTCGAAGAATGCCCAGAGTTGTGTGTATTCAAAGTGTCACCAATAATTTGAAATTATGACTGGCAGACCATTTAGTATCGCCACAGGCGATGTGCTTTGGGTGGAAGCTGTGATTTCCCATCATCCTCTGTAGTAGAGTCGCGTCTTCATTTTCCAATTTACATCGGTGAAAATTTCTTTTGATACCCAAAATAGATGTGTATCTTTTCAGCGCAGTTGTGTGTCCATTCGAAGGGCTTGAATGTGGAATGGCTGATAAATCAACTCGAGATAATGTTCACATGGCGATGGACCACAATTATGATACCTCTTCGATGCTCAGCCATTAGTCGAGGGATAATGAAAAAGGCATTTTCATCGGCCCCCAGACTCTGCGTGACAGTTGGATTCTTAATTAGCCAGATTGAGAGAACTAATTTGTAGGAGGTGGTTTTTCAAAACGATCTTGTTGTTTAACAAATTGCCATCTTATTATCTAGAAAACATAATATTGAACTTACGGTAATAAAATAACTTACCAGCATCTAGTATTCTCTGTTTCACAGAATGTTGCCTACTATGCCAGAACTGCCAGGCTTTGATTTCATCTTCGGGACTTTTCTCCTCTCGGAACATTAACATGATTACACTCTGCAAAAAAAAAAAAAAAACAAGTCCAAATGTTAATTCTAAATCTTTATAAATATTTCTTTCAATAAAATACTATAACACATATATGCTTTTACTCTTATCTACCATACACAATTATTGGACTTCTATTGCGCTACCGAGCGATGCAATTATAACCACTGCCGGCAGGTGCTGGCCGATGCTGCTGCTGCTGCTGGTGTTTTTGTTGGCTCTTCCTAAGCGCCAATCATTTTGATCCATAGTAATGAGTTAAATAGCCGACCGGCAGACTGAACACAAAGTCAGCGAAAAACTCCATAAAAACAGACTCCATGAGATAAGGGTCATTTGGAGGAAATTACTTGAAACTCTTTCGTAGCGCAATTGCAGTCATTCATAATGTATTAGATTGCGAGAGAGGTGTATGTGTATGGATGTGTTTTTTTTGTGTGGGTAAATGGAATGAATAGTATTTTCGATACAAAGTGGCCAGGGTGCGCTGAAGAATGTGGCAATATAATGAAGACGATGGACTCCTGCAAAATGATGCGATTTTCAGGCTTGTTAACCATTGGTAACAATCTTAATTATTATTTACCAGGAAGTCAATTGGGTGACTAATTGAAGTGTGAAGAGAAATGAGTACAGAAACTGAGAAACTGGGTTGAGAAATGCCAAAGGTGAATGATTAGAAGACGGATGGGTGCTGCAGGGTATAATCGATACTTTAACAGTTTATTGCGGAATAGTTTTCAACGATTTAAAAGACATTAATGTACGCCCTCTTTAACGGAAATTGTTAATCGATTAACGACTTTCGAAGGAGGTATATTTTCTATTGAGAAATGGTGAATATTTGATGAGACATTTTATAAGTTTTCACAAAGTATTTTGGTTTATTAATTTACCCACTTTATGCGGGTAATTTATTGAAAACATTTAAAACTCAGGAATTGGTCGAGTTTATGGTGAAAATCATCAAGTCCTATTTCGAGAGTTACTCGACTTGCATCTTAAAAAATTGCTTAGTCGAAATAGTCTCAGGATCAGGATGGTTTTTCATATAATATCGATCAGCATAAATTTGTTAGTTAAAGGCGACATACATTTTTAAGTCCGATCTGGAATGTACTTCCGGTCTCTAGTCAATTATTGCTGTGGAAATTATAGTCTTCTGTAGTCGAGCTGACGATCTATGAGTGGCAGATCACCAAGGCAAGAGTTTATAGACTCTTAGAACGACCCTGATATATCGATCGTATAGTAGATTTCCCATTTCTGAGCAATTCTTTGCAGAACTTATATGGAGCTCATGGCGAAATGTGTCCTTCGAGTTGGTAAAATGAATAACTTGTTAAAATCAATAAACATTTAAAAATTTTAATAATGATCTGGACCATCCTTATGGATACGAAATATACCGAAACGATACTTACGATTGCAGATCAATCCACTGATAGTATATCGAGTTATCAGACAGTAATCGAGCCAACATCATTGTACTTTTTTTTTGATTTCACTAACCAGATTTCAGGTGGACAACTCCTTGCTTATACATTGTATTATTAATGATCTGCACAATCCATACAACTTTGGTACACATCAAGTTAACTAAATTACTTAGTTTCCAACAAAAGCTACCCGGCTTATGACTGCAGATCGAACCCAAGCTATGTGCATGTATTGATCGAGCCATACCTCTTGAGACAATTAAGACAAATTGGTTTAAATCGTCAGCAAAGAGACAATCTTGCAGTCGAATAGTGTAAGGTATTTTTATAAACAAACCCCATTGCGGTTGTAGTGTGAAGTTTTGCCGCCTTTTCTTTTCAAAAACTAAAAAAAAAACAAACTTCACTCCAACCATTTCAATTGCCATCCGCAATTATTTAATGAAATAGAAATACCTCCTCCCCATTCGTCTCCATTCCGAACACACACACATTCCTAAGACCCATCATTTTTAAGATTTTTTTTTCTCGATTTCTAGCCCAAGCAGTCTTATACGTTTTCTCCATGCTTGGCCAGCAGCCATTACTGGTAGCAACCTTTAACGGTAAACGGTGACCATTTTAAGGCGCGCGAGAGATCCACACACACGAACCATGGATGGGCTGATCGTTTTATAGGAACAAAAGGAATGCTATGCATTTATAATTTCTCTGCAACACAGCAGCTCGCCATCCCCCCCTCTCTGTCTCTCTGGAGTAATAGATCAGCACACACGCTCCAAAGTATTTGGTCTACCAACTGACTACGATGTTACGCTCTGCAATTTTAATTAAGATTTATATCGGCATTGAAACACCTTGTTAACATGTAAACCCATTTCTTGCGTTTCGGTATATGTATACATCTTTTCGCATCATTTCTCTCGCTCGTGTATGGCGCAAAAAAAAACCTGCTCCACTCGAAGGAATCAAGTCTCGGAGGAGCTTACTTATGGTATCACACTGGGCCGAGAGCGAAAATATAGAAAACAAAAAAAAAAAGTGTAGCATACGCCTTTTAAAAATGTTTCTCTATGAAATTCCTTAAAAAAAAAAAAAAAAATAGTCTGCAACAAGACTTTCTTTTTATTTTCTTTGACTCGTCGATGCGCATCTCCAGTGTCTATATCTCCCTCGAGTAAAGACTATAGATATTTGTAGACACAATGGCGAAGGAAGCTTGTTAACATAAAAATCCAATTAATTACACTATGATGCCGAAACTGTGTCAAGATTAATTTATATTTGTTTTCGAATGCGCCTTCTACATTGCGCCGAACAAAGGATCATCAACCTCGGAAGCGATCCTTTTTTTTATCGCCATCCCTGATAATGCTCGTGATTCTGCATAAAGAACCCTTTTTTAGGTCGAATTTGCATAAATCATTAAACAGTAAGAAGCACGAAAAAATGCAAAAAGAAATACCCAAGATGCCCTAGAACTTAAAGGCAAAAGGATACATCCATGAGTAATGATGATGATGATGCTGTGAATCCTTTTCGTCTGGCTTGCGTGCTGCAGTTGGCTCAAAGTCAAGCAAAAAAGGGCGTTGGACCATAAAACAGTCAAACGCGAGAAAAGAGGGAACCCCATCTGACATTCAATAAATTAAAGTGGAACAGATAACTGAGTTTTTCCGGCCAGGATTTGTCTCTTTTTTTTTCTACAAATTTTGTGTATACCCTAGAATCTAGTTACGACTCTCTGCTTTATGGTTTTTGGCAATTAAAAAAAAAATTGTTTTTATAGTTCAATTCATAAAGTTGTGGAAAAAAACAACCTTCACGGGTTTTTAAGAGCCGTATCCCGGTATGAGTTACTCGTAACGTAATTGTTACTGTCTGTATCTTATTGCAAGTGATTATGCGATTGTCTGTCATATTTTCATTTATTTTAGTCATCTTCATGAGAATTTGTTTCGAAATGCGTTTCGCTTTTCGGTTGTGTGTTTTGTTTTTTTTGACGGTTTATCTCTTTTGCTTGCTTAATCGGAGTTTTTAAATGGATACGCTGGCTTTTTATGGTCGCGCGGTATTTGCAACATGCCGAGAGGTTTTTTTTTTTCTTAATTTTTATTGTTCTTTTATTAGATGTGGTATATGAGTGTCATTTCAGTGTAAAGTGGTAGAGATTTCAGGTAAAACTGTTCACTCAGCAAGGGGTCAAGTCATGTGCGCAGTTACTTCGACCTTAGGTTAGTTGATGTAAAAAAGCTTCATGAAAAATAGTGGAGAAGCAGCTGTCCATAAAAAAAAAGTATATTGTACTCGTAGTTGAGTATAATTGTTTTTATGGTATCTAAATCGGATATGGCAAGATTATAACTTCAAAGTCTGCTTGGGGCGATCTGCGCTTGCTAATTTCGTGCCCCATGTTCGGAAAAGTGTAAATAAGTTAAATTGATTTGAGGGCTTTCTGCGTGCTATGTGCAGATCGGAAGAAGGTGTATATTGATGCTGATCGAGGTAGATTTGAACAAATAAAAAAGTTATAAACGGAGAGTTTATTTGGACACTAGACACAACAATAGGCATAAGCTGTTTTTGATTTGTTTTTACTTCAGAGCTAGTGCTGAATACTCCGATCTGCACTCCTGAAATTGATTGTAAAATGCTGAAAATAAATTATTTTCTTTGTTTAGGATGCCTACAAACCAGTTCTACTCTGCAGATCAGTTTCCTGGAAATGTGGAGATCATCGTTCGAGAAATAGTAGTGATAGATTTTTTTAGGAATATATCTTCAAAAATGTTATTACTCAATTGAGATCATTTAGTTGAATCGCTCGCATGAGCTGTACGGTCTTCAGGAGATGCGGTATAAAAATTTCAACTTAACCTACTTAAGCCATACACAAATTTCCAAAGGCAAATAGCTTTGTATCCTTTGTTATAACTTAGACCATAAGAATCTGTCCGAGTGCTAGATATGATCCTCAAGCAAAACGAAATAAATTCAATCTAACATATGACTCTATGTAAACAACAGCCATACATTCATTTTCAAATCGGAAGAACCGTTCCCACCCAACTGAAAAGTATCCTCGATTAAATTTATTCATTGCAGCCTGTATGTGAAAATGGCAAAAGTAAACAAATCCGCGTTACATATTTGTTGAAATGATTATAAAATCGAAAATTAATTTGCATACCAACGCTGAAACTCTCTTAGATCTTCCCTAAGGATATGAAAGATTGTTATCCAAACAGACAAGAAAAGAAAAAAAAAACGATACAACTGAATTCCTTTCCTTCTTATCTTTCATCACTCATCGTGTTCCCCATTCTTTTACATGTCATTTCCATTTTTTAGCACACACAACACAAGAAAATGCCACTGAAACGGGAGCACTACAAATCGAGAAACAATCAACGAATCCTTTTCCTCTTAAATTGAGGGTGAGTCGAATTACATGACAGCGAATATAGTGCCGAACACAGACAGCACCGTACATTCGTAAAGGAATCCGGAAGGAAGGAACGGCAATGAATGTCCTGAGGGGTACTCGTATACACATTCTTCATGATGATGAGGATAAGAATGAAAGAAGAATGACATTGATGATCTTGTGACGATGATAAGTGCGTTTTGTCTTTTTTGATTATGCAAACGATTCATCAAAACGAAGAAAACGATTTTTTTTCCAGCTCTCCAGTTCGGAGATCTTTCTTCGAATATAATGATGAATGATTATAGCTGAGGCACACACATTTCGAAAGGGTTATATGGGCAAAAATCGTTGTTTGTCTTAGAGCATCTGCGCGCAAACGCAACGTATCTTTATATGCAAATTTTTGTCGGAACGAGGTGATTGATGAGTTTTGGAAAAGGATATATTATGCGAGAGCGTATCAAATTGTTGTAGATTTAATTTTGTTTAACAAATTTCTATGACAAATTTTATTCACTTTGAATGTACTCACTTTAACTGTGGTATTCTTGATGGGTTTATCTGGATCAGGAATATATTCCAAGGTGATGCCGTAAAATTGTCCTTTATTGATGTATGTTATTCGATCGTCTTCTCGTCGTTGTGACGAGCTAATTGGACTTTCTAGATGGTATCTAAAGCCTACATTTACGAATCTGCAAAGATATAATAAAAAAAAAATATATTTAAAAATAAGTTGAACAAAAATTGTATCTTTATGGGCTGTTGGTCATAAACGGCCACCTAAATATGTCGGTAGCTCGTATTTTATCGATTTTGAATTTCCAGGTAGTTGCGCCATCAAAGTCGAGTGGGTTGTTATAAAAAAAAATACCACCGAGCTTTGCATATCATTTTGGTTAAGTAGTATACAAAAAAAAATAAAAAAACATACTTTTTGGTTATCTCACACCTAAACTTCAGCTATAAATGTCATAATTTCGATTGAAATGTTTTACTCAATACAGGTATGAGGTCCAGGGGTGTGCGGCATTATGTAGAATTGAAGCTTACACATTTTTAGTGGAAGTTGGTTTGGGGAATATTTTTTTTATTTTAATCTGCATCTTGCGTCGAAAGGCAGCGTCTTATGGATGGCTACTGTAAGGCGTATTCATGTTTTTTTTATTTTATTTTATATTGTATGAGTTATAGTTTTGGAGAACTTTCAAGTCTGGTGGTGAAAAATATCCTATATATCCTATCATAACTTCGGACTATTTTATTTTAAGCTAGTTCTGGATATTGTTTTATCCGAAATGAAGTCGATATATTTTGGATCATTTATTTTATAGAAATCGTTCAAAACTGTTTTCGAAAGTGCGGGAATATTTTCGATTATATTTATTTTGCAAGCCAAAATAATATGATACATTGAGTCATCCTTAAGACAAAGAGAAGCCATTTTGAAAAGACAATTCAATTGCTCAGTTTAAGCTTTGAATATTTTGACAGAAGATTTTCATAAATTGGTATTAAATCGTTCCCATGATTTTGGGCAATTCCTAAATATTTTCTATCCATCCAAATATTTTGATTGTTTGAATACTTATATTTTTGGAACCAAAATCAAATGAATGAATAAATGAAGAAAAATTATTGTAACCGTCATTAGAAATTTTGATCATATATCTTGTATTAAGTTTTTTCTGGAATTTTGCAAAAATTTGTTCCAAAAATGTTGCTCATTTATGTTGGTATCTAAAATGACAAATCATTTTCTGCAAGTTTTTTTTTTTTTGAACCAAAAACATTAAATGCTGTCCAATATTTGAACAATTTGGAACAATGTTAGCAGTCACATAAAGATTTCTGACTGTCTACTTTGGACTAAGTTGGAAATATCTTGGGGAACACATTTTCACGAACCACAATTATGCTATTTAAAATCAACACCTTAAACTTAAACTCAGTGCTTATTAATTTAATCAAAGTCTTTACACTTTACATCAACGCGCAAGTAAAAGCGTTTCATTTTGGAATTTCCAGTTTGCACGTCAACTCTTTCGTTTCTCACAAAAACTGTGACAAATAGTGACGCAGAACTTCCTCGAATCACCCATTTAACAAAATACACAACATCCTATCTACTGAAGACGCTCTACTCATTGGATGATACCCATACAATCCGTGATCTAAGCATTTGACTGACACAAATGTGTAAAAATCTATTCACTCTTCCGATCCCGATTCGCAACGGTAGAATTGTAGATCCCCATCGTTACATTCGTCTCCCCATCTATCAGTTGCAAAGATAGTCTAAATTTTTTTTTCTCTGCCTTTTTTATGCAATTTGAAACTGATTTCCGGGACACAAATGACAGCCGAGTTTGTTGCAGAGATAACGTTCATCCTACTTGTTGTGTAGTGGTCGTCCGTCGGTCGGTTGTTTGGTGCCTCCATCTACCTACTCGCGTCACATAAATTGAATTTTCTTTCTGGGCTGCTGCTGCTGCTGCCTCTGCCCCATCGTTATCTGTTTCAGAAAAAAAAAGCGTACGACATGTGACATGCATTATATTAATAATGTATATGATTCGATTTCCACTTCCAGCAACCTACCTGCATAATTCTGGTTTTTATTCATAATTCTGTAGAAAGGTGCTCTGGGGTTGTCATAGGAAGAGTGGCATCCACACCACACCTTGTTGCGGTATTTTCGATTAAGTCTGAAATTCTCTATTGCAATTCTATTGTTTTTTTTTCTCTTTTAGAGAGAAAATCTATCTCAACTTTGGCACTTGTTTTTGGGGATTTATAGCTCTCGCCATGTAAGGAAAGGAATTTTCGCATTTTTGTGCAACAGCAGCCTCGAAGATAATTCACAATTACAATAATGTCTGTTTTAAGGAGAAGAATATTTTGCTGGCAAACAAAGAGGGTGGTTGGTGGTAAAGTTAACCGAACAGGTAAACAAAAACCAAACAACCAACCACCACTTAATCACGTGTGGCGCTCGTTTTGCGCGATCGTAAACTTGATGTATAAATTACCAATAACATTCGAGACGAAAGCGCATGCGCATTTTCAACCAACCAGTCCACACAGAACTGTCTTAAAATGTCTGCCTGTTCGTCTAACAGCGGCTATATATATGCGCGACCAAGACGATGGAGAGACACGCGTGAACATGGTGGCGGTTAAGCAAAAATAAAATCATATATAGGAGCGAGCGTGTGCACGCGTCCCACAATAAACGAGGGGGTGGGGGGCACCACAATAGCTAAAAAAAAAAACCAACACATTTGTGACACTAAGAGTCAATCAATTATGGGAAACTCTATTGAATCGTTTGGGGGGTATACTGGCAGATAGGCCTTAAAGTCTATCTGAAGTGAAACATGAGACTTCAATTGAAGTGTGATATATGGGCTCTATACGCGAGGTAAACTGCTTGTAGTCAATACAGTGAGTAGAGTTCAGTGAAGCATTCAAGAATTCTACGCAATAGTCATAGTAATAGTGATAGTAAGTGTATAGTCAGCGAGAAGTAGCAATGCCACAAATTTTTGGTTTCAGTAGGTAGATATATGAAGATGCTTTGCTACCTCATAGAATCTCTGAAAAGGAAGTGTCCCGTTGCGTTGTCTGAGATGGAAAAATCGAGTAATTGCTGGAGATTTATATAAAAATTGCAGCTACATTGTGTAGTGATGTAAAAAGTCGCAGAATCGAAGAATCGAAGATTTTCTTTGCTCAGCACATCGATCGTTTATATGAATAAAGTTGCATGTGAAAAGTTGTTTCATTATAATGTCATATCCCTTTCAAGGAGTTTGCGAGATATTTTGCATATTTTTAAGGTGGTCGTCACTACAAAGCACAAATGACTCTTTACGATTTCAACGCATGGTAAGATGGTATCTTTGCATGGCGGAGACCTCTTATGGTACCTAGAGTTTACGTGTACATCTCATGCATGGCAGTAAAACGGTTCTTTAAATATTGGCCATAAGTCGGTAAAGTATTTTCGATAACTTTTTGCAGTTTTTTCGAAAAATTGTCATTTGTGAGATGAAAATTGTTCTGTTTTCGAATGAAATGTTGTACCTACACAAGTTAGTAAAATATCTACTTGTTGCTGGGTCCTATTTTGTCTCTGGGACTATCCAATGGAATATTGTTTTAAAATATGTTTGCAAAATGCAGATTAAAATAGTAGCTTTTTCTTAAAGTTTGGTTTATTTTTGGCTATTAATAGGGAAATTTTTGGCAGAATGTTTTTTTAATTTGTTGCAATTTTTGGAAATATTATTTCAACCCGTGGCATGTATAAGTTGTTTCCAAAAAATGTGTCAGAATTAGAATTTACTCCTCGAGGTCATATATTTCTGAAATTTTACTTATTTTCAGATCTTTCTAGTAATTTGCTCAGAATACTAGTCAAAAACAATGTTCTCCTTAATTTTGATCAAATATGTAAATGCCATTTTTTGTAGATATTTTTTGACCTAAGGTTTGGCAACAATTTGTTCCAAAACATGTTTTGTGATTTTGTAAATTTTTTGGATTGTTTAAGGAAAGGACTGAAAGAAGCTTAATTTCCAAATTGTTTGCTTATTTTATACTATTTCGGTTAATTACTTAAAAATCGAAAATTGTAGCATTTCCCGTGGAAATTTTGTCTTAACTTGCTACCTATCATTTTGGGCCAATTCATTTCGATATATTATTTTTTAGGAATTAAATCAGCTTACAAGGTTTAAGCTCCACAACTTTTCAGCGTTTTCTCAACAATAAAAAAAGTTTAAACACTGTACTTAAACTGAGTACCAAAATGTCTTTTAAAGACAAATCAATTTCGGAAAAATTTTTTTTTTGTTTTATTTTCCGTTCAAAACAAACTAAGCCACAGTATAGAGGCCAAAATTCAGTGGCTCAGCCTTCACTTTTTCACAAATTGTAAACCATTCGAATAGTGTATACTCACATTTTTGGTATTTGAATTTTATCCGCATCACTTTGTCGTCCAAAATCATGCCATGGCCTTGATCGTGTTGTTCCCGGTGTACCTGGTGTACCACTCAACGATGTTGTTGGACTATTTTGACCACCATGAATACTAACAGCTCGTTGCATGCCACTAACTGAAACAGGTATTGCACCGCTGCTGTCTAATAGTGTACCAGGTTGGCATAATTCCGTGTAATCGAATGACTGCAAATAGATAATAAAAACAAACCAAAAACATTCAAAGATAATTATCAAAACAACAAAAACAATTTCACTACAGAGGAAAAAAACAAAACTACAAGCTATTAGAGGAGGTAAATCTAGTTAACTAATTGGCAACTAAAAGGAGGGTGTGGTTGTGGTCATCTACGAAAAGATTCTCTCGTTTTTTTTTACTACACTCAGCATAACATAAATTGGCACACACAAATCTCCAACAAATTTTCAATTGTGAATAAGTGGTGAAATTTTGTTTCTTTTTGCGCCGCCAACTATAGTCTACTCCAATTTTGTTTTTTTTTTATTCAAACACAATTAAGCTTGAGATTAATTATTTATTGGTTTGGTTAGCTACAATTTGTTTTTGTTTATAAATACTAACAGGATGGAGTGGGGTGTGGGGTTTGCTATAGGCACAATCTACTCTCAAAACACGCACCTGTTGGAGATTATTTTGATCCCTCGGCGTAATAGCATCAGCACCAATTCCTGAGTCAGGACTTGGCAAATCCACTGTTAAACCGGCTGCTGTTACAGTTTTCGGATAGACAGGTGTACCGTTCTTTGTGTGTGATGTGGTGAAACGTCCCTCATAGGTTGTACCCGGTTGTGGTCCATCACTATCCCCATAGACGGTACGTGTTGCGGGCGCATAGCCACCCTGTCCATCGGCGGCAAAGTATTCACGATAATATGGTTCGGAGATGAATGTTGATGTTGGTCCAGTGGCCAGGCGTGTTGTATACATTCCATAGCTGTCCGGTGTGATGTACGGTCCCGGACTGGGACTGTGTGTGTTGACATTTGTGCCACCTGTTACAGAAGTGTTTGTCTGATGTGGACCCTGAATAGAGGAAGAATGGGAAAAGGAAAGGATTTTTTTTGTTGGTTTTTGTTGTTAAAAACGTCACAATTTGTCATTATACCCAATTAAACACATACAAAATGAGAATGAAACAAAAAAGAGAGAGAGAGACAGATAGAAACAGAAACAGATAAGAAGCAGAAAGACATTTCCGGTTATTCCACTTGTAAAATAGAATTGTATCTCAATGAAAAGTGAAATGATTTACTAATGAGATGTTAAGTGATTTTTTGACACCCGATATATATATATGTTGGTCAGCAAAATAACACCACCACATGTGTATCTCTCTTTTTTTTTGGATTCATTTATGTTGGATTAAGATTGCTCTTTTTGGATTTTCTTTTTGTATGTGCAAATTTTGTGTGCGAGTAATAGAATTAAAGCACTGTTAGAAGGAATGATTTTTAGCTTGAATGATGCTTACCTGGAGGTAAATTTGAGTGCCGCCGCTGGCAGCGTACATTGTTTCGTTTGTTGGACTTCCAGGACTGGGTGGTGGCTCTTTAATTTGTATCGACGGTGATGGTGATTGTACAACTAATACCTGGAATAAAATATTTTCATTTAAATTTGAACAGATTTTGTTAACAATTGCTACAGAAATATTATTCTACATAGCTACGTTCTATGGTTTGTTTACTTGTTTGTTTCTACCTTTCCGTCGAGGTGGCGGTGCTTAACTGATGTAGTGGAATTCGGTTATATAGGCTCTAAAAGAGTCGTTAAGTCAACTTTGATTGCGGCTACAGATTACGATCGTAACACGTGCCAATTGGAATTTGTGTTTAAATGCGATACTCTGACGATTTGCCGCCGGATGTGAAAAGCAATAAAAATTGCAATCGAATAAATTATTTTTGGGCATTTTTAAGTATCTATTTTTGACGCATTTCCTTGGGATAGATATAGGAAATAAAATAAAATTCAGAATAATGCAAACAAAAGAGTTGGGCTCTGAACTGTCTACTGTCTATTTATTTCCTCATTTGAATTTGATTTCCAAGTCCTGTATAATTCCGCGGAAGACTGACGTGCATATACAAATTTTATCAGAAACACAAAATTAATATGCGAAAATAGAACGCCGTAAAATCTAATCGAATGATTGTCACTTTTATTTTATAATCATTTAATTAATGAGTTTGACATTTTCGGTAGATAATAAAATTGCCCGTAGGATTTTTAAATTTATTTCATAAAAAAGTAAATATCCAATTCTAAAAATAAATACGTTTAAATGGCATAACTTTTTTTTTATATTTTATTGACGGGTGGTCAGAAAAGTGATTACGTAAAAATAGGAGAAAGTTTCTTCTTTTAGTAATAAAATTTAATAAATCCCAGAGGCACATATTTTTTTATTTTTATCGAATAAAGGTTGTCATTACGATATGTTAGTAGTTTTTGGTTTTCTGTTTAAATTTCGTGTTAACAAAATTTTTAATTATCGTTATAGTGTGAGAGAGCGTTTGTAATTGTTTGAAAGGTGGTATAGTATGTAGTAGCAACTGAAAATGTTTTCCTACTTTCATTTGGATGTGGTTATAGTTGGGAGCACCATTTTAAGAGTTCCTTTAACATTAAACGAACTCTCTATGACAATCGATGCAAAAGAAGCGTACAGAAATTAACAATTTAAGGAAGGGACTGCTGAATATAGTCCCAAACCCTTAACTTGGTGGAGATCTTTATCATGTTTAATGTCGCGGATGTAGAATGAGCAAGTTAACACTCCAGATCTCTCGATCTTCTGTCACGTAATACTCTTAATCGTTATGAATAATTTTCACATTTGATTCATTCATTCATTGTCCGCCTGCCCGATGGCATGTATTTGAAGCCGGGTTGGGGACTTTTTGATTAAACTGGAAATTTGATGTTAAATTACAATAAATACTGCAGGGATTGAGAAAACAAAAGTATCTATTCTTGTGGACGAACAGTTCAATTGTTAACACTTTTAAAACGCATTCATCTGACTTAAAAGACAATGAAGCCACGGTTTCGAATACGTTGATGAAGGAGAATTGGTGTGTACAAACGCCTAAGCAAATGAGCTTAAGACACGGTTTTTTTTTTTAGAAATAGGGGGGCTATATTCGGCGTACGGAGTCTAGAGAGAGAGATAATTTGTAATACCTACATATAGAGTGGACCATCCGTTGGTTTATTTAAAAAAAAAGTCTAAAAATGTTGAATATCTTCAACGATCGTTGCTTTATTGAAAAAGTAAACCATTCGATTTATTACGGAATATTATTTCATTCAAATGACTGCCTCGGCTGACTTGGCAGTAGGGCATCCTGGCAACCAAATTTTTCAATACATTTTCGTTAGTTTCGAGTCCTATTTCAGGAATATCTTGACCAATATTGTTCTTGTCTGCCTGAATTGTCTCTGAATTTTTCGCATTAGTTACATAAGTTCGAGGTGTGCCTATAAATGGTATAATATGTGATTCTCTGGAAGTTGAATCTGAAATCTGTTGTTCATTAGGTCACCCGATTAACCACTGAGAGCCACAGTCAATAACATTTAATTGGATGCTAATTGTCCGCTGTATTTTAAAATCTCTTCACATCACAGTGACCGGTGACCCTATTTATGTTAAAAAAAAATGTCTTGCTGAGAGTTCAGTTCAAAGTAAAATCAAATTTCCAACTACATCTCGATGCTAATTAGAGAATGTCACCAAACGAAAGACGATCTGAAATGTGTTTTATTGACACAAATAAACTGGATGTATAGGCTTGTTTTGGAATTCTTACTTGTAACATTTAGACGAAGTCATCAATTAATTAAAAAATAATGTATCCGAAGGTAAGGGCAATCAATCCAATTAGGCAAATCGATTTTCCAGAAAAATGCAACCCAAAACTTTTCAATTTTAAACTGCTGCTTGTTTATATATGAACAAACAATTATTCATTGTCTACAAAATATATTTTATTGTTACAGGTTTATTCTCCTCTTTTACAAAATAATGGTTACATATTCGAATACGCTCTAGTTTACCCTTCAACAATTTACTACTTCCCTTATGACTCTCGTCTCGACCAACCCAAATAATTTATTACGAGAATACCTACGTATGTATTTATTGCTCTTGTGTTTCAGCTCTTTAAGAGCGTTTTCAAAGTTCATAATACACAAGGCTAATAAACAGCGATTAAATGCATCGATAGCACTGCTAATTTGAAGCACATTTTTAGACGCCGCTTAATTAGCATATATTTGGCATGTCTATGCTTGGTGTTGACATAAACTGTTCTTTCCAAGAAATTAGATATCCAAGTCCACCTTCGCCATACCAGGTGTCAAATAAAGAGTAAACGAAATAAAACTTAGAATAGTCAGAGTGAAAATTAAATTCAGCATGCTGTGTCTATTAATTTTTGCAAATTAGTCAGTCCATGATATGGTGACGGCTCACATTAATTCGGCTGAAAAATTATCATTAATGCATCGAAGGTTTAGTGATTTTAGCACTTTGATTGACGTCAATTTTTGTGGGTGTGTGTTTTTTTCTTTTTAATAGTATGTATATTCACAAGGACGATGTTGCTTCCGAAATTTGAATAACCAAATATGGTAGAACAGGTACATATAGGACCCTAGGGCCTAGGTGATATTTGTGACAAATAGGCAGAGATATCCTTTGGTTTAGAACTTTAATAGTCTTACAAAGTTGAAATACAATTTTAAAAATATTTCTTATCAAAAAGAAAGTGAGCTGTTCTTGAAATGGGTTTCCCCAAGGGTCTTGCAATATGACAAAAAATATAGCCAGCTACAGGGCATTCAAAGCCTCTTGGGCATATAAGACTATTATTATTGTAACAACAAGTTTTTATCAAGTACCACTTCAGCAATGGGTCTCGCGCGACAAATAATTTGGAACATGATAAGCAAAATGTAAGCCATATAGCCTTAGGTGAGGCATTTATATAAGACGTAGGTATAAAACCTCGATATAGAAATGAGGCTAATCCAATTACCAAAGGGCCAAGGTCACCAATTATATGAAACCGCTAGAGGCAGCGAGCGATAATATACCTATAACTTGTAATGATGACAACAAAGCATTTTTGTAATTTGCATGCGCCTCTGAGAAATTGTCAACAAAATCGTCAATTAAATACGAATTATCAACACGCCATTGCGTTAAGAAATCCAGGAAATTAAGACATCGCCTGAGGAAAAACTGATATCCAATGTTATTTGGTAATCGATTCAACAGACTGACCTCTAAGTCACTCTAAAGATTATTCCACTTCAGCATAAAATTAATCTTTGAAATGTATCTGAAGTTAGGTATTTTTTTTTATATAAAGTACCTGCTTATAAAATTGATCTACTGGCCTAACAAAAATCCCCTCAAATCATTAGGTCTACACAAATGCTAATTAGTTAAAACAAAAAGCTACCATGCTGGTTGGTAACATCTCTACCAATAAATTCATTAGGCCTATACAGGCAGATGTTCACCGCCGATACTTATTCGAGTAGCTGGGTTATCTTTGAGCAAACAAAATAAATTTGAATAAAGACACATCAGCAACGGTATTCAGTATATATGGATAGTACAAGATTTTGAACTTAGTGCATACCTACCACTAAGCAAATAACAATAAGCACTCAAAAAATATTGTCACTAATAAAATAAGAAACAAAAAAAAAAATATCTCAAAATGTCAAAGTTTGGATTCCATTAAAAGAAGAAGAAGAAGAAAAAGACAACGCAGAGGAAGAAAAGACAATAAAAACAACAATCATCAGCTAATTTTGTGTGTCAGACATTTTGGAACTCACACTGGCCGATAAAATATGTTATAAAAGTTTCAAGTGGGCGCAATATGGATATTTCTATATACATGGTACATATGTATTGTATCGTGGATGGTATTTTTATTGGTTTTTGGAGAAACAGAGAGTGAAATCACAAACAAAAAACACCATCATCGCTGTTTTATTGATAAATGTGCTTTTTTTCTTTTTGCTGGCTAAAAACAACAGCCAACCATCAATATATCGACAAATGACCAAAAAGTGTAAATTAGTTAAATCAAATGGGAGTTTTTTTTTCCGGAGAGAGGCTTAATCGGAGGGGGAAGGATATATGGACGAGTTGAGATATGGATATTTTGTGTCTTCTTTTGGAGGGAATAAATTAACAAGATTTACGGAAATTTTGCAGAGATACACTCTCGATTTTTATTTTTACATGTTGAATGTCCTTGGTGTGTTTTTTTTTTGTTTTCTGTATTTTATCTAGTGATTATGTAAATTTAGTTGGTTTTTACAATTTGTTTGTCGCCTGTGTTGGATGAGACCCGCACCTGTTACGAAGAACATTAAAGTCCAATTAAGAAAACTTTCCGTTTGAAACCTATCAATGATTGTAATCGACTGGCGAGACTATTGTGCTGGTGCGATGTCTTTTTGATTCCAGGTCTGGCTCTGATATTTGTCATTTTATTTTGGAACCTTAATTTTTGAAAGTTTATACGCGGTGCAGGTATGGCTCACATTGGATGAACATGAACAAGTTTCCACAGAAATCATTTTCGAGCTTGCAAATTCCACCCTAGAGGCAAATGACATAAGGAATCGCATATGTAGTGCTGTCAACTGGTTGGACAGGCGACAATGACGTGTGAAAATGGGTGACTTATTAAAAATAAATTAAACGAATTTTGCTAGCAAGCAATTAAGTCGTCGTTTTCATGGTGGAAATTGAGTTGTGACAGGAACATAGGCTGTGTCCATTAATTTTGAATTAATTATTATGTTACGTGTCATGCAGTGGATGTTGGAATGTCTTGAAATTGCCGACATGTTTGGTGGCATTTGATGGAACCGAGAAAGCAGTGAATGTAGGATTGGGAGTGAAATTTGAGCTGACAGGCAAAAGACATTCGGAAACGGATTGAAACATGTAATAAAAATGCAATCACACAACCTCCATCTTGGAAGCTGGAATCATACGCATTGACATGAAAGTGAGTGCAGGAATGCAAGTCAGGTGCATTTTATTTTATGCGAAAATCAAGGGAACTCTGATCGTCGAGCGCCAAAGCGCATACCACCTCGGGTATAAAAGAAGATGGAATGGCGCCCAACGCAAGTCATAATTTTATTGATAACTAGGATATAAATATAGAAACTCGATGGCCAAATGAAAGTTAGTCATAAGAAAATTAAGTAGAGGTATAGCCCAACAATTTTGTCTAATTTTTATCATCAGTAAAATGAAGATGGAATGGCGCCCAACGCAAGGCATACTTTTATTGATAACCAGGGTATAAATACAGAAATTCGATGGCCAAATGAAAGTTGGTCGTAAGAAAATTAAGTAGAGGTATGACCCAAAAATGCTGCCAAAATAGATACAGTTTTACGAGTGGCGCCCTACGGTAGACGGTCATCAGACGGACCATTGTACAGTTAGAAGTTTTTAGATAGCAGTGCTAAATATTAAGAACACCTTATCTTCTATAGTTTCGAAAACATTATTGTTTTCTACTTATTTACATAAATAGTGTAAAAGTAAAATTTGAGTTCAAAAGAAATGAGCAGAAGGCTCACTCTTCAGTTTTTTCATTGGCGCTCAATGTGGAGTATACGCTGAATATCAGGGCAAAAATATGGAAATTTGGAAAGATGGCCAAACTGTCGCTTGAACAGACAATGATAGGAAATATTATTTAAATGCACATCTAGCTGAAAAAATTATTATATAAATACACACATAATACGGGACCTAAGAAGCCTTGTTTGATGTCTGACTAAATCATTAGTGCATTTGAATTTGCTCCAGGCATACTTTTGGTGGCCATCTGATGCACAGATCAGCTAGAAATCTCAAAATAAAAGTGTCTGACTAAAATCATAACCATACATAATTAGCGCCCAACGTGTGACTTTATTATTTTAAGACCCACAAACAAGCGTTTTCGAAAAAAAAAACAATGATATTCAAATTTTTCCAAGTTTAAATGCATAGTTTAAAACGACTTTGGTCAGAAACCTTTACATAAGTTTGTGTATATGGCGAGTAGTTTGGTGCAAGTCAACTGGCGCCCAGTTTATATTGCAGTACATACTATATCAGCACCTTTAGACAATAGGAGGGAGAATATACGAGTATCTCGTCAGCAGCTCTTTCACTGCTTTAAATGCTTCTTTGCCGCAAATACAATTTATTTCTTTGTATTTAGCGAATGTTGATTGCAATTTAATGCACATCTTGCACTCCCACAATGCAATCAAATTGTAATTCTACCTATTTGCATATCTTTCCATCAGCGATGATTTGTTTATGGCTAACAAATTAGAAAAAAAAAAAAAATCAATGAAATCTCATGACAAATTGATTTATAAAGTTGGAATTTCAATAATCAAACTGTTATACAGCATACATGTTGTTTTTGTTTACTTTGTAAGAGTGATGAAAAACTATTGGACATCCCCATCGTAAGTGCATTCCATTTGTCGTCAATAAAAATAGTGACTTTTTGACCGCATTTACATTCGACTTATTGTATGTGATTGTGACTCATGCAAATGCAATAAATTAACTAGCATTAATTCCCGTTTGATTTTGGATGGAAATTGTAAACAAATGAAGGTGTTTGAGTTTTGAGAGATTTTCTACATACTTATTACCCCATTAGGCCTACTTACAAGGTTTCTATTAAAATATGTCTGTTTTTATCGACCATTTTTCTAATTCTCAATATAAGAAGTTTGCTCAATACATATCTGTAAAAAAATACCTTTACCAATATTGCCATTAATATTCTGAATACTTAAGCTAATTAGGTTTATATCTTTCAGAACACAAACAATAAACAGTCAGTATTTATTTTTTGTATAACAGAGAGAAAAATGTGTTACTAAGTCAGTGTCAGAAAAAAAAATTAACTTAACCATAAGATTCCCCATTCATTAAACAATTCAATAAAACCAAATAAGAACAACAACAGCAAAGTAAGAATATTATTGAAAAAATATTCTTTCTGATTTGCAAAAATAAAAAAGTTAATTTGCATATTTCTTAATAAACAAAAACACGGCAGGTACCTAATTAAATGTTAAATTTCTCGAGATGTCTCGATGTGGAATTATAATATCTTTTGCAAGTCAAATGCTAACACATAATTTTAATAATCTTTGTGGTAGAGTTATACAAATACCGGCATATATTTCTATAAGAAAATAAAAAAAACATGTTCTTAATGGAATTAATAGTGATGCCTTGGACTATAGTGTAGGATAATTTACTTATTGATCTATAAAGGGTAACTATAACTAATTTTACCAAATTTGTGGTGGTTCCCATTTTAAATTACAATGGAGTGGAATATACATTTAAATGACACTGACGTAAGGAGTTGTAAGAATGATTGCTTACGCAGTTCGGTGATATACATTTTTTTTTTGTAATTTCAGGTTTTAGATACATAATTCCAATTAATGTGTCACTTTTGTTTTGCTTAAAGGCAATTTATGCAGATAAACAGACACAAAAACAACAACGATGACTAAGAACTGACAGAGGAAGATTTCTTGGTACTCACATTGACAAATAAAATGGTAACCTTTTTTTTTTCCAGATTAGTTTTAAGAGTCTGAAAAAATGATACAACTATTTAAAATTTTTTAATAATCAAATAACTATGCAATGGACATACATTTGAATGGTAGAGGAACGTTGTTTCTTAGACATTTCTTTTTTTAATGTTCTGAAAATCTAAAAACAAAACTAAATTCTTTACACGTCATACACGGAATATAGAAAATTGAATTTTTAGTTTTTGACTTTAAAAAACCAGACAGTGTTTTTTTATTATTTAACTCCTACTTTTGAGTATTGTGACTGAAGATTAATTTCATTTTGCACAGATAAAAGGATATCCATAGTAGAATTATGTTGATTTAAGCTTCTGTCAAAAATGGATTATCATTTATTTAAACTTAGTCCAATTAATAATAATTTTAGCTTATAAAGAGTATCTCATGAGCAAGCGATAATCTTAATTATCTTATCCTTGGGGATCTTCACATTAGCACAACAACGTCTCTTCTAAGCTTCTTAGCCCAAATGGACCACATGCCCTTACTACCTAGCGTGAAAGTAAGCTGGAATATTTTATAAAGGTATATAGATGGGAAAAAACTATAGTAGGGAGTTGTGCCCCTCATATTTTGTAGTGTCTTTTATTAAATTTTCTGTTTCTGGGTCAATACAAATACTTCAAACACTCTTGGAGTCAAATTTCCGTCAAGCCAACAATTTTACAAAAAAACGTATATAAACGTTTTAATTGTTTCGCCGAAACTGGTAGTTTATACGCAACAGAACTACTCGTATCTATCCGTTTTAAAGTATTTAGCTAACAAAATTATGGGTAATAAATCCATAGTTAATAGACGTCCAACAGTAGCCGTGTAAGGAGGTAGTTAACCAAATTTTATTGCTTAACATTTTTTTTTAAATAAAAATGTTCGTTTTCATGATCGTTAAACAATACAGTAGCATATTGTTTAACTACTTCCTCAATGACTATGAGTCTAGCGATGTTGATTCAATAAATTTTGCGATGTTTAGATAAATTTGTTGTATATAGACATAAGGAGAAGAAACAGATTCAGAGAATAATGGTCTTACTCAAGCAAATGCATAGTCGAATCTATGCAGAGTTGTTATATAACTAAAGTTGATAAATGAGTCATTATCACAATTGCAAATATTTATCCGTAAAAAAATACTTTTGCGAATTTCTTAAATTTAAGGTAGAAACTAAAAATATTTATATTAGTCTTTCGTTATAACAGTTTGTCAGCAAAGATTTCTATTTTAACTGGTGTTCGTATTAATTTTTAATGCTCACTTTTTATTTGGTGGTATTTCATTAACCATAGTGACATTTTTATGGAGTGTGCGCAATTTAATTTGGACACTAAACAAAATAAATCTAATCTCAAATCGACTGAGCGACATCTTGCAAATAATTTGAGGACCAAGAAAGCTGCAGAACATTATATTGTTAGTCAATAAATTTTCAAAAATATTAAAAAAAAAAAAAAACTTTTCAATGGTAGGTCAAGGAACTTTAACACACAAATTGTTTATTCGTCGCCTTAATAACTGGCATAAAAATGTCAGCTGTCAATTAAATCTATATCGTATTACAACAGTGAATGGGATGTATTCACTACCGAATAAATACTGTTAATCTTACACAGTGTTAATTTCCTTAAATCAATGAAGCCAACTGGTTTAAGTAAATTCTTCAAAAATAATCGAATTATCCAGATATTCTTGGCTTATAAGCAGCCGGTCAACCGAGTTGAAAAAAGCAATTGATTAATTTTAACCAAACTATACCAATGACAACCGTTTAGTGTGCGATTTTTAAGCGAGTTCATCATGTAAATTCAACCGTTTAAACTTCGGTACTTTAAACAAGGAGTACTTTTCTTCACTATTTTTACCCAAGCAAAAATTCCACTCCGTAAAGGACATTTTGTGAATAGTTGTGTGAGAGATACTCAATAATTTCCATACCGTTTGAGTAGAAAAAATTTAAGCGACATACATTTTTGCTAGTTACTGTATAAGTATTTAAATTCTTGAAATATTTTCCGAAGCATGACTGATCTGGAAATCTATTAAACGAATAACGACATCATAATTGGGAACAATTCGTTCAAGACTACGGGTTATAGCAATTTTGCGATCAATTTGGCATCATATTCAAACTATTTGGTGTTTTTATCAATATCTTCAAAACGCCACGCTGCTCAGGCGGAAGGAATACAAATAAGTAGATATGTATGCCACTCGATGGTTAGTGCCTTAAATTAGTCAAAGGCATTGAACCCCTTTAATTGGGGGTCGTTTTTGGCTCAGACCAGTCGCGGGATGTAAACAAAAGTCAAATGGATAATTAAGTATCTAATTAAAACCTAAAACCTAAAACCTATTGAAAATGTTCGACTCTTATTTTAAGAAGAGAAGAACAACGAAATCGTCACTAATCACAAAATGTTATTCTAATCATAATCCCCAATAGTTAAGAGAGAAATGTTGTTACTCTAAAAAACTGGGGCTATGATAAATAAAACATATAAAATAAATTTAAAAAACAAAAAATATTTTCAAGTCCTGAATAAAATCAAGAAATTAACTTTTTGGAGTTTAAGCATTAAATTATTAAACATTTTTAAGTGGCCTGTAAAACGGATTTCACAGTACAGGCCACTTATATGTTCAATTTAAAAAATGTTAATAGGCCCTTTGTCGAATGCATTCAAGTTAAATCTGTACAAAGTTGCTTTTAAGACTTGCAAAAAAATGTACTTTATGTATTTACAAAAACGATTCAAAAATGTCTTAAGCCAGTTAAGGAACAAATATTTGAAATCAGGTTCAGAAGTAATGACAAATTGAAGTGCAAAAAAGGTAGATTGAAGCACATATGAAGGATGTATATAATACCACAAGACTCTTTCCTTTGTAATTTGAATGAAAAACATAGTCGTACGAATGGTTGTTGCTAATGAAAAGTAATTAAATTATAATTACAGTCCAACTTAAGTAAATATTGCTAATTGGATTGCCCTTACTATTTTTTTTTAGCCAAACATACAACAGTGCTGATTATGACTAATCAAATGTTATGTTAAGCCGGTGATTCAACTAACCTTCCACAAAAATCGGTTAAAAACTTTTAATCATTGGCATTTAAATAGACTTTTTTATTTGCAATATTTAAACCCAATTTTAACTGCTTATGACGTTCGAAATCGGATAAACGTTGATATCCACCAATAAGATTTTTTGTTTTAATGTCATTAGTTCGAACACGTTTTTAGTGAATTCAATCAAATATGGATTTTTTATTCAAAATAGAATATAAAGGCTTTCAATATAATATCTTATGTACGTCATTCGTCGTGGTTTTATACAGTTTCGATGTCAACTAGAGGTCTCAGATATTGTTCGTTGCTAATAGAACAATAATGATGTATGTACTTCCTTCCCCCTTGTCTAAACTGTCTTCGAAATAGTCAGACAAAATTAATTGAAAATCCTTGAGTAACCACCAATTATAGGCATCCAACCAGGAAAAAAAAATCAATTTGTCTGCTCCCTGTCCATTTATTTTTCACATTATCGCTAGAGTCATTGTATTTTGGACAACAAAAAATAAATTACTTAACAATTCCTAATCACGAACATGTGTACATAAACTTATGTCCAAATAAATTACTAGCAAAATCAATCAATCAATTTTCGCAAAAAAAAAAAAAATCTACTTCCACAAAACAAAAGAGTTGAGGCACGAACTTGACATGTTAAGCACACCCACAAACTTTTTTTTTTTTATTTCTTTTAAGCTGACATTTGTATTCCACTTTTTTTTTTAACACTTTGACTAACCTCTCGAATATATCCTATAAATTTTGAGCGGGTTTTTCAAGGCGTAGGTAATCCAGGATTTTTTTTTTTTTTTAGCACTTTATCCAAATTTTTGTTGTTAGTTTTCACACTTAACTCGGTAAAACATTATTTCTCAAAAGAGATATGTACAAAAATATATTTTTTTTTGTTTTATGAGAAATCTTATACGTATCACTGTGAACTTTACACTTGTTTTTGTTTTAGTAGTACCGCGAGAGGTTATTAAAAAAAAAAACGCGCGCCAAAAAAATTAATTTAATCCCGATCGCGTACAAGTGAATAAATAAAGAAGTAAAATTAACTACAAGTGTTGGTGCTATATTTTATTTAATTTTTTTTTGGTAAAAGGCGCATATAATCTTTGGAACGAATATATTATTATTATTTTTTTTTTTAAATCACAGTCGACTGATACAGACAGATATTCAAAACTTCTAAAGACGTACTAATCAGATACAAAATAAAATAATCTACATTTCCTCGTCTATTGAACGAGAGGAGGGCACAACAAAACTCGTGTTTGTGTTCTTTTGAGAATATACTCAGTCGACCGACCTTGTTCCGTCAGCGTTATGTGACAGACTAAAATCAGGTATGGAAATGTTTATACTTGAGGTGTATACCACTTATTCCTTTTTTGTTGTTTCCGTCTACCTCTGTGCACTGTGTTATTCGAACGAACTTGATTGCGCACACAACTCAAGTTACGGTACAGTAATCGAAGAGGGTTGCTTTTTTGTGGTTGGATCTTTAGAAAGCAGGAAAGACATTCGGAGCGGGCCATGGAAACATTTCTAATAAGGTTCCAGTGGAATAAGTCGCCAAAATTCGTATCTTAATCCGAAATCACCTTATCTATCCGATAAGATGGTTTTCTATGCCGCACAAGTTCGACGCAACCAGAGTTAACTCAAACCAAGTTTGATGTTGCACAACTACCAAAGCGAAATGGAGGAACAAAAACAAGGGAAGGTAGCCACCAACCAACGAGATGTAATGAGACCCTCATTACCCGAGCGAGACGGAGCTAGCCACTGTAATGAGGTAAATAATTTTCAAGGCACACACACACAAACACTGGGTCGGTGTATAACAGTTTATTTCATGCAATCGACCAATAGAAACCGCACTGCAACTCACACAATCACGTGGAGGCAAACTCAGATACACTAACTTTCTATGCACTTTTCTATCTCTCGCCGAAGAGCCTTAGAGAGATGGTGTGCGCTTAATTAGAGGGAAACAAAAAGACACTCGCTAGTCGCCACAACCCTCCGGATATGACAATTAGCTTTTTTTGCGATGCCTTTTCTCTCTTTCTATACGGACTGGTGTGTGAGCGTGTGTGTGAGGTGTTTAGGAGGAGTAAATAAAAAACTAAAAAGATCAACCGATCGAACTTACCTTTTGACTGTGTCCACCACCGCCGTTGTTGGCATTGCTACTGTTGTTGTTACCCGCACCGTTATTGCCGCATTTTGGATCCTTTCGCAGATCCTCGGGTTCACGTTTAATGCTAATTGTTTGATGATGCTGTTGCTGTTGTTGCTGCTGCTGCTGTTGTTGACGATGTTGATCGGTGGTTACAACAACAGCTGTTGCTGCGCCAGCTACCGATGATTGTGATGTTGTCGTAGTTGACGCCGATGATGTTGATGATGGGTGTGAACCTAGCAATAGGCCTTGTATTTCATTTTGCGATAGGCCAGATACATCTAGAGGTGTGGTCTGTCCGTTTAATTTGTTTGATGTAGTGGGGGCACTGTTAAAAGATACAAAAACAAAATTGTTATTAATGCTCGTGAATAGAAAACTGTTAGGGGTTTATTTTATTTTATTTTATTTTATTTTATACTGTATATAGATAATCTTATGTATGATTTTTGCGGAATGGAAAAATATTCAATTGGCAATTCAATTATGTATCGTGATGCATGTTAAGCGCAGTAGCGCCAAACATGGGATGGCCGCGTCGTCGGTCTTGGTCGTGCGTCGCTTTGTCGTTGTCGTCGATTGTCCAGGGAATGAATCAATTTGTTTGTGTGGATAGAGAAACCTTGTGAAATGCAATTTTGGAACCGATCGCATGGCAAAAAACTAATAAGTTTGTAACTCCAGTTCGTACGTCAACTCTTTTGTTTATTTTGTTTGTTGTTTTTGTTTATTCCCGATATGGATGAGGCAAAGAGGAGAAAAAAAAAGCTGCAAAGCAAGAACTCAGCATCGGCACCAGACCATCATCACAACAGAGAGTAGAACAGTTGAGACCCGGTTGAATGGAGATAGAGCGAGGTGGTTTGTTTTCGTGGTAGTAGCTGGCATTAAATTGTTGACGCGTGCCTACAATTTTCTTCGGGATGATTGATTTTTTTTTCGTTGCTGCTTCTGTTGATCGTCATCGTTGTCGGTGGTGTATGTAAATGTAATTGTCTGGTTTGGTAGTTAGGTTTTGTTAAACAAACTACAATCGGAGTGAGTGCACGGGAATCGTGTGATACAAGATTTTGTGGTTAACCACTGGTAGTTGTGTGGTGGGTGCTTGGAGTGAATTTGTGTTCAATGAGGATAACGGTCGTGAATACAAAGAAAGCTATGAAAATTGGTAATTTTTTTGTTCCCCCATTTGTTTGCAATTGAAGAAACAATTCGATTGTGAATTCCATTGACTTGAATGTCAGTTATTGTTTGGGGTTGGTGCAAGGAAGAGAAATTTTTGAGCAATTTAAATTATTTTCTATGTCAGTCGAGGTAAATCAGTGTAATATTTATATGGAATGTAGGTGCGTAGGTATCAATGTACCTTATGAATTTTAAAATATGTATAGGTTTTGATATGTAACTTGTTTACACATTCACTTGGAAAATTGGCCAAAATGAATAGAATTTGTACTTACACATCACTACATACACTTAGAATTATCCTCGTATAGCTTTTGAGAGTATTGAGGCGGGATAAGTATACATATTTACGAATCAATTTGCAAAAAAGTACCTATACTCATGAAATGTATTCGTCATTCATAAGCTACGTATAGATATTTATAGGGCGGTGTAATTAAATATTATAATTGTGCTACCTACACCTAAATTTAATATTCCTGCCAAAGTAATTAGACTTCTAAGAGCATACAACAATTCCTATAAAGACATTTTCCCTCAAATTTAACGAAGCAAAGAACTATAACCTTACTAAACATGCAGTCAACATTTGCATCGACCGCGGTTATAGAGGCCAAATCCTATGTTCCAGATTGAGTGCCGAAATAAACTTTCCAATTGAGGAGGAAGCTAATATAATTGGCTACAAATACCTGTCGCCTATAGCGACGAAATTTGTTGCTCGTTTGAAGCTTGAGAGTCGTCGATCTGAAGTGGCACATAGCCGTGGCTCTCTTAACCATATTTTCCATATCAATTTTATTCTCCAAGTACCCCCATAGAAATAGAGAGGGCTCAAGTCAGGGGGTCATGTTGGCAGTCGATCTTACCAGCACTTTTAGAGATTATTCGGCCAGCAAAAATTAGTATCGTATTAGCATAGAAGCACTAGTTGTGTGTGATGTGGGGACCGTCTTGTTGGAGCCACATATTCTGCAGGCCTAATTGATCCCATTCGAATGCAAACAACATGTCCAAAAATAGCGACGATACAGGATTGCCTCTAGCAAATGACGCACCATGCAGTAACTCTACGATGGTGTAGTTTTCTTTGGTGCACCAATTGAGGGTTTTTGGAGCCCCAAACCCCTGTGTTTCTTAACATACTCAGCTAAGCAACAAATTAAATTCAGACATTCTGTTCACCTCAATAATAAGGTGCAACGCCCGGAGATACGTAAGAGTTTAAATTTTACTTTGTTTTAAAATTATATTTAAAATTATTCGTTGCATACTTTTTGGATACATAAATATTACAAAAAAAGGAGAAGAGAATAACCACTCAATTATTATAGCGAGTATTTTTGAACTATGTAATTCATGTTTACAGTAAAATCTTAATAGCTTTTCCACACAAGTGTTTAATGTAATATTTTTAGAAGAATTGGTTTTTAATCTTAACGAGACACATTCTTAGAATTGTTTAAATAAAATATTTTACTGATTTCAACACGTTGCTCCATAATAAATTGTTATCTCTATGAATTTCAAATGCCACTTGAAAAATGTCATCCGAAATGGCGGCCAATTGAGCTGTTATATTGTAAATGCATATATTGGTTAGGAGTGGAAAAAAATGTGATTTGTGTCTATTCTCATATGATGTTTCCTGGTATCAGCAATTAAACAATTGCCACGTGCTATAGGGATTTTCAAAAAACTCTTAACTAAAAACAGTCACATCTGGGATTCATGGCTTTTTATAGTTACTTCTTATTTTCCTCAGAAAAAAGCTCAAGCAATTATGAAAACACATCAGATGTAGAATTCTCTATTTAGAATTACTGAATTACTATCCACACATCCATTCATGGTCTATGTCAACGATGAGCAATTAAAAGTGATTATTTCGTAAAGTTGCCACATTTATGGCACAGAATTCTGAATGCGTCTACGTGCGCTATATGACTTTGTATCTACATCCTTCCAGAAATTAACCACACGATATCTACCGCGCAATCGTGTCCAAAAGAGAACACAACATGAAGTGTGAACTTGACGATATGATGGGGAAATGACATTTTATCTTTATACACGCAGCAAATACCTACCAACGAGCCGCTTCTCTTATATCACCACAACGCTATAGGATGAGAGATACAAAGCACAACACAAAAAACACATTACACAACCTTGAGATTTTTTTTTTCTTTTCTTCCCAGATCTCTGTTGTGGTAATAAATTTATTCGTAGAAATTTTTTGGATACAAATTTCGTATAAAATTGTGCTTTTGGCCAAAGGCGGCGGCAGCAGCAGCAGCCATCTGGAATGGAGTGCTTTCTGAGTGCAAATTGATTTTTTAAATATTTTATTTCGGGAATTGCCCGATGAATCATCAAGCATCCGCATCATCATCATCATTGGCATTATCTTCGCCGTCGCCAGTTCATGGTGAATCGATATTGAATTCACCCAATCAAAAGCACAATCAAAAGGTGTCAATTCCATTAAGAAGAAGAAGAGAATACCCACAAGATATGTAGTCGACGAATCCGCAAATACAAAAGCAAACTGAAAGTACGTGTATCTCTGGAGTGTATCTCTCAACGAAGTAAAGATCATGTCAATAAATTAAAGCCTTACGCATGGATCGCTTTGGTATATTAATACCATTATGTGTGTTGCGTTGTATTTTCTTTCGCAGCTCATGATGCGTAGTAGCTTGAGTGTGTTTTTTTTTTTACCAAATATGACAACGAAAAGATGATGATATACCTACCCCCTGCTTAGATCTGCACCTCTATCATATATGTATGAGGAAATCTCAACAAAACAAAAAGAAGATAAAGAAAAAAATATGAAGAAGTGAAACGGAGAATAATGGGATAGTAGTAGATAATCGGGATTTGAAACGATTGTCATAATTTCAAAATTTATTACAATCAAATATATTGCATTGTTTTGTGTCGATTGTCGAATATGAAGATGGTATTGTTGTCCGTCCTATGATGATTGGGAATTTGTTATTTTTTTTAATGATTTATGTATCTTTAAAGCAGGTGTGTGGTTGTCTTACTTATAGAGTACATTTGTGTATTTTTTTTAGCTCATTATTTGCAAACATCAAGCATTTGGTATTAAATCTAAATATAAACTGCAGAGGAACCTGTTTCAATTTATGGCACAATTTACATTCTCCGTGTAATGTAATAAAACTCCAGTTATAGTCTCAATTAAAGTCGTTAAAGTACTTAGGAGTGACTGTAGTTAATCCTGGGTCCAAGTAGTAGTTGTGCTATGACTTTGACAATATCATATATCAATTACGACATCGAGTATAGAAAATAAGATTGAGCCGAGTTATGTCTGAAAAGAGCTGAGCACATAAAATACAAAAATAGCACAATCACAGCAATTAGGAGAACGAAGTTGCAGTAGCTTTAACACCAGCCATTAAGTTGTATGAACCTGCTAATGAGGTCTTCTATGTAAATATAGATTTTTAGACATGTTAGATTTTTTAATTTTCACAACAACTTTACAGAAAATCAATGCAAAGGAGCGATTCACTCGAAATCAATTTTATTTAAAACGAAAGAGTTCGACAGCGAACTGGGGTTGTTTAGTTAAACACTGCACCATGAAATATTCTCCGTTTCAGTTAAATGCACATTCTTAAGGTGTTAGTACACGGCATGTAGCAAGCCACATACGTATGTAGCATTGACGTCATTTTTTGCGTCAGCGTGTGGACCCAATGGGTAGGTACATGCCGAGTACTATCTCTCTTTGTGCACTCTCTGTTGACGTCTGAGCTACATACGTATGTGTCTTGCTACATATCGTGTACTAGCACCCTTAGCCGTCTCGTATTCCGTACAACGACAAAATTTGACGGTGGTAGGAGTTTAATTTATTCTAGACTAGCTTTTTCCCGCGGCTTAGCTCGCGTAGGCCTCAGGATTTGTTACACAGAGATTCCTTTACAGTTTGTTTCCTCTTTTATATTTATATATAACGATGAAAACACCTAAGAAGTAGTTAGTATTTCTGAACGACGAACGGTTCGTGAAAAGGGCCTCTTAAAAGAAGTCATCGCCAATAACTCGGCCCCAAGAAAAATTTCCATAATAAGGAACATAAATTGTCTTTTTTTTTTAAATAGAGTAGGTACACCAACCGAGCTTGAAGTCAATCGGATGAAAAATAAATATGCTCTCATACAAACTTTGACCTCCCCTTTTACCCCTTTAGGGGTTGAATTTTGAAATATCCTTCCTTACTCCATGTATACGTCATATGCTAACCTCTGTGTAAAATGTCAGCTTTCTAGAGCAAAGGTTTTGGGCTGAGCGTTGATAATCAGTGAGTCGTAAACCTCATTTTTATATATATAGATGAGAAGATGAGTTTTTATGAGCGGCTCCAACAACGTCCGCAGAAAGAATTCCTACATCGAACTGTGCAGAGAACTTGAGATACAGAGAGAGTGTTTCTGACGACTGAAAAATGAGAACAATTATCAAGTTAAAGAAATGTTGGTTTCTACCTACTTGAGTAGCTTCTAAAATTTCTGTCAACTTGAAAATACATATATCAATTAATTCCAATATACACCTTTTGAATGCTGAAAATTTTCTACCCACCAGTGATAATTTGTAGACTGTTTTAAATCCCCACATAAGGGCATCAAATTAATTTTCCATTCTCAGAACATGAAGCAATATTCACTCCGTCGCTGATTTTAGAATCCATGACTAATTCGCTGAATATTTTAGATTGATTTTGTCAAACTCATTAATGTATATATACACTTAACTCTAAATATACGATAAATAAATTAAAAAAAAACAACCTTCGCTAATATCCGTATAAGAACTTTCATCTCGCACTCCCTTCAACTAATGACCATTCATCTAAAATATAACGAATCTAATGGGGCGCTTAGCCCAATATGCATGATATTAGAATAAGAAAAGAAAAACATCTATCTATAGAGGCGATCGCGAGCCCCACCTGTTTTTAAAAGTCCAAAAATTCAGGTCCCCGCATCAGAGTAGGAAGTAAATTTGAAATTCAAATCGAACGGACCTTTTAGTATAGTATGCGTGCGTTATATCATTAGATATGCTAAGGTGTATATGATATGAAATTTACATGAGATTATAGCCTCATTAGGTGTGATGATTCCTAGAATGGATCAAAAAAATAAAAATAAAATCCAATCCATTGTAGACTGCCAAACAAATCATAGTGCAAATCGAATACCGATACCCACCCAGCCAATAGCTTACACAGTGTCAATGTCAATCCCTTGTTTCCTGTGTTGAGACACCCATTTGTCATTTGTGTTACTTATTTTGTGGCCAATAGATCGATGCCGCACCCTATTGATATGGTTATTCGAAAAAAAAAAAAAAAATTATGATTCGATGTCAAGTGATTTATTGTAATTGAGAGTGTGGTGTATTGACCACGTGCGACACCGTCCGCCATCGACAGAGGCGATTAGAAAATTAATTGAAAATCCACCTCCTAAGGCGACGTTGGCAGGAAGCTATGTTATTCTCGCGGTAATATACTCTGTAATCAATCTCAATCAGCAGTAGCTACTCGTACTTTGGCGTATTGTTTTGCCTAATGAAAATCAATAATTATCGGGCGGAAAAGTACTTGATTATAGATATTTATCGCTAAAGCTAAAAAATAATCCAGTCAAGTGGTCGATATAGTCAGGTCTGGGCCAATTTAATTAAATTTAAATTGTGCATGCAAAAATGCCAATTTGGTGAATTTTATTGAGAGCATGCACACAGCGTATAGTCTTACTAGCCGAAAATCATAAAGCCGTTTCGCGTGAGATACTGGTCTACTAGATCAGGTGGTGGTGATTTAGTAAACGTAAATTGAAAAACTTCCTGGGGCAGTAGCCTCTCTTAGTGCCACTGCTAGCCACTGATAAACAAAACACAATGGGTAACTGGAAATTGTTTTTCGCAAATTGAAAGGCATATTTCTCTTCGGTAAATAATTTTAATTAGCCACAGATATAACATGGCAGATATTCGGGGTGAATGTTGCAGTCAGTAGGTGGTCTATATAATTGCGAGAACCAACAGCAGGTATTAGCGTTCTGATATCGTATATTTGCTGTGCATAGCGCGAGTGTGGTATAATTTTGTTGGTTGCAATATAGGTGGACATATCTAGATTTATTTCACAGCAGGTTTGAGCCAAAAATGTTGACATGCAGAGATATAATAGGTTTGTTGACTTTATTCTCTTATACACCTCAAAATGTGTCTCCGAATCTACCAGTATTCTGTGAATCATTAGTTGAAATTTGTTGGCATGATTGGCAGTGAAAATGTATGCCTACTGATGAATGACTGCCGATACAAGTTGCTTTCTAAGAAAGCATCGAATAGTGACACGCATAAATGCCCAACACGCATAAATGCCCCCATAACACACGAACCACATTTTTGTTTGAACTTGAATCCGACCAAGGAAGTAGAAACAACTATTTTGTGGATACCTATTTCAGAATTTGTTGAATTGATGCCCCTGAACTTAAACAAACGAGGTTCAAATAAAGCAACCAAAACACCGAAACAAAGGAACCACTGCAACAAAATGTAAGAGTGTTGTTGCAGGTCTATACAAAAAAAAAATTCCCTTTACATATTAAGCAAACGCGACCAATATAAATCAAAATTTATAGTGATATTAAATTAATTTTGTAAATTAGTTTTAATAAATAAAAAAATAAATCAAAAGGCGCGGACTATATGGACTTGGCCAATGAAGAAGAAAACAAAAGATATGCAATTTTTTCAAGCAGAAATTACATCTCAAGGTTTTTTCCACTGCGCCACCTCCCGCGAACTTCTGACAAACATCCGAGAGTATAACTGTCCTGAGAATTCAGCCGTTCAGGCTCGACATAAAATTCTAGGTTCCTTCCATTCGACCCAAAAATAATCTATGTGCCCGATCCACTCGGGCCAATTCCAGACATTTATTTGAATTGAAATGTACTTCCCAAGTGCAAAAAGTTCAAATATCTAGGTTCAGATCAATACTGAAGGAACCTGTGATGACGATATCAATCATCGCGTAAGCGTAGCCATATTCTGTATGACAGAAAAATGTCCCCTAAGCAGAAAGGACGGCTCTACACCGTAGTTGTACATCCGACGCTCACATACGGTTCACAATGTTGGACAGCGTACAAAAAGTATGAGGGCAAATTAACGGCAACTAAGATGAAGATGCTACGCATGACAGCAGGATAACAAAGCTCGATAGAATAAGAAGTTCAAAAACCCGAGGAAGCCTTCATGTCAAAGAACCCATATCTCTAAGAAATTTGAGCACGACCGGCTCAGTTGCTACTGTCATGTTTAAAGGAGAGGTCATTCGAACCCCGTTAAAAAGGCAATATCTATCAACGCAGGAGCGAAAGAGAGGCAGGCCTAAAACCCCTGGATCACACAAGTGCAAAAAGGAGAAGGGTATGTGTGCAACCTGTTCATCTTAGAGTGGCATCCTAGTTCGAGTAGTCAAGTCTTTTTCACCTATATCAAAAATTGCCAGCAGCAATTTGCAAGTAAGAAAGGGTATTTTATATTCACCTTAAACATAAATCTACGTTCTATCTGTAGTTAGCATCACGCATGTTGGACTTCTAACAATAAACACTCTTTCGTCAGGCAAATATCAAACCAGACTCTGAAATTCTGCAATAACTCTTGTAATCCAAACTATATAAAGGTCGCTACAAACCCACACTTACCCTATACACGACACATATGTAGGTATGTTTTACAACATGACACAAATTACGAAAGAAAAAAATCCCAAACCCCACTCCAATCCGCGCTCTCGTGGAAGAAATTTTCCTTGCCTTGTGACAAAACAAAAATATAAGTAACACTGTTACTTTTGCTGATTCTTATCTTAAAGATTCATGTCGCCACATAGTAGATATCATCGTTTGTCTCATTCTATACGACCCATAAAAAAAGACCACTTCCCAATCTAAATGATCTGATGAAGAGGCAATCTCTCTTATTCGGTTCTTTAGCTTTTTTTGATGTTTATCTTGCGACAAATTTGTTTAACGTCCGCTATATATGAGATGTTGCTTCTTCTGAGGGTCTTTTGCATAAAATATACGTTTTCGTCATTTTCCACGGCAAAGATCGCATGTGCGACTACACGAGTATGGAAAAACTTAATTCTCAAACGCAACAAGAAAAATCAGAACAAACAAACATCAAGCGGCCGAGATAGCACCGAGGTACCGCTTTTTAATCCAAACTGACAGATTTATAATTTATTTCCGAATAAGGGTTGACACCATCCTCCTAATACGCACAAGTACACACAACACTCATACAGACAGCATAGCGGAACATAAAGAAGAATTTTATTACTTGACAACAGAAAGACAGAAAGGAACCGAAACCGATTCAAGAAGGAAAACAAAATCCTTCTTGGTTTTGATTTTTATTTTCAAAATAACATCAGCATCATGTCTGTGTCACCGATCGGATTCGTTTTTTATAGTTTTTCCAGCAGTCAGAGGACAAGGGAACAAGAGTCGGAATCAATTTCATTAATCCGGGATTATAGGCGGAATGCATGTGTAGATAGTGTAAGAGTACGTACATACATACATAATATGCCTTTTGAGGAAGAAAATTACTCAGATTTTTTGTTTAGAGCAACAAAGTTGACGACATTGGTGGACTTAGCAACAAAGTCGAATGCAAGTATGCAAAACAGTGATTGGATTCAAATTGTTTTTTAAGTGTAACGTAATGAGTCCCCAGCGGTGCACAGCGAAATGAATCACAATTCTTAATGACGAAACCGCGCAGACAGAGAGTCAGTTGGACTTTGGGAATTTATTGCTAATTGAAGTTTCAACTTAATTTTCACGGTATTGATTTAGGTAGCTGTTGGACGTAAGTACTTGGTGGTAGTTGAAGTTGCTTTGCTATTGCAGAGCGGGAATTTTTAATTGGAAACGGCAATGATAATGCTTTTTATCGAGTGTATCTATTCCCTTAAAATATTTTGTTTGTTAAAGACGTGAAGTGCGATGGGTTAGGTAGAGCTGCAAAGTAAGATTTTGACAACACAGCTGATTACCAATAATAATGTGGAAAGTGGAAAGAAAAAAAAAAAAAAATTAGACCAGGTGCAATATTCTATATTTTATTTTATACTAGCGGGCCCGGCAAACGTTGTTTTGCCTGCTCGTACATTTTTTATTTGACATTTTATTTACGATTTTTTTTTGTTGGGTGTATATTATTTGAAATCTTATTCATGAGCTTATTTTTTCTTATTGTTGAGTGTTTATTATTTGAAATTTTGTGGAATCGGATCGCAGCGCCACCTACCGGATCCAATTGTGAATATAAACCATTCCAAGACCCATTCAAACACACACACAAAGTTTCATTAAAATCGATACAGCCGTTTAGGAGGAGTAGGGTAACAAACACGGACAGAAGAATTATATATATAAAGATTTTAAAGTTGACCTTAAGGAGCTCTCAAGATAGTTACCAGTGAGAGTAACTGGAAACTGGAATAACTGGACTAGTTGACTGGTTAGAATTATTTTTACACCAACTTGACGGTAGAGCTTTTGAGTAAAAAGCTTGAGAAATTGCAACCAAAGCAATTTTATTAGACCTGACAAGACACTCAAATTAGCCCCCAACCAAGATGACATTCAGTCTGCGCTCCGAGCAATATTGTCAATATTGGAATCTATAAGTTTGAAATACGCGTCCAACTATCTTAGTTTGAGGTATTTTTTGAGAGAGTATTTTATTTATTGACGTGTCGAGTTTTAAGGCTAGAAGTGTTGCTGTTTTACTGAATTAAACAAAAATCTTTCATTTAGGTGGATTACTTGTTACCTCTTCAAAGGAGGGTGTTTTCAAAACGACAAAATCTCTTTAACCAACTTTCCAACATTTTAATGAAATAAATTGTTTTATATAGAATAATCAATTGTTAATGAAACGTTTTTCTATTTTTTATTATGATTATTTTTCCAAACACATACCAAAAAATTCCCATTTATTTTGGCTCATCAGAATAGGTTCAAAAACTTAGTAGTATTAGTATAGTGGGTTAGCATTTTTTTTGCCGACTGTTTAAGATTGGACCTTCAATCATTTTTTGTGCAAGGTACGAATTTTATGTTAAATGAGTAACCCTCAATACCGGCATCGCAGAATTTACACTAAACTATGAGACTTCTCTTGACTTGACTACTTTTCGTCATAGTAATGTGAGCAATAATATATGTAATAAACAATAATGTATTATAATTTAAAAAGGCAAGTGCGATTTAGTCTAAGAACTGTCTTTCTGTGTAATTAGGCTACTATTATTTTCAAGTTATAATAATCTTCTTCTAGTCAAGTATATGGTAAAAAAAATAAGCGTAAACATTCCAATACCGTCACATTTTGCAGGCGAAACTATTTATCAAAAATGCATTTCCGCAGTTAAATGGTCAATCATGCCACAGAAGAATTATTGAAAACATTCTCCAAACTACTACCCCAGGAAATAGAGTATAGGTGCCGGAAATGATATTGCCGACGGTCCTTGAACGTATAGTGCTTTCTAAGAAATCCAATCAAACTACCATTCGAAAGTACGCCTATACTTGCATCACACTAATGGCTAAACCTTGGTATTTAGACCTTACTATGCAAATAAGACAGCAATCCATTGGTATCACAAAAATCCTGTCCACTTGCGCAATCATTTAAATGCAACTTGCATGTCAAGTCATATTTGCATGTGCAGAAAAAAAAATCAAATTTTATTTTTGTTTACACTGCAGACAATAAATTTATGCATACATACCAATTTGAGCAATTTTTTTTATCATCACACATCGCCTCTCACTCCCACTGTAACACTTGTTCATTAAAAACAAAACCCGTCACTTGTGATTTCATAATTCGAAACCCATGCGGGCGCGTTGAGTTTAATTGGAAACAAATTTACTTGCATGGGGTCTTATGGTGGTGTGACCCATAGCGCACCGAAATACAATTTCTATCTCTCTTTCTCATAAGTATTTTAACTCACCCCCAGTGCAATTCGTCATTGTCCTTATCCGATACTTTGTAGTATTCATAAACGAACGACGTACTGCCATTCGCATTCTGCACCTGATGCACCTGGTGCGTGCTGGTTAGGGCACCTAAATTCACCGAATTCGGTGAAGCCACCAAATGATGATGTTGATGTTGCTGCTGTTGTTGCTGGTGATGCTGGTGATGTTGTTGTTGCTGCTGCTGCTGTTGATGGTGATGGTCATCGTCATTTTGAACAGTCTGGCCGGGTGAAATATTCAGCGGGTGTTCAAAGTATCGCGAAGCAGTAGACGTTGGAAGGTAGGCATGGTTTTGGATAATCACTTGATCGGGACTGCTAGATGTCGCCAGCGACATTGGCAGTGTCTCAGGTGCGGCGGGTAGTGATGGTGGCGGGGAATCCGATTGACTTGTCAGCACCGTTCGTCTCCTAGTTTTTTTGGTTTTTTTTTTGTTTGAAGAAAAATATAAAAAAATAAAATGTAAGGAAATTGTGCAAAAAAATTGATGTTTCCTTTTAATTTGGCCAAATGCGCACTTGATCCCTTTGTCGGAGGTATATGGTATTTCCTGTGTGTCGTTTTGTTATTTTTTAATTATCAATCAACACTCAAGTTTCAAAGACATACAATTTTCTTTCACACGCTTAGAGAGAGACCAACCCTGTTTGCCAGAAATTTGAATATCAACAAAAACTGGTGCCATAAATATCCGACACAGCACCATAAGTATCTGAGTAGGTAATAAGGAAAGGGAAGTGCACTTTATGTATGCAAAATATATCCTTGAGATACAAGGAAGAGGAAATAAGCATAAAAAAAGGATTATTCCATTCTATACATGCAGTTCATACAAAAAATGGGGTGAAATCCGATCCTAAGAGTAAAACAGCAGCAGGCAGTCGTCTAACACTCCAGTCAATGCGTTTGCATCTATCGACTCGACACACAAGAGCAAAGAATGGAATAACATAACGCACATGTTACAATATTTTGGCTGCTGCTTAATCATCTGAATATAATTTACCGACGATGAAGTGAAGAAGAACACACCGCGCCAGAGATGAAGCCAAACGAAATATTCGAATAAATTACAGACTCAAGCCGGAAAGGTAATAATTAACTCGAATTCCTTTTTGTTAGAAATTTTCATAATTTCGTAATAAATTTTTATTGAAATCTATTCGCTTTTGACATTTAGTGGGGTTTAATATTGTGTGGAGGGATTATGCGTAGCGTATGGAGGAAATCATATAATGGCTATTCAAAGGACGAGGTGTAATGATTTTTCTGACAAACGAAAGAGTTGGGCGTCGAACTGCTAATTGACAATAACTGAATACATAATAAAAAGCGATTTGCGGTTTGTTGTAAATGTAACCCCTAACTATTTACTAGCTAGTGACCTAAAGTGGTGCGTTTACAGTTTGCAACATTCCGAAGAGAAATTTATATGCAGCGAGCAATATTCGTCATAAATGGTTTGTGTGGATAGAGGGTAGGTAGTTGATATACTCTCTCATAGAGTTTGACAGATATAGAGAATTTTTGATATGACATTTCTAGGTGAATTTTGGCTTCATTCGGCGTATCTAAATTACATTGCAGATAATACGGACCAAGAACAACAACAATCTACAAAACATGAAAGCCACGTGCTGTAATATGCAAGAGAGATCTGATAATCTTGTGCGAACTTTTTTGCCTTGTATTCGGAATACCTTGGTCGTAATGATTAGTGAATTTACAGAAAGGGCTCAAATTAAGTTGAGAACTTAAGCTACAGACTTTGATCTAGGCGTTAACCCAAATAAAACGGACAGACCAAACTACTGACCACCGTACACCCGTCCTTCAGAGCTAAGTGGTTTGATACAGATATCTATGGCGATAAACTAATTGTTATCCTTCAACTTGTGCCTACACTATATAGCAGTAGGCAATTGCACTCGAAATTGAAACATTTGAATTTAACTTTAGAGGGCAGGCTATAAGAATTATCTTCAAAATATAATAGCACATCCTAAGGGACCCATTTGAAAAAGAATATCGAATCCTTGAGTGCAAACAATAAGTTAGTAGTCATATTGAAAAGGGAAATCACCCTAACCTGTCTCACTTGTGTTTGACGGTTGATCGCGATATAAAACTCGGCGTGACTGCTTTATTGCATCGATCGCGGCTTTTGATTTATTTATCAAGTATGTGATTCCATCTCTTGATCATCCCTTCCATAGGTGCTGATCCGATATATCCAGTAAAGTCGCACCAACATGGTAATGGGCTTCCAAAGAACCACCACTGCTGCTTTGGCATTAGCTTATTAGTGAACTTAAGCGATGACAGCTACAAGAAATTTTGGCCTTTTAGTCTTACCTAAATGCTAAAAGCATTGAATAACTGGTAGAGCGCTAGCTTAATAGTCCAACAAACTAACCATCACTAAGGCACTCAGCCCAACATGACTTCCGCCTGTTTGTGCAAAAGCCCAGGCGACTATGTGGGCATTGCCTTCTTCATAAGAGTCAAAAACCTCAGAAGGGCTGTTTGTGCAAGGGTTATTATGGGTCTTATAACCAAAAAAGCTCCAGATGGCGATGATAAGACTAATCATCTCGTCGGTTTTTGGGTGGACAAGGCTCTCACGCAACTTTTACCAAGTTTTATAGATAATGCCCCGATGCATTTCATCGAAGAAACACTAAATTAAAGTCCGAAAGCTTTGACCCAGTTGACCCAAGCTTTCCTAAAGGAAAACTCAACATTCTTCCTTCCATCGCTCCTGAATTTTTATTGGTTGGACGGGAAAGTAAATGGGATAGATGATGTGCAAAAAATGATAGGACACAACGTAACGCCGAGCGCAAGATTTGATTTTAGTAATGACGTAGTTTGCGCCAAGTTTCCAAGGGCCCATGGCACTGCCACGTTTGCCCCTATAGTACCTACGCCACAGACATCAATTAATCTTTGCAAATAGAGCTTCCCTATAGAATAATAGATGAACTTAGCAAAAATGTATATTGCATAAGAAATAATGTCTAGACATCCCATTGTCTGAAACAACACAAAGGAATATCAAACACGACACATAGATTTATGACAACACATCGAAACTGTTTACAGAGCCCCATCTGTCATACCACCACCATTCCATATAGACATTTCCTTTGGGGCAAACTCGACGCTATCTCTTGAAGATCTATGTTATTAATCACTCGTCACAGCTTCCTCAAACATTGTCTGGTAGCAAATTTACACACATCATAACTTTACCCAATAAAGCCTACTGGCTAATACAAAACAAACAAATATATTTCTACTAATTGTTTTTGGAATAAAAAAAACGAAAACTCGCCAACCTTCAACCATTTGACTAAATAAATCATCCGTGCCATTTTCGATGACATATTTCACAAACAAAATAAAAGAAATATGCATCAAACTGAAAACTAATTGATTTTTTTTTTCATCTCGCTTTCGAAAAAACAAAGCAATAATTTATTGCTTATTTTAAAAATCATTTAATGTCAACTACCAAAAATAAATTGAATATGCTAGGATTTGAAATAATATCTATAAAAATGTTAATGGCGGGATATGGTTGAATATTATTTATTTCTCAATCTCCATTATAAATTTGGGTGTGTTTTATATAAAAAGTTGTTAGTCAATTCAATATGCTAATATAGCATTTATAATAATATTTCTCCATGCAGTTAAAAAAAAAAAACTTTTATTTTCGAATATCTACAAATTATCATAAACCACAAAACGAAATTGCATTCTAAATAAGAAATTTTAAAAACAATGTCACATGCGGATTTGTTGCTTACGTAAAATGTTCGCTTGTGTATGAAGGATGTTAGTTTATTTTGTGTGAGAATTCAATAAAAGCGCACACAGTTCTGTCGAATTTGAATTTCCATCAAACATCGAATTAACAACTAACCCTAGAGCATATCATCTAGAAAATTAGCATACTAAACGAACCCACAACGAAAGGGAAACCCATTCCCCGGAGATTATAATTTAAATTCTTTTAATGTGTTTAAGCATAAACGAAAAAAAAAAATTAAATCTAAAACAATTTTAATTTCAGATGCTGTAGTCATCATTACTGTTTTTTGTTTGTTTTTATTTTAACGACTGCAATTAATTTGAGTACAGGGAAGAGCGACAAGATCTCGGTTAGCATTTTTAATTTATGCAAAACTTCGGCGCGACACAACTAGTAGAAAAAAGGTCAAAGAGTGAATCTCTGTGGCATTGTCATCTCTCTCTCGGGCGGGACAGTTGTAATCATTTAAACCAAACCGAACCCGACAACGAACAGTGTAATATAATATATAATGCAGTTGATTTAGTTCGAAGGACGTCCATTGACTGGGTTGAAAATATGGACGGGAAACACTATCAACATTCGCAGAACTGTGTACGTGAACTCGCACTTAAACTGTCGATGACTTTTCATATTGAAATTATGTTTACTTTTTTATATGGTGCAGTGTGCATTGGCATTTCCTTTCCTTGTTGGTTGTTGAAAATTGTAATCTCATTTTATTGCCATTTACATGGATGTCAATAACGGCTATGAGTACTGCCACTTTGATTTTATTATACTTTAGCTACCTGAGTGGACACAGGCGGAAAAAAAAGAACAGCAACAACAAACAAAGCTTTTGGCCACAAGACCACTAAAGTCAAGTGTACCCTTGTGAATGTTTAAATTCCATTTCAGGGTTAAGTGAGACATATTCTCAGTTAGTATGGCTGACTGTGCGCCAGTGCGCCGCTAATCATCGTAAATTGTGAGAGGATATTATTGTCCTTGGACCGGTGCCGGTGTATGGTGAATAATTGCTTTGGCGTGGAAAATTTCGCGGCCTGGGAATTTCTTGTTCGCCAGTTGATGGAATGTAACATAATTTTTGCAATTAATACGATGAGATTGTATAGTAATATTAATTTATGTTTTGATGGTTTGTGCGTTTAAAGAGAGAGGAAGTCATGATAGGATGTGTCACGCAAAATGTTAAAAAAAAAAAAATTAAAATTGTCTTCCATTAAAACGAAAGAGTTGGATAGCGAACTTTATTTTAATTGTAATCTCGTGGTTGGCATGTAACATTGCTTAAGCTGTGTCGTGGAAATGCAATACAAGTGGAGGGCGTTTAAAAAAGATTTCGAAAGTGACACATTTAAGGAATTTACTAGGAAATAATTTTAACGCGCGGGTTTTTTTGTGCAAGTTTGAGGTGAGTAAAGCCGTTCAGTGATTTTATTTATTGCTCTATACTGGATCACTATCAACAGGTATTTTCCTGTAAATTTAAATACATTCAGCCACCTATGTCTTTCTATAGGAAATTGTGATGAAAATATGTGTTTCTAAATATTGTGAACATATTTTTAAGGGTGTCAAAATTAAATAAGATTCAGTGTTTTCGAGGTCAAATACCCCAAGAAATATTGACTGACTGCTATAGAGACCAGGAACAACAGACATTTCCATATGGATTTGTTATACCTATACGAGGCAAGCTTATGCCAAAATTATAGTTGTCCGAGCGGCCAACATAGACTCGGACCACTAACGTGTTGTAGATAAGCATGGTGCGAATGCGGATAAAAATACTGCAAAATTCTGCTGCAAAAATTCACAAATACTGTGAAAAGATTTGACAACAAAGAAACAAACTGCTAGAACCTTTGTCGATCGCATATACATCAAACTATTGAGAAGCCCCATGTAGCCAGCATCAAGTGCCGAAACCCAATGTGATCGATGGCAAAAAGTCGAGACGCCACAGCTGATGCGGTAGGTTTCACGCAAACACTCTCACAAAACCCCTCATTTGATGAAGAGTATCTTCAAGTTCAAGCAGCTAAACAACTCGCCGAGAAAAAACCGAGAGCGGATCTTAAGCTCAATGAGCAAAAGAGGAGGAATGAACATCGGCTTCTCAGAAGAAAAAAGAATGAGCTCGAGAGTCGTGCTATTGAGAAAATAGCGAAATCCTCTAAAGTTGGTACTAATAGGTAAAAAAAAAACGTGTCAAGGCAGCAAGACCCGAACATAACCTGTAGAGATGAGCCAGGAAGCCTTCTTGTACAGTCACAGTCGGTATTGAGGATTTAAAAAGATCGGCTGACTGATAAACGGCGAAGATGACCGAAGCTCCGCTCTCGGGCAGAACGAACCATTCAATTTAGACGATGGAATACAAGATCAACCTGATGGAGAGCATACGCCAACTCATTCCAAGATTTTGGTCGGAAGGAATAATGTCTTATGAATGGAACATCGGAAACGTTTGTCCGGTCCACAAGAAAGGAAACATTCTTAGTTGCGCCAACTATATGCAGTTTCCTTAGATAATATCGGATAGAAGATCCAATCTACAGTATTATGTCTGAAACCATTTTTTAACAGTTTTAGGCCCACAACCGACGAAATATTTACACTACGGCATATCCTGGAAAATCTCAAAAAAGCCCAGATCGATACCCACCGTTCATTGATGTTAAGGCCGAATTTATAGAGAAGAGTTGAAAAGAGCCATGTATAGTTTTGACTTTCTTGTCAAATTCGTCAGGTTGTGCTGAATTACGACGAAGAACACTCCCTGCTCCATTAAAGTCGAAAAAAATCTCACCGAGACCTTTTATGACAAAAAACGATAATGCAATTTTTTCAACTTGAAAGAATTGTGCGAAACTCTGTCCCATATGTGTTGACGGGCTTTGAATGAAAATATTCAACGACAAACTATACGAGCTATACCTACAGCAATATCGAAATTGTCAAAGGATTGCCCATCAATATTCTAAGATGCCATGTAGGGCGGATGGACTCAAAATAGATTAACCGAGGAGGGAGGCCGAGCTAACTGGATAGGCTTGTCGGTTGAGATTTCGCGTTATCCCAAACTTTAGAGACAGTTTGATGCGACAGACAAAGATTATTTTTCGGAGGGCGATCATTTGACATACGCACATCAGAAAAATATACTTAACGCAGATCCTGAGTGACACAAGCATTTCTCTAAAAATCTTTCGTTTACATATTTTATACTTGAAATTGTGTGTTCAAATTAAATGGTTTTTGTAAAAAGTCGAAATAAAATTACACTTCAGCCTACACATTTCTGTCCATACCAAAGTCCATCATATTACTAAATTTAGGTAATGGACCATAAAGCTCTACTGGCAATTTGTCATTTGTCAAAAATCGTGCTAACCCATTGCCTTAGTTTCTTGGATTAACTTAAATTTATTCGAATCGACTTTTCGCGTGTATCTTATTGTTAAGCAGATTAACATGACAGCGATCAAGATGAATCACATTTACCTTGAAGATGATTTCGCGCCTGCAAATCATTTTCTGTGATTTATTCAACACACTTCCCAGAGGTTGTGTTAAATTTTTATTCTGTTTTAAAATTGTATAAAAAGCACAAAAATGCTTCTCTACCTGTTGCTTCAATATCCGCCACAAGCGGTCGGATAAAAAATAAAAAAAAAAAAATATTCACAAAAGAACCAAAAATAATGATCACCATCATTAGACACAAAATATTTGTATTTCACTTATAAATATTTGCATTTAGAAGCAGAAGAAATGAGTCTTAACCGTTAACTGATTGCTTATCTCCGAAAGATGCATTTAACTGTTAATATTTTATTTGACATTTTCTGGCCACAATCATTTGCATTTTATATAGAATCACCCTTTCTCTTGTTTTTTGTGTCTCGAGCAAAAAGAACAGACAACATTATCAGCAATTTTTATTGCCTCACTAAAAACATACCATCAACAAAATGGATATATATATATTTTTTTCGAAAAACGTCCTTGGTAATGAATTTAATTTCTCTGCTAATATGTTAATTAGAAACATTTATATCCGAAAATATATATTTAAAAATTAAACTGTGATATTATGACGGTTGTCTATGTGGTTTGTGCTTTGGTCCACCATCTTCTTTTGCTGATGATGATAATGATGATCATGGTGGGGATCATCATCGAAGCCATTAACATAACATCATCTCTGAAACGCCAGAGAATTATTTATCTCAGTCCCTGTGTGTGTACCATATGCATCGCGCAGTAACAGAAAACAAATTTTATGTGTGTGATTCTTTCTTGTTGTTTGGCTCTTTTTGGATTTCATTAAACAGACAAAAGGAGACAAAAAAAAAAAAACACTCTTTAATTGTTCACCATAAATCACAGCAGAATGACCTTGAAGAAGACGATTTTTTCGGTCTGTGGTTTGAGTGGTTTGTGTATTTTTGGAAACAAATCTTCATCGCGCCACTTCGGAGAAAGGTGCCGCTTGTCACACAACAGATTTGTTCGCAAAAGGATGCGTTAACCTCAGACACACAGCCAGAAAGTCATCGCTGAGTCACAATTCAATTAGCGAGTGCGGATCACTTTGCTTAATTGGTTGCTCATACGAAGAAATTCGAAATATGCCACGACAGTGTCGCTGCGCAAAACAAAAGAGTTGTTGCGCGAACTGGACATCTTGTAGCCACCTTCTTCGGCGTGATTAATTTAAATCTATTGCCAATCAATGTAAACAGTTGTTCATTTGTCCGATGCGTGTATAAACCATGGGTGGTTGCGCAACCTATCAGGGAAGCTGCGGCTAATTACCCACCTTATTGCAGTTCACAACAATCTGACGATTTGCATACAACATTGTTTACCCTGCAGCGGTTTGTCCATTTACAGAGGACAGTGTAAAATTTATTTATTTTCCTGTGAATGGTTAATTCGATTTTATTTTTTTTTTCCAGAAGAAGAAGAAAGGCAGCACAATATAAAAAAAAAATTGACCACCTCATGTATAAGAGCAACGAATCAATAATACCATCCGTGAGCCGGCCAGCCGACCACGATAAATGCCGCCACCAACTTCCAATTCCATTTTGAATTCTTCGCCGACGACGACGACGACGGCTCCAACTCTCGGCTACAACCAATACCGCTGTTCGCGGTAGTCGGTAGTCCGTAGAGTCAGTGGCTGACGGCATGACAAATGTCAAATATTTAACTTGAACGTGAGGTGCTAAGAACGTAAGCAAATATTGAAAGTGAAAGAGTCAAGTGGCAGCGAAGAGACAGGCGGTGGATGTTGGGAAGAAGACGTCGAGTATTGTCGCGCGTATAGGAAGAAGCATAGATACACCGCACAGTCACATGTGATGTGTACACAGTTTATTTGAATTTGTTAAATTGTTTGATTAGTGTCATTAAAAAAGCTTTTGCCACCGTATTTAACACATTTTTTCCTCAGTCCTCAGCGCTCACTGAAATCAGCCTCATCGCGCACACACGGTAAATATTTAATCGCGGACATTTTATTTGTTAGTTTTTGATGGAAATTTCACACTCAACCCAAATTGCTAATTAAAATTTTCCCATCGATTAGCTTGAGAAATTGGCAGACCGAAGACCAAAGATTGAAGGCATGCAACGATAATTATAGGTTGAGTACAATTTGCATGGAACGGTGCAGAGTAGCGGGCCACCAGTAGTTCTTTGCATTGTTCGCAGATTGTAAATCGTAATTTTTTGGTACTTGACCCCTATGATTACGTTATGGTTATACACTTCCGTCAACACCCTATGATAAAGGGAAATCATTCTCTTTTTTGTGGCACAATACCCTCAATTATTCTTGTATTGGGACGACTTGCAACAAGTAACATAATGTTCTCCTGTGTACGAGGGGTGGAAATGCGAAAATTAGTTGAATACGCACACTTGAGTGAGTGAATTGAAACTGTGTGAAAGATGAAAGGACATCATTTTTTTTTGTTTTGGAGAACAGCTTCCGGCTATTGCATTTCGGTCACATGTTGCGTGTCATGTGGTGCAGGTTTAGTGTGATGTGAAGGAAGCAAGAAAAATCACAGGTGGGATGTTTTCGCAGAAATTTTGGTTGCTCGAATTGTGTTTTGGTTAAGGAAAGGGAATATGGATGTTGGCTTGTGAAAATTAAAAGCTGGTTGCTTATTACTATACCACTGACTACGGACTTCACAAATCCCAACGACCAGTGGAGGCAGTTTCACATACCTATCAAGAAGGCTTAGTCAAAGTACCAAATTAGCATTATCGAGCGCGTGGAATGTCGTAACGTACCCAAAAAGTAAATCTACCCTTTTTGTGCTGCTGTGGAAAACCAGAACAACAAATGCATGTGGACCGATTCCCGAAAGAATGGGGCGAATATTAAAAAAATTTCCTTGTAGTTAGTGGAAATTAAGAAGTTTATAAAAGAAAGCCAAAAGGCCATACATAATCAGAAAAGGACAAAACAATATCCTCGTGTTATAGTTCACTCTCAAACCGGGATTTATTAATAAACTTAGCTAACTGACGATGGACGTATGCTTCTGCCCAGAGGATATTGAAGTCTCGTCCATACGACAACTATGAAGCTTGGCTACTCAAACTTAAAACAACCAAGGACGGCTGGGCTCGTAAGTCTGTTCAATCGCAGGCCAGAACATATAATGATTCAGTGGATTCCCTATAGGCGGGCTTAGTACAGGTTAAGTTCAGCTTGTGGTCTAGCTAGTTAAAAATAAAAATAGTTGACGTAAAATGGCACGGTTCTCAGCAAATGAACTGCGTTGCTATCCTATCTAACAGATACCTCTTTAGAAGAACTGTATACACTGCATATCATATTATAAAACGACCCCATTAAGAAAAAAAATAATAAAATAAATAGATGGCCCAAAAGGTTCATATAGGTACTCTAGGTCTAGATGCTCACAACCATTCATGTATATAAGAGTTTTTATTATTTGGGACCCAACCCACTTATGAACTTGAACTTTTACACAGAGAACGACAAAAATAAATAATAGGTAAATATGAATTTTAAAATTATTTCCAATGACCCCCCTTGAAAGGGGCAAGCATCAAGCATCTGCTTATGGACTTGCTGTTATAGGTACACTTAAAATGACAATTGAAAAAGCTGAGTGAGTAAAACCTTTTTTGTAATTATTTCCAATTACCACCCTAAAGAGGGGCCAACAAAAATAAATAAACATAAAAACTGAGCTTCTCGAAACTATTGTTTGCATTTGTAAAAGAAGACAGACTCTTGTATAGCTCCTCTTAACCGCGGCTTGGATAAGTATCCCTGAGAAATCAAAACCTAGATGCCCGCACAATACGGTAATCCTAATTCAACTTCAAATCAGCATTAGCTTCTATTTGAATTTCGCCGAACCATACCATGGCATAGACCACAACCTCACATAACACAGAGCTTCTTCGCGCTCATTTAGATATTTTCCCATCAATCGTGAGTAATTTTATGCAAACTTATTCGAAACTCCCAAATCCAATCGTCTTAAAAGAAAATAATAATAAATTCTCCCCCGCTACTATAAAATGAACGCGCGCGCTCTGGCTCCGGCTCAAGTGTTGTTGAAAACTTGAAAGACCCGCAAAGTGCGTGAAATCTCTCAAGTAGGCGTGTGTGCTATGCAGCAGATTGCTTTCTTAAACCATTCGGCCATTGAATTTTGATTATACATGTCACTAAATTATTTAAATTTTTTTGTTGTTGTTTTTGTTTTTGTTTATGTCGCAATCTCTGTGACCACATGCATGGTCCATTATACGCTTTCCCAATCGAAGCTCGGAGCTGGCGTGAGAAAAAAAAACCTTTCAACACTGCGTGCATCTTCAATATTTGCATCTGCATCTTTTCGACCGTTAAAATTCAATCATGGCAAGACAGACGAATCTATTGCTCATCTTAAAGGCGACTGACTATCCTGCGGGCAATTACATTACCCCCTTCCTATATGTGCCCAGTGTCAGAAAGATATTCAAATCTGAAGACGGACTTAAGCAAACACAAAAAAAAGCAAGCGGTCCTAGAGAACACCCCTGTATGTCGACGCATTTGAATAATGCTCTCGGTTTGGTATGTATGTGCGCGCAGTCTCTATTGTGTCGCGCTATTCAAAGACGAACGTTAGAAGACCATTCTTTTGTTCGCATCTATTGTGCTGCGACGTTGGACATCTCGCCTATTCCGCTGTCCAAATTAATGCGGTCATAATAGGGATACCCCTTTGGATATACACACGCATATACACTTTGATTGCGCAAGGATAAAAAAGGGATTTAATTTGTTTTCAACTCCTTTACCTGTCCAATGATGGTCGATCGGACGCGGTGGTACCATCAAGGGGTAGATCTTCAAATCGCTGGTGGTGCTGATGTCCGATGGTACATCGGAGAATGAGAGAGGCAGGAGGGTACACAGCAACACAATGCTGTTTACCCTTGTCCGAAGGATATTTATTTGGCTCTTCTTCTTTCTGCTGAGTATATCAGCAGAGCGAACCCTTACAAATAACATTATTGTCCTTTCAAAAGTGCCTTCTTTATCTTCAATGTCCATTTGAGAGGACCATGATTATGATGACGATGACGATGAAGAAAACAACGAAATAGGGTCGTCCAAGAGATATTCATGTGGAAAATAAATATTCAGCGAAAGGGTATACACTCTCGGATAAGGATTAAAATGTCCAGAACAGAGAAAAACAAAAAGGAATCCCAGATGATGGACGCACCAAATTGTTCGGTCTTTTTTTTTTTTTTTTAATCAAACTTGCGTGTGTGTTAGATTTCATTTAGTGTGAGAAAAGGATTTCTTATTCTTATGTTTTCTTCATCATGAGTAGGTAGACACAACATACCTCTCTACCAAAAAAGAAAGACCGATTGGGGTCATAAAACTGATGCATTTTTGGTGTTAAAACATTTCGAGGCACTTTGATTAGGTGATGCGATGCTATGTTGCGTGGTCTCGCTTCGTATCAATAAATATAAGCAAACAGAAAAAGAATAAAAAAAAAACAACAAACAATACACCTTGCTGAGATGAAATTCGTTTTTTTTTGGGCACTTTTATGGTTCGTTTTGAGATTTGGTGTTGGGTTGGTAATAAATTTTGTTCGTCCTATCATTCGTTAATTAAGAAAATGTTACTTATACATTCAAATCGTAAAAACGACGAAAGTTTATGCTATCCACCAGCTGTCCATATCATTATCGATCAGCGGTAGTAAAATGTAAAAAAAATAAAAAATTAAAATCAGCACTAAATATAATTGACACTGACAGAGAACAATCATTGTGGAAAAACTATTCTCTGGCGTGCGTGTTTTATATTAAATCAATCCATCAAGTCAGTGAATTTTAAATTTCATGGCATTAAAATTTACACGCAATTATGTAGATTAATCTGAAAAGGGTTTTCGGTAGGTATACTCAGACGAAGATTTGTTGGAGATAGATCGTGTGATTAAAATTGAACACTCCTCTACCTTTGAGATTATAGCTAAATGAATAATTAAGTTTTTCAGTTTAATGGGGCGACTAGACTTTGATATGGGTATAGTCGCATTTTGGGGTCCCAAAAGAAAACAGTTTAAGACCATAAAAAAATCTAGCTGTCACGACTGTTCGGTGAAGTGTAAACGGATTAATTTTGGAAATATGTACTATGTACATAACTATAAGCATACGCATATCCTTTTAATTATATTTGTACTAATTGAATAAAATGCCAGAAGTTGATTAATTTTGGGATGCTCTTTTACATATTAGAGATAAATTGACTACTCGCCCAATCTGTATGGATTTGTTAGATACAGTCAAGCTTCCATAACTCGAACTTCTTTAAGACGAATTTATTTACTTTCATTTTGAAAGTTCGAGTTAGGGAAGTTCCACTGTATAACAGAGGGCTAAATAGAGCAGCATAAAGTCTTTATGTCATCGAAATAAGCCAGAAGAAGAATACGAATTTAATTTTTGTTGTTAAATGTCAAATGCGAAAAAGTTTAAAACCGAATGTTTTAAATTTTTGCTTTGCTTTGGGATGGTGGTGGTGTTAGAGGCACATCTGTTTGCTTGCCGAGGGGTAGGAGGGCTAAACAAGGCGAGCACGGATCAACTTGTTGTTAAGAAAAGCCAACATAACTTGTTCTGGTTGGTTTAATCGGATAGAGGCAAAGAACAAATCATCAAGTGTGTCGACGACCGACGCGACGTACCGATTTAAAATTTTAGTATGAACGTTCTGTATTTTTCGCAAATGAATATAGGTATCCAGAAAAATAATTGGAGTCTCAACTTTTTTTTCTAGAAAACCCTTTCAAATACAACAATCTGCCAACAAGGCATTAAGCCGGCTATCACAACAGGAAACAACTGGCAATAGGAAACGCGCAAAACTATCGCTCACAATTAGCTACATAGTTTAATTTGAATTAAATTAGAGGTCTCAATCAAAGCAACTCAATATCGGTCGAACGAAAAGTGTTGCTGCTTGCTTCAATACACAGCGCATGTTGAAAAGCAACATAATATTGCTACCTAGTAGCAACATTTGTGATTATTGACACATTTGCGCATACTACGTTCTATAAAGTTTTGGAAAATATATCGGTAGATCCTGTTTTCAATACAAAATTCGTATAAGTTGTGGGAAAATATCCCTAATAGCTAGAAACATCAGGCAATACCGTTGCTTCGATGTGAGAATAGGTTAAAATAAAGTTGCGTATTGCTTATTGGCAGTTGCTTAGTTGCTTATTGCTTGTTGCCTCAACCTGAGAGCCTCCTAAAGGTCTCACATCAAAGCAACTCAATATCGGTCGAACGAAAAATGTTGCTGATTGCTTCAATATTATCGCTGTCGATACACAGCGCATGTTGCAAAGCAACAGTTATTGCTTCGTAGTATTAATTAATTAATTTTAATTTATTAAAAATATGTTGGATACTCCAGTTTTCAATATAAAGTTCGTAGGAATAGTGGAAAAATATCATTGATAGCTAAAAATTTCTGGCAATAATGTTGATTCAATGTGAGAATAGGTTAAAATAGAGTTGCGTATTGCTTATTGGAAGTTGCTAGTTGCTTAGTTGCTTATTCCTTGTTGCCTCAATGTGAGAGCCGCCTAAAGCTTTGCAGAAATTTGTGGTCCACCCCGGACTGTAAGCGCCACCAAAAAAGAAATTTGTAAAAAAACGTTTTAATTTGATAAATAAATCAAAATGTCTTAAAAAAATAAATACATAATATTTAAAATTTTGAGGGAATATGACATGTTTAGATTGAGACCCATTTATTTATTTGCATTGGTTTAAGGCTAGCCGTCTACATTTAATTTTCGTCGCACAACTACAGTTTTTTCAGTGGTAAATAGCGCACATGACTCTTATGATATGCAAAGCTTTCCGATTGAAATAAATTAGTCGTCCGACGGAGAACGCAAATGCGCAACGAGCCTAAAAAAGCCAATGTAACCCGAGCTACGTCTTCCTCGCTCCTATATGATTATCCGGCATGATTCTTTCAACATTGCATGATAAACTTCTACAGTGGAAAACAGACCCAATATTGACTTACTTCAGAATCCAAATCAAGTGAGCGTTGATTAAATAATTGAGAAAATTCAGTTGAATCCTACCTAAGTCGATGAATGAAATTGAACAGTCGTAGACGAGTAGTTCTCTGTCGAAATAAATGTAGTAGCTTTACGTCAATGATAGTAAGGTCAGGTGAACTTTAAAGTGAGAAACTAACCTTTCTTGATATTAAGGCTTAGCTTGTGATATATTGTGCCAAGTGGGCCTTTTGGTAGGTGTTAAGTTTTGGTAAACAGAACTGGCGCTATGGGATCAACAAAACGTAATGTTACGGTCCCCAAATTATGAGCCAATACCATAAGCTGATTTGACCGAGGATTTGACAAATAACGTTGACTTTGCGAAGAAAAAATGTCTGGGAATTATAAACGAAAACTAAAATCAATATCAATTCTGTCCTAGGACGCCTCCCGTGGGAAAAATTCCCACGAACTTTATAGAATAGTTTTTTTCCTATTTCTAGCTCGTGTAAGGACTAACCAAAGGCACTTTTAAAATATCAAATTGCAAAAGACGCGAGCTAAAAGATACTGCCTTCACTATGAACCGCAATTTAAGCCGCGTTGAGCCCGAGTTATAAATTATATAAATTTACTAAAAACAGGGCAAATACAGAACACTTCTTTGGTTATATTAAGAAATAAATTATAAAGAACAGTGTCTTCAATTACAGTACTATTCTGTATTAGATGGTCACCATAATTAAGGACAACCTACAACCACTTTTAACATCAATTAAAACAAGGAACTGGAATAATTGCAGTCGAGTTAAAAATGGCCATTTAAAAAACCGTATTTGTTTCTTTCAACATTTCACCTCAAAATGTACGGTCGTCTTCGATTCAGTAATTCTCGCAGCTAGAAGGTCCAACACTTCATTACATTTTTAACTTTAAAACTGTTGTACGGATTTTAGCTGTTGTTTCAGATTTCGGTTGCACATAAAATAATATCCAAATTGAAAGTATTACATTTTAACTAGGTATGGATTAAAGATAGTGCAGAGTGCAATTTACAAATTCCGTCGGCACTAAAGTTCTTGCCATGGGCTTGAAGAAATCGGCACAATCTTCGCTTTAGTTTTTCCAAATATTATGCCCATGAATTGTTAACTTCAAAATGTTCAATATTTAAAATGGGATTCTTGATAAAAATACTTCGGTATAAAATTCAGTCAAAATATAAAACTGCGATACGCCTCATTAGAAAGAAGGAGTCAATCTAACGTACATACAAATCAAGGCAGTCATTTTTATATACAAACAATTTTGCGCTCGAAAAAGAAAAGAAAACAAGACCGTTGCATTTATACTGGTTCTAAGACAGGTCCCGCACTCTGTAGAGCAATTAGAAAAAGATACATCATATTAACGACATTTTGATCGCCATCGAAGGTTACCAGTCATAAAAAAATAATTAGAACACCTTTCACATAAAAGTAGCGCCTGATACATACTTCAATTAATTTTAAATATAAAACTAAATTTAAACATATACAGGTATAGCTCAAAATGTTCATGGGAACCAATTCATTTCGTGAGCATATTATTTAACAAAAAAAAAGAACAAGATAACTAAACGCCTCTTTGTTGTCATTAATTACAATCCTTTCTTTTCCAAAACCCAAACAAAACTGTGTTCCTAATTATCCACACTAACGGTCGGTAATCCGTGAGTCCTTTTTCATAATCTTCCTCTCTGACCTTCCATTCTACCACAAAAAAAATATATATATTATTTCGCGCCTAATGTCCGATGCGCATCAAAACAATAATACAGCTGACATTTAAAAAATCATCATTTACATGATTGCATGTGTGCGACCGGCCAAAAGGACAAGAGGGTAGTCGACTGTATGCATGGCGATGGCGAACAACAGCGAAATTCATCATCAAAATAGTCGTCTAGCCTCATTACGCATTAATGCATCGTCCGTTTTGTAGTATCCCTTAAGGACATAATGACCCATCCTTTGGTAAATAGCTGTACCGATTTGGATGGACGATCTTCACAGGAAAAGAGAAATCCTTTACCTGGTCACAGGTAGAAGCACATCAATTTCACATCAGTGATTCTCTGTACAACTCGGTTGAGGAGATGATCACATCACGTTCTTTGCGCATTATGTTGTGCATGCAGACGCACAGACAGCGCCAGGCAAAAAAAAAAGGGTTGAATGTGTGAATATGCAAATCATTCAGCTGACCGTAGTCCTGGACCGTTGGTCGCATTATTCAAAAAAACTTTGCTCAAAGGGGTGTCAAAATTATCATTCAACATTAACAGAGTAAAAAAAAATCGACAATCTGCGCACGAATCCATGTGTCATTTTGGTCTTACGAAACCACACATACCGCAGCGACGACACGGTGCTAATCAAAGTGATGACAGGCAAAATTTCACTAAAAACTAATTTACACATAAAATAAGGAGAAAATAAAAATCTCCAAAAACGAAACGACCGACAAAAGGAAAATTACCATCAAACGACAGACGTAAAGGTGCGGCGGCATTACACCATCAGTTGGCCAAATTAAATAGAAATTATCTAGCTCGGGATATTTACCGTGGTTCGGTAAGCCAATCCGAGTAGGCTATCGAGAATGTTCCGCCCGTATCCAGCTTGAGGCTGTATGATTATCCTTGGTCCAAAACGATGCGCGCAATCTTGTAATTAAATATCAATTTGAATTCGTCCGCAATCGGCTACGAGCACAGTTTATTCCATTTCACTTGTATCTATGACACACCTGATGGAATGAAAACAATATTTATTTTTTTTTGTATTCTTTTTAATGACACCGGCACTTAACACTCCGAAATTAGGGCATATATATCCCGCACTAGTGCAACTGGTTCTAAATCCAAGTGCCCTCGACACCGGCACCACAGACGATACCACCACAAAACACAAACTCTCTTCCCGGGTTAATTCTCGTTAAACTTGATTGTTGGCCGTAACTAGTTTTCGGATTCAACCCTTTTTATTTTGGTTAACTTCTTCGCAGCTCAGTCAGAGTGTGATATCAACTTGTTTTCGATCGAGGTTTGGGTTTTGTTTATGTTATTCTTCTAAACACAACCGCAGCGCACGCATTCTTCACATTCATTCATCAAAAACTTGAGTAAAAGATACACATCGCCTCGCCAATAGGTTGGTTATTGGGGAAGACATTTATTATTATTATTTTTTATCTTTGACACATTAGACACTTTTCACTGGAATTTTACTATGCATACCAATTTGTGTATCTAACACCAATATTTTTTTTTTTATGTGATAGATTTAATTTGAATTTTTTCTATTTTGCACGACACAATACACGCACTTGATCATGTAAATTTTGTTTTGAATTCAAAGAGTGGTATAGAGGGAGAGCAAAAATATCTGTGAATGACAAGTGTGTCTCTAACAGGTTGGTTTCGTCGTAAATACTCAAAACTTGTGCCTGGTTGTTAGCCTTGTGAGTAGCCGATATCAACTGAAAACAACTTTAAAATTTCTATGGAACCGAAGTGATCGCGGAGGAGAATCACAGCGCGACACGGCAGGTAGAGATACACACAAACGACGTGTATTATTTGGTGAGCTGCGCAAAGTGCATGGGATACACGGTGTGTTTTTTTTTCTGCTGGTGAAGCTCGATTGAGATTTGTTCGATGTTGGGTGGGATAGTTCGATTGGAGTCCAGTATGATGATGGACCATTCTCGATCTCTGGGATTGGAATTGTATGTTCGTTTTGGAGGAAGCTGCGACTGAAATGGAGGGAAAACTGAGAGAAGAAAGCTGCTGGCGGCAATGGTAGAGATAAATGCATTCATGATCATGATGAGTGCAACAGGTGGAATAGTAGGTAGGACGAGTATGTTTTGGCGTGGATGGAAAACCGTTTGCAATCTAAGTGGTATACATTCTGCAGAACAACAGTAATGCTGTGGTGTTGAATGGAAGAGGTATTCGGGGTTGATTGTGAAGAATACTCCTACGTAGGATTTAAAAGTAGGTACGCGTCGGATGGTTTTTATCTGCGCGGAATTTGAATAGTTCCATTAGCCATAATCGAATATGAAAAGTAGGTACATTTATTGGTGAGACTAAATGAGCTTTATGCAAAGGCTGTGGTGACCTTCAAGAAAATGTGTGTCAAATGCTAGGACTCGAGATATTTAAAAATAGCGGTAACGGTGGAGTATGAAATTCAAGTTGTTACATGAAGGAATTTTTGTCATGAAGGAATTTTCTTAATTGAAGCCTAAATGCACTACGACAGGATGAAAATATGTATAGTCAATTAGTTAGATGGCGGAATATCTCTATTTTAATAAAACCACAGGAATCTGAGCAGTTCAGTAACTTGGTTTGAATTCTTTATTAAAATAGAAAGATATCAGTATTTCTTGTCTCATCTATCCCCATGCCTAATATCCGGAGGTAGTGTCGAGAGGGTGCACTGTTTATAGCACATCTTTGAACTATATTGTGTTGTGATGATTTAACTTGAAAGTTGTCAATAAATCAAACCTTTACATATGTCTTTGTCGTTCAGAAATACCGCGACATTTAAATTAAACCGTTTAGTGGAATATCCACTTTTTATTCAAAACAAAAGAGTTGGTTAGCGAACTGGTTTTTAAGTGTTTCACTAAAAATTTTGATTTTCGCTTCTATTGCGTTTTATAGTGATCAGATTTGTAAAATTCAACTGCTAACTTTATTACAGTATATCAGGACGCTAATTGGTTCTTTAGGATGCTTGACTCGTACTTGGTAAAGCTAAAATTACTTTTGTATCTAATCGGCAGTGGCTGTTGTGGTTAGAGAATTCGCTTGTGAACTGAGGTTCCAACCCCAGTACAGACACTTACCATAAAAATAAATGGATAATATCAGAGTTTATTCACTTCCACAGCCACTGCCACTTCAAATACGAATAATGTTAAGAAGACGGTAAATAACTTGGTCTAATAGTTCGTGTCCTATCAGTACCTCGAAGGAAAACCAACGCAATCTGGTGGACCATAGAGCTTCGACAAGTTAGAACAAAAACTGTACCATTCAAAAAGCCTGCATCCCGGATATACCCAGGAGTAGAATTACAGAGTACTATACGTCACGGAATTATGCGAATCTTACATACAAAACAAAACCAAATTCTGTCCCGAAGTCCTCGGTCGCGGATGCGGTAATTCGGACCCAGATCAGTGACGACGCACATAGCCTAAATCATGAATCTCTAAAACTGCTTATGGAAACACACTTCCACGGCTATAAAGATATTGAACCTTCCACAGTTTGCTGGACAGCAGTTTTTTTTTATAGAGTGGATAAAAGTGAAAGTGGTTTCCAACAGTACATACACGGTATACAGTGAAGAAAAAGAGGCTTAAAATAAAAACTAGTTCAAACCCTTCAAATATGCGGAATCTTACGCGATTTAATCTACAATGCTTCAATAATTTCTAAGCAGGGTCTTACTCCAAGGTAAGGGTGGTTTTTTTTATCCCTAAAGCGGATAAATCTTACCACCTTCCCGCTAAAGATTATAGGTCATTAATTTCCTCGTCATTTGTGTTAAATAAACCCTAGAGCGACTTATTGGCCTTCAGATTAAGACGAATGATTTACACCAAAAACCTATGTGAAGCCCAACACGCCTATACCTTAAAGGTAATAAAATTGAAGCGCACTCAATAGTAAGGTCAGGATAATTAAGTATTCTATGGAGTACACTACACAACGTTTCTTGATATCGGGAGTAGGTACTTTTAATAATACAAAAAAGGACTCAATAATGAAAGCACTGGAAGATATGACAGTATAAAGGTCTGGCATAAGGTTGGTTGAAAACCTACTTTATTGCAGAATCATCAACGCAGCTATCGAACCTAGTTTTGTAAGGAAATTAACAGAAGAAGAAGATTAACTTATCCTGGCTCTTTAAAGAGGACTACGCCACCTCTCGTACATTATAGACTAAACTATAGACAAAGAAGAAAAACAATAGTAGATCCTATATCCGAATAATTTCTGGTGTAATCACGGTGCGCCATTAAAGCCGTTCTCTGAGAATAGAGCTCAACTATTTATGTCGCAGCTGCAGAGATGAGGAGGAGGTAGGGTCAACCTAATATCTGCTGTGCCACTGCGAAGAGTTAACATGTTTTTAGACATCCGATAGTCATGCATCCAGTTCGATATTGATGAGAGTCTACGTTTATTTACAAATAATGTGCCTTCAGTGGGACCCTTTGTGCATTCAAGAACCATTTCCTTAGAGTTCTACATGTACAACAATAATAACCCACCATGTATAAACCAAAAGAGTTAAAAATCCCATTTGTATCTGGGCGGCTGAACCATGGTATATTGTTAATTGTTCAATCTAGATCTAATGACCAGAAGGCGTATCTCTACCCACATTACCATATTAATCCATCTCGGAAGGGAAGCCGTCCCATTCCCACTGGGCTGTAGTGTGTCGAAGTCAACGCATCTATTAGAGATTCTAATTAACCTAGACAGGCATATCCCTTGATCTTTGGACCTTGTGCACCAACATTCATGTAGTCGATCCATTCTCTCAGCCTTAATTAAAAACAATCTCCATTCGATGTCCCCCTTCTTCTGCTCGAAGCACTAAAGTGCATCGCTATAAATTTATTTTATTCATTTTATTCGAAACGAAGGAACAAAAAAAAAACACATCCACCTCTTCTGTGGGCTTTTATCTGTTTAACCATTCTACCTTGCCAGACTTATACTCGCACGCCTTCCACCTGATTCCTTATCACCATTCAAAACAATATACACTGACCATGGATGATGATGGGGTTCACCAGGGTCCGACAGCATCATCGGATTCGAATACCTATCACTGTATACAATGGCGGCGGCGGCTCGGCATTGCACCGCTTAACTCGATTAACATATTTTCCACTTTTTGGGAATTATTTTCCTTCGGCGAGGTTTTTTTGTTGTTGTTGGTACTGTGGCTGCTAAGATGCGATATGAAAAGGGTGCACGATACAATTTATTGCGGAACGGATTTTCGATTGTTTGTCATTCAAGCTGGGTATTCTCGAAACGGCGAAGGCGGAGGAGCAGATAGCTGAACTAAAATGAAAGTGCATCAGCAGCACATCACAAAATAAAAGCAAAAAATAAATCCTTGAAAAATCCCTTCTACTGGGAAAGTGAAAGTCAAATTAAAATCCTTCTCCTGATGACTGACGGAAGCGGGGCTTAAGCCTACCGGACGAAGGTGATCTTCATTTAATGGATATGCGAGCTAAGAAGGAATCAAAAAAACAGAAACATATACACAGGCATACCTACCATACGCAATGGATGGTTGGGTGAGCGCGTTTTGGTTTTTACCACACAGTCTCACTGTGTTGTCGCAATTTATCACCTTCTGCGGTGCTGCACAGTGTTCGGCTTCAGTTGTATTTTGACGGCACCGCAGCAGAAGATGATGGGCTCTCTGCTAATTGAGATCTTGTTAATAATGCGGTAATGATGTCGTGAATGATTACATTGTATGGTGACTTCAAGGCTGCTGATGACGACCATGCAAGTGATAGGTAATTTCAATTTTGTTGCCGAGAATGGTCCCATCGGTGGTATAGGTAAACCACAAAGTCATTGAGTGGAAATATCAAATTTTTCCATCAGACATGGGGAATTACAAGTTATCAGAAGTGACGAAGCTGATGGTCAGGAGGATGTTGCTGACGGTTTTTGTTTTGTAAAGAACTTTTAAGAACGAGAAGTTAATGTGACACTGTGGACAAGTTCAAGGGCGTAGTTTTAGTTTTCTGGTCGTTTATTAAAAGATCTTCGAATAATTTCCTTCATGCTAGCTGCTCCGTCAATAACTCAATATTTTGGCAGGAATGTCATAAGCCGATGTTTTTCCAGGTCGATGCATGTTAACTGATAATTGCTGACCGTCTTTCGGCAACAGGATCCACTGACATAAAGCGAGCTAATGACTCATAGTAAATTCCGCTGATACCAACAGAGAACATACAGAAAGCCATCAAACCTCTGTGGGTTGTTCTCATTTCAATTGCAAAAATGTAGTTTCTTGGCATACCCATTGAGCGGGAAATGCACCTGGTTCGCTGGAGAATCTTTCGAATTGAGCTATGATTTTGGATACCCACAAATTTCAACAACTATTGCGTAATCTCTCCAATATGACTAAAACGAATTCCCCCTTGAACACGACAAATGACTCACAAATGACCTTATGTCCTCATTGAAAAAGTAAGACAGTCTAAAAAAAAGCCTCTTCAACAAGGCCCTGTGTAAATTTTCCTTTCAGGCAGCAAACTTCCCTACTTTACCTTCTCTCCATTTCTCTTCTTACAACAATGCACTGGGACCAATTCAGAGCCACACCACCGGAATGCTCCCTCAGCTAATCGTTACTACTTAATTAGGAATGTACAATTGTACATCCTTCTACACACACACACAGATACAATGAATTGCTCAATTTTATCGTTTCTACAATCAAATTCGAAAAATTCCCATAATCTCCTTAATTTCCAGAATACTTCCTTAATTACCCCCAATCGGACATCCAAAGTTGGAGTATCACCATTTCACCTCTAATTAACGCTCTTAAAATTCTCCTTCTTCCCATGGTCTTAGTCTCATTTTTGGTCATTTGCTAGATTTCCTTATGGATCCGATGAATATTCAACATTATCACCACCATCAACTGACCCATTCGTATCGACGAAGAGGTCATCTTCACCATCATCATCATCATCAACATCATCAGGCCATCAACAATCGGACTGCAGCGGCAGCATCATCCATTATCAGTGTCCAACAATCAACGCGTCTTCATTCACTCCGCTCACACCACAACCGGTGTACATCTGACGGATGAACCAATGCAAGGAATGTCCATATAAACATACTTCTACCTAATTTGCTCGTCGGATGCTTGAATAATGAGACACTTTCCGAATAAGGTGCGATAGAGCAATCTAATTTGGTCAGCCAGTACAGCTGGCAATCGATCGCACCATCTTCGTACAGACAAAACCATTTATAATGCCATCAACAATATCCATCAACTTGCATATACACACACGACCACCACACAAACTGTGTGTGACTGGACATTTCCAAGATCCCGCATCTAACACTCAAACAAGGCGAAGAAGCGCGCGCTGTATTTGTATCTTTCAATTAAATCGCACTTAGAGCAACGCGCACGTATCCATGCTAACAAAAAAATTATATTCATTGCTAGCATGAGCCTTGTCCCCAAAAATGGCCTTACTCGAGGCACGTGAAACTATTAGTCCTTATAGATGGATGCTGGATACACCAGGCACACGCGAAAAAGCCTATAGACATGGACATAAAGACTATTTCCTCTGTTGATGTAAATATTAATCAAAGAATTTTGAAAATAATGCTAATCGGGCGATCGAAGAGGGGATCTGTGCGCTTTGTTCGAATTATAATTGCTGATTCGATAAATGAAATGAGATGCACGACAGGGGCGTAAAGGCCATTAGTGGTTAGATACTAATTATGTAAATTTTTTTTTGTTAAAAAATTTGTTAAAAATCGTTTCGTTATTTTTTTAAATCTTTATTTTTAAATAACACGTTTTGAGATTTATGCGGAATGAGTTATATTGTGTGCTGCGGCTAGGGGAATGACTTTAGCTATGGACTATGATATTGTCTGGGGTTTAATTCAAAAATATTTAGTGCGGAATTATTTTTTATAAAGAAGATTCACGAAACGTAATGGTCCTTAAAGACAAAAAAGCCAACACTTTGATTTTCTGGCAAAAACGGATCTTACTAAATGGTGGACCATCTGTTGGTTTCTTTTTGAAACATATTTGACACTGACAGTTCTGGTGCGTTAAACAAATTAACAGTATTATATTTTCGAGGTACGAAATTGTTCATTTTTCGATTGGCTCATATTTCTTCCAGGGCCCAGATTCCGTAAAATGAAAACGATCGAACGATATCGTTTCGACAATAGCAGTCTCTGTCTATTGCCACAGATATGATAGAGATAGGTTTAGTGAACACGATATCGTTCGATCGTTTTCATTTTACGGAATCTGGGCCCAGGACGAAATTGCACAATGTTGCTTGGCCGCAATGGAGCTACAATTTGACGTCGCTCTTTGGACTTACTTTTTGTGGAGTGTCATTAAAAATCGATGCTGTGGAAACAATTTAGGCACTTAAGAACAATATTGAAAAAGGTATTGAAAAATTGGGTGGACTGGATGGCCATCTGACAAGCCAACCGAGGCAGTCATTTAAATGAAATAATATTCCAAAATTATTCGGAAAAAGGAAAATACCTTTTCAATAAAACAAGAAATTTTGAAAAATATTGTATATATTGTATATTGAAATTTCTTTATAGCCCCTTAGGATCCTGTAACGAGAGGTTACATATTTATTCTCCTACCTCTAAAACCAATTGACATTCGTGCCGCCAAGGTGCCAACCATCACCGATGGTAACCAACCACCGACCGGCAGAAAACTGGAATACAGCAATGGTCCCAACGTGTGTTGTTGTTGCTTAACGCTAGTGTCTGTAAGGCCCATTTTACACATACCCGGCAGCCGGCTAACCGGTACCGACTACCCGGTCGCGGGAAATTTACCTTTTCGTGTGAGTTTTGATAGTAAAAAGGCAAAACGAAAAATATGTCTACAACACAATGACAGAAATATGGCCTTCTCGGCGGTTTTCGACGAAGCTCATCCTGTCGGTCCAATTTTGGACTATTTGGCGCTTTATATCACCCACTACGCGCTGATCATTGACCTAGTTTTCGGTGACAAAACTGACTGGGCTCGATGAGTTAGTGAGCATGCAAAATTGCAGTTTCTATATAGAGTGAAATAAATCCACAGGAGACGCATGAGATGCATACCCATAAAAACTCACTTTTTGGTGCGGTTTTCACAGTACCTACAACAAAAAGGTGAAAAATAGTTTTAGGGCTCCAGTTTAAAAAAAAACGTTGTTTGAAAATTATGTGAATTTCAACACTATGCTAGGGGAAAAACGATACTCACGACATACCAATACTGCAAACTGCTTATAAAAATAACACGCATATACCGCACGCCTTCCAGCGCTCCATCAAGTTGGTGCTTCGTATTACATCTACAGACAGATAGAAATTGCTAAAAATGACTATTTTAGCCACTTTTCCTCCTTTTCATACAAAATTTTTCTGAGATCATCTCATTCAAAAAATCATAAAAAAATATTAGCGAAGAGATTTTTGAAAAAAGTTTTTTGCAGTCACTATTAGAATTGTTTGAAGAAACTTTTTGCATCAAAACATTTTTTTTTTGACCGAGGAAAAAAGTCAAAAAAGTTGACTTTTACAAAAGTTCTAAATTTTCAATGGGTACTTAATGGATTAAGGAAAGTTGTGTATCATTCCAACGGAATTTAAATGACCTTTCCATTGATGCCAAAATTTACATGAAGTAAGTTCAAATTATGAGCAGAATTAACTTTAGTTTTGTCAAAATATTTATGTCTGCCACGTATAAGTCTCACTGTGCCCTGTTTTTGTTTTTTTTGTTTGTTTTTTGTTTAGGTAATACTTCTCTTGGGAGGTTGGAACAGAGGTTGGAATTCTGAAACAGCACTGGTTATTTTTGTAAGGAAGCGAGGGGTCTCTGGTTCGATCCCCGGGAAAACACACAAATTACAACTCGAGTTTTTTTTTACTGCGCCACTCACCTCCCGCAAACGTCTGACAGACATCCAATAATAAAACTGTCTTGAGAAAGCTTCTGAATTCAGCCGTTGGAGGTCCTTTCGCATTCGTACCAAAAATAAAAAAGTCGCAGTAACTAATGGTTATGAGAAGCTAGGACTAGAGCTGTATCTTCTCTGATTTAGCACGCGAAAAAATTGTCTGGTGCATTAAATCGGCGCTAAACTTTTACATTTCCGAAAAAAAAAACAAATTTTGAATTTACTATTTCGTGGAATACTTGATAATCGATGTGAGTGAGTAGGAAAAAAGTGAAACAATAAAAAAGATCAAAATACATGTGGCTGTGGATACTGGGCTTTATGCTCACACATAGCACATTTTGCATATATCTATCTCTAAGATATTAGAATGTAATGGTATTTTATGTATGAATAACTTAGAATGCTTATACGATCCACTTTAAAACAAACAGCTTGCAGCCTAAAATTTGCTCAACTTCCATAAGGCTACTTTTGTATTTACTCACTCTGAAAAAACGAGCTAAAATCAAGAATATCAGTGTCATTTCAAGCCTGTTGACGGAAGTATGGTAAAGTCGGAAAATCTTATTCCAAGTACAAAAATCTTATTTTGAGGTCATTTCACAAGACCAAAAATTCTTCTTTTGAGATTTTTGGTAAGCTTAAAAATATTACTTGAATCCTGTTTCGGGATTATTTTAAGAATGTTCGTTCTTATTTGAAGAATACAAAGGCTACGTTTTGGGTCATTGTCAACTTAAATTAAGCTCGAAAATTCTTAAAAAATCTTCTTTGAGGTTTGCACTTTATGTATGCACTTTAAGTATTGTTGCGCTTGTTTCAATCAAGAACAAGCTTGAAATAAGATTGTTTTGTCCTTTCTAAAATCAAGTTTTTTTGTTCCTAAATTAAAAATTTCTTTTTAGAATTATGTTCTTAGATCAAGAATTATATGGGTGCCATAAATTAAGATTTAGCACGTAAGAATAAAAAAATCTAAAATCAAGCTAAAAATATACTAAATTTTAGCTTGCGAGAATAAGTGGATTGCTAATACATAATTTCAAAATCGATTTGTTATATTCAGCACTTTATGAGGAACTGAAATGTTTTGAATGTAAAAAGATTTATTTCTATTTTTGCATGCAGATGGAAATGACGAAATAGCTGCGTTATTAAAGTAAAGTTAAAGTTATCAAAGTAGTTTCAGTTCCGCGTAAGTTCCATCCATAGGGATTTATTTTGGCTTGGTCTAAAATTGTTAAAGTATTGAGATCAAGTGTCAGTCGTGAGAAGTGCTATGTTTCTTTTTAAAACCAATTCGTTTACAATTTTAAAATGTTCAGTCATTCGAAATGTATATACCCCCAAATATCACCAGCAAGTGTTTTTAAAGCTGAAAACAAAGAAAATCGCCTTTTAGTTGGTGCCAAGCCCATGCAGTGATGTATCCCCCATCACAACCAATTTTAATGACTTAAAGTTATAAAATATCCAGCAATATGACTGTGTTCAAGCGCAACACTGTCACTGTCCTCTTAATTGCAAAATGCAAATTGCAGCAATTTCTCCATAAACAATAGGAGCACCATATTACAAGAGGTCATAAAAAAAATGCAGAAGATAAATAATTTTAAATTTTACAGTCCCACCACTCATAATTAAGAAACTTATAAAAATATTCCCATTATATGACATCTCGTTGTGGTATCATTTTTATTTCACCACACATATCCACGCCATTCGTATTGAAAACTAATTGAAATGATGACGTAGACATAAACATTTTTATGGCCACACAACATCCTCAATTCGAGTGCATTACAATATTTTATGATTTAAATTTTAACGAACACAGAAAACCGTATCTTTGAGTAAGGCCTCTGATTTGAATTAACTCCAAATAACTTTAACAACTGCTGTGAGAATATTCGTCTTAATGACTTGGTCAATTCTGACTTGGCTCAATTGCAGTAAGGGAACAGTGCTGCGGATCACAATCACACGGTCCAGCAGCACAGCACGTTAACATGGCCAATCTATCAAAGCGCACATAGCTCGAGAAAAGGTCACACACATGTCTTTCATTGGAACACACGATTTATCCTCGAAGAGCTGCCAAGCACTTGTCAAATTTTTTAATGAGAATTTCTATATACCAGCAGGCGCACTGCGCACAATCTACACAACTGATGCAAGTCAATGCTGACCGTTTGACATTTCACTGTTGACTACAATCGTACATGCGGATTACGAGTAATTAACTTTGCATATGCTCCTCATTCGAGTAGAGTATGGCGCGCCATTTAAATTCCAATTCAAATGAATACCGGGCCGAGCACCAGCATCAGTCAGTATTCAGTAGTCTGAGAGTATCTGATTAATTTCGGTGGGTGGCCGCCGGGTGGTGGGGAATTAATTAATCGACGCGGGGGTACACAACTTAAAATGCCTAAGTGATGTTAAACTACTCGCATGCATTTCAAATCGATCGTTTTATAGATCCATAATTACATAGTGTGTGCTGCGGGCCGCCACAATTAGCACATTACCCACGCTCTTTGACGGTTGGCTCTAACAGGTGTCTCTGCTCATGGTAAATACAAAATGACGCTAGATTATCGAAAAGTGTAGATTTGATGTTTATCTTGTGTGTGTGTTGTTATCTTGTTGGGAATATTTCACATTCATTGCGGTTTTCGCAAAAGGGGGGCGCCACATGCACACAATAGAAGCAAAGCGCCCATAAAGATGTTAAGTACCTTTGAAGCTGGATGGGCCTAAACACCAACATTACCAATCGTGCGCACGGTGCAAGAAGTAACGAGTCATCGCTCATCGCGCACAAAAGGATTGTGTGTGCAGACAGCGAGCGCGCGGACAGCTTAAAGAGCCATTTATCAAATTTATTGACATTCATCCATCCATCCAATGGGCGCTTGTACTCGTAAGTGAGTCCATGATTTACAGTCGGCATTTGTTGGTCTTTTCGGATTTTTATTATTATTTGTGGACGTTTTTGTTTTTTTTGCCGCCTCTTTGTTGTTATTTACGATTTCATGAGTTTGTTGTGCAAATGTGCAGAGTCAGAAAGAACGATTTTGTGGTGTACTACACGCGTGGCCAAAGTTCTTTAGCAGTGGCACTTGGACAATTAATTTACACTAAAAGTTAATGCGAATATATGAGACTGTTTTAGGACTCCCGAGGGATTTGTTCTCGCAGGAGCGTGAGGAATTAAAATTGATTTTCTATGGGCTACTGCGGAACCAGAATGAATGGAGAAAATTCTGTTCGAGGGTCTATACGGATTGTGGCTAAAATCATTTCAAAGAATATGTTTATAACTAAGACTGTCATATATATTAAATTAGTCAATATGGAATGTGGCACAACTACATCACAGTTTTAAATTAAAAAAATGGATCGTAATACACAGCAACATGCCCCATACGCCCTTCAATATTATGGCATATAATATCGATGAGTGAGCCTGGATAAAAGACTTGATTCGATACTTGCATATGCAGGTCAGATCGTTTGATAGTGAACTATAAGCTATAAGTCGCCCTCTTCGATAATTCAACCCTTACCAGCCCTTGCAAAGTATGCTAAGAAAATGACTTCAAATTAATTTAAGGACATTCCGTTGTTAAATGTTCATCTTGGTAACACAATTAAATTCTTGAAAACACCATTTTCGGGACATAATCGACTACCAAAACATGTCAGGACCACATATCCTATATCGCAAGATCGGCGTCCTCTAAGTTGAGCCACCTATTTAGAGCAAAGAGGTACTTTAGCCCCAAGCAACTTCTCCTTCTCTACAAATCACAGGTTAGACCAGGGCTGCAATATTGTTACCATATATGGAGTTTGGCACAAAAACATTCACTTAACCTACTTGACAGCATACAGAAACGAGCTGTTCGACTTATTGGAGTCCCTACACTCACATCGAATCTACAACCGTCGGTGGACAGAAGACAGGTCGCTGACCTTTGCTTGTTCTATAGGTACTTCCATGGTAGATGTTCCGAGGAACTCAAAGACATTATCCCTCAAAATGTAACTTTTGGGCGCCCCACAAGTATGGTAGCTAATGCTCATGACCATACAGTATACTTGACAATCGCCAGGACATGAAATTTCCAAAACTCTTTCTGTTACAGGACAAGCAAACTTTGGAACTCGCTTCCTGGGGTTATATTTACAGAAGACTACAATTTGCAGCAATTTAAGTGCAGAACTAACATACATCTGCAAGCATCTCGGGGCGCTGTTGAAGCGGGAGAAGTATTTTAAAAAAAAAAGTAAACTTAACAACAGCGAGGAAATCCCATTTCAAAACTCTTTTGGCTACAGGATGAGTAAGCTTTGGAACCCGCTTTTTAGAAACATATTTCCAGAGGATTGCAACTTATACAAATTAAAGTGCAGAACTAACACCCATGTGTAGGTATCTCGGGCGAAGGGCTATTTATTTACCTTCCCGAGAGAAGTATTTAACAAAATCTGGTGCATTTTTTTCTGACCATTTCATTATTTTCCGTCGAAAATTACGATTTTGCCCACAAAAAATCCCTTATTATTTTTTCATTTGATTTTTAATTTTATTTAAATTTATTTATTTATGGTTATAATTAACATTAAAGTTTGTTTAAACCAAGTGGTTATGCATTTTTTAGAAAATTATATTGAACGTTTTATAATCGTACTGAGAGTAATTAAAAAAAAAAAGATATTGTCCTTGCCCAGATCTTCAATTACTGAACTTGGACAACATTTTTAACTGTAGGCGATTTTTTAGCGCGGCTGATTTTCAGTAAGTACACAGAGAGAAATTTCCTTAAAATAAAATGTCATCAGAGAGGTTATGATTTCTGTGTTAAATATCCCTTTTGAGGTCTCACACTTAATCAATCTTAATAAATCATGTGCATCAAGAGAAAAATAATTTCCTGGAGCGGCGAAAAATTGTACTTCCACTTTTCAAATATATACGGTTAGGACTTACTCAAAAAACCTTAACCCAAACATTTAGTTTTCTCTAGTAGGGAACTAAGTCCGAGCAAACCAAGATGAAATTGACAGTCATGTACTGTCAATATTTATACTAGAGTCGAATTTAAAAGCGCTTTGACCTAAGAACACACTCGGAAGGGTACTGCCACTAAATCTGAATGAAATGCTCTCCTGAACACATTGCTCAGATAAGGGCAACAATTTCCCAAGAATGATACTATCCCAAAGGATACTCGCATATTACGAGTAGGTACGCTGCAGATCAGTTATCCAAACAAGTCTATCTCACGATAGCAAAAATTCATATAGCCATCGATAGCCCGCTGTTCATAGTTTACTAGGCCTTCGAAGATTTACAGCCGCAGATTTGCACCAAATCTCGGTCAAACAATTCGATGCGATCTTTGACGCTCAACCAAATTGAGTTATCGACTTTAGCAAATCTCACTGTGCGCCGCCGTCCACCCATTTAGGCGCAAACTCTTTATCGCTCACACGTGATGGCAATATCTCAGGGCACACATACTCGCACTGGATCGCTTCATTTGTCGCGGTGTAGTATAGTGCGCCACAAAATCCGAGAAAGAAAAGCCACCACAATAACCGATTTCATTTGACCTAGAGAGTGAGAGAGCCTGAATGCGGTTAAATGCCAGTCCTGGCACCTTATTCACACCGAAGCCGCCGCCGCCGCTGCCGCCAAGCGCAGGCAAATTCCAGATGCCAATCTCTCAGGGGGTTGCTGGCCGTTTACTGGGGATAGCTGTATACAACTCTTTTTCATCGCACGAAAGATAATCGCTGCGGCGATGGATGGAAAATAGAAAAATCGTGATCGACGGTGAAATAATGTGATTCCGGTGCAAGTTTCTCCCTCTGATGTCGAGTCAATTTTGCTCTAATGCACCACTTCATCATTGGAAGCTCCTCTATAACTTTGTATGCAAGCCCCTCCTCCCCCTCCTCATCTACGACTGTGTGGCAACCTCTAACTAGATAAACATATGCATCGTCAGATTATTGACGTTGATAAAATGTGCGATAGTAGTTCATGATCGTTGGCATTAGAAAGAGAGCACAACCACCAACACCAACAAATGAATCCGAGATCTGTCCGACTTTATGCGAAATTTATTGCAGCAATTTTCATTTGAATTGGTACTGTAGGAGGAACCGGGACAGGGGGGGGCATAGCCTCTACATGGCATGGAAAATGAAAAATTGATTTTCAAACATTTGAAGGTCTCTCTTATAAGCGCATATACATATCGCTCTGACACTTGATGCTGAAGTCGATGATCGGCTCGAAGCTATATGGATTTGTCGGTGTTGCACTGTCAATTGTCTCGCGGGAATTGGTACGGCACGGAGCAGCAGCACAATGAACATTTAGGTCTTCTGAAATCGAAGACTGAAGATATCGGTTATATTGATGCGGTACCGACTCCCTCTTCTGCCAGTGATTTTCCATGTGGAAAAGTCAATTAATTGTGATCCAGTGCGTGGTCGCTGGTGGAATGTGTTCGTTTGTATTTTTGTAATCCGTGGGAGGTAATCTGCATTGTTTGGGTTCTATGTTATTTGGGATTGAGACATAATAATCGATTAACAAAAATGATGGTGCAAAAGTTGTAGGTGCGGATTGGAACGAAAGGTATGTAAAAAGTTAAAGATTTCTATTTAGACCATAATAGAAATAAAATCTGACACTATAGCTGTTTAGGGGATTGGGTGGGCCAAATACAAATGGCCTTTTTACAAATGCAATAAAATGAACAAAATTAAATTTTTCCCATATATTATGGCTTTATTAGTAATAGCAAATATTCCCATTAATTATGGAACACAGCGCATTCTACCACTGCAATTTTCCAAGACCTTGTTGATGGTTTCGGGCTGTAGCTCACGGATTGCTTAGCTTGGATGATATTTTCCTTAAGTGCTTGAATCGTTTCTGGATTGTCGGTATAACATCGGTCCTTCACGGCTCCCCACAAAAAAAAAAAAAAAAAAGGTTTAATGAGGTCAAATCGCAACTCCGAGGCGGCCAATTGACATCGCCATGACAGCTGATAACACTGACCAAAGGTCGTCCAAATAATGCCCTCAATTGCAGTAAAAAAAAAGTCGGTTAACATGGCTCTGTAACGCCCACCGTTGGCCGAAACGTTGTTCCCAGCCTCATTTTCGAAGAAAAATGGTCCAATGATGCCACCACTCCACATTGAGTCTCACACTCTCGGCTACAGCATTCATATTTTTGTCTGTGCGCACCGTACGACGACGGGGACTAGCATTGTCACTAGCATACCAGTCTCGCGACATTTTTCCGCAAACTTGCGTACAGCAGGCGCGGTAAGTGCTTCATTTCGGCCAAAACTCATTTTCAAAAAACGCACTGCTTGGGCTAAACAGCACTCACTTTGGAAATAAGTTTTCAATATTTCCCAACGTTGTTCAAACGTAAAGCGACTCATTTCGTTTCGCGGAGGTATTATACATACCTACTGACTTCCTGTCAAGATTTCGAGCGGGAAACAGCTCTCAGTGTCAGAATAACCTATGATTTAAAAAGAAACCCCTAGATGGCCCACCCTGTACACGCACGCAAAAACTACCAGCATGGGCCACAACCTATACAGTAAATATAACAACCATTTATTTATTTGCGGTATTAACAAGGACCCAGTAAACTAATAGGAAGGGGATATGGTATTTTCTTTCCAACCTAACGTCTCCCTTTTTGAGTTTTCGAAATGACGGCATACGGCATCTCACTTTAGCTTAGAATACCACTTGTAGGTATATTCGTAATTACCAAAAGAACCACCTCCATAAATTTGCATACATTTCCTCTTAAGCTTCTTATAGACGTTCATATGGTTTTTGGCAAATCACCGGCAATTCTTTTATTGATACTTTCCTCTGCACCAGCCATTTCACATGATACATGAGATTATTAAAAAAAACTTGCCGGCGAACAAAATGTTCTTCCGGGAACTCGAAGCGAATGAAATGCGAATCGCCTAGCTTACTTAGGTTACATTGGTCTGTACAAACGAATGTACTATGGAACTTTGATCTTTGACACACAATCATGTACCTAGTAATTGAAATCGCACTTTAAGACAGTGTAGATGTAGAAGAAGAAGAAGTGTATGTCCCACCTTATTTTTGCGTTGAAGACGATATAATTATGATGACTTTATATGGCACCGCTTTAAAGATCTGTTTCGACTTCGAAAGACATCCCAATCCCAGCTTGCATGGTGACTTTCAAAGCGAAAAAGAAATCACGGTAGTAAGTCAACTTCATTGAAGTTTTATCTTAGCTAATCTCTGTCTGCAGTACCACCGACCGTACAGCAGATCATAACTTTCTGTTAAACATCCTTTTTTCATTAGAAGGCAATTAATTACAAAGAGCTCGCATTCGCAGAAAATCTATGCCTGCAGAGATGCCACACCCTAAGAGTTGGACTGTGGCAAGTCCCTATAAAGCATAGCCCCATTACTGTACAATATATTGTCACTGTTAATTACACAGCAATTACACTGATTACCACTCATCCTCTTTCTCTTATTTATCGACTCAATGACACTATGTTCGATTAATTGCTTCCCCAGAGGACACAAAAACGGAGAAAAATGGCAGCAAACTGAAGAAAAACAACAACAACAACAACAGCAGAGACAAATAGATAGACAAGTGCACTGGCAGAGAGCTGAAATCCCTTAATTTATGTAAGCAATCTGCAATTTGCATAGCATTTCGCCGCACCCCTTCGTCCGGTGGTTTTGACATGAAAAATTGACATAATTGCCATGAAGATGACCACGACCACGACCGATCAATCGATCGACGAGAGAGTGGCAAAGACCCACCAAAAATATACTTGTGCCGTGGAACAATGTACGTATAGCAAGCATGTAATTTCTGGTGCGCTCCTGCTGCTGCAGCCGCCGCCGCCGCCACAGATACAACGGATACTTCATCTTCTTTGCGGTCGTAGTCGTCGTTGTTGCTGGTTGCTGTTGGTTATTAAGCCCTCTGATTACGATGATTATTTCATACATTCGACAAATTATTAGCGAGAGCGGTCCTTGGTACTGCGCTCCGCTGATCGCTGTGGCACAGATAGCGCAGGCGCGCATTGTGTTTTCCATACGCAGAAGGGGAGGTGCCCACCAAGAGATGCGATGCTCGTTGTGCGCAGTGCACGCTGCAATTACCGAAAGGATATGCGTACTTTTCTGGCAAAACAAAGGATTCTCCTTGGCCATCTTCCCCCGGAGGTATGAATTTTTGTATTTACTGCTAATTGCCCTGCTTTTGGGGGCAGCGCGAAGCACCGTTTCGTTTCCTGGGAAATTACACGTTCGTCCCCCGACTACGACGAACGGTGGGAATGTGTGCAATTCGTGACATACATTCGAGAAATATGCGCACATCTGCGAGTTTTAACCTCTCTTCCGCTCTACTTGTCTCTGATTTGCGCCTCAAATTACCGCTGGCGAGGGTAAAAGTTCAACTCGATTGAGGTATGCGCTCCAGCTCGTGAAGGCCTCTCTCTCTCGGCCTGTCGTGTAATTGCGCGTATCCATACCACGGTAATTACAAGTTGCACCCCAATTAATTGGCTAGGTAGCTCCATCATTGTCGTTAACTTCGTCCTCCAAGTCAATCTGCAGAACGCCTCCTGCTTCTGTGCTCGCTTACTATGCTGGTGCGGTGTCATAGGGCGATCACTGGCTCTCTGCATACTTAATGTAATAATTCGATCGCGGCCGCACTTATAGATAATGCATAACAACGAGCTGCTGCCATCGATCAGAGCGCAATCTCGGACCGGCAACGATACCATCTATATCCACATGTGCGCCTGCGCGCCTTGATCGAAAGGGGACACTTTGCTCTGTGTCTGTCTCCGCTATTTCTCATTCATCAGGCTAGCCCGCGCGAGCACTTGCTGCGTGTATTATATACTTGTGCTCTCTCACTCGCTCGATATAAATCTGTCTATCTATGCAATCGATCTGGCCGTGTTCGGTGCGCAACGGGTAATAAGCCCCAACAAAAGGCCCACAAACGCAGAGCTACTTCTTGAGATTGTTAACAAGATTGATTGCGCGACTAGCGTACACAAAAGAACACACAAAACATGGACGCGCACACACAATGCGATGTAGTAGTCGACAGAGTTGCACCACGATAGCATTAGGGAGTCGGGAGAGGCGACTCTGTGTTGTTAAAGGGTAGCAGTGCGGTAGCAGGAGCAAAAAAATACAGAATCCATGATATTGGAGCAGGAACAGAATTAATTGCCAATATCCAGGAGAATAATAATTATCCTAAATGCTGCTTCATGGTGCAGCAGCGTCAGCAGAAGTTCGTTAGTTGTGGCCGTGGTTGTTATTGTTGTTGCCGATTCCAGGAGCTAATGGGGAGGCGATGTCCGGAGGAAATTGCAAGCGGAAGAAGTGTGCAACTACAAACGGTTGCAAAGATTTATGATTACAGGGAGATCTAGCGATAGTTATCCCACGTATTTGAGAGAATGCGTGCCCAGACCCGCAGGGTGATAGTAAAGAATTTTCCTGATGAGATTGGTGCTACCGTTTTGGAGGAATTTTCTTTTATTTTTTTTTTTAAATTGAAGCTTGTCTGATGGCCTTAGTTCAGCTTGACTGCAAGTCAATTGCTTCCGTTTTGCTACTATGTACTATCTTCGAAAAGATCTTGCATTACAAAGAAAGTGGCATCTGATTGAAGTCGTATTAGAATTGGATATCATTTTACATATAGAGAATGTGAGACAGACAGACAATACTCTGCCACCGACCATAAAGAGAAACGAATAAATATCTGAGTTTCTCCACCACTAGGTACACCAAAAAGGGTTTCTGCTTGGTATAGTACAATGGACCGGGATTGGTCTGAGTGCTCCAGGATTTGGAGTTCACTTAAAAAAAAAAAGAAATAGGGTGCTGGCGTTTTTGGATGTCAAAATCCATGGCGAAAAAGACAGTCCCTCGTTCAACTGATGGCATCAAAAATAGATGACTCGTCAATTTTTGGTCCAATCAGGCAAAACATATAATAATGAATACTGCCTCTAACCTGTCGAGTAAAGTATTCAAATTGATTGATGGAAAATTCCCCCAATGAGGAAATGACACGTAAAAATCACAAGACGGGAACTTCAAAATTGTCATCTACGTCCCAAATCTAGCCGAACATTTGAAGGAGGTAATTTGCAACTATTCCAAGGACTTCAACCTACTGTACACATCTAATAGAATCCAGGCATCACTATTCTCTCGGTTAAAATCGAAACTCGAGAAATTGAAGCGCACAGATGTTGCCTACAGAATTGACCATCAGTATAGCCTGCTATATTGCGACTACCAAGCAATTCATGGGCCAAATAATATCTAATGAGCGGTCAGATATACAGATAAGGAAAATGAACCCAGGGAAGACAGCAATTCCTAGTCATATAGTTGATAGTGACCCCCAGCCAGACTTTCCAGATAAACAACAGAAACAAGATGAGCATCTTGGCAGAACTGGAGCGATTTTTTTTTTTTTTTGTCGGAGGTTGCTACTATCCAAGACACAACTACTGGTCCATTGTACTGCCAAAAAGACACCTTACTTTACTGTATTTAGTTCTCCCGTCTTTCGAAGAAAGATGAGAAGGAGCTTCAGTGATGAAGAACTTAGATTTTCGGCACTCGCCACGTCAGCCCCAAAGATCCGCCACCTGATGCGAGCAAAGGCAGGACAACTACAGAGGAAGTGTTCCGCTGTATCGTCGTCCTCTCCACAAGCAGAACAGATGGTGGTGTCGCTCAAGCCCAATCATTTAAGTGTTTGGCAAAAGCTTGGTGCCCCGAAAGGACGCCCAGAAGCAATCTGCAGTCGATTCTCCTGAGAGACAGAAGGAAAGACGCGGACCTTTTCCAGATGTCCGGGCGCAGACGTTTGGTCTGTCTACACCCAGCACAGTCACGCCACCGACAAGAAAAAATTGGTACGAACTTGCCAATATGAATCTTTCGAGTTTCAAACAACTATCAAACCAAACCAACTATAGTCCGCCAGTTGGCTAATAGAAACACACCTACCACAGTCGTCCTTCCTTTGATTCAACGATTAGGCAACATTTATACAGATTGCCTCCAACATTTCACCACGACAATTTGAAGTCAACCGAAAAAAAAAAAAATCTGTTTACATCTAGCTTACAAAATCATTTCTCTCGACGCACGCCCTTGTCCACCCATTCATCAAAAAGGTGTCAAGAACACATGCCACTGAACCTATCATCTATGGCCTTGTAAATAAAGTATTAAATCTTTTCCATAACTCAAGCAAACGCTTCGTAGAAGTTCAAATCATTATCGCCCCGCACTATACCTACCACCAAAAACGAAAGAGTTGACGTGCGAACTGATTTTCCCTCACAGACACCTCGATGTTGTTGCGGTGCGGCTGCTCCCTTAAGCACTTCATTGAGTGTATCTTTAATTGAAATCAACTAGCAACCATCATCAAGCACCATAATTAAAGACGATTATATTTTTAATTGTTTCACCGATGCTGGCGATGTTACCTTTCGCGTCATTGTCTCACACAGTTGCACCAGCCACATCACAACACTGATTGATTTGGTTCAATGCATGTGCAAGCCAGGCATCTTGTTATCCAAATTGGACGTGAATTGTTACAATGTTTTCGTTCATTGCTGCCGTTGGTACACCATTTTTGACATTACCGAGGCAAAATTACACATAATGGCGGCGAACATTAAGTCGATTGAATAAAATTAACAAAAACAACAGCGATAATTGAAGACGCTGTAGTCGAGCCAACTGTTGTGCCACTTGAACTTTACGGTGTGCGGCTGTCGGAGAGTGTAAACAAATCGACAGTGAGGCAATATGGCATACCTATACCGATACCAGGCACAGGTTGTTCGTCGCTCTCTGACAAAGCGCGCCCAGACAAAGCAGCAATCAATATCTAGAAGCGAAAAGCTGTCAATTTGCTAACGGATTCGATTAAGAGGAATGCAACAACGCTGTACGGTGTCGTGACTTAGAATTTAATCTAATATAAGAGATAATTAGATGGCTGTGCGGTATAGACCTGAGGGCACATTTTTATAACCTCTCATAGCTATATACGAGTTACGAAATCAAAGTGAAATCGCGCTAACGACATTGTACTTGGTGAAATTCCTTGAAATATGAGAACGATGCGAATGGAACTCATCACCTAATTTGTCCTCATAAATTGCCATGTCAGTGGTTTGGGTATGGCTAAGGGTAATACATTACCGTGTGGCATGCACTGCACAAAGCACAACTCATCACCCCGCCGCCGACATTCGAGATGAGTTGCGAATGCCGCGATAAATCTTGGCGCAGTTAATTCATGAATTTGAATGCGATCCGTTCCCAGGATATGGGTCATAAGCTCTCGTCCTATCTGCAGACCTCATCGGAGAGTGCTTATTACCATTTTTTTTGTTGTTGTTGTGTCTGTTTTTCGGTACAAAAAGTACCGTAAAACCAATTAAGAGATTGACGATAACCACTCGGAGTTGTAGAGCAGCCAGATACATGCACCGAGCGACGAAGACGAAGATGAAGCGCATCATTTTGTGTCTTTGATAAATCGATGCAATCAATAAATTTCAACAAAAATCGGTCAAGTGTTGCAGATGGTTTGACCGTGCGCAACCATCATCAGTATGGTTTCCATAGCATATTTTTTTTTCCTCCAGCACAGAGGGGGGACTACACCCATAATTATAATTTTTTTTTTTTTTTTTCTTATTTCGTAAATTTTTGTCGAGAAACACACTCGAACAACAGTGTTTTATTGCCATTTTGAGCGCGGTGCGCAATCGCGCTGGGGTTAATTATAGGCCACCATTAAATGAAGGGTATCAGAGAGGCTGGGCTGGGAATCGGTTGATGTATTCGCTGCCGCAGAATGTGTTAATTATTTGTAATCTGTACAGCAAAAAGCCAAGGTATGTGTGCCGTCATTCCGATTGTGAGGAATGAGGTGAAATTTAGGGGCGTCCCTTTTGTGTGGTGTGTTACAAGGGGGCCCACAACATACAATTAATGTGTCCGTTTAAATGGGGAATTAAATGCTAAAATGGGTTGCGAAATGTGCGGTGATTGTGTGTGTTGTTTAACTTGCCGAGGGGAGGGCGATATTAGTACTTACTCGGTGAAGTTTGTAGGCAAATGTTAGGTCAATGCGCACTTACCTGAAAGAAAAAAAAGAAAAACGTAATTTATTAGTAAATATTGAGAAGACTGATGAAGGATGTTAAATATGTATTTGAAATGACAAACACAAAGTCCTTCATGTTGATTTGTAACAAGTGGCTAATAGATACTCCTACCTCACATTTGCATTTTGAGTGAACGAAGACGGATGTCAATAATGGCAAGGATGTGCATATTTTCATAGCATTCTAGACTCCAGATGGTGCACAACAGGAGCCGCCATTTATAGCGAGGGTGCAATCAGCGACGAAGAATATAAGATTTCATCCACGAAGAATTCAACGAATATAATAATTAAAGAGCTGTATTGGACCCGACGGATTTCCATTATTGAAAAACCTATCTTTGGAAGCTTTACAGTATGTTCTTCTCTTAGACTCAGAAGACTTTCCTTCATGCTGAAGAACCACTCGCATTCAACAGATTTCCAAAAAGTTGCACCCACAAAACTGTCTTCCAATACTGTCCGAGATGATACAAAGGCCAAAAGATATCGAACTAATCAAACATCTCGAATGCTACTGATTAATAAACGACGCTAAGTACACATATGGATTTCGCAGCCATCATTCTACTGGAGACCTATCTATGTATATATATAAAAGAAAGTTGAAAATATGTTTGTCCGTTTATAACTCGAGTTTGGCTACACCGAATTTGATGATTCTTTTTTTTCTGGAAAGGTATTCTTTTGTAGCAGGTTTGTATGTGAAAAAAATTGGATAAAGGGGCGTGGCACCGCCCATACAAAAATCGTGGTATATCTCGAAAACAACAAAACCGATTGAGCTCAAATCTTAATAAAATCATTGTTTTCTGTACGAAGGCTATTCTGTGAAGTTTCGTCAAAATCGGACAAAGGGGCGTGGCACCGCCCATACAAAAAAACATTCAAAATCTAATATCTCAAAAACCACCAAATCGATTGATCTCAAACTTACAGGATAATCTTAGGTATTGGCCGTAAAGTGATCCTGGGAAGATTGGTGGAAATAGGACAAAGGGGTGTGGCACCGCCCATACGAAAACCACCAAATCGATTGAGCTCAAACTTACAGATGTTCTTAGGTATTGGCCGTGGAGGGTTCCTCTGAAAATCGGTCAAAATCGAGCAAAGGGGCGTGGCACCGCAAAAACAAAAAAAAACATTCAAAATTGTATATCTCGAAAACCACCCAATCGATTGAGCTCAACCTAACACATAATCTTAGGTATTGGCCCTGGAGTGCTCCTGTAAAGATTGGTCAAGACAAATGGGCGTGGCACCGCCCATACTAAACCTCGAAGACCACCAAATCGATTGACCTCAAACTTACAGATATTCTTAGGTATTGGCCTTGGAGGGCTCCTCTGAAAATCGGTCAAAATCGGGCAAAGGGGCGTGGCACCGCTCATACAAAAAAAAACATTCAAAATCGTATATCTCGACAACCACCCAATCGATTGAGGTCAAACTAACACATAATCTTAGGTATTCGCCCCGGAGTGCTCCTGTAAAGATTGGTCAAAATCGGAAAAAGGGGCGTGGCCCCTTGCATACAAAAAAACATTCACAATCGTAAATCTCAAAAACCACCACAGCGATTGAGCTCAAACTTATAGATAATCTTAGGTATTGGTGCCCTGGGGTGATGCTGTGAAGATTGGTCAAAATTGGACAAAGGGGCGTGGCACCTCCCATACAAAAAAACATTCAAAATCTTATACCTCCTAAAGAAAAAACATCTTCTATGGGGTGAAATTCGATGACGTTATATCTCGATAACCGCCGGGCCAATTTTCATCTTTCTCTTTATATTTTGTTCGTATTGCTGTATTTCAGGTATAGGCAGAAAGAAAATTCCACCAAATCGATTTATTCTCATTTCTCGCATTTTTACGAAAGAACATTATTATCTAAGACCTATAAGCAATACAATTCCTGTGCACGGGCAAAGCCGGGCGGGTACAGCTAGTATCTATATGTATAAAAATGTATTATGTTTGTAATTAATGTTCTCTGTAATGCGTGAGCCGATTTTGATTCTGGAAATTTCCCATGAAAGGTGACATTAATACCATGGTTTATAAGTATATACGGTTTTTGAATGTGTATTGGTTCATGAATTATAGGGAGTGGCACCTCCTGTACAAAAAATACATTCTAAATCTTATATCTCAACAAAACAAAAACCACCGAATCGATTGAGTTTAAATTTACATAAAATCTTAGGTATTGGACCAGGAGTATTCCTGTGAAGAATGGACAAATTTGAACAAAGGGGCGTGGAGCCGCCAATACATAAAAATACATTCAAAATCTTATATCTCGAAAACCATCGAATCGATTGAGCTCAAATTTACGGATAATCTTATGTATTGGCCCAGGAGTGTCCCTGTAAAGATTGCTCAACATTGGACAAAGGGGCGTGGCACCTCCCAGAAAATCTTTTATCTCGAAAACCACCGAATCGATTGAGTTCAAATTTACATACAATCCTCGGTATTGGCCCAGGAGTGTTCCTGTAAATTTTGATCAAAATCGAACAAAGGGGCGTGGCGCCTCCCATACAAAAAAAAATTATTTGAAACGATATTCGACGGTCATGGGAGCCAACGTTTGAAAAATTTGCACTACGAGGCGTGGAGGTGGTTCGCTAGTTGATCTATGTAATCCACTTATGGACCCAGACCATCGGACAAAATGGCATAGTAGCATTGGACATAACATCATTTGAATGTGCCTGCCATCAATATCGCAGGTTCCCTTCTTTCCACATAGTAGTTGAAGTTATCACACCAATTTGGACGTGAAGAATTGTATTAGTTAGGAATGGTGGGTCTGGACGGTAGTCTTTTAGCATGAGGATGTGCAAAAAGCTGCTGAGAACCTTTATAAAGAACAATTTTCCTATTACCTAAAAATATACCAAACTATACCTTGAAATCAGTCCGTTTAAGTTTTAAATTCTAAAAGTAATGACACTTCCCAATCACCGCCTTCCAAATATAGGTAGCAGAAATTTATCAAATACATGCGTTGAAAACATGAATTCTTCAATTAATGGTCCAGACTAAGCGATCAATAAAATGTTCACATTTTAGAATGTTCTTGGGACTTAAATTAGCAATAGGTATATACCGATTGTAAAGCATTTCAAGCTACGATGGGTAAGAAGGAGCTGTGCCCGAGAGTTGCCAGGTGGGCTTTACAAGAATTGCATCGTTTGGCAACCTCAATGCGGCATGTTAATGCCTTGAGCCGGTTTCCAGTGGTTCTCAGAATAGAGGATGGATTGCTAAAACGCGTAAGAAGGCCTCAGGAAACCGACGAGTATTGTAAGTTAGTGATGGCAATACTACGAGATCGGCAGTATGAAAACTTCTAAATACGTCATGGTATCCTTTATAAGTTTGTTGAAGGATGCCATTTAATAGTTATACCAATGGTACTGCAGAGAAGTTCTGCTCAACATGATCAGGGGCATTTCAACGCTAGAAGAGTGCGGAGGCAGCTGCTAAATACGATTATTATATACCCAAGATGATGGATGAGATTCATTCGGTTATTTCAAACTGCATAGCATGTATCCTTAGCACAAGGAAGCAAGGAAAGCAGAAAGGAATTTTAGATCCCATTAGAGTCACGTCCCTTTGCACACATACCACGTTGACCATCTAGGTCCAATGCCAAGTACCTTTACGTTGTGGTAGACGCCTTTTCGAAATTTGTGTGGATATACCCCGTGAAGTCAACAACATCTGATGAAGTCACAAGGAAGATGGAGCTTCAAGCAGAGGTGAGGACCGAAACATTCAACATGTCACTACAACAACAGGAGTACCACGTGTAAACGGACAAGTTACAAAACTTTCGATTGATGATCCTATGAAATGGTATAAAAAGGTACAAAAACTCCAACAAATCATAAATAGTTCTGTAAGTCGCAGTAGTGGAAAAACACCATTTGAGATTATGTTCAGAGTCCGAATGAGAAGCCAAGCAGACCGTAACCTGGTAAAGTTGATAGAAGAAACCCTGACGAACAATTTTCTTGATGAACTTGATTATCTTCAGGAGGAGAATCGTAAAGGACATAACCGGAGGCGAAAGGTTGCAAAGCAATATTAGGTGCATGAGTTATTGGCGATCCAGCGAACTCAATTCGAAGCTGTACTTAAGCTGTACCCAAAGTTCTTGAGCCCATACGAAGTGGTCAAAATAAATCGCAACGATCGATATGAAGTACATAAGGTAGGCGATCATGAAGGACGTAACATAACATCCTCATCTGCTGACTATATGAAGCCAACGATAGTGATGACAGCGAAGACTCCAATGAAGAATCGCCCGGGACAGGCGATGTGCAGGATGGCCGAATGTAGGATCACCCTGTCGATCCACGATCCACAAAACATTGTTTAACGCCATAGAGAATGCCGGTAAAACTACCCGGTGCAGAGAGTTAGTCGAGGAGTCGGCTACGCCTACGATTGTGTGCTACGTCCGGTCAAGTCGAGCTGGTTGCAGTGCGTCGCCAATATGGTGTCTTTTTCTCCATTTGTTAATTACATAATTAGTTTAAACATTAAAATCAATAATTTTTCTTGAAGTTTCTTTTTTATATTTGACCGTGTTTCATTTCATTGAATGAACCCAGTAACCCACCCTATCCCGTTCCTACATACATACAAAAAGTTGGCATTATTAATCACCAATTGAATGGGGGCAAGCGAGGAGTAACGTTTTCCGCTTAAATTGGGGAACAGCCCCTCAACAATCTCTGTTAGGAGATTTTTGTCGACTTTATCATTGAGGTGTTGCTTGAGGGACATCGAAGAATGTACCAGTGCCTATTTGTATATTATTTTAGTATTACCTACTAAGGTCAGTCAATTTCTCTCATATTAATGTCAGAATAGCCTTCATTCCCATTTTATGCTTAGGCTGAGTTCTATGATCTTTAACGAGACCCAATCTTGCTCGATGTCATTATATAATTTAATTAATTACTAAAACGGCGATCAGTTACATCGCGTAATCGATTCATATTCAGATAACCAGGCGTCGTCGGTCGTTCGCGTCGCTGTAAAAACGAAAGAGTTGACTAGCGAACTTGAATCGAGCACACAACTGCTTTTCGCTCTGATTTTTGCATTTTTACTTGTTTTCCACACAATTTCCAATAAACCGATAAAATACCGCGCGACAAACAAATATCTTGTCTATTTTAAAGGCGGGAAAATCGTGCAAATCTCTTCCACAGAATGCGCTCCAGATATCGTGAATTCCTCTAAACTTCTCACTTAATCGTTTGTGTTTACGTCAAAGCAAAAAAAAAAAAAAAAGGAAAACTCTGTTTCTGCATAATTAATTCGAATAAATTACAAACGACACTCAATATTAAAATGATTTTACATCGCTCGGTGCACGGGTTTCTTTTGCTCGCCTTCATATGAGTCGGATTTTTTTTGTAATCAGCAATTCTGCCCGTGGCATGGTTATCACACACTAAATTAATTTCAGATAGCAGATACACAGCAATGCAGCGTTTTCCCCGAGATGAACCACTTAACTCTCAGATTGGTGTGCTGTGCAGCGCATAGCGCAAATGGAAAGCACCACGCTACACAAAGAAAGAGGAAAAAAAAAAGAAGCGCGTATGGTGTATATCTACTTACATCCGAGGTGATTATGATAACCATAATTTCCCAGCAATTTATGATTTTTTGGAGGCAGATCTGCCTCGCATTGACCATAAAAATAAACCATTCCGCGCGAATGATGATTAACTTTGGCATCTGTGGCTGTGGCGGAATAGGTGGAAGCCCAGATATATCTGACGATGGAAATCTTTCTTTTCTCTTAATGGACATACTATAGAGACTCGGGAGTGGATCGGATCGGCCCGGCCATGGCGATTGCTTAATAATCATTCGATTAACCCGCAAGGTGAATGCGAAGAGAGACAAAAGTTCCATGTTTTCACTTATTTCGTCCGTCCTACCCCCAACACCTTTGAGCCATAAATTGATCGCTTTATATTAAGTTGTTAGAGAGGATTGTTGATATTAACAACGCACGCATCAAGTTGAAGTGCGAATTCGATTGAAATGAAATGGGAATGTGATCCCCGATCGATCCCGAGAAGAAGTGGCACTGCAAGACTGAAAATCAATTTGCAAGGAGAACAATGCAGCGCGCACAGACTCGCGCAGTGTTAACCAATTTAACCTGAATGCGAGTCCATTGATAGTGTTATTGTGCGCCTCTCAGGCCTCACATTGACCACAAAACTAATTCCGATAAGGAGAACTGGAACTGGATGATGTTGCGCGTGCGCTGCATGTACTGTGCTTAACGATGTGGTTAAAACGCGAGTACTACTCCTTCGATAGAACAGCACACTACACGACGGTTGGCGCAGCGAACCACTTATCTCGGGCGCTTGTGGCTGAGCGGATGCTTCGTTTTTGTTGTGTTGTCTTTTCTGACATCCTCGTTCGGTGCTGTCAGCAAGCGCGCACACAATGCATCTCGGCTCAGTGGGCTATCGATCGATGATTCGCCTGGTGTCTTGTAATAGTTACATTTGTTCATCCATACACTACTATACTCCTCCTCGGGATGTTCCAAGAAGTGCTGCGATAATTTTTGCTGCAACACCACCAGCACCACCAACACCACCTTCGCTACGACCGATCGAGAGCAGGAGGCAGACACAAATCACAGTGTAATCAAAGGTAATCAACGAAATGGATTACACTAGTAGGCAAAAGGCTTCTGGTTATGTGTACTGAAGGAGATTTTGATTGATTGATAAATTTAAATGGACCAAACGGTGCGGTGGTGCTTTCCTTGGTTTATAGCTTTTGTTAGCACAAATCGGTTAGATAGCCTGATTGCACTTGGTGCGCCATTGATGATGATATGTGAATTAGAAAATCACAAGAGTAAACATTAGTTGTGTGGGGCGCTTAATTTGGCTTAAGAGATGCTTGTAGATGGGGTTTTTTTCGGGGCTTAACGTTTTTTTTCTGTTTTATACCAGAGGCCAAGGTGAATAAATTGGAACAGGAAATTGATGGCGAGGAATGTGTTCAATAGGAGCATATGTATAATAAAGCAATCGGTAAAAAGGGTACCTTGAGGGTTCCTAATGAAACAGCAAACTGATCAAGAAGGTGTGCTTTACTCAAAGAGGTGTTGGGCTCAAGGATTTAGGCTATCTGTTGGAAGTTCTGATGAGTAAACAAATTTGCCGGCATTGAATTTGGTAGGAGTCAACTAAGAGCGCATCGTAATTCAATAACACAACTCTCGACCGGATAGAGCTTGGAATCGAGTGTGCACTAAGGAGACCTTGCGCATTGGTGCGAGTCGACATCACCTACACCTTACTTAGGCTCACAATGAGCCCATTATAGTGCCTAGTGTTGTATACGAAAGTCCTCATACCCGTTAAGCCCAACCTTACGTATTATTCTCAAACAATCAACAGAGCTAGAGACACGACTTCACCTAATGTTAGTCTTTGACCGAGTAAATATTGATATTCTAAACGAGAAAACCTTAAGAAAGCTTTCAGATGTTTCGATTAAAACAATTATTAATGAATCGTATGAGTAATGTCGCATTCCGGTTGAGACCCCGTCAGGTTATGATGAACTGAGGCACAAATATAAAATTGTTATTCTTTAAAATTCCTCGAGCCTGCAGTAACTTACTTCGAATATATAGAAACAAACTTATATACGGAGCTAGTAGGTCATGGAATTCTGGATCCCGGTTCAACCCCCGAAAAAATTAGAAGTCTTTAATTTAGTATTTTTCAACTACTAGTCTTTTTTCTACTACGCCACCCATTGTAGGACCGATAACACAACTGGCCAGCAACCTGGTTCAGCGGTTCTGATACAGCATACAATATTTGTTGAAAAAGAAGAAAAAAACCAACATAGACGCCCGATGTGACAGAAACATTCTTTTCTTTTCACAATAAAAACGCTTCAGAAATTGTAAAATCACAATTCTGCATTTTAGACAATTCTGTAAGAGGGTTTTGAACTATAGCGTGGATGTAAAGCATTCTTATCTGGAGCAGGCTTAACGTACAAGTATTAATCACTTTTCATTTCCTAGAATACGAAATTTTCTGACTCATATATACTGTCCAGAATTTGGGACATTTGCACTTATATTTTATCTGTGCCGAACATTACGAGTATCGCCATCCTCCCCATTACTGGGTCGCTGTTTGTCACGGATGCCATTAAATTTAAAACGTCTTGCTCATCCAATAAATCCCCATCTTCCTGCCTTCCATCATCACCTCACCCAGTGTTGCTCGCCCATTTCAGAGGCAGAGCAATCTACCATCAACTCCACCTCTGGATGAAATATGATACCGCACCCGAATGTTCACGCACAAGATGATGTGATTCGCTTCACATGAATTAGTGACAGGAATAGGTATGCCTACCACCGGAGGCTCCTTTCTCCAGCTCGCCTTCGTCTTCAATGGGATTTTCTAGTTCAATTCCATTTGATTGGCTCCTGCTCGTTTGTGCATATATTCGCAACGAATGTTCATTCGAAATGGCCATGTCTCGCTTCCATGGAGGAAAATGTAAATTTCCCGAAAAGACAGGTGGACTTAATGAAAATCGTTTATTGTGAAGCACCATCTCCTTCCGATGGATGCCAAGTTATCATGGCCGACCGACGCTGTTACTGGGACAGCAGAAGCACTATCCCCACCACCACTATGACATAGACAGTAAGTTGTCGTGTTTGTTGGTCACTCGGTGGTGGCGGTGTAGCTGTAGCCTAGAAGTGCAGTCGGCTAGAGGATGATGGTAATTTTAACAGTAGCATCAGCGGACAACACTCTTGAGCCCACTCTTGTGAAAAATACTCCAAGTGAATTGCACATTAATTTTGCATTTGAAATTAAATCCTTAATGCTGCGGTCTCTCTTCCGTTCGCAATGGTTAATTACATCAAATGAGCATTTGACTCAAAGAGAATTTAATTAAGCCAAATGGACACAGACACACGTGCATCCATCCGCTCAGCTATACTAATGCTGCCGCTTGGCTCATAAATAAAATCGAGTCTGCGAAAGACAATATTTCTCAATGATAATGAATTTCGTAAATGAGTCGCGGTGACATCGGCCAAATGGGAAGTTATAGCCCAAAGCCGCGCACACTGGCACGGTAACGACGCAGCAGTTGGTAGGAGCTACCTGTTTGCAGTCGCTATGTGTATTGCAAGGAATGCATTAAGTCCGCACATTGTGACACTGCATGTTGCAGAGAGCCTTTTGACAGCAGACGCTACAAAATACATTTTAATGATATGCCGGGGAATTAATTAATACGACCATTAGCCACCGGCCACGCAGTGCCTATAACGGACTGCATTTCGTAGACAATTGGGCGGGAAGGAAATGTTACTTTGATGAATTCCCTTCTGGCTGCATCTTTATTGCGGGTGTGATCTTTATGCCCTTGTACACAAGGTTGTATCCGAGTAGAAGTTTATGGTCACAACACACCCCTTCGAATGGACATTAAACGCCGCCGAGAGCAGCCAACAAATTCCCATTTGATAGCATTGCCCTAAGTTATTATTATTGTTTGTTTAAGCCCTCCCCCCTACCCCTCGCTACCGCGCCTCATGTGTTAAAGTGCCGCGCGAGCGCGTTTATTCTTTACAACACAAAAGAATCCACAAACCTCAGTTTGTCGCTCAACTCTTTTGTTTTCGTGATATTTTTTTTTTTATTCTCTTCGTTGTTCGTTTTTGCGCCTCTTTCTGATTTTGTATCTTTTTGTTGGTGATGGTTGGCCATGGTGATTTGGATGCTGGTAAATGGAGTACCCCACCAGCCGACAGTCCCCGACCGCCCGTGGCAGTGTGTTGCAGCACTTAAACCTCACTCTTTCGATTTACGATGCCTTTAACTGATTCCATTTAATAGGACATCATTATCTTATTTCTTTTTAATGATTATTGGTTTTAACATTTTCGTTTTGTATTGGATTACATATTTACACAATCGTGGCGGACCACCACAACTATAAGAAACAGACAGACCGAGAGATTGGGTCTCGGTCGAGGTGGATTCGTCTCTTCGAATAAATTGGGCAATAAAGGAAGCAAATCAAAGATGCACACACATACACACTGAGGCACAGCAGATAAAATACGAATCAACAACAATAAGGAAAGAATCAAAACGAAATGATTTCAATTGAAGAAGGTGTGGTGCTGATTGCTTGGAGAGATGACAACTCACATCAAAGCGATGGTGGACTTCTTTCAATATGTGTTATGTATGAGGAAGCACTTGAGATAGGCGAATAATGTTTATATTCAAGGGAATCGAGTGAATAGTATATTTAATTAATAATAACGAAGATTTCAATGCCCTTTAGACAAGCGATGGAATTATTTTAAGTGCTTGTGGTGACTAGCGTATTGGTTAGGTGCGTTAGTTTACTTGTGTGGGATGTGAAAATCAAGAACTAAAACTTATTCGCCATTGAAAGGGTTATCACACCAAAAACATAAATGTAAAAAAAAGAGCCAAGTTCTCTTATATAGAACAACAAAAATTAGGTGCATAACTAGTCAGCCACGAAAAGTAATGAGATCTAAATGTACGCCAAGTTCTTAGTTTAAGAAAAGGTTAAATCGTAAAAAAATTAAGAGAATTGTTTCCCTTCATTTTCTGAAACCTAAAAGTCTATGGCCGTGCCCCTTTTCGCGAATAGCTTTATACACTAAACTTTGCTATACATATGTACATAAATAAATGTTCTTTTAAATATTTTTCTTGGGAAAGGCGAAGTTATTCGTATAAAGCTGCCTGCGCCCGAGATGTATGTACAAAGATGTGAGTTATTCACTAAAATTGTTGTAAGCTAGACTTCAGTAAATGTGCCACCCAGGAAGCAAGTTTCTCCTGCAGCAAAAGGATTTTTGGAAAACTGATGTCCTCTCAATTTTCAAGTAAATATACTGAACACTTTATATTTAACAAAATAGTTCTTTTAAATATTTTTCTTGGGAAAGGCGAAGTTATTCGTATAAAGCTGCAAGAGCTGCCTGCGCCCGAGATGTATGTACAAAGATGTGAGTTATTCACTAAAATTGTTGTAAGCTAGACTTCAGTAAATGTGCCACCCAGGAAGCAAGTTTCTCCTGCAGCAAAAGGATTTTTGGAAAACTGATGTCCTCTCAATTTTCAAGTAAATATACTGAACACTTTATATTTAACAAAATAGTTCTTTTAAATATTTTTCTTGGGAAAGGCGAAGTTATTCGTATAAAGCTGCAAGAGCTGCCTGCGCCCGAGATGTATGTACAAAGATGTGAGTTATTCACTAAAATTGTTGTAAGCTAGACTTCAGTAAATGTGCCACCCAGGAAGCAAGTTTCTCCTGCAGCAAAAGGATTTTTGGAAAACTGATGTCCTCTCAATTTTCAAGTAAATATACTGAACACTTTATATTTAACAAAATAATAAGCGTTGTGGAATAGACAACGAATTTTGCAGGAATTTTATATTATAATGTTCGATTCGAGTATCTATTAAATGAAAGAGTATTGTCAAAATGTGCTGCCGGTCATATTTTCCAAAAATTCCCAAAAGTGGAAAAATTAAAAAATCTGAAGCGGATCTAGTTTTATAAATTATGTACCCCACTGACAAGCTGAAACCGTCAAAGACATTCTCAAGCAAATTGTGGACGGTCATCATATTATATTAAAGTTCAGCTTGTTCTTGCCAAAGCAAAAAATGGAAAAGCTCCAGGAGAAGACGGAATTCCATACGAATATTTCAAGAACGCCACCCCAGCCTTTATTTGCCAACTAACATCTTTTTTCAATGAAGTGTTTTCAAAAGAAGATGTTCCTGCGTCATTCAAAAAAGCTGTGATATGTATTCCCTATTCACAAAAAAGGAGACATTAATAATGTGGAAAATTATAGAGGCATATCGTTTATGAACATCATCTCAAAAGTATTTTGTGGTGCACTTGTTAAAAGGCTTGAGACATGGGTGGAAGCCAATAATATACTGACCCAATTCCAAGCTGGTTTCAGAAAAAATTTCTCGACTGTTGACCATATTTTTGTGCTAACCTCCATCGTAAAAGCATTCCAAGCAAGGAACAAGAAAGTTTACGCATTTTTCGTTGACTTTAAGTCTGCTTTTGATCTGGTGAATCGAAATGCACTCTTCTACAAACTCTCCCAACTAGGCATATCTACGAAATTCACCCATATAGTAAAGGAATTGTATGCAGAATCGAAAGCAGCTGTCTGGGATGGATCAACGTACTCGGAATGGTTTGAAACAGACTCCGGTGTTAAACAAGGATGCCTTTTAAGTGCTCTTTTATTTGCGCTTTTTATTAATGATGTAGAAGCTCACCTACCTGGAGGTGTCCGGATTGCTGACTTGACCATAAATGTTCTTTTATATGCCGATGACCTGGTGTTACTTTCTGAGTCCCCAGACAATCTCCAGCTTATGATTAATCGCCTAGCCGAATATTGTGGTAAATGGGGACTTGTCATTAATGCAGATAAATCAAAAATAATGGTGTTCTCAAGATCCGCCCGGAACCAAACTGCATATAACTGGCACTTCAATGGAAACCCTTTACAGATAGCTAACGAGTACAAGTACCTGGGAGTGAATCTTAATAAAACCATGGATTTTAACAATCACGTTAACATTAAAGCTAAAACTTCACAAAGTCTGTTAAATATTTCTTGGAGAAACATATTTTCAAACCAGCGAATAGTACTATCAGCGAAATACAAGATATTTGATGCTGTTTTTAAGAGTTCGCTTTGCTATGCTGCCCAGGTGTGGGGAATCAACGAATACGAGGCCATAGAAAAGTTTCACAGATGTTTTTTGAAGAAACTCTTTAATTTACCTCTAAAAACTCCGAACTATGCCCTGTATCTGGAAACTGGTCTCCCTAAAATGTTTACTAGCACGCTAAAATTGCAAGCTGACTACATTGTCAAGGTTTTATCTCATCACGATGACCGACTGACAAAACGAATGGCACTCTATGAGCTAAGAAACGAGGACTGGTGGCTGTCGAAATGGAAAGCTTTGGGAAATGCGTGTGGAGAAATTGTATCGCTTAACCCATTAAATCTGCGACATGCTAAAGATCAACTCTACAAAATAATACAAAGTCATGAAAATTTTGAACGCGAAGCACTTATAGAAGAAGCCCGAACATCACAAAGCAGACTACTTTACTCACAACTGAAACTGAATCTTATGGAAAAAAACTACTTCAATGATGCACTTAATTACAGAGAAATATCTTTAATATTCAAAACAAGATGTGAAGTCCTTGGCCTAAACGGATCACCATACAACGGCAGTTTTATCCAGTTTTGCACCTTATGCAACTTGAGAGCAAAAGAAGATTGCTTCCACTTCATGAGCATATGTCCCATTTTTGCTGCCTACAGAAAAGCAATATTTGGAAAGGAAACTATTTCGCTACAAGAAACAATCACAGTGCTAAACGAATTCGATTGGAAAAAACTCTATTCTTTTTTGAAAACTATTTATAAATATAGGATGTTACTTATAACTGAATTTGTCTAAATTTCATTAAATTTCATTTAAAAATTTCATTCATACCAATAATATTATTTATTTAATTTGCTAACCGAGCTGACGGCAAGGCCATAGCTACAAAATTCATAAAAATTATAAACAATGTATCCAAAAAAAAACCGAAACAATAAATGAATTACTTACTTACTTACTTACTTATATTAAAGTGGTCAGAGTTGTTTCTATCTCAAAAGCAAGAAAGATCTTATGCTTACTCCCCAATACCTTCACAAAAATTACACTTTTGCAATTCTTTTGCCGTAAGCTCTTGAGAGGATCATCGAACTCCATATCAAGCGCAGAATCATTAGATAATCATTGATACCAAAGTCACAACATGCTTAGCAAGTCCAACGAAATTGCTCTTCATTCCGTTGTATAGGTTCAACCGAAAGATCCGTTTCTTTCAGGTCTGCCTCTATTGCGTTAGGTCCTATTTATAGATTTAAAACGTTAGCCGTGCTGGTGATTAGCAAGATCGCTGAAATTCTCGAAAAAACTGTTTTCATGGTAAGGCTTCCTAAGATAAGAAAGAGGAGGCCTTATGTATTTAGTTAGATACTAATTGAGTTAGTATACAGCATAAAGATCAAGTTGTGTTGCGTTACTCCGCCCGAACTTAACTCCACATGAGTTCGTCTCAAACGCCAAATATCTGGGACTGAGGCTAGATAGGAAGCTTCTATAGCGAGTAAAATAATTCTGAATGTATTAGGAAATCTTTGGTACAGAAATAGAAGGACAGCTGGCTCCAGGTAGGGACTTCATCACAACATAATGCATTGCCTTTAAACCGAGGTAATTAGACCGATAATTATTTATCAAATGTATGACTGTCTCGTAGTGGACAGAAGTTCTCTCTTAAAGGTCCCAAAAAGACCAAAGCTGCTTTCCAAACCATGCTTAAGTTGCTTCATTCTAAAGACTGTTAATAAAAAAAAACTTTTAACGCAGCAATTGGTCTCAGGGAATCGCAACCATTGGCAATGGGCCGACTATCGGACTAAGTGACTTCTCACTGACAAAAAAATAAATAAAATAAAAATTAAAATTAAGCCCCCTCGAACAATTTTGAAAATCTCCAAGTTTAACTACAAAGTAAACGCTAGCGACAAACTTGTGTAATTACAACTTCCTACGCAAGTGCCAACAACTCGCACAAATTGTGACCCCCTGTAGAAATGCCACGCTTCTGTTAATAGGACCATTACGGTGCAGCATGTGCATTGTATACATCAAAGGATTAATAACAATCCTTCCCGCTGTGTCTGGTAATTTAAATTTTATATCCTTCAACTTATTGGGCATTTTTTCACAGGATCACAACAAATTTTATATCATTCACATAATTATAGGTAAGCAATCCCACTTGCAACTCTGGAATCATTAAAGATTCGTTTCATACAACAGGAAGTTTATCACCGTTTTCCGATAACCCATGACCAGTAATAGCGCCATGCTATAAAACTACCACAGGGTCATATAGATCAAGTGGCAGAAGTGTGCATCTAGCAACAATGTTGCTGCTACCACACTCAAAGTGCCATCTGCATACAAGAATGGCAATGGCTGACACCCGGTATGTGTATGCGCAACATTGCAGAATATTCAATGAATGTATCGAAGCTAAACCTTTGGGGTTATCATTAAACGCTTCACCTGCATTTAAAATTTGAATTTCATTTCAATAAAAACTTCAGAGTTCAAGTCATGCAGCAGCGCAGAGGCGCGTGTTTATCATTCCCAATGAATACTGTGTGTGTGTGTCGTCAAAGGATTCAATTCAACGACGGGATGGTGCGACTGTGGTGCAATGATGGTTTCTCTGAGTGCTGCAGCTAATCACGCCATTTAGATAATAAACGAATAAAATTGCCTAGCGGCTTCTAGCAACGCGCATAGAAGTGCGAGCGTCAATTTAAATTGAGCATTCTTGAGGTGAAGCATAATCTTAGAGGGTGTTGAACATTTATACATTGTACTGGCCAGTTGACACCTGTTGGCAATAAAAAGGGCTTTGGTGTGATGGGCTTAAGGGAATTATGTCGATATAATGAAGTAAAATGCAAAACACTGGTCCTAAAGGTAAAATGAACAGTAGACTCATAATTTTGACGATTATTCAAAATATTTGCGTCCATTTGGGCTTTCGCTTTCTGGTAGACTAGGCTATTGGTAGTGGTGTACCAATAATCTGTCGCGTTTAACAGAAATAAGATACGACTTCTCTGCACAGAAATTTACATCCGCAGGTATTCAGAATGTTGGCGGTTAAATTTTCTCCTCCAAATGTATTGGAAAAGTCCACTTATAGTTGACTCCCCGGAGTCTCACTGGTAAATTGGTATACATCCAGAACCATGAACTACGGTTGCTGCTAAGCCCATTTCTGCTACCCAATGATTAGCCATTGTGCTTCATGGAACCACGCTTATTGTTAGGCCACTTTCGGGCATCCAGAAAACACGCTAGTTGCTGGGACGCTTTCTCATATACACATAGGAAACAGCTGGGCCCTAGTTGTAGGGGCTCACTAACAATGATCACCATTGGACCATTACCTGAAACTCAAGAACCACGTTTATTAAGATTTCTTGAAACCGCGATTACGGGTTGGTGGGCCGCTTTCTGAAACCCAGGATCCATGCTAAGTAGTAGGGCCTCTCGAAGCCATCACGATTATAGTTGGGTAGCTTTCTGAAAGCCATAAAAGCATAAGGATCTTATTATACTACATTTTAAATCATTATTACCAAGCCTGCTAATTCATTTCGAACCGTAGCCCCCAGCCAAATTTAGAATTACTTTGGAAAACCATTGGAGCGGGCCATAGATAGAAAACAAGCTTAGCAATTGATTCAGCGATGAAATGCAACGATCCCCAGGAATTATTGCGCTCGATTGTGCGCCATTTTAATCGAAGCACAATTCGAGTAGGTTAAACGGAGTCCTCTGAACCTTTTTAATTTCTTTACAGCTGAAGGAAGGTAGCCATGGATCGACCTGGTTGGTTGAGGACCAGGTCTAAACGAAGAGAGTATAACCTCTAATACTATAGCAATTTTTAAGTTGCCCAAAAGTTCGATGCCTATTTTTCACCTGGATTTAATGCGATTGCATAAAAAAAAATCTTACTACACTCTTGATGCAAATTTGTATCTCAAATGTAATCGTATTCTAAGCTAGCAGTCATCAAGCTAAGTAAGTATGGCAGCGTTTCAAGAAAGTATACAATTTTTGTGTACTAAACTAAAAGGTGCGTTTGCAAGTATTAGCACAGAAGCGGCAAAAATGTGTTTAGTGGTGAATGAGGGCAAAACAAAGTACATGCTGCCAACAAGAAGGGGCACACAGCATCGACGAATCGGACAGAATGTCACGATAGACAGCTTAACTTTGAGGTGGTTGGGGACTTTATCTACCTCGGCTCCGCTATAAACTCTGATAATGACACCACAGCAGAAATCAAACGAAGAGTTACACCTGCCAACCGCTGTTTCTTTGGCCTAAAAAGGCAACTGACTAGTAAGGCCTTGTCAAGAAACACTAAGGAGACTCTATATAAGACCCTCATCATCCCAGTCCTACTCTATGGCGCAGAAGCATGGACGTTAACAAAGGCGGATGAAGATCTTCTTGGTAGTTTCGAACGCAAAATTCTTCGAGTGATTTTCGGTCCCGTTTGCGTTGACGGGCTTTGGAGGAGAAGATTTAACAGCGAACTCTACGAGCTGTACAGCGACATAGACCTGGTCAGAAAAGTGCGTATCAGTCGACTAAGATGGCTAGGACATGTAGAGCGAATGGACACCAACGCTCCGGCCCGAAGAGTCTTCGATTCCAACCCGGAGGGACAACGCAGTACAGGAAGACCTCGCCTTAGGTGGCGCGCACAAGTGGAAGGGGACCTCAACCAACTTGGAGTGCGCAACTGGAGGCGGTTAGCCAAAGATCGGGCTAACTGGAGAGGCATGTTGGTTGAAGCCCAGGTCCACCCCGGACTGTAGCGCCATCTAAGAAGAAGAAGAAGAGAAGAAGACTAAAAGGTATAATGCTTTTTGATTGAAGCCAAGTGCATGCCATTGCGTAGTCGTTGCTGCTCGTGGTCCCAGTTGTATAGTTTCAAATTCAGCGTATTTGAAAATAGGATCCGAAATGCTGTAGCACTCAGCATCGAATATCAGTTCTTGAGCTATTCTAAAATGTAGTCCAAAGGATGACCCATAGAAAGAGCTTGGCGGCGGTGGAAAGTTAACACGACTCTTCAATAAGTTACTCATGAGAACAGACACTGGACCTTTCGCGACACTCAACGGATTGGCACTAGTGTCTCAAAAAGTTTATACATTTTCGAGTTCCAAAAATCCATCAAAATAGCACATGGTCACCCCATTTTAATCTAAAGTGAAATAATTGTAATAAACTACGTCTCAATCGCCATTTTTATTTATATGCTTCTGCTCTGAATTGTCATGAGTTCAGTGCATGACTACATATCCATAACCACAACGGTCCACTACATCGCTCGAGGCATAGTGATTTATTTTGTCCGTGCTATTTGTTGTCAATTGGTCACACCATAGGCCCAAAATGTCTGGCACTACATGAGTCGTTCAGTAAATTTATGACAAAAACTATCGTTATTCACAGGACAATGCGCTCAACCGATAGATATTCAAAACCGCATGTCTCGCTATCTGTCGCTGTTAACTATTGTACTCCCGAATCAATTGGAGAACAATTTAAGATTAATTGGAATATTTTCTGTGCATACCGAACTCGGTGTGGACCGTGTGTGTGGAATGCCAAATGATCGATTGGGTCAGATAGCCAACCACTGGTTTTGTGGTTCATAGTACAGAGTAATCTCGCATCTATACTATAAGCACCTCAGACAACATGGGCCCTGCATTTGACTACTGAATACAGAGCCTCCTTGTGTTCAGGCTACAAACATCACACATATTGCTAATTAATCAATTCCAATTATCAGCGGCAGCTACCACTGTTCAACCCATTATTACTTCAAATCGCTGTGGCTACTACCTTTTGTTGCGCGCCCCAGCGAACCTGGTAGTGCGCTGAAGAATAACTACTCGCGCGTCTACCGGTCTCTCTACGCGCACAGATCGATAGATTCGGGGCTTTTTACAGAAATTTACGATTATGAAATCAATGGATATTGGAGCAGCCAGGCAGCAGCGTGTGGAAGTGCTTGTATAGAACGCGCGCGCTCTACCAAATGGCCAGGAGTTCTTCGGTAATCGTTTTGAACTTTTTATCTGGACCATGCAGAGAGGCAAATAAATTGCTGTTCATAAATCCAGTCGGGCACGGAGGAGGCGGTCGAGCCCGCAATGGTGGTAATGTTAACGCCCGTCAAAAATAATCAAATATGGAGCACTATACAAGCTGCCGTGGAATGTGCGGGAATTCAATTGCAACTTTGGAGTCTTGTTATGAACTATGGCGAAAATGAGTGGGCTCTGATTATGGGGTGGGATTCCAATAAATTTGGATTAAATTGCCCAGCGAGTGTATAGAGCGGTATATGGTCAAGAGGGTACATCCGGGAAGTGGTTCGAAAGCAGAGAGGTGAGCTGGGGTGGTCTGTGGCTATTTGGTATTTGATTGTGCAACTACTAATCTCCTGTTGAATGCCATCGGAAAACAATTAAAACTGCAGTCTCACTCGGCAATTAGCATGGAAACCTCTTCAATCAAGCCCCCTCAAGCGGAAGCATTCGTGCAAGACAGGTGCCCAAACATCTTATCTAGTTGCATGACGCTATGCAACCAGCTTATGATTACCGCACGTCAGCTTGCTATTAATCATAATTTCATCCATCAATCATGTCAATTAAGATCGGAATGTCAGTCGTTTTTGATGACGTAAACATTCTAAACCCGCACTGGCCAGTGATTTGTTTCACCTACACTAGCCCACCGATCACTGGTGGCTACTGTTTCAAATTGAAATGATTTACGAAGCCGTATAATTAATTGGTGTGCTCATGGAATTTCTTACAATCTAGGTATACAATGCGCCGTCACAAAAGACATTACGCAACGCGCAGGAGATTCGAATTCGAAGCACAAATTCCTGGGAAACGAGACAATAAATAATGGAACACACAGTGGACACACCTAACGTATATAGTTGGGCACACAAACCTCTAAGCAGATTTGACAATCGTCGATTGGTTGTTAATCAAAACTAAAAGGCGATCGGCCCGCATGCACCGCGCCTTTTCTGCAACAAACTAAAGCAACATGTCGTTGCAGTGTTACCAACCAGTCACTAGATGGAGCGTGGAGCGACAATGTTGCAGTAGCTACATAGTTTCACCAAGCAAGTGGAAGAAATTGAATCGCTCACGCCCGAGCGAGCTTAATCATCACATCCATGGGCGACGTGACGGACGGGGTCGAGTCCGAGTATATTATTCGCTTGCGCTACGTATAAGCGAATTAGCCGCACACGTTTACATTATGTTCGGTGGTATGTGCCCCCGCACTTTTGCGGTGGTAATTACCAGTAAAATGGATTCACATTAATTAAGAAATACAAAGTGGTTAAGGCTTGAGCTGAGTGGGTAGGGTGGGCGATGTTATATATTTCAAGCACTTTGACTGAGGAATACTCGTATCTATGAGCAACTTTTCAATAGTGGTCATCCCATGTTTGAGGTTTCTAGATCTCAAATCGTGGTAAGGGTATATTACTGGGGAGAAATACAAACAAATATGGGCAAAATGCATTTCCAGAGGCCACCTAAATTCGAATTTATTTTCTGACCAAAAACTGCACCAATCAACCTACCAACTTATCAGTTTTGAAGATTTTAAAGTTTCTTTTTACAACATTCAGATGATGACACATTCCTAGTCATCCCTTATATATGTCACACACGTATTGAATTTTCAGATGAAAGTCGCCAGACTACAATACTCTTCTGTACCATACATTAGCCGGCCTTATTAAATATGTTCGACCATCAAGACGTTGTGATGTGATGTGATGTGTCGAATTCTTGTCTTACGATGCAGCGTACACAACGTATGAATGCTAAAAAAGTGAATCCATCAGTTTTTGCTATATAGCACATAGCTCATCTGGTGCTATTCTTATCGTCCGTTGAATTTTATCAACAAAATACGGAGCAGTGGTACCAGATCGGGGGAATTTTTCCTTTTTGAGGGAATTTCGAACGGCTCCTAATATGTATGTATAACTGTAATAAGGGTCGCAAATTTAGCTGGTGAAGCAATCCCGGCTAAGGGCTAATGGCGGCAGCATAGTATGTACACATTTTAAAAATCAAAACAAATAATTTTAACTCTGATTTTAAATATAATTCCAGTCAAAGGCGGAAGGGAAATCATCTGAATGTGAAGTCCTAAATGTTGGCGTTAGGACTCCTTGGCCACCCACCCCATCCATGTAGATACAATGGCCGATAGTTTATCGTATCTACCCTAAATTAGACTCGAACATCTCCTCCGCGACCTACGCCATCTATTCATTATTTAAACAATTAAATTGAAAATTTTAATTATAAAAATAAACATGGCTTACTTTTTAATCATTGAACAGAAAAAAAAAATAAAATAAATTGATTAAATAAAAACAAAATAAAACTAAAACTAAGAAAAGTTTAACTGAAATTTGTGATATGAAAAAAAAAAAAATATATATATAACAAAAATGTACCTTGAACTTTGTTGATGTCCGTGCGCACGAAATCTTGATGTTTAAAAGTATTTTTAGGTATTGAAAATAATTAAATAATAAATACACAACACAAAATTAAACTTAATAACAACACAAACTTGAATCAAATGAAAATATAAAAATAGCATTTTTTTTTGTTGTCCGAATGTGCACAAATTATTGTATTGTGCCGTCAATTTCTTTTTCTTTTTCCTTTCTTCCTGTTTGAAGTTTTATTATTGGTCCCTGTTTTAGTTTTAATCCTTTAGTCTTATTTTTTTAACGAATTTTGTTTTCTTGGATTTTTTTTATTGAGTCTTTTTAGACCCTCAGACCGCACACTTCCAGAACGTTCAAAGTAAATGTCTTTTGAGTCTTAGAGTAAAAGAATGACTAGGTATATGAGATTAAAAACAAAAAAAAAACAATTCAATAAACTAAAAAAAATTAAAGTCTTTAAAGACTTTACCTTTTAGATATCATTTAAGCCAATGGATAAGACTAAAGCATGGAGGATGTTTGTTATTTCTTCCTTTAAGTTTCTTCAGAGAGAGTTATAATTTATTTTACGATGAACGTAGTTTATAATGTTTTTAATTTGAATGACAAATAATTTTATTTTTTTTCTCTCAAAACAAAAACAAAACTAACTGAAATAATTTTAGCAACAGTATAATTTCCTAAGTGCTTATGAACATTCGGAAGGAGCGGAAAGAGAATCAAGTCAATCTTTACATAACTAACCTACCCGACTTTTGTTCACAATGAATCATAGATATATTTATTTGGATTTAAAAATAAAACACACGGTTGTTTCTACGAAAATTAGTGACTCAGATAGCTGCAGGTATTTTTCGAGAAAAAAAGGGAAATTTTAGTTCTAAGCGGGGGAATTCTCATGTCAAACGTCTATGAGCACTGACATGTTAGAGAAGGTCGATCAAAAGGCTATGGATATGGAGTCGTTGTCGTATCAATGGGGAAGTTAGCTAATATGCCAGGAGGTCTACGGACTGATATTGCTCTCATTCGATACTCAAAGTATGTCACTATAGATTTGTTTATGGTGGTTGAAGACCCAATGAAACAATTGATTCTAATAGACAAAATGAGCATTTTGCAATCGACAAGAAATAAATTTGATTTTAGATTATTGGGCAAGTTTTAGCAATCGCCTGACTTATTCCTGGAAGATCCAGTTTAAGGTTATATTCCGAGGTTAGTGGTGATGGTAAATGGTATGAGAACGGTAATATTTATGAATATATGAGGAATGGGGGGGATCCTGAAAACGAAGGGAAAAAAATTCCTATGATGTCGAATAATCAAGTGGTTATTGAGCGTATGGAGCAGACTAATTGACTCCACTTATAGTTTGCCCTATCTAAGTTTTCATATCCGGAAATGTGTCATCTGATGGAATTTTCACTATGTGGACTTGAATATCTACAGCCTAGCTAGATCTAGATCTTCGTATCTAGAAGAAATAAACAGCCCGGTCCTCTTGTAAAGTTATTTTTTTTTTAAATATTTCTCTGGGTAAAGGCCAACAGCTTTCGAGATGCTAGCAGATAGTTATGGTTCTGCAAATGCACGTTATAAATTGTAGTTCTTTAAAAAAATATCCCCAGAAAGTGAAGTGGGCCTTAAATGTACATTTGGACCATCTCCTTCTTGTTTGGAAGTTTTTCTGCCCCAATCGTTTGCTGTACTTAAGCACCTATCATTCCGGTCAGTCACACAAGGGACCTTTTACGATTAGCGATGGACACGGCAATTTCGTTTAAATGTCAATAAATGTTCAATGCATGATTGAAAGGAAAAAAATGCAGATTTATCAGCGTTGTATAATATGAGCATGACTGATAATTTATCTGTCATCAAATCTCTACTATAGGTACTCCGATCACCAATTTGATGCCACCATGACGACGCTGCTTGGGGGGGCTATTCGAAGGGCCTGCTTACAACTAGTTCAATATTAATGACGGAAAAACTAGAAATCTAACGGTAGCCATGGCCAGTTGGGTCATTTGTCCGCCTCTTCATACCCAAAACAAGTGTCAAATATAGTAGCTTAATCCGAAAGGAAAGTCGCCTTTCCACATGTTTTGCTTGAATGGAAGTTCAAAAAACCTATTTCCCAGCTCATCTCCCATGAATAACGCCACAGAACCAGCTATGTTATACAAAAGAGTTGAACTGTTCTTTTTTATGCTGTTTTGTGCGACGTCGCCTCGCCGCACATCCAAATGCTTCCACTCCGCGCTGCAGTGTCATAAAATTAGCAACCAAATCGATCAATTACTCCAAATAACATAATTTTCATTCCATCCTCCCTTTTTTTCTAGTTTCGATCGCCACAAAAACATAGCACTGTACGAGTGCGACACCCGACATCTCCAATGAAAATGTAAATTTTATGGAGATGTATCCACACACACGCGGCACATAGGGATCTCGGGAAACATTTTCTGTCTTCGATGAATTCTCAGCTCATGCATATACATGCATCGGCCGTGATATCGTCGCGTCGGTCGGTTGGACGTCGAAGGAATGGCCAGGCGCGCACTGCACCGATTCGTGAAATGTGTCGCCCAACAATATCGGTTTAATTAATTCCTGTCAGATATGTAGCAATGATAAATTTATCACGGGATGCAAATTATGAATAAATTGAAGTCTCTGCGATCAATTTGCATTGACACACACACATATGCATACACAGGAATACAAACAGCATGTGTTGCATCCTTTGAGCGAGAAAAGCGTGCGCAATCTGATCAACGAGTGGATGCAACTCCTTCGTATGTGTCGGCGTTGTCCAGGCGCTGAACTACAAAATGCACTTAGACGTCGTATTGGTTTTTTGTTTTTTTTTTTGTTTCTGTGATAGACATGCCAGAGTCAACTTTCCCTTCGGACCAGATACACTGTTAATTATACAAATAAAATCGTTTTTCTCTTCATATGGATACGTATATATAGATTAAGTATCTATAGGTGTATCGCTGGTGGAACCAAAATTGAATAAATTGAATTGCAATAAAAGAAAGTCTCCTCTGTTGACCTCGTTTCGTAAGAGCTGCAGTTACAACATCTGCATCTACATCTATATGGCATTATCCTCCTCAATGTGGAAGGAGAATCGCGCAAAAGAAATCCCTCAAAGCTTATGGTTTTTCTGCTCGACAACAATGGCCAGCGAGAGGAAATCAAAACCGAAAATGTCAATTAATTATTTCACCCAATATGGTCAACGAACATCAGCCAAGACAAAAAACCACGACAGCGATGACCGAAACCGAAACAGCGCTCGAGGTGGACCAACAAAAAAAAGTATATATAAAACAGAAAAACTGTCAACTTGCGCCAGTCATTAAATTTGATAATACATTCCTGCATTGTAAACGCACACGAAACGTAGATACTTTCAGTATTTTTCATGACATTTAGTATATTTATGTACCCTGGGGGTGCGCGAGCTCTTTACGCTCTAAAAATGGGTTGCAATTGCAAGCCAGACAGTGCCGCCACTGAACTCGTTAATAATGTTTCGACATCGCAAATTCGCTCAAGAGTTTTCAGCCCGCAATCATGGAATCCGCCGCACAAAAGGTTTTGACCATCGAAATATGACTTCAACTTTCGCGTCAAAATTGTTGACCGCCAGCCGTCGCGTCGTGCGTCGTCAACGCTTAAATTGAATTCGCCTCTCCTCCTCGTCGTCATAATCAATAACCATAAATAAAGTATCTCGTATGTATTTATACTGGTGCAAGTTGTTCCCATTTTTGGATTTCCAACTCTGTGTATCTTTTTTGACATTTTGTGTTGTTGTGCTGGTGCAACTGTCAAAAATGTATACATATTCCCCGCGTACCTATACCGTTTGGGTGAAAATTTAAATTAAGTTTCGAATCAGTCCATCCATCAGAGTATATATACGCTTCGCGGTGGCTGTCCGTCAACCTACTTGCATTTTTTTGTTGTTTTGCTCCTCTTAGTCCAGTTAATTGCCAAATACTTTAATGGGGTTTTCACCTACCACGGGTGGTGCAGTTCCAGACTCGGAGTGTTTGGAGAATTTCGGTTCAAAATGCACACAAAATGAAATTCATTATGTTTCGCACAACGTCAATTTCGGTTTTGTGCGCGCGGTAGACATCTGTGAAAAATTGAAATTGTTTTCTTTGGCAGTGGTTTTGTAGATATTTTTTTTTTGGGAAGAAACGTGCCAGACTAGAGTGCATTTACATGCGACTCGGAGTCGACTACATGTTGCGTGTCGGCTTGCGGGATGTGAAATGGTAGCCAGTGCTGCTGGAGTGGTATCCTGTCACGCTTCTGGATTTTATTCTGACGCACGGTGTGAAGGAGATTGTCAGGCGGAACTAATGGAACGCGACGGACGATGTGCGTTTTCCATTTCACATCAATGAGAGTCTTCATTAAAATTTTGATTTGCAATTGGAAAGTGTATCTGAAGGTAGACGATGCGAGTGAATTTGACAAAAAATATATGGAAAATGCGTACACGAAATGGGAGACAAGTAAATTTTTAGTAAATGTTGTCATAGTCGCCATTTATAACTCAAACTTAAGGATTGTAGTGTGAACAAGGTTCCAAAAGAAGGAAATTTACATTCTTTTCAAAAAAGTGGGGGTGGATTGAAGTATTTTTGGAAGAAAAGTAGGATCTAAATAATTCTAACCATCAAAGACTTGCCAAAAATGGTATGAACTTATAAAATAAAATTCGACAGCACTAATCCAAAACTAGGAAGTATCTTTAAGGGCTATAAAGGTTATGACCGTCGCTCTTATTCGCGGTAATAAAACCTTGCCAAGTGTTCTTTTACATCGTGCAATTTCCTCACTATTATATATGTTCTTGAAAATACGCCAAAATCATTTGTTGCACCGGCATACACCTATAATACCGGATCAAGGATGCATCTGTTATGACTTTAGTTTATCTGTACGCTTTATTGCATCTTAAGACGCATTAATAGGTATTAAGTAATAATATGCTTTAATAGCTTTTGTTTATTTTTACGATCATTTCGTTCTAGTTAGCAGGCGAATTTATTAGTTTCATCGTAGGCATGCTTGTAATAGGGGATAGACGGATTATAAATTCTTCTACTGGATATAAATGCTAAAGAATAGTATTTTACATAATATTTATAACGTCTCACTTGCTCACGGAATCGAATTTAGGCTTGACTACGTGTGAAGGGGTAATATTGGATCATAACCATTTAAGTTCTACTTATAGTGAGGCATAAACTGCCACATAAGAGTTTTTGTCGAACTTATATTATTGTGACCTTATAATAATTTTCAGTGATATTTTAAAAAGCGTTTAAGCCGTTCGGACAAAAAATGTAAGCTCATTTCAGTCATTGGAAAGTCTTGGGCCATACATATATGCATACTGCAGCTACTGAGCTACATACATACATTCTTTTATGTCTTACTATCTATAGATGACTCTTACTTGATATGTTTGATGGTTGGTAGGTAGATACTGACTGATTGTAGTTTTGTACATACCTGAAATAAATGAAAGAAAATACAAAGCTATTAAGTAATACAAGAAACGTGGTTTAAAATAAATTATATAGATATGAATGCTGGTTGAGAGTGGTAGGGTCTATGAATTGGAAAAACAAGTTTGTATTCTGAAATTATTACGAATGCTTCAAACAGAATTCAACCGAGCGAACCCAAATTTTTTCCTTTGTTGTTTTTGTAAGCAAGGTAATTTAAAAATATTATTTTACCTATTTTACAAATAATTTTTGGAAATTATAACACTTTTCGACACATCTATGAATGATAAGCATCAAATTGGTAAAACAAAAAATACTATCGGTTAACCTTAAGCATGGTAAATATGTACCACAAGAAATAGTATTGGCGAAACCAAACGTATAATATTGAAAAAAAAAAAAAAAAAAAAAAATACTGGGAAAGGTCCCAGTTTAGTCGAACTTATTAATCTACAAACCTAAAGCTCATGCTAGTATGCACAGACACAAATTCTGGGTGATCACAGAATCCGTCGTATTCGGAATTTTGCTACGAACCCCGAAAGAACTATCACAGAATCCGTTGTAGTGGGAATTTTTCCTACGAATTAAATTCGTAGCAAACATTTCCACTAAGACGGATTAAATTCGTAGCAAAAATGTCCACTACGACGGATTCTGTCATAGTTCTTTGGGGGTTCGTAGCAAAATTCCGAATACGACGGATTCTGTGATCACCCAGATTGTTAATTAAAAAACAAATCGATTATGATTATTTTTATCTACATTTTCAAACAAATATAAAAGATCGCTAAGCATCTCCATTGACCGTAGTCTGAATTCCGGGTAAATTTTGAAGGTTCAATGAATCCTTCAAAATGTATCGATTCCAAAGTGAGCCTGAATAGACCTCGGCTCGAAGTAGTGGTCTATAGGTTGCACAACTCAATTAGGTCCCAATGAAAAAAGGCCCAAAAATAAATGAAAAAAGCCCCACCAATTGGGGCAATATTTCATAATGAAAAAAGGCCCCATTCCATTTATGAAAAATTGCCCCAAAATAATAATTGGCAAACAACAACAAAAATTATTATGAAATTTTTCATTTCATTTTGGGGCCTTTTTGCATTTTATTGGGGTAATTTTTCGTGACTACACATCGATTAGTTTATTGACGAAAGTGCGCGCGAATTCTTAACTTGTATTTTCATAAATTTGTTAAAGCTTAAAACCTGTTCAGATTTGGGAATATCTTTTAATTTAACCTATAGAAAAGCCAGCTCAGTTTTTAAAATAACTTTTATTTTCTCAAATTTCCTAAAGCTTAAAGCCAGCTTTGTTTTTGAAATAACTTTTAATTCTAGCTTTAGAAAATTTTAAATTTAAAGCCAGCTAACTTTTTAATTTTAGCTTTAAAATATTTGAGAAAATAAAAGTTCGAAATTCGCTCGAATTTTTAAGATCGAGATCGGTTTTTGAAATAACTTTTAATTCTAGCTTTAGAAATTTGAGAACAATACGCGCGAATTTTTAACTTTTATGTTCTTACATTTTCTAAAGCTTAAAATCAGCTCAGTTTCTGAAATAACTTTTAATTTTAGCTTTAGAAAATTTGAGAAAATAAAAGCTAAAAATTCGCGCGAATTTGAGTTTGGGCCATTTTTCATTTCATTTTTTGGCGTGATATTTCTTAAAAAGGCCTTAATATTTAGAATTGATCTTAAATTATGGCATAATTACACAAAAAAAGAAAATGAAATTTTTGAAATTATTAATGAAATAAGGCCCCAAAAATATGAAAAACCAGCCCAATCCTACTACAAAACGTTGTTGTTTCTCACTATGCTATATAATTTTTTGAGGACTTTTTTAATTTTTTTTGTTGCCTTTTTTCATTTTGGCCTAATTTTGAAATTTTGTTCCGAAATAAAAATATTGATTGAATATTTTTCTAAAGCTCGCTTCGAATAAAAACAATTTGGTTGAACTACAAGTGACGACAGAGATTCATACATTGACACACATTTTCTTGACTGTATTCAAAGAATTAACTTGTTGTCGGCTGATACTTCAAAGATGACCTTTTGCTCTCATTTCTTTCGATTAGGCCAATTTATTATTTTTTTTGTTCATTGTTGTGCTAATAAGTTTAAATAATTTTTACAGCCACTTCTGTAGGCATGGTTAAAATTCGATTTTATGCGTACCGCTGTGCATGTTCTATTTTAAATTTTATTTGATTTTTGGATTAGTTTTGATGATCATCATGGTTTTAATCCTATCTCATTAATTCTGACTTGTTATAACGTTTCATTTAAATGTCAAGTGAGCAGTAAAAACCAGCCCACTTTACAGAAACGATTTAGTTTTCGGTTTAACTCCACTTAGATGAGCTTAACATATATTTCCATTTATTTATTTTTGAAATCATTAGCATCCCCCCTCCCCATTTCGTGGGACACAACATCTCACTTCACATTAAACCTGTCTTTCTGTTTTTATTGTCTTAATGCATCCGTTGTACATTTTCCGCAATAAGTATGTAATATAAAAAAAAATTTTGTTTGCAAAAATAACAACAACAAGCCTTTCTTTATAATCTGCGAAAGGCTATAATAAAATTTCCCATTTAATTAGACGCAAAGTCGTAAATTTCCCCCATAAATTCGATTAGTCGCGTCCGCATAGTATTACAGGTACGACGAGCAGTGCCTTCTATACTTTGAAGAATCCTAACGGATGGTGACTTCTGTCATTCCTCGCTATACACTATCCGGTGCTTCAGCTTCTGTATATCTGCAGCGTATGGTAGTTTGTCGTTTTGATGCGCCCGGTAAATTGCAACATTTTGTTAATTTCATTCAATTGAATAAAAGCTTGGCGCTGGTTTATTGTCCAATGCCGGGCAATTTGTTCTTCTTTTAATTCGCTGAGATGCATCCTCAAGTTCGCATTTATGGCGATGGCAGTAAAATTATAATTAGGCGGTTATTTCGCTTTTTATTGACCAAGCTGGATACTTTGTTATGCGATCTCAGATACGATGTTTATGGGTGGAATTGCGCAATTTTCGGAGAGAAAAATACACACACACCAGCTACAACCAAAAGGACTCAAATCATAAACCAAACGAGGTCATTCCTCGACGCCGCCGCCGCGGCCGGCAGTGCAATGTAGTGGTATGCAAATATGCTAGATACCCTACAGCAATTTTCCAATCAGCAATTTGCCTTTGTTCACAAATGGAATGGACAAAAAAAAAATCATCACCCAGACGAGGGGGACGAAAATAATTCAAAATTGATTGGAAAGTTCGTGCACCAACTCTTTTGTTTTCCCATTGTTGTCACTGCACTCGCTGCCATAGAAATGGCATTCAATCGGAAATTCTAATCAAATCTTTTCAATTATTCTGCAGAGCTTCTGCAGCAATTTCCCCAATCAGCTGCAGCGGTGGTAGGTAAGGTACCGTGTCTTGCCATTCGCTCACAAAAAAATAAAAATAAAACAGAAAACGGACAACACGACTGTGCGCATTTCCATTTCAAAGAGCCTGTGTGAAATTATATGCAAGTGTGTACGAGTATATCGAAGCTGACAGATTGAGGACATTCCCTTAATGTTGTAATGTTGACATTTAAGGGCAGGCCGCCACTAAGAGCCTCTTTCTCCGGGAGGATCACGAGCAGCAAAAAAAAATTGACTTATCGTCCCAGTCTTGGTACTCTTGGTGTGGTGAAAGACAGAAATCAGACACCAACTCACGGGCAACATGAAAGAATTCTTTTTTTTTGTCATGTTCAACCGCTGCCGCTGGGCAGACAAACAACAGACACAATCGGCGCGTTTTTCAACATTTTTGATTGTTTTGCCAACGCGGTCCACCGTTGTGCTGATGAGAATGATGATTATAATTCGCCTAAATGAAATGCCGCGTGATCGTGGACATCGATAACAGGTAACGGTGCATGGTAACATTTTTTGCTGCCTTTCCTCCTTACATGAGTAGTGCCTCTACCTCGTATATGGAAAATTATTATTGTTATTGATCGTCGATTGGATAGCAGTCCCGACCGATGGACCATGAAGTTCTTTGCTCGCGGGTACAAATGGTAATAGCATGTCTCCGGGTCTCTGTCTGTTGGTGGTTGAGGAGGAAAAATCTGCGCAAATCTCAGCACTGAGGTATGTTAACATATGCGTCGACCTTAAAATTAAATCCAACGATTCTTGAAGAAGAAGAAGGACGGGCGGACGGACAAAAAAGAAAAACTTTGTAAAATGCAAAAGATGCATTTTCGACAGATAGTGACTATTTTTATTGGTTTTTAATGAATACTTTGTGTTTGGCGAAAGGACAGAGATGCGTATATGAGTAGCATATGGACACCTGACATCTGACACATTTGTTGTTGTTGTTGTTGTTGTTGTTGTTGTTGTTGTTGTTGTTGTTGTTGCATGCGTCTGTTTTTGGGCATTGTGCATTACGGTTGATGGTTATGGAAATGTGAGAGTGCCCCGACGAGCAGTGTGCATAGTTAAATGGAAGTTGCAGATTTCAGTTGATGTGCTTTGGGAATTTTAAGAGTATACTCATGGGACCACCTGTTAATGCGAACTTTTGATATAAGCACTTTGTCGCTTTTGATTGAGAGAGTGATGTTGAAAATGTCACTGTGAGTTTTAGGCTGAAAAATGGTAGGAAGACCCTTACAGAAAATAACTGTAGAAGAGTCACCTTTGTCTAAATATAGAACGGTATACCAAAAAGTAAATATCAGCATCATGTATATATATTTACTAGCTTTTGACCACGGCTTCGCTCGCGCAGTCCTCACGATTTGGACACAGAGATTCCTTCACAGTCAGTTAGTTAGTTAGTTGCCTCTTTTATATTTATATATCGTGCAGGAAACCTTCCCAAGAAAGTACCTAAGAAGCAATTAGTATATCTGAAAAATATGTCTAATGACCTATTGGAGAAAAGAGTTCAAAAATTATATGATCTATTATTGTTGGTGAAGCTCTGGCATCTCAACATAGATGTATATACTATAGCAGACTGAGCCACTATCTACCGGACAAAACATATTTCTTTGCTGGCAAATACACCGATATGATGAGCACCATCTTTTGACTAAGGGGTAACTCTTACCCTGCAACATACCGTGCAACGTATGCAACCAGAAAGATAGTGAGGATGTGTATCTACCACTTTCTAAGTAGATGTATGACCCCATTCTTACAGAATTCCGCTTGAATATCTTTGGTGTACGTACGCTTGATTTAGATGAAGCGAAAAACATATTCAACGGCGACAGAGGTTGGGACGCTTTACAAAGTTTCAAATTGATACGACGAACGGTTCGTGAGTTAAGAGAAGGGCCCCTTAAAAGGGGACATCACCAATTACTCGGGCCGCAAGCAAAATTTCCCAAATCGGAAAGATTGATTATCTTTTTTTCTTATAATAGAATAGACAAACCGAGTTTGAAGTCAATAAGATGAAAAAAAATATGTTTCATACAACACTTTGAGCAGCCCTTTTACCCCTTTCGGGTTGAATTTGCAAAATCGGAGAAATTAGTTTTATTTATTTTTCATAGAGAGTACACAAACCCCCCCTTTTACCCCTTTAGGGATTGGGCCGAGTCCGAACGGCTGAATTGAGAAGCTTTTTCGGAACAGTCATACTCTCGGATGTTTGTCAGACTTTCGCGAGAGGTGGCGCAGTAGAAAAAACCTTACGACTAACTTTGTTTTTTAGGCGTCAATGAAAAAGCGTTCGTTTCGTTTTTGGAGTTACATGAACCAAAAGAAAAGAAACGAAAACGTCTATGAAAAAGCGTTGCTTTTCTTTCGCACGAAACGAAAATGTCTTTCATTTTAGGAGATATATATGAACCACAAAAAAAAAAACCTCTATGAAAATCTTCCATGTAAACGTCATAATGAAATTCAAAACTTCGAAGCAGGGAAACGAAAAAAAACTCCTTAAAATACAGATATACAATTTATTATCACGTCAAACAAATACAAGTACCCTCAGCTAATACGCAAGCCTCTTCACTGTGCGACCTCAGTGGTAGATTCAGCCTTCTCTTTAACAACTACCTCAGTGGTAGGCTCAGCCTGCTTTTGCGTGTCTTCGACTATTTGTTCAGCTGGGCCAACTTCTTTGGTTTCTTTTACAGAAACCGCCATAATTGGTAAAGGACACTGTTCATCATTGGAATTGGGAATAAAATCGTTCTCCATTTCAGTGATTTGAGTTTTAGAGTGGATTTCATTTTGATCGATGCTTCCATTTGCTTCATCATCATCTTCACTATCATATTCCCACAATTCGTCTTCAATTTCGTAGCGTTTTCTAACGTTGTCGTCCAAATTGCTGCCTTCAGGAGGTTCATCGGGATTGGGATTAAGACCATTCTCTGTTTGGCTGAATCGTGTGTTGGAGGCAAATTCATTTTGATAGACGTTCTCTTCATTTTCATCAACATCTTCATGATCATTTTTATCTTCATCTTCATTATCATTTTTATCATCGTCTTCATAATCATTTTTATCATCAGCATCTTCTTCATAATTTATTTGATCATCTTCATCATAAATTTCATCATTATCAAAATTAAACTCTTCCAACCTTTTAGCTTTCGGCAAGTCCACACTTTGACCTCTCCGTCTAAGTTGCTTACTTGTACGAAGGCGTTTTCTAGACTTTTCTCTGTCATCGCCCGACATTGAGGCTTCACTTGCGTGTCTTTTTCTCAGGTTGGGATTCAACAGGCTACCCTCCTCTTGGGCTTGATTGGACTAAGAAAAAAAGGTACCATAACAATATAATAAATTTAAAAAAATGTCATCACAGCGAATAAAGCTTACTGATAGATGGCGAGAACTTCGGACGAAAAAATTATACCCATCGGTATCGATTACACCCAACTGAGACATATTGTGCAGAGATTGACGTATAGCTCCGGGAAGATCACTTACTGGAACATTATTTCTCATACTGATATTTACGAGGTGACATATTCCCGAAAGTTCGGGACTTTCAATACCAATATCCTGCATGTAATAAAGAGCCTTGAGGACATGACGATTTACTTTCCTTGGTACACCAAAGTTGTCCATATTGCGAATTCGTAACAGGGAATTTCAGATTAAATCGAAATATTAATTGAGATACAAAAAAAAAAAACACATTTGATAACAACGAATTTGTATATTAGAATGATGTTCGACGAAGAGGTAGCTAGGAAAGTTTAAACAAAATTTTATTGGTAGTAGATTCGTCAGTAAATATTACAGTAGTCTTTATATAATCAAAGCTATGGTGGAATTGAGTAGTGAAGCCCTATCCATTGATTTTCTGCTAAAGAGTATAGACTCTAGCTGAAGCAGATGAAGATATCCCCGACGACCGTCTGATGTTCAAGTTCGTCTAGTATCAAGAATAGAACTGGACAATGGACATCCAAAACAAATTTTCGAAAATGCTTCACAGCTTAAAATTAATTGATACCATTTACTAAATCACCCACCATAAGCTTCGCCATTTAAAAAATTAAAGAACGACAAGTAACCTTTCGAACAAAAAAAAACCTACCTTGATTAATAACACACACACCCATGCACCAGTCACACCCATCAGAGTCAAAGATAGACAACCTGTCAAGTGCATGGGAATGTCCCGTCCCGACCATGTCCAATGTCCAATGTCCAATGTCCATTACCAGCGTTGCATAAGAAACAAATTAGTTTAGGACTTGTTGACTTTTTTTCAACTTTTTTCCAGAAAAAATAAAGAAGAGAGACACAGCAACAGAAAACTTACTAAATTGGTCATTAAGGCTGCCATGACAGGTATCATTTTACATTTAATATGCCAACTTGAATAATTTTCATTTTAGGCCGAAAAACGTTTCCTCATCTGAGTGACGGGTTGTCACGGTCACATTCATGAACAGGAACCTATCGAACTATATATATGCATAGCATATGACAACCGCAAACTGAAGAATGAAGGCTGCGTAAATTTGAAAAAAAAAAACTCCTCGCAACGCCTTCATATCAATCAATCAAAAAGCGCGGATTTAATATATTTTTTGTCGGTTTTGTCGGATTTCTCATGTCGCGCTTTTCTTTTAATCAAAGCCCAAAAACACTCGGTAAATGTGTGTCCGACTGGATAGAATTAAAACGCATCAAGATTCACACTGACCAGCCCCAGGAGTTACGTGATAACTTTCAGTTTTCCGTGTTTCGATGTACCCTTCGTTTGGGCGAGGCATGTGCCTGTGCACTCGGACGAACATTTAAATTAAACGTCAATCATGATCGCCAAAAATTCGAGATCTCGTGTTTTTATTTTTATTTTCGGTTTTTTAATGTTATTTTCGTTTCTTTAATTTCTCTCGGCGAATGTGTGTAAAGATAAGAACTACACCGAAGTAACCAGGCCATTGCAGTGATCAGTGATCATTGGGCAACTGGTCGCAATTGCATAATGATGGTGTCGTATTGCAACAAGACTTGAGACTTGGTCTTGGGAGTCCAAGACATGGAACACACACTCTGATTTTATATAAGAGGCGAAAATCGATAATTAGGCCTTTATCTGCAGTGAACATTTTTGAACATTGGCTTCTGATTTTCGTGTTACATCGTATACGATTGGACATCGCTGATGGTATGGCAGACGCATCGGTATTGTGAAAGGATGTATAATATACAATCAACTTTATGTAGGCAACTAATTTGTGAAACCTCGAATTTTGCAACAAAAACAAACTCTGACTCAGTAGGAAATGAGATCTCTTACCGGCTATTTGAAGGTTATTTTCGATATGATCGTTTCGCAACGCAGCGACTTACAAACAACCTGCATTGCATCACAAATGTGCATACAAAATAGGACAAGATCTTCAACCGAATAAACGTAGCTAATCAATTGTTTATCATTTTTAACCTTCAACTTAAATATTTTAAAGGAAGATTTTCGCCATGTAGCCTGGGCTCTAAAAATTATTATTAGTACCGCGCAAAGACAACGACATCTATTTTTAAACAAATGTAGACCACACCACATAATTAATGGCTTCACTCAGAAAAAACGAGCTTAAATCATGAATATCAGTGTCATTTTAAGCCTATTCGTTGACGAAAGTATGGTAAACTCGGAAAATCTTATTCTAAGTACAAAAAACTTATTTTGAGATCGTTTTTTCAAGACCAACAAATTTTCTTTTTAGATTTTTAATAAGCTTAAAAATTTTACTTTAATCCTGTTTCGCGATTATTTGAAGAATGTGGATCTTACATTATGCCTGAAACAAATTTATATTGGGTATTTAAGATCTAAACCTTAGATCTCAGACACCTACCATCTTATAATATATCATATCACATCATTCATTCACATCAGTAAATCAGTAGATAGTTAATAATATTAATTTATTAATGTTGCCTTATTCACACAGCGAGTGCGAATATTAGGAGCAGAGCGGATAACATAATTGCAAAGCATTTTCTGGCTTTAATTATTGCCGCTCTCTCGGTTTTTCTTTGTTTTTCTGCTAATCTAAAACGCCAGCTGTGACATTTCTATACACAGAACTGCGTTTGCGGGCCTATGTAGAAATCGATTCTAAAGATGGGTTTGCTATTCTTCGGTATTGGCAATAACCGAGGTGGCGAGGTGTAGTGGTTAAAGCTTTTTGCTATGACTCGACTGACATATAGGTTAGAGCCCCGTCGAGAATGTCAATCAAAGGGCACGGTAGTGCCCCAGCCAAGTTCTCTAGTAAAGGCACCTACCCTTTTTACAGGAACAAACTCAGGCCGTTTTCGACCCCCGGGGAGAGTACGATAACTACGGCGCCAAAAATTGATAACGGTATTTTGTAGAGGGGTTAAATACAAGCACTTTTTACTATGGGAGGGGGGGGTCTATCTTACTCCGTTTAGGCGGGAGGGGTAATTTAAAGAAAATTATACTTTAAATGGAAAAAAATACATTAAAAAACAATGGCAACACTTTTAAAAAAAGACTATAACATTTTAGAAAGCCCAGAATATGTTCTTTCATATTATTTTTAAATTAAGTTATTCCCTTAAATAGATTTTGAAAAAAATAATTTCAAACTTGAAATTTTAGGACAAAAATTGAGGTGAGTAAAATAATTTTGGCGATGAAAACTAATGACGGATTTATGTAGAGGAGTTAAATACAAACATTTTTTACTATGGGAGGGAGGGCCTATATCGCTCCGGTTAGGCGGGAGGGGTAATTAAAAAAAAAAATTATAAATAAAATTAAAATAAAATATTAAAAAACAATGGCAACACTTACCACAAAGAACTATAGTATTTTTCAAAGCCAGAAAACCGTTCTTAATTGTCTAAAATGCAAATCAGCAAAATTTTGTCTAACAATGGGAAATTTCTGGCCAGAGACTGTATCTGAAGAATGTTGTTGATATTGGGTAAACTAATATAATTAAAAGAAAGTTTGCATATACTCAGCCTTGCACCCATCCCAAAATCCAACAGTGACTCCAAGCAGGGGGGTTGCAGGGGGGCAGCATGCCCCCCCATACGCATTTCAAGGCGCAAGGGTAGTAATTTGTTCTCTAAGCGGAGCGACATATAAAAGTAATTTTCAATTTTCTCAAAAATTAGAAGACATAAATCAATCTGGTTTTAAGTGTTCGATTAAGAATTAATTTAGGCAGTAAAAACTACAAACAAGTTAAGTATCTATTTGCTCAATATTAACAAAATCTGCATAAAAGTTTTATTTTTTAATATTTTTCCTTAAATTTCAAGTTTGAAAGTATTTTTTTCAAAAACTATTAACAGCTATAACTTGATTTAAAAATAATATGAAAGAAGAGATTCCTGGCTTACAAAATTCATAAAGTCCTTTATTGTAAGTGTTGCCATTGTTTCTCAATTTATTTTTTTACATTTTAAGTATTATTTTTTTTAAATTGCCCCTCCCGCCTAAACGAAGCCAGATAGACCCCCCCCTTCCATAGTAAAAAATGCTTGTATTTAACCCCTCTACAAAATACCGTTATCAATTTTTGGCGCCGTAGTTATCGTACTCGTGCCCGACCCCCCTCTAACTTCGGAAACAATTAAGCCAAAAACTTCAAACTTGAAACATTTACTATATGCTCATTAAAAAGGTCCACCTCACCAAATTTAATTTCTATAGTATTAGTGGTTCTCAACATACAGGACTTCAAAAATCGCAAAAACCGTAACTGACTCACTCACTCACTAACTTATTTGATGATCATCAAAATTATGAAGCACTTCCAGCCATTCTAGAATCGTGAAATTTGGCAAAATGCTAGATCCTGTGGTACATACACTGGAAAAATTCCAAAACTTGAGATTTTCCATTCAGGGGGCGTGGTATACGCCCACATTTGAAAATTGGTTATTATTTATTTGAGCCACTTCCCACTACCGTAGGATGTTGAAATTTGGTAGAGCAGTAGGATTTGCAGTGTACAGAAAGACAAAAATCTAAAATTTTATATTCTCCATTCAGGAGGCGTGTTATCCGCCCACTTTTGAAAATCGGTTATTTTTTATTTGGGCCTTTTTTAATTGCCGTAGAATGCTGAAATTTGATAAAGCGATAGGACTTGCAGTGTACAGAAAGAGAAAATTCTAAAATTTTCTATTTTCTATTCAGGAGGCGTGGTATCCGCCCACTTTTGAAAATCGGATAGGCATCGCCTTAGAATGCTTAAATTTGGTAGAGCGATATGACTCGGTTATTATTTATTTGGGCCACTTCCCATTGCCATAGAATGTTGAAAATTGGTAAAGCGATAGGACTTGCAGTGTACGAAAGGAGAAATATCAAAAATTAAAAAGTGTCCATTTAAGGGGCGTGGAATCTGCCCACTTAAAATATGAATAGAAGTTAATATTCCTGCTGAATGTCTATTGACATACTAAAAAGCGAAAACGTTTCAACGTTTTTTGTGAAATCTAATAAAAAAAAACTTCGCAAAAAGTAGTGAAATCACACCAAAAACATAAATGTAAAAAAATGAGCCAAGTTCTGTTATATATAAAAAAAGTGTGTAACTAAGGACTGTACGAGAAAAAATCCGGAAATATTTGCGCGGTCTGATAATACTGAAATATGACATAGCAGTACCGTTAAATTTTGATGACATGATATTAAACTCATTATAAATAAACAAATAAATTGTAAATTAATTGATCTTAAGGCCCCGTGTTAACTGGCATAAATAGTATTATCTTCGGTTAATTTTTTATCGTGGTCGAAAATGGATTTCCAGCTGTCAGCGATTTATCCTGCTCCGGGAGAAAGATAATAAATTATCCTATAGACTAATTTTTGACATTCTTTTTGTTTGAGTTTTGCTAGAATATTCAAGAGGATATAAAACACAGAATTTCAATAAATTAATACAGTGACATTCGATAAATCTCTGTTTTTTTAAGTTGGAGTTTGGTGAACTTGTTTTCAACACTTCATAATTGTCAAAAAATTAGCCAAAGATAATTATTTAGCGCATCCTAATAAAGTGTAGAAATAGTAGTTTAAAAAAATGTTAAGCATAATCCGTTTCTTTCAGCATTAAAAATTGTCAGGCCTAGTTTCTCTTTCCGGATTTTTTCTCGAACAGTCCTTAGTCAGCCACGTAAAGTAATGAGATCTAAATGTACGCCAAGTTCTTAGTTTAAGACGGTTGAATGTTAAAAAAATTGGTAGGTTTACTTGGCAAGTTTTTCATTTATAATTTCATTATACAAGATAAAAGAATTTGAAAACTTGACCAGTGAACCTACCATTTTTTTTTTTTTGAACCGTTGAAAATTACGGGCGACTGAGGGAAACATACATTTTTTCCACTTTGTTTTATATATAATAGTTATAGAGATTAAAGAAATAAATTAAAAATTACGATTTCGACTAAAAAAGTCAGTATCTAAAAATAATGGATATCTGCTCAGCTTTTTAGTTCCATTTTTAGTTTGGGCTAACTTCATTCAAGTGGTAAAGGACTTTGTCTACCTAGGCTCCGCTATGAACTCAGACAATGACACCAGCGCTGAGATTAAACGAAGAATAACTCTTGCCAATCGCTGTTTCTTTGGGCTAAGAAAGCAATTGAGTAGCAAAGCCCTCTCTCGAACAACTAAAGTGACCCTTTATAAGACCTTAATCATCCCAGTCCTACTTTATGGTGCAGAGGCATGGACTCTATCAAAAGTGGATGAGGCTACTCTTGGCTGCTTCGAGAGGAAAATTCTTCGAGTAATTTTCGGTCCCGTCTGCATAGACGGTGAATGGAGGAGGAGATACAACGACGAACTGTACGGGCTGTACAGCGACATCGACCTAGCCAGAAGAGTGAAGGTCCAACGACTGCGGTGGCTGGGTCATGTAGAGCGAATGGACGTGAATGCTCCGGCCCGGAAGATCTTCGAATCCACACCCGAGGGACGGCGCAGTAGAGGAAGACCGCGACTCAGGTGACGCACGCAAGTGGAAGGGGACCTCAACCAACTTAGCGTGCGAAACTGGAGGCAGCTGGCCAAAGATCGTGCTGGCTGGAGATGCTTGTTGGTTGAGGCCCAGGTCCACCCCGGACTGTAGCGCCACCTTAAGTAAGTAAGTAACTTCATTCATGTTTTTTGAGGATCCTTTTCACTTGTGCACGCAATCTTCCCCTATTACGTTGTCCCACCAGACAGCCAGACAGAGGATGCCGATGCCTTAGTTTCTTTTATGCATTTTCGACTGATTGGCAAAATATTAATGTCGCTGCATAGCTCTTTGAGTTTGCTATTAAACTTCCCACTTTAAAGCCTGTCAACAAAAACGGGACAGGAAATAGTTTGAAGAACGACCCAACGATATCTTTATACGCTTTTGAAAACATTCAAGATTCTCCACTATACCAGCAGAAATGTGATAAACTTAACCAGTCCCAACATATAAAGGTAACCCATACTAGATGATCCCGACGCAGAATTTCAATAATCCTCGGTCTCTGTTCTGATTTGTCCCTTCCACGTCAACTATATGTAGCTGGTTGAAAGTCAAACTATTTTAGCCATCGTTCTTTCGAATAATGGCGCTAAGATAACTGGGTTTATCTAAAGATACATTTTTAAAGGTTACATTCACTCAATCGGACTAACAACCGATGGCTGCCTCTACCATAAATTCAATCTCCTGGGTGGCTTGTTCGACCAAAGACATAACTTCAGCCTTCTTCATAAATAAACGATGTCATCACAACACCTAACATAGGTCACCAAGCGATACCACCTCGCCAGTAGTTCCAGCAACTTTCACCATCCACAGCTATACGATTCCTTGTAATTCTAAGAAAACACCGCTGATTCATCGGCTATGTCATAAGTCTCACATCTGAAGTTATGTTGATTATATATTCCGAACGGTCTCCCGCAACTCACAGCTTAACAATATCTAACAAACAATTAACTCGCAGCGCAACAACGAATGTTGGCAAATATTTCATCCATCCATGGGTCGTTGTTGTTTTTTCAATTAGCATTGTAATCACGCCTCCGAAGCAGCTCTTCCCTATAACAAACGTTCGTTCGGACATCCTTTAACCTTTCCATATATGTGCGAGCGCATGTGTTTTTTTTTTTTTTTTGTGAATGCTCCCTCTCACCATTATCCCCATGGAGGATTGTAAGAGCGTTTAATTTTCCGTCTTTTTAATTAAATCCCTGCTGGAATTTCGAATTTCTGTTTACCACCCGAGCCGAGCGAGCTTGGTAATGAATTTTACGCGGCGCGCGCACAGCTGTATAACGCCCCTTCACCACTTTGGAGGTGGCGCGGTGCGATTAACTTGCCGCCTGCGAATCGGAACACATGTTGCGGGGCATTTTGTAATTATTTGATTTGGTAAGACCCCCATTAACCCGCGAGTTACGAAACGTCATCATGCTGACACAGCACCACCGAAGCCACCACGGTTGACCGGAGGTAGCACATAACTTGTGTTTCAATTCTAAGAATTAGCATTTACATTAATTATGTCAATTAAACATTTTTATCTCAATTCCCAAAATTCCAAATTCCAATTTTGTCAATTAAACACTTTTATTTCAATAATTCCAATTTTGTTAATTTCACATTTTTACTCTAGTTCTAAGAAATCGTTGTCTTTATAAAATTACCTTATCGATTTGAATAGAAATGAAATGCCAGAATAAACTTGTCAGTTAAATAGAAAGGTTGTGTTTTTTTTATCTCTACGAGGCCCCGCACTCGTATTTGGCGCAGTCGCGTAGTCCGGTGACTTTTCTTTAACACGATATTTTAAAAGTATTTAACCGGCGGTTTATCGGAAATATACAAAAAAAATAAAAGGTTAAAGTGACATTTTGGTGTTGTGACGAAAGTGCCGAAGGATTATCGATACTCTACGTCAATATCGAAGGAACATCGATAGATAGTGACCCAAAAATAAGTAGGATTTTTATCCTTTAATCACCGAAAAGAACTACAAAGTGGAAAAATAATAACTTAAACCAGTGCAGACAAGGACAAGCAACAATATTTACTCAATCACATAGACGAATAAGAACAATATACATCTTTAATACATCTTTAAGACATCCTTAATTCATCTTTAATACAACTTTAAAAATTCAACATCTTCAAGACATCTTTAACACATCTTTAACGCAGCTTTAAGAATTAAATCAGCACAGTATGATACCTAAACTATTGGGATACATGTAAGTTCAGTATATTGATATATTTTCCTTTCTCTCGCTTTTTATCCCACTCCACATGCATAGAAAGTTAAAATCATTTTTCCCTTACAAAAAACCCTTACGGACATTAAGTCTTAATTCTATCACAGAAAGATCAGAAGAGGAGGAATCTAGCGAAGGTTTAGTGTTCTCAAGAATATTAAGTACAAGTTCACCTTTGATTAACGCGGAATTTGATACAATGTCGAACCCAATTATATCAAATGTAAATGTAAACGCAAACGCGGGTGCAAACGCGAATGCAAATATAAATGCAGGTCCCAGTCCAATGAGAATACCCCTTAACGATATATTTAACTCGCTTCGAATTCCTGACGTAATAAAGGATTTGCCGAAATTCGACGGTAACCCTAGATTACTTCACGAATTTATTAATAACGTAGAAGAAATATTAGGTTTAGTTTCTAATGCAAACGGTACACCATATTCAGTCATTCTACTGCGTGCAATTCGCAACAAAATAGAAGGAAAGGCAAATGAAGTCTTGAATATGTACGGGACTCCATTAGTCTGGAACGACATAAAAAATAACCTTATATTACATTACTCTGACAAAAGAACAGAAACAACGCTAATTAGAGACTTACACAATTTAAGACAAAATAATAAAACCATAGAAGAATTTTACAGCAAAATAGTCGAAATACAAGCGACAATTTTGAATAATATTTTAATTCATGAGGAAAACCGAAACGTCATTTCAGCGAAACAAAATCTGTACGCCGAAATGTGCCTAAATGTCTTTTTAACAGGATTAAATGAACCCATCGGCTCAAGTATAAGAGCAATGAGACCAGACTGTCTCGCTACCGCATTGTCCTTTTGCATAAAAGAACAAAATATTTTCTATACTAAAGCAACAAGCAATAGATTTCAACAGTACAATCCAAGATACCAACAACCTAGGCAATATTTACAGACAATACCCCACTACCAAGCAAGACCACAAAACTATAATAATAATAGGTATCAAAACCAACAACCTCAACCAGTTCCACGACCCTACTATAATACTAACCCACAAAACAGACCTCAACAACCAAATACATACAGCCAAAGCCCAAATCCTTACACTCAAAACCCAAATAATTTTAGGAGTCAAAACCATAATCCTAATCAAAATAGGCAACCCCCAACACAACTCCCAAATAGGCCCCATACAACGGAACCTATGGATTGGAATTCCACTAATTCCCGTCTTACCATTAAAACAAATAGACCAAATCAACCGCACACATACGGACAACCCAATTATGCAGCTGAGGAAGTACACAACCTCAACACAAATGAACAAATCGGAACCTATCAACAAAACCTTGATCAATACTATAACGAAAATGGAGCAATCATCGAACCCTACCACGATTATGAGAACTTCGATGAACTAGACAGAAATCTACTCGACACATTTCAAGCACTAGATACGACAAATTTTCAAGTAGATGCCCCGACAAGGCAGTCGGATACTTAGACATCAATAAGCACGGGCTCACCCTTCCCTACATTCAAATTTCTTCTCCTTTTGGTAGAACACTCAAATTTTTAATAGATACGGGTGCTTCTTCATCTTTTATAGACCCACAATTTATACACCCCGACGACATTATAAAAATACAACCCATTACAATAGCTACCATTTTAAATAAACACAAGATAGATAAAAAGGTTATCCTTCCAAAATTCATAGAATTCAAACAACCAGGAACACTACAGTTTCTAGTATTCCGTTTTCATGGGTATTTTGACGGCCTCCTAGGTCTTGATGCCTTAACGGCGATTGGAGCAAAAATAGATCTGACAAAACAAATACTTGTAATAGGTAATGCCAGCATACCTATTTGTCTTAAACCAAACTTCACCTCAGGAAAACATATAATCCTTCCATATTCAAAATACATAGCAAAAGTCCCCACAGATATTCGTGACGGAGACATCTATATAAGAAAAACGATAATCGAACCAGACCTATATATTTCTGAAGGAATTTATAAATCAAAAAATTGGTTTAGCCTAATAGAAATCGTAAACGAAAGTATGTACATGAAAACTTTTCTTATGGAGCAACCCCTCAAAGTAGAACCATATAATTCCCCAGAATTTCTAGAAGTAAACAATTTTCACATCAAATACACAGATACAAATAACTCTCCTGAATTTGTTGAACTCAACAACATCAATACCGAGAACGATCAAACAAAAATAAACGACGATAATTTAGCAAACCTTATTCGTACCTCGCACCTTAATCAGGAAGAAAAGAAAAGCCTAATTAAAATTTGCAGACAATTCGAAGATACATTCTTCAAAGAAGGTCAAAAATTAAGTTTCACTAGCCAAATCAAACATAAGATCCAAACCACAGACGACATACCCATTTATACGAGATCTTATCGTTACCCGTACTGTCATAAGGAAGAAATCCGACAGCAGATAAACAAAATGCTCGAACAAGGAATAATAAGACAAAGTTATTCACCTTGGAGCTCACCTGTCTGGATCGTTCCAAAAAAAATGGACGCCAGCGGCAAACAAAAGTGGCGCTTAGTAATAGATTACAGGAAACTCAACGAAAAATCCATATCAGACCGTTATCCCATACCCAACATAACAGAAATACTTGATAAACTTGGAAAGTGTATGTATTTTTCCACCCTTGACCTAGCCAGCGGATTCCACCAAATCGAAATGGATCCGAAGGACATACCAAAAACAGCTTTTTCTGTTGATGGCGGTCATTTTGAATACTTACGCATGCCATTCGGGCTCAAAAATGCCCCAAGTACATTTCAACGAGTGATGGACAACATCCTCAAAGACCTTATAGGAACATGTTGTCTAGTCTACCTGGATGACATCATAATTTACTCCACATCTTTACAAGAACATTTAGAAAATCTCAAAAAAGTTTTCACCAAATTGAGGGAATCTAACTTAAAAATTCAACTAGATAAATCCGATTTTCTCAGAAAAGAAATTGCCTTCTTAGGCCACATAGTCTCAACTGAGGGAGTAAAACCCAACCCCGATAAAATTCACGCAATAAAAAATTTTCCCCTCCCTAAAACTCAGAAAGATATACGAGCTTTTCTTGGATTACTCGGATATTATCGCAAATTCATTAAAGATTTCGCAAAACTCGTTAAACCCATGACCCAATGTTTAAAAAAAGGCGAATCTGTCAAACTTAGCGAACAATACATAAAAACCTTTCAAATATGTAAAAACCTTCTAACAAATGACCCTATATTGCAATATCCCGACTTCACAAAGCCATTTTTATTGACAACAGATGCCAGCAATTTTGCTATAGGTGCTGTATTGTCACAAGGTCATATTGGAAGCGACAAACCAATATGCTACGCTAGTAGAACACTGACAGACACAGAATTAAATTACTCCACAATTGAAAAAGAACTTTTGGCCATAGTATGGGCCACCAAATATTTTCGTCCATACCTCTATGGACACAAATTTCAAATTTTAACTGACCACCGACCCCTCACTTGGCTAATGAGCTTGAAAGAGCCCAATTCCAAGCTCGTTAGATGGCGACTTAGACTAGAAGAATATGATTACACTATAACCTACAAAAAAGGAAAATTAAACACCAACGCCGACGCACTTAGCCGTATAAAAGTCAATAACCCAACCATATCAAAACAAGAAGACATAAACATTAACGATACAACAACAACAGTGCAAGGAACATCTGGAACTACAATCCACTCCGCAGAAGAAAACCTTGACGATGGCATTCCGATATCAGAAAGGCCATTAAACGAATTCAACTTACAACTTATCATATGGAAATCCGAAACACAGCCTGGTATGACCCTAACAGTACCTTTCAAAAACAAACAACGACGACAAATACAAAATACGGAATTTAATGAACAAGCAATAATTGAAATTTTTAAGAAATTCATACCCCCTAACAAACTATCTGCAATCTTTTCAGACGACGAGACCTTTCGAATAATACAATCTGTTTATTCTAAATATTTCTCTAATAGCAAACTTTTTCGACTCGTAAGATGCACAGAAATACTAACAGACGTAATACCAAATGACGAACAGGACAGACTTATAAACGAGTACCACGAAAATAATAATCACAGAGGTGTTAACGAAACCCTACTGCACCTCAAAAGAACTCATTATTTCCCCTATATGAAAACAAAAATAACGCAGACAATCAACAATTGTAACACATGCCAAACACTTAAATATGATAGAAATCCCCCGAAATTAAAATTTGAAAAATCAGAAACTCCCACTAAACCACTCGATATAATTCATATAGACATATACTCCATTAACCATAAAAGCATATTAACGCTCATTGATAAATTCTCGAAATTCGCTTCAGCATATACACTTCCCTCACGTACAAGCATTTCGATGCTAAAATGCATAAAACACTATATAAGCCTACACGGCATTCCAACAAAACTAATTTGCGACCAAGGGCCAGAATTCACAAGCAATATATTCAAAGATTTTTGCAAACAATATGACATAGAGTTACATATCACTTCCTTCCAACAAACCTCTAGTAACTCACCAGTAGAACGTCTTCATTCAACCTTAACAGAAATCTATAGAATCATTATGTTAAAAAGAAAAGAAAATAACTTAGACTTAGAACACGAAGAAATCCTAAATGAAACCTTAATAACATACAACAATGCAATCCACTCCTCAACTAAACTAACACCCTACGAAGTCTTCTATGGCAGAACATATAAGTTTAACAATGAAATACAATTTAACAACGAACATGACCATTTAAAAAAACTTAATGAATATCAAACCATACTTTACCCAACTATTAAAGAAAGATTAGAATATATAAGAAATAATAATATAGATAAACTCAATAAAACAAGGGAAGAACCCGAAACATTAGACACTAATGATTTAGTTTATAGGAAAGAATCTCGAAGGAATAAATTAACACCCCGATTTTCAAAGCATAGAGTTAAAAATAAACAAAAGAATAACAATTCAAACAGCTGACGATAAAAAAATACATAAATGTAGTCTAAAACGAAAAAAAAAAAAAAAAAAAAAAAAAAATAAATAAAACCACAAACAAAAACAATATTCCGTTTCAGATGCATCTTAATAAGTGCAACAGCGCAAAAAATGGAGACACAGGTACTGACCAACAGACAAATAATACTTCCCCTTAAACTAGGAAACGCAAGAACAATAAAATCTTTTAACAACCTGCTACATACATGATCTAGACATCTACAAAGACAATGTTAACAAAATCTCCGACGCAATAACAACAACTGACAAATTTTATAATCTGAAAGACTCTATTGAAGTAACAAAACAAAAATTAAAAGAAGTTAAATTTAAACTCGACTCATTGACCCCGAAGATAAGAAATCGAAGAGGTTTAATTAACGGTTTAGGCACAGCAGTTAAATTTATCACTGGTAATATGGACGCGGACGATGCAAAATACTTAAATAATCAGATTGAAAAACTATACCTTAAAGAGTCGCAAGCCCAAAATAAATTAAAGAACGAAATTAGAATTAACGTAAAATTGACACAAAGACTCGAAAATATAACTAATCATATTAACGAACAACAGAGTAAAATCGAAAATTTCTTTCAAAAGTTCCAAGACCAAAATAGCAATAGACTTCATGTAAATGAAGAACTACTTCTTAGAACACAATACCTAAGCCAGATAAATTATAACATTGACCTCCTAAATAACCACATTACAAACATTGCCGAATCAATAGTAATGGCAAAGCTTAACATTATCCCGAAATTCATCCTTAGACAAGATGAACTTGACGAAATTCAAAATATATTTAACGAACAATCAATAAAGACCATCTCTAGCGAACATATTTATGAAATGCTAGAACTACAAGCATACTATAATGATACAAAAATAATATTTAATGTCCGTATACCCATGCTCTCCTCCGAAGAATACTCTTTATTCCATGTTATCCCACTACCCATTAACATTACCAAAGAAATTGATACCCCACCCTACATCCTATTTAACCTCCAAAATATACAATATCTAAATGAACCATGCCCCAAAGTAGAAGGTATATACTACTGTAAGGAATCGATTCATCAAGAACAAACCAACCAATCATCATGCCTAGGGAAATTGATCACTAACCAACCAGCCCATTGTAACCTAAACGAGATTGGACCGATTACATCAATCCTGCAACCAGAACCAAACTATATTCTACTAATAAACGCACCTGAAACAAATATAAACTCAACATGTGGCTATAATTCACAAACGTTATATGGTACAGTCCTTATACACTATGAGAACTGCGACATTTTCATCAACGGATTAATCTACAAAAATAACCCGAACATATTTTGGGAAGAAATTCACCTTTTACCCACAATACACCATGAAGTCAGTTCCAATCAGACCAGAGAGAAGCTAAGCCTCCAGAAATTGAACGGATACAATTACATCAATAGAAACTCAATTGAAACCCTACGATATGAAACCAGACAAATAGATAGCTATACATTCGGCAGTATCATAATTATTGGAGTTTTACTAATATCATTTGTAATCTATACTTTCAGAAGATTATCATCCTATAGCATACAGTACGAGTTCGCTCCAGCCCAACCTACGTTGCCGTATCTTTGGCCATCGCTTCACACTAAGGGGGGAGGAGTTACGAAACGTCATCATGCTGACACAGCACCACCGAAGCCACCACGGTTGACCGGAGGTAGCACATAACTTGTGTTTCAATTCTAAGAATTAGCATTTACATTAATTATGTCAATTAAACATTTTTATCTCAATTCCCAAAATTCCAAATTCCAATTTTGTCAATTAAACACTTTTATTTCAATAATTCCAATTTTGTTAATTTCACATTTTTACTCTAGTTCTAAGAAATCGTTGTCTTTATAAAATTACCTTATCGATTTGAATAGAAATGAAATGCCAGAATAAACTTGTCAGTTAAATAGAAAGGTTGTGTTTTTTTTATCTCTACGAGGCCCCGCACTCGTATTTCGCGCGCTCGACTATTAAGGGGTCAAACACGAAGAATCAAACAAACAAAGCGCACCCAAGTGGGGGCCATTGTGATCGAATGATCGAAATTCCCCGCAAGCGCATTTGTTACGATTAAAATTACTCGCGCTGACAATTGTCCCGTCCGTTGTCCGTAGGTGTTGGGACAAAAGCCTATCTAACTGAACTTACGCGCGCGCGCGCTTGCGCCAGAACCATAATGGCCTCCTAATTATTATTTATTGCCGCCACTATCTGTGAGCCGGCCGTTTGTGTCCGTCCATCGTCCGAGTATCTATGTATCTCTATCGTTCAATTGTCCGCGACCAATTTTCCCGTAATAACACAGAGCCGCGAAATCGATTAACAATACACTATACGGTGCGCATAAATGCCACTGTACTACAAGATAGTATAGCGCGCTCTCAAAATGGCGTATCTGTGTTGTGGCGTATAGTGTAGTCGAACGCTGGGGAGGAATGTTGCGCTCGCGACACCTGCATGTAGTGCACCTGAGTATGGCGGAGGGTTGTTGGTGGCAGCAGCACTGCTGTTGCGCATGCTCCGAATCAACAGCGAAAAAATGATTTATTAAGGTCGCGTTGGCTTAGATTGCGCTCATTTTGCAGTACACAGTCCAAGAGTGTGTATGTGAAGTGTTTGTCTTATCACAGGATCAGTGAGTGTGTGTGTGTGTGTGAATGCATGTGGAACAAAGGCGAGGGCGACGAACAAAGCGTTAGTCGGGGGCATAGGTTTAATTATAATTAATTTGAGCTACATATCGCGCTACTTGCTCGTTGGCAGGCTAATTGCATGCACTGCGATTTGTGGTTTAGGTGTGGCCACTTTAGAGCTAAAATAGAGGCTTAACACCTCCGTGTAGAATGGGAGATTAGAATGAACTGATATGCAGGGACGGTTTGAGGTTTCAAGGGACCTTCGAGCAAGAGGATGCTGTAGATATTAATTGGGAGGGAGGGGTTTGTTGGGATTAAATTGGACGATTCTTGAGGTGGATAAATGTTAAGCTGGCCTATAGGTGTTAGCGTGTGAGGTTCTTCTTGAAAGATAACAACATATGGTGGAGAGTTATAAAGGACTGTAGGTGGTGCTGCTAGGGCGCCCAAGTGTAGATCATGCGATATGAAAGGCTTTTTGAGTAGTACCTAATGTACGCCATTCCAATCTATTTTAAGGGTGTCAACAAATTGATAATTATAAAGAGTGCAAACCACAAGTTCCACTTGTTATGCATTCGAATATCTACTTGGCAAAGCTTATGCCAAAGGTACGTATAGAAAGAGCGCAGGGACCGATTGCTACTCCATCTTCTTAGGATATTGACCCACTGTGTGGCAAATTAATTTAATTCGTGTATTTTTGCCTGTAAAATGCTCCCTTCATCGACTTTGAAAAGGCCTTCGATCGCATTAATCGGGATTACACCCCAAAAAAAGGGTAGAGGGATCACTTTGAAAAATTGTCAAACACTTGTATAATAATTTTGACTACTCTACCAACGTAGCAAGTTTCAAATTAATACAACTAGGGGTTTGTGAGTTATCGTGTTTTGAAAAATTATGGAAAACCCCCTTAAAACGAAATTGGGTCATACACAAAAACCCCTTCTTATCTACACAATATTAGATACCCCAAAGTTATATGAATCTAAGATTAGCGACTTGGCCTGTGCGTTGATGAGCCAGTTAGTAAATCAGGACAAACTTTTTTATAGGTATAGATTCTATAGATTCTATAGATTATCAATCAAGAACGGGCCCTTTAAAGGAAATGCTACGCTCCTGATGCGTATAGATACCCATACAACCAAAGCAAAGCAAGAATGTTTTACTAACGCGCCCCTTCGTCATCTTCCGTATGTAACCGCTCCAGCCGCGACTCTAATATACAATGAAAAAGACGTGCTCCACCTTCAAATCACGGAAGAAAATATTAAAAATACCCCTTCCAGTAATCGTTTCTGTACACATGCAGATACGAGTTAATTACCGCCACCATGGAGAACACAGGAAGTCATCGTCCTGCCAACCCCCAGCATCTGATGGCAGTGCCTGTGGGGAATTATGCAAATAACACTCGTTAAGGTACACAAATTATATGGACAACTCCTGGCCTCAGTGGTATAGCCTTGGGCAAATATTAGGTTGTCACCTATTAAGAGGCCAACCCAGCGAAAAAATGACAACCAAATGTGTGTACTTGTACTTGAGCAGCAGAGATAATGGCCCACTCTCTGCGTCCGCGCATAGGAATTCCAAATGAACACAAAACAAACGCGCGCACACAAATCACACACAATGCTATTTGATTTGTTCTTCCTTAATATCTGTTATGAACATTCAAACAGCTATACAACGCACAGCAATCTCTTTGGCTGGCTGGTTGGCTGTGGAAGACATCTTATCTGCGCTAGCTGATCGGCCAGCGACATGCATTCATCGGGCCTAAAGATACACCCGAAATGGGCCGAACCGTAAGCCCCCAAAACGGAGAAATGTTTTACACACACGCACACAGACACACATTTGCATAAAAATATGGCTTGGCAGGCATTTAAAGTGCGTTTTCCACTTAAAGCAGCAGCAGCCCGAGAGGTTCCCAGTATATCCCAGTGCGTAGCGCATAATATCCCCCCGAATATTTTACAATGGGAAATCTCCAATTCAAAATCAATCTCTGCTGCTGGTGGTGCGGCGCGGCGGCGCTGGTGGATGTGATTTTTTGTTCCCATCCCATGGCACACATGTGGCCGATCGATCGATCGATCGATGGTGTGTATACCACAAAGAGAGGCGCAATGGTTCCGCAACGCACCAGTACTTTGGCTGCGAATGCAATTACCGTGATAAGCACCAATAAATGACTAATGTTGGCTTTATTGCTTTTATGTGCTCACCGAGTCGATGGAATGTATCCCCCTTGGAGCGGCACAGCACCACCTAAGCGGATTCATAAACTGTACCGACTAAAGTGGGTACATAGAGTATATATTCGCGCAGCCCCTTGGGCAGTACGTATATCTCTCCTAAGGCTGGCCCGTACAAAGAAGTGCCGTCTGTAATGAAGCTAACATCGATAATGTGTTATAGGTTAAGCCGGTGAGCCAAGTATCGGCAGGGATTTCTGATCCTAAAAAAAGAATATACAGTTGATAATTAAAGAGTTCCTTTTATGGTGTCACGTGGGCTCCCAGTGGAACGAGGCCTTTAAAATGATGGAGACTTCCTCAAAAACGAGGGAAAAAAGTCCTTAGAGACTAAAGTGCCGGTTCGCACACTCTAAGGATGACCGCAGTGATCCATGGCATGATATGAAAGCTACCGAGGAATGGGATCTATTATAGCGTCAGATGTTAGTCAGCAATTAGCAATTGTTGGAGTGATGTGCCAAGCTCTCCTTCCAGGTTTAAAAATCCATCTCTGCTCTTTCGTTTAATGCAACAACCATCACAGGGGTGACATGATAACAATTATCAAAATGCTCCAAATGAAAAACATGGGTAGAATTTTACTCTTGAAGAACCTTAATTTTACATAGGTACACCTGCAGAGTCAACAAAGTGGTTTAAGTCCTCACTAAAGCGGCCTAAAGAAGAAATTGCACCCGTCTGCGGGGGTTCTGAAGACGATAAGCGTGACGGCCATCTTTAGGTATATAGTTCTCTTTGCCTAATATTGTCCAAGACCATAGACTTCGCCTCTGCAGCATTGTCAAAAGTGGTTTTAAAATACAGGGCAACACTGCTAATGTCTCTAACTTGATAGGCTCCAGATTCTCTTCAAGACAAGATATTAAATAAGAAAGTTGAGAATGACCTACCTCCCCTCGAGTCCGAATGTCTGAATTTAGAAGCTTTGTCAGAACAGTTATAGGTAGGTACTTGGCGGACGTTCGCTAGAGCTAGCGCAGTGTAAAATACATTAACTTAGCATTTTTTTCTAGCACGCTAACCATTTAGCCTCTGCGGTACTGGATGCAACTTCCAACTTTGCAACTTGCTAACCACGTTAGGGATCGGTGCAATAACATTCTTGCGAATGCTGCATGCCAGCTACTGGACTACTGGTATCCATTAAGTTTACGCACCCTTGGACGCATCCATAAAAAGAGAAGATGGATTTGCTCATGGTAGTAGTTCCACTCACCGTTCTGCGATATTCGGCCTATTCGGCAAAATCTGTTATTCTGTTATGAATCATAAAAGATCTCGACCATAAAATATCTTTTATAAATCGTATTCAGGGTTTCAAACTTTTATGAAAATCTGTTATGGAAGTTCGAAACTTGAAAATCTGTTACGAAGCTGTCAAAACAAACCGCAGAGTTTTTTTTATACATAGACGGTAGGCACCTGATCAAATTTCTGCAAAAAACATATTAAAGTGCAGTCTGAAAAGAGTATGTTTTGAATTATTAGAAACTAAATAATTGTGTAATAAATACTAATAAATACTGAACAATCTTTTTAGGAAAAAGACAACAAAAAACACGACAAGGCAAAAAGAAATATATTGCTCTTACTTACATGGAGCAAAATCCAATTAGAAAACTCTATTTCAAATTAGTCATGAATCGATCTCGAGGTACTGGGCTGCTATAAACCAAAAATGTGTTCCTATTGATGCCTGATATGAACTGTATCCGTAAAAATGTAGTGTCGCGAGAAACTTGAAATAAATATCCAACTTTACATCGTCATTAGAAATACAATTTACATGCATTTGAAATGAAATGGTTGTGTTCGTGTTTTGTAAATTGTTCCAATTTGTTCATTTTAATTCTAGCATACACCTTATCCAATCTAAAGAGCTGAGTAAAACGCACATTAGGAAGATCAAATGGATTACTATTTAATCTTAGTTCCAGCTAAAGTGATCGGTGTCTTCGTCTAACCCAAAAATATTCATTCAATCATTTTCAATGGTCCGCTTATCCATTAAGTGGGTTGCGAGTGTAGGTTGCTCAAGTGGACCCTCCATAGCTCTCGATTCTCCGCCATCGGCTCTAAATCGTCAAGGGCAGTCCCCATACTGGTAGAGGAGGGATTATGAACTTGATATATCTAACCATCTCATACTGGGTCTACCTAGAGGACGCCTGCGCCTGCCTCGATGATGGTACGGATTCCATAGGACGTCGTATGGGATCCTGGTTGGCGACATGCGTTCAACATGACCAAACTGCATGAACAGCTCCGTCCGTAGAAGTAGCTACTCGACATTGAGTTCCTCGCGAATTAAAGCAAAAAAAAATAAATTTCCAAATTATTTTCGATTAGCTACATACCCACTAGTTTATGCACAATTATTACATTTGTCTTCTTTTGTAAACATTTCGTTGACGATAAATTATATAGATTATCCCTTTCAATCCAAAACTTTCTAATTAATAAAAATCTTTTATGATAAAAGTCACAAAATCCTGTCTTTTACTCTGTTATGATTTATAACAGGATTCATAAAAGATTTTTGCACGCAGAATACCAATTCTGGAGATCGTAAAAGATTTTTTGACAGTTCGAACTTTTGTACGGAAATTCATAACAGAATAACAGTAAAAATGGATAAAAGATTTTGCCGAATAGGCCTAATTGTCACTGTCAGCTGTTTAGCGTTCAGCATTATCCCTGAAACGTGTTTGTCTATATCGACGCTTTTAAGGTATGTTGGATGTATTATACTCTTACTTGCACAAATTCGAAAGTAACGAGTGGCGCACATAAAACCGGCCCCTGTAAAGAATAGCAATAAACGAGAACAACTTGTACGTATATTTAGTGAACAACATACTTATACGCGGTAGGGTTTCCATTCTAAGCCATGAAGGACACGTTGACATAACCGCCGTGCGGCTTCTTTGAATTCGTGTCGTCTACCATGACTTCGGTCGGGTGTTAGTCGGTTCCTCATTTGTCTTTGAATTAACAACACTGCCATTTAAAGTAATTAGAACTCTAAAAGCGTTACAATTTTCGTTATACTTGCTATCCCACTAGTTCACATTATCAATATCTATATCACAGTAACCACAAGATAGAAAAAAAAATACCGCTTTCCCGTATCCAAAAAATATAATAAAAAGGATGTTCACCTCAATTTGCGGGACAACGCAAGAATTGTTGCGGAACTTTTTGCCACAAAATTACAACGTAATTGTCGTAAAATATCTTCGGACTTTGCCAAATGTAAACATGGATAAATTGAAATTTCTTTTTGCCAGAGAATCAATGTGTGCGCAGCCAAATTGGGCAATTATGACGCGCTTGTGATTACATGTAAGTGGAAGTGGATACCAATCAGTGTCCATAAAATGTTTCGCTTCCAACCTGAGGGTAGAAATGTTGCAATTGAACGGAACTGTGTCTATATGGTATGATTTGGGAATATTTTTATGTAAATGAAGATGTGCGCATAATCTTTCACTAGGGGAGGAGTGTGCGTTTTGAGGAAAAGTCATCATCATCGGAAAGGAGAAAATTCGTGTATATTTACCGGTGATGAGTTTGGAAAAGAGGAAATTTCATCTCACCTGTAAAGAAAAAAAATGTTGTAAGTTTGTACTGGTGTCAAAATAAAGAGGAAAAAAATATTGCCAAGTGGAGTTCCAAAGGGGTCGCATGTGGGGCCGGTTCTTTTTTCTAAGAATAACCATACACAATAACACCAATCTGCATAATTTATCACTATTCTTGTAGGTGATATCCGACTGCCAATGGACCATGACCAATCTCACCATCAAGACTGAGGATGAAACAAATAATTACCGCATCCAGAACCAATGAGCCGCGCGCCGCCGCCGCCGCCTCAACAACCAAATGATATTCATCTTTTGTTCTATTGTTTGGCAGGGTTGGTCTGGTCGAACAGAACCATTAGGATCCCACAACACATGCACGCGCATTGTTCCAAGCCACTTAGGAGTTAAGGCGTGCGCCAATTGACTTCATTTTGCGCCAAGCATATGCACCTCCGTGCACGCTCCTCGCGCAAAACATTGTTCGCTTGAGATGTTTATCTATCGATGTGCCTGCGCATTGTGTGTGCGCGCAAGCGTACTACACAATAGTAGTACCATACTACTACTCCTCCTTGAATGCAATCACCCTCCGCATCAGTAACACATCTCGTTGAGATCTTTCTCTCTCACCGTGAAACAGCAGCAGCAGCAGCAACACACACGCGGTATCAATGGAAGCCAAAGCCATGATCTCGGTTGTAGCGGGCGCACGCGCACAGGGGAGCACATTTAAATTTTTGCGATGGGTTTGGCGTGAATTCCGCCGATACTTCGAACTTCGGAGCGAACCGTAAGTGGGAATAAAAGGGTGATTAGGCATCACAAAATGGGTAATTGGTCAGTGAGTGCGTCTCTGGGAGTAATGCTGTGACATGAGCGATGCATTAGGGACCCATCGATTCAACGAGACGCAACCGAGGGGCGGTGGTGATGAGAGCGTAGCAACATATTTGAATGGCATTTTGGGATTTGTGTCGAGTCATTTGCGCCATTAACGTCATGCTGTGTCGAGTTGTGGGTGTATTAAGTGATGCAGAACATTTGAGTAGGTATGCGCGTGCGTGCGTGTATATATGCATTTTAACAAACTGCCGCGATTTAGAAGCGTTAGGTGGTTTGGATTTGTTTGGATTCGAATCGATGGATTTGTTGAAGCGTGGGAAGTGTGCGATCGCTGGTGGATGATATGTCTTGTGATGGATGCCTTCAGACAAAGAGATACCTTAACGCTTGTAGTTTCGGATTGAATTATGGGCAGATGATGTATGACAAACGGAAATTATGATTTCGCAGCAAGTTTGTATCTGTTTTTGGTATCTTATTTGGTTGAAGGTGTTGGGGTGCAGGTAGTCAGAGTGATTATTAGACTGGTCGGTATAACTTTTCGATTTAATGACCTCAGCTGAGTGGTGTAGATAGGTATATTATGATGAGCTGTAAAGAGCGCTGTTACTTTTACATTCCCATAGGTAATCGAAGTTGCCTTTTGGCTCTGAGCGAAAACCCTAGACTTCCAAGCGACAGCTAGCGCCAATGTCAGTGGCAATATATGTCTAGGGACACGTGTTGTCGAAACTTCTGGCAATACATTTTCCTTTTCGTGTAGGGCCACAAAGGTATGTGGATTTGTGTAGACCTGTGATTTAAAAAAAAAACTTTACCTAAGCAAATATCTCCGGAACGGTCAAGACGAGAAACTAAGCTGCCAAGAAATGTTTTCGACAAAAGATCTAGGCCATTCTATTATCACTGTTGATGATGATCTGAGTATGTTATTGATGACTAGGTTGTTAAATATTTATTGCGTGAGAAACGACAATATTTCTTAAGTTCCTGCATTTCATCGATTGACCTTTATGTGAGCTTGAAAAGCATCGCTGTTTCAATCAGTTATATGGATTTTCAATTTAGATTCGGTGCGTCGCGTTCAGTTCCATTTACCATACGACCTCCTAATAGTATTGAAATTTATCAAATGTCCCCACCACTGGCGAGTGCATCCAATCGAATGCTCAAATTAGGTTCCCAGGAAATGCTATCCCATCTCAGAATCGCACTGTTCTACTACAGCCTGCGGGTGAACACCAAGCCCACATCTTTCCCAACACACGGCTCAATTCTTATGCCAAATCAATCACAAAAATAAGCAAACTCACTACCCAAACCAATTCACTTCACACACACGACCAGTAACTGTGGTCATGACCCAATCACCAGAGAGTTCATCCATCCATCCATAACCATACCATGTACAACAGCGCACCATTCCCAAACTCACATCTTCCGCATTTGTTATCTGGACTCGAAAATCTCACCTCATCAGGCTGCGCAGAGCCAAAAAGCTTATCGTGCCATCGGTCTCCCATCTCCGCAATCTCAGGAAATGCATATAACGCAAACACAAGACAACACACATCACTGGCATCAGCCGGACCAAGCCGGACCGGCCAATTAATCAAGAAATTGCAAAGCGCCCTGCTGCGTAAGATTACCCGCGCCACATAATGCCCAAGAGTATATGGAGAAGTCCAATCGCCTCACATTGCAAATGGAAATCGCCCCGAGACACATGGACCCGAGGTCAACTCTCCCAAATGGATGGCCATATTCGTCGAGTCATCATTCCCTAAGTGGGGAAAGAGCAAACGACACAGATGTGTTTGCGCATTGGGATAATGGGCCCGTCTCTTTGCCTAGATAACAATGTGTGCGCTCGATGACTCACTAACGCCGATCAATCAATCATTCAATTTATTAGCGAACGGTCAAGCTGAGCACTTGAACTCATCGCGCGGTTAATGAATTTCCAGTCGAGTCGATATGTGGAGAACACCTGGCCATCATCGGTGTACGGTGTCCCGCACATGAACTGTAACACCTCTCTCGCGGGATGACACTGATTTATGCCGTGCGACCGGCTTAGGTGTTGACAACGAACAATGTGTCGATAGAAAAGCTTTGTCGCTGATGAATGGTTATCCGCTCGGGACCTGTGCCGGGGTGTCATTGATCTAGGAGGCTGCGTAGTCCGATATAGAGATGTCTCGTACACGCATATTCACTTGACAATGGATCGAGAGAGCGCATCGGACTCTGATGGACCCTCATACACAATGGGGCCATCAGCTGCACATCCTCTTTCTTAGGCAGTAATCCGCACCTTGCTATACACTGCAACACTGGAGGCGATTAAGCAGGCCAAGCGAGAAAAGTGCAAAAGAAGATCGTGCCCTGGTAGAGAGTGTATTGATTTATTGGCAGTTATTGTTCTTCTTTGTGCTGTTAGTGCAGAGGCCGCCGCCGGTCGGTTGTCGCTGGACCAAGAAAAACTGGCCAAAATATACGAAAAGCAACAGCACAGCAGCACTGCAATTGGCACTGGCCGTGGAAGTGGAACCCCCATCAACACAATTCGTGACCAAGTGTTTTTCCTCTGCCGCTTTTTGTCGTCCTCTCATCACCGAAGGGGGATGCAACTGGGTGCATTGTTGGAGATGCTTATCTGGCCGCCAGGATGGGGGATTCAGTGCTGAAGAAATTACAATAATTTTGTAAATTTTTTACATTGTTACTGCGAGTTTACATCGCGGCGGCGGTTGCAGTGTGCAGCATCAGAAGCGAAATCGCTTCGAAATCGAGGTCAAAATTCAGCCGAATGTCGATTCGAATGATTTATGCGATGATGCCTGTAAATTAGGCTTTGCGGAGCTACTCTGAAGGCTGTGGGAGTTTTACATAATTTGGGGCAATGAATCGATTTGGGTCCAGGTAGTTTTTGATGCCAAACTTATCATCAAGTGTAATGTTCTGTCTTTGCAAAGGGTCCTGATGGAAAACCGTTGTAATGTTGACTTTTACGGTACTTTCTCGTCTAAGTGGAGCTCAGATCAGTAATAGCCGGTAGAAGAGCTTTTCGGTAGTAATGGAGGGGTACTTACTGTTTATGCAAGTGGAATGTATTGCAAAACAACTAGATCAGTACAGCGTGACAAGGAAAGAGCTAAAAGTGCTTCGCTACTCGAGTCAGCCCAGAGAGGCAACACGGACTATCCAAAAGGTCAAAGTACTGGAAATAACTGAGATTTGCTGAGCACAATCGTTTTGAAAGGCACGCCCAACGACTAACGAATTAGAGTTAAAAGGACACAAGAGGTCATACAACGAAACGATGGAGGGGTGGTGCCAAAAAGTACTGTCTTATTATAACTCTCGGTATAAAAAAGCTTTTAATTCGGCAAATTGAGGGCTTACTTCAGGGCTGCGTTTATGGCTTCTTTCCAGATTTATTTTTTTTAAATACTTCTCCCGGGAAAGGCGAACCTATAACGCTTCAACAGCGCCCCGAGATGCTTGCAGATGTATGTTTGTTCTGCACTTAAATTGCTGCAAATTGTAGTCTTCAGGAAATATATCCCCAGGAAGCGATTTCCAGAGTTTGCTTGTCCTGTAACAGAAGGAGTTTTGGAAAGTTGATGTCCTCGCGGTTGTCAAGTGTACTGTATTGGTCATGAGCATTAGCAGCCTGTTTAATATCTTTGAGTTCCTCGGAACATCTACCATGGAAGTACCTATAGAACAAGCAAAGGTCAGCGACTTGTCTTCTGTGCACCAACAGTTGTAAATTCGATGTAAGTGTAGGGTCTCGTATATATGTCTACTTATAATACCCTCCCAACGGAAGGAAAAAAAACCCAAATACTTCAGCTTGATCAAGTAGAGTCTACTCGTCCTCAGCAACCCTTAAACCTCCCAACTAGCTTCAAGCCTTCGAGCGATGGCTGGGAGATATTCAAAAAGTATTGCCAGGTCTGCATTTTTTGACGATGAGCGGTGGTGTAGGGTAACGATTATTCGTAGCTATCTATTGGACTCCTACCTGCAGTACAATTTAAAAAAAAAAAACTGGACGGACATCATCAGACAGTTGCTTATAGATATACACCTATAGGTACTGGTCCACGAGTTATTTGTGGAAGAGTGTGCCTTTATTGTATGCCAGTCTTTTTCTTGCCAAAACCCATGTTCACGGTTTATTGTTGAAGACAATTCGAAGGTCTCGCAAGTCGCTTTGAATTCTTTATAAATCGGGGGGATCACGTATTTGGTTTTTATGCACTCCAAGAATATATCTGCCTACACGCTGTCAACATCTTTAAGCCCTGCCAAACACTCTGCAGCCTGTCGACTATTTTTAATCACAAAAGCATGTCCCGCTCAACGCACTTAGTGTCATTACGCATGATGTATGTTTCGCACTATCTACACCTGCGTCTGTCGCATTCAAATGTGCACTTGCTGACACATGTAACTATAATTCTTCCGAAACGAAATCAATAAACTTATACATACCCTGCACCCCTTTCCGCCTCAATCGAATTGCAACTTCTCCTTCGCCCAAGCGGATTATATACAAATTGCCAAAGCCTGCCTATAAAGGCTATCCGTTCGTCTCACGCTCGATGGCAAAAAAATATTGAAATTGCGACATCTTACACAGATTTATCATTTACATGATTAATGAAGCAATGTTGCAAAATAATTGGAAAAACATTTTTGTGGCGAGACGCGAGACACCGACACCAACAGCAACAGCATCAGCAGATAGAGGCGTGCGTCGGACGTGCAACGACGCAACATTTGTCTTGGAACCCCAGGATTCTGCAATCTTCATCAAGATGCGAATAGGTATGCGCCGAGCCGAGCCGGGTATCACTTAATTTGTGCGGATAAATCCTTAATCGGAACGGAATGGTTTTGGACGTCGCCAAAAATCCACAGTCACATATATATATACATTGCAGAGGAATGTTTGCCTGCCACAGTTAATCGGTTTGGTCGATCGCGCTGAAGAACTTAAAATAGGAGCACCTACCTTCTCGAAGATGAATGTTCCGATGGAGAAAATCTCTCCGGTATGCGGAAAGAGAGCAACACTGCGCCGGCCGTAAAAATTACCCAACAAGGCTCATTAGTAAACACCTCGTCCGTGTGCATGTGATATGCCACCAACATGGTTCCTCGAAGGCGGTGCTGTGCTCTAGTGTACATAACTTCCGTGGATGCCGTTTGGGAGATAAATCAGACCAAGGCCTGATGGGGTACACGTTCATTTTGGGGGCTTTTTCCTTGCTCCTCCAGTAGCAGCGCCAGCGTAGCGTAGAGTGATTTCTCATTTCTCCGAGCGAGAGAGACAACAACGTTTTAATTTATAATATCCTGCTTCCTGAACAAGTAGATGTAGAAGTACACTGTACTCCCAGCAAGCAGAATGATAAAGAGCTCTAAACACAAAGGAGCACACGAAGAAGAAGCAGAAGACAACGATGTTGGAATAGACGCGGTGGTGGATGGCCGGCTTGTTAGAGAAGCGAGCTGGTGTGAGATGAGAGGACTTCCTACATAGATTCAATAAAAGACACACCTGCATCCTATGCAGCAGCATCACCACCACGGCGGATCCTCATCATCATAATCTCTCGCGCATCACACACATTCACGGTGCAGAGGGTGCCCATGTGAAATTGGTTATTGGCCAACGGGCCAGCCATCATCAATGAACGTATACGATATCCACTCCACATCCACACAGAGAAAACAATTTTATACGCAATATCGACGACGACGATGAAGGAGTAGGAGGTAGGCAGCGGGCGGCGGGCGGTACAACGGTACAAAAATTGCTTAACGGATGGATAAATCGTCGTTCGGTTGTTTTCCATTTTTATGCGCAGTTATAATGGATGATGGCGCTGTATACAATTGCCTGCCGGCAGAGATTCATCGTGGATGGTTTGGTTTTGGATTGGAAGATGGGACACCACTACCACCATCACCACACCGATGCGATGTGCCGCAACAACAACAAGGTCAGGTGAAAATGTCCACGCCAACATTTTCGGTGAAAGAAACGTTGGCCTTAGTCGCGCGGTTCAACTTTCATTGTTTCGTTGCAATTTTATTGCATCCGTGGTAAGCAACAACGTTGCGAGATGAAGATGTGGATTTGGTTTTGGTTTCGGTTTGGATTTGTAGCCCCAGCATGGGGTGTACATGAATCGGGTGGTATTCGTATTTTGTGGGGCTTCTTTAACAGAAGCTGCTGTGTTGCTGTGCAATTGATATTGTTTTCTGTATTGAGGGACATCCAGAACATGGGCATCTGTAGATTTTCTATCTGAGAAGGATCTCTCTTTGGAGTTGTGACTGAAAGTGGGCGGATGAGCCTGTTGTATACTCTTTTGGATTTATCTAGGAATCAAGACATCAGTTGGATTGTTTTGGGATCCTGTTTTCAGAGAGGGAAATGCTATATGCCCGAAATGGAACCAGCGATAGAGGAATGAGTTATTACCGCGACCTATGGAGACCTATAGTTGGTCGCAAGAGCATCTATGTATAGAGGATGTGACGGTAGATTTGTTGTATCAGAGGTCCTATTTTTCCAAAATTGTCAAAAGTGAAATTTGTGCTCAGTATACTCTGACAAATTATCATGGAAAGTCTTTGGGGCTCCAATATGATAAGCTTGTGTCTAAATTGGCCAATAAAGTTAATTTACGAACATTGGCTTAAGCCGGATTACTCCAGTGAAATTATGGGTCCTGTTTTAAGAGGAAACAACAATTCCGTATTTTCCCAATTTATTTCCGCAATCAGGTATCAATTCGACAATGTTACAGAGCGCTTCCTCCGCACACAATTGGACGCGTTATCCGACGTGTAGTTGTCCCGTTCAGTCTGTTAGTTAGCCAACTTTGTAAAATGTAAATGTAAACTTGCGGCTCGGGCAAATACTGTCTGAGACACTGCTGTTTTCATTGAGATACTGCAGCCTTGCAGAGACCTGTGTGTGTCGTCGGTTTAGGCTAGGTGAGGTTGAAATGGCTATCAACAAGAGAGGACAGGTTCATCGCATCCTAGAATGCAGCATACTCCCCAGAATGATCTGGTATGTTAACTTGGTAGGGGTAGCTGTTGTCAAACTGTAGCTGGGGTATGGTATGTGTAGTCTCTGGAACGTGTCCTGAATGTACTCAGACTAAAAGCGCGGAGAATACTTTTACTGATCCGCACTCTAAAGTTAATTTATGGCTAGTTACTTTATGGCTGCAGTCACGATTTCACGCGTTATCCAAGTCAGTCCCCCAGACAACTATTCCGTAAGGGTCAAGGGAAAAGCGAAAGAACAGCTTTGTTAACACATTCTTCTATGTTAGGCATTCTAGTTCCCTCTCCCTGACCACTAGTTGTCAGAGTAAATAATTAGCTGCCTAGATGGCTACCCTCAGGAACTCCAAAGGACCATAAATGAAGTCAGAGGCCGTGCATAGATTTTCTATAGAATGAACCAGTCAATTTGTCACCAAGATCATGCGGATTAAAGACACTGAATTATTCCTTGTGGAACAGTGATCTCCGTCACTGTCAATCAACTTGGAGTGCGTCAAAGCGCGCGTGTTTAAGTTGATGCCCAGGGCCACCCCGAACATCGACTCCACCTCTTGACACATTTGTCTAATCCAGAGTGCGACGGATAGACAGAAAGTTACAAAATTATTTAACAAATTTGTAACAACAAACGATTGATTTATTTAATTTTGATAAAAACTTGCAAGCCTTCATCTCCTTCATATAACTTTCATTTAAGTCCACACTTCCTAACTCATTTATCCGTCCACCATGGGATAAGCACGCCCTCCACCATGCATAATCGCAAACCACAATCATCTCATCACTCACTGCAAATGTGCTGGCAGCCAACTTTTTTTTTTGTAAAATCAAAGGTAATTTGTGACCCTGAGCTACATCTGAACGGACATCAAAGTAATTCATTGAACTACGGGACGAAATCGTACCCCATCCACACTATACACACGAAATCGATCAAAAACCAAAACCTATCTGCCAGGTGATAAATTTTCCCTTAGGTTTAGCCATAATCTATCTGCCATTGGACTGGCTATCTTTAACTCCTCGTATTCGTATTAGATACTACTACGTACTTCGTCTTTCTTATAGACCTTACACGACGAATCTAGAAGAAATCCCATTCAAGTTCAACCTTCCAGCAATCGAATTGCATTGCCCATCTGTAACGGCAATTCGACAGACCACCACACTCTGACCATCGTCCGCGATGCCATTTTCTAGATTATACTCCAGGATTACCGTCAATCTATTAGAGGGCCAAGGAAAATTATTTTCACCAATGCAATAGATTGGGTATATGCGCTCAACACACCGTTGCGTTGGTCTGATTGTTATTTGTCCCATGGCTAATACGTTTGACCGAAGGGGGTATTTGCGGCTTTTACCAATGCGCTACACCCGCCGCCGCTGGCCGGCTGCCACCACTACTATGGTTGGTCGTAATGTCTGTGGTTTGTTTTGAATGCGCAGATATACGGCTAACATAAACCATGGGCGCAGTCACTATCTCCAGAATGCTGGTTCTTAATCACTTAACTCGGAAAGGATGTGCTGTGCACTGATTGTTCTGGATTATATCGGATACAGATGCAGAGCATTCAGGCGATCTTGAGTAATTATGGTAATAATGGGTGACATGTTCTTAGCTATAGTGTAAGAGTTTACAATGTCTATAGTGGGGAGAAGATGCGATTAAATGGGGGGAAATAAATGAACTGATTATGCTGGATATAGAAACACAGACCATCTGAAAACTATGTATAGTTGAAGGCGGACATTTGAGAAGAGTATGATTTTGTCAACTTGGCCTAAATAAATATGGTTACTCACTGTCAGAAGAAAAGTTATTGATACACTGGAAAATATGAATTAAAAGAAGACCACATAGTATGGAACCTTGTGGTACCCCATACTATATAAAAAAAACTAACGACTGTTGGAAGAGTTTCTGGTAGGGCAGTTGTTGAACTAAAGCGTGTAAGATTGATTGCCAATGGACATAACGCACATTTGGAAAAAGTGACATTTTCATAGCCAAGCACGTGATGCAACGAACCGGAAGGTACAAGAAGAGCCGGTGGACCAAGAAATATATATGGATAATCGATGAGGTATCACAGCAAATCGGAATAAAGTTCCAAAGAGCTGATGAATATTGTCAGAAACCGCAGAGGCCCTACGATCTACAAGTGGAAACAAGACTTAAATAAGTAAGAAGTATAGTAGCGAAACCAATAGTAGCCATCGATTTTCTACGCCAAGATAGAAAGTGTACCACAGCCTATTAGAGGAACTTTGCTGTGAACTATTTTAAATGACTGCATCCACTATCTGGACGTTCTCCACGGGTCATTATTACACAATACTGACCAAGCTTCCAGGCAATACAGGGCGTTACTATATGAGGGGTGTCTTTGAACCTCCGGCATATCATATCTGGCTCTGAATTGTGAAACATTCTGAATGACAACATCCGCTGACTGGACGTCGAAAACTAGGGCTGCGCCAGCCCTAAATAAAAGTAAATATTATTACAATGATTCACAAAGGCACAAAGAAGAATATTGAGGCAATGACAGTTCTAGTATAGGTATATCTTTCGAAGCTAGTGCATACTGGCGTAAATGGTAAATTAGGAAGCACCTACGTTTATGAAATATATTTACCATTAAGCCTACCTTCGGGCGTCCGTTAAAATAAGGTGATTATTTTATAAGATGAACAATAATTGTCTCATGCGATTTTTCTTTCGCATTACAACGGACAATTGTTTAAGACCAATGTACCTTATTACCACTATCCTTTCCACCCTTCAATCCGTTCTTTGTGGGAACAAATCCTTCTAAGGGAACAAAAACATCTTGAAGAAAATAAAAATAAAAAAGGTCTTTCTAAAAATTGGCGCCCAATGCGAGGCCATTGGAAACTCATGGCTACTTGTCCATAAACATGATAATGAAAGAAACAAGCTGTAGTCGATTCGCACCCAATCTTCCACCCTAACATCTGGAATTTATTAACCCAGATCAAGACCTCCTGCCAAATAGCTACAACACACATTGGTCTCCATTGATATTACGAACGTTTCCCAGCATCGACAATAAAATATCCAATTAAAGAACGAAATTAAAAACAGCACCACTATCACCACCACATGAGTGTGTCCATGCCGCCCCTCTCGCACCACCTCGCAACCAAATCGAAGAACGTCACGCGTATTGTAGTGAGTTTCATGCGTGCGATAAAATTGCTTAGAGGGGTCTATTCAAAGGCGCGTAGATTTCCGCAGAAGCTTTTCACCTGTGCAAAACGATCACTATAAAAGGCAATAAAATTTCTATCAAACTGTTGGTTGGTGTACACCCCTTTCCCATCAGCCATGCCGTCGTCGTCGTCGTCGATCGTTAGTCCATGGAAGTGATGACGACAACCGCGATGATGATTATAAAGACGATGACGACGACGGCGACACGGTTGGAGCACCAGCTCTCATGGAGTACAATGAAATAGAGGGACACTCAGTCGATTAAAAAGAAATCCTTGAACGAATGAACTCTTTTATTCTGGACAAGAGAGGGTCCTCCATACACATACGAAAAAAACGTGTGATCGCCGAAGACTGTAAAGTTGTTGGATTTATGGAATTCTTATCGCTGACCTTTCGCCGGCGATCATAAAATTTACTTAAAGCTAGGCTCTACTCAGTGGATGGTCAATAGCGCAGAATCGTCGGAATCAGCGAGACGTCCTCCGCCTCCGCGTTCGCCTCGACATCGATGGATCGCTCGTAAAGTTAATAACTTTATGGATTAAATTATTATTAACGGTTTTCAGTGGACCTTAAGTCGGTGGAAAACAAACGAACCGCGTGTGTGCAATTGATCGGTGCAATGGCTCTGCCGACAGTTGAATTAGATTTTCAAATTTAATGGAAACGCGAAGTGAAGGGGGAGCTATTCCAATATTGGCATGCTTAACTTATTTACAGATACTTTTAATTGGCGAGGGAATTTTAGTGGGAGTAGCTATGAGATCCATGGAGGCAAATTACCTTTTTTATGGGTTTTCTGAGAGTGACACTCATGGCTTTAAGGAGTAAATTCAATCGATCATTAATTAGTACACTGCAATGCAAGAGACCAAGCCTCACAGCTTAGCAGGAAACTGCCTCCATATTGTCAACTTTACTCTGGATAAGGCTTCAGAGGAAAAGTTTGAAATTGCAACCGTCGAAGCATTGAAGATAAAGCTCGTACAGACAAATCCAATAATCTCTTTGTTCTAAAGCTCCAGCGGCTATGTAAGTCGAGCGGATGAACTAAACCTCCGAAAAAGGTAGTCCGCATCAGTCAGGTAGACACCCAAGGCCTATAGCTTCTCGCAACCATTCGTTTGTGTAAGTTTCTATTTTTGGGACGAATGGAAGGACCTTTTTATTTTATGCCGAGTCCGAACGGCTGAATTGAGAAGCTTTTTCAGGACAGTTATACTAACCACTGCGATATTTAAATTTATCGCCCAACTAACAGACAATTGTCCATTGAAAAAGCAGACATCATGATCGCCTTACGAAATTTTTTCTGTCCCAATTGGCGTCTCCCCAACGGCTATTACTCTTTGAACTACCCTACTTGTTCTTCCAACAAACAAGTTGTTCCAAATTCACTTATAAAATTAGATAAGTGCAAACAAAAGTAATGCAACACGCTTGTGGCACCTCCCGCCCAAACCTCAAAATATGTCAACCACTTCGCTTTAATTTATCTTTTGTTTTGCTGCGAGAATATGTCCTCACAGCCATTTGTAATCTTGTTAACACAATGCACATTTACCATGAGACACCCAGCTCGCATTGCACTTGCCATTGGGAAAAACTGAAAAACGTCACACTCGCCAACATCTCGCACATATGCCACACCCATCAAATGCACTTTGGCTAGTCTCACCTCACCACCACTACTCGTTTGATCAATCAAACTCCGAAACGGGATACAGATAGATAGATATACCAGTCGAAATCGTAACACACATAGAGTTACACCACACACTCCAGAGTATGTGCGCACTCACTTTACGTGTGACACTTTGTCGATAAATCACTTTAGCCTGGGCTTCCCCATGGGGGACGTTAATGCACGGAAAGCTTTCAACCGACACGCTAAGGTACGCTGCACAACCATATGCGCGGGGTACCTAGGAACGAACGAGAAAAATTCCTAAAAAACACCTCCAGGGTGGACGCCCACTTGCCGGCTAGAGTCTTTGTTGTCGCTGGTTGACGTCGGTGTACAAAAGGCACCAGATCTGGGCCATAAATCTGCGCCGCGTTCGGGGTTTTTGGGGGTATACCTACAACAAATTTGTGAAAACTTCATTGCGCGTCCTGAACAACCATACACCGTGACGTGAAGTAGGTACATTGTGCGGGTGGTGCAAGTGAGCCGCGGCTCCAGTCAGTCATCAACGTCGACATCTTAAGCGAATGTCACCCGCCAACGTCATTCGATAGTTGGACGCAATGTGTTCCATTTTATTAAATTCTGATCGTGCTGAAGTTGTAGGCATAGATTTGTAAAACGACACAAGTGAGTGAGTTGTGAACTTTGGCAGTGTTGATACCTTTTCTTCTGTAACACACCTGTCTGTTCTAAGCCAGGGTCTCGCTTGCACTTCAATGTTGCGTTGTGTCATTTACAATCGATAAAACCAACCTATCGCTATAAATGGCTCACCCACTCCTGAGCACTTTCCCTATAAGATTTAATGGCGACACCCCCTTAACGCCTTCTTTGCATTAGCTGGATGGGAGCTCCTATTTATTTTCAGAAAGTCTGACATTTAAATTTCTACGCTTTTCACATCAACTTCCATCACGATGTGTGCGGTCCTAGCTCACTCACTGATAGAGTTGAGAGTTCCTTCACTCGTGTGGCTAGTGGGTGTTGCAATACAATGACCGATTCCACCTCACTTTGTAACCGATGCGGCGCGCGGTGCACTATGGAATACAAGCTCAGATACCGGCGCAGTTATCCGTGGGAACTTTCAACCTCCCGGTGTGGACTCTCAGATACGCAAATTGTTGCACGCCATCACCATCAAGCGTCAGCGTCATTGTCATAACGTTTTTTCAATAAACATTCCATGTATCTGAGCGATTGTGCCATTAAAAGATACAAATACCCAGTTCGTGGGTGAAACGTTCGCACGTTCATGCGGTCGTCGTTATGCGAATGTTCGATTATGATAATCGAACTGGCGGCGGCGGCGTACAGTGTCAGATGACGATGACGATGACGACGGCGATGACCCTGATTCGAGTGGCCAAGCCATTTATGTCTCTCGGCGCGCTCTCGAAAATTCATTGTTTTGTGATTAATTAGGCACCGACATGGTATCGTGCGCGAGGCTCGATGGTAGCCGCACGGTACACAGCTGGCTACAGTTGGCTTCTATTCCAGCCTCATGATGGAGTTATTATTAATAGCGCTCGCGTGATTGCGGGTTCTAAGTTCTATGCGGTCGTTCGTTCTCATATCCCAGGGGTCAAATTGCTGTGAACCAATTTAATTGGCATTTGTAGCTCATTACAACGAGGTGAGGCACTTCAAGGACGGCGCTCTTAGTATATATGGCATGGGGCAAGCATCGGCCGGAGAGGTGCAAATTTGCAAATGAAGATGTCATTAGAGACTATTGGGATCCCGGAAATCGTATAGTTAGCTCCTTTTGATGACTCTCGGATTAAGCCCACAGCCTCGTTTGCCTCGGATCGGTCATCGTGCGCGTCTTTATAGTCAGCCCATCACGCCGAATGGCATAAAATGTATAAAATTTCACCTCGTAAACTTGCGGCCAATTTGACTATGGTGCGCATGGTGATGGCTTTGACGATGCCCAGTTACAGTGAGATGGGCGCACTTGCGCCTCTTGATGATGATGTTAGTTTAAATATATTCTCCCTCCGTAAGGCCTACACGAACAACATCAGTCATAAAAACCTCTTCGAGGAATAATAAGTGTCTCGTTGGGGAGATTTATGAATCCTTTCCCAATCATAAGACCATCGCATCGTCTCGATGTGCAATCACACGTTAATGTTGCACGTTGTCTGGTTACCTCCCCACGCCTCTCGCACGGGACACTACTTGATGCGCATCATTACATCGCATTTGCGTGGTAATAAAACTTTCTAAAAATCGCTTTTACGACATAGTGCGCAGCGTTCATTTGATGGTTGTAAAGCTAATCAGGGTTCATGCCATTCACCACAGATACATACGCACTCGTGTAGATTCATACTTGTCAGTTTATGAATGGATTATATTTTTAATTGTTCCTCGCGTTCGATGGTAATTCCGTTCTCAAGAGAGATCTTCTATCGCGCCACCACTGGCAAATGTACGATGTCTTGATGTCTTTTGGCAGATTAACCAGCGCACATATCCAAAGACAGAGAGGGTTCCTGTACGCGGTGTTGTGGTGACAAGTGACACCTAACAAGAGTAGTCTGAGCCAGGGATCCTTTGGCATGCAGCCACCATAATAAATGGTGTACGGTGTGCGAACTTTCAGTTGGTCTTGTGTTCCGAGCGGAACATAAATCTCAAAGATAGGGAGGCAAGACATTGCGGTTTGTGGTGAGTGGCCATGTTGACAATCAACGAATATGTCTTAGCGGATTTCGGATGAGATATTCATATGGGCTAGGTGGAGGGCATACAATGTATGCCAAGTATTGCAGTAGACTCGCTGGCATTGTTACCTGTTAGGCATCTAAGATATCGACTATTTATGGGGTACGACAATCAGAAGATGATTCGGATTGTTGCGGAAAGTGGGGAAAGATTGTAGGGTATTACATCGAATTCCAAAGTTGAGAATTTACTCCGATTTATTGCGACATCACGTGGAGTTCTGTGATCCGTCCTCTCAGAGAATCTAACTGAATTTTGTTTTACACCAGAATTTTCCCGAAATCCTGGGACCAGAGAACGTAAAATAAAGACGATCGAACGAAAGCTGTCTCTATCATATCTGTGGCAAAAGGTAGAGACTACTATTGTCGAAATGATGTCGTTGAATCGATTTCATTTTTCAGAGTCTGACCCTGAAGTAAAAGGTGCGGATCTCCTAAATGCAACCGCCACAAATGTCTACTCGGCTTCGGAGAATGCAAAGTTACGAAAAATCTTGCATTATTCCATCGAACCCAGTTCTAAACTCAGTACAATTCGCAATATTTCGAGAAGGAAATAACAGAAAAATAACAAAATGCACTGCAGTTGGTGGCATCATCTCTGTCTTATTGAATAATTGGCGACTTAACGCTGAATTTGGGAAGTTGTTAATCACTTGGTCATTTGACGAAGGCGCACTTCCTGATAAGCAACAAAAAGGAAAATAGAAACATATTTTCAAAAAAACGGTAATTGACTGTCAGCAGAATGCAACCGCTCAAACAATCATGAGTCGGATGGTGTAGGTGCAACTAAAACTTTAACCAAAGTGTGTCTAAGCAAGTTGTATTAAACAACAAATCTTAGGCCTAACTCTCTCAGCAAAAATCAAGCATGAGGATCATGCTGAATGGCTTAATCAGATTTCATAATTTAAGTGCTCTTACGAAATTTATTGCTGATCTTATGTCATTCAGTTCTATTTGCCAACTGAAGGATTTTTTTTTTCATATATGTAGTTCTCTAGGTGGGTATAGCTACTAATATGGCGGTACTTAAAAAGAACCTAGTTTTTGGATAAAGTGTCAATCGAATCGATCTATTGGCGCACTACCACGATTGATCGTGAGGTGTGTAATTCACTCCCTTGCAAGGGACCAATACAGAAGCTTTAAAATCAATGTTGAGCTCAAAACAATTTTTTGTGTGAAGTATACAACCCTTCAAGTGACTGGGCAGTTCGTTGTCAACAATATGCCGATGACATTTGAATAATCGGTGGAGTTCAGCAGGCCATCATATTTGTGAGTTTACAGTTGTGGCTGTTGAAGAAGAAAGGTCTAGCTGTGAGTGAATAAGTTAAACGCGGACTTTTTACAGATGACCGGTCGCAGTCGTTTGGTCTGTCTACACCCAGAACAATCACGCCACCGACACTTGTGTTCAGGATAGAAACTCAAGTATCAATGGACGACCTAACCACAGATATGCAGGCAGACCCAACACAGGTTCAGGTCCTGAGAGAGCTTCTTCTGAATCTAGCCTAGCAAGCTCATCAGCGATCTTATTTCCGTGGATACCAGTGTGACGTGGGACCCAAACAAGTTTCTCTGTGTTTAGCATTCCGACAAAGTTCAGAGAAAGCTTGAGTTCGAGTACTAACTTGGACGAGGTAAGAGGGTTAAGCAGCGCTTTTAGTGCAGCTTGGCTATCACTGCATATGACTTCTAGCCCTCCACCGGTTTGTAAAAAAAAAATCAAAGAATTACTCTTGCAAATCAACCTTGCTACAAAATAGATAATTAAATTACGCACTCTGACTCACGAGCCTCGTAACAAACAGTTGTCGATAGGTTAACATGACAGCAGATGCGACTGAGACGAGACAAAAATATTCGCTCCATAATGTAGCGATAGTGATATCGAAATAGGACATAAAGGTTTCACTATTTTGAGTCTGGGAATTTTTGTACAAGTTTAAAAATTTAGAGAGTTGTATTCTTCTACATGGTAAACTGTAAAGAAGGTTTTGCATTTGGCATGAGAGGCAGTGTCTAGTCATGACAACGGTGACACCAATGCGACTTTATACTCACAGATGGCTTTTAACAATCCAAATCGAAGGTAACCCTATACTACTTGTTTTCCATCTCAAAAGAAATATTGAACTTGTTGAACTTTCGTGGAGTCTGTTGATCTTAGGGGGGTGAAAATAAAATTATTTCAATTTGGTGGGTCTATAAAGGCGTAAACAAAAATCATCCCCCTAAAACCCTATACTAACTTTTGCATTATTGCTTCATCAAGAGATAGAATTGGCCACCCATCCAAAAGTAGGTAACAAAAATACCCATCTATACTCGCAGCTACTTTGTGTGCGCATAAAATCCAATTTCCTAATCACCTCCAATTGGGACACGGATCCAGAAAATCCTCGAAATGCGAAAGCCACTTTACAACATTATACCAAAACATAATTCAATCCAACGAATTGCATGTCCACAGATACAACATACCCAAACACGAGATAGATATCATGCCATTCTTCGCGAATATAAAAGATAGGATTACCTTATGCCAAGCCAAAGTGTCCTCCTCGCCCAGAGACAAATTCTCCGCTATGCATCTTTTATCAGAGCTTCAGCTCTCGCACTCTTCCTCTTGCCGAGCCAAATGCGGAAATGCAATGCCGTCATTATTTATGGACCACAATCCGCGCAGTGGAAAGAGTCACCTCATGGCCAATGAGACCGAATGTATATACACATTTGTCCCGCGCGCACACCTAACTCACTATTTAGCTCCGTTTTTCGGTTAACGGTTCACCATTAGATTAATTCCTTGAGAAATTATTAAAAGCGACCACCACCACCACCACCGAGAGATCTATAGAGTCTACTATTCCGTATGTTGCCCGCACGGATCATGTGACACGGCAAAATAATTAACACACATGCAAATCCTCGGATAATTACAAAAACCGTGGTCGTAAGCGACCGCTGACATATAGGCGAGGGACGGACGGACTCCTTGCGCGTAGAAATTGGGGAGAAATGTGATTTATAGGTTCGGCATATCTGTGGGAAAATTAACACCATACTTGGTGAGACAAATGCTTGTTCGGGCGCACTCATAACAAATCAAATCGCCAGTCATAAACCCGATACTTTATGCGGTGCGGACGCGAAGTGTAGGACCCAACCCAACCCACACGCCATGCGGAGCTACTTCCCGCACTCGTCCTCCGCCCCCCATCTGAAGCGTGAACACGACACGGATTAGTATTAATTGAAGTTTTTTATGACATGCCATGCGAGTGATCTTATCGCAAGGCTTGCGGACTATCTGTGACGGTGGTATCGCATAACATAAACTCTCGATATTTAGCGCCTCGGGTGGAGCCAGCCCGAATGAAATATTCTCGAACGAACAGCACCTGATCCAGATATTAACAACTCCAGCTTTGCTTTTGAGTGTTTCCCTCGATCTTTGCAGGCGCAAAAGGGCAGATTGCTACTCCCCGCCGCACTTTCATTAAATTTGTTGCGCGTGCCTGACACCTGATGCACGTCCGTCCATACATTTGCATTTTAAGTAGCTTCTCTCAAGCCCTCGCCCTCACCCTATTAGCATTCAGAGAATGCCATTGGCAGGGGGAAATACGGACGCATTGTATTGGCGGCCGGTCCCCGCTGGAAGGAAGGTCGACCATATAAGCGATTCTTCTGGGAAACAATTACCCGCTTCGGTGGTTCAGTGCTTCGTGTTAATACCGCTCTGACGACAGCGTAATTGAATGTTTTTGGCGAATTAATTGTCCGAAGTGTGTTGCGTTTGTAATTTGAAGCCGTATAGCGAGGGTGAGGGTGGTTCCCATGCGAATGTGAAATTTTGCACAGCTCGTGTTGTATTTGCATTTGACAGGTGAAGTAAAATCGTTTTGCGGTAGCTGCGTGAAGTCAGTTTACGTGACAGCGCCGCCGCCGGTAGAAAAACTGCGTTTGACAGAAAGTTTATGTAAGTTGTGTGACTGTTTGATGGATGTAATTATAATGTAATGAATAATGATGGTGTCGTAACCGGGGCGGGGTCGCTCTTAGGAGTGGTCATGCTTTTGAGAAGATTTGAATTCAGGCAAAGTTGAGAAATTTTTTAAGATGTTTGTCACACTTTCTTTCCTCGTGACTGACATCTGACTGTACGAACTACCAACTACTCAATCGGAGACAGAAACTAACTAAAAAAATTTCGTCGTTTCTATAACTGCTGCAGCATTACCCCATCGGTCTTGATGTGGCGAAAAGGGTTTAAATGAAATAAAATTCACACCTCCCGTACGCCCGAAACAGAATACGTGGCAACATTGAAATGGTACGTGATTACCACTTCATCACAAGTGGTGACTTACTGCTGTCATTGGAAGATTCCACGACAACAAATGGATTCCCAAGTAAAAGGTCGTGGCCAATATTTGGTCACCCCTGCTCTTTCTACTCAAAAAGTTTGCAGGCTTCTGTTCCGTCTGATGTAAAAGTAAATAATTTGGAGTTGTTGTTCGTCTCTAGGACTCCTGTTCTCTCCATTTTAATTGAGTCCTATTGGAACGGGAGGAATTTAGGATATTCGGGGTCTTATTTACAAGCTATGTTGAGTTGTCCGATGTAGATAGTTAAACTGTCAATTAGGAAGTACATACTTAGATCCATCTGTTCGATTGGGGATTCCTGCTGCCGAAATAAGATCCCTCCTTTGTATTTCTGAATTAACTGCAATACGTAGAATCAAACCCATGGATTATAGGGTTCGATATACTCCGACATATCTTTTATATCCAAATGATCCAAATGATGGACGAACGGATTGCTACTGCCGAAATAAATACTGGTTTTGCGAGCGGAGCTGAAAGTGTTGTCGGTCGATCAGAAGGAAGACACCGTACATGGCTTACTTAAAGGTATCTGCTAATGGATCAAAGAACGAATAGCTAGAATTTAAATGGGATTCCTACGTTATCTCCTTTTCCAAAATCCCTTATTGCACATAATCTTTCAATTTTTTATTTTTTTTTTTTTTTTTTTCTTTTCTTTTTCCAAAATCTCCCGAGACGAAATCCCCTATGCCTAGATCTCCCACAAGCAAACTAAACTTTTTATATACTCAACTTTGCACCTACTTCAAATCCTACAGTGACCACAAGCAGGGGGGTTGAAGGGGGCAACATGGCCCCCCATACGTATCTCACCATTTTTAGGTGTCGCGACGACAGAATTAATAACACCCGATCTAAAAATGGGGCAAACTCCCTGGGGATTTCCTCTTAGGGTCTTTTTGAGTAAGTAACCCCTTAAAACTAACATTGCAGCCGAGTTCGCACCACAGCTCTTAGCAGGGAAGGCATATCACGTAAAGAGAGTGGCGGACTTGGTGCCTAACAAAAAACTCACCGACTCGATCTCAAACACATTTCGTATATTTGGTCTTTAAATATTTCCAATATTTGGGTGTGTGGTAGTTCAACATAGGAAATAGTTTGTGTGGGCGCTGATGACACACCGACAACAAACCAGATATGAAAGTTCAGTCAAAACAGTCATAAAAAAAACTCCTCCACTCACAAATCACTGACTTTCCAAAGCAATGAAAATTAGCTAAAATTCAGACAGTCTCGACCACTAACAACGAAACAAATCTTTAAATACGTCCATAAAAGTTCGCTAACTTAGTTCAGAGCTCTTCCGGCACTCAATGTTTGTTTATAGCCCTCCACACATTCAAAATGATTTACGTCCACACGACGATGATTTAATATCACGTTGCACTTAACCAAAACCCAACCAATGTGCCATATGGATCAATTAAAAAGTCACACCTTGGAGCAAACTGCCTGCTCCACTTAACCCAAAACCAGACACTTATATAGTTTCCTGACACAAAACCACAATGCAAGGAACTATTATTACCCCATATACACCCTCTATACGACTTGCTCAAGGACGCCCGTATGGCATTCTCTTACGCAATCTCAGCGCAAACAAACTTTACGATCGGCTCGTAAACATAGCCCACTACGAGCACCACATTTACCGGGCCACTCATTGGAAACTAAAGAGATACCCACGCCCTCTCCACTTCGGCAGTGTTATGCTTCATAAATTCGCGCAATCACGGTTCTAGATCCGTCGCCACCCCCTCTGCCCCGCGCTCAACTTGGTTCTATTTATAAAGTAATTTTGGTCTGTGTGTCTTAATAGTGTAACAACCCACTTACCTTTGCAAATGGCCTTCAACTCCTGGCGGCAAACTGCCGTCCGCTACAATGTACACCGGCTGTCCACCAGCTGTCCCAGCTGTCGTATACTGCAAGCCTCCCTGGACGACAACTTGTCCGTCGGCGGCGGCGACTAGGCCACTCAAATCACTGCCCGAGTAGATCTCGAGGCCCTTTTGGTCCGTAGTTGTAGTGTAGATGACAGTCTTGTTGCCGTCATTGTAGATCAAGTCGATGTGTTTATTATCGGGATACAGATCCCCATCCAGTTTGACTGGCAAGTGTGATGACATAGACTTGGAGTCGTCATGTGTGGTGTAGATGATCTGACCTCCTTTCTTCGAGTCCTCATACATTTCCACTTCGGTCTTCACAGGATCCGAGTCGTACTGCTGCAGGACGGACGCGTCCAGAGGAGACGTCTGATAGACTCCATGATCGTTGGTAAGCTTGTGTCCCTGAGAGATAAAAGCCGCTGCCACTGCACTGTCGTTCGGCAAGAGCTTGGACGGATCGCTAACAATCCGGGTGAGGATGTGCTCACCCGCCTGGTTACGCGACAGGATATGGTGTTCGCCGTTAATAATCTCACGACTGATAATCTGTTGCTGCTCGCCATTCGGTCCCACAACTCGGATGATCTGATTTTCGTCGAATTCGATCTTGGCCAGTGGCTGGGGAACTGATCCCGATTGGTGTTGATTGAGTTGGGCAACCATTCGGGCGTCGATTACTTGGTCTTCGACCTTTGGCGGCTCATAGATGAACACAGCATCTTTATCGTAGAGCTTTGACGAATCTGTATGCAGATCCAGGACATTGACATTTGTCATGGTGGCTAGCTCTGGCTGAGGACTCTCTGGAGATCGATGTATGGCATTTGGCGAAATCAATGGCAAGCCGTTCGAGTGAACGGAATTCGGTGATGCCGCCGTGGCATGTGGCGGTGATGGCGACGTCTGATTTAGGTGACTACGCTGGTTATGTTGCTGATGAATGGCAGCGGACATAGATAGGTCCTGTGATGTGAGTGGTGACGACATTGTGATTGATGATTGTGATTCTTGGAATCTGTCTTTTTGTCTCAGCTTAAAGCTGCGATGAGATTGCACACTATGAATGAGATGATTGATGCGGATATCTAACAATAATGTATCCTTAAAGGTCCTTTCTAGTAGTAAACGTTAAAATGGTGCTCTTAGCTTAATTAGATTAAAATGGAAGATTTATGGCTTTTCAAGTGAAGGCACTTTGAATCTCAACAATTGGACGGAATTTGTTGCATGAGGTCTAGATGCTCTGTCTTAAGGCTTAAACATTTATGGCACTGGAATCGTGACTTGTGTTCTCACAATGATTCCTTCTTCGTTTCGATAATATTTACAACGGCTTTTGCACACGATTCGTTGTACGGTCACATCACTATTGGTTGCATCTGAAATGAAAAAAGAAATCAAGTTATTAGACAGGCAAGAGGAAGTATACGATTTTAAGGATAAGTGGCTTTAGATTGTCAAATTTTGGAAGATCAAGCTGAAGGCAATTATTTGTAGGAGAATTTTCAGAAAATGTGTTGTGCAGATAAATTACTATTGTGCATGAAATGAATGGTTTATGCACGTGCTGAATACTATTTTGTGGTATTCATGAATGTGTACACCCAAAGGATACTTGCTGATGCACAAAGCACCTTAAAAACCAAGAAAATGCTTCAAAAAAGTACTTTGATGTGCAGGCAAATTGTTGTTAGTTTCCATGCCCTCTTTCGGCGCAAATCGTAAACTCTACAGAAAAATGGTTTGTGTACAGGGTGATAATTTTGTATGATGCTCAAACCGCTTATGATCCACGAATTTAAACAGACAAGACTTGATTAATGTACTTAATGATTTGGCTAAGGTAGGTAACTAGTAACTAGGTAAATCCTATCAAAGGACTGCAGATAAATGAAGATTGACAAAGTCTGTGGTAGCTGCATACACTTATCTGACGTTGATTAACGTTAGGTTAGGTTGGGTTAGAAAAGAGTGGGAAGCTTTAAGGCCTATTATTGTCATTCCCTTCGAGTGAACTTCTTCCTGATAGAACAGGCGGGAGTCCTCTATGTGTGGGCCCATGATATGATGCTTAAGACATTTCAACTCTACCAGGGATTACCCCAATGAAAGCACCTTTAAAATGCTACAGCTCTACGCGAAGCTTAATTCAAGAAAGCCAGAATACATTTGCAAATTTACAATTGGCCACAAAGGTTACCATATGCAATTACCCAAAAGTCATAAAGGTCTGCTCTTAACATCGTTTAACACAAGTTAATAGTTTTCCAAGGAAAACCGTCTTTAGTTTTAGCCTTGACAGCCAGAATTCCTATTCTAGGAACCCACCTCAAACGACTCCCGCCTCCTTTTCATCATTAATCATTACGACAATAAGCAAATGGACATGGCATCCCATGTAACCATGTAACCATGCACTTAATGCAACCCCCCACATTCACATGATATACTGGAGTGTTGTTCGGACAAAAAAAAAAAAAAGAAAACGAACACCCAGCCACACACCAATTTTACTATAATGTGGGGGGCGTCGCATTAAAAGTGAGAAATTTATGCCGCTGTGCCGGTCAAAATGCGAGCGTACTCCAAATTGTCGGGTTGCCCAACTGCGAGTGCACTTACATCCTCCTCCGGTGAGAATGGACCACGCTGCCTTCACACCCCACGAAAGAAAACACTGCGCACACTGGAAGGAAATTTTCATAATTTATTGGCCTTAATCATGGCCGCCATTGCTACATAGTGGGATCAATTTTATCGGTGTACTGGTGCACATTCGCGCAGTGTGTGCCCAACGATCACCCAATTGGTGCAAATTGCCAGTATGCGATCCATTATTATCTGAAGCAAAGCATCTCGAATGATTTAGAGTGCAGCAGACCCTCCAGCATGATGATGAACTGCGTATCCCATCGACCTCCGAGATGTTGCTTCTGATGCTCCAGCATGGATTGCATGGCGCATAAATCTTCCAAAGAATGCAGTTCGGTTCCCTAGAAACAAAGCTCGAGCGAGAGAGAGAGAGAGGAATCAAATAAGCGTTTACCATGAACCGTAATAGCTTGATTAATCGGGGATTGGCTTTGATTCAGTGTCAGCGTTCAAAAGGAGCAGTGCACGGAGCCAGCGTACTGTCATGCAGTCATTTTCGGAATGTCGCACGGTATAATGAAGAGTTTGTGCTACCATCAGCGCCTTCGCCACCATCACCATCATCATCGACCATGGCCACCGTTTGCAAATAGAGAATGGATGGTCTTTCATTACCATACCACCGTCGTCGTCGTCGTCTTCGTCGTTTCGTTGTCGTTGCGGCAATATCCCTCTTTGGCCGGAACGAGCGGTAGAATCAGTGAATCAACTGCAACGTGCGGTTGATTGCCCCAAAGCGCCACTTAACAAGCAATTTAAACATTTCTTCTTGCATTCGACCGGATGCAAATCTTTTTGTTCGTCGAACATGCCGCACGTTCTCGGAAGGCTATGGTAGCCAAATACGCGGCTAGAAAAGCGGGCAATTTCGTTGAATTAAATAGAAAAGTACGGAGCGCGCCTCTGTGCGCACTTTCAAAAGGATGTTGGGGTTGGATAGCTTCCAGGTGTAATCACATCAGATACTTTGCGGTATCGAATATTGATGCCACTTTTAGTGCTCTCTATCTTTGCGTGTGTGTGTAGAGAGTTTGCTTCGTCAAAGTACAAATTAAGGAAAATTGCATCGTGGTCTAGGTCCAGGTGAGTGTGCCCAAATCATCTGGGCACTCAAAGTCAGTTGATTGAGGCGAGAGTGGAAATGATGAGTTTTTGTTATGCACAACATCTGGTGGAAGGTGTTTGATGCAGGAGATGTGTGGTCACACCAGATCTGTGATGGTTGATCAATATTTAGACTTTGAAAGCCTTTCGGGCCAACATTGATGGCATGATCGGGTTTTCTAATCTTCCAAGGTGATTGTTTGAGGCATGAGCTGCATGGAGTCATCTTATGTGACTATTTTCATAAAAAACTCAACATACTCGTGTGAATCTTCTGTTTTGACGTTACTGACGTCGACAAAGGGGGTAGAATGTAGTGGACGGTCAACAATAAAGAGACATCGGCAAAGTCAAAGGTGGTGCAATGGTAAGTAGATGGGCGCCTATGACAATAGCTCACCTAAGCCATCAATTTAAGTCCATTGTGCCCTAACCCCTGAGCCAATAACTTGAAAAAATTTGGCTCTTAATTTAGCTTCTTATAAGTTAGCCAAGTTCGGATTTTTAACGGCTGGATACGACATTCTGAAGCGAAATTTGAACATTTTGTTCTGGGTCTGCGTCTTCAGCTTTTCGCACGTATATTTATATAGGCTAAGATTCTTCAAATTCCACTGCATCAATGAAGAAGTGCTGCTGCCGAAAGAGTCAATTTACGGCACCGATTTGATGCTGTAGGTCACACTTAACCAAAAACCTCTTAACATTTTGCGCAAAGTTCCATGACCTCTACTCTACCTACTTACTAGTCATATTGCATTCCGCCGCATCCCGTAGCCATCTAATATTTCCGACAAATCAGCGAAAACTCTCTCGAACCAATGCCAAGGCACGCGAATGTCATATATTGCCTATACCATCCCATGACCTAAGTCAGCAAAACTGACCTCCCGATGCAAATCACACCACGTGCATTTACACAACCCAAAAATATATCTACATACCTCTGCACACAATAGGAGAGAGAAAACCTTTGGTTAAACTTCCTTTTGGCTTTGGCCCAGCATCGCATTTCACCTGGCCAAGCGCACATGGACTTCGCGAGCACACATATATGAATTTTTAGTTTTGCAAGGCGCGTCTCTTAACCTTTTGACTTCGATTGTCGTTGTTGTCTGCGCGCGCGCGCACACAACGCACAGCGAAAGTTGCCATTTTGGCATTTGTCTTCGCCGTTAAGTTATATCTGTCTTCCGCCTCACGGCCATCATACCGCGGTGTGGTACATCAGCACAGCATCACTTCTTCTCATTACAAGCGATTAGAGAAACTTAATTAAAACTACGTCGCGTCGCGTCGACTAAGCTCGTACTCCCGGTCCCGGCCAGACGGCGAGAGCAAGCCAGAGAGACAAATTATCACAGCGCATCCATTAGAAACTCCCAGACAAACGGTCAGTCTCGGTCCTTGGCAATTTCAGTCCCAGCTTGACGTCCAAGTGTATTTCTCCTGTCTTTTGACAGCCAAGATGAATGCCTTCGCACTGCCAATACCTATATGTGAGAGGTTTTCTCCCAGCAGTCATCGGTGTTCCCGTGTATATGTGCTGCAATGCAACGCGCATCCAACGCCACTAAATTCAGTGAATTTATGCAATCAAATCGGTCCAGCTGCAGCGAGTATGGGTCCGTCGGTGGACCCATTTAAATATTAATTATTGCAATTAAATGGCCGCTCCAAACAAGGAGTCGAGAGTATTAATGTCGCAAATTATTGGCGAGCGCAATAAAATGCGCATGCGCGGTCGTTCCCGCCCGCCATTTGAATCTATATTCGCCGGGGTGACCTAAGTCGGGTGGAATTCGATTCTACTGCCGTTGCTGCTGCGGAAACAGCTTCAGGTGTCACTGAGCCCCAGCTATAGCACGTGAGACAAATGATCCAGTCAACGGTCGTCGCGGGCCACTCGATAATAAATCGATTAAAGTGGACTGCGGCGAATTGAGCCATTTGCGGAAATGCATATATGTGTTCCAATGCTACGGCATGACATGGTTTTGCAACATTTTCGGATCGGTACCGTTGGCGCCAATGGCGGAATCTACAGAACAGCTCCCACATGGTACATATATATACCTACGGATGGCAGAACCCCATGGTAGAACAAAGGCAATTATGGGGTATGACCGGGAAGGCAATTTGCATTTGCATAATGCAATTACGTCTGTGTATATGAGCACAGCGAGTGTATCTGTGGTCGATATTATTTATTTCAATTTTTTGTGGCTCGTTGAGAACCCACTCGCGATTGGATTGGATTCGTGTTGCATAGCGCCCCGGAACACAATTCGTTTGCCCAGAGAATTTATGCTTTATTGGATTCAATTGTTCGGAGTACAGTGGATGTTGAGTTCGCACAGAAAGACAATACGACACGACGTTAACAACTTCAAGCTCGGTTGAGCGCGTGTAATTTGAATTATTTCACGCATCTGGTGGGGTTTTGTGCGGGGAATGCTTGTACTTTGTGGTTTATAGTTTTTATTGAATACAATGAAAGAAGGCCATAATAGTTGGTACGAGGAAACTATGAATAAATATTCTAACGAGGGGGTTTTGGAATTAGACTTGTTGTTCTTACTGAGATAGGATTTTTTTTTCTGACAGTCTATATGAATTATTATTTGACGAGTTTATTTCTACTTGGAATATGTTTCGCAGAAGGGATTCACTAGGCATTGAACTTGAACTAAAGGGTAAAGTTCTACACATCTTCTCATTTTTTAAACACTGAATCAAAGATTTGTGATCCTTTTTCGGCATTCCTGATCTGTCAGTTCTATTATTGCACCCCTGTGGCCCTATCTATAGCGGGTAGTTAAGTTAAGGCGCTCCATTTCAAGTATATTCATGCTTCGTAATTTAGTAACTGGAAGTACTGTCGAACCTTCTATACAAGAAAAACATTTGAAACGCTATATATGACAGCTAAGGTTGCGAAATAGGGAAGATGGACTGAATACCGTGAACGACAACATTCACAGACATTTTCCAACAGCAATAAATTGCTCTGTGCTACTATTTGGGAATCTGGACATATCAAGGATCTTTGGCACTACTATCTGAAGTGGGGACTAAAGATAAACTGTAGTAAGATGGAACTCATCTGCTTCCGGACGCCCGTCACAGCAGTAAGAGAGCGACGTGCTTTCGCCAACCGCTGTAGCAACATCAAGATTACGCTTCCAGATAGCACCGAGGTTTTGGCGAAGACAACCACCAAGTACCTAGGCATCAACTTTACAGAGAGGTTCAAGTTCAACCAACATGCTGATGTTGTCCTTAGGAAGTCAAATTTTGCTCTTCATCTGGTACACCCACTACTAAAAAGGTGCAATGGATTAAGCCAGAGGACAAAACTACTGGTATACAAGCAGCTTATCAGACCTGTGATAACCTACGGATGTCCCATATGGTTCACTATCTCACCAACGACAATGAAGAAGATCGAGTTTTTCGAAAGGAAGATACTCAGAATCTGCACAGGGCTTTGGCGTAACCCGATAACGCTTAAGTGTTATCCAACAACGATGATATATGAGAGAGCAGGAATGATTCCATTGGGACAATTTATGATGGAGCTCTCTGCTAGAATTCTCCGGAACTTAGATGACCACCCCAACCAGGAAATCCAGCTACTCATTCAGCAAAATTTAGAACCTCTACAACCATATCTGAGCGCAAGGGCTATCACAGATCCACGATTTGAAGAAATCATACCCAACGAAGATACACCATTCTACGAGAGGACAAACACAGACATTATAGGGGTTAAGCCCCTGTAATACAACTTATATATAATGCGGCAAAATTAGTTAGCCAAGCCAATGACAAACTAAATATGTATTTAGAAAATTATTTATGTAATAGATTAAGTAGCCACTAATATTGTTTTGTGAAAACTACGTAAATTTATCATTATAAATCCGTCGGGCCCCTTTTGTTGAGCCGACATTTCCTATTTTAGTTATAAGTCTATAGTTGTTAAGCCAATTTGTATATAAACTGATTGAATAAAAATAATTTCTTAATCTAATCTAATAATCTGGGAATCTGGAATAGCTAACACGATTTTAGAATGAACAGCTTCCAATGCTTCAATCTGCAGCATTAGTAAGATTTTCGTCTATGCCAGAGTTCTTAAGACGTTTATGACAATTATCTCGGACGAGTTCACTATGACTCGCAAATAGAATTTGGAAGACTATCACTGTGAAGTTTCGGATCTGCGGGAAACATTTTCATAGAGCTCTTACAAAATAGGTATGTATTTCCGAAGCTTTCAAGATAGCTTAATTGGTTGGTTTGTTAGGTTAAGATTTCACACTTCACTTAGGCTTTGAAATGGGCTCGTTGGGGAATAGTATAGCTACACACTCTTTCATTTATATGAGTTATGGGTTATGGCATATGAAAAGAATAAGGAAAAAGCTTTTGTAATTATGGAGAGTCATGAAATTCACATAAGACATCTGCTAACTACTTAGGTATAGCACATGGATCTTACTTTTCGCTTATGATTGCGATGAGCTCTTTAAAAAGTTTTATAGATACGGTCGTCACTAATATTGTCAATAACTATGAGATCTATTAGTGGCATCGAGATTGGAAAATTTCCGAAGTCTCTTTCCTTTCTATGTTATTTGTTATATGGAGAAGTTTTTCCTCATAGGCTTACCTACGTTGTGCATTTTTTTAACTCCTGTAAGAAGCAGTAACAATAACAATGAAACAGACAGACAATTTGAGGAACATTGCTCAGTTTTGAAAAAATAAGTTTCTACCACAGCTATGCACTGGTAGAGAATATCTTTCCCAGTCATATGAGTGGAAAAAATACCAAGATCTGTTTGATCAGCACCCGATAAATTTAAAGTCATCATATTTGTTTTTTTTTTTTTTCTAAATCGTTCATTAGTACTCAAAAATGGCTTTTACTACAACTTCTGGTGATCGTACGTAAAAAACTTGTTTAACATAATTTTAAGAAATTTCTCAAGGATAAAAATTTCATAAAAAAAAATAAAAATTTATTAAGTCAAAACTTTGAGAAAAAGGCATTTTAAGTAAAAAATTGTAACAAAATCTCGAAAGACTATATCTCGAAAAAATCTCGAAAATAAAAAGTAAATTCGAGATTTTTGTTGTTCTCGATTATGCTTTCTAGATTTTTTTTTTTCGAGATTTTTACATTCGAGATATCGGGATAGACGCTTTTTTTTGCACCATCCCATAGGCAAACAGTAAACCCAAGCAGGGGGGTTGCATACGCATCTCACTTTTTAACACCATTTCCAATATTAATTGGAGATTTTTTTTTCGAGATTTTTGTTATTCGAGATTATGCTTTCTAGATTTTTTTTTTTCGAGATTTTTACATTCGAGATTTTAGCTTTCTAGATTTTTTTCGAGATATCATGGGGGAAATACGATGAAAATAGACCCCCCTGCCATACAATTGTTTGTTTGTATAACTTCAGGAATCTTCCCTTAAAGGGTTATACTTCTTAACTGGGACACCGTGTATATTGATTGTTTGAAAAGAATTTGTGTTTTTTCCAAAAACGAAACCATGCGAGTTTTAATTGATTTTTCAAAAAAGTTTAGGAAAGGTAGAAAGTTTGGAACAATTTTTTGTCTGTATTTCTTATCTTGCGAATCGAGGGAGATTAAAGTCAACATTAATACCGCCAGAACATTTGCAACTCTCTGGGCCATGTACTACACTGAAGTGTATATAAATGACCTATTCGAACGAATAAGTTCAATAAATAATATTGAAATGAAATGCACAAGTCAACAACAGATGCATTGATGGAAAATAAACCCCTTTAACTATCATATCAGTATGACATCAACATACAATCCATCCCGCATGATAAAAAAAATATTCTCCCCTTTGACCTAATAGTCCATTCATAAGGGTAAGCACAACAAATTCTCTATTTACAACGCAGTCGTCCTTCAAACGTACCCACTGTACAATAAATAAAACCCCAGATAGCTTACATCTTCATTTCAACAACTCATGTTCGTTTCATCTTTATTTTATTCACAACTAGTAAACAAGTATGTAAATTAATTAATCAAACGCCCGTTAGCGCGTATCTACGTAGGCGGCACTTAGATACAATTTTTTTTTTTGCGCATTTTCATAATAATTAAAATTCATTTTCGTGCGCAATGTGCTTGTGCATTCCTCCCCCACAATAGTACATAATAACAATGTTTAAACCACCCGAACCAGGGTTCGATTTAAACGTTTTTATTCACAACATGCGGTTAACATGGCCGCGGGTAATCACGGACTAATTATTGGCATCCAAAGCACCATAGCGGCAATAGTGCCGGCAGAAGCAACAACGACAAAAAAAAAACAATATTAAATTGTTTTAATAAATTTTTATTCCACAGCGTTATTTAGTAACGTGTAAGTGCAATAATCATCAAATCAAATGTTTACATCACCTACACTGTAGCGCTCACGTTCGCACACTAATTGTTTATAGTTTGTTGTGTAGTTGGGTTCGCGTTATGGGCTGGCTGCATCCAACAACATGTCCATTTTATTTAGCTCATAAGTTTTAATGTTTTGGCCAATGGAGCGAGTGCAGGCTCCAGATATCGGTAGATCGGTTGATCAGTGATTGTATATGTAGTATGCTATTTTGTATCCTGCGGGTTGTTTCGATTGGTTGGGTTTTGATTTTGAATTTTTCTGCTAACTGGCGGCAGAATGAATTTCAGTTGGATACATATGGAGGAGCTAAGGTGCTTGAAGGTAAATTAATGGCTTACCCTATGTTGTGTTAGGTTCGGTGTGTGTTTAAGTGATTTTTGAAATTTGATATTAACGAAGAGAAAATAATGCCACCGCTATTTACTGCTAACCAAATTTTAGAAAAGTACAGTGTAGTGTGAAGTCCATCCTTATGGACTCTTCTTATTAGTGGACACAGTTTTTGGTATCATGTCTGATTACAAGAGGGTAAATTGAATCCATCATGGAAATAAATCCCCAAAAGTTGTATCCTAGAAAGGACCCAACGAGAGTGTAGCATCGTTCAGTTTCAAAAGCAAGCTAAGGCATATTTGCCACCATTTCTATGTAACTTTCGCATATTACTATTCTGTGCATCAATAAAGAACTTGAAGGTCTTCCCATAAAAAATGTCCGTTTTATTATGTTTCAGGTCTGGGAGGCTGAGTTGAGCAGGCCATTCACATTCAGACGGACGGTCATAAGTTTCTACCTTAAAAAGGGCCCATTCATGTCGAGACGGTGTGACAAAGTCCGTAGAGACTCAACATAAATGGTCCCATCACCTTTGCAAGTGCATTAATAAAGTTTTCGATGGATTTTTGGATGCGTTTTTAACTTTGAAAACGGTTAAGAAACCACTTCATGTTCTTCCATTCTAGACTCTATAGGTAGCTATAGCTAGGAGACTCGTAGTAATAACTGCTTCATTTTTATTATTATCAGTAAATCGAGATCGACATATTTCACAGAATGTCACCATAGACAGCTAAATCTTTGAGATCGTAAGGAACTTTGTATATCTCGGCTCAAATCACACGAAGAATAGCTCTTTTCAATCTCTCTTCTTTGGGTTGAAAAGCTAACTTTTTAGTACGGAGACTCTGTATAAGAACTCAATAATCCCAGTCCTTCCTTACGAATCTGATGTATGAATTATATCAAAAGCAGATAATGATATTCATGGTCGTTTGAAGAGAGAAGGTATTTGGTCCCGTTTGCGTTTTAGCTTTGAAGGAGACGATTCAACGAATAACTAATTCTATGTGCTATACAGCGTTATTCTAGTTAAAAAAATCATCAACGATGGAATTCGCAGATTGTTCGATTCTAACCCAGAGTGTGAACAAAGTATAGATAGACCGAACTAGCGCCGCTAATAGCTGTAGCTGTAATTTCTTTCTGGCAGCATCATTACATGTTCGTGTTTCGAATGTTCAGAGAAGGACTCCTCCTTAAGGCGACATTCCATTTGGAACATAAAGGCATATTATACAAATATACGATGCAACCGCTTATGCAAAGCATAGCTTTAAATCCAACCTTACACATATTTTTGTGCCCTGATTAAGTTGTTTTCTTGGGGAACTTTTGGCTTGGACTCACATATCTAAATTGTTTTATCTATACATACAGTGAGAGTCAGAAGTGAATGAGCACCGATGCTCTTGTGAGTTTTCTTTAGGGTCAAAAATTGTATATCGAGAAAACAATAACAAATCATCACGCTTATTCCCACTGACGTTTGTCATATCTCATGTGTCGTGTCGTTGTAAAATCGATATTCAAATTTTTTTTGACCTTTTGTTAACGATTTTGCTTCATTTTCTATGTGTTCACTGTTATTTCAAATAGTTCTTCTCAAACAATGATTTAAAACCAAATTGAAATATTAGGCGTTTACGACAAACGTCAACGGGAATAAGGGTGCATACCTACTGCATATTTCATTTCGACACCAATAAATAATTTACCAATATTGAAAAAAAAAAAAGTGTGTTGGCTTTTATTTGTAATTTTATGACTAAATAAAAATCTATATATCTACAAGAAAGCCGCATTGGTGTTTACTTACTTTTGAGGCTCACTGTATAATAAAACTGTCGCAGGTTTTATATATTATATTTGTTACCTAATGGAGTTAAAACTACTGAACGGATTTCAATGAAACTTTTTTGAAATGTTACTTGAGATTGCGGGAAGGCTTTAATCTATGTTGCTTGTTGCCACGCCCACTTTTTGGGTGCAAAACATATTTTTCTTGACTTTACTGTCTTTAACTTGTTATTATTTAAATAATAATTCCAAGCTGTTACCAAAAATAAAAGGAGTTCTTAAGGGAGTCAAGACTTCAATAAATATTTTAGACTATTGGCCAACTTTCTGCTTCGTCCAGAAGCTAATTTATAGACTAGTGTCTAACATGCTCATATTAAATTTACCTATTTCATCACATCGAAAAATATCAGCAACGATAGTTCTTGATCGTGATTCTGCTTTTGGGTGATGATGATGACTGCACAGTGCACACTGTGTCATTTCTCTCTTGGAATGAAACGAAAGAGAAGCATGGGATGTGCATGTGAATTAAATCAACATCGGCAATCTTTGTTTTTTTTTAAGGAAATGCGAATGTTGCTCATTTTGCCAACAATGTTTACGAATCAATCAAAGTTACTTAAAATGGTCTATTTCGAAAATAAATAATGCACAAAATGTAAGCAGATTTTTTTTTTTGTTTGCTGCTTTCAAGATATACATACCTTTGTGATATTAGAATTTTTAAGTTGTAGTCTATATTCACATGAAAATGCGCGTGCCGCGAGGTATACATATGGAACTCTTTTCTGAAATGTTGAAAAAACTGACTACATCCTCAATTTGTACAGTACACAACACACCCTATATCAAGAACGCATTGGAAAAAGGATAGAAACTATCTGTACAATACCCTGCAACCAATATAAAGTGATCATGCATAAAGTCAATTCAAACTAATTGCCACATTTAAACCAGACTTTATTGGAATTGCCCGCGCACTCCGTGTGCTGCTCCTGACCATCGGACAACAGTGCCACCTAGGTATATACACATATGTATGTGCTCAACTGCGCAAAAGAATTGTTCACTGAGGCCAAAAATAAAAATCGCAAAATTGTGTAGATAAAGTGCAATAAACCATTTCAGATTGCGTTGCATCGCCATAGAACGGCTGCTGTTATGCAGTCAGCCCACAACCAGAGATATTTTTATAGTTAAGACTTATTTTTAATGTTTTACGCGCAGATAGATTGTGCGAATGTATGTGTTGGCCACATGCTAGTATATGCAACACGCGGCACGGGTGTATCTTCTGAGATTGGCCAAGCGATACAAATTTAGATAACATTTATTTATCTCCTTGAGATAGGAGGAGAATGATTGTCGCGGGCAACTTGTGTATAGACTACAAAGTGATATCTCTTAATGAAGATGTCTTCGCAGAGTATGGCTTTAGATGGGGTCTTGTGGAAAAGTGTCCTTAATTTATTTAGCGATTTCAATATCTTGATAAGCTCAAAAGTGTTGGGAGCACCACTTCCATTTCTACAGTATTAATGACAGGACGTAATTTTGGTGGAATGCCTGTCATAATCGTTTAATGGAGCACAAGAGCAATTTGTTGTTGTTGTTGGATTTGTTGATTGCATTGCTGTAAAGTGCGCGCGATTATGTTGTAAGCGATGATCGTGCAAATGGATTTAATTAAATTGCACATGCTGTGCTTTGGGAGGTGCACGTAATTTAAAAATATAAAAACAACAGTTTCTCTCCACTCAGAGTTAATTTATTTATTAATATGGGAAATGGGAAAGGCTCCTTGGAGTGGCCAACGCAAAATATATACTTGATCATGGGTATTTTATTTATTTAATTATCTATCTATGAGATTTATGGTCGTCTCGACAGTTTATGGGATTACTACGACAAAGAAATAAGTCTATAGGCCGGATATAGTATTTAAAACAAACACTCAACTTACAGTAGGTTTGACAGAGAGACATTTGAGTACATTATTACAAGGTGGGCCGGGCCCTCTCGGTAGATAAGTGTCATAGATTTCACATTTATGGCGTCGAATGTCAATTTGGTTTTGACATTTGTGAAGGAAACAGAATTAGAATTTGTGCGAATGAGTAATGGAACGATATACTCCTGAAAAACGTTAAATAATAGTCACGATGTTTTTCATGGACAAGTCGTGTGCGATTTTAGCGCAATATGCATTTTGTGCCCGTTTTTCTGGCAGACTTAACAGGCATCGTTCAATGCGGTATTGGGCAGCACGAATTTAAGGGCGAAGAAATAATATTTTAAGGTAGATATGTAGATATTTGAAAGCGATTTCACCAAAATAATATCTCAAAAATTTTCGACATTTTTCAGTTTTTTTTTTCAAGATTTTGGTTTTTGACATTCTTTGCTTTCGAGATTAATATTTTAATGTAGATAGGTATTTGAAAGTGATTTCACCAAAATACATTTTTTTTTGCAAAATCTCAAAAATATTCGATATTTTTCAGAATTTTTTTTTCAAGATTTTGGTTTTCGACGTTTTTTGCCAAAATAAAATTTTTTTGCAAAATTTCAAAAATGTTCGACATTTTTCAGAATTTTTTTTTCAATATTTTATTTGAAAGTGATTTTACCAAAATACAATTTTTTTTTGCAAAATCTCAAAAAAATTTCGACATTTTTCAGAATTTTTTTTTTTCAAGATTTTTGTTTTCGACATTTTTTGCTTTCGAGATTAATATTTTAAGGTAGATTACCGAAAGTGATTTCACCAAAATAAATTTTTTTGGTTGGTTTTTGACATTCTTTGCTTTCGAGATTAATATGTAGATAGGTATTTGAAAGTGATTTCACCAAAATACATTTTTTTTGCAAAATCTCAAAAAAATTTCGACATTTTTCAGAATTTTTTTTTCAAGATTTTGGTTTTCGACATTTTTTGCTTTCGAGATTAATATTTTAAGGTAGACAGGTATTTGAAAACGATTTCACCAAAAATAATTTTTTTTTGCAAAATATCAAAAATGTTTGACATTTTTCAGATTTATTTTTTCAAGATTTTGGTTTTCGAGATTTTTTTTCTTGTTAACTTTTATTCGGTGACCTCAAAAATCTCGATATTTATTTTCAACAGTTTGTCGATTTTTTTGATTTTTGTGGTTTTGGTTTTCGACATTTTTTGTTTTAGAGATTTTTTTTTTGATGAATTTTTTTTCGGTGATCGCAAAAATCTCGATATTCTTTTCAACATTTTGTCAATTCGAAAATTTTTTTTGTCTTTGAAAAGTTACCTTCCCCGGGAACTCTGAAAGGCCTTGTACCTCTAATTTAATCGAGAATATCACTGCCGTGGCTGACGATGTAGTAGAGGCTCAGTCCATGCCATGCAATTGGCCATTCAATGCACGTCACTGCGGCACGTTTTGGCGTTCGACTTGAAGATGTTTTCTTACAAAGTGCAGATAGCCCATCAGCTGATGGGTGTTGAGACCTACGTCTACGCACCTCCTGAATCTATATGGACGATTTTGCCTCATAAAAATGGGAAGGGAAAGGTAGGCCGGATGAACTCGTGCGAGCCTTGTTGCTGCATGCACAAATGCTTTCACGTAGTTGATAATGCATCGTTGAGTAGAGACTCCTCGTGTTTTCTAGAGACACAAAATATGCGCCCCTATGTTGAATTGGTTAGGTTTTAAAAAAAAACGTTAAGTAACCTGCACTAGCCAAATGAAAGCACTATTAAGCTTCGCTTCAACATCATCGTGATCATTTTCAAATGTAATAATTTTTGCGACTAATGGCACATCAATGCCAGAATCTCTTACTAAATCTACCTGCCAAATGTAAAAAAAAGAAATAAGCCCAGACCTCTTTAGGTGGTTTCAGCAAAGTTTCACCACTTCTTGCACAGAACTCCATTCAAAATCACGAAACGACAAATCCAATTAATCGACAAAGTCACCAATTACACGAATTAACGTCGTAATCCGTGGTAGGTACCGTATCACCATACCGGTAGCCGAAAATCCTCAGGGACTACAACTATTTAACGATATCACTTACAGAAACATTTCACCCAATTAATTTCAAATAAATGTCCGCTCCAAGAGCAATACAGCAGACCACCAATGCCATATACAGCCGCCCAATGACACATTGAACACAATCACAAATCAAAGAACCGCTGCCTGGCCTGTCGCTACATCCAAATCAATCTACAACAACTCTCATCCCTAATCTGAGCCTCTCGCCAGCTTGTCTGCTCAAACTCAACTGCTCCCAATTGGACTAATCTGCAACTCATGTCTTGTTCCACCCATTTTAGGCTGCAAAAAATCACGCCAAACCACAACATCACTCTTGTCACTTGTTTCGTGTTGTTATAGTTTCTATACTCTTGTTGTTGTCCCAATCAGGGCTGGCACCGCTAATAGACATAGTGACGACCGCCGCAGACAAACACAAATACAAAAAAAAAAAAAAAAATATCAACAAGAATATCAACACCCATAACACTGCGAACGCGGTTCATTGCACTAGGCACAAGGCAGTCGCCTTTATAGCCGGCACTTGCTAAGTACGGCTATAACCAGCCGTGTGTGCTGTCAATAACAATGAACCGAACGAAGATGGCAGCTGATGCGGACCCGACCACAACGGGTATTTAAAACTAATAAATCATAACCTATCTCAATGCGAAATCAGATGTGCATCAGCACAAACACCGACGACAAACGATGTGGCAACATTCCGGCGACCGGTCGTCAACTACCACATGCCGATACCAGTTTCCACCTTTTTCCCGTATTTAACAAAAGCAGGTTTTCTCTGCCTCATTATTTTGCTCAACACGTTGTCGTCTCGTCCATTTTCAAATCTCCATCATCATCATCATCGTGGTGATCGTTGTGTACCTATACCGACAGTGCTCTCCTTTCATTAAAACAGAAAAAAAACGGTAGCTCACTTCTAATAACCCCAACCAATGTGGCGGTAAACATCTTCATCAGACGACCGGTGGCACACACCACCAGCTAAACAAAATCTGTCAAAACAATCCGTGATCCGAAAAAGATACACGATCCAGCGACCGAGATACAAAAACAAACCAAAACTGGCCCAAAACCAGAATCTCTTTGTAGGCGGCTGCGGCGATTGTGTGCTGATGGCCAAAATCGGATTTTCCTGTTTAGCAACACTGACATAGGCCTATGTATCTATGGTGAGGATGAACCAGATACATACCTCCACCGAACGGTAAGTCATACGAAATGAGTGAAGCCCACCTGTCACTATGTGTCGATATCTGGTTAAACACCGACAACAGTAGCCGCCACCGCTGTTTGGTCAGAGAGCTCCAAGGTTCTCTCGCCCGCATCGATCAGGTTTATCGTCGTGTATCTCTCGTGTGACTTTACACCTTAAATGACGTCTAATGAGATGTTTTTTTTTTTTCCTTCAATCCATACAGCGTAAAATTGGCGGCAAAAACCGACTAACTTCTACCGGGTGGAAGTGGAAGTGGAAAGGTATTATCTAGACAAGATTGTTGTCGGGTCGAGTTTTTCACATCTCTCATGAGACTGAAACGCACATTGTTGTCAATCAGGTTCAGAAGTTCAATCAACTGTATACCTACTTGCTCTAGCGCGCGGATAATCTAGTTGCGCTGTTTATATTGTTTGTTTACATCACGGCTTGTCTTCAAATAAACAAAGTCTATAACCAAAAACGAAAAACGGAAAAAAAAAAATTCACGAAGAAGCCCCACACAACAATGAGAGTGCTTGAAATATGAATCCAAACAGAGGAGGCAGTGAAACCAAACAGGATTTACCCGATGACAACAACGACGATGATGATACCTACCACTGTTGTAGCGAGTGGAGTCGGAGTGTAATCCTGTTTGTTGCTCTGTGGCGAGGATCAATTGACATCGAACAACAAAAAACAGGTGACCACACAGGTCCTGGTGTGGTTTCTATTTTTGTATTTTCTTGTGGAACATGTTTTTTTACGAGATCCTGTTCTGAACCCATGGGAATTGGGTTAGTAGAGTGGATGTGAACAAGAATCACCTAACCAGCAATGAAAATGACGTACGACAGACCCAAGCAATTAAATTTTATATGAATTACAGACACTGATGTGCGATACGCTGCGGGGCACACCCTCCTTTTAATAAGACGTCAGACATTTGAGTACTGATTCCGGGAACTGTTTGAAGATGTATGTACTTCCTTATGATCGAATTTGCATTTGCGAGTATGATCACCGATAAGATAAATAGGAGGCAAGTCAGGTGGATTATGGCAGCAGAGGAATGTGGGTATGTGCGAACAGTCACCCTGATGGCAGCTTTGATAAATCGGTGGGAACGACTTAAGACTGTTCATGGATACGAGTGTACGTAATAGCTTTTACTGTGTGCAACTGTGTGCAACTGAGCAATTTTAGACTATTCGTTCCATCTACAAATTGTTTGAATACTCTTGGCAGCTTAAATGCGAAAAGTAAGTTCATACGAAGTCCTAACAAGAACCGACAGTTTCTGTTGGGAAACCATTGTTAGCAAAGTAGGTGTACTTTACTTTTTATTCCCGATACTTACTCTGCTTTTTAATGGCGCTGTAGGTATATAACCTACAGTTTCCGAGTCGGACCTGACCCTCAATAAAAAGGCTATACATATAATCAGTTTTATCTATAGCTAGCTGCCGCCAGTTGTATAGCTCATGCTAGTTGAGGAACCTTCCAAATGAGCTTGGATTAAAGTTAAGGATTGAAAGATACTCCCATGTCGATCTTTTGTAGCCTAATGCCCGACTGAAGATCCTTGGTGGCAGCATCTTTAATGAACCAGAGAATCTAGCATATAGAGCCTAAGAGATACCACTATAGCTTATAGGATTCATCTATATGAATGCGTGGTTCATAAAAAAAAGAGGAATAAAAGCAGGTAAGAAGGAAGGGAAATTGACAAATTTAAAATAAATTTAACGCTTTTTGCGCTATAATACCCTTTAGGAATGTAAGACAAATATACAAGACTAGCATTTATTTGCGGCTTCGCTTCGGTTGCAGAAGTCCCTATAGTGTTATTTGCAACGCGTTTTATAGGATAAAAAAATGTTCCCCATACAAACTGAATCCCCCTTTACTCCCTTTGTAGTTAGTACTTCCCCAAATCGATTCTAAGTCCTGACTTAAGCCATAAAAGATTTTTTTTTTCTTCAAAATATCACCTTTGTAGCTCTTACTGGTTGGGCTGGACGTGAATCACCAATCGCCAATCAGTCGGAACGTTTTCTTTTGAAACGTTCTCGATTCAGCACATCAGAACCGACAGAAAATTGAAGGTCATTCCTAGGATCTTAAATTAACTCATTGATCGAATTATTTTTTTTAGTACAGCACGCGTCAAATTTATTTACCTCCACGTTGTTCCTGAGAAATGTATACATACGACGAGGCCATATGTACATTTTGCAATACAAACATTTTGCTCCAAGCGACATGTTCTCTTTCAAAATTCATTCGATGTTCCTTCTGTACTTGCCTCAAAACAGGTTTCTTTTTAAGTTTTCTTCTCTGTATAGTACTACTTTTTCGTATTATCCTTCGGACCATTGCTATGCTAGCTGATACTCCGCTGTTGGTCTTTATTTTAGTCGGTGGTAGAGAAGAATTTGAGGCAAGCCGTAGAATTAACCGGTTTTCTCGCAATGTTGTCGCTTCTGCCGTGCGTCCTTTTTGATTTTTCCCATTGTGTTGTGGATCCGCAAGATAACTTTTTACAACAGTCTTACTTCTATTTCGTCTCCTTGCAATTTCTCAGCCAGAGTCCTAACTCCAGCACCTATTTTTCCTGTCAAAGTCTTCCCTGAACTAATTTTTTTTAACTAAATAAAAACCGTTCTTTTTAGCGCTTTTTTTAAAATATTCTTAACAAAACATTGAAAAAGATCGCCCCTGCAACGAAATATTCGCCTTGTTCACTCGCTCGTAATAAGTTCGAGTTGGTTATTGAGTAAATCGTGGTGTACTCCGGCCTCAAATTGGACATTACCGTTGCGTGCTCTTTAGACCTCTTAAACATGTTTGGGTGGTGATTTTAAGTATACTTTTGAAAACTGAATAGCAAATCAATCTGCCACTCTCCGTCGTTCAGCAACTCCCTGTCAACATCGAGTTTTGTTTGCCGATAGCTTTTTGCGTGTCTCCGCCTTCTCATTCGACACCGCATGTCACTGTTTTATCACGATCGTATGTTACCGACCGTTTTGAGGCTACACACAACCCAACCCAAACATATATGCAAATTTCTCCGATAATATCCATATCAACATCCAATTGACAATCGATCAGTCGAGAAATCAATTTCCTACACAACATTATGTAACACATTCACCGTTTCCTAGATCAGCGTCTTTGCTGAATTTTCTAACATCCTTTCAAATGTTGTCAGCAAAACAGACCCACAACATCACATTGACGTTTCCCCATTTTGCGCGCAACATTTCATCAGATCCGGACAAAATTTCTTCTCAAACAAATCTCCCCATACAGTTTGATTGAAATATCAAGATTTTTGCATAAGGATCTTGAAGAATCAGCCATCAGTTGCCTTATCTGCGAGCGCTACATGCAGAACACATTCTCGGGCCGTTGTTGTAGCTACCAGATAAATTTTCCCTGTTCCATGTTTGATTGTAGATAATCCACCATTCAGGGAACAAAATGATGTCCGTATATGCGAAGGAAAAACTTACACGCGACGGGATAGAGATGGAACGGCCAGCATTTATTGTGTGACCAACCCAGCGCGCTGCGGATATGCGTAGGATGACGTTTGGATGTTTTGCTGATCCCTCGAGCCTATGTGGTAAATCCGACATTTTTGTGGCGCGGACTTTGAATATTGCGACCGCAAGAAGTTTCGGTTTATTTTTCATTACACCTTAAATCAAGCTGTCCTTTGCGCGTAGTATTCAAACATCTCGCCGATGTGACATTTTAATCTTGACATTCTGTGAATGGTGTACTTTGTATATATAAATGTTGCTCTTGCGGTCGTTCGTCCTCTGCATCGTACGTCGTCCGCCGGTACCTATATAGTCGTTGTCGTGGCTGTTGTCGCCATCTTCGTACTCGTCGTCGGTCGTAGCGTTTTTAATTAGATTGATTGATCGGATTACATTGGAGTATAGTTGAGCGGAGGAGCCCCGCCGAATAACATCGAATCAGATGGATGAATGGACGGACTGAAAGGACCGGCTCGACTCTTGACAACGAGTGATCGGTTCATTGTTATAGTAGTACCAAGTGTATCTGGTACTGGACCGTTGTTTTTATGTGATGTTAAAATAATTGGGCGATTCTTCCGGTGGACACTAATTTAAGAGGACAGTCTTTGTAGATTTGCGTACGCAAGTTGGCGAAATACAACTTCATTATGCGGTCAGAGAAGAGAAATTTCACAACGAACTCATTAAATTCGATCGATGGATGCCACAGAACAATGAAAGTCGGCAAGTTAAACAAAGAAGATAAATTACTGGAGTCATTGATGAAGTTGTTACTTTTGCAAAGGGATTCGTTTTCAACAGTGGTCTCCGAAGAGTAGTAGATACGTTTTAGTTGGGGGTATAAGTTAGCCATTGGCAATGATTTTCAGTCGTTTTATAAAAAGTGACCTTAATGACGAGGAAACTTTCAGCAGATAGTTTTAAGCATCCTATTTTCGTTAGAAAAATACTAACCCGCACATCCAGCCAACATTTAGATTGTTAGGAATTGAAATTTATTCGCCTAAAAGAGGACTTGTTGAATAACGGTGTTATATACATAGCAGTAATCAGTATAGTATCTACAGCTCAGAGGCAGGGTATACTGAGACTTCCAGTTCGCAATCTTTTACCTGTTGGTCTACAACAATCTTCAAAATCGGTAATTTTGTTTTCTCTCTTAGGATCTCCTATTCTTTTAAGATACAACAGAAATCAGCCTCTTTGTTGAGATAACGTTTCGTTATTGACGTTTCGTGACAGTTGTCAATATAAATTTCTGTGGCGCTACAGTCCGCGGTGGATCGGAACCTCAACCAATACGTATCTCTAGTAACCGCGGTCTTTTTGGCTAACTACCTTCAGTTGCTCAATTCAATATGGTTGAAGCAATACTAACGAGCCTAATCAATTTAAGGCAGAAAATTGTAGCTTGTAGGAAAAGAACTGTCATTCTCCTGGAAAGTGGGGGTATCAGTCTTATTTGCCTTTGGCAAATGTAACCAATTGGCCGGTTTCATTAGCTGTGAAATAATTTGGTGGAGCCACAGTGCCTTTAAGCATTTAAGCAATTAGTAATTTCTTAGCTAAGCTACACGCTAGTAACTACATATTTCTACATACGTCAGCATACAAACAGTTTCAATGGAAGTAGTTAAAACTCTACTTGATTCATGACTTTCTTGATGTAGACCGCTTTAAATCGAACCCCGCCACGTTGACCAATCGGTGCAGCAGAGTGTTGGACTACACAACGCGCGATTACAAATGACAAGCAATAAGCAACTAAGCAACTAGCAACTGACAATAAGCAATACGCAACTTTATTTTAACCTATTCTCACATCGAAGCAACAGTATTGCCTGAAATGTTTAGCTATCAGGGATATTTTTTCGCAACTTCTGCGAATTTTGTGTTGAAAACAGGATCGTCCAACATATTTTCCAAAACTTCATAAAACGTAGTATGCGCCAATGTGCGAATAATCACAAGTATTGCTACCTACTAGGAAGCAATATGTGTTGCTTTTCAACATCTGCTGTGTATCGCTAGCGATAATTATTGCCGCAATAAGCAAAATTTTTCGTTCGAGCAATATTGAGTTGCTTTGATGTGAGACCTCTAATTTATTTCAAAGTAAAATAACTTTCGGCGATAATATTTAGTGTTTCCTATTGCCAGTTGCTTATTGATTATTGCCTCAATGTGAGAACCGACTTAAGATTTTTTCTACTGCGCCACCTTTCGGGAATATCTGACAAACGTCCGAGAGTATATAATTGAGAGATCTTCTCAATTCAGCCGTTCGGACTTCGGATTTGATATAAAATTGGTGGTCCCCTCAATTTGACATAAAAAGAGAAAAACTCATGCAAACGAAGGCAAGCCTAGGGTCCTAATATGGATATGTTGCGTTAACTGTTCATTTATTTTTGTAAAAAACCAAAAGCAAAGCTCTGGCATGTATTTGAACATTATAGGCCGACATTTTTAAAGATCTTATCTCAGGTACAGAAGGAATATCCCCTTTTATATAGAAGAGTGCAAAATAGTCTAGCCATCACAGAAGCAGTTGCTGTGGACTGTTAAAAAGGAACTATAGCTCACCTCGTGCAACAAGCGGTATAAGTCGAGTCCGCTTAGGGCCCACAGTTCTAAGAGATCGTAAGAACTTCTTGGATACATAAAAATTGACAAAATCGGCAGAATATCGGTCTTGCCCCTTTGCGTATGTCGACTTGAAATCCATGTTGTCGAAAAGAAACGGAACGCCAACCAATAAGTCGGCCGGCGTAAGAATTGGAAGCTGAGCTATGCCAAGAAGTAAATGACGTCCAATAAATTTCAAAAAAATGCACGCTACATCGACTCGGCCACATCGAGACAATCGACAATAATGCTCCATCCAAAGAATGGAATCACAGCCACAATGTTCGTGACGAAAAGACCGTACCCCTGTTTCAAAGACCAAGCCATAGCGGATGTTAGAATGCAGAGAATGGAAGACTGCAGTGTTTCAGCCGTGCGTCGTTCGGAAGCAATGATTTAAAAACTTCAACATCAGGCTATCTTCTATTTGTCGAGAGTATAACAGCTGGCGAAACTCAATTTCTGAGAATTACCATCCGTTGCTATGATGAGAAGAGCCCCATCGTTAGGATGTAAAATGTTCATGTAATCTGCTTACCTAACTCCATCCATATCGCAACCGTATCTGTGGGTTTTGTAACTATTTGGCTTGGACTTCATGTTAACCGGAACCAAAATAGTGATGCGCATCATCACTAAGATAAAACTCTGATTTGGCTCTCAAACCAATGTCTGAAAGACCCTAGTGTAGCTGTATGGTAAATCATGGGATAGGTAATACGATTAGCATCGCTTATGTTGCAAGACCTGTGAGTTATTGATAGCTTTTAATATATTTAGAGTCGAACTACTCAACGTGGGTGATGCTTTATAATTTGTTTACGACCATCTGTGGTTACATGGTTTAGTAATCATAGATCGAGTAGCTTTTTGAGGATCAGTTGTATCAGAAATTTGTCACACATTTTCAGTGTGAAGGGCTCTTGTGTAATATTGGAATTGCAAAAGAAGAAGCATTTGTTAACCTACAAAAAATGCTCTAAACTTCCTGTCTGATATAACCGACATGACAAAGCGACTCACTCCCACGATCATCAACTCGCAAAATACCTCGCTCCAATCAATCATCACTATATCAAACAAGAACGAATGCAGCTAATCATGAATATCAAGTTCTTTCCTCTAACAAGGATCAACCAACTTGTCACACCGCATTCTCGAAAATCAAAACAAATCTCCACGAGGATATATACGTCTTGGCAATGGCACACAAATCTGAGTTGCAAAAAAAAGGAGCAAACTCGTTTCATATCCGATTAACAACAATCGGAAGGATATCGCACTTTTGTACCACATTCTCGACACGTAAAGTTGTCCAAAGAGCCACCCGCCATCCATCTATCGAAACAGGATAACAAACAACTTATCGACTCGTCGTCGTCTCCAGCTCCGTCACATCCTCCTCCTCACAACCAGATGGTTGACCAACAAGTTTGACTCCTCTTCGGCCAGTTTTTGTCTGTCTGATGGTATTGTGGGGATACCTCTCGATTTGGGTTATGTTTGGTGACTCCTGTTCGGAATCCTCCCGAGGATGATTCATTTAATTCCAAGCTCTTCAATATTTCCAACTCGGTCTTCGGTGGGGAGGGCGGGCATCTTGTAAACTTCTATACAGATCAAGGCGCCAACGACAACGTGCTCTTCAAATGCAAAACCCGATGAAAACAAAAACCTACCAATCCAGTTGTATGTGCCGGGTGGTGGTGGTAGCACTTCTGGTGCCTTATGAATGAATTGAGAGCCAGAATGGAAGCGTGTACCTCTGGAGGAGCAAAAGCCTGTTTGGTGTAAAGGTTGTTTTTATGCTGTCGTCGTCGTTGCCGTTGTTGTTGCTGGTGGTGATGGCGGTGGCGCTTAAGCTCATAATCCAGTTTTTCAACAGCAAGTGTCTATTTTTGTGATGCTGCTCTTGCACTCTCTGCCACAGACGTAGGTATAGGAGATGTTGTGGTTTCTTGTGTTTCATGTTATTAGGAAAAAAAATCTGAGTCGCCTAACATGTGCAACCTATAACAGCCCTGACCTGATCACAGTTCAGCATCGGCTTCAGCCAGACTGGATGGCTGCACATGGTGGTTATAAGTGGATGTCGTCTTGGTATGGTATTTGTACCGAAACTCGTTCCTTACCACACACGAGATGCGATTGTGGGTGAGGTCAGTGATTTGCTGTGCGAGTATCTATACCGACAAGTTCCGTTTTGGTGTACCGTTGTACTATACCACCAGCATGTTTGATGATTTATTTGATTGCTAGCGCAAGGCAATTTTCATAACAGTTTGTAATTTTCTTAGCAAATCTTGACCTTGTCCATTTGAAACGGATCAATAGCTCCGGCATCGATGCGAGGTGATTTATTGAACTGGCTTTAATTGGTTTTATTGTTGTCGATATGCGCTAGGTATGTCATGGTTTCTTGTCTCTAAGCACAGCTATTAATCGTTTCTTTTGTGATGAATTCTTTGAAATTAATTAAGTCTCGAAGAGCTCGGGCTCGAGGTACTTTACCTCTGGAGAAGTGTCAAATGCTGATGCAGTGTGAGTCATGATGACGTGATTGCGCGCGAGAAGAGTATTTTGCTAGGGTAGGGCTGCGGCGGCGGCGGCCGATTACTCATTATCAGTACACACACTTGAGTCTTGTATTTAACTGTATGCCGTTTGTGTGGTGAATGTGGCGTTAATGAGATTGAACTTCGATTGGCATCGCCATAGGCTGGCTATTCGTGGAAAGTGCGATGTCGAGTTGGTGTACCTGACTATTGTATGGAATGTCATTAAGGTTTTTTTTTTTGCTGTTATTTCTTTCACCATTTAGAATGGAGAGCTTTTTGATAGATCGAAATTGGATTAAGTGGTCCTTATCGGATTAAGTGGATTTTTGCGGCCGATTGTCACTTAAGTAAAGCGGCTTGTGGGGCGGATATAGCCGATTGATTGAGGGTTTATTAATAGCTGGTGATTTGGTGGTAATGACGTGCGAGTTGCGAAGGAAATTGTATTTGAAGATTGGGTGGGAATAGTTCAAAACGAAAGAGTTGGTGTGCGAACTGGGAATATGTGTGATTGTTTTCAAAGCAACAGCATAAAGTGATCTATTGCAAATAAAATGCGTGTTTTGACAAAACGCATAAGATGACCCTCTAGAGGGGCCCGCTGGTAATAGAGACTCTAAATATTTGTGGAGAACTATGTCACATTCACTGCTCAATATGTTTGAAAGCATTTTTCAAGGTAACAGATTCGAAAAAATAAAAGTGCCTGGACCGGATGTCCCCCGTCAAAGGATGGACGGCGGAAGGTACGTCGATGTCAAGTACAATAGGTACTTGCTTGAATGAGGCAGTCAAAAATAATACGCACAAGACAATTTTTAAATGTCGAAGAGAAGCCGCCACAGAACTAACGGCGGTTGGCTTAAAAGTTTGGAGTCTGAGTGGCAACAATTTTCAAAGCTGACATTTTATTTACATATTCATATTTGTTGATTCTTGATGTCCTCTAACGAAGTACCCTGTCTATGATTCCATAGAACAGAATAAGTTTGACCACCACTAGGTAGATATAGTCAGTTCACTATACCTCAGTTTATAGGCGCCTTCTCAGATTTAATTTCTTATAGTTACAACTTATAAAGGGTTTCCCATAATTCACGCAAAATGTAATTTTGATAGAAAATACAGATTTTTAATTCGAAAAACTTAAATTTTTTATTGATTCCTACAGTTATGTATGGCACATCGGATAAATGGCCGCCACGGCTTTGCTAGCAAGTACGTACTCTTTGAAATTTTCTATGACCGTTTCGCACAAATGTGGCTGAATTTCATTAATACACCTTCCAACTTTCTCTTTTTAGGCGTTGGTGGTCGTGAGCTTGTTTGCATAGACATTTGACTTCAAAAAACACCAAAGAATGTTCAATGGCGTTAAATCGCAAGATCTGGTTGGCCAATTCTGATCGCACAAACGGCCGATTACACGATTAGGAAATGACAGTAATTAAATTGTTTCTCTGGCTGTATGGCATGTGGCACCGTCTTGTTGAAACCACATGTTAGTCACATCCATATCTTGTAATTTAGGTACTAAAAATTGGATTATCATGTCACGATAACGAACACCATTAACTGTTACTGCCTGACCAGATGCATTTTCGAAGAAGAATGATCCGATAATGCCTGCAGCACTAAATCCGCACCAAACAGTCACGCGTTGTGGATGCATTTATTCCTCAACAATTATCGTGGGTTTTCTGAACCCCAAATCCAACAATTCTGACTATTCACGAAGCCATCAAGATGGAAATGAGCTTCATCACTGACGATGATTTTGTTCGAAAAATCAACATCCACTTGTTGCTGTTGTTCTAGCAAATCCTTGGCGGCCCGTTTTATATCTTGAAACTTTACCTTTTCTAAATGAAAACTTCCTTACGATACGAGTGTTGGGAATTGCTCAGTAAATGTATTTAAACTTTTTCGAATACATATATTTGTCAATATGACTTGGAAATTAAAAAAAAATAACTTAGTTTTGACATCTTTATTCGGTGATCCTTGGTGATAGTTTTTGTAGATTAGTTATAATCTGCATTTTACCTGATAAGTTAACAACAGTTGGAGACGTGGTTCTACCCACTAGGATGGTTAAATTTTACATCTATGCCTTACAAAGGCTTCCTTCAATGGTCATTCTGACCTTAGTAAGGATACATTTCAGCACACTGGCCTAACCAATTCATATTATTGTCATATATTCAAGAATGACTGTCCATTTTGTATGACGCAAAGGGAACTCGCCTAAAAAATGGTTTTGGCAGATATCTGAGCAGTGTTTCAATGGTTTCTTACCTCCGTCTCAAAAATAGGGTGGATATGGTACGTTTGCCTGCAATCCAAAAGACCGTATTTCAAAAGCCCGTAAATCAAATGCCTGTAAAAAAAACCGTAAACAAAGGGCCGTAAGTGTACGCCCTGCCTGTGGCCCCTGTAGGATTTGGAATGAGTGCAAGGTTGAGTATATACGCAAAGCGACTTTTCGCTAAAAACATTTCTAATTTTTTCCTTGTTTACAAAAATTTCCCCTGAAAAGCCCGGCTTTTTGAAAATGTTCATTTACGGGCTTCTGTACAGGCTTTTATTTTACGATCAACATCGAAATGCTGTGTTTGCACTTACGGGCTTCTGTGAATACGGGCTAAAGTTTTACGGCCAAACGTATCGTTCCGTCAAAAATAACATTACAAAAACGAATTAACTCGAGAAGGTATTCCTTATGGACCCATTGAACAACTATGTATTTATTTATTTGTACGTCAAGCAATAACACTTCAATAATGTTGATATAGTGACTAGTGAAATACTTCGTCATATCTATTGCGTTAGTCGCATATTATCAAATGTGCTTCGAAATACTACACCAACTATGAAAATCACACAATACTATTCCCTCTACAAAACAAAAGAGTTCACCTCCGAACTGTGCTTGCAGGCATTTTGAAAGCCCATTTTTGTCGCTCAACTCCCAAGCAATTCCAAGAACACATTAGAAAATTCCAACTTCCCAAATTAAGTATCTCAAATAAAGTCAAAATTACAAACTCAATACAATCGATTTCCACTAACGACCCAACGACCAAACCCATCTCGATCCCATCACAGACTTACGGACCATCATTAGTGGCAATCATCGACGAAATATCAAAGTCACACACAACAACAACAACAAAAAAAACCCCTCATCTCATCACATAACCACAAGACTGTAGACGTAGAGTGTTTGTCCTGATCACACAACTCTCTGGTCATAAGAAACGAAATTAAGTATCTTTCAACCGTCAAAAATTTGATTCTACCAAGACATCATGTGTTCTGCCCGAAAATTGATAGTAATAAATTCCTGCCCATGTATTGGTGTTAAGCAATAACTTAAGGGATACAAGGAAGACGATCTTCGTCTTCACACAAAAATATTAAATTCGAAAATGAATCACGGTGTAGTGTGCCACTTGGGCACGACTTTTATTTTTTACACACAAATATACGAGAGTTTGGAAAACATGTGCTCAATAATCACACACATCCACGGCATGGCGTAAGCATCCAAAGACAAACATGTACACACAGTTCCAGGGAACAACAAAAAAAGGTGAAGCTCTTCACGTTCTTTCGACTGAAGATGAATAACAAATAAGTTGAGTTGGGGGCATAACAACACAACAAAAAAAAATCGAAAACCAAAAACCAAACATCATTTGCACCATCATCATCATCATCAAAGTCGAGTCGAGTCGACGTCGTCGCCGCTTCTTTGTCATTCAGTCTCTTGGGCAAGCACAATACACAGAGGATCTGTTGAAGTTGAAAAAAAAAAAAAAAAAAACACACACACACACATAAAACTCCGACGTGTGTAAACTACTTTAGTATCTAACGCCCCACAAGTCGGAGTAGAGCAAGATACATTCGTTCTTCTGCTTCTTTTGTTTTAGAAAATGTTTAACGGCCGCAATCATCATCAACATGCCCAGCTACGGATTTGAATACTAAACAGCGAAGACCGACGATGAAGACGGGGGCTAACGACTAAGCGCGAACGAAAGTGCAAGTACTCATAGTAAGGTTTCATTTGGTTTTTTTTTTTTTTGTTCTATTCCTCTTCATGATTCATAAGCCAAGCGACATGCTATGTGCACTAGACTGGTAAAAGTGTAACACAGCAGAAGAGCAGATTTGAGATTAGAATCACTCCAGCTATGGCCATGAAAGGTCAAGTTGGCGGGTAGCAGGCAGGCAACTCACATCATATATGCAGAAGATATCGCAGCACGGTATGCCAGAGTTCAAGCGAAATTCATTAAACAAATTAAATTCTCGACTTTTTTGCTGGCCAAATGTCAAATGTGTATTCTTGGCAAAGATGGCGACCGTACCGAACTCACACTGCCATGGGAAGTGGTTTAGAAGAACACAAACTTAAGCTCAAGCTTATGATGTTCATGTCGATGGCGATGATGAGTGTTCAGTTTGCGCGATTTATTTTCAAAAACCGCACACATATGGTAATGGTATGGAAGCAGACAATATAAACACCAAAGTCGTGATCAATTATTCAAGCGGTTTCGGTTACACTTGGTATCGTGCGAATTTGCAACAAACAAAAGAAAAACAAAGCGCACCAGTGATTGGGAAAATATTTTTGTAAATCAAACTTTTCACCTATTAGACACGATTTCGTCATTTTCGTTTGGAAATTTTCCCCGCAGTAATGATTGAGCTATTAGGGCGGCGGCATTTCGAGTGAAGATTGTGGAGTACTGCTTTAATCAATTAGTCGGTGGTCGATGTTCATGGAGAAATGATTCAAGTATAGGTTCCCATCATTCGGGATGAATTATTAAGACGAACAGACGCGAATGGCATATTTCGACAGTTCCGTCAGTTATTTTGACCTTCAGTCCATTTAATGACACCTTCAATATTTTGAGAAGGCTGACAGAAAAAGTGGGGCATTTGGTTGGGCAACTTTTACTATACTATTTTGAGAGTACCTGCGAATAGTCGACCTAATTTGATGGCGGTAAATGTACTGAAAAAAATTCTATAAAATTATTATTTTTGTGCAAATTTTGGTCTTAGAAGTATTCGACAAAATGTTTTGGCATGTTTTCCTTATCACACAAGAGAGAACCTATTTTGTGACTAGCTGAAATTAAAGCTATTGAAGTATAGAACTAGATTAGAAATAAACTTTTTGGATAATTGTGGCGACGGGCATGGGTACCTACTTCTTAGGGTGAAAAGGGGGTGTGTATCTATTCAAACATTCGTGATTTATTTGCTTAAACTTTATGTCTGATCCTAAAGCGGGTATGGAACCTACTAGGACTACTAGGCATCGCCTTCCCTCAGCGAAGGTGCAACTCTTATGTACCGACTTCATAGCCATAACTTGATGGCATGTTTATAAACTATGAAGATAGCTTATCCGACTCCCATTGAATTGAATGAATTACGACTTTAGGCCCTAAATAAGTTTTTGGCTAATTTGCGGTCTTCTAAAATTTGCTATCTTTTTATTTTCAAGAAGTTTGTCCAATTGTCTCGGAAAAATGCTTTTAAAAAATCAATCTGGATATGAATACCTATAATTTTGTAATAAGGAACATAAAACCCATAAATTAGTTAAGTACTAATAAATGCAGCTCTAAGCTTACAAATAAGCATAATCCGAAACCTAACAACAATCCTAAGACGATCTACCCTAACAAATGGACCGATACCCCTTATTCTGGACCTTTAAGTCAAAAACTGTCCCTCTGTTGTATATACAAATTCGTTCCTTCACTGCTTTCGCTCTCATTATTAACGGAAACCTTTCTGAAAATATCCCTTCAAATTTGCGCTCGACTATATGCAAAGACTAACCTCTTGCTGATGTAACATCAGGGACTGCAGATTTATTGAAACGTTCCTCTATATATCTCGCCTATATGCATGCGATAAGTCAGACTGTATTTGTTGGTATTGATGGGATAACTAGAACTAATGTTTTGGTCTCAATTCTCCAGAAAGGCTTTCAAACCGACAGATTTGATACACCTTCCTTCTGTTGAAATCTTCGGGGAATATTTTGCTTCTAAAGGGAAATGACCGATCAAACAGATATTCAAAGGCTCCATAAAAAATCATGCAACTGGCTGACGCTAAGCCCGTCAAATAGACTAAGATTTCAAAGCGGACTCGTTGAAAAACGTACACTCAGAGAAAAATCGCAAGCTAAAATCTAGTAGATATGATCACTGATCAGGCTTGTTTTTTTAGATTTTTTTTATTCTTACCCCGGATTGCTGCGTCGGGGGAAAATGGAACGCTATAAAGCGTTTTTATTATAATGTTGAAACTAAAAACTGAAGAATACGAACAATGTTCGTTTGTGTACGCTTCAAAAACTCGAAAAGCTTTGCTCCGATTCAGCTCAAACCTTTGATATTGGACCGAGATGGTTATTGTGAAGTTTGGTCGAAATTAGACAAAGGGACATGGCACCGTCTATACAAAAAAAAACATTCAAACTCTTATATCTCGAAAACCCCCGAATCGGCAAGTTAAAAATTACAGACAATCATATTCTTTCTTGTGAATATCGGAACAATTTGGCAAAGGGGCATGGCGCATCTCAAAAAAAAAATTGCAAACTCTATTTTTCGGTAGTAATGGAAGGCAAGATTTTAAAAATTTATAACATTGATGTTCATTATCCTGTTAGACAAGAATGTTATCTAGGCAATACGATTTTCTTATTTTGCACTACGAAGTGCGCAGGGGGTTCGCTAGTTGTAAATGCCTTATTTGATGTCCTTTTCGATTAAGAGATGATGTCGGCGCAGGGCTTTGTAAAATAGACCGCTTTCATCGACATTAAAAATGTCTTTGGGTGCATAGTTTTTAATTAAATTAGAGAGAACATCTGTATGAAAATCGTAGCAGAGGAGCCCTCCCATGGCATGTCAATATGGCAATTGATTTGACAAGTGTCTTTGATTTTATTAAAGTTGTAAGTACAAAAATGTGTCCATGCTTTTTTTGTGTGTGTTCATTTAACCGGGAGATTTTGTATGAAGTTTTATGAGAAGCTTTACTTTTAGTAGCGCAATTAAACGGGTAACGCATTTAAGCGGGAAAAGCTAGGCACATTTGTTATGGAATGCTTTATTTGCTCAGTTTTCGGCTGAATTAAAGGAGGAATGCAATTAAGCCAGGGTCACTTATCCGGGGATCACTGTAATAACATTATTCTAATAACAAATTTTAATTCTTCATTTAGGAACAAAAAAACTTGATTTGAGATTGCATATTCTGTATATTAGTGTATTTAAATCTAAATGTAATATTATGTTCCTAAAATAAGTTCGCCAACATTTTGAGTTAGTTTTTTGTTCTTAAAATAAGCCGAAACAATCTTAAAAGATGTCATTGTAACACAAATAAGTTCGCCAAAATCTTGAGTTAGTTTCTTGTTCTTAAAATAAATCGAATTAATGTTAAAGAAAATCTTACTCCCCCCTTACAAAATTATATTATAAGATGGTAGGTTTAAATCATTTTAGGAGTAGTAGTTATTTGTTAAGGGTATTTGTGATACGGACACAAAAAAATAAAAGTGATCTAAGGTTTAGATCTTGAATACCCAAAATTAATTTGTTTCAGGCATCATGTAAGAACCACATTCTTAAAACAATCGCAAAACAGCATTGAAATAAGCAGCTTAAGCTTACTAAAAACAATCTCAAAAGTAGATTTTTTGGTCTTATTTAATGAATTTCCTTCTCATTTTAAGGTGGCTTTATACTCATTCACGGCGTTTTCGAGCTTAATTTAATTTGACAATGGTCCAAAACGTAGCCTTTGTATTCTTAAAATAAGAAAGAACTGAGAATTGCATCGCGAAACAGTAAGTAAGATTTTTAAGACAATTAAAAATGAGCTAAAAATAAGATTTTTGTATTTGGGATACGATTTTCCGAGTTTACCACACTTTCGTCAACGAATAGGATTGAAATAGAACTGATATTCTTGATTTTAGCTCTTTTTTTCAGAGTGTAAGAGCGCGCAACTTTACAAAGTGTTTTGGAAAAATTTAAAATCTATATATGTATGTACATAAAAATTGAGCCCTAAAGTGTTTGTCGTCGATTCACGCCTTAACGCATTTACCGTTTTTAAGCAAACTTTCACACATCTTTGGTATTGGTCTATATACGATTTCTGTGAAGTTTGGTCAAAATTGGACAAAGCGGCGTGGCACCGCCAATACAAAAAAAAAACATTCAAAATCTTATATCTCGAAAACCGCCGAATCGATTGAGTTAAAATTTACAGACAATCTTAGGTATTGGCCCAGGAGTGTTGCTGTGAAGATTGGTAAAAATTGGACAAAGGGGCGTGGCACCGCCCATACAAAAAATATCTCGAAAATCGAATCGATTGAGTTGAGACAATCTTAGGTATTGGCTTACGAGTGTTGCTGTAAGATTGGTAAAAACATCTTCTATGGGGTGAAACTCGATGACGTTATAACTCGAGAACCGGTGGGCCGACTTTCATGATTCTTTAAAAAAAAAAAAAAAAAAATATTTAAACTAAAGCGTGTCTGCAAACCATCAGAACAAGTTACGCATTTGAGCAAAATGAATAGAAATTAGCGCGATAGACACATATGTATGAACTTATCCTTTAAGCTTGAATTCAATCAAATTGCGTGGCGTAAAAAAAAATATTGTACCAGCCCTGCTCTTTGGATGAAAGAGAAAAAAGTTCTTAAAGTTTTGAAGGAGATTTTAGCCCTCAATCTTCTACCAGTGACTCGTAATCATTATAGGCGCCATCCTAAGACGAGTACATATAATAGAGCAGAGATTTCGGTACTAGTAAAAAAAACTGGACAACACATTTTGAAGATGGCTGAGTCATGTGCAGCGAATAAACATTAATGCTATAAAGTCCGCAGAGTTCTCGACTTTAACCCAGAGGATCAAAACATCAACCAACTTCAAGTGCGAACTAAAGGCAAATGTTGCCTGGATAGGTTTTATGTTCGAGCCCCGGGTTCATTTTGAACTGAAACTACAACAAATGAGATGAATGGAAAAATCTGTGAATGAGCTGTCATGCAAAAATTTCAGTTTTTTAGAAGCAGTAGTTAAACTTGGTTACCAATCGACAGTAAGGTCGTGAGTCGTGCACTTGACCACTGCACAAGCAGAACAAAATCTGATTTAGTATTCCTACTGATTTTTCTGAAATGGATGCATTTTCTAATTTTATTCCATCGGTCCTACAAAACATTCAACCAGTTCAACAAATCCGCTTGACAGAAACTGCAACTATCGATTGATCGATAGTTGATCGATCTCACTACTGAGCTATCATGTACTACCACAGTGCCAAGCGATAATTGCAGATAATTATGTATCAACTGTTGAACAAAGAGATCGTCTAGACAACAAACTGTGGTGACAAAGACGTTGGCTGCTACTGTGCTGGCAGTGCGATTAAGCAACTTCAACAGACTGTGTACAATGCCATCAAAATGATTCATACCAAGTGAGTTGCAGCCACATCGATAGACGTCACTACTTTGTGGCAAGACAATAAAGCAATCTCTGTGCAATATTAATTTCGAATTAGACTCAATAACGTCCATGTCAGTTCGAGCTGTAAGTATCTCATAGAAAAATCTCACTGCTGTCGGGTGAAAACAAAAGAGTTGGTGTGCGAACTCAATCATATAATCAAACATTTTATTCGTCATAAACTCGCATCTAGCCACTGAGATCATACTACAAACTAAAAAATAAATAAAAATTCGCAAATCAAAGCCCTCGCCGACCTCTAATAGATTTCACTTGGAATTGGAATGTGCAGTAGTTTATCTCTCGTCTCGTGCCAAATGGGAAATACACTTTAATTATAACGTAATTCTGAATTACAATTGCAAAACATTGTTTAATTATTTCTTTCATATATTTGCCCACTCTCGATGCAATTAACTGGGAATGGGGGGAATAATGTTTTTCTTATGAAATCCGTCTGTGTAATTTGATTTTTGAATGCCTCGCTACACCTCACTGGCGCGCCTGACTCGCCGAAAGGTTTGCAAATTTCATTTTCACATTTTCCTTTGGTCTTTTGCTTCTCCGAATTATTATGCCTATAATTCGTGAAACTTATCAAACGGCCATTACTAAAAAAATAAATAAAAATTACGAAAGACTCTCAACAAGAGAGATGATGTAGATGACGACGACGACGACGATGAAGCTGATGACGACCAAACGAAGAAGGAGCGAGCAAGAGATACAATGTGTATCTTGTACGTTTCATCTCTGTGCTGCTTCTTGTGGCTCGACGATGATGATGATGACGACGGCGACTAACTATACTATACACCAGAGCAACAGGCCAACAGCACACAACAAAAAACAGGCGAAAGGAAAGGTAAAAACCAAGGTATACTCGTACTCGTACTCGTATACATATTTAATTTCGTCCCCTCGACCCGCTCGGCCAACAATTTCCTTCTTGGTTACTATACGAATTGGAAATTCAATTCAAAACATAAAATAAGAAAATAATAATAACAACACAATAAAAAATTGTTTTAGCCATAAAGAAAGACCCCAACTCTGAACACAGACACATGCATGCGATTTACAACACCTACGTGTTGTTGTTTACCACAAGTGGCGCAGGAGAATGCTAGCTCCGCTCATATGGATGGAGCGTGTACACGCTGAGCGGTGGTACGAGGAGTTAAGGCAAAGTCTGCATTCCTACCAACCATCAGCAGGGTGCGGACAAAAAGGGGGGACAGCCTGTACATGGGACTCTGCTGCGCTGGTAAAAGAATATATCCAAGAGGTTGGTGGCTTTCGATTTAAGCCTTTCAGTTCGCATAGGATTTGTCCGTGTGTATATATACATAATGTATATGTACATATATGTGGAAAAGGAACAGCATTAAATATAGATAGTAAAAAAGGGGACACAAGTCTCTGGTCCACTGGGAGATTTAATTCCACATCATGACAAGAGAATACGTGGACTTATGACTTTTTCACCAAAATTCCCGACTCTTTGGGAAACATTTGTTGGTCAGGTGTTTTGTTTAAAGATTTTACGCGCCTAAACTCAAAAGACAACATCAACAAAACATCTTCAACACTTGTCAAACAACTAAGCAACTAGTTTCTTTTCTTTTTTTGCACTGCTTTTGTTTTGATATTTGTTTCGTGAATGTACTTACGTAATTTCCACAGTTTGGCGCTGTTTATACTATGTATTCTCCTCTAATCCTTAGACGGAGGGATCATGCTCCATTTCATTTGGCACTCGATGCAATAACTTCCACACACGACGGCGCGGAGAGGAAAAGTTAACAGAAACAACAAAAATTTCCTAACAATTTCCAATTGAATAACACAAAACAATAAAAAAAAAAATACCACGGCACACACATACACCCGACGAAACGAAACACAACGAAAGGTAAAGATAAAAAAAATGGCTGTTCGTACACAACTTATCCACAAATACACGCGCAACTACACCACCAACACAAAGATACTTTAAAACGATCGTGGACAGCGGCGCAAAATACGATTTTTATTTTCAACAAATTTTAACAATTTTCCTTTAAATTTGAACTCATTTTTTGCACAAGAACTTATGGAGAACTCCTCGCTGCATAGTTGGAAACACTTTACATTGAACACTGACTCGATTTAGATCTTATAGATACACTCTGGTGGCAACGACTATAACGCAAACTGTTGCGCAGCACATTCACTACTGTGTGTTTCGTGAAATTCAAAGCAAATCCCGCAGTTTGATTTGAAAATTTCGCGACATTTTTTCACCACATCAAATCGTTTGAACAAAAATCTATCTACGAATATTGAAAATCTAACTTGAAGTTGGGTACTGAGTACACAGATACACTGCCCCGGTCCAGTGTGGTTACGGGGACGCACGATCACAATTTAACGCACTTTCGATGATGAAAACCACGATTTTCCATTGAATTCGTTTAGAATGAACACTTGTTGAGTGATTGCGTTGCGTTTGCGTAATTAATTTGGCACTTTTCATAAGAAAATTGGAAAAACAATCTCCCTGACAGATTCGTTAAATGTCGGTTCGGGGGAAAATTTTTTCGTCGTTTGGCAAAAGGTTTGTTCGACTACGGTGCGGTTCGGTACGAAAAACTCTCGAGAGAGGTTTTTTTCCTTTTGTATTTTTTTTTTTTTTTTTGTTCGTTGTTTCCTTCTTCTTCTTCTTCTTCGGTGTTACTTATACTACACTGTCTGATCTGATCACCTATAGTGTTTGGTGTAGGAGAGAGAGAGATACGTACCTGGGCATCGATTTACCGATTGCAGGTGTGTGTGCGATCGTGTTGAATCCGCGCAGAAGAGACCAAATATATCGAGATGGTGTTCTCTCGCTTACCTGTGGGACAAAGAAGAATTAAACGGAGGAAAAAAAAAATAGAGTTTACCTGTACCACTAGCACAGTGTACACTGTACAGGTGAATTTGTATTGATTTCGAGTCAGAGTTGCTTTCGAAGTGTGTGTTGGACGCTTCGCATAAGAAAAGGGTAGAATGGCAGTAGAGTAGAAGATAGAAAGGCAAACGAAGTTATGAAGGTGCTGTTGGATGCGAATGTATTGCCTGTATTCACCTCAGAAAATTATAAATCTCTTTCGAGATGTGTATCTTTGTGTGCTGCGCTGAGTGCGACTGCATGGATGCTGTGTAGATGCACTGAGAGAAAATTTATTAGACGTTATTGTGATAGGAGTCATAAAGCGGTCATTGCCGTCTTCGATAGGAAAATCTGTGGTATCGATGGTAGGGGTGGATCAGATTTAAAAAAAACAAAAAGAAAAGCAAGAATGTTGGTAACCCAGGAAATTAAAGGGGATCCCCATTTTTAAAAGAACACTATTGGAAAACTGTCAATTAGTTCGTTGCCAAGAACTTTGTAGGTCATAAATGCTACAACACGAAAATCTTGTAAACAAATTGGTACCTACCCTCGGCAGTAATTTGTTTGAATACCCTTTTTAGGTGTGCTGTATCGTTTTGTATGGCAATGAATTGGATGACAAGGGAAGTTACAGGTTTAAGTGGCAATAAATCCGGATATATGTCATCTAATAACCATCCAATAGGTTCCGGGCTATATTGCAAACATTATTTATCTAATTGGAATTTCGAAGACTAAACAAGGAAGGCTCTTCGATCGATATTTGTATTCTAAAAGATTTGCATTTGCATGGCTTTTTGAACATAAAGTTCGTATGGTTCGGCCTCTACCAAAAAATGTTTTAAAGCATCGCCAGTATTCGTCATTTCTCACTTAAATTGGCAATATTATATGTGCATCGTTATTCCTAGTGATATAAAAATAATCGCAAAATTCTTTCGACCTAACGAACTACGATGCATTTTTCTAAAACAAAAGAGTTGGATAACGAACTGAGGTTTGATAGAACAGACAATAAATTATGAACCGGGCTATTCAAACAGATTCCACTGACTTACAGGATGGTCCATATCCAAGTTTCTTTCTGAACCATAATATGTTATTTTGTCATTGACAGATCTTTCTCTTTGAATCAGTTGGTATCTACTCGTATAACACCTCCACAGAAAGAAATGAATCACATTACTGAAGTTTGTGTGACTGGCTTTTGGACAACATTTACGGTCGCCGTGCGTCGTCGAGAAGCCAGAAAGTAAGTGACAGTTTGGTGCGGAATTTTGAGTGATGCATCGTTGGGTCAAAAATGTAGCTGGAAACGCTATTTTGGTCAACGATGAGTTGTGCAGAACCATGAGTAACGAATTTTTGTGCGCTGAAAATGGAGAGATGGACAGAGCATCAAACAATTCATCCTACTCCCTAATTTCGGCGATCGTGTTATCAGTCGATTTAGCTATATCAATTGGGCAATTCGGATCGGAGCTGCGATTTGGACCCTTAGATTTTTTTTCGTGGATTGGCCTTAAAGAACAATGTTATGCCGACAATCAAGAAGGATCCAAGGCCTTAAAGTGAGTGTCGTCCGAGCCAGAAACAGTCAACAAAGTCTTGGAAAATTGATGAGCACCGTCAATATAATTGTATGTCTCCTACGTCCATTTTCAACCTTGGGCTATAGTCTTTTTTGATCTACTTCAAGAAAGGGTGGTTTATTGTGTCATAACTAAATTGCAAAAATGCTCTCTGTATGTAAGTTGGTAGGCCTTAAACTACCAAAGCAGAGTGCGAAACTGAGTGAGGTAATAGGAAACCTCTTCGTGCCTCCTCACCGATCAATCTGTAATGTTGCAGATAAGCCATTCGGAAATATACTCTTGGTCTCCGCTTGCCAACTTAGCAGTCTATTTCTGCTTTAAGAGCTTCTTTGACAGACAGTTTCATACTGGAACGATGGGGTTATTTAGGGGAAAGACATGTTCTAATACGTAGGAGATATTGATCCCTGGGCTACTACTCCTTACGTTAAATGTATTATTCAAGATCTGTCTGTAGCTGTCATAATATCAGTTCTTCGTATTTGAAGTAGTCCTTTACCATCCGGAAAAGGTAAACCGGAGGCGTTTTCAAAGACGCTTATTATATCAGAAAATATGGCGTCGGTATGCCGAAATATAAATGTCATCGAATGGCTACGTTGTTGATATTCTGTGGAAGGGTCTAAAAAGGTCCGTGAATATTCCTCTTTAATGGCGTTTTCCTCTTAATCTATACTGCTCCTTGGTTTGGTCTCCAGCCTCATATATATACAAGAGTCTATAAAAGTCCCTTGTGGATCTTTCAGCTCCCATATTTCCCTAAAAAGTCTGAATAATCATCCTATATGCATTTTCTTACCCTAACTCTAGATGTTCGAATTTTGTTCTTCCGCGTGGGTTTTTGGAGAATTACAACTGATTTTTTGACCGGCATTCATCTCGTTAGATATATAGCTTGGGACTTGGGACTCTCCACTCAATGGATTGCTAAAAATAACGCGCTAAAGACCTTTTGAAGCTCAGTTTGTTAGTTCTATCTGCAGATCCAACGCTTTTTGAAGATAGCTATTTCTGCACAGGATACTTGAGTATCCTACCATGTAATGGACATACAGAACATCGTGAATGGACATATTGATAACTTAGGTATACCATCTAGATGAACTTACACGAATTTTAGAATTTTTCGAATCCAAAGTTGAGTACCACAAGGAACTATTATGAGACCCACACTTTGTGTTTACTGACTTGAACATCTTGCGTACAAAATAACACGAAACAAGTCGAGCTACCGCTTTAAGGGTGGTTTTAATAGGGGTTAACATAGCTGATTTACTTGCTTAAAGGATAGAATAAATTTCCCGTTTTTATAAGACTTTCTAGTGCCAAAAACACACTGGTTGACAGCAAGAGCGAGCCTTTAAATACAAGCGGCTTTGTCTTCACAACTTTCGACTGTTTGTCTGGCAATGAATCGACGGGCTCAATTGCAAGTATGGCAACAATTTCCACCGTTCCTGCTTCTCGATAAGGTTCAAGACTTCAGTTAAGATTTCAGTGTACCGATTTCTCTCTGTGTACTACTCTTTTACCATTTATTTCGCCATTCTACCAACGAATAACGAAACAGTTGCCAACCGTTCGTTAAGTATCTCTCAGCTTTTTTCCTCCATTTTCGTCGAATCGATGCTGTTCTCTCTGCTTCGCTTTGAAAAAAGCGATTGGAAAATTCTTCGCGAAAAACGTAAGCACAAAAAGAGAAAAACCACACTGCAACAGTCGTGTGGGGTGTGTGACACGTATTATAAGGTCAAATGTACTGTCTTTCTTCTTTGGCCTTCTTAAAACATTCTCCGCACATATTTCAAGGCTTATAAAGCCACAACTATGCTTATTCATTTGTAGACATCCTGTTAGGGGATGAAAGGGCACTTAAACTGCCTATAGCCGATATATATTGCGGTATATATTTCATTGTCTGACAAATCTACCGTGACAATGTGCAATAACTATACTGTTGCGAGTTCCCATTTCGGCCATGTTTTGCAGGGGCCTCTCTTAGGTTTCCGTGTCAACGCGAAAGCATAAACACACGCCAAAACGTTTTGGTGTATAGAATTTGTCGTGGTCCATGGTCGCTGGAAATGCAATCTTCGGTCGAGTCGAGTCCGGGGACAGGGGTAGAACAACGACACGAAATTATTATGGGATCAGATGTAATTAATTTATACCGTCCTGGATCAGGGCAATTTTGCACACCGGGTGAAAATGTACTGGGTATATAGGAATAGCGCAACAGCGGCGCATAGCGCTCAAGACAAATAGCCCCATTCGAAGGTTAATGGCAAAAATGAGAAGGAGGCATCGCGAGCCGCCACCGCCGCAGCCGCATGCACATTACCTGTGTACATGGCTGCGCGGTCCTAATTGTAAATTGCAGCTAAACTTACACTGCACCGGTGTGTATGGTATGGCATCATCGAACGAGCACCAAAGGTTCAGCGCAACACCAACAGCAGCAAGATGATGAAAATCAATGGGAGTCAAAGAGGTACCAACAGCAGCAGCATAAGAAAAGACAACTACGACGACGACCGATGATACACAAACAAGGAAGCTTTTTTGCTTCATTACTGCCCCAAGGTAGTTGTATGCCTCAACTGCAATTTAAGGCGCATTTATAAGTCATATGGGTGCGCTGCGTCTTTTGGGGTGATGATGCTGTTGTCATGAGTATGCGGTTTGGGTGTCGTTGCCATCACACTCATGGCCAATGTCCAGTGAAAGGATGACGTGTAGGTTGGTGGCATTCAAATTTGAAAGTTTTTCAGTCCCTTCGAAACGACCGACCTCTACTTCGAAGTATAAAAACAAAAGAGTCCAAGTGCGAACTGGGAATTTTCATAATTTTCCCACCAGCCGGCGGTTCATTTGTGTTTAAACCACCTCCACACACAGCACAGGCCGACAAGTAAACGAAAAATGTTTTCTAACTTCCTTTGATTGCATGTCGCATGGTCGACGACGACGCTGGCACACAGTTACATGCAGCGCACAAAGGCTGCAAAGCACATCCTACACGAACCCATTTTCCATCCGAAAAAAGTACTCATTCGTGTGCGACAAATGTGATGACGCGCGGTTGGGAAGATCAATGCTGCTTTGCTAATGTAATCGGCTTTTGGATGCAATTTCTTCCCCCATCTCGGGATGTATCACAACCCACCACACTATACCAAGAACGGTCTCAGATAAAAAAAAAAGGAACCCAAATCTGAGCAAAAGGGTATCAGTGGCAGTGCATGCTGCTGCACCAGCGAAAAGAGCATTTCGTTGTACCGGGGATAATGTAAATGAATCCCTTCTGAAATAAAACCGAAAAAAAGAGGACTCTTCTCATCCAACAACAGCAGCATCGAGAACCGAGCGAAATTCTATTCTCCTTTGGGGGAGAATGGTGTTGCACATGATGAACGAACCACTCTGCAATCAAAAATGAAAAGTGATCTTGTATCGTGATATGGAAGCGAATGAGCTGCAGAGAGTACGTTACGTACATGCGGACGCGAATATGTGGACATTGAGAAGCCGGAATGATTTACACATTGGGCGCACTCGCGCCCGCAAAAAGGTAAACGAGAAACAGCAACAAGGGTCCGCATATTACAACCGAATAATTTCAGCGACATTCATTATTCGTGCAGGGCGTTCTTGTTTTTTTTTCTGGCATTTTTATTTTTTGCAAATTCGCCTGTGATGTCCTTTGTGGGGAGCATTATGTTGGTATTTGGACATATAATACAGACCGACGAAAGTCAGATAAGGGTTTCGTTTCGTTCTTGTTCGCTTTTTGGTGCTGTAAGATCGTGAAGAATTTTTTGAGGAGATCTTGTCATTCAGCGGGTACATGCGATCTGTTTGGGTTGATAACATAAGGTGTTGCTTTCTCCGAATGCAATTACAATGAAAAGGCGGATACTTTTTGCAAAATGATGACTCACTGAAGCCTTTCGGCGAAATAAGTTGTTGAAGGGCTTCCTGGTTATTCAGATAGGGGCAAAATTAATCCACAAGGAGGAGGGTGAATGTCAAGTCCTCGTAATAAAAACAGGAAATAACATTAAAAGGACCTGCATCTGATGGGAATTTCCACGGGGGTTCGGTTTTGGGGACAACGCGATTGTAGAAAATATTTGTGGTTTTATTACTGACAACTTCTAAGAGAGCGCCGACTACATCAGGACATGTAGTAAGCTAGGACATAGGACGACATGATTGTATAGGTACACGAGTACGTACTTCGCGAGTATAAGAAATAGCTTCCGGAAAAAAATAAGAAACTGATAAAACCATGGATTACCAATAGCTTCTGTGCCAAAGTTAAGGAAAAAATTACGCTATGGTTGCAGATGTTGCAGAAGAAAGCTTATAGCTAAAGCTAACTAAAAGATTTTATCATATCGGAATAAGTTTGAAGAATGCAGCCTCATGTCTAAAATGAAATGGAAACTTGTAAATTAAATTTTAGGCTCCAGTTATAGCTATCAGTAAAATGCAACCGAAAACAAATGTTTTGCTTTTTTATAGCACTTTAACTTAATGGTTGAGCTTTAATCTTGGTCTTAAAATGTTGCTTTTGAATTATAAAGTTAGTTCGCCAAAAAAATTAAGCAATTGATCTCTAAATTTTCTAGAAAACGAGTTTATTAAGTTTTACCTTTATAATTCAAAAACAATAATTTAAGACTAAGATTGAGTTGAACAATTAAGTTTAAGTCTTCCAAAAAAGCCAATTTTTTTCGGTTACATTTTATTGATGGCTATAACTGGGGCCTTAGGAAAGCAACCAAATGAAACACGATTGATTTCAATAAGGATTGGAGACACTACCAAACGTGAAACCTTGCATGTGGCAGAGAAAACCTATTGTATTCGTGTATAATAATTCTGACAATAGTAAATGGTCTTAACGCGAAAAAAATTGTCTGGAATTGATGAATTCAAAAAAATTATAACTATAGCTACCTATATTATGAACCTAAGAACCGCATTACCAGAAGTCTCCAAAATAGAATCTTTCCAGACATGCTCAAGACTGCAATCGTTATTCCAGTTCATAAAGGGGGTGATCCTCTCGAAACAAATAAGGCCCATATTTTTAACTTCAGTTTGGGTTTCGAAAGGCAAACCGTACAGAAGATGTAATTTTTACGGGATCATGACGTAATCTCGAATGACAAAAATCTCGAAAGACTATATCTCGAAAATAAATTTTTTTTTCGAGATTTTTGCTTTTGAGATTTTTTTTTCGAGATATCGTAGTAAACCCAATTTTTACTTTCTTATGCCAAATCAATGAAGCACTTTTTTCGTTCGAAAACACGCCATGGGACCACTCAGACGCAATTGGACCATTGTGCTGCTAGGAAGCAAATCCAGTATTACCCATTTTACTGGACTTTCTTGGAATTTCGGCGAATGCCAAGAATGCACTTTAGGGATGATCCGAACAAAGACAGGACAATAACAAAGGAAAGGATCCGAAGTATCGCTGCCCTCTCCACAAGCTTCGCAGATAGTGGTATCACTTAATAACACGCTTACAGATGATTAGCAAAAGCAAAGTGTCCCGTAAGAAATCCAATAAGTTGTCTACAGTTTTTTCTACTGAGAGACAGCACTTGATAAAGACTTCATGTCGAACTGTTTCCCGATGTTAGCGAAGCGTTTCACCTGGTCTATGATGAAGTTTTATTTGAAAAAGTACAAAGTGCCTTAAGCCATATCTTAATCAAAGAAGGCAATGAAATAAATGGAGTGATGAGCGCGAAGGAAGTTGTCTAGCAATATGTGTTTCCCAAGGCTTAGTCCTGGTCCTGGGCGGTATTCTATTTTTAACTTAACCTAACTCAATTTTTTTTTTAGGTAAACTTTTAGCTTTTGCGGATGATTTAGCTCTTTCTTATCCAGACAAGCACCTATAGAAGACTTAAAACGCTATATATATACTAGAGGATTTAAACTTGCTTAGAATTTGGTTAATGCTGCTAAGTAAATAATCTAAGTCAATGTGCTTTTCTCTCTCCAGAACACTTTCGATTGATAACTTGCATTTCTATCATTAAAGCTCTTATGCAACTAGCTATAGTTGCCCGAAGAATTATTTCGAGGTTGAATTCGTCAGATCGCACAGGTCCTTGGGTATATTGGAAAGAACATATAAAATCCATTAAGAAGGTTCTATATCTACCTCTCGGCAAAATATTTTCTTTTGAGGATAAATGATTTGATGATGATCTTGGATGCAGAGCAATGGCAATAAACTTTAAAGTATTTTAGGGCGTCTAGCCGGAAACTCCTCGCTCAGTAGTCGGAAATGACAAACTGGATTTAGGAAATGATTAACAGGTGTATTCTGGAGTATTGTGCGAGTCCTTATGCATAAACGACTCGTACAACATCCCAATGAATGCACCTTCTTCCAAGCTAAAATAGTCGCCATAAACAAGGCAAAAACCATATTCGCGAAGAATTTTGACTCTAACATTAAAGCAGTAGAAAGTGAAACTAACTAAGTAAAAGACGGTCAGGCGCTGCCAAAGAACCCTACACCAAACAGGCGGTAAACACAAGGTCACACTCTGCTCACCGATATAAACCAGACGAACTATCAATACCTAGAGAACATATCTCAGGTCTCAGGTACTATTTACGGACGGTTGGTTTCGTTAGGATTAGACGAACTCCATAGAGACAAATCTTAAATAAAACAGGGAAATTGCTATATGACTATGAAAACTGTAGGAACCTGCCTACGATTTTTGTTTTCGGAAGTTTTCTGGATATAAATCCAGTTTGTAAATCAAAACTATTTGACAATTGAAAAACAGTTCGTCCTACTTTTTGGAAAAAAAATACAAATTTGAAAAGCTTTTCAAGGTTTTTTTAATCAAACGCAGTTTTCTGAAAGTGCAAATTTAAATTTCTGAAGTAAATTCTTCCAAAGCTCTGCCTCACATACTTATACTGGTGGATTAACTGAAATCTACATCCGATTGTTTCTATTCCCAGCCAGGTCCATTCCTATAAACACATTTCATAATCATGTGATAGCAGTCTCCAACACTAGAGTCAATTAGTGTCACAACTAGTAATAATCAATTTTCGCCTGTCAACATCTGTATAAATCAAAATTGCATCCAAGACGAATTTTCAAAAAAAAATTCTATCCATAACGTCACATCCATATAGGAGTAAAAGTTCCCGCCAACCAAAGTGTACACATCCGTCGGTCGGAAATGAATCCTCAACATTAAACTGCACAGCTGGATCAACAATGACCGTTGATCACTTTTTCTCTGCGTTACCTGTGTAATTAAGTTAGTTATCCTGTTGCCGCTCCTTTGACCATTACATATGGAATTATAATTTATTCAGAACGGACACGAACGAACGAATGAAGACAAAATCCTGTTTCTCCTTTGAATTAGTCAAAGTGGCACACATAACGAAGCGGTTCTCACGGATTTACAACGCGATTTTTTTTTTGCTTGTATATATTTCTCCAGAGAATTGGTTATAATTTCTTCAAGTAAAAAGGACACTCTGTTGTTCAGAAAGTAATCGAGCTATAAAAGGAGAAACAAAGTTGTCAGACAAGTTTGACCAGAAGATGACCATTTGGACATATGATAGCAAGGAATAACGGAAGATATATTATGTATAACTATTCTGCAGTGTCCCCTTTAAGAAGATCCCCTAAGGATGATGTCCATTGAATCCTTTTGGGACGTTTTTCGCATGAATTATCAGGGAAAAAATGATATTTATGTCCTTAGAATCTCGGAAAGCGCACCCCTTTTACGTCCAAAAGATCATGTGCAACCCCTTTTTTTTGTACTGTTGGTGGTTAGCGTATGTCCACGTTACACATCCTTTTGTGTATGCAAATTAAATTCAATTGCACACAAGGGGGATGATGGATGTATACGGTGGTGGTTGGATGATATTCCTTTATTTTTTCTCTTTAAGAAATCCGAGAATGATTGCTTGAGAGGAGATGTGTTCTTTTTTGTGTCGAAATGTCGGACGGTAGTTACTTAGATTCAAAAGATGATGGTGCAGAGATTAAAAGTAAACATTTGAGGAAAAATGAGCCGAAAAAGCGGTAAAATTTATAGCATCTGCTTTAGGGAAAAAGTATAGCATCTGCTATAGGGAAAAGGTATCCCTAAAGCAGATGCTAGGAAAATAAACAAAATTCGTAAAGCTTGAAATTAACGAACGTCTTTTAAAAGTCCTTAAGCGATGCTGTGCAAATATGTCACTTCATCAGTTAAAAAATTAAAATTTTAGTGTTATTCGAAAAAAATTTAGGTCAAGAAGAACTCAATAGAAGAACCTTATAGAAGAACTCACCAATCAAGGACTAAATCGAAATTGTATTTGATTTAAAACAATCCTCGGGAAAGACCAATCAACAGGTCCCCAAAATGCTTGTTGATATAGCTGTTTTCTCCGCTATTGCGAGTAATTTATTATAAACTTAATCCTTAGAATTTAAAAGACTTTTCGCTCTTTATAGCAGACAAATTTTACACAAACGTGTGTATGCATTCCAAAAGGTTTGGTAAGGGTTCTTAACTACAAAAATATGGCCTATATAACTACCTCCTTGCACAATCAGTGGTAGGGTACAAAGGTTTAAATCAATATCTTTCACCATAGGCTTTGGAATTCGACAGAGGTGCGTTTTGACTCCTATCCTTTTTAATGCTTTTAATGCTTATGTAGACCAGATGTTACAGGGTAGCCTTGACGATGACGTTTGGAATTCAAAGGATAAGTCACTTACTTTTCACACAATTAGTCAACCTTGGGTCCTCCCAGACTCAATTTCAGCACTCACTGGAAAGTTTTGTAGCCGTCGTCGGTGTTGAACCTGGAATAGGGGTAAACGTGAACAAAACTGAAGTGATGGTCGCATCTAAAACGCCAGTTCAATGTGCTCTGCATGTTAGTGGAACTGATTTTTCAAAAACAGGTAGATATTCTTGATAAAAATTAATTTAGTTTTGAATTTTTATTTTAAATTTCAAAAAAAAATATTGCCCATAGTTCCAGAGCACCATAGAAATTAGGTTTACTCAGTGCCTTTGTTAGGGGCAACCCGGGCAATCGCCGGTACATTGAACAAATTCTAGATTGAGGCATCGCATAGTAAGCATATATTATATAAGGTTTAAGCGCACGACAAATAAAATATGCGTGGCTACTTGAGAGGCATCAAAGTCCTCCGTTTCGACTGCCACTTTAGAGCTGTTATGAAAAGATAAGTATGTATATCAGAAGGCGAGTGGATCATCATAAAAAAGCATAGGGATGGCGTCAATGGGTGCTGCCACTATGTGATTTCTGCCCAGTCTATCTGCAACACTTCGATATGAGGTTTTAGATAATAGGAAAATTGACCAAACGATGATCTTCGAGAGTAATGACTGCAACAAGACCATTGCGTATTGTTCGGAGCAATCTGGTGGATAGTTGCACTAATTTGAACAGAAGGTCACTCTTTTCCTTGTTTCTCCTGCTAAAACTAAGTCGAATACTGCCAAACTTGGTTGGATTTGACCATTTTCTGCCTAGAATTTATAGGTTGAACAAAGATGGATCATTTCAACATCTAGATCCCAACCGGATCACCATGCTTACCATGCATACCTATAGTAAACTTTTCCACTGAAACCCCATTCTTATGCACTTTTGCAAATATCCCTTAACAAGTGTAATTTCGCTGGAATTGCATAGAGCCGACCAAACTTTTCCGTCACGTCTAACCCATAAAACTACTTTTGCAACTTCTATGGAACCGCAAACAAGAGTCATCATTCTATCTCCGGCCACTGCCTTGTATTCCTAGTTGCTTTCTTCGAAAAACCGCACAATCTCCTATTAGCATGTACACGTAACATACATACCCACTGCAGCAGCATTTGTGAGTGGAGTGGACCTTTTCCAATTAATTAAGTCATCAAGTATGCAATCTAATGGCGCTTGGTGTTTTCCCCGCCGCCACAGTACAAGAAAATGTTCAAATTATGAATCATAACCGCAGTGAATGGAGCACCTGTCCAACGATTAGCGTGTGATTACTGATGCACTTAACATCGCAAACGCAATAGCACTTCCATCAGTAGTCAGCGGCAATGAGCAAACTCACGGCACACTCTCGTGTCGCCAGCCGTCTGACTAGGTGTTAGGTAAACATCTTCAATCTCCGAAACCTATTCGCGTCATATGAACCTATTCTCCGAACGAATTTATGCTCGGTTCGGATAGCTTCGGATCGAATTTCGAGCATCATGAGTCCGTCAGCGCGTATACAACATAGGCCCACGACGACGACGACGACGCAGCGAGAAAAACGATCCGCAAACGGCCGTCCCACGCAAGTTCGTGATGCCAATCGATAGGTCGCCTCAATGTATATCTCAACCTTGAAGCAAATACTAATTTATTGACCATAAAATAAACTTCTATGCATAAATTGTTTCAATCGCCATCATCTACCGTGAGCACCGTCGCCAGTCCCGCTCTCCAAAAGTTGGCTTTCGGTTGTAGTAGGTGGCCTGCTTTTTTTTTAGTTTCGTGGCTACAGTGTGAATTTTATTCTGCGCGATCAGTCGCTCGGATCGGATCACATTTCGTGGGTCCGGACAGACGTTCTGACATTTGAGATAGTGATGCAATCACTCCTCTCTGCCGGTGGACTTATGGACGTGACTCAGGCCGCTCCGAGGTGACTATAGGTGATTATAAAATTAACATCACACGATAGCCATAATCTGGCATAATCGGAGGTGCATTAAGTCCAGCAGCCCACAGGAGAGAGGGTTTTGCGTTTCAGATACTTTTTTTGTCGTGTTTTTGCGTTGTATCAATGGACTATAGCACGAAACTGATTGGATGGGTGACGTGCAACGCCTGAGACACTCTGAAACGCAAAGGAGGAGATTTTAATCGATCGTAGTTAATGGCTTTTAAAAGCTTCTCGCCAATGGTCGGTGTGATTGGTGTTAATTGTTTGAGCTACGCTAAGAGCTTTATGCAACAGACGATCAAACGCTACCTGCTGTGCAGTTATAACGTCTGATGAATGCTACGATCGGTGGGGGCCGATTTGAAACTGTTTATGCGTTCTTTTGTGAAGTTGTGTTGTTTTTATCGTGCTTAGTCAGAAATAGTCGAACGAATCCGTTATTTAGTCATAAATATTAAACGTTTATGACAACTAGCTATCAATCGAACGTCAGACAAATATGTTGCAACGGTCGGCGGTTAGAGCTGTAACTATGCGCACTGTGGAGTCATCAAACGCCCTAATTATAAGCTGATACAGGAGGGTGGAGTGTTACTTCTGATAGTGGTAGGTACTTCTTAAACTTAGTTTTGATTTTTGACAAATGTTTAATCAATCCCTCTTAATGGATCGCTTTCCGTTCCGTGATTTATCGCTCCCTCTTATCGTTGGCTTGGTTTTCTTCATTCAAGGACTGGTTACATGCTTCACCCATTTCAAAATGGTCAAAACGAAATCAGTCACATATGGTGTGCCAGTGTTTCTTTTGGCACAATACTGTCGTACTGTACTGCCGGTCACCAAGGAATTTCCGTGATTCAAATTATTTAATAAGCTAACGATTTATCAGCATTTTCACGGTCTTATATAACGAATGAGACTAGTTGTTATGAGTCAGTAATTAGCGGAATAAGGTTCATCATCATCGTTTTTTAGGGACGGGGTGTACAAACAGTGTTGCCAGCACGGGCTATTTATCGCCAATTAGGCTATTCGGATTTTTCACTCGCTCCATGAAATTTCGATTTGGGATTTATCCAAATTTGGGCTATTTCATTTTAAAATTTGGCTATTTTTAGGCTCCTTAGAAATTGATTTAAAAAAAGTCATACATCATTATATTTTTTTTCATTGCGAACTCGTAGAACTGAAACTTTTTAAAAATGTAATTGTGAATGAGTCAACTTCAGTTTCGATATTGTTTTTACCACACACTCTCACTTCTGAGTAGTAAAATTAGCTCACAAGACTTATGCATGAATATGAAAACTCATTATTTGCCCAAGTTATGTCCCCTTCCAGCAAAATGTTTTTTTTTGTATAACATGTACAACATTGTAGATTTATTTAATGTTAAAATTTATGCAAATTTGACTTCAGAAACAACCGAAGAATCAGCCTCCACAATGGAAGAAATTTTGGAGGAAACTTGCGATTTTTAATTGAATTTTTTGCGTTTATTAACTGATTAATTTCACCAAATGTTAATCTTATATATTAGGCGTATTTTTTTGGGAATCTATAGCTAGCTCACTTTTACTTTTACATGCAAAACTGGTATACTCACTTTTGGTTTTACATGTAAAACTGTTATACTCACTTTTAGTTTTGTTATACTCACTTCCCAAAAAAATACGCCTATTTTTAAATTGTTTTTCTTTTAATATCTTTTCTTTTTAATACCTACAGTTTTATTATTTATTATTTTTAGTATGTTCTACTCTTTTATTTAAAACGTTAGGTTGTTGTTGTTTCTATGTTTCTAATCAAACCTTAATGCGCAATTTTCACGAAGAGGCTGATATTTTAATTGTTTTTTTGTATTTTTATTGGAATTATTTTATGTTTTGTTAACATAACACATATATATATATTTTTTGTTTTTATTAATTTCCTATATCGCAAGATCGGCGTCCGGTAAGTTGAGCTACCTATTTAGAGCAAAGAGGTACTTTAGCCCCAAGCAACTTCTCCTTCTCTACAAAGCTCAGTTTAGACCAGGCCTGATATATTAGCCGTTTTTTATTATCAGGGTGATCTGATCCGGATCAGATCATGAAAATAAAACAAACTGGATCATTGATTGAGTTGTAGCAATAGTTGTTTTTCACATATGAAATCCAATACCAATTATGACAAATTTCGTATTTCCACCAGCCATCTTGCAGCCACACGGTACAATGTGACGTCACAATGCGATGATTTCTCCATTGCACTTGCTCATATTTGAGTTTGACATTTCGCTTGTTGTGTCGGGGTGTTACCATATGAATACAAATCTGCATACATTCCCATATATGGAGCTCGGCCCCAAAACACTCACTTAACCTATTTGACAGCATACAGAGACGAGCAGTTCGACTTATTGGAGAACCTACAGCCTACGCTCACATCAAATCTTCAACCGTTGGTGCACAGAAGACAAGTCGCTGACCTATGCTTGTTCTATAGGTACATTATCCCTCGAAATGCAACTTTTGGGCGCCGCACAAGACAGGCTGCTAATGCTCATGACCATACAGTACACTTGACAACCGCGAGTACATCAACTTTCCAAAACTACTTTTGTTACAGGACAAGCAAACTTTGGAACTCACTTCCTGGGGATATATTTCCAGAAGTATACAATTTGCAGCAATTTAAGTGCAGAACTAACATGGATCTGCAAGCATCTCGGGGCGCTGTTGAAGCGTTATAGGTTCGCCTTTCCCGAGAGAAGTATTTAAAAAAAAAAAAACAAAATAATAGTTCTTTTTTGTTAATTTTGAATTCAATCAATTTAATCAAAATAAATGTTCGTAAACAATTAAACAAATAGGTGCGCATTTGAATTCCTCATATTCGTGTTAGGCTATTTTTGGCTACAAGATTTTTAAAGTTGGGCTCCATACCCCTTAGAAAAGCTGGCAACACTGTGTACAAATGCTGTTGTAGATTGTGATGTGCTTTTTCTGAGGCCGAAACTTTGGTTAAAAGGTTATCTTTATTTCAGTAACCAATTTATAAACTACTGTCTTATAATTAACTTAACAATGGTTAGATTCCTAACGTATACCACCTATACAGTATGCGGCCCACCAACAAGCGGGACTCCGTATTACAGGAGCGGCCCAACGACGAGCGTGGCTCCGATCTGTGAAATTGGTACAAACCACTAGTAGACAAGTCTTCCCGAATGGCAATTTCATTCAGGTACTCATGCAATTTCCTCCAATTATTCAGTGTGACTTATAAATGACGAATGAAAATGTCTTGTCACAAATGGTTGGTTGGACGCAGTCTATATTATTTGTGCAATAGCAGTCGGTGGTTTGTCTGCGGTTGGCTGTGCACAGTAGTTGCCATACAAAGTGTTTACAGTGGGGGCCATAAAAGTGTGACGAACGGGGACGTTTCGTTACAAGGTAAATGATAATTCAGATTGAAAGGTAGATTTTGCGGATAATTTTCGATGCACTTTGTATCGAATGAGTGTGAAGAAGAAGATTCAATGACGAAGTTCCCAAGTAGAGCGCCATTGACCTGATGAAAAGGCCTAAAAAAAGGCTGAAATGGGTTGGTTACGTGGTGCATATGGACAACAATCCACTACCCCGACCAGGCTCTGAACGTTTGGACCAAATAGGTATGTCAATGCTTGATACACGGTAGGCGTGTCCAATACTTGATGCAGAGTACATTATTACCAGTCGATACTATCTATCAGGGACGATCGAAACTTAAGCTGCCAACAAAATAAAAATAAGTGAACGGCTGGTAGTGGTTCGTAAAAGAAGAATTGATCGATTTACAAGAGGAGGCGAGTGAGGACTGTTTTCTGAGTCAACACAATTCTGTGAACGCATAGCTCGCTCACAAGGCGATTCGATTCCAGGACACAGTGCGTAGGTAATTCAAAAATGCACATTCCATAATGATATTCGAGGTCCACCTTCAGGAGGAAACGTACACGTACACTCAGAGGAAAAACGAGCTAAAATCAAGAATATCAGTGTCAGATCAAGCTCGTTCGTTGACGAAAGTATGGTAATCTCGGAAAATCTTATTTCAAATACGAAAATCTTATTTTGAGCTCGTTTTTTCAAGACCAAAAAATCTTACTTCAATCCTGTTTCGGGATTGATTTAAGCTAGAAAAATCTTAAATCAAGACCAAAAAATCTTACTTCAATCCTGTTTCGGGATTGATTTAAGAATGTGGTTCTTACATTATGCGATGTCTGAAAAAAATGTATTTTGGGTATTCAAGATGTTTCGGGATTGATTTAAGAATGTGGTTCCTACATTATGCGATGCCTGAAAAAAATGTATTTTGGGTATTCAAGATCTAAACCTAAGATCTTAATTACTTACCATCTTATAATATATCATCACATCATTCATTCACATTTCACATCAGTAGATATCATAGGTAATAATATTAAATTTTCAATGTTGCCTTATGAGAATTCACACAGTAAGTGAGTGTGAATTTTAGGAACGAATAGAAATCAAAATAAAGTACATGCGCATGCAGTTTAAGTATTGTTGCGCTTGTTTCAATCATGAACAAGCTTGAAATAAGATTGTTTCGGCTTATTTCAAGAACAAAAAAACTAACTCAAGGGCTCATTTGTGTTTCAATGTCCTCTTTTAAGATTGTTTCGGCTTATTTCAAGAACAATTGGTGTCATATTAAGATTTAGCACGTAAGAATGAAAAAATCTAAAATCAAGCTTGAGCATACTTGATTTTAGCTTGCGATTTTTCTCTGAGTGTATATTCATCTGTGAAATGTGCCTGCCGACTGCTGCCCGTTTCTCGGCCTAGACTCAATATTCTACAGTCCAGCGACAGTAAAATCGCCCATAGCGACCAGCCTCCTTGATGCAAACAAATTTCGATAACTGAATTCGACTCTAAATTCCTGGACATTAGTCACAACAATATATTGCATACAAATTTTCTATTACCTCCGTCTGACGGTTCACATAGATTAATTACCACAAGTTTTTAAACGCCAATTACACTCAGCATATTATTCATGCTGGCCATAGATCTTCGGCCAAATGGGGATACCTTCCCTGAGAGCATCCACAATATTCTATTCCAGCTGCAGTTAATTATCTCGGTGAAAATATACCTGCTCTCGTCTCTCTCTTGGGGGAGATCGATCACTCTCCATAGCCTGAGTAAACACTCGCTGACAGTAACGTATCCCTTTTGTCAAAAGCTAGCAAAACAATTATCCTCGCGCATCGCCTGTGCTCATTCTCCTATAGTACCGTTCGGACAGAGTCAATTATCACTCGCGAATACCGCATGAAGCTGAAGCCTACTCCGCCAGCGAAAGGAGAAATTCAATTACAATTTCATTAGACCGCCAGGAGCTAGAAGTTGGGCTAAAGGCGCATCAGCGCTTTCCGTACACACCGCCACAGTCCATAGTACAATCCCACGGAGGTATGCCTTCCTGTGTAATGGATGTGTGCGCGCACACAAACCGAACCCGTAATTATCTAAACTGTGTTTCCATTTATCACTCACAAAGAACACAAAAGTCAGTGTTGCGGCCCAGAGACTGTTGCATCTCCGATGGACCGATGAGTCTGGCGTGCAACATCCATCCAACCGACAAAACGGATCTCTGTCTCCCTCTCGCGGCTGCCATAAATAGAATTATAATTGCGATCAATTAATCATCGTAATTAGATGAGATGAGCATCACTTGGAGTTGGAGTCGAGTCGCTGGGCCGGGGAATTCTCTCTCTCCAACAGATGGCCGGACTCAGTCAAGAGGAATGATCTTCAAACAACGATAAGCTAGCGCGCGCAAACGCACTGCGCTGCGCATGCCCCAAACGACGATTGCGAACGCCGGCGCGCAGCAATCAGCCGGGATTTGCACTGCCAGCTTTCATGCAACCAATCGATCTTGTGTCCTCCTCCTGCTCCGAGAGTCATTTTTTCTCTGCGCGCACTCCAACAATGCCAGCCACCACAAGCAGCAACAGCAACAGCAGCAGCACAGATCATCGCCGATCACACTGAGGCTGAGCCTTGTTGTACAGGACCGATCTTTTGTTTTAATAGATTTATGTAGATGCGGCCGATTATCTTACCATATTTGCATTTAATTGATTTGCGACAGGAGGAGGCTAGGCATAGGCATATCCTGGACAAGTGGACGCAGTCCCTCCCTCGTATTATATGAACAATGGCACTAGGAATTCAGATGTCGTTAGTGTCTCTGTGGTCTGATTTTATATGCGCGCAAAAAAAAAAAAGGCACAACACAAGAACTAAGCTGCTATATAGAATAGCCCAGAGCGGCCATTTGAATTTGGTACGCTTGTTGCACGTCAGCTCACCGTCGAATGACATAATTGCCCCAGTGTGCGGTTGCGGTGTGTGCACGCCCGCCCGACTCCGAGAGTGACTCCGTTCTTGGGCCGCTTTTGGGTTCTCAAACATTTCTCCAAATTGACATAATGACAGATGTACAAAAACAACTTGCAAAACGGTTTTCTGTCCACCAGCCGCCAGTCCGCCACATACCGACTAGACACACAGAAGTTATTCTTCGTGGATTGAACTTGTTTGGTGCACTCGCCATGGAATGGGAAATTGGAAAATCTAAGGTTATGCGAGCGCGAGCACCATTAGTCCGGCGACATGCGGAGACGACGACGCGCGGTCACTTGTTGGCAGTTGGCGGTGGTTGGTCGAATGGACGGACGGTTGGTTCATTAGTCTAATTAGATCGCGCTCATTGGGTATGCAACGGCGATGAACGACAGCGCGCAGGCTTATATAGTGGAGAAACCCGGAAAAACCCAACCAACCCCATTGCTGTTGTTTTACATTGAAATTGAAATGAATGGGCCTGCGCACTGCATAACAAAGCCGAGGGCAGGACTACTAGTAACTGATGCAACGTTGGTTCTAATGCTGGGGCATTGTTTGTGCATTTGAGCATGGAACCATATTTGGAGTGATAAGTTCAAGAGGACATCAGCTCAACGGATCATTTTTTCACCAGGCAATGGGGGAGGTATGGGGGCAAGATATAAAGCGAATTCCTTTTCGAGGCTGTGCTTCAGCATTAGGTAGGAGTCAGAGTTACATTAACTTGGCCTTGGAGAGGGTCCTTTCTTTACTTTGCTAAACCAGATTAGTGGGTTTCCTTGTCTCATTTATTGGTATAATTTATTACGGATTTGTGACTTATATTTGTAGTCCTTAAGCATTTGTATATTGCCAATGACACTCTTTCTGAATGGAATTCAAATGCTTGTTTCGAAAAAGGCCATACAATCTGAGCAATCCTTGTGCTGTAGCAGATCTAACCACACCCCATCCTCATCCCAACTCGTGAATAGTAAAAAAATAAATAAAATTAAAATACTAGGTTATGAACCAGGGACTACGATTGGGATGCACGTGCCGTTGGCCGGCGAACATGCTTATTAAAAAAATAGCACCCTCTGGAGTTTATCGGGAAAAAGCTTAATAGCAATCTTTTCCTGATTTCAGCCCTCGCAGGGTTGGATATTTTCCAAATATGCCTTAAAAGGTGGACCGCAATGGACGATATTAATGAAGGTGTTTATGTTGCGACCTTTTTGTGGTATAGACGATTTAGGGCAAGGTATTTAGAGATTATATCCTATTAGGTTGCTGAGTTGTTTTTATGATACAACAGACAAAGACTGTCATTGAGCCTTTTTTTTTAAATTGTACGTGGACTGTATTTATAGGTCGCTAGTCCATACCCGGCTTGAAGGACCAAAATGTTATGTGTGCGAAATAAAACTAATGTTTTTTGGGGGGGTTGTAAACATGGCGGCGAGTATATTGAAAATTTGTGCCCGAATATTGTTCTATAGAATGTCCAAGGTCTGTAAACAATTGTTGTAAGCTTCAGGTAACTACAGAGAACAAAATCGCACCGACTAAATATGAAAAGTCGGGAAATGAGCCGCTCGGGGAGGGTCAATAAGCCCATTGGAACCCCGTTGTGAAAGCTGTGGTCCCATCTTGTTGGCACCACTCAACCTGTAGTTCCACAGAGACAGCATAGAAAATACTAGATCGTTGTCAAATAAAATGCTGAATGCACAGTACAGTACTATACCTCCCCTCTCTTAAAAGAAAACATAATCGCTTAATATCTGCACCGGATGTCAATTTGCGAGGTAATAATGAAGCCTAGGCAGAGAAAGTATCCAGCGCTGACTGGAGATATTGTGGTGGTAACGGAAGACCTGAATTCTTAAAGAATAGACATCGAAGTGATCAAACTTGTCATCGGAAAGATACCAATCGCCTTGTCATCATAGATGCCAATATGCTTGGGCGTAGGTCCAAAACCGATTCGCATGCACAAGTAATACTATGTGAAGAAATTTGTTTTCTGTTGCGTATAAAAAATTCACTCAATTGCGGGCTCATTCACAATGGCAGTGATTCCGACTCACTTCAATATCAGCTCGTTGTCAATATGAACATGCAATCACATAGACCAATTCATCAGTGGCCGCTAAACGGACGATATAGACGAAGAGAACATTGTTTGATGATAGCGACAGTAACTATTCGAAGATCGCTCGACAACTCCAGAAAATAACATCGATATCATGAGATATCTCTATCTACACTGCATCTAATTTTTGCATAAAATCACATTCGGCTTCGCTTGGCATTCCATTCCACTTTCAGTCATATCTAGCACCTGCCACGCCCACTTGAAACATATAGGGGCAGAGTAGATATCATACCATCCATCCACTTAAATTACTCACGACAACATACCCGCCAGATACCGTCTACCATAGCAGGATATAAGGTCACCCCCTTGATCCCAATGATTTCCCAAAACTGAATATCATATTGAAAAGGCTATCAAAACACCATCTAAACCCATCGTCGTCTATCTTATAACTAAAACACCGTTGCTCACCGGCAAAAATTCAATTTGTAGCCGTTGCCCATTAATGTCACGTAGAAGTATATTTATCGCCTCAACCACTTAGCGACACGGGCAAAAATGTCTAACAAATTATTATTGCAAGCTTCCAGCCAAGCAGCGATCCTTCCTTTTACCCAACTACCATCACACGCACACTCAGGGTGATAACAAATTTATATATTTTCCGCGTAACGAAACCATCATAATTGCAAAGTACTTTTGGCCGACGGTGTTTGGTGTTTGCTGTGTGTACCGCTGCGCACTGAGAGGAGTCTCTCACATATACTATACGTAGGTATGTATATGAAAAACCGATCCACGCTAATTACGCTCCACTTTTGGCAGAGTATGCGGACTATGCTGTTAGTTACCCTCATACGTACAGCTATACAGCTATCGGCTGTATATAGCTGCCTATCAACGATGTCGATCAGGTCTACCTACATGGGCCCCCCAGGACTATGTTTCGCGCATATATTCTCTGACGGTTCCCCTCCGATATCAACACACCGGCTACTGTACTGCCAGTGGAATCCGCTCGGATGCGAGATGAACTCTCTATCTGCCGGCCATCCCCCTCCTGCCGGAGTAGCGTGTTATAAATTATTATGAAAATATTTGAGACCATGTCGACCTGGATTTGTGTGAACTGCACCGCACGACGAACTGAGACGGGCGCGCGCCCATTTGCATACTTTGTGTGTGCGTTAGCAACGCGTTGCCTCTCCGCACCGCTGGAGTCCCGCAATCGAAGTTGTATCTCGCTTGTTAGCTATCAAATTGGCATGCCATGCGCGTGGTGAATTGGACAACACCACACGCACCACCAAACGCAAAGAGTGTATGTCCTGTGCGTCTGTCCAGTGTCCAATGCGCCAGGGGACAGTTCATGGGGCTTATTAATTTGTAAAAATCTCAACTATAGGTACATGAAGGCAGTTCATTCGCCCGCAAACGGATCGATGCTTTGAACGCAAAACGAATTGGTCTATGGGGAACGCGTACGCGCGCTCAGTTCCGCCATACACAACAATGAGAGTTCAAGCGATGTAGCTGAAATCACAGCGCCCCGCTGTCTAAGACAAAGGATACGCCGAAATGTGTTCTACAACATTAGAAAGCCCCCAGTTGTTGTGCGCAGTGTATGCGCAGCAGCGGCACCGGGACGGAATCAATTTTCGCGAAATTATTTCGTTTTGGGCAATTTATCAAAATGGACATGCGCGCGTTGCGTGCCAGCGCTCAATTAATTTCTGATTTGACCAATACTTACCATCGAGGACATAAAACCGCGCGTCGCACCACACCGCACACCGCGCAGCACCTACCTGTACAAGATCGATGGATGTGTTGTATCTGCTTGTACAATGTGGGCAGCAGCAGCGGTTGCAGTTGCAGTACCATAGTGAAAATACTCTCCTCCTGGTACACAGGAAAGAGAGAGAGAGAGGTTACACGGTGTCCAACATTCCGCTTCATTATAATGGTGGAACTCTCTCGGCGTGTGTGCGTAGGTCTTAAGCTGGCCAAAAAGCATTCCTCCGCACTACGACTCTATTCAGGCGGCACATTTCGCATTTCGTTCCCATTTGCATGTTAAACTGTCACATTGAGGTGATTCATTGTGGTCGGCCGCCTGGGACAAGACATCCTGCGGGGTCACCGTGTATATGCGCGGATACAATGCTAGCGACGACTAATCCTAGCGCGCTGCAGCCAGAATATCCCTGAATCTGAATGACAAATGCAAATAGAGCTATCTGCCAGCGCGGCTGCGCGGCGGCCATTAAACGGTGAATTTGTGCCTCACGGGTGTTAAGTACATCTTTCTCTCGCCAGAATGTGTGCTGCTGCCGGGGTGTGTGTCTGTATGTGCGCATGCGCGACACTCACTTCCTCATCGTGATCTAGAGAGAGCGGTGGTGCATTAATCATAACTCTTTGTTCGTGCAGAAATGTGCCTTCTATTGATTAACTGTGCAATGAAATAGATTGACGCATATATCACATACCGACCGACGCGACGCGACGCATAGGATATACGAAGAGTGTTATTGTGCGCAAGGATTACGCGAAATCCAGCTCTATTCGGTGATCGCACATCGATCTTTTTCGGGGTGAATGGCGGACGGTGTTGCGGCGCAAACCGCAAAAGGTGCTATTGCGCTATCGTGTATGGAATGCCAGAGTCGGTGTTGATCTCACGAGAGATGATTTGCACGCATAACAGATAATGGCAGGTTTTTCGGCTGTTGCCATAGTAGTGGCAACATTGGGCATCGCGGTGAGGCAATCGGAGGGCGGCCAAGTCTAATCGGACGTAAATCGAATGAAAAATGTTTCGAATCTGTTGTTGGACATAGATACATGCAGTTAAACCCAATGGAGATTGGTGTATAGTTTTTGTCTGATTCGGACTCCCCTTTTCCGAGAGCCTATATAGTGATAGTCTGAAATGAGGATACAATAGGTGAGCTATTCGCGGGTGTACACGTGATAGCTGGAGTTCTTAAAAATGAACGCAATGAGGAGGATGTTTCTCTGTTTGCCTTGTCCTCCGGGGCACAACAATCCGCAAGCTTGCTGATGGCAGTTTCTTCTGATAGCTTGAACGTTAATAGGGTAGGATCCCAACCATTCTAGAGTTGGGGAATCCTAAAGGTTTCTTCAAAATCAAACTATGTATAAATCTCCAGGAGATGTTTGGGGCGTAAGTAAATCGCCTCGGTGTGGCGGCTAAAAGTGAGAAAAAACTTCATTTACTTCATCGACCAGACTATCGACACTCACAATAGGGGCCATATTTTCGAGTTTAGGCTCAATTAGGGGACTTATTGTCTCCAAATCGGTACAAGGTATAGAAATTGGCTGTTTAATCAGCTTACGAACAATCTTGAAAGCAGTTCAGCTGCATATCTTCAGGTTGTTATAATAGATCTGCAAAAAAACGTGTTCTGAAGGACTATAGTCGTCTGTTTCTGGTAGGATGATCATCCCAAGAACCCCTGTTCAATGTACTCCATGTTAGTGGAGTCTACATAATTCAAACAGGTACAGAAGTTGAAGGCACTAAAACATTTTGCACCCGCCGCAATAAGATCAATGTAGGATCTTTGCAATTTAATTTTCGCGATCAAACTACTTTTATTCTTTTATTAAATTTTAATTGGCGAAACAAAACGAAAAACCAAAAATGCAGTCGCCACTGTCCGATAAAAAAAGTCGAATGTGACGAACTGTCACTGACCAGAGATTATTATACGACGATCGCGAACAATATGCAACAACAACCACTGGAAAGTGTGCTGTGTTCAGCTTTGCTCAGCGGGTGGGTTGGGTTCGAAATTATAGGAGTGAACGATTCTGATCGATTCACCTGAACCGAAATGTGATTACCTTTTTTTTCTTCTATTCTTTGATCTCTTCACAATTTTGTGGTAAATTACGAAACCTTCGTACCTAAATTAAAAAAAAAAAAAGGATTCCAAAATAAAAGAAATGATCCTATAATAGAAGTCATCTCGTGGCTTTGGAATTGTTTGCAAAACTCATACAGGTTTGTCAGAAAGCTCTTCTAGGCAGTGTTGTTATATGGTGGGATTTATCTCTTTTTGTGGGAATTTCGATGTCCGAAAAGCCTTCCGTGGGATAAAGGGAAAAAGCACCACAATCGTGGGAATTTCAGGAATCTGACAAAAAAAATTTTAAAATCAATTTTTTGTAAAATTTCATCAAAACTAATTCAAAAAATTCACAACAATTATCAGAAGAAATAAAAAGAGCTCATGTAAACAGCCTCTTAACAAAAAAGTTCTAGTACAAAAACAATCTGACGGCGCAGCGACAGCGTATGTAACTAGAGCTCTAGCGCCAGCGGCAAAGTGACATTTGAATGGAACCAGTTTGCATTTTTATTACTTCTTAAAGCTTCTCAATTCAGCCGTTCGGAGTCGGCATAAAATGGTAGGTCACTTCTATTAGCCCCAAAAATAAAAACTCACACAAACTAGAGAAGCTAGACCTATAGGGTGCCTATACGGACTTGTTGCATGAACTATTTATTTATTTATTTAGTTAATTTTCCGCTAGATTGAAACATTTCCCAGAAAAGGATATTTCACAATATGTGCTACAGCTGAAATGTCAGTTTTTTTATATGGAGTTTGGCATACCGCTAGTCATCTAGCGGTCAATGGAACGCGGCCATTGTGATTTTCTTTCAATATAATAAAAATAAGTTAAAATTTATTATTTGTGCATCGTGGGAATTTCGTGGGAATTTGACTTCGGTGAAAAGGGAAAAAAGGGAAAAATGACCACGTTTCGTGGGAAAAATGAAGAGAGAGACCTAACAACACTGCTTCTAGGTCCCAAAAGAGCTTTCTGACAGAGATGGTAAAAGGATCACCCTAATACGTAAAGTATACTGAATGTCGAACTGCTATCTACTTTCCCATTTCCCGTACGAGCATTCTCCAGATGATATCGAGACTCCACGTCCACTTGTATCCACATTCGCGACCCTCAAGCTCTACCTGGGACAACTGCGGGTAAAAAAAAAGTATTTTCAAAATAAAGGGAATAAGAAGAACTTATTAGTATATAAATGTTGTTTTCAAGAGCTGTTTGATTTGATATTATAATAAAACTCACCTAAGTTAAGCAAAATTAGCCAACGATTTTTAAGCGACAAAAAATTGTATGACATTAGTGGCGAAAAATAATTTCGGGAACATGGCCATCACAGCAGCTTTTAAGGAGCTTCACTTTGGAACTCCAATTTTATACCCTCCCTCAATGAAGTTTAACATTGAAATCGTTCACAAAACCCACAAAACCATTTCCAATATCTACTATCCGAATGTGTAGTCGCGGAGTACATTTCTGGAGAGATATTCCTCGCGGAGCATTTCTTTGTTCGTATCCCATTTTTCGTAGTTATGGAAAACACAATAACTATTTTCCGATTTTTTTTTTCTTAATTTTATTAAATTGAAGAAATAAGTAGCTGTAGGTATGTAATGTGATTTTTAGCATTTCATAAAATATTTAAACCTAGTAGATAATTAAAAAAATATTAAACATCATTTTTGAATCGTTTTCGAGTTGGCCACAGAATAACAAACAAACAATAAAAATTCCAATTTCCAAAACTTATAAAAATTAAATACATATTTAGTTAAATAACCTTAATTTTTTTAAAACGCCTGTCAATATTTTCTGAAGATTTTCCACAAAAATCCGGGATCTTATAAATAAATAAATATTTGGCGCAAAAAGCCCGGCATCCTCCTAGGACTAGCTTCTCACAACCATTTGTTTTGTAAGAGAGAATTTTATGCCGAGTTCGAATGGGTGGTTTGAGAAGCTCGTCTCGAATGTTTGTTAAACGTTCGCGAATCGCGATACCGAAAATGAGTCACACCATATTTGATGATGAAAAAATGTATAAGCTCGGGTTCCAACTTTTCAAGCGCTCGGCCCGATCACTGAACTCACGACGAAAGTGAAACAATACTGAGTAAAAAATGGTATCAGTTATTAAATAAACTATCATCTGACTGAATAATGCCATATTGAAAAATATGTTTAAAACAGACACAACACTATAATATTTCATATGCATAATCAAATTAATTAATAGTCTGCGCAACAAGTCCATATAGACCCATAGGCCTTATAGGTTTTTACAAATATTCGTTTGTTTGAGTTTTTATTTTCGGGAGGAATGAAAAGTATCTAAGTATATTCCACAAGTTATAGCTACTTTTGGATATTTGCCAGACGTTTGCAAAAGGTGGCGCACTGCAAGAAACCTAACGATATGTAATTTGAGTTATTCCGTGGATGGAACATAAAAACCCTCCCTCAGTAAGAATTCCAAGATAAGATGTATTAAGATCAAAAGATAGATGTTTGTGTCAAAGTTGCAAAGGTTTCCTCCGTGGGTATTTAAATATAGGACTTTTATGTGAGACAACTGTTCCAAATTATGGTGAAATATGCGTTTGCTCCATCTGCAAACAATAACAATTAATTGTTACATTTGCTATAGTCAAAAAGTAAAATAACACCCATGCACAAAACCGCGCACATATATCCAACTTACTTAACTGTTTCTGTCAAAAAAGAAAATTACTTCACGTGGACAGGCATTTCGAATCAAGTGATATTTTCCCTTTGTTACAGCAGCGCACGAAGGAGAAGGACTCCAGCTGGGCTTTGTTTGCTTAACAGCCACTCCGCAGCCACCTCATGACTTGGTATTTAGTGTTCAACAACAATACAGTGGAGATAAAATTTATTTGCCAAATTAGTTCACCTTCTGACTTGTTTATTATCTGCTCAACAAGTTAACTTCCACTATTACAAATTAGGACCACAAACAGAGGTAATTGCACAAGACAATCTGTGCAGCTCATGACCATTTGGCGCGCAATCTACCTCATTGCAACATTGTCCCCCAGTGGAAGCAAGTTCTTTTGTCCACCAAATCTGAGTGCAGCACCAAGTGCAACTTATCTGTTGAACTATAAACAGAAAACGTTTTATCGCGACTCCACCGACTGCCTACTGCCGACTGACTTCGTGCACCCCTAATCAAAAATAGATTTCACGCTACGATGCGTTTCCGCCAAATCTGAGTAAATCTGGTCAAAATTCAACGCAGTACCAATTGAAAAGTGAAGCCCAGCTCCACCAAAAGCGGGGTTAATAAGTCTTGTTCCTGGAGAGCCGAGCGCACACACTGGAAACACAGACATTACCTGTCACAGGGATATATGAACCCAGTCTGTGGGGATGGAGAGTGGTGCCGCAGTAAGATTTCGAGATCAGCATCTAGAGATTGCATGTGCAACACACACAAACACAGCCATACTCTGCATCTGAAAGATATTTTATTTGATTTCGAAATAAGTTCGAAAGGATGGGAGGAGGCAACCACGGAGGAAGGAGACACCAGCCACACTACCACCGCCAGGGTCACTGGCGAAGGAACACCATGCCCTGGCTCGCCGCTGATATATATCTGCACCTCTATGCCCCGTTATAACAATGTTCGGATTTTGATCTATTCGCGGAGCCTTTATCCTCGACAAGACACACCACCACCATCCAGCGGATTGCGGCAGCAACAACGGCTCAGCCGAACATAAAAGATAGATTTACATACGGCCGATGATAAGATCGCTGCTCTGCGCGCTGCTGATGCTGATGCCAGTGATCGCTGCGAGGGGATCATTTATTTATTAACACATTACGAATTGGAGTGGACTGTGCGGCGATCAGGGACCCGGGATACTGAGGGGGCAGTGAAACCACTTGAAATATTGCCGCACGCATTTTCCGTCGATAGACAAACTGCGAACACGTATGTATGTCCGTCGAACGCACTATATATCTAAGACAGGCTGCGGCGGCGGCGGTGGTGTTGATGCTGGTGAGGGATACTGTACACACCCAACGTTGCTCTGGTGCTTCGCACAGCTGTCATACAATTCGTTTTCTCTGCGATAAGATCTGTAATAGTCTCGGAGAGCCAGAGAGAAAGAGAGAGAGAGCGAGAGGGAAGGGAGATCCGACGAAGGGGATTTATCGATCGGATTAGAGGTCCGGCTCGTATGTACAACTCAGCAATTAGGGTGGCAATTAACGCAACTTTCTCCAAATGAGTTAAGTTGCGTTGCGAGTTTCCATGTGGAAAGCTGACGCGAAGGAAATTAGTTCGATCGGCATTTGCATTTGGAAATTTATTGCCTTTAGATACATTTGAAAGTACCTATACCACGGGCGTATATCAGCATAAATCTGTTTGAAATCAAATTAAATGATAAGGCGGCATGCTGGCGAATGGATATACGCCTTACGCAATCGGTACGTGACTTAATGCGTAAGAAATATAATTAGAGAAACAAATTAGATTTATGCAATAAAGGAATGGACAAGACACATGAATCTAACGGTTGGTTTTCTGACAGATCTTGATATAGCCAGCATAGGAAAAAGGTCTAGTTGCTGCAACTTAAAGATGGAGCCAAATTTTAGCAGCGGACGTAGATTCAACTACCAATGACAACGTTGATCTGTGTTACAATTGGTTTAGCTTTATTAAAATCAAACCTCGCTCAAGGGTGATGTGGAGCTTCAATGATGTCTTCTTGTTCTTTGTAAGCCCTAGAATTTGGTATCAAAACTGACCCCAGCTGGTTGTAAAAAAATTGGTAAGCTCCATGCGCTGCAACCTGAACAATATAAAAGTTTATTTATATCATGGAAACAAGAAGTTAGACTACAGGATTGGTTCTAAGGTCCCAGATACGTTTCTTCAAAATAGTTGTACAGACCGGGACGTCTGATGATATCCGCGTATACTTAGGCTTTCGGCGAAGCTTTCGGTATTCCTTTTCGTTTCGAGCTTCTTGGCTGGGGTACTAAGATCGCCTGCCTTAGGCTGGAACATAGCAGTCCATTCCCGTGAAAGAATATTGTGTCTCCTCTTAATCTCTTAATTTCTTATACGTAGCAAAGAATGTTTTAAATTTGAAGACCTGAGAATAAATTTGTAGCTGACAACTTGGTCATCTTTGCGTTATCCCAGACTAGACCTCAGCGTACACTAAGAGTTGTACCCGTCCCTTTTGAATCTGGGATAAAGGTTAACGTAAGTAAATCTAAAGTGATGGTCGGCTCCATACCGATTGTTCAATGCCTCCTGCATCTAAGTGAAGTATCATTAAGTGGGGGAGCTTCTTTAGAGGACTTATTAAGAGCGATGGAATCAGCAATGCTGAATTTTTCTATTGTAGGATAATTCACTTTTGATACAACAGGTCAATCTATGATCAGAAGAACCGATACTCTCCCACACGTGTCATCTATAAAAAAAAGGGAAGATTAAAGGCCTGAGAACACAACCTTGTGGAACACCAGATTTTGTATAGGGAAAGTATTTGCAAGAAATTGCTCGTAGGTTCTGATAATTTATGACGATAGGCCTGTCGTTTCTAGCTTAAATGACAATGACCTTCTGTTGATTGTAATAAAAGCAGCTTGGAGGTTGTCCGAAGAGTGCTGATAAAAGGGCTGATTATACACTACTATACTATACACTCTTTTGTGAACTACTTGCACCTTTGCCAATAAGAAACTAATGCAAAGTATTACCTCCTGATGAATTCTAATTCCTATATAAACTATTAGCTGGACATGTTTTGACCGACTGTCACATAGTGAACGCACTCGACTGACAGACCATTTAATAGGCTTGCGCGGTCAAATCAACGCTTTTCTTAAATTACTGACAGCACTCCTGTTACGGACAGTTCTCCCCAGAGCGAATAAAACAAATAAATTTGACACTTTGTCGATTTGAAATTCTCCTCAGACTTCTGTCAATGTCATTTCAGTGTCGCCGCGCACTAACGAATCCCATTTGCCCCAACCGAATCACTTATGCCCACCTCATTAGGCCTGCATCACCTCCTAATAGGCCCATCAAGTGTTTTCATTAAGAAAATACAAAAACGAAACAATTTACAGGAAATCTGATTGACAATTGCCATCGGAGACCAAGCGCACATTGCTAGGTTATATAGGCGACTCTCTCGCCTGGACGAAGAAAACCCTGGTTATCGCACCTAGATAGAAATTTTCACATTTTTCGTTCTGCACTTGCGCGCGCGATGATAATTGCGTTTAATTGCCAACAGGCTGTTACTGGTTGCTGCTGTGTTGATTATTTCATTGGATCGCGGGCTCCTTTGAGTAGCGATCTTAGTGCCATAGCATGGTCAACTTGAAGCCACTTGACAGGCTGACTGATTTTTATTGACCGTGCAAAAAGCTGTGCGTGGTTCTTTTTTTTTTTTGTGTTGCACCGATCAATTGACGCGTGAGAGCGTGTCTCCACGCTAAATGCCCTGCCTGAGACGATTCGTAGCCAATCCTAATCAAATGCACTGCCTAGTGGCACAAAGCGAAAAAAAGGAAACCAGAAACATTAAAAACACGACACTGTGCGAGGAGCTGGCAAACAACAAAACGGCGAGCACGAAAATTAAAATAAAAATCGCGCGCAGGCGGTGAGCTCGCCAGATCGTAAAAATGTTAAAATTACGGCGAGAAAACGCAGTCGTAATATGCGAAACGTTAACGCCTCCCGTTTGTTAATTGCACTCGCGGTCTAACTATCTCCGGCCCAGGCAAAGTAGTTACTTACTACAGACGTGATCTTAGATACTTTTTTTTTTGTTTTTTGCTCGCTGCCCCGATTTGTTGCGCGATGAGTGTAGAACAGGCCAATTATATTGACAGCAATGATTGTTAATTATTGAGCGATTGGTTAAGAGCTACTTGAGGTGTCGCAATGGAAAGGACGTGGGTTTTAGCCATCAAGGGATTGATTTGAAGCAAAATGAAACGCAGTCGCAAAGTCGGCGATGGATTGATGAGCAAGATGAAGAGTAGTGAGTATAAAGGAGCGGACTCCTAGATTAGGAGGTTGTGATTGTTTTGAGCTCGGATTGTCATAATAGATTTACATTTTTGAAGCTGTCATTAAATTTAATAGAAAGCTGGATGAGTGCGCTTTCACTTTGAAAGTCAGTCTAACGTGTAATGGAAAGTTCTTTCGTTTTTTTTTCACACAGTGCATTGACGCCCATTAGTCAATATTAGGCAAAAATCTAACGTTAATCCAACCAGTTTGAGAAGGTTGATCAGCATGGGTAGGTTACTGTGAAGCGTGAACCCTGACTAGAATTTCCATCAGATGTTAGGGTTGATGTTATTGTGCACAGTATGATCCTGAAATATCCTAAAGGTCTGATTTTCTGTTAAAACAATATGTTTTGGTACCACACGACTTAAACGAGGCAAATTGACATATAAACCTCAACCATAGCTCGGCAGGATAGTAAGTCTTTCGTGAAGAGCGGTTGGCTATTGTATAAATATGGCAATGCCCAGAGTCGTAACTGTCTCATACACATCGACCCTGTAAAACCGAAAAGAGAGACGAGCACCAAAGTTCCAAAGACCATCGACATTGATGCCAAGATGCCATCAGAAACGACACAATAGACATGTGCTGGGTTTAGAGTATCCCCCACATAGCAAAAGACCTCGCTTACAAAACGGCGCTGCACCGAAGCAGGCAGGAAAGCTATTGCAGCAGAAGAGCAGGGATGTAAATCGGAGAGCATGGAAAGAGCGCAAACGTTGAAATAGAGAGAGTTTTACCAAAAGTCCAAAAGGTAAATAGAGTCTTAAGGGAACAAGACCCGAACCCGCATAGAGATGAGCAAGTAATAAAATCACATTTTGTTTTGGAGAATTAGGATATGGAACGATCACTTCTGCGAAATAGTAAACGCCGATTGGGGTCTCAGATAGAATGAACCCGACCAGAATTAAGTTATCAATATCTAAGCTTAAGTCCAGCAAGGCAGCTGGATCCGACAGCTTACCCCCGGGCTATATTTGACGTAAAGGAGTTGATGGAAAACATATACCTACTAACCAACTTCCAAGATTTAGTCAGAGGAAAATGTGTCTGATGGAACTTCGACATCGTTTCCTCGATACGCAAGAAAGGTTGCTTCCTAAAAACCATTTGTCAACAAACTGTACTGATTATGGTGCGTATCAGTGAGCTTTTGGGCCCATAGTAAGTCCAATAAGACTAGATCGATATCCACTATCTGATTAATGATTTTAAAACAGAAAACGACTGCATTTAGAAGCATTTATATTTTTGACATCCCTGCAAAGCTCGTCAGATTGTGCGGATCTGTTAAGGTAGGAAGCAATTTCATCATTAATGAAATTAACATTATTGCCAGAAGTTAGCGATAAAATGGTATCAGCTGTGAATGGCGACAAAGGCAAAAATATGCGCTCTGTCAATAATAAGGGACACGCAATATTCACAAATAGAACTGACAATTTTAATAGCATGTTCCAATTTCAGCTTATTTTGGAACCTTTTCAGCCTCTGCTTCGCTATAAACATTAATAACGAGATTACATCAAAAATCGGGTATAGATTTACACTTGCCAAACTTCTGTTTTTTTTATCTAAGGCCTTGTTAACAATCACTTTGACTAAAGATCCTCATCGTTCTAGTCCTGGCTCTATTACCAAGAAACATGGACGTTCGTTCGGGGCGGCACTGCGGCAGATATTGTCGTTTTAAATGTGCTCTTTATACTTCGAGTGATTATCGGTCCCGTTAGGAATTTCAACTCTCTGGACTATGTACAGCAACATTATTTCATTTTAAACCTCTACTGGCATTTCTAACCGTCATGATTAGGCAAAACGCCCAACTATGTGCATGTGCATATATGGACATTGGCAATAAAATTCATTTGTACCTCGTTTCATGCTCTAGTCGAATATGGCAGCCTTAAATCGCAGGCCTTAATTTATTCTCGCGCCAAGCAAAAATCCCATAAGGAAGTGCCATAAACTCAGCCTCAATGCAGAAAAAAAAGATTAATTAAAAATGGACAACATCCTCCGTTCGCATTGCTCGCAGATAAACACGACTCAGTATTATCATCGTCGTAAATCACCTTCCTCTTGCTGATGGTAAACAAGGATGTCGCTGCTGCTGCGCGCCGGCCGTCTCCTCCAAGGTCCCACTGTACTCTCCATCAACATTTAATTGCCGGTGATTGATGTAGCCAATGCAGACGCAACCGACTTCGAAATATTTCCAACTGTCATTAGGATCACACTAAAAATACACACACACAGGCAGAGATACGCATGAATACAGTGATCCTAGTATAGCTCCCCTGCAATCATTCAAATTGGAAATTAGCAATCCGACTGCCATGGCAAACATCATTAAAACGTGCGAGTGTCGTCGAAATCTTCGCGCGCGGTCTGGATTCGAAATCCCCGCCCGGGTGCCTTCTGGAAGGAGTATGTGTGCATAATTCCATTACACAACCTGCTGCTGCGTGGTTACCTTACCTATCCCGCAATCGAATCCAAGGAGAAGCGATAATTACTTCGCGAATGACAGACGTACGCTCAACTCGACTGACAGTGATGAGCCTTTGATTGCCTCATCTTGCCATTTTACAGCGGGTCCGAGCACATAATGCCTTCCTGTCAATGGACGGAGTGCGGAGCCCTCAATCTGTCCTTCCATTTGTGTATACAGCTCTGTGTGCTATGTGTTGCAATGATTTTAATAGAAATGTCAATGGATCGTCGTAATCCCGTGGTGCGTAGTCGTCATCGTTGCGGTGATGTGTTGCGTTCCGTTTTTTATGACAACCCCAGAGTCGAGGTGAGGTTGAGGTGCAACTTTTACGATGCTTGTATGTCGTTTGCTATGTTTGTATGCGGTACAGTTACTAAATGGACACCCGTTGCTAGGTGTCATTCACCTGGCCGGCCGGCACCGAAATGTTGCAAAAGTGACCACTGTAATGCATTAGATGTACACACATTCGCTGGGTTAATTGCTTCAATTGACTCGACTGTGTGGCATGATTCCCATCGGCGGAGGTCCGTTTCTAATGCTCTGTGAGCGACCGAAAATTCGTTCATAGAACGAGCGCGTGAAATAATGGCCAGTGTTTCACAGACAGACGTCCATAGATACGTATATGAAGTATAGATGCGGTGCCGTTGGGAAGTCGGGTTAAGAGTGCAAACGTGAAGACATTATGTGACTTGGAGTTCTGCCGAATTCGAGACTGTGACAATGATCATATTTTACGATTACGCCTCTGTGAGCTGTAAGCTTTGTATATATGCTGTTCAGTGTGACTGCGGAAGGTATTATGCGGTCGTGTTTATTGTCATATCCAACCATGAGATAGAGGTCTTTGCGTGTGTGTGGCTTTTAGAAATTTTATGACGTCCATTCGAAGAATTGAGCACGCAAAATGGGCATTTGGGTATTTAGTGGACATCTTCATTCATATTCCCTTTGGCGGGTTAGGCGATCTAAAAGAAGCTATATGAATTTTAAATGAATTGGAGACCTGCTGCGAAAGGAAGCAACATAGAATTTGTGTTGAATAATCATCTACAAAAATCTCCTTCTAATGTCCTCTGAATAGTATAGGAGGATGAGACTTGGAATGATCGAGAAAGGACGGAGGAAAATGTCGGAGTTTTTAGTTTCACAATGCTGAGACCTGAGAGTCACTGATGGGTTCAAGAAGCCGTATACAACTATGGCCTGTGTATCTTGTATCTTTTGCCAGCTCTGTCGGATTTTGATAAATTTGTGAATGAGCGATAAATGACAGTAGAGCTCATTGAAAAATAACTCTTTAAAGTTGTTAGATCCGAATCGAGCTAAATCGCCATCAAAAAGTTACTAACCCACAGCTTTATGCGAAGTGAGGTTTCTTATTTCTATGATCACTGTACCGGAACCAAAGATTTACATAACTCTTGAATAATACTGTAAGAAGTTAGGTCTATGGCTATGAACTTGGGTATGCCCAACATTAATACTTAATAAGAAGATAGAAATGTCACGAAATGGGTCCAATTTTGTGCCTAGTTCTGTAAAGGTTAGTTCAGTAGTTATGACAGAATGTTTGACAACCGACTGCGCGCATATTTGAAAATATTTTGATGTCATTATGTTCTGTCATTTTTTGGCTATTTTAGCATGGAGTGCAACACGATTAAAAAAAGCAACGAAATTGCAAAATTTGATCTATTATCAACATTCGAGCATCCTTCCGAGCTCACCATTCGGAAAATGATGAAGAAATTCGAGGAAAGTGGTTCAGTGATTGATCGAGCAGAGCCACTCAATGGTCACGTCAATCGAATGAGTGATCGACGGTGGGACAGAGTGTGCGCGAAACCAAAACGTCTCAAGTGTCGTCCTCAATCCATGATTACGGAGTTTGTCTGGCGAAAAATTAATCTTTTGCGTATTGGCGAGATGTGGCGACCTCGAGGACTAGCAAAATGGAGAAGCCGAGAGCAGGGCGCCATTTCTCATTGAACCTTAATAATAATGACTCAATCATCTGCCCTAAACATCTTAAAAATGCAAAGGAGGTCCAAAAACCCCCTATAGTGTGTGAGACGGAATTAATAAGCAATTAACAGTATTGATACGCAACTTCTGTCAATAGCTCAACATGCATACAGCAAAGGCAAAACGGCATTATACAATACGCTTGTTCGAATGGACTACACTCGCAAGTTAAATTTTGACCCCAGGTCACTCTGGTAGGGAGAGGCTTTTCTTAAAGACAAGTGGGCTCACTTCTATAGTGACGGTTCGAAAACTGATTAATGGTTAGGTGGAGTAGTAGCTTTAGACTGCCATTCGCCTTAGAAATGATAGACCTGCTTAATATTCACCCGTTCTGGGTGCCGGGGGCAATTCCAGGAACTTTATGGGACCTATGAACTCGCAAAACGTGGAACTACTATACCTACGGATATGTTACTATAGATAAAACTACCTTACCAATCGCTATATAATAAAATACTATTAAAATTTAGTTAAAGTTGTTCATTCGAGAGAAAAAATCAACTGCTTTAAACTTTTCTTATCAGCCAAGATGTATTTCATATTGACGAAATCTAACAAACAAGAGGCAAATTATGTTGTCTATACGCAAGACAATCTGTCATTATTGTACTGTTTTAAAGCACGCATATTCTTGCTTAACACAACAGCATTCGAATTGACAAAGAGGGCCACACTTTCAACGAGGGCATAACACAAATTAATCTCTTATTCGACAAGATATGTAAATAGGCTGTCGCCAATTAATAAAAACCATAATACCTACAATGTACGTATAGGGGAGGCCGGGGCTAGTTGACATCAGGGGAAAGTTGACTCACTGCCATTTATTTTAAAGAGAAGAGATGAATTGCATGTCCATTCCTGTTTTTACATTAAATACCGATACCTGCTTAGTCTCCTTTTGTATCTCGTCGCTAGTGCATGTCATTCAAGAAATATTTAGGAAAAACGATTTTTTGCTACCGTAAGTTACTTTTTAGTTTGCCCTTATTTTTCTCTTTTCGGCCGTTTTTGAGCGTCTGGCGCAGATTTTTTTTTGGAATATAGTGTATATATGTATTAGTTGTCCATGCATGTCTTTTATTTTTTGTTATTTTCTGTTTTTGCTTCTGAAAAATCTTGTTATTTGCCAGATGGTCGGGCGGGGTTAGTTGACTCATTTTTTTCGGGGCTAGTTGACTCTAGCTAGTTGACTCTAGTTGTTTAATTTTAAGTCGTTTAAGTGCATTTTTGACATTTTCCTATGCACTGAAAGTGCCTCTATAATTATTGTTTTGCTTAATTAGTGACTAAGAATATAAGTGATATTTTTGTTTATTTTTTTATCAGAGGAAGTGACTTTTAATTTATTTATTTTGTTTAATTTAAAATCATAGATTTTTCCTAAGCACTAGAAGTATGTACCTCTTTAATTTAATTATTTTGCCTTATTTTAGTTAATGGCTATTAAATGCCTTTTTGTTTCCACCACAAGAAGTGGTTTTGTGTTTTATTTTTTGTAAGAATTCTGTTTCGCACGGCGTGGGTCAACTTACCCCATAACGTAAGTCAACTTACCCCGGTACCGGGGTTAGTTGACACAATCGAGGTGCTCTAGTAAAATTAAGAAAAAATGTCCCTCATGTTGATTTTATTTAATTGAATAACTTTGTTTAGAAAGAACAAATGATGCTTTTTTTATGATATTTTAACTGTCTTGATATCAGTCTTAGTTCAAGAGAAAAAGAAAAAAATTTAATTTTGAGTCAACTAGCCCCGGTCTCCCCTACTGCACTTTGCGTCAAGGGATTAGTGTCGCATAATGCTACAAAGTTGCGCGACACTTGTAACCAACTCCATTGGTTAGAATTAAATAATTTTGATAAATGTGCAGTTAAATTGAAACTGGCTTGCAACTGACTAATGAACACGATAAGCAATTAATAAAAGTCATTCTTATCGGTTTATCTGTTATCTCTGCAACTGTCATCTCAGTGGAATTTATAAATTTTGTTACAAGTGTCAATTCTGTTGCCCCGGAAATACCTCCTCTCGTCATCGAATATCCAACATTCCATATGGAAGTGAACTTGCTACTTTCGCCGTCTCCGGTGTTCGTGATGAAACCGAAGGTCAACTGCAATTAATCAACCCCTAGGCACTTATAATTTCAGGCAGTTTAGGTGTACCGCTAGGCGCCCGGAGGGAAACTGTTTTGCATTTAAATTACCTATCAATCGGTATTAGCATATCTGCGTTCAATACACCGCGCACTACCGCCACACCCACTGCAAGGTGTTCACCTTTTTGCATCGTAAGGTGGCAAATCTCTAATTGCCTTGGGCACACGTTGAATGTGTAAACAATGTCAGAGCTTGTAAGGAGTCTTCAGTGAGATTCTATGAATTCACAGCTATTTTGCGGCGCATAATACCGGCGGAGCATTATTCATCAGAGCTATACGCTTGACTGTGTCAAGAGTGCAGCACATCTACCCAGAGTCAAAGACAAGCACGAGTTCAAGAAGCTATCTTCATCGGGCGAAGACGGTGCGTTTGACCGCACCGTCGGCAAAATGGCTCAGAAGAGGTAGCCCCTTCACAATCAGTGGGCTCAGATCGGCGCTGCAACCAATTTTGAGTTATTGTCCGACGAGTACTCCGAATTCTTGGCAGCGTCATCGCGTATTTTTCGTGTCGGAGATGTCTATTGTGTTTCCCAGAAATGGAATCCCAGCCCGCAAAGCGAGGAACATCAAGAGAAACAAACGCAATTACAGGACGACCGCGACGACGCGATACGGCCGTTATGTGAGTAATTGCGCGCGCACAGGATCGCCTGCCTGCTTAAGAGGAGATTGCTAACAATAGATACGAGCATGCGAAGCGAAATGCATTTGACTTCCAAAAGTCCGTTCTATTGTGTGTTTGGAGGGGTTGCACTCCAACTCGCGCATACATGAGATGTTTTTGGTGAGATTTCACTTTTGGTGTGTCTCCAAATGGCCATTCGACCCGAGGACCTGTATAGGCACACCATGTCCATACAGTGTGTTCTCCTTTGTGGATAATTGATTTATAGAAAATAAATCATAACGTGGTTACGCAGTGCAGAGTTCGTGCCGCATAGATAAACGACTGAAGCCATTGACAGTTGAAGAAGAATGGCTATGGCATGTCCTTTCATAATTTCTGTGATCGCAACAAGAGTGCGAGAATGATCTTTGTTATGGACATTTTTTTTTTGTTTTTCGTGATGTGTGTTGCCTTTGTTATTGTAATTATACTTGAGACATTTCTGATTTTGTCAGCTACTGTCCTTGTGCTGAAAAATAAAGACGATGGATGACAGCAAACATTTCCCATTGTTTTGTGAATTCCGAGGTTGGAGGCTACACTTAGTTTAAGTTATGCAATCGAAGGATTCAGCTGTCGGATAAACTGAGGAAAAATTGATTCCCTGGGGAAGAATTGCTCAACAAATCAGAGGAGAGCAGGAAGTGAAAACTTAATGTGCGCTATGGTGTAAATAATCATTCAATAAGCCCTCTCCAAAAATGTCCGTGACAACGGGAAATGTTAGTGCGCCCCTACCCTAATGGCCATAGCTTTAAAGCAAAATTATTAATCTACTAGCCACGCCTGCCAGCTTCCCTTTTATCAACCTTTATAAGACGAATTTTGAAAAACGATGAGTAAGGCGTGTAACAATTTTGACTTATCTATCAACATACAAACTTTCAAGTTCATACGGCTGACGGTTCGTGAGACCCCCTTACTCCCCGCGACCCCTTTACTCCTCAACAATTCTCACCCACCCTACGGTCTAATTTGGCCACACATGTATAAATGTTGCATTTTATATAGTAGTATGGATATGGATATGGATGAAACATTCTATGGCTAGGTGAATAATAGTACAGAACTTCAAAAGTCGTTCCCCATTGCCATTACGACTCTCGAGACTGTGCTTCGCGGTACACCAAAGGGTGTATATGTATAATCTTCAAAGAAACCAGTAGTCCGTACTAGCTGGATATTTCACGGGATATGTCTCTCCGGAGCTGGTTCTCCTTATTCTTTCAAGTCTTCCCAGCTAATTCTGAAAGCTCGTAATTAAGTAACATATCTCCACCGAGGTCGTCTTCTGATTTCAACACATGGCTTATTAGAACCTGAAGGCTTGGTAAGTTCGCTTTTCTCCCTGCAACGCGCCTACAGTTCGACATTTCGTACTCCGTATCTTATTTTTCACCACCTTTGTCGATATTTTCTATAGCCGGCGTCCAGCTGGCCCCGACAGGAACTGCGTAAGGTAGAAGTTATAGTCCCCGAGTGTTCTCTTTGTTCAGACCTTGATGGTGAGGAATCAGTTTGTAGGTGCATCTCCCTTTTGCCGTGTTAACACACCTGGCTTGCCACAGTGCTATAGATGTCGGACGTGCGTTTAAAGCTTAACCTGCTGTCGAACATTACCCGTAGGTACCTACATTATCCTTAGGGTTAATTGTTTGATTTCCAACCCGAAAGTGTGCATATTTCGTAGTCTTTCGAATGGTTACTTATCACTTAGCTTCTAGCCTATTTTTGATTCTGACGACTCTATATCTCGTGGATATTGACAGCAAAGCCGACCAGCTTAACCCCTTGTTAGTCGCAGAGCTCCGTCACATATTATGTCCTCCAGAAGAGGTCCAAGAACCAACCTTGTGGCACTCCCACAGTAACGTTGTAGTACTTAATTCCACCGTAACTTTAGTAACCGTCACTCTAGTAAACTTTGATTACCTTTTTGGGATAGCGTCGGGTTTGTCTGAAGACAGCAAGTCGTTCTTGAAACTCTGGCCATCGTTTTGGTGGCTGGGATCTGCGTCGCGCCTGAAGATACGTTGCTCTGAGCGTTGTGACTTTGTCCTTCCACCAGGTAACAAATGCTTAAGTTTGCCTTCTTGGTTTTTGACACATGTGTTCAAAAGACCGTCATGCTAAAGTTAAACCAATTGGTGTAGGCATCCCTTCAGCAGATACTCATTCTTTTTCTCACTGTCCAATCATCATCATAATCATCGTGGCCATCATCATCGGCCACAGCAAAAACAATGCAAAAAGGAATCAAGCAACCGACCAACATCCAACAAGGCAATCGGACCAACGGAATGTTGTCATTTCTTGACATTGCTGCCAATAATGTATCGTACCCTTTTTTGCGCGCATCGAGTCCTATTCTTTGTCCAAGAGTCCATCCAAATCCATCTGAGTCTCACAGCCAACAGCGCACAGTAGCTGCAGCAGCATCGATTGTGTGTTGTGGTCTGTGTTCATAACTTTGACGATCCTTTTTAGGTAGCCAAGTGATTTCTGAGATGTTTGTTAATTGCTTCTCGGTCATTCTGGGCACTCTACTCTATACAACTCCATAAGCCAAGCAGTGCGTGTAAGGCCCCTTCACTGCAGATGCGTTATTACGGATGCGATTAAATGATCTATACTCTTTGACGACGAAGACGACGACGACGACGGCAACGACGACAAGCAAAGCCACAGTGCATATAGGTGGCATATAGGAGTTTCCCTCCAAAAGGGAAGTGTATCTCATTGTTCTGCGCCATCGAAGTGCTCTACCATGGATGGATGTGCACGACGACCAGCGCGCAGACATTACCTACTTCGAATTCCATCAGAGTTGACGATTTTTTCAAGCCAGCGCAGCGCAGTGAAAAATGGCAAATCTTTGGAATTTCTTCTCCACCAAGATGCAGTTAGGGTTTCTCCACCAGATGATCATATGGCGCGGGGAGAGCTGCGCGTAATTAAGCAGAGGAAAAAATAAACAAACATCGAGCAGCCATAACTGCAACAAGCGTCAAACACTCAAAGACGTGGGCTGTCGCTTTTTGCTGTTGCCTCGAAATATTCTCGCGTAATTTCGCATAGCTGACTTCCGGGAATATTGGTTGGATGTTGTTTGCTGACTGGTGTTCCGTGGCCATTGTCCCCGCAGCACCCTTCGTCACCTACTGGGCGACACAAAGTTTCAATTTGTCGTGTTGTGCGCATTGTCTTTGCTGGGCTGGAATTTTTGTGAGAACATGACATTTTGATCGGTCGCAAAACGGACACAAAAACACACGGACAACATTGACGACGACAACAACGATGTCGTCGACAATGACAAAACATTTATTGTCGCCTCGAATCGTCGTCGTATTGTGCTGTGTGCTGGAATGCCATTTTGGCAAACTGTTAAACAGTTGCGGGAATGCACATAGCACACAGCTGTTCTGAACGTCATTCGCGCACGAAATTAATTCACAAAAAAAAAGTTAACTACCACTTCGCAGAAGAGTGCTAAGTAGGCAGCATTTTGAATGCTGCGCGACTTATAATATATGCAATACATTGTAGTAACACGCAAATGGCAGCCACGAAAGGATGAGGAATTTCGAGAAGGATTTGTTTTGTATTTCGGATGTTTGTCACAAAAAAATGCTGACCTAGAAGTGTCTAGAATCTGACAAGTTGGGAATGCACAGTGCTTTTTTGGATTTAGGTTATAAGAATGACACTTTGAATTTGAACCCATGAAAATAAGAACGAACCTTGACTCTTATAAATGTAGGTCATTAAGGAAATCGGGAAGTGGTATTCGCAATGCCAATGACCGGGACGGGACAGTGAAAGCGTCGTACCTAGTGCATTTATAAAAAATCTGCATATTCTGCAATTAAAAGGTCTTCGGTAAGGCGCCATATTTCGACGTTAGCAGGTCTTCGCATATTAAAAGATCATGGAGAAAGCTCGGGGAAATATAAGTCGATGCTTACCATCTTTTCTTAGATATTATGGTCGCAGGTGATAGCATAGGCAACCTATATAGAGCCATGTTTAGCAATAGGTTCCTCCTCAAAATCGTCGCGTTGTTCAAAATAAAGATGGAATACGCGCGAAATGAAAAATCTGCAAAATGAGTTAAGTTGTCAATGAGGACAATCCTTCCAATAAGAAGGACAACACAATGTGGAAGAAAATATAATACAGAACAGCTCTAACTTTGAGGAAGTTAGAAATTTTACCTACTTCGGCTAAGCTTTCATAAGAGCATCATAAATGAATTTAAGGTAATTTAGTAATTAAGGTAACGTAAGACTTTGTCAAGATACCCTAAGTCAACTCTACCTACATATAGCATATATAGTTTGTTTTAAATGTGTTAATTTTATTGTATATTTAGTGACTAGCTGACCTTGCGCCGCTCCCCTTGCGCCGCTCGCTCGCCCTCCCTCTCCATGATCTTGCTACTTATTTATAATACTGCATTTCCTTTCCTTTGTTTCCCTCTTCCTATGGAATCCAAACAACTACCTACCCTAACCCTACATATCAATGAAACCTGTTTCGTATTATACGTCTCTTCTCTTATGAAGGTTATTAATATACCCAATGCCATACTGCAGCACGCACCCCATCCCCATCCGGCATCGGGCAGGGCATACGATCATAATATACAGTGATGGAAAAAATAATAGAAACGAGTATTTACATAATTTATTTACAATTTGGTCTTTCTCCGAAATCAATTCTATACTCAAATGCTAGGTAAAAGTACTTTGAAATGCTGCAGCAATTCGCTCTTATCAGCTTTTAGTTTTCGTCTAACAGTAAAAAGTATGAGCAAAAATGTTATTTTGCCTGGAAAAAATAATAGAAACAAAATCAGTGATTTTGAAGTAAAGCTCGGTATTGTTTTAATTGAAATAGTTGTAAATTAGTTTATCCTGTAATTTAGTGTTTTTTAGAAGAAAATCTTAAAACTATGAAATTAACATTTTGTCAAAATGGGTCTAGGAGTCCTTTGCACCAGTTCTGAGCGTGAGGTGATAAAAAAGACGGCAAAACAATAGATGAAATAGCTAAGGTCGTAAAGTGTTCTAAAAGAAAAAGGTCTAAAAAGTATTCTTAGCTATCCATTCAAGTCCCAAAGTAGAAACCAGATGCAGAAAACGAAAAAAGACTCCATGATTTGACAAACTGTTAATACGACTATGCAATAAGAAACTATTTTTTTTTAAAAAATGATTTAAACGCATCCGTTGCAAGTCGTACAATAAGAAATAGATTAAAGTAAGCAGGTCTTCCTGGGAGAAGTCCTAGAAAAGTTCCATACTTGAGCAATAAAAATACTAAAGAGAGACTAAGTTTCGCCAACAAACACCTCCACCGTGCTAATTGGAATAACGTCTTATGATCGGATGAAACCAAGGTTAATTATGGTCAATTTGTTTGGTTCCGATGGGAAAATGTACGTCAGTCGACCAAAGAATTCCGAATTCGATGCCAAATATACAAAGAACACAGTTAAACATGGCAGAGGAAATTTAATGTTTTGGGGGTGTTTTTCAGTATCTGGGGTTGGTCCACTTTTCATGATAAAGGATAAAATGTGTGCCGTAGACTACGTGGAAATCTTAAACAATGTTATCCTGCCATTTGCTGAAGAGGACATGCCTATTAAATGGGAGTTTATGCAGGATAATGACCCCAAGCACTCCTCAAAGTTGGCCAAAGAATGGTTTCATAAAAAACAAAATCAGTGTTATGGAGTGGCCATCACAATCTCCTGATCTTAACCCGATAGAACATCTATGGGACACCCTTATGCGCAGGATCGGAGGCTGCAGAGCCAAAATAAGGAAAAACTGTGGTCAATTATTCAAAATGCATGGCACTCTATAACTCCCAAGACCTGTGCCAAGTTGGTTCATTCCATGCGACGAAGATGTGGAGCAGTTATAAACCAGTAAGACAATTATCTTCGACTATGCCGAAGCTCAAATACCCGGTACTATATTATTGTAAAATAAAAAAAATATTTTAGTATTCAAAAATTATATATTTGTATGGGAGGTATGGGTACTTTTTATTCGACCAAGCTCATTTTTTGTCAAAATTTTTTAAATATTATTAAAACAATATGTGCAAAGTTTAAACTTGCTATCTTTACTGTAGCTATTTAAATTTAATTTTTAACATAAAAAGCTATATAAATCTGATATTTTTGTATGGGAGCTAGTAGTAGTTTTCATCCGATCTTGCTCATCTTCGAACTTAGCCTCAGTTTGGTGGATAAAAGCTTACGTACCAAATTTCAAGTCGATAGCTCTTAAATTACGGCCGTAATCGTGCGGACAGACAGACGGACAGACGGACAGACAGACGGACAGACAGACGGACATCGCTAGATCGACTAAGAAAGTGATGCTGATCAATAATATATATATTTTGTCATACCTACAACGCCTCCTTATGGGCGTTACAAATGGAATGACAAAGTGAATATACCCTCACCACAGTGTGGTACCGGGTATAAAAATAAGGGCGCAACGACCAAGTATTAAAAGGATATGAAACACCTTTACTGTAAAATAATTCCTAACAGAAAAAAAAACAGAAAAACTAATTTGTTTCTATTATTTTTTCCAGGCCAAAATTAAGGAAAACCAGAATCGACATTTATTCACTATTTCTCTTCTTTTTTTATTAAACATTTTAGTGTTACATTTCTTCATTACATTGTATTAAAACTATTAGTATGGGTTTAATTTATCTTTTTTCCCGAAAACATTTTATTTTTGCCATAAGCGACGAAGAACCAGCTTGTTTCTATTATTATTTCCACCACTATATATACATACACAACTGACAACTGACCATAGCACTCACTGCGAAAACAAATCAACCCTTTTCGAATGTGAGGTATATGTAATACGTATGCTAGTGTGGTTTTGGTTTTGTTTGTCGTGTCGTATATGTATAGGTAGATATGTAGGTATATAATTTCACTTCAAAAAATGCATTTTGGCTAAAAACTCTTCCTATGCCGCCTTCCCTATGCTATATAATCACTGACGAATATAAACAAATCAAATTGTGGTATCGGCGGTAATTTAAGTCTAAGGTGCAGCTGCCAAACACAGGATCGGGTCTATTCGTTCATATTTTCGATCGCAGGTTAAACTCACAGAAACACCAACGATAAGGGGTTGGACCATAATTTAAGCTTGCTTTGCTTTGCCTAATCCAAGATCAGAGTTCTATAACTTTATTTCGACTTTCCCGAGAGAAGTATTAAAAGAAAAACCTCGCTGGAATCACTATCACTAATCACTTACTATTGTGGGAAAGACCTTAACATAATGATCCACCTGATAATTGGCAACGGCTGTCACTAATGAGTTGGCATGATCAGCGATCATTGTTCAGTAGTAAATATTGCAGATGCCATGCCAATACGACGGACCAATTCTTTTTTAGTGGAAGTGCTTGATAGCTCCTATAATAGAGCTTATAGGTGGACATGTGGTACATATCTATATAGCTACAAAGCAATTTGGCGTTCTGAAAAAACAAAATTTGATTTCCCTTCATATCACCGCTTGAATAAGTGTCATCACTGGACAGTTTCTAATATAGATAAGCATGCATCAAGGTTTGGTATATACATATTTAAATGATTTTTGCAGATGCTGATTCAAGGGAAGGGTTTTTTGTATATACCGACGACGTCTCTTCCGAAAAAATATATGTACTTATCTTCAAGAGTTCTACAGTATCAACGATTAAACCGACAAAGGCGTTAGAAGTCTCATTCCTAGATTTGCTTCGTGTGAGAAGGGACCTTATTTTGACCAAACTGTGTCGACCACTTCCACCAAACCTAGCATAACATTACCATGAAAGTTAAATTTGGGATATTTTGATGGCCACCCGTTAGGCTCCTTATTGATTGTCGCTGCCGATGAAGGCTTTAGTTACTTTCCTATTTCATGCAAAAGACGACAACCCGTCCATATAAGGATTCCCAAATTGAAGCAAATTAATTTTAGATCCAGTGACTCAGACTGTTCACCAATTTTAGCGACAAGGCGACGACGTAAACCTTCCACCCTAGTTGCACAACACAGGCCCAAGTTACCAACTTGTTTGAACAATAACTAACACGGATGCTACTTTCGGTCCACCGAACCATCTAAGATGCATATCTTCTTCAGATACACTTCTTTCTAGGTAGGTGCACCCAGTGCACTTTGCACCTGAATGTTGAAAAATCTGAACTCTTCCGGTTCGTAGACTTGTATCATATTTTCATCCAAACATACGTCCAACAGTCCCAATTGATTATCAGCTTGACTATACATTGGACCTTGCCAAGCGATTTGGGTTTCTCCTCTGCGCACACGAACTACCAGCCTACGTAAGACTCACTGCAAATCGTGTACTTGTCTGGTTGCATCGTTGTCCCCCCAATCTCCCCCACCCCATATGCACAGCACAGCGAGTCTAGTGTGTGGCGTTTTGTTCACCCAGTAGAGAAGACAGAGTTGTAAGCCAGTTGTTGTAGCTGCGCTACCGCTATACAATCAGGATCAAGTTCAAATGTGACTGAACGATATTTAGTGGCACGTTGTCGCGTTGCTGTCGTCATCATAGTGGTATTCGCTGCTGCTGCCATAGATGGGCATACCGCTAGCAGTATTGCACATCTGACATGTTGTCTACCTTACCGATCGCAGTCACGTGCACCCTCTGTGCTCGGAAAGTGTCACTTGGTAGCTACTGCAAGTCGCTCGTTTGCGCATACTGATTACTGAACACCGAACCAGGGTGGAATCGGTATTGGAATGATGAAGAAATTTTGTCATTCACGTCGCGATCGTCTGCGTCTGCGTACAGACTGATTGGTCAGCTACGACCGATATAGCAACTGGTCAATTATGGGCCGGCCTATGACAGTCTGATTGGCAGAGAGGCGAACTCATTTACTTGATGCTTACAAACAGATACACTGGTCACTTTGGGAAAAGCTGCAAAGTTGGGCTGATGATTTAGATGACAGCGTCAAAAACCCCAATGATTTCAATAATTTTCTCTCTGGAGAAATGACTGCCACTTACACAGCACTCACTAAGTCAATCCGCTCGTCAGTGCGGGTACGGTAATGATGATGACAAAATAACGTGCTCATAATCCATCTGCGCCGCAGACGACGACGACGACGCACGTAGAAAAAGTGCAAAACATCCTCGAGATGCACAAGTAACGAGTTTGCCAACTGCAATTGCAACCAAACAACTGCAAGATGGTCCATTACGATCCAATTGCGGTGCAGATAGATGATGTTGGTTGGTTTGTTATTTTTTGTTGCCAAAGATAAAAACTAAATGTGCGGTGTGGCATTTGTCTGAAGTCGTATGCTGTTGTTTGATGTGCCCTTAAAAGTGCACGCACAAATCACTGCAGCGCACGGTTAAAAGGTATATAGGTAGTTGGCTGGCAGTCCAATTTGTTGGATATAGAAAGTTGAGTATAGTACCCTCAAGAGAGTTGAGTTCGACAATTGGACAGCGCGCTGTGATGAGCAGTTTCCCATTTCACAAGAATGCACTGCGGCGACTAGGCCCAGACAGAGGTATTTCTGTGAAAGAGTTACCACCCAAAAAGGACGAAAATTGCCCAGTGATACATGTTCATTAACTAATCATTACGACAATGGGGTATATACATAAATCGTTCTTTGATGACAACAAAATTACTAACGCAGACGGGGCTCCTATTTGAAGCTCGAAGAACATGCAAATTTGACGTTAAAGCGGCAAAAGAACAGTTTTGGAGGGAGTTTGCAATAACAGATATGCAGTAAGCGGAGTATCACTGAAGCAGTCAAATCAAAAGAGGTTGCATTTCTTCCCCCAGTAGAGGGAATCAATTTGGTAATCAAATCGATAAAAGTTGGCAAACCGGCAAAAGTGTTCATTACCCTAGGTGAGGGGGTGCAATGTCATTCTCTTGTGTCATAAACTTGAGCTAAATGCATTTCAGTCAATTTAATGAAAATCACACTCAATTCCATTACTCAAGAGATTTTTTGTTAAAATAGCTGTCCATTCCAGACTCCTGTGTATCGTTCTAGAAAAGGACTCGACTCGTTAGCTTTTCAGATGCACTACTGAAATACAGCATCATCTACGGCGGATATGCAGCCATTTAAGATACATCCCCCTCCCAGTCTCCACAAATCGGCATTACATTCAAGGTAATTTTAATATTATTCGAGCGACTAATTCGTACCAATTCTTGAAGGACGAGAGACACAGCAGTGCTTTTAGCAAAATTAGTTTCTTTGTAAACTTATGTAGTAGGTCCTCTAAATAATCTTGTGCATTTGCCTTCATACTGTGGCGCAGTAGCGCAGTGGTTAGTGTGCTGGACTGCTGTGCGAGGGATCCCAGGTTCGATCCCCGGAAAAACACAAATTACATCTTAGTGTTTTTTTTCTACTGCGCCACCTCTCGCGAACGTCTGACAAACATCCGAGAGTATAACTGTCCTGAAAAAGCTCCTCAATTCAGCCGTTCGGAATCGGCATAAAATTGTAGGTCCCTTCCATTCGTCCCAAAAATAGAAACTCACACAAACGAATGGTTACATACAATGAAAGTGTACGTAATTTTTAATGTAAAAATAGGCAAGTTGCGTTTTTATACATGACAATAGGTAAAAAAAATATTTAAACACATAATGTTAGATTTTACAAAAAATTTTTGCAAATATACACATTTTGTGTACCTTTCAACAACTGTTGTTCAATAGTAGGTAGTCTATTATTGTTTAAACATTACTCTCAAAATGTTTATAAAAAAGCAAATTTTATTTAAATATAAACACCTTATGAAATTTACACACACAGTGTTTGAAGACCAACAACCAATGCTTATATTTACACCCATCTGATAAAAGTTACACATTTTATGTGTGAAAATTTGCAATATTTTTAATAAATATCTTAAACATTTTTGGATTGTTTTATTTCGTTTAGACAGGTTCACTGCAGTGGAGGAATCGGCCAGGCCGATGATAACACTTTTACTTGTTTTGAATAGTATTTCTGATCCATGTACAATTTTGTGTAATTGTACACATTAAATATTGAATCTCTATACCATTTTTAAGCTTTTTAAAGCAAAATTACACAAAAAAAGTCTAATTTTAAGCGTCTTCATACACAATTTTGATGGAGTTTACATATTATAGTGGCCACAAGGAAAAACCGCTAAAGTCGATTTTGATAATTTTTCAGGAGAGCACTTTTAAGATTCGACGAAAAAATTGAAATTACAAATGGCTCTGGTTAATCCGCGGAAAGTCTGATTTTCCTGAAAGTTATATGTAAATAAAGGTAATTTAAGTCTCTTTCGGTCTAACGTTTCATAATCTATTGATTACACCACTTTAAGGCAAACAAATCTTAAGTCGAGTTTAGCTGACTTCAGCTGATATTCCTTGATATTCCGACAACCAAACTCGACTTTAGACATTTTTTTTAACTATAAAATCAAAGAAAGGGAAAAAATATCACGCGGAAAAACAACCAAACTCAACTTTAGCTGTTATTACTTGTGATAACACAAAAATGCGTTCCTCTTAAGTCGACTTAAGACTTGTTTTTGTGTAGTTAAGTTGTTTTGCCTTAACGGCGTTGTAAAAATCTGACTTTAGTTGTTTTGTTTTCGGGACATTGTACCTTCAAATTTGAACATAAAAATCTAAAAAAAAAAAAACGGCTTATAGATTTGGACATGCTTACCTAATCTAATGGCATCAAAAAATCAATTTCGTCTAAACTCGACTTTAGTTGTTTTTGTTTGTGGCCATGACATATTATGTCGAATTTTGCTTCAAATTTGAACATAAAAGGTTTTAATTTAATTTAAATAATTTTATGTTGATTTATAAACATTACTTTCTGAAATTCTGTTGGATTTTAAACATTAATTATGTAAATGTACATTTAATTTGAACATCTTAAGTGTAGAAATACGCATTTACGCATTAAATATTTAAAATTGATACGTGCGTAAAAATACTGCAATTATGGTAGGCAAGTAATGATAGTAAAATTACACGATTTTTTCTTAGAGTGTAACCTATTGAGGAAGTCTGTAATTTGAATCAATTGATTGTTTGGTAAACATATTATTTTACTTGTTTTTGATTTTTTTGATATCCCTATATGTATTTAATTCATAATTTGATGCGCTGGAGAGTTAAAGGATTTTTGGCTAAAATAAACAAAGTGGCCCTACGAACTAAGTCCCAAGCGGAACTATCTCCCACTAGCCAAAATGAACTAAGTCCCAGAATATGAACTAACTCCCATGGTTTTTAGGCACTAAGATTCAACTAAGAATAAACAAAGTCCCAATATAAAAATAAATTAAAACCTAATAGGTAGTGGGACTTTGTTCTTTATGAACTAAGTGACCCCAATCAGGGGAGGAGTACCACTGTGCCTACGGAAATTGATCTCCCATTTGATCTCCCATTAGGCACAGTGGAATATGTATGTATGCGATTCAAAGGAATACGAAGTTAGTTTGTTTTGTGCCTTCTGATTTATCCGACCTTTAGTAGGGAGTAGAAAAAAGAGCGAAGAAAACCCGAGAAAATGACAATAAAAAAAAAATAATACACCTCGTAGCAACAACAACCCACTGAGGTTGACCGACTTGTAATTATCGAATGTCTCCCCAAAGTGGAGTATTACTGACAGAATTCAAAAATATCCAAAATTATTGTTGGCAGCCTACAATATGTAGGTACTTGTTTTCTTAACGCAAACATAAAAATAAAACCTTTCTAAGAAAAATGTATGGATTTTAAGTCATATACTACCAATCACTAAATGCTATCTGCGTCACGCACATCGTCTGTACAGAAAAAAAAAAACAATTGGACCCAGAACACAGCCTTGTGGAACCCCAATTTCTGTTGTGCAATTGAATGAATATGCACAACTCAAAACGAACTCATCGGCAAATTAGTAAATGAATTGGAGATGGAGTACAAGTTCAAGATTGGACTTGGAGATCATCAATGAACATAATAAAGAAAGGAGATTTGGACTGTCGACCAAAAACTGTTTAGCACAAGCCAAATTTGACCGCCAAGTTGTGAAGAAGAGGCACGTTAATCCGACAAGCTGTAGGTAAGTATCAATGCCCTTCTTTATACCCGGTACCACACTGTGGTGAGGGTATATATTCACTTTGACATTCCATTTGTAACGCACATAAGGATGCACATACTACTACCTCCCGCTCCCATACAAAAATATCGGATTTACATAGCTTTTTGATGTTAAAAATTAAATTTAAATAGCTACAGTTAAGATAGCAAGTTTTAACTTTGCACATATTGTTTTAATAATATTTAAAAAATTTTGACAAAAAATTAGCTTGGTCGAATAAAAAGTACAACAAATAATATATAATTTTTTAATACTAAAATATTTTTTTATTTTACAATAATATAGTACCGGGTATTTGAGCTTCGGCATAGTCGAAGATAATCGTCTTACTGGTTTTGTTTTGTACTTAGGTACATCTTAAAAACAATTTCATCCTTTATTTTTTCATTAATTCCTTTGCCTAACAATTAATAAGTGTAACTGTCTTTCAAATACAGCACCGCTGTAAATTTTTCGCACAACGCCACATTTCTAATATCCCTCCTATTATGAGTGCGTGTCTTACATTAAAGGATTCCAATAAATGTATGTATAGATATATAGAAAATCCTGTTTCTCTATAGTGCTCCAATTAAAATGAAATTTATGACATTTCAACGATTTATGTTATCTCGGCACAATCACTCAATCAGCGCCATAAACATTGTAGGTGCACAGCAGGAGCAGCATCTGGTCCCGACCGCTATCTCTCGCTGGTTTCGTTCCACTTTAAGCGAGCAGCGGCGTGGCCATTACGAATCCTCCTCGGTATCGCGCCGTAGATAATTTTCCCATCTGGAAATGTTTTAATTTTCTGATACAGTTTTTCTCCCCGCTATTTATTAAATTTTTTTATTCGTCCCCTCTGACTTTATTCAATTTCATTTCTAATGAAAATCCATTTTGATTGCAGTGCCTCCATCGCTGTCGTCTGCTGCAAAAAACCTCTGCCTACATTCACTTTGGATTTCCAATGCATAACATGGCGGCGGCAATTGCCACCTAAAATTGTCCCATCATCTGGACGGTCATAACTCATCGCCCAACACCCAACAATCTGGCGAACATCGATCCCAGCCCGTAGAGATCAACCGCCCAACACAGATCACAACGACACGATAACGACGACGATGTGGACGCACGAGCAGATGTCTCTGCTGTTGCTGCCGTGCTATGATTTACTTTAATTTCACTCGACACGGAGAAAAAAAATCGAATAACTTTCGCAATTGGAAATTCATTGATGAAAATGCTGTCCGGTGGGGTTTTTTTTTTTTTTTTCATTTTCCTGCGTTTTCTGCACTCAATTAAAAAATTAAAATTTATGCGATGACAACAAGGCAGGGCGCACCACAGATCATAAAGTAAAATGGGAGCAGCCGAGTTTGAGATGCGAATAAAAAAAAAATATATTGTCATGCGATATTATACGACATGCGAAGCATTTTCGCCATTAAGATGGACAATTACAAGCGATTGTGATGACGACGATGGATTGTGGCAGTCCTGTTCATATCTCATCATATCTGGCGTTGTTCCACGTAGAAGGGTGGAGCCGGACTTTCCTAGAAAAAAAAATGTTTATAGGCTGTGGCGCCATCTTGGGGCGGAGATGTGAAATTAAATCAAGTGAAATAATAGAGTGTAGCTTCTGAGTAATTGCTGTCCACTATTTTCTGGAACGAATCAATTTGAATGGTAGGTATCTAGTATTAGAATTGATGATGACCAAAGATGGGTGGCTGCTTGCAAGGACGACACCCAAATTAAAGGACATAGATTAACGATGTGTATAAGAAATTGACTTAGTATGTTATAATAAGTGCTTTATTGAAGTATTAGCGCCTTCAAGCTCTTTGGAACACTGTTCTGTCCACAAACCTTAAGAAAAAGCTGTCGTAGGGTAATACGAAAAAGCCCACTGTGGCGGACTTAATTACTAAAAGTACGGCTTTCCTTCACATCCACTGGTGATTTGATGGCTTACCTCACCGAAAAGTAGAAACAATCTCTCCATCAATACGGTGGAACAAAGACTGTTGCACTTGATACTTCAAAGACATTTGACAAAGTTTGATATCAAGTTTGATATCATTTTGTCGAAAATGAGTACTTATGGGATGAATGCGTCTCTTATACAATAGACTGGAAACTACCTTTCTGACCGTTTAATTCAAGTTGTTTGGATGGCTTTAAGCCTGAAACTCAACATACACTCCGTCTCACTTGATTACGAACAGGAATTTGTTTGTTTTAATTTTACGATATTATTCAAATCCTTCGCTAATCCAGAAGTAACCAATTGCACAGGGAATGAAGGATATTTTATGTTTATATTGCAAAAAAAATGGGATTAAGTTGATAAATGCAACTTTTATGACGCTTTTCCCCAAAAAGGTCATAAAATTTACCTGGTATTTTTGTGTCACTCGATTACGCACAGTGGCTTAATGTAACTTGTTAGAAGCTTAACCCTCACATGGACAGTATCTATCCGGGTAGATATTTGAATTTAAGAGGCCTCTACCCATAAATCGAGCAAAAGTGCGAAAAATGGCATTTCGTTTCCTTCCTAGAGAAGTAAATACTGAAGCGATTGAAATGATGTAGGATGCATTTGAAAGAACAGATTCTGTCCTTGGAATCCAATGAAGCTTGTTTGTAAGCGATATCTCGTTTTTCTTTTATTGAAAGAATTCGCAGCTGTGTTTGGGAAAATTGGCATAAAACCGACTTTTTGTTTGCCGACGAATGATATGATAGAGTTCGAAACAGTCTAAGATAACTAGACCATTTAAAAGGTAATATGCAAAACACCAATTAAGAAGAAGAAAAATTTTAAAATTTCATCCTGGTTTTTAAAAACAAATGTTTGAAAACAAACAATTATTTGAAATAATGAACAACGTTTTTCCTGTATATATTGATTTATATTTGATGCAATTTTTACTCAAAACAACAAAGCATCATACCAGCTATCGGATACAAACGAAAAAATTATGTATTTACATGTATTTTGTTGCAAAATACTGAGTTTATATTTTATATATTTTTCAAGAAAAATACCATGTATGTGTCACATTCTCAGAAAAAAGTTCCAAGTTTCTCATTTAGATGGCGGTAGTTCTGTCGTCTGAATTGAATAGCCAATCAGAATGACTCGCAAGCTATAGGGGAAAAATGTGTAGTTTATTGTCAACTGCATAGAGGCGTGTTATAAATGAAACCGGTTTGGCGTGAAGTCTGAAGTGTGATCTAAATGGATAATCAAGGATGCGTGTGTTGATATGTGTGTAAGCAGGTGGGGATTCTTTATTCAAAGTGATTTTTGCTTCATGCTGGATTCAAAGTAATTTTTGCTTCTTGAATAAAAATATGAAAATGAGAGAGGGGTCGACAGAAGCACTTTTCAATATGTTGCTATATTTAATAAATTCTTTTTGAAAATATATTTATTTGTTTAAACAAAATTGCTTAAACTTTATAACAAAAATTATAAATTAATTTAAACGATGCATGTACTCAGATTTTCAGAAATTCTATGTATTTCATTGCTAAAAATTGAAACAAATTTGTATCTTGAAAAGTGCTTGTCGGTCACACCGTGATCAGGTGTAAAGCAGATAATGGTTTGGTTTGGGTTGGAAGGAAAAGAGACGAAACGGAGGCGGTGAAATGGTGGGTTAGGCTGAAAGGAATATTATTGAAGGCAAATTTAGCAGCATTGCGCTGTTGCCATTTACAACGAAAGATTATGTAATTATTTTTTGCGCTGTTGCCGTTGTCTTTTATGCGTTATGGTAGGGAAGGTGTTTGGTTTTTCGTATGAAGAGGTGGACAGAGGAAGGGATTTGCAATATTATGAACATCGCCAGAAGTAGGAAAAGATACAGCAGGATTGTGAGGGGGATGGTGCAAGTGGTGTGCAATTGAGGCTCAGTTGGGAAAGAATTGTAAGTTCTGCTAAAGGGAATACTATAGAAACAAAGTTATAGGTACATATATGTACATATGTACATTCACTGGACAATATGCAGGATCCTATATATGTACCTATTGGGGGTTTGTTGACTTGTGGGAGATCGATTGTTGTAAGAGTTTGAGGGTTTAGTTAGTACAATATATGTATGTATGTACATATGTACCTATATGGGATCGATGTGTGTAATATTAATTGCAACCCATTACCTACCCCCCTAGTGCATTTACAACCAACCTCACATGCCTTTATCCCACATCCCCTTTATACCCTTAGAATCTCCAAACTACCCTTACCAAACAAATCCATGAGTCAAACAAATACAAAATATCTACCTATTGTCATGATTGTATCCGATCTGCAATTTCATATTCCTTCTCTTTACGTTATTATCCCCCCATCCATATCCATATCTCCCTTGCCGAGCTAAAAGTACCCAACCACGCATACCATAGGTATATACGAAAAATACCTACCCCATCGTTTTTTTAATGTTCCTTTGCATATTCAGTGTCATTGGGTGGTATGCATAAAAGACAGTAAATGCTTTTACTGAGGATTTTCTAAGTAAATACTATTTTTGGCATGCATAAAATGAAGTAAACACTAAGATGAGGTGCATATTTACTTCAAGTAAAAGCATTTACTTCTCTTCGCATGCATTTTTGTAGTAAATACTTTTTTGGAATGCAGAAAAACTAGTATGTGCTTGTTTTTTTGCAGTAAATACTGGAAATTTTTCAAGTTGCTATCGACCAACTTGAAAATTTCATAGCATCTACTAAAAAAAATAAGTATTTACTATGATATCCGGCGAATTCTAAGTACCTTTTTACTTGAATAAATTCAGTATTTACTTAAATTATTTGCAATCAAGTAAAAACTTTTTTTTTTTCAGTAAATGAAACGAAGTAAATACTGAAAATCGGAGCTTCTACTTCAAATTCTACTACTACTTCCACTTCTACCTTTCAGTATTTACTTAAACCTTTTACTTGAAGTAAATACTTTTTTTTATGCATACCACCCATTATTATGCAATCAATGGAGAATGGATTCTTTGTCGATGATAACTTACATTTCCCTCTCACTCCAACATTCATTTGAATACAATTCTCAGCAACCAAAACAAAACATCCCCTCACACACGATCAATAAATTCATATACAAGTATTATATGGTATCCCACCTAAGGTCCGCCTCCTGAATTGATTTCAAAAGTGAAATGGATGACGAAAAGTGGTTTCAGACCGTGCTTAGAGCTTCGCAAATCAAAAATAGATGGCGCTTTGAGTTCCACCTTATGTTCTACAATATGTCTAGAGGCCTCTCAGTGACTAAATTATTGTTTTATTGAAGATAATTATGAAAATAATTGTGTGAGAATGTCCTTTCTTACTATTTTTTAAGTTTTGTCTTTTTTTTTTGTCTTACATGGACAGTATCTACCCAGGTAGATATTCGTTGAATTTGCATGCAAAATGTCGATACAAAAATACATGTTTGCGCCAAGTAGAGCTTAATGCCCCTATTGTGTAACTACAGTTGAGTTGAGTTGAGTTGTCTCTTGGTTTTATTTAATTCAAAATTCGGTATTGTCCGTATTGTAATACACAACCTTGATAGAAAAGTTGTCTGTCAAAACACAACAAAGATGGTAGTGGTTGTCTATAAGTTGCTAGTTAGTTTGGGTTGTGTGAAAGTTGAGTTGAATTTAAGACAACTCAACTCAACTAAGTTGAGTTGTCTTACATAATAGGGACATAAAAGTAAACTAAAGTATATTGTATGAGACATACAAAATATGCGTAGCAAATAAAATAATAAAATACGATTTATTGCGAAATTGCTTTGAAGCGCCTCACTGATATCGTTGCTCGATAAAAGGGAGCTCTTTGCTCTAAAGCAAAGCTGATATCTGGAAAATAGGCACAATCAAACGTAAAAAATAAAGAGAATGAATGCAAAAGGCTAATATTGAAAGAAAAACTATAACATAATGGAAAAAACTCATACAGAATGCGTGAGATTTTGTTTATCTACCCGGGTAGATACTGTCCATGTAAGTACATACAAAATTCCATCAATGTGAGGGTTAAAAGGCAAAAAAAAACAATACAACAATACAAACAATACAAAATTTGTTGGTATAAATAAATGTTGCTTTTATTCAAAGAGTAGCAATAGTTTTTAGTAATGGGTACTACCTCCTGATCGCTAAATCACTACAAGTAGCCTTCATAGAGTGCTGTCAAATAATCTAGCGAAACTTCGGACCAGGCTCGTTTTATGGCTTCAACAATTTCTTCCGTTTCATGATATTGCTTTCCTCCTTCGTAGACTTTTCTTGAAAGCCAACCCCACGTTTTCCATGATGCTCAGGTCGGGTGAATATGGGGGCCATGCAAGTAGGTTTTCATTTTGGTTCTGAAGCCAGGCTTTTGTTGTCCGTGTCTCGGTGCATTGTGAAAGTCCATCGCTGATCACCAAATATCTCCGAAAATTGCGGAAAAGCTCTTTCCAGTATCGATTTGTAAGTGATTGCCGTCATTTTGGAGCTTTGGACATCCAGCTCCGCAGTTCCATAATAGATTATTGCTCCCCATACCATTACACCACCTCCTTTGATGTGCCGCCTTTGAAGATGTATTCCTTCTTTTCTCAAATCATGGAAATAAGAACTGTATCCAGCAGGTTATTCCAAATAACATTTTTTTCATCAGAAAAGGCGACGGTATGCCACTCTCGATTCCACCTGATGTGACTTGTTGTAAACTCAAGGCGCTGGATTTTACGTTCCGCATTCAATGGTGGTTTCCTCTTCATTTTTTCATGGCCAATACAGCTCTCAGACTAAAGACAGAATAAAGTTTGTAAGCCTTGTTCCTTTCGCACACCTGATGACATCTTCAATCGGTGGAGACTACTTTTGTTAAGTCGTTATATCTGATGACTGACATTTTAGGTATCTATAGGTATGTATCGTATAGGTATCTATTTTCATAGGTGGCTCAAGGCTAAAGCAGGCGACGGAGATTGAGTCTTTCTGAGAAGGTTTGACATTCTATGGCAATTCTATTGGTCGCAAAAATAAAACTCGCACGCACCAACGAATGATTGTTAGAAGCCTAACCAAGGTCCATATATGTTGCGTCAACTGTTTCTTTATTTTTGTATATGACAGAGCACAAACAAGGACATTTTAAGACATCTCCAGAATTTTAAGTAGGTACAACTACAATTGAAATTCAAAAATTCTCTAGTTTAACTCTCAATGACTGGACTTGCTATTCTACGAAAGGTGGATGCAGGATGCAGGATGTATCTAGTCCCAATGACACATGACTTCGATTAAGAGCTATTCCTATAGATGACGCACTGAAGTGAAGAAATTATTTGAATACGATTAACCTAATATAGCATGTCCATCAGAGCTTACATATATATAGGTACTTCACGGACTGAATCTCTGTGCGACTACAAACTCCATGTCCAACTCGCTCTACAAACTGCACATAACTTTTTAAACAAATAAAGTATCTATTTCAGTTCAGTTCCATTCAATAAAACGTCAACGGAAATGAAACTGATAACCTGGGCCTGGACTTAAATCAATCCCTCACTTTGTGGAGTGAAATCCATCTTTGTGTGCGCACACTCTTAATGAGCCCTCCACATCACAAAATCCCATAATAACAGCAAACCACTTTTTTATCATTCGGACGGCATTTAAATCCTAGAGCTACAGACTCCATCCATATAGATATATGCAAACTACACCCGACCATAAAATTCCCATCGAAGGCGCATTTAGCATTATCCTGCACCCCTCACAACCATCTGTGGGCCAATGCGCGCAAATAAAACCGTAATCATTGCGAATTCTCCGACTTAAGCTTCAAGCCGATTCCTCCATCTTAGGATCCATTAAATTGAGCAATTACCAGCCCCCACAATCACACAATAACACACAACCAACCGTACGCGTCGGCGAGTTAACATCATAATCTAACTTTAATGCACGCGCCGCTCAAAGGATGTATGTATATTTGTTGGGCGGCCGTTCGGGTCCGGCGCGGTCCAGCTGATGACGACTGCTCTGCACACAAGTGCCTACAGCCGGTGTGCTCCATAAAACGTGTAAAAGGTAAAAAGAAAAATCCATCTTCCTCTTCGCGGCGGTAGATAAATCTTCGACTTAGATCAGTCAATTAAACCTCACTTAATCCATGAAATTCAGTACAGAGAGCGGTTAGCCTTTGCGGCCGGACAGTGTGCAGATACTTGTGTTGTAATCTAGGGAAGTAAAAAAATGCACTTATGGTCGCTCCCTCACCCTCTGGGGCAGTTGGCTGTCTTAAAAGCCATCAAGCTCGGGCCCGCAGACAGATAAGGAGCGGACATTGGTAGCCGGTGTGTCAATCAAATTGTCATTAGGGTTGGGAGTGCTCTCTCTCTTTCCCGCGCGGTACTGCGTATCTATCTTCCCCTGACATCCTAATCAGGTTGGCCGAATTCATCGCCAGTTGCACACACACTCGGATAGAGGGTACAAATTTTCTTTTGCGTATATCACGCATTTTAACTTAATGATGAAGGACGTGCGAGTTTAAATGCAAATTTAAACGCAATCGGTACGCGGCCTGCGTGATGTGTCAGTGGCGAATCCTTTCAATTGAGCGCTGATCCCATTAGGGGACCGCGACGACGCAAAGCACGGCCATAATGTTTCTTTTTTGGAGGCGCGTCTTATTTGGGATTCGTGTAAGCCAGGTTGTTTGTTCGCCAGTTTGGCGGATGTCCTCAATGAATGGCTCACTTTGTGCACACGAGGAGAGGTGTATCTGTATAAATATATGCTACCAATATAGTATGGTCTGATAATGGGCTTTCGAATTGACTTTGTAACTGTACATGAAAGAGGTTCCACAAATGGAGTTACTCAATTTAAGATGAATTTCTGATGAAGTGCTGGTGCTGGATATACGCACTTGCCGGATTTTGCGATAGCCAAGTAAGTAAAAGAAGGAGACTTAGAGACTAAGGAACTGCGACTAAATTCAGTTTAGACGGAAAGGAGACTACATTTGAGATACAAATGTGACTGGAATCAATTTGAGTGCAGTCCAACTGATATCTAAGGGAACTGGTACGATACTAATGATAGATTGAAACGAAACTAAGAAAAGGCAAGATTGATCTGATACCGCAAAGCAATTGAAATGGGATCCCTTTGAAACTTTTATTGGCAATCCAACTTAGACTTGTCTTAAACATTCTAATTACTAGTAGGTAACTGAAATTATACCGATTTTTGGTAAACATGAAACAGATAAAAGACAATAAACGACAGGAACGAGTTACCCAGACTAACGCGACTAGACTAACTCTATCGATAAGAGCACACTAAAAGTTAGATTAGTTTCTGATGAAGAGTGAAGAAATTGATATGGAACTCAGTTCCGACTTAAAAAAGACTGAAATTTGACTGAGACAAACCCGAAATTGTCTCTTCAGGCAGGAGTGAGAATTTGGTACAGACGCAGACGTTAACAAATATCGACCTTAAGACTAAACCGTCATCAGTAAGGGACGCAACGGAAATAGGACTGAGTAACTGAGCTACGGCCGCGATTGATGTAGGATGAGACTGATGAGATCCTATAACCATTGTGAGCCTAAATTAAAATGTAACTCGTCCATAAGTTTGAAATATCAGTTCCACATATGAGGTGACTGGTACATTACTGAAAGTTGACCGATTAGGGACTGGAACAAGTCTACGATGAAAGGTGAAGTGAATGTGAATCCCAACTACCCGCAATCAAATTTGAATTTAAAATGGTGACGAAACTTAATAGAGAAATTAAGATAGCACATTGGTAAGGCTCTTCTGAGGTTATGGAGTAGCCATTGGAACGCAGATGAGACTCAGAAGTGATTCAAAATAAACAAAATAAATCAGTGCTTCACTGGATTCAGTTACGGATGGTTCACAAAGGCCGCCGTATTGACATATTCAAACACTTCCCTTTAGATCGAACCCCTCGAACACCTCAGCATCCCAAGCTCAGCCACCAATAGAATGCATTCATCAATTCCATGCAAATGTGGGCCTCCCTCTCTCATGTCTTGCAGTTGGAGAACTCAGCTTGAATTTAATTAATTCGTATCATGGCCATTCCGAATGGGGCCACGAAAAAAAAAAAAATAACGATCAGCACACCCATTAACCGGAGTATTAGTTGACCACGCAGCATCCTAGTCTCTAGCGAGAATGCAACTGCAATTAAACCCAGGATTAGGTGGATGGTTTTTTTTTCTCTACTCGTTCTCCTTACATCTGAGCGCATCGCCAGCACTCGGATTTCTATATGGTTAGTCAAACAACAGTATACAGTGTCCATCGTGTAATGATAGATTGTCGAGGCAAGCGGATCTAATAGAGTTGATGTCTCAAAGCCTTGCACTCGCAAATGCTAGTTATTTGCGGGTCCTCTCTCTTTCTCTGTTAGCTGACACTTAGATAAGACACCCAGGCTATGGCAGATGGACTTAGCGGCGGCGGCGGCGGAGGCCGTGGTGATGCTGGAAATGGGATTGACCGCATCTTGTGGCATAGCAATTGGATGCGTGCGTGCATGCATTCATCCAATGGCGTGGCAGCATGTTTGGTGTTTGGACACTTTGGAGAGCTAAATCGGATTTGTAATTCACCTCAGCTCTCTTGCACACACACACACACATAGTCTGACTCGACTAGTCACATGCTAATGAAAATTAACTTTTAATAGAAAATTTATGAGTGCTGCTGTTTGTATGGGCAGCGCCACATGCCATGTCATGCGACAGCATGGACATTGATAGTATGGTATGATGATGATGGCGTGGAATCATTCCATCTTCCGTAAGCTTGGTTATACTAAAAGACGTGCCACTTGTCGTTCACTTTGTATGCATAAAATGTTGATTGGTTTTACCTGAAACTATAGATGCACGCCAACTTGAGGTTAGTACGAGTATGTTAAGTCATCACTCAATAAAATATGGATTTCATTAAGATTATAAATTCGGAATGCACTCGGTGTCCTAAGTGAATATAAACATGGAATCCTTTTTGCCTCTCATGAACTGGTATGTAGATTAATTATGAGAGCAAATGTATGCACGAACTTGACATAGGAGATACGAAAGGCTTGTTCTTCGTGTTTGACGTTGACATGGACACGATAAGGACATACATAGTATTGATGAATCAAGAGAAACTTGACGGAATATGAGTTAAGATCAACATAACATAGTAGACGAAAAAAAAAAGTAAATTTAACAGAAATGAGATAAAGTTCATCGGAATCATACATTGTAACCCGATACACATCTTGACTTACTGTGAAATCTTGAGCCGGAAATACTTTTTAAGACGGACATGGGAGCATCTATGAGCCGCACTAAAAGCTGAAGAAAAGTGTCGCACTTCTTCCCCGCGTGCCATACTAAGCAATATCTCCTATAACAATTCGACCTCAATTTTTGACACAAAAATACATACCTATACGAGTTTAGTTCTGGCGACCTGTTGAACTACTTACCTACAGTTCGTGCTAAACCGAGGTCTCTACTATAAAGCATCTCTAGTGGATTTCAGAGCATTACTGCTTTTTTCGCGCATGTCTTCTGTTTGAGAACGAGTAATGAAATTGAAAGAGAATTAAATATCCTTTAACCGCCCACAATTATTTGAAATGCACCATAGTTCGACCTTTGGCTGACTGCCTCCTGTTACGGATTCCAAGTTGCAAGAGCACCTCACGCATAAGACAGGCCAAACGATTCATTCAGCCCTTCAGAAACAATCACCCCTATTGTCGTCGTCGTTTACGACTCTAAAAAAAAACGACACGACTGTTTGGTATTGGCGACTGAAAATAAACGACTTTTGTCGCGGCGACGATCGACAAATGGCGTCTGAAATGTCAAAAAATGTGGATTGTATTTTTCGACGACGATCGTCGGTATTGCGTTAGGCGTTTTGTGACGACGTTTGTCGTGGAAATGATACATTTCTGTCGTCGACTATTTTGCGGACGACTGTGTGATAATGTGTTAAAAAAAGTAGGTATGTGTAGGTACTTAATTTTTAGTTAACAAAAAGACAATTATAGTTATTATGCAGAATGGAGATAACAAATAAAAGGCAATTTCTACATTTAGTGAACGAAATGCAGAAAAATATTCCTTTGGCAAAATCATTCACGAAGGCTTAACCAAACGTGATGTTAATCGGCAATGGGACGACATAGCCTTATCTCTGAATTGTCTTGGACCACCTTCGACTTCGATAGTTTAAAATACATTTAAAATCTGAAAATAATTGTTATTAACACAATGTATGCAATTTAAATTATTTCTACCACCCACTCAATGTCGGGCAAATCCAATGGATTGGATTTGGTTCGAATTTCCTTCCTTAACTTTACCAGCACTTTTTTCTGGTTTTCTTCTACATCACTGCTTTCAAAAAACATGTCACACTATTCATTTTTGATTTGTTTTATTAAATAATTAACCAAGTCACATACAAAACACCAGACCAAATATAAATTCGTCGACAGAAATGTCAAATCCCATGTGTCATAGTTTGTGGAATGTATGTGGGATGTGAGAGTTCAGAGAGTCGAGTCGTTTCAGTTACGCAATACCAAATTCCAAACGACTCGACACGACAAACGTCGCCAGTCGTTTGCGACAGACGACGACGACAATAGGGGTGAATGCTTAAAATTACTTAATTTTAGACAGGCATGATAAGTCAAATCTTCTAGACTATCTTACAGTTACGATATCTGCGATAAATTAGTCCACTATTTACATACATAGACTGCCTTCGGAAATGTCACCAAACAGCATTTCAGCTACTTCACAGCCTCAAAGACTTCGAACCATTAGAGGGAAAGTTGTAAATGTTCATACGGTGAGGCGTCGATTATTGGAAAGCAGCCTCAGAGCAAGAAGACTGCTCGTATACGGTGCGGGGACCCACTACAGCATAAGCGAGAATTGGACAGACTCTGATCGGAGTAGAGTCTATTTCAGTGATCAGTCCAGATTTTGTCTGAACTTAGTAGATTGACGTACCAGAGTGTGGAGACTAACAGCTGAGTGATATACTCTTCGGCAACAGTGGTAATATTTCTAGGTATAGGTTCCGGTGAGGGCAGGAATTTTCATGCGCGGAAATTCCGAGCTGTACTTCGTGAAAGGATTGGTGAATTCCATTCGCACCGTTAGTAGAGTAAAATTTATTGTTGATAATGCGCTAGACAATACGTCGCGAGCTGAGCTGCAGAGTATTTGCCAGAAGTGGAAATAGACGTAATTTTTTGACCTGCGATGAGCTCGGACATCAATTTAATTGAGAACACGTTTGGAACCTTATGGGAAAAAATATTACGACGCGACCTGCCCTTCCAGAGACACTCAGCGGCCTCCCAAAAGTAGGCGTGTTAATGAACGACATAGCCTATGATATAGCCTCCTCGGAGTCCAAAGAAATATTTCAAAAAAAGATTCATTGAAAGTTGTCCCGTGGCCTACACGTCAACCAGTAACAGACATAAAACCCTCTACAGTTTTGTTATATTTGGTGTGGGTATATAGACATTTCAACATTTTTAAACATCGTACCACTTATTCATAGCAGGGTTGCTTTGGGAATACCCGGAATACGGCGACTTGAGTTACTCCTCGAATTTTCTGTCGTGTACTATACCAAGGCAAAGGCATTCTGTACAGCCTGACGAGTTTGGATGGTGATGTCCGAATAAATGGGCCTAAATAATTTAGAGCTAATACAAGTTACAACCCTTAATATCCATGATAAACGACATCAACGATTTTTTTTAAATAAGTCGCAATATATGGGTAGGTACTACGGGTATAAAAGCACGAAGAGTTTTGAAGGCCCTAGGCAAGGAACAAGGAATAGCAACTTTGGCACCTACCTATACAGCACTCTTAAGAACCCTGGCACGCGTGGCAACATCAACATCAGCATCCACTTCATAGGCCTAAAACATAAAATTCAATGTTGCTTTAAAAATTCTACCAACAATTCGACAATGTTTTCCAGTTCTACCAACTTTCAAGTGCTGCAATCAGCTAAAAGCATTTCCCATCTTTGCTAAAATGTTTTAAATATGTTTCTTACGTATAACATTTGTTGTTGAAGTTGTTCCAGTGTTCAAAGTTGCTGTAGTCTTCGAATCGGTCTTTCTGCGTCCTTGGATTTCATCATATCCGTTGTGATTTCCACTATTCAACCGTTGCCGGTTCCCACTGTTCCCATTTCAAGGCGTCACCGCAACTACCATTTGGTATCTAATCGTCATTTAAAATTCGCTCCCTTCGGAGCCCCATTGAGATGGCACATATATTACTATACTACATACCTGCAGCTTCCCTGAGACACTTTTACGACAACTTTCTGATGGAATTCCAATCGACGCATCGACCCACCGTATAGATAATGTCAGTTTCCCCCTTTTTTCTAATCATCTCAAAAGACCCAGCCTATGCCTCTGGGCATGTCGCAGATGTGCCTTGGCTATATTATATGCCAAACAAAGTAGTGGAAAACTGCATTATTAGCTGCAAGAGCAGCCCGAAGGCTGAAGAATAGTCGTGCACAACTAAATTGGTAGCAAAAACGAAGGCACTAGCTGCGGGCACCATTGCGCTCAGACGGGAGACACATTCAGAGGCCACTTAAAAACACTGACATGCTCTTGATGCACATATTAAGTACCTAAGAGCTCCTGTCTCTACTGGCCGGTTGGCTGGCTGACTGGCCGGCCCGCCATCCAGTGTGTGGCTGGTGACCACAACGCAATGAATTATTAATCATATTCGCTCATCATTCCCATAATGTTTTATTGATAGGTGGCCGGGCCAGTAGCGACAGGGGGAAGCGAGGAGCCAGAGGTGAGTATGATTAGATGAGGTCTACGAGCCCCCATACATTGCGTGGACAATTAAATTTCTTTTCTTGGTTTTTTTTCTTTTTGAGTTTTTGCGATTTTCCTTAGAGAAATGATAGACAAGCACGATGGAACTGTGGAACGATGACGATGTAAAGACAGAGTCACCATTGGCGAAAATCCCCGATTGAATTCCCCCACGGGCTGGCCGACTCGGCCTAATTAAATTTCAAGTCATGTCCAGATCTGGGATTTATGCGGCAGTTTTCCTCTTTTGTTTTTTTTTTTGTTTGTTTTCTTCTTTTTTGCGGAATTTTTCTCACATGGATCCAACATGGCAATTCATCATAACTTTTAATGGGAAAGTAATTAATAATAATTCCTTGGGCCGGGATTTGAGAGGCTGATGACTGCCGGCTGATGGTGGTGCTGTTAGGTCCGATGTCGATTGCGCTTCCTGCAATCAGTGACGGATCTGTGTGGTTCAGCAGTTTGGCTTGGTTTGTTTTCTTCGGCAATTAATGGATCAATCGGACTCAATGAAGCGGACCGACCATGGAGATGGATGTATAGGATAGGGCTTTGCGGTTGTCTTTCTGTATCTACTTTTTTATTGTGGTTTTGAAAGGCGTTTTATTGATTTGCAATTAATCGAAGGTTTCGTTTTTAATTAATTAATTTATGAACACCGACAGGGAGCGACTATTGGTACTGAATTCAAAGTGGCTAAAGGTTTTTTATAGTTCGCTATCATACAAATCATGAAGGGTGGTGCAAAGTGACAGTGTCAGTGACATGTTGTTGGTCACTGAATGAAGTTAAAAATAAATAAGGATTCTGCTGGATCGCATTCATAATGGTTTTCTGTAAAAATATCTAGGACTGAGAACAAATGGACGAGTAGTTTATACAGCTCGATCGTGTGCGTGCGCATTAAACCAAATTGCAACTGAAGTGGTGTCTGGTGTATCGTGTATTCGTGTATGTTCCTGATGATTATTTATGTCCGAACTAAATGAATTTAGTGGCACAGCGTTGCCAGAGGAAAACATTTTGTTTTTTTTAGAAACTGAAGGAAGCTAACACTATTATGTCCTCTATAAATGATTAAGCAGAGTTCATCAGTTGACTTTCGGTCATCGGGTTCACTCTTACAAGTGAACAACTTTCTTCCAATCGATTTGATTTATCTATCGTATTTCATCAAACAGAGTCAAATTGACTGACAATCGAGCTTACTACGGTCATGTTTTTGGAAAATGGTTGAAATCGTTATTATGTATTAAAGAACGTTCACTCAATAGCCATACTTTCTACTGTTAAAGCACACCACGCTATAAGTTATTTTTTAGACCCATCGTGATTTATTTATTCAGGGGTCTCATCGCGTAAGGCAAAAACGATCCAACGACGTCGTCTCGACGATGCTGCTACTTCGTGTAACAACCAAAAAACGATGATCGTCGAAACGATTGAACGATCATCGTTTCTTGTTGCTTCACGTAAACAATTTAACTGTCAACTAGCGTCGTCGAAACGATTCGATTGAACGATGGCTCTTTGGCAATCGTTTCATCGTTTTTACTATATTTTGTTTCCATTTAGGGTTTTTAAAAGCAAAACAAATGTTAAAGAATATTACTTCAATCAAATTTTTCATAATTTCGACAAATAGTACACTCCATTTTGCATTAATGTGGTGAAATGTAAAAATATAGAAAAAATATCCATTTTCTTCATTTTAGTTAATCAAAATTGGTACACTAGAAAGTTCACATCACACCCTTGTTGGAGTACACAATCATAGAATTGCATTCATTAAATGGTTTTTAAAAAATGCATTCACTAATTTTCTCTTATTTTACAACCCCTATCAATAAAATTTTTCCTGCAACGAAAAATGTTTACCTTTTTACCTATACATATATTTCCACATAAAAGACAACAACACACACAAATTATATACCCTTTTTATTGGTTTCCAGTTGTCACAGTACTGTTTACAGCCCTGCTCAAACTGTTCAAAACGATAACGATGGACGATTCGATTGAACGACGCGATTGTGTTGTTACATGAAGCTAACTTAAAACGACGTCGTTTTGTTCAATCGTCGAGACGATGATCGTCCGAAAAGTTACGCAATGAGACCCCAGTATTTTAGTCTTAACTTGGTAGCGTTCAACTGGACATTGTCTAAAGCGCTATTAAGATATTGGCCCCGTTCCATTGACCGCTAGTCGTCTAGCACATAATATAATATCCCTGATGGAGGAATGCTGGCTCTAGAGATCTAGCGGCATCGGCAAAGTGACATTTATAACCAATTTGAATTCGTTTTTTTTTCATCTTCATCAGAGTCAAAAATGTATTTTGTGCCATAATGTCGCATATTTATTAATACACTATATATTTAAATAAACAAATACAATTTCACTTTTATTTTGACAGTTCGTTATTTTTTTCAATCTAACAGTTCATTTTGCGCTAGATTGAAAAATTTCCCAGGATATTTCACAAATTGTGCTAGAGCTCTAGCGCAAATGCTCAAATGTCAGTTTTTTTTATATGGTGTTTGGCATGCCGCTAGTCATCTAGTGGTCAGTGGAACGCGGCCATTATGTGGCCACCTCAGACAACCGCTGCATGGAAATCACCGCAGCCAACTTCAGCAGGCAGTGAGGAGCGTTTGCTCCATGTTTTTTTCTATTATCCCACATTTTTTGCGATATAAGAAATATACAAATATTGATTGATGCATAATACGTGCAGCATAACAATATTGTAAATGTGATTTAAGTTGACTTTTTGACATGAAATAGAATATAATTTGTCATGAAATTAGCATAAGTTTATTTATGGAATCAAAGCCGAGAATAAGCTGATGATTACAATATCGATTGAATTACAGACAAATGTTGCCAACTTAAGACGACCATACTTCGGACTGTTGTCATTATTTTCCTTCAACTCAGAAATATTTTCTTTGGTTTATTTGCACCTACCTACTGTAGTATCGGCACTGTGCGATGCCAATACTTGACTATATAAAATGTAAAACAATGAAAATAAAGTCGCACTATATAAAATAAAAATACGGAAAATAAAAGTCAATTGATAGTAAACTATAGAGAAATCGGTTCTTTAATATTGGGTCTCTACAATTGGCGACGAGGAAAAACTTATATATAAAAAAACGAAGGATGAATAAGAAGAAAGAAAATAACAACCAAATATTAGTAATTTTAAAGTGAACAAAAAGAAATAAATTGCATTATAATAAAACAAATAAAAAATAAAATTGAATGTTTTAAATGCTGGGTCAATTGTAGAGACCCAATATTAAAGAACCGATTTCTCTATAGTTTACTATCAATTGACTTTTATTTTCCGTATTTTTATTTTATATAGTGCGACTTTATTTTCATTGTTTTACATTTTATATAGTCAAGTATTGGCATCGCACAGTGCCGATACTACACCTACATCTTCTTTGTTGAAGATATCCGGAATAATAATAGAATAGGGGTATTCATGCAACGTCGTAAACTCATCGTAGGTAAACGTAAACGTGGTAAACGAACTGTCAAAATTTGTATGGAAAATCATTTACGACAAGATGGTAAACTTACTACGCCAATTTGTGTGGAAAACCGAGATGGTAAACTTACGACTAGGTTATTGTGACATTTCACACTTGAAATAAAGGCGCGAAATCAGAAAAAAATTACTTTGCATGCATTTATAATACTTTTGATGCATTAATAAATAGAAACTGCACATTTTACTATTCCAAGTGTAGGATAATTAGTTATTCCATAAAATTGTATTAAGAAAACAAGTTTTAACAGAGATTAAATAACGAAATTTCCATTTCCAAACAAAGGGAGTTATCTTTCGCGGCAAAATTGTAAATTTCGTTATTTAAACCCTTTTAAAACTTGTTTTCTTGATACAATTTGATGGACTAACTAATTATCCTACACTTGGAATAGTAAAATGTGCAATTTTCTCTTTATAATTGTATCAAAAGTAGTTTGTTCGCATTTTATTAATTCGTTCGTTGACTCTCATGTGAAACAGCTGATTGGTTTACCGCCATTTACCAGAAACAGCAAATTGGGGCGTTCATGAAACGTTTGTCGTAAACTTACCATTTTACGCAAATGGTAAACTTACGACGTTGCATGAATACCCTTTATATTTTAGTCACAACTGTAATGTGAATTTAGTATAGTTTTAGATGCGCTGATGTAGAGCGGAATGTTGTATGTCCGCACTAAACTTGAATCGGTTGATGTATTCGCTACTGTGCATAAGTTAGCCTATCATTAAATAGGTGGCACTACAATACAATTAAACCAATTAAACCATCAATAATGTTCAAAATGTCATTTTGTTTAAAAACGTTCACGGGACTCGGTGTAGTTTGAATTAGATTAATTAATAAGAAATAACCTAATGAATCTAAATTGTATTAACTTACCCGACACTAAATGCACACACATTCTTGAACGCTATGCACTGATGAAAAAACGTTTTCGATTTCATTTTTTTCTTCCTGTAGGCGTCTGGATAGATACCATGAGCAGGTAACTTACACAAAGTGCAGCTTGTGCTAATGGAAATATGAGTTATAATTATGTAAAAATATCACCTAGAAACCTTCAAAACAAAACAAATAGCGAGCTGTCACTATCCCACCGGCCATTCAACAAGGAGGCAGTAATCAAACGAATTAACGGGATTGGACGCACTTCACTGACAATCGATGTTTTCTGAACCCTTTCTCATAATGTTGACACATTATTTGGTAAAAGCCCACAAACACTTTTTACACTAAACACTTGTTATCAAAATATCACACTGTATTCGATGAATTGATTTGATATTTAATAAAAGGACTACCACTACGACCGCAACCACCAAGAAATATAATGCACATAACAAGAACAACAATTTGTAAACAATAGATACTGCATATTCGCTCTCGCTCTGAAAAACCGGGGACTGGATGAGGATGGCGAGACAAGACATCACATGAGAGATGGGACAAGATCAATTTACAGACGTGCTTTTGCATGCTTTGAATGTCATGTCACTTACTTTCAGTTCAGTGCTGCCAAGTTTGGATAAAATAATTTGGGTTAATGTTAGTACATAATTTCAAATTTTATATTTTAATACTAAATAATTCGCAGCTTATGCGAAAGGTAGTCAGTGGTAGTCTCTAAAGGATCAAAATATTTATGAAAGAATACAAATAGCTAAAATGTGTAAAAATTTAATTTAATTTGCAAAACAAAAAATCAATTCAATTTATGCAGAAACGATTGATTGATTTAGCTACTGTATTGCTAGCAGCGAAATTCGACTTTTCGTAAACAGCGTTGTCTTTTCGGATGAAATACAGTTTAACCTTGACCTTGAGGAGCTTATTTTGGCTCCTCCTTCTTAGATCGTGGAAATAAAAGTTGTAACCATCGGGGCCGTCAAGGTTAAACTGTTTTTCATCCGAAAAGACAACGCATTTCCATTCACTGCTCCAAGCGACATGTTCTCCTGCAAAATTCCTTCAATGATCCTTGTGTACTTGCCTTAAAACCGGTTTCTTTTTAAGTTTTATTCTCTGTATAGTACCACTTGTTCGTATTATCCTTCGGACCGTTGCTATCCTGGCTGATACTCCGCTTTTGGCCCTTATTTAAGTCGCTGGTAGTGTAGAATTTGAGGCAAGAATTAACCGTTTTTCTCGCAAAGTCTAACGTCCTTTTTGATTTTTCCCATAGTGTTGTGGATCCCCAAGATAACTGTTTACAACAGTCTTACTTCTATTTAGCCTCCTTGCAATTTCTCGGCCTGAGAGTCCTAACTCCTTGAAAGCATCTATTTTTCCACTTTCTGTCGCTGTCAAAGTCTTTCTGGAACCCATTTTTTTAAACTAACTAAAAACAGTTCTTTTTAACAGTTCTTAACAAAACTTTGAAAAAAATCGCTGTTGTGCACTCCTGTAACGAAATATTCGCAGTGTCCTCATCCGTCAGTGACCGTCTTTTTATACGCTTTTTAGGTAGTTCATTTTTTGATCTTCGGAAATTCCAGCCGTCGTTTTTTATTTACCCTTTAATGTTATGACTTACTGTTAGGAAAATATGTACCTGTTATAGTTATAGGGAGTGAAAATCGATTGCAAAATGTATGTCCTCATTCTAGTGACCGGCAGTGTATCTATATATCCAAATGAACTTATCAACTTGTTGACAGCAGTTGAGTAGTTTATCCTGCCAAAGATGCGAGCACTTAAGTAAATAATTAAATATAACTATGTGTGGACTTTGAGAGACTATCGATACTTAAGTGGACACTGCTGAAACCGGATCGGATGGATTGAATCGCTTTTGGAAATATACAAAAATACCAATTCGCCATGAAAAGCGATCCGCCGCGCATTTGGGAATAAGCCCCCAGGGTCGCAGTTGGCTTAAACAGACGCCTAGTGAAAAATATCCCAAAGAAACAAAAGTTGCGTTGCAGTCAGACAATCTTTTTCGAATTGCTATTCTTTCAAAATCCGACCCTAAATCAATATCTTTCCAAGCTTTAGAGTTGTCTTCGTTGTCTTCATTCGTTACAAATTTTAATATTTCGTCACAGTCATCGCAGATGTAAGGTTTGAGTGAAAATTATAAAAAAAGAAAAAATATGAGGATCTTGGTTAAACAAATTTAAATCGCCAAAATCTAAAAATATCGCCTTTTTTGGGGTGTGTCGCCAAACCGATTTTCGTGTCGGCAAATAAAATTTCAAATCGCCCGTTTGGCGATAAACCGCCACATCTGACAACCCTGATAGAGAGCCCAATACTAGTTGTCATTTCTCGCCTGTCGCTTAGTGGGTCTCTTTCGTCCCTCACATCTTAGTATGGGATGCAAAAAGCTGTACAATGATATGTCAAATGTCGTCATAATAGACTTGCTGAATGCTTTTACTCACTTCAAGGAGACAAATTCATAAAATTAGTCTTACTTTATACTGATAGAGATATGTATTCAAATTGAGTGGGAGTGAGAGCCAGGCGATGCGATGGTTGGCGCCACAAACCACATAGAATAGACAATAGACCGCCAGTTGAGAGCAAAAAAGAGAATTCCAAAGAGCCAGTTTTGAAATAAATAGCTTCGCCTCTTTTTCTATCTGTGAATACGTGTGTTACCATAGAAATAACCGTAAATGTTATTAGGTGCCGGTGTATACGTGTCCAAATTCACCCTTTTAGACCTGTTTCCAGACCCTAAAGAAAATTCAAAAGAGCATCGGTGTTTACTCACTTTTGACGCTCACTGTACTTAGCCACTAATAAATCTTTTTAGACTGGCTCTATGGATCTCCCATTTTTGCCCGAAGCTGATGTCGGTCTATTCTCTGTGGTTTGTGGTTGGAGCAAACGGCGTCCACTGTACATCAGGCAAGACCATAAAAAAGAAAACTATATTTTTTTTATAAACAAAAAAGTATATATCTCTCTCTCTCTCTCTCAACTTCTGTTCGCCTCGCCAGATCACACTTTTCGTAACGCTTCCGTAACACATTCACCAATCTACTCCCCAGCTCCAATATTGAGGCTCATTGAGGCTTCACCTCACTAATACATTATTGCCGATTACACAGTGATATCATTATCTGCATAACGTTGGAAAGTTATCAAATCAAACGCTAAATACTAAATTAATTATTTTCTCTTTATTTATACTATTAATCATTTTTATATAGTATCATCTTCATATATATAAATGGTCGAAGTTGTTTTGTTTTCTTTATTAATATTAAGTTGCATTTTTTGCTGCTGTTATTAAATTTAGTTATTTGAGTTCCCTTTAACTTTGTAACTTTTTTTTTTGTTTTCTTTTTGGTTTGGTTTTGGTATTAATTTAAAATGAAAACTTATTCGTTTAGATTTATATAATACGTTTGTGCTTTGTGGATTTTCTTTGTTGTGTTTTTTTTTTTTTTAAGTTTAAATTTAGTGAAACGATATACTTTGTATAATGTTTGTTGTTTTTTTTTGGGATTTTTTTAATTTAATTTTTCTTAAATAATTATTTTGTTTGGTTGCCTACTTATATATTATTTTCTTTTTATTACTTAACATCATTTTACAATCCTAGAACATGTAAGGTTTAATTTTTTTTGGTTTTAAATAACTACAGTCGTTACACTTCAGTTTATTTTCTTTTTTTTTTTAAATAATATTATGTATATATAAATGTAACAATTTGTGATTTACATAATTTAAAATGTTAAAGTTGTTCCTATACATTGTCGAAACTAAAGAGATTGTTGTTAAACTATTTATTTTTTACTATTCGCGATTATTGCAATATATTGTGTTTTGTGTGTGATTTTATTTTACAATGTTTACTCTTATAAATATGTTTATATTTAAGGGATGTATAAAAGTTTAAAAGTTTTTTTTTGCATTTATTTTTTTTTATGTAAAACATATAAAAACAACTTAATTGTCAACACTTAAAGGGCAACTTAAAAAGTTAATCAACAAGAAAACTACGATTTTTGTATTTATATATTTTTTAAAAAAATTGTTTAGTTTTTATTAATATTTTTTTTAAATTTATTTTTTAAGTATCACGTGAATGAATGATTACTATTCTTGTTTTTATTTTATTTGTGTGTCACTTATGAAATGTAATAAATTTTACTTGTTAAACACGACATCTATACACATAAATATATATAATATATTATTATACATATACATATTTTAGTTTTCTTTTTTTTTTTTGTTCCGAATTTGAATACTTTTTCACACTTCGTTTTGGTTTGCTTTTCGGTTTGTTTGGAACTTAGTTTCTAGAGTTTACTAGTTATTCTCTATTTTGTGTGAAGATAGATCGTTAACAGTTGTTTGTAGTTTGTTGGTCAGTGAAAATAACGAAAAGAAACATAGTAATTGAAAAGAAGATGGACAAGTGCTTTAAGAGTTGTTGAAAAACCATCGCTCTGAGATTTGGATTTTGTTTTCTACATTCGAGTTCAGTATTTAAGAAGTTTCGAGAATTTTTTTGCGGTTTAGATTGTTCTGAATGTGGCTATACATTTGGTATTTCAATAAGCATATCTTTACACAACAATTTTTGTGTGAGTTTTTACCAACTATATCAGTACCTACCCTCGTACTGACCTGACCTTCGTAAGTCTCAGCGGTTTTTGATATACAGAGTGGGTGGACTTTTCCTATAATTTGAAATGGAACTGCATTCCTTCGAAGTTAAATGTTCCAGACAGACAATGTGAAACTCCGATTGTGTCTAAAATGCAACATTGGAGTGGCTTACGGACCTGCCTTCTTTTAAAAGTCCTCAACGGACCGCAGATGGCAGAAATCAAAATCGCTTATTAGCACGAATTTCAGCCCTCTTGCTACAAATTAATAAAGTCAAAGGCACGTTTAACATACCTAATTTAACAAATGTAACAAAATAATGTAGTTAAGTGGTCTTCGTAGATTTCAAAGCCGTCTTTGACGGAGAATGTTTGTTCTTTAAACTTGATAATATGAACGTATCCACAAAATGCGTAAGGCCTCTAGAGGGACTTACTACGAATACACAATACAAGTAGCTGGAGCTGCAGTGTAAGACGACAATATGTCTGGAGCGTTTGAGATCAACATCGGATCGGAGTTCGTCGATGTAGGATATTGCATGTTCACTCCCTTTACAGATGACATCCATCATTAAATGCACTGGTTGGTGGTATATCTATATCCGGTGTATTAATCAAAAGAATCATGTACTTCAAGTAGATACCCCTACCTCGCTTTAACTGATGATTAATAAACTAGAAGCTTATTGCATACAGTGGAACCTTAAAGTCAACACAAGTAAATTAAAGCTGATGAAAAATGGTACTGGGCGACTGGCCATGGACGAAAAATGGACATATGCAGGTGAAACTTTGGAAAATGTTTAAACTATGTAATCAATTCAGAGACAGGACTACCGCCATTGTTCCTTTCTACGCGTAAGCTACACTTTGACTAGATGCTAAAATGTTTTAGATTACAGAAGGCCGCACTGATGAGCAACTCACTGTGGTTTAGTGAATGGGAGATTATCGCCGCTAAGTGTGGTAGCTCGTTGGACCTTAACAAACAAATATGGACACTTGGAATGTCCATAGGCTTTATAGCCTAATTCAAAAAGTGGACAAGCAAAGCCGGAGAAATCGTACATAAACCGAAATCTAAGGCTTTGACCTTTCTCTCTAAAACCAAGAGTCATAATCCAGTCTGGTACTATAATGAACTAATAAAAACAATTCACACAAAGGTTGTCATGGTAACTCTCTATCGAAGCTATCAACTGGACTTTCAGTTTCGTTCAGTTTACACATTTTTTTTAACTTATAACTTTTCATAATTTATACTTTTTTGTTTATAATTATTCATTTTTAAACTTATGTGTGTTTTTTTCTGGCAGTGTTTTTCTTCTTTTAATTTTTACTTTAATTTATTTTTTATTATTCTTTACAAATCGAAAGAAAACATTATTTAATAAATATTAAAGTTTTATTTATTAGGTGTTTTTTTTTTTAAACTTTGATAGATTTTCGTTTTGTAAATTAATTTAGAGAAAGATAAAATAGAAGGAAATGCAAAAAGTTTGTTTGTTGACTAAATATACATATAATTTTTTTTTTTTTGTTAAATTTATTAATAAATGTTTGTTTATTTTCTAAGCACCAATTATTCAGAAATGTCGTTGAACCGGGAATGAAAAAATGCAAGAATACAAAAGAGAACACAACATTTTATAAATAAAATAAATTATTAAAAATTAAATAAGAAAATAATATTTTATTTACAAAAATACTTCGATGTGTATCATTTATCATTCATTTTTAGTATAATAATTTAAATGTTAATTTATATTCTTTTGTTTAATCCGTGTGCGAATTGCAGGACGCATTTAGTTACTTTGTCGAAAATATAATTTCTTTTTAATATAAGTTTTTTCTATACAATATTTAAATAAATTATTTCACAAAATAAAGAAACAAACAATAATACATACATCAGTCAATATGACTGTCAAATCACATAAAAAATACAAAAACTTAGTAAAATTAATTTATTTATATTTATGCGTAAAATTTTTGGTATAACATTCTTTTTTTTTTTCAATTTATTTGACTAGAAAAATTATAATTAATAATGTAAAAAAAAGCGAACAATAATTATTAAAAAATATATTTCGTTTATTGTTTGGTGCGCTTATTTGGTGATTTGTTTGTTTTGTTTTTACATCTTGATTGTAAGTTATACAAAAGAACGGTTTTAGCTACTCTATTCGATTTTTTTTATAAGTTATAGAAAAATGCGGTTTCTTTTTGTTAAAGTTAAATTTTAACATTTTCACAAATTTAATATTGCTTGTTTTTTTTAGAAATATAATTAAATGATAGCTTTTGTTAAAGATTTATTCTAGATTTAATTTTAGCCAATCACTAACTAAAGTAAAGGGATTTTTTGTTAAATATTTTTTATTTATTTTTTTATGAAATGTTTCTATTTTGTTTTAGAATTATTTGTGTTAAAGTTGTTTTTTTTTTGTTACCTATGGAGTTGAAAATCAATCTTAGCTTAGTTAGTAGTAGTTGTAGAGAGTTTTGTGTTTGTTTTGGTATTTTTGCTATTTGCTGTTGTTTTTAATTCGAATTGTCTTAGTTTCCAAGGCTTTGGTGATCCTAGGTCGGACTCTCTGTCATGGATCCGGATGCTGACATACCTTCGGGCAGTTGGGCAAGTGATTTGAAAAGTTGCGAGTTTATAAACCTGGAAAAAGATGTAAGGAAAATTAATACTTGCTTTGATCATTTTGTTATATGTTAAAAGTGTGGATTCAATTTTCTTCGGCTTGTACTCAATTTGGTTGCATATAAATCATTGTAGTATTTGGCAGTTTGAAACACTGGATTACTAATAACATTAAATCAATAGTCTTTTGTGACCATTGTGAGTAAAAAGGACCAATGACTTCAACACTTCTTTTATAAAAGTCGTATTTTTTTAAATTCACAACTCACCTTGGATAGGAATCGCGATGCATTAGCGTGTAAATCTGTATTTGAGCTTCGTCGAACGTGTGCGTTGTCGGTTCGACCATATTCCGATTGACGATCTCTCTCACTCGCGAGTCCAGTGATACTTCTTTCGGCGACAATATCGAAATGTAGTCTTCATAGATTTTCCGTGCTTTGGTTTCTACCGTTTCCGGACTGTTTTCCTTTTTCAGTTCTTCGCAGGCCAACCAAAAAAGGATATTCTCTTCGCTATATTCGCAGCGAAGAAAGTCACGAAACACCTTGCGACCACCTAGAATTATGATATAAAAATTAAATTTGCTTTTGTATATTCTATATTATACTCTCAGTCTAATAAAAAATAAACTCTATGACGTAAACATTCAAATATCAAAATCCGAAATCGTATAACATTTTTGCGTGCAGAGAAACGGAATTGCATGATGAAAATGTCATAAAACTCCTGCATAAAGACGCGCGCAATTGAATAAGGAGATTGTTTGCCTTGTTCACGACATATTATTTGTCCTCGTCGAAAGAAGATGACGCAGTAGTGTAGGTATGCCTGTCATTGATTTTTGAATAAAAAATATTTTGTATTCTATTTGTGACGTTTGTACTCTTACCATGAATCCGTGTTAGGTAATAAAATATTTATAAATGTGTTTTCCACTTTTATAGTGGTTACGTGAAGAATATTTAGTTATAAAAATAAATATGACAAAATGCACGTGGAAATAAGTGAAAACTCATGCGTGTCTCTATAATGAGCTGAGAATGTAAAACAGTCGAAAAGGCGACTTTGTTCACTAGTAGGTATATTTGCTTAAATATTCATCCGATGAAGATAAGCCTGACTTATTCATAATCGCACATATTTTGTGTAAGCGCACACTTTATGTGCGCAAACAATTTTTTTTATCGAATACGACTTTAAGCACATTTATATGAAATTTCACATCACTTTGAGTTTATTCTACTCTATAACTCCAGTTTATGGGCAACAACTCACCAGGACTCTTCATTAGTTTATCGAAACTCTTACCCCAACCTCGAATTTCATCTAACGTTGGTCTGAAACATTTAAAATATTTGTTATATCATATATCACAAGAGAATAAAGAAATTTGCTCGTTACTTACTGTTCACCGTCTAATAGAAGATCCGAACTCGCTGGATCTCGTTTTGTTGGTCCATTATCCTCTGCATTTTTAATCGCTAAGCTGTCAATGAAAAAAAAAATTACAGACACCATGCATAAGGTAACAAATATACAAAATATATTCCAAAGGAAAACCTTGTGCAAACATGAAATTCCGTTGGGCAGAGAACAACAAATGCAAAAACTAAAGTGCTCTCTGTCGAGTAATAAATAATTTAATTTATACACCCCACCGTTACACCCCTTTCACAACGATCCACGGCATTGGGAATGCGTCTCGCTCTACTACCAAAACCAACTAATCAATATCAATATTGCCAAAGTGAATACTCTTAATTATGCAAATTCAAACAAAACAACATCCATTAAAATGATTTCCGAGAGTTGAATAAAATATTGAATCGAGTATCGGTAAGTGTGATGAGAGGTCCTTTGTGCTTTTGTGCGCTGTCAAGCGATGATGCTGGTAGTGCAAAGCCAAATCAATAAATCAGTTTGTGAAAGTTCTGATTTTGAGGCGTGTACTCGAATAGTTATTTGATGGGGGAGGAGGAAAATCAACTCAAGTGTTTACCACTTGATCACTATAATGGGGATTTTGGAATATAACTTTGTTTGTATCGATTTTGGTTGATGATGTTAGGAGTTTATTAGAAAATTGATGAAGTTTCGCTATGAGCAAAGGGTTTTCATGGAAACCGCACGAATGAAATTTTCAACTCAAAATTTCGACATTCTAATACAGAATGGTTTGTGTGTAGTGTGTGTTTCTGACTATAGGTTATTTGCAATGATTTCGTTGTTGTTCGAATTTTCAGAAAACTTTTATTAGTCCTTCTGTATGCTCTGAATCAAAAAAACTTAAGACTTTTGATAGTCTGCTATGAGAAGACGGGATATATTCGCCTTAAAATTCACATCAAAAATATTTGACGGCAGAGTTGACTGTGATGTTCATCGCCTATGCACCATAGACCTAAATCAGACAAGAACGATAAGAAGCAGGTAATCAAAATTTAACGTTTCTATATAATTCAGTTCAATCTATTTAATGATGAAGTAATTCATTGCACTTACTCAAAATATAAATTTATATCCGACGCCAATGAACTTTAATTTGTAAATTAGCATTCTCAGGCTATTCACACAGCGAAACAGTTTACATTAGCAACATACTAAGCTACTCATATATACGAATTGTAAACAAAGTCAGCAATTAATTCATTTGTGGTTTACAATATTTGACCATATAAACAACAAACCAGAAATTGTTGCCATGGATAAGAAAAATACTTTAAAAAAAAAAACAAAGGACGGCCATGAACTCCCTATAAATTTAGCAACACAGTAAATATAATAAAAACAATATACCTATATAATCATCATCGCAACATAACCGTCCTCGAATAGGTACACTTATCTAAAGCACGTGTACTCACTGCACGTCACTAGATAGTCTGCGAGTGGAATACGAAAACAAAGGAATTTTTGCCCATGACGTTCCGTTTCGATACGATAATATCTCTCGCTAGATATGTGTTTTTTTTTTCTCCTTTTTCAACCCTTATTCAAACAAACACCTATGAAACAAAAAAAGCTTCATCAAAAATCTAGTTTTATTCTAACAGTTTTGATTTATTATTCCTTTACATACGTGTTCGTGTGGGAACGGTTTCCGGTGTTTAGTTTGATATCTGCACATCACCTACATGATGAATATTAATGACGTTCTAGTTACACAATACTAAGGGGAAAGTATATCTACACTATAACAATTATAAGTTTTCATTGGCTTCGCAACAATTATGAAAATTCACCTGGCCTAAGACCTCAAATATTCGCATATCAAATTGTGCTTATAAAAGAACATAACAATAGCCGTTTTTTATTATCAGCGTGATCTGATCCGGATCAGATCATGAAAATAAAACAAACCGGATCATTGATTAAGTTGTGGCAACAGTTGTTTTTCACATATAAAATCCAATACCAATTATGACAAATTTCGTATTGCCACCAGCCATCTTGCAGCCACACGGTACAATGTGACGTCACAATGCGATGATTTCTCCATTGCACTTGCTCATATTTGAGTTTGACATTTCGCTTGTTGCGTCGGGGTTGTTACCATATGGAAACTATGTTCAAACATTGCCCGCGTTCCATTGACCGCTAGATGACTAGCGGCATGTCAAACTCCATATAAAAAAAACTGACATTTCAGTATTTGCGCTAGAACTCTAGCAGATATTGTGAAATGTCAGTTTTTTTTGTATGGAGTTTGGCATGCCGCTAGTCATCTAGCGGGTTAATGGAACGCGGGCATTATGTTTAAATATGCATCGTAATTAACCGTATTGTACTGCTAATATTTCTATTTATATGTCTGTGCTATATAGCGAAACAAAACATATCAAAAGTAGGAGTAGTAACTTATTCGAATTTGAAAAAATGTTAATTGATTTTTTGTGTTGTTAATTGTGTTTCATATTTTGGTCTGGCAACATTACTGTGTAGCAATAATTTACAGGGACACCAACATTTAGGGAATGAAATAAACAACGCCACGAAACAACAACGAGAAATAGTTGAACTAATTTTCAGATCATGTTTCGTGATCTCGATGAAAAGCAGGATCACATGTTGTTGTTGTAAGTGCATGTAAATCGATGATCTATATGGATCATAGCTGATAATAAAAAACGGCTAATAAAAGGAATAGCGACTTCAGTTGCAATACATTCAGAAGAGAGTTTCAAAAAAAAAAAAAAAAACTATTTTCGAGAATCGCACATAAATTTGTACCCCAGCTGTATCTAAGGCCCAATGCACACGGAGCAACTGAAAAAAAAACTAAACCGGTTGGCAACTCGGGTTACAGACCAGTTACGGACTCAGCTTTGACTTGACTTTACACACGAGGAAACTCATCAACATCACCAATAAAAATCTCTAGTTCATTCAGTGTCGTCATGTTTTTCAACCTTCCCCACCAGCAACAGGTAGGTCTGTTGTTCATTCATCTTCGACAAACTATAAACTGAAATCAATAGGCAACCCGTTATGCAAATCGATTTGGTTACAAACTGTGAATAGCAAACGAGTTTTCAACCAGTAGCGTCGTGTGCGTGTCGTCCATATTGATTACACAGGGTATGGCTCAAAGCAAACTAGTTGCCAATTCTCATCGCTGATCAGTTTTTTTCCAGTTGCTCCGTGTGCATTGGGCCTAAATCTAAAGTCCGGTTCACGTCAATTTATTTCTGTTATTTTAAGGGATGCATTTATTTCATACTTTACTCGAGTATTTTGATTTCAGTTTTTATAACCATTTGCATGGTTACTTTTTATACAAGACAGTTTTGTTATGTCGTGTAAATTTTTAGTTTTTCATTTTTTTTTTTTTTTTTTTTTTTTGAGAAAAAATTGTGTAACAAATTTACAAATGCTTACTAGATGAGGTATTTTTATCATTACAAATAGAGAAATAGAAAGGAAATTAACAGACTACAGTTTTACAAAATTTTTATATGTTATGCTTCAATCCGTTAACATCAAATTTACCGCCCATCTGAATAGCTGTTATCCAAGAAAAATTTAACATTATACTAGTGAATTACACACATGGACATTTGAACATATGGGCGGCAATTTATTGCATAATTTCTCCCCTCACTTCTGCAAAAGTGCAAAGTCATCTCGGCCACAATAGCTGAATTTAGGCGTATTTTTTTGAGGCTCTTTACTATATTCACTTTTCGAGTCTCAAAAAAACATCTCTAACTCACTTTTAGCACACTTAATTTTTATTTTTAAAGTGGTACGCGTGTTTTCAACTTGACATATTAGTTTAGGAAATGCGTATGTTCAAAAAATTGATACTCATTGGAGAAACTGAAAATCGTTCTTAAATTGTATCGACTGCAAAGGTTCGTTAACTAAAACTGAATGAGCTAGCTATATTTCGAAATTCCAGCTGTATTCATACTGCTGCTAGAGTTCAGGAAAACGTGCAAATGCATGTTGATCGTAGGTATTGTCTTTCGCTGGATTTTACCCCATATGTCGCCAACAACGAGAATCCTTAATTAGTTTACGACCCCTAATGGTGATGGTGCAGATGTTTTATTGCTGGGTGCTACTGCGACTATCTGCGCTGCAAAGACATATATACGGTTCTAGACAAATGTTTATAAATTTTAAAACAATAAAATCCATCATCTTATGAAATGAAATTACTTAACCTTTTTAAAAAATAATTTGTTTGAATGTGGAATAAAACAAAAATTGCTTGAAAAATGTTTTTGATCTATTTTGTTGATCCAATATGAGCATCAAAATTTAATACGCCTTGTTTACGGGAAAATGCGGTAAAATTATGTGCTCAATTCCGAGTGAAATTGAATTCGTGCTGATTTCGAATTTTCGGTGTACCAAACATGCGTTTTTGATGACCTTAAATCGCATTGACTTATATTTTCTAATTCCATGTTTCTTAATTCAAACAAATCAAGTCAGCTATTGTAAAAAAAACTAAATCTTAAGTAAACTGATCACACAGAAAATTCGAAATCCGAACGAATTCAATTTCGGTCGGAATTCAGCACAGGGGTGATTATCTTTAAAATATTCAAAAAAGAATCGCGTCTATTACATCCATTGAATGTTCACGTTGCATTTTGTTACCTTGAATACAACAAATTGCAGTAAGTACATATTAACATTCATTTTTCAACAAAGTTTATGTAACATTTTCAATCGTATTTAAAATAATATTATGTAAGAATAGAGCATGAAGTATATTAAAAAGTAAAAATACATTTCAGCCAATCAGAGAATTGCAAAATATTTACTAATTCAGACAACCCATTAGTGACAAATAGCCGCTCTCAATGTTCATGGAAGAAAAATAATTCCACTTTTGGTTTTGCATGTAAAAGTAAAAGTGAGCTAGCTATAAATTCCCAAAAAATACGCATTTTTTATTTCAGAGTTAAACTAAAAAAAATGTTGGACTTTCAAAACAATTTTCTAAATAATTTGCAATCTAAATAAATTCATAGAAATTTAATCCATCTTTCGAATTGCGATTGTGGAAAAAAAGGGAAAACTTCAACATTTCCTGAGAGAAATATTGTATAATGAGCATAACAACACTGGTTCTGAAGACATTTAGAGCATATTCTTCTTATGGCGGCGAAGTTATCCGACGTTGACGAGCTCGAAACGAAAAGACAATCGTAATATTGATTTTCCATTTTAATCTTCAGATTTAAGGCCTGCAACTTCCACGGTAGTGAGCTTTATTAAGCAGGACTCCTACGTATCCGCTAATTTTAAGGTGTCAAAAATTAGTTGCATTTTGTATTTATCCACTTGCGTATTTAAAACAAAAATCGTGAAATATATAGACCATAATCAGTGTCATAGAAAAATATTTTCAATTCGACAATCCTATTGGTATCTCGGTAATCAAGATATGAAAGTCAATGAATTGCACCTTCAATACTTTCAAGAAATTTGCCAAAAATTGGAGCGCCAAGAAGTAGAATATTTAAAAGACTATTATTAGCTAGAGTAGCTAGCTTACCAATGTGAAGAAAGGACTTTGCGATTGGCCAGTTTTATAAACACTTAAAATACAAAAATATAAAAAAAAAACTGAAACATGTGTTGGAAGAGTTATAGTACTTCCTTCAGTACGATAATAATTAACGCGTAATAATTCCTGCGTCAAGAATATTACATTATATAGAAAAAAAATCTCCAAATCGTAACCCATACTGTGGTCACCTCCTTCCGCCATTTAACCAAACAATTAAATAAAAACTACTTAATATAAATCAATATATAAAACAAAAACAAAAAACCACCTGAAGGTTGCCGCCGTTGTCGCCACAATCCTATAGATAACACGCACGCAACATGATACCATCCAAAGGAGAGAGAGTCAACATGCTATCAATACTATGATGGTTATCGATCACGCGCAACTCTATTAAGACCGCTATCTACCAAGAGTATTCAAATGAATCTTATCGATGAAATGTTTACACAAAATCACAGTAAACTATATCCATCCGCACACAAAGTGGGGAGATGGCAATGCTTGTATTCCTGACCTCACAGCACCGCCATTCTATGGCTATTTAGAATCAGGAAAACAAAAAAAAATCCGTTTCACAATTTAATGGGCGATTAATTTCCGGCAAAGAGAAATGAGCAACGATAATAAAAAAGTTATTTTGGTTAAAGATACAAACGCTAGAGGAGCAGTACTGTTTTTATTTTTTTATTTTTATTTGTGAAGTTAACATACCTCTTTCTTAGCTTGGCCATGGCAGTCCTCCATCGCTCAGCCATAGCAGATTTGGTTTGATGTCGATAGTATTGTTGTTAACGGCTATAAATCGTATTTAAGCGTTTCGTGCATTTGCAGTGCTAAATCGAAGCGAAAAAAACGGTGCAGGTGATAAAATAGAATATTAGTACTCCTTTGAGGATTTGGCACTTTTGAATACCCCTACTGCGTTTATTTACACGAAATATGGAAAAATGTCGAAAAAAATATTACTCATACGCCCCAGTGTCTGTAGCGTTTACTTTGGAGAAGAGCGCGCGCATTCCACTGCAATTAGCAATCGTATTTTGAATGTCGATGAACAATGCCTTGTCATAGTATTTACATCGAACGCTTCTGAGATGAGATATCTGTTTTTTTTTTATTTATTTTTGGAACAACAGGTGAGGGTATGCCGAGAAGCCTGACGCCTGCCATCGACTTGGAAATATATTATCCACCACCGAGCGATTCGCTGCCTCCTGGGCGGATCATTTGTTTATCTTTTGCCAATAATTGCTTTCGATAGTGTTTTGGTTTTGTTTTTCGTTCGTTTGAAAGTTTTCCAAGAAAAAAGGAAACCGAAATAAAATAATCTTGGTTTTTTTTTTGCTTTTTGTTGGCAATTCAAAATAGTTTGCCATGAAAGAAATACATCTTCGGCGTATGGAGTAGCTATTGAGGTGGCTATTTGCAGTATATTCAGAGTGAAGCGTTAATTGGAAAGCCAAACATGAGTTCTTGCGATTACTGATGGTCAATAGCTGTGAACAATAAATTTCGCGGTGTACATATAGTCGATTTTGTTTGCCTACATTTTTAATGTTTTGAATAATTTAGTACTTTTTTCAGATAGGCTGATGTTTATGTATAGATATTTCGAACCGAATGCGATGTATGGTGGCGATGAGACAATTGGGCAAACTGCATTCAACGATGTGGGCTACATTTTTGAGAGGAGATTGGGCTGTCAAATAGCTACGATGTTGATGGGAATTTCTTGAATTTAAGCGAATTTCGAAACATTGCAAACTTTGTATTACGGTCGGTAATCAATTTTTAAAACATTTTGAAGATGTATTCGAGAGACAACATTAATTCACTTTGTATATAATTCTGGAAAAAAAAGAACATTTTTTATTGATGGCAAGAAGCTGTATTTTTAAGGCCAAACAAAGCATCTGGCTATTCACATTATTACTTTAGTGCTGCGTAGAGTTTAAAGCTATGATGCAACTGCAAGCTTCCAATTTGAACATTTTGAACACATTTAACAATCGTGCTGAAAAAATGTAGCCGGATAATTAGTCATTGCTAACACCTCGACATCCAAAAAGAAAACTATCGACTAGTCAAAATCGATCAAATCGGCTTTATTATAGTGGACATAAAAACCTCGGCCACCTATCTCTGATAGTAGAATTTTTCGATCCTATATCATCGACTGCCACCACGGCGGCGGTGGCCATGGTGTAGTGGTTAGAGTCATTGCTTGTGACCCGAGCGGCGTTGGTTCAAGCCCCGGCGTGGGACAGCCATACTCTGCCACCGACCATAAAGAGAAACGAATAATATCAGAGTTTCTCCACCACTACACCACAAAAAAGGGTTTCTGTTTGGTTGTACAATGGACTGAGATTCGTCTGAGTGTTCCAGGATTTAGAATCCCCTTTTGAAAAAAAAAGACTGCCACCACAGCCAGACCACATAATGCAAATCTCGAAAAACGAGCGCAAACGGAATTTATGTAGAGCACCCAAAAAAAACCTACGCTGTAAACTACAACTAAGTACAATCATCTAAGATAGATACTGTGCTACTGAAAATTGTGTAGCCGATATTGATCGAACATTTTCAAGAACGATTGGTCTCTCCGAGAATGCAATCTGACAATTAGTTTGCTTGTTTTAAACTTGTATTTAATATGTGGAAATTTATTTTGAATGCAATGGCGAGAATCTAATTACACGGGATTATTGCACTTATACAGAGAGTAAAGGGATTTTTTTGACCATGAGGTCAATTAATCCTGAGACTATTCCAAGCGTTCACAATAGCTGTCTTTCTTGATATAGGGGGACCTTCAACAATATCGAAACTAGATCGATTATTCAAGCTTTAGACAAGCTTAATATAGGGGATCCAATCTGCCGCGTAATCACCCACATTCTTACAAAGAGGATGGTGAGGGCTACCTTTGGCAGCAGCGCTGTCGAAAAACTTGTGCACCGAGGCACTCCGTAAGGTCGAGTGCTATCGCCATCGTTATGGAATGTAGTTCTTAATGAACTTCTGATCTCGATGGAGAGGTTCGGGTGCAAAGTTGTTGCCTACGCGGACGACGTCGGCTTACTCGCTTCGGGAAAGTATCCTCAAACACTTTCCAACATCCTGCAACTCTCTTTACGTAAACTAGTCTCATGGGCCTACAGTTGTCGTCTTAGCGTCAACCCGACGAAAACGGAGCTACTCTTATTCACCAGGAAGGTCAAGCTACCCATTGTCACTCCCCCAAAGCACAAAGGATCTCCACTCGAGTTCATTAGTAGCGCTTAATATTTGGGGCTGAGGCTGGACAGGAAGCTATTATGGAAAATATTGCCGAACGCGCTAGGAAATCCCTAGTGGCTCTATACTCCTGCAAAAGGTCTGTCGGCCTGCAACCCAATATAATGCATTGGCTCATAAGACCGGTCATAAGACGCAAATTCTATATGGCACAGTGGCGTGGCGTGAATAATTTTAAATGGTAAGTCGAAGTCGAAAAATATCAAAATGTCAAAGGGAAGATGTGGTAGGCATACAAAACCTACAAAACCTTAGTTAATTGTTCAAAGCCATAAAATCGAAAACTCCAGGAAGAAACTAATTTAATGAAGATATTTTTTCATCTTGATTCAATAGTGCACAACTTTCATATTTCGATTCGTTCAATAAATCCAAAAAATAATTTTTGTGGAGTTTTGTGGAGGTCCAGCAAAATCATCTACTTAATCTTTGAAACATTTCTTCAAACGTATTTAGGTACCTACCTACGAAGATCATAGCCAGCCAAGACTCAAAACACTTGATTTCTCACTTAGCGACTTGTTTATAAACTTTATAAACACATCAGTTTGTTTATTTTTTAAAAGATACTTACAAAATTCATCAAATAACTCGGAGAAAAGCGTGTTATTTTATTGCATAAGAAAGCGGCCTTTGAACAGAGGATACTCCCCTCAAAAAATCGTTAGGTAAAAAAGGAACTGACTATGACTACATCGTAGCGACAGCGCAGCGATAGGAGATACACACACAATTCAAATTCACCAAATATGTCGGCGGTAAGCAGCGATGCCAACTAAGGCTTTTTCATGCCTTTTAGGCATTATTTCATTAGCTAAGGCTTTAAGGCTTGTTTTTCTTCAAAAAAGCATCTTTTTTTATTTCAAACATTTTTTAAATTTTTTTTTTGATTCAACATACTGACTTTTTATTTTTTTTAAACATTCTTAAAGAACTTCAAGTGGACAGTTTTTTTAAAGACAAAAACTGCTATGATCTGCAATTCAAATAAACACACATATCCTTGTTTCAAAAATCAATGTATAATATCAAGGACCATAGGACTAAAACTATGTCTGTTTTGTGTTCAATACTTTGAACATACCTATGAAACTAAAATGTCATGAATTTTGTTCCTATTAAGAATTTTTTCTGATAATTTTAAGTTTTTTTTTTTAATTTTTTGTTTTTTTTTTTTTTATATTTGTGTTTAATTTTTAATTTAAAGTTCCACTTTACATAAAAAAAATATTTTAGGCATTATTTTATTGAAAAAGGCATCTTTTTCTTTAAAGTTAGGCATTTTTTCGTCAAAAGTGGTTGGCAACGCTGGCGGTAAGCGTGTTATTTTCCAGATATACTCAATTACACCACAGCGCAGCGGTAAAAGATACACACAAAACCCACCAAATAACCCGCTTTTCATCGGGTTATTTTTTTGCATAAGAAAGCGGGCGTTGAACAGAGAGGATCAAACTCAGATAATCGCAAGTGTACAAAAGAGAAAGGTGACAAATTTGTTCTATCCACTGAGAGATTTTATAACCCGACATATTTCGGGTTATTTTAGCTTTGGGCTATGCTCAGAGAGTGTGGGCAGTTCTCTAATACTAATGATAATGATGGCGAAGAGTGTGTGTTTCCGTGTGTATAATGCTCAATTAAGTTGGTGGGGTCGGGGTATGTAGCTTGCGCAGATGAATAGATACATATTATTAAGTTTATCCCGTGGGTTTTATGTTGCTCGTTTTTAAGTAAACATTGTTGTGTAGCTGAACTGAAACTTTTAAAAGGTAACCCGGTAGGAATCGGGTTATATGGACGCCACGCCACTGATATGGCATCGTTGTGTGGTGGCCAGCCTTGAACAAAAGTTCTTTGCCTGGAGCATCACGGGCGCACTGAGGCGGTTGGAGGGCCGCGCCGCTCTACAAACCATGCTCAATTTACTTCCACTAGACATCGTCAGAAAAGAATATGCCACAAAAGTGGCTATCAGATTAAGTGAAGGGAAACACTGGAGAGGGCAACAGTTTGGGCACGCCAGCATCCTTCTATAGACGACCCCCCTGCCCACTACTACCGATTATCTGCCTACGAAAATCAATTTCGAAAAAGGCTTCACTCATGAAATACCGGACAGAAACCATTTTCACAATAGGTCCTACACAAATCACTGTCAATATTCACAGACGGTTCTGAGACACTGGAGGGAGTGGGCGCCGGAGTCTTTTCAGAAGAATTTAATCTGGGCCTCTCCTTCTGTCTTCCGAAACACTGCAGTGTCTAAGCCGAAATTATAGCTATTCGTCTAGCTACAGCGTGGCTGTCAATTAATTCGGGATATCGTCATATACAACTCCAATCAAATCCCTAATATCCAGCGAAATAAGATCTAAGGCGGTGGAAGATTGCCGCGTATCTCTTAACGAGATAGCTGGACAACCTTACCCTCTGTTGGGTTCCTGATTACTGTGACATCCCAGGGAACTGTGCAGCAGACGAATTAGCAAGACGAGGCTCCTCTGGCGTGGATAGTGTATATCTGCACAACGTGCATGCACCACTACCCTTATTTCCATTATTAGAATCGCTCCAATGGCAATGTCTTATTTTATACCTAAAACAAATCGCAGACACTAAAGTGGCATACGCAAATGAGACCTTGTGAAAATACTCATATGATCATAAACATCAGCAACAGCATTAAGGACTCCTTTACCACAAGAATACCTAACTAGTTATGCTCGCATGCAAATTTACATTTGGTGATCTGTTAAAATGCCTCCTATTATCAATATTATCGACCACAATTACCATCAACCCCCTATTATGATAGCATTCCGCATAAACATAAAAGCCAACCACTTTACACGCAACCCCATGAAATCACTATCCCATCCGATGGCCACAAAAAAAAAAAAAGGCGATTTCCATTTCCAATCACCGTTAACTCCATCACTTAATTTTTTATTGATTCGCAGATAACCATGCCATGCCCTACCATGGCGCTCGCACTTATCAAAAACAATAAAATCGAACCACCTTTGGCTAAAAATACGACATCGTAAATATTCCTCCGTCAAATCGCTAGCTAATTATAAGTTTTCAGATTCGATTTTGTGTTTAGATGTATTTTTTTTTGTTGGCAAGAAATTAATTTCGATTTTAATTTCAAACCCTAAGTTATAATTTATTGGCCACTGTGCCTGCAATTTGAATAAAGTTCGAATATTCTCATTGTGAATATGAACTGCTGGCATGCTATGTCACAACTCACAAGGGAACTCCTGCCAATAAAATGGAGTACCACTTGGTGGGGGGGGGGGGGGTCTGGGTTTAGTAGGGTGCGCCAGGGATGGCAGCTGCTCTGCTATACGGATAGTCGGATACCCCTAGCCAGAGAGAGAAGGCTCATTAAATAAAAACAAAGAAATCAGCATGGAGTTGATGGCTGCTGCTGACTACGACGACGACGACGACGACAACAACGACTGGGTCATTTGTTAGTGACTTTAATTTGTACGATTTCTAGCGGCAAACAATGTGGGGGGTGTTTTGTGTTATTTAACATGAACATGACGTTTACCTGTTCTGACAAGGTTGTTAATTACATCGGGATTGTTGGAATATAAATTACCGAGGACGAGGATTGCTCTTGTTGGTAGAAGTGATTTAATGTGGAAGTGCATTCAGCGATTTATTTTAGTTGGATTTGGTGTGCTGTGATAATGAAACGTTTAGGAATAAATGGGGAGCAGTTGTGTTTTACAAATTTTGTCAGTTTGGTTAATGATTAATTAATAAACCGTCGCAATACCTAAAATTGTCCTATTGCCATTATGTATTTGGGCAGCTATTGGAATTTATTTTTACTGAAGGGAAAGCAAATAGAGAGGTGCTACTCCAGGCACAATATTCGGAAGTTTTACCAAAAGGTAAAAAGAACGTGTCACGGGAACAAGACCCAAACAGAGACCTGTAGAGACGAGCATACACCAACTCGTTTCCAAACATTTGTTCAGAGGAAAGTAGGTATGACCAATGAATGGAGCCTGAGCATTGTTTGCCCGATCCATAAGAAAGGAGACTCTCTAAACTGCGCCAACTATAGAGGCATCAGTCTCTTTAACATCGCTTACAAGATCCTGTCTGCCGTATAATGTCTGAACGCCTCAAACCATTGGTAAACGAACTGATTGGACCCTATCAGTGCGGTTTTAGGTCCGGTAAGTCCACAGCCGACCAAATATTCACACTAGGACAGATCCTGGAGAAAACCCAAGAAATCCAAATAGATACTCACCATCCATTTATCGATTTTAAAGCCGCATATGACAGCATTTTATAGAGACGGGCTACAGACCCATGTCTAGTTTTGGCATCCCTGCCAAACTTGTCAGATTGTGAAGAATGACGATGGAGAACGCTCGCTTTTACGTAAAGGTTGGAAACAATCTCACCGAGACCTTTTGATGTCAAAAAAGGATTAAGACAAGGTGATGCGCTGTCATGTGACTTTTTCAACATTATTCTTGAGAAAATTGTGCGAAACTCGCAAAGCCAACAGCAGGGGCACAATTTTCCAAAATTCTGTGCAACTACTTGCATACGTTGACGCGACATCGACATCATTGGCAGAACACACTGTCACTGGTGCGTTTGCAAGTAGTGGTGAATGAGGGCAAAACAAAATATATGCCTAATATAACAGACGAGGCAGGAAAGCTGAAGACTTAACGGTTTGCTGCAATCCTTCTCAGTTTGTAGACGAGCCTAAGCGGATTCCAGAAAATCCAACAAATTTTAGGAATATCTACTATCGACCTATTTCTCACAACTGAACTAGATAACTATGAAATAAAAGTTTACGCTTCTTCAGAAAATTCGGATCGTATTGTTGTATCACCAGGCTTGAACAAACATCAGGCTTCAAAAGTTCAAAGAACTAGTCACAACCAACAGAACAGAAAACATCAAATTTTGTAAGTATTTCGCGCGCTGTCTTTTTTTATAATAACAAATAAGGTTCAGTTGCTCCTCCTTTACGGCTTTAGTGAAGTGAGTCGGGCCAACGCCGTCAACACCTAAAGAAAAGATAAATTATCGATGACGATGTAAAATTTCGAAACCCGACGCGACGGAATTCTAGCCACCAGAACTTGCACATATAGACAAGCTATTTAATATGTCATACCTACTCGCCAAATACATTTGCATCTTGCTGTTAAACTACTCACATTCGAACGATTCCCAAAAAAGGAGCAGTTTAACTAACAGGAAATACTATACACTAACATCAAATCTACAACAACTGGCGCACAGAATAATAGTCGCTGACCTATGCCTATTCTATAGGTACTACTATTACTGATATGTTCAGAGGATTATTCCTCTAAATGCATATGACATATGAGCGCCCTACAAGACAGACAATGTATGCCCATCGCCTATCATTTTTTCAAACATCTTTGATTACAGGACAAGTAAACCTCCTGCGGACATATTTCCATACGACTATTAGCCGACCCTTCTTTGTTGCATCTCATGTCAAATTCATGTACGTCATTTCAGCAAATATTCCTATTTGAGACATTATTCTATGTTGGAGTGAACCTTTTCCCAAAGGAACAGAAAATATCGATTGCCAGAAAGATTGGTAGATACTCAAAGAATATACGATAAGTCCATAGAAATATAGAAATATTTAAAAAGTATATAATGCCTAGGTTAAGAAATTGCATAGCACGTTTTTATTTTTAAAAGCAACAACACTAATAAGGACGAAGAAAAAATGCAGGTGGCCGTTTGAAAAATTATTTCCTAACTAACTTACTTCTAGCAGCCAGCCATCCAAACCCAAGCCAATTAAATTTCACTCTATTTCGCATTCGCATAGGAACACGTGGAGTTTATAGTTCAGACCATGAGTGTCCAGCAAAATGTTTTTTCACCCGTAAACGTAACATTCGATAACAATCGCGTGTGTTGTAGTAAAATGCTAATGGAAATATAATGTCTTTAATAGTACCGCAAAATAATTTCAGTCTGGCTAATTAAATGTACTTTGCTATTCCACGAAAATCGTCAGCAAAACCATTAAATGTTTCCAAAAGGATCGCCTGCAAATTATGGCAACATTTTCAGAATTCATTAGAACTACAAGGTTGATTCATAGTTGCACTATACGAATGTTCAGACGTCATACTTCCCTTTGTGCTACTGCCATATCGCCATTCACAAAAATCGTGCTTTCAGTCATTCCAAAAGACACCATTAATTTGCAAGTCTGGGTTTTTGTAATTTAAGGCAACCAAATCACCACAAATGACTTGTAAGCATGTAACTTATCACCATGCACAACCAACGACAACAACAACAATGTACGTTCTAATTGTTGAATAAGCATATCGTCCTTGTCGCAGTTCTCGTAGTGGGAATGAAAACAAATGACTTTCTAAATAATTTCATTCAGCGAGGAGATTAACCAGTGCCAATCCACCATGCAAATCCGAGCACGAGAATCGGGGTAAAAGAAGAATTCCATTTTGTTCCGTAGATTGTCTGAATGTAATTATTATCCGTTAGCACAGTCTGGCGTCCCTGAAGGAAGATGAAGACAAACGACAACGACAACGACGACGACAACGATAGCGAACGTGGGTACCATGGAGACCATTCAATTATTCTAGCAGGTTGTTAAAATCTTAAACACGATAACTCCATAAATGAAAATGGAAACGAACGACTCTTGGTCCTTCTTAATTAAGCGATGACTAGGAGACGAGTCCGCTCACAAATTCCCCCATCAGAGATAGCGTTTGCCAATTCGCATCTATACACAGATGGACGCGAGGACGCGAGGACGCGAGACAAGGAAGCAAAATACCAAGGGCACCCAATTAACATTGATTTATGAATTTTTTAAGAGCCACTTCCCGGATACAGTAAACAGAGCTTGTGTCCTTGCCCCGATGCCGATCATAGTGTGCGCGTTGGTCAAGGGATTTTTTCACTGCACAGGAAGAGGCGCATCATAATTTACTGTCAACCACAATTGTTGCCAAAACTTGTTGGCTTAGTGAATTTCCCCAGAGTAGGGTGGTGTATTCAAAAGTGCCGTATCCTGTGCGGTAGATGCACATCCATCCGAAAAAAAAACGTTTACCCCATTTTCTTGCCAATATAATGCGTCAATGTATGCAAATTTTGATTCATCTTTGTCGCCAGAAATATTCCATCTGATAAGTATGCCAGACTACCACTGAATTGTGCTATTGATCAATCGCGCACTTTGATCGATTAATTTGTTTGTTTGCAATCAAAATACACTCCAATCACGTCCACTTAAAATATCACTGGCCGATTTGTAAATCGTAAACACAGAATAGAAAATCAATCGTGGCGCAGCACACTAATTTGAAGAGCGAAACATCCCGCACTAACCTTCAGATACAAATCTAGCTGAATTAGAATCGATCACGACAATTTCGACAAGACACATCCGTGCTGGACGAGGTAAAATTTTGCACTGGTAGGCTGCGCTAGAAGCGCACAACCGAACCAAAAACAGAACCGTCCTCCACAATTTGTACTTTTTTGTTGGCTCTTTAACGTTATGGAAACTTTTGTTGTTGTTTTAATTTTGACATAGAGCAAAATATGGAAAAAGTAAAACTTTCGGATTTTCCGCTAGAGCAGGGTGAATTTTCATTTTCATTGAGGAAAATTGTGGTTCAAATTGTCGGTCGGATGTCGGCTGCAAAGCTTTACACCGACAGCTATTGAGCTTTTACTATGCGAGGGCAAACAATGGTTGGTCTGGTCATGTGGTTTATTGTTGCCAGATAGACACAAAGGAGATAGAATGTTTTCTGAAAAAGTTTCCCAAAACCATACTTTTGGGTGGTTGGGTTAGGTATCTATGACGTTTGATATGTTATGTTAGCCGGAAAATTTAATATGAGGAAGTTGGTTAGGTAGGGTGTGTTGTGATGCGATAAATAGTTCGGGTGGCTATGGCATTTTGGGTGTCCCTTTGTGAGTGCTTTATTTAGACAAATTTGTTGTATTGGGATGCAGGTGGAAATAAAGGTTACAAGAGTAATGGTAGGCATTGACTGACATTAAAGGAAAAGCTGGTGGGAACATATGATGGATTAAAAACTGGCACATAGCGCGGTACTAAATCATTTATAGTGTCCAGGTTAATTAAGGGGCCAGGTAAGGGGCGCAGTGGTTAGTGTGCTGGACTACTGTGCGAGGGATACCAGGTTCGATCCCCGGAAAAACACAAAATACATCTTAAGGTTTTTTCTACTGCGCCACCTCTCGCGAACGTCTGACAAACATCCGAGTGTATGACTGTCCTGAAAAAGCTTCTCAATTCAGCCGTTCGGACTCGGCATACAATTTGAGGTCCCTTCCATTCGTCCCAAAAATAGAAAACTCACACAAACGAATGGTTGCGAGAATCTAGGCCTAGGGTTGTCTACCGCCTGTTGCGCCACCTATTTATTTATTTTATTTTTAGGTTAAGTTTTACGATTTCACAGGAGCGATTTTTTTTATAAAATAAATTGGCAATTGTAACCTGCAATAAACTTAAACTGAAGGTTAAAAATGAGTAGGGCCCATTAAAAATAAACAGCTCGGCTGCCATAATGTTCTAAGTATGTAAAATGTTGCTGTATAGCTAGCAGAGGACTTATTCGCTTAAATATTCTTATTAAACCAAATTAATAATATTGCCATTGGTTTTACTAAGCCACTCCTCTTGTACTGCAGATGTCAGAAAATTCCGAGCGGCTAGCATGTAGACAAGGAACGAAGGCAGACATCTGTCACAAATTCACTGTAAGGATACTGCAATGGAGGAAAAGCACTAGAAATGTTGCCGATTGTGTGGATATCTCTTCACCATTCGAGGAGTATCTAGTGGCGACGACGACGCTAAGAATGCATTAGAAACGCCACCATAAATGTATTGGTTTTCACCCAAAGGTTTCATAAAAACTGTTTCACATATCCCTGGCTTCATAAAAAAGAATGATCTTCGACCCACAGGTGATAATTACACACTACAAGAGAGAATAAATTATTTCTTAAAGATGAGCGATGAAAGCCAGAATTTCCGTGCAACCGACTGAAATGTAGTGAGGATAGCAATATTCAAACTTTCATCCAAACCAAACAAGGCTTCTAAACCGTGCTGTACCTGTCAATCTATGTATTAAACCAGCAGGTTATCAATTTGACGTTAAAATGGTTCCACAGGGACCTAAGTATGATAAAGTCGTATATACTTACGCCACTTCAACAATAATTGCATTGGCCTATCCCATTCGTTATGATAGGTCAATAATAGTAGAATATCTACAAAGCCAACAAAGAAGGCACCAAAAAACGAGACTCACCACTCCAGACCTTAACACTAACTAACAGCTGTTGGGTAAAATTAGCCATTAAAAACGAGTATAGGTACCTTTAAATAACGTGGTTAAAAACGTGCTCTAAAGGTGCCAAGCTAGCGCTGATGAAAACAACTAGCCATCATTAGAGATGATGCAGAACAAGCAGTCGGATTTAGGAGAAGGTGATTCGGGCGGTCGTCTGGGGCATCAGAGTTAGAGCGGCGCTGAAGAGCTGGGGTTTCAACAAGATTGCGCCAGATGCCAAGAAGAAAGCCCCACATTCAATTCATTGAAGGAAGCATTCAATGGATTCATAATTTCGCATATTGAACATCTCAATTGGCCTCAAAGATCATGTGGTTTAACACCTTTAGCTTATTTTCTGTGGGGGTATATGAACTCGCTAGCTTACTCCGATAAATGACTTGAAAGTCAAAATTTTCCATCATACATCAGGACACAGTTAAATTTGAATCCCTACTCTAATCTGCATTTAAATAAACACCATCTTTCGAAAAAAAACTTGCAGGAAGTATGTTGCAGCGTGTATAGGTATCTCTAATGATAGATGTTACATACCATCATCAGTCCATCAGTCCATTCTACCTACGCAATGACCTCTTCACTCAATTGCATTATCTCGTAGTATCACGCGTGTTTCATCAAATGAAAATAGATGTGCGTTGAAATACCCATTAAGAGGATACGGAAATTCTATTTAACCCGCATTGAATTACAACATTAGCCCTCGAAGTAGCCCACGACACGCTAAAGTAAAAAAGGACAAACGCAAACAAAGAAGGAATTGTAATTCAGCATTCGCGTATACAGTTATCCATCTATTCATCTATCCAAACCACCACCACCACCATACCACCACTACCAACAACGACTAAATCTTAAAATGAAACTTACTTAGTATGCATTATTCCTTCCTCGGCCAAAATACCTCAAATTGAGGTATCCGTATAATCCAAATGTGTAAGCGAGATCAAACCAAAAACACAACAATCCTGAAAGGAGAACAGAGAGGCCACCTAAGACGACGACAATGACAACGACGACGACGTCGAAGGCTAAAAATGGCATCCACCTACCCGATAAAGTTTATTAATGACGTTGGATTTATTTGGCAATTCCCAGCATTAACGTGTATCATTCCAGTGTCCTTCTCATTGTCGCCCTCCTTGTATTGGTTCTCTTCCCCGATTGTGATGCCGATATACGAGTACCAATGTCGACGATGATGATAATCGTAACGAAGTTGTTGTTATGTTAGTCCTTTGTGAGAATGATGCGGTTGGGAGAACAACATCAAAAAGAAGAAAACAAAAAAAAAAAAACAAGAAACTGATACCTTGCCGGGTCTGATGACGAAGGACCAAAGCATCGAGCTAACACCCACGTTCTTACTCGGATGCACCGTGTCTGGAATAGAAATGTTTAACTGGACCCACCATTGAATTTTATATGCTCTCGAGATTCATATTCAGGTGTGCGTGTGCCCCTCCAATTCCATTGAAAAAAGGGGTTGGATACTTGGGGAGCTTGCCAAGTTGGAGAAATTTCAAGCATGAGCAGTCGATACCGCTGGAAGCTTACTGGGGAAATTTCGAACTTCCAGGAATGCGTACGCTTACACATCCACTTCCAGCTTCCAGCTTCCAGTTAGTTTTGTATTGCTCCAAATAGAGAAAAAAAACCCGTTGGATTTTTTTGTTGGCTCTGTTTTGGAGGCGTACGGAAGGACGAATATGCGATTTCTTGCGTAGATGTGTGTGCGGATGCCTGCGTAGTCCTCTTCGAGATGTACGAATTGATTTTCTATTGCGAGAGAAGATGTGCGTGCAAAATACCTCCCGCACTTCCCCCCTTGCCTACCTGCACTGAAAAATGAATGAAATTAGGTTTACTTTTTTTTTTCGCCACAAAATGGCACACAGATACACATGCACATAGAGAGGAACTATATATTGTATCGCTGATCGAAGCATCATCGCGAAAAATTCGCCATCGATGCTTTGAATAGGTATCTTCGGTTTTATTGCTTTTTGCTCCCGAAAAAAAAAAAAAAAATAAGCGAAGCAAGGAGAAGAAGACGAAACTTAATGAATGAGCAAAACAACCCCATGATGTTATGGGATGTTGTTCGGTATGCGGTACACACAAAGGAATCCATGGAATGTAATGGCTTCCGTTTTGTTAAAGGCTCTTGGTTTTATTTTTTTTTTCTACTTTTTCACCTGACTCATCAGTTGCTGGTTCGTTTGTACTTTCGTATATATGATCGGGGTTTTCGGTTGTTTTTTACGACTTTTTGAGTTCGTTTCTTTTTATGTATTTTTGGGGGATTTTTCGTTTTTCGTCTTCTTTGTTATAAATTTCACGTGCGTACCCTAAAAATGATGATACGCAAAGGGGGACGGTTGGCGAACGTATATGTAGAAGAAAGGACCATGGAAGGGTTTGTATAGCTACACAGTGGGATACAGAGGTAATTACAAAAGAAACTGTAAAAGATGATTTACAGATGGCTACAATTGAATCCAAAGTGTTCCAATTTCTGAGATATTTCTTTTTTTGTTGAGCCTGCAGTTGATGGGTCATTTGTATCCTGGAAGAAATGCTGTAATCATAAAAGAGGTAGTTCTCTTTATTGTGGGTGGGAGAAGTGAATGCCACCTAATGAAATGCTATCAAATGTTGGAGCTTGGAGGATTTGCTGATTACCTACTGTCGAGGTTTGTGCACTTTATTGGAGCGACGTGGAATAGCTGAGGAGATAACAAAACGTCGTAATGACCAGATGGTAGTCGATGACAAAATGGGTATAGTGATTTCGTTTCCCATTTGGATTTTTTTCCATATATTTTGCTGGGTCCTTCTTCTAAGATATTATGAGTATAAGAACATTTAATAAGTATTAAGGAAGTGCTACTGTCAAAAATTGTTGCATATAGAATACTGCATTATATCCATAACTAAATGGTGTCCCATAATTCACGCAAAATGTAATTTTGATAACAAATACGGACTTTTAATTAGAAACTGAAATAGAATAGGTATACAGATTGGGGTTATGTGTGGAGTAGCATATCAGTAGCAAAGCCACGGCTTTGGACGTATTCTTTTATTGAAATTTTCGCATAAATTTGGCTGAATTCCATTAATATCTATACACCTCCCAATATCCTCTTTCAAGGCGTTGGTGGTCGTGGGTTTGTTTGGATAGACCTTTGACTTCAAAAAACTCAAGAAAAAAGTTCAATGGCGTTAAAACGCAAGATCTGGATGGCCAATTCTGATCGCAAAAACGGCCGATTACATGATTAGGAAATGACTCATGCAGTAATTGAATTGTTTCTCTGGCCATATGGCATGTGGCACCGTCTTGTTGAAACCACATATTGGTCACATCCATATCTTGTAATTAAATTGTTACTGCCTGACCAGCCGCATTCGAAGAAGAATGGTCCGATAATGCCTCCAGCCCAAAATCCGCACCAAACAGTCACGTGTTGTGGATGCATTTATTTCTCAATAATTACTCGTGGGTTTTCTGAACCCCAAATGCGACAATTTTGACGATTAACGAAGCCGACAAGATGAAAATGAGCTTCATCACTGAAGAAAAATCAGCATCGACTTGCTGTTGTTCCAAAATCCATTCAAAGAACTCTTTTCGCGCTGCATGGTCAGTATTCTAAAGTTCTTGAGTCAATTGAATTTTCTAAGCATGAAGTTTCAAGTCTTTCGTGAGATTGCGCTATAGAGAGCTTCTCGAAATGCCCAATTCTTGACTCCGGTCCCGAATTGATGTTCCTGGGCTTTCAGCAATACTCTCGAGAACTACTTCGATGTTTTCTGTTGAACGACTCGTGACAGGACACCCAGACACCCAGAGTGTTTAAGATGACAATTGATCCAGTTTCCCTGAATTTTTCAATTATTCACAGTTGATTCACAATTGATGGTTTAAAATTACTATGAATGACGGTCATATTTTGTTCGAAAACTGGGGACTGTAGCTGACAAACCTTCACCATTTTTAAAATATTGCTCAACAATGAAAATGCGTTGTTCTTTCGTATAGTGCTACATTTTTAGTAACCCCGAACTGTTAGCTGTCACATTGTTACCTTTTTTTTCGTTGGCATCACTGTACAATTAAATACAATTAAAATTGTACGTGAATTATGGGACACCCTTTATTTGCCGTAAATGGCGCGGAACGAAGAAATGTAGATAATGACCTGATTACAATATCGTTCTCTTCTTCGATTAGTAAGCGTTCTTTCACAAGAGCCAATGCCAGGACCTATAATCCTCATGTTTGGTGAGCTTTTGCACAAAATCCAAATGCAGAGATATGTATAAATTTGTGTTCTCCACACTCCAGAAAGTCCAATTCTAAACAATTATTCTTCCCTTTTTATCTGACACTGCCAGTATCTAGCGCATGTATCCGTATTACAACAGCGGCTTGGTATACTTAACTTAGGTTTTCGATTCTAAACTCAAATCTGAGAGAATAAACCTAGTCTTTCTAAAAAGACGCCTGATACCGATTTACCATACAATCTTTGAAGGATCTATCAGTAAAGATGTTATCTCTTCCTCACATTTGAATGATGGCAACATCTTGGTGCATAATTAAATTAAAATCCCTGATTTCATTTTTTATGAAGGCCAATAACATCCGGTATTCAGCGATTTTAGACCCATCTAAATAGACTCTGGAGAATTTTAAATTTTATTCAAAATGAAGGCTTATTTTGGCAGATGTTTCAATGGGCTAGAGAATTTACTTCCATCCTTCTACTGATCAATTAAGCAAATTTTTGCACAACAACAACTGGGGTCAGCTGGGCTATCTTTTGGGACTGGATGGAGACGGAGAGGGCTAAGAAGCCCTCAACGAAGTCTATTAGTACCTCTTTAGTGAAGTAGAGTGAGCAAATTATTTTGCCACTTAATCTACAAGTATTTATTGAATTTAGTGTCGCATAAAAAGTATGCAGGAGTCTGGGCTCTTATCTGCTGTAACTTCTGAAAATCATATCGCCTTTTAGATTATTCAGGTTATTTGAGACTTGCCAGCTATCTAATTAGTCAGTCAGTCTCAATCGCACAACCAAAAGCGAGGACCAGATTTTAATCGATTGTTATAGGTCGTTCTTTTGAAAATTACTATTCTTGAGTCTTTCAACGTCTGCGACATTTGCTATGGATTATATTTACATAATGATGATGATGTCTTTTGAAAGGCAAATATTTAAGGAACAAATGGTGTCCATACAGCAAAGTGAGTTCAACATAGATAGGGTTATCGAGCTGAAAATTATTCTCATGGTCAGTTTGTTATTTTCATTTGCCAGTTTTGACTGCTCCGAAGTTTCGAAAAATGCCTCTCAAAGAACTTTCCCATTTAATTGCTTATTCTCGATTCCTACGAATGTTTTGTTTCAAATTTGTTTTATACAAAAATCGCGCTCTTAGTGTCTTGAACAACAAAATGATGCAAATAAGAGGTCCACTAACTGCCCTATTTTCCGAGCTATTTTCGGTATGAAATGCATTATCGATTACCTATTCATAAGAAATAATGATCAACTTATTGAATCCAATTTCATTTGCATAAATGTATTTGTATATGCAAGCCACAAACTAACAACAAAACAAAAAAATAATGAGTTTGTGTGATGACTACAGAGTTCAACTCAATCCATCATTCTGTGTATAGGATAGATACCACCAACACAGCGCATCATTATTGAAACCAATCGACCACCAATTAGTGAACCTCTTTCACTACACTAGAGAGCTGAGTTCCTCGAAACAAGCCAAGCACCGTCAGTACTTCTGTATCACTTGAAAACCTTCCTTAACCATTTAACCACGCTATCCAATAACTTGATTGTTAATCACTCGAGTATGCGAATCCAAAAGTGGAGCTGAATAGATTTCAAAATTGTGTATCTTCTAAACTTTCATCATGACATCCTCGAGAAAAGTTTCAAATTAAAATAATGATGATGTAAAACAACGACTCTCCATCCGGGAGGAAAAATAATATTCGCTGCAAGGAGAACACCAACCACAGAAAGTTTGAAAGCACCTGCTGTGCTCCATCGCATATCGCAATTTAATTACTAATTATTTGCAAACCACAGCTACAATCCTAACACTGAAATCTGGAGATTTCTATACACTCCAGAAGAAGGAATCCTCTTTCAGTTTTGCGGTGTGACTACTCTCTCAAGTCCGGACATGGGATTCGAAAGACAAACATCGTTAATTGATGGTGAATTGTTTGTTGTTTTTTTTTTGTGTCCTTTGCACAAAGTTTTCCATTTGAACTTTTCCATTTCAATTCCCTGCCTTTAGGGGCAGCTTAAGTTACGAAATTTCCCTTATTTATGTACTCACCACTTCGCCCTGTTTTTTTTTTTTTTTTTTGTTGTTTTTGCAATCCAAATGTTGAAGACGACCACACATTTTCCACAGGAAGGCATAAAGAAAAGAGATAAGAGAAACCCCAAAAACATGAATTAATTAACTTCTCGGATGTGGAATATGGCATAAAAAGGAAAAATAAAGCATCCCTTATAGGATAGGTGGAAGGAAATGCATTTCAATTAGCCGAAGCATTATTGCCAACATAATAGACAGACAAACATACCATGAACACGAACAGCAGCAACACCAACAGAAGCAGCATGGTTTCTGAGACTGCTGCCGCTGCAGTGGTGCCTCTTGTAGTGCGTTGTTATTGCCCGAACCCAGGGCACTTGTGGTGGTTAGAATGCCACCTACGTGAATGCCTCCAGGAGCAACAACTGTGGTGGTTCCGCTACCGCTGCCGTTGCCGCCACTGACGCTGCCAACACCACCACCACCACCGCTGACACTACCGCCTCCAGACAGTGGAACATTGCTTGAAGCTTGTGATGCAGAGCCCATGCCACGGAGACGGCACCCCGATGGCAGCTCTGAAACCGTACAGGACATCCTGAGAAAGACAGAAATTATGGAAATTTGGAAATTAATTTGGAACAAAATATATATTAGAAAGTTGTACTAGTACTAGTATAGGGAGAGTGCGAACACTTACTGAGTTCTGTTGCCAGAATTTGTGTTTGGTGCTTGGTCTATGAAACAGGTTTACTGGAGTTGCTGTTGATGAGTGAAGCACTTGAGTGGACTTCGAACGTCCCGACCCGATTACTGGCCATAACACCGGTGCATGTTAGACTCTGAAATGGTAAACAAATTTTAAGGATTAATGTTTTTTTAATACTAAGTGCCTTGAGAATTCTAAGAATGATTTAAAATGTGGAAAATACCTAACCATCTATACCATGGTTTTTAAAGAAAACTCTAGGCCTAAATAAACATACTTTTGTATGGAGCAGTTAAAGCCTCCCTGCGATCAATTTCGAAAGGTAAGAGTACATTATGACCTACATGAGAGCAAAAAGAATCGGCTTAAAAAGGCCCACTAGAAATGCGAAGGCGGCACCTCATTTATGGAGCGTTTACATTTGAATCGAAATAACCTAATGATGAAATGAATGGACAAGAAGCTTTGATCTCTTTACCACATTAAAGCGATGTTTGATGATGCAGCGTTTGATGACAATCAATGACTCACTACCAGCCCCTGTCCCAAACCATCGCTGTATTGTGATTGTTGGCCGAATGTAGGAAAGACAATTCACCCTTTAAAGGCTTACATGGTGCTTTGCTTACTTCGGATGAACACCAGTTCTATAAAGGAACAACATTTTGCTGCGGCTCTAATCCGTGTATTGTGAGACTGAGCTCATTGGTGTCATAAACTCATAACTCACAACTGCTAAAAAAACACAGAACTACGTCCTAAGCTACGACTGTTCCGTTTCCACAATAGATCCGTACTGTTGAATGCGCAAGAAAGGTGCAAGTCTTTGTTAATAGATTCTTATAAAAGTTTCAAATTTTTCAGAATTCTCTGAGTAAACGCAAGCGTAGTATTTATATATTTCAAAAATATAAAATGTTTCTGCAGTAAAGGATCATTTCTAATATGTTTGTATAAGTACACGCAATATTCGATGAAGACTTTATGCGACTCAATTTTTACTTCGGATTTATCCCATCCCTCACTTTAGCTTAAGATTTCGTATCGGTCCTAAGCCACGGAGACAGTACATAGTTTCAGTATCACCAGGCGTCTTCAAAACTGCCTATACCAACGATATAGAAGATATAGCGATATAGAAGAGATAGCGTCATCTATCGGAGCTCTCTGAGGAAATAAGGCGATAGGTATCAAATGTAATTCTGTAAAATTTTTCGAGTCGTGCCAATCCTATCTGCAGAATTTGGAAACTCAGACTTAGTACCTACACTTATGCCCGGTTTCACCAAGGTTTTGAGTTTCATAGTCGTTACACAATACTCACCGCAATTGGTACAAACAACTGGCGGAACTAATAAAAATGTTTGTCTTGCTGTACTAAATAATTATTAATTCCAATTTAAAAATGATTTGTGACTCATCCCTAACTTTAGGGAATTATTTTGCATAATTGATCTCGTAAAACTAAAAAATAAATACAAATGAACTTGTTAAATAGTTGACAGCTGAGTAGCTTGTCACTTGTAGATACCTGCACAAAAAAGGAGCAGTAGGTATGTGAAATAAGACCTAAAGAATTATTCTCGATACAACCACCAATACGGCAGACCTAAGGTGATTAGAAGGGTGCGGGGTTTCAAAAGCCTTGTGGCCTGAGTTTAATCAGTAAAAATCAGAAGAATTGATAAAACTCAGAAAAAAAGTTAAAAGTATAGCACGTCATAGGATTAGGTTTAACGTTGTCTAGTCTTTTGTGCATGATTAATGCACAACCCTATATCACCCTAGGCCAACCTAGAACCACCTTCCATTTCATATCCAGTTATAAGATCGAAAATGTACATGTTTCGATTTGATAATTTAATGCTTCACTTTAACGATTTATTTTCAGTCTTTAAATATACCTACACTCCGCACCACTTGAATACCACACCCCCTAAGTCGGTTTTCTATCGCCTACTGGTCCCAAACCAAGCATGCGAGAGACTTAATTTTTTTTAATTAAAGTTCATTGAATTATATATATTGTGATTTGACCAGAAGGAAGATTTAAAACTAAAGCTGAATTAACAAAAAATAGTTAACTAAAAATAGAATAGAAAATGCATTTAGCCACTTGAATAGAAAATGCATTTAGTTTGACCATTATCTTTGAAACGTGGTCTCATATTTTTCTTTGATCGATTTTTTTTATTAATTTGGACTATTTAGTAAAATAAAAATAAAAACCATTTAAAGCTTAAAGGACGCTTGCCTATTTATTGCCAAATTCGCTAAGAAAATCGAGAAGAGCCGACACGTTATATTTATATCCATATTTTTAAGTAATGAGTCTATGGATAAAAACATGAAAGGCCGTATACGCAGTGTGCTTACTAATGCGGAAGGCGACTTATATTAAAAAAAAAGCGTCAAACTCTCACGACTCTTTTCCAAAAATCAGGAAAAACTTTTGTATCAAAGCAAGTCTCACAACTATTCGTCGTATTATTTCAAATGTTTAGCATATAAAATTATAAAAAGAAGAAGTCACCCTAATCCGATTCGAAAAGCGCAAAGCCTTCGTTTTTGTCGCGCACATGTGGCCTGGGGCCAGTACCGCGAAACAACAAGTATTGCTAAACAGTAGCAATTTATCGAAGCAATATGTTAAAATGCTCCCATTGCACAATAAGTACTTGTTGTTTCGTGGTACAGGCCCCTGAACTCAGTAGAAGTATTGTGTAGTCTTCTCAGACGAAAGCAATTTAATTTGAAAGCCCGGGATGGCTATAGCTACTATTTCTAAATAGAGTCAAAATGTGGAGCTATATTTAACTGATCGGCCTACTTCCCGGATTTGAATATCATCGAAAATGTTTGGGGATGGTTGACACGTCAAATCTATGGATCGGGATAATAATATTCGACTATATCTGAACTAACCCAAGCCATTGAATTTGCTTAATTATTTGGCCAATTTGTATGCATCCCTTCCAAACCAGGTAGGTGTGAATTTTGGAGCTGAAAGGTGGCTCAAAACACAATTGAATAATTTTTTGTAAATCTAAAATACTCCAATTACCTTAAATTTAAGTAATGTTTGTGTTAAAAAGAAGCAGAATTCTCTAAAATGTTTTTTTTTTTCTGTTCTATTCAAGTGGCGCAAAATTAGGAACCCATAGTTTGGCAGTTTTTAGTTAATAATTTTTTGTTAATACCTAAAGTTTTAGTTTTAAATCTTCCTTCTGGTCAAATCACCACAATTAAATGAACTTTAATTAAAAAAAAAATTAAGTCTCTAGCAGGCTTGGTTTTGTTTGCAGTGTGTGTGCTATTCAAGTGGCGCAGAATGTTTTTTTATTTGTGACCTATCTATCCATGCCAACATATCCATCACTTATCTCTAATTACTTTCAAAAACATTTAAATACAAAAAATAATTGGTAATTACGCTGCCTAAAAGAAAATACACAGATACACAAAAGGTTTTCAATTTAAAAAAAATAATAATAATAAAGATGGCTACTTATAATAAGCCACAAAACATTCAGAGAAGCAATCGCAGCGCCCCGGAAGAGCTTTAAAAAAAATTAATCACCCGCTGGCTCTTTCGGTCTGTGCTACCGCCACTGGCACCGAGGATAGGTGGCAGAGACAAAAAGTTCAAAAGGTGAACACCCATAACATAGAATAGACATCCTTAACACAAATGCCGACAGAATACAATCAGCCCCCAAACAAAACGATTCAAAGGAGGCCAACGCGCGAATGCACTTTTTCACGTTGTGAAATGCCTTAATCCTAGACAACCACTGAATTTCCCAGGCTATGCTATACTGCTAGCACTTTGCTTTCCGCTCGGCGAATGGGAATTTTCCTCGTTAAATTAAGCCACGACTTTATGTGCGTACTATTTGAGCTTCTTTATTATTGTTGTTGCACTTTTCTTATCTTCGTTTATTTGTTTTCCGCTCTTCCACTTTGTAATCCCTGTTGCTATCCTGTATGTGCTTGTGTGCGACCGACAAAACGAAGGAAGCAAACAAACTGCAGCAAAATAGAAGAAAAGAAGCTTAACACCGCTTCGTGCTGATAGCTCCTGCTGCACTTAGCACCATGGTAAAGGGCTCCAGGGGAATATCCCATTTAACACAGATGGCGGAATAAATTTGTAATGAAAACGCTACAAATGCCATACACCGAGCAGTGCGAGTGCTGGGGGTGAAACCGAGGAGAGGAGGTGTTGCTGTTAACAAAGAACCCAGACATTGTCTTGCCCTAGAAAATATAATAATTGAAGGGTCGCTGCGGAGGGACACCATCCAAATGAGCGAAATACATAATGTTGATGCTATTATCTGTCAGGTCGTCTCTAAACGTGAATGCAAATCGATGAAAGTGGAAGCTGGAAGGAAACAGAGAGTTTTAAGGATAATTGCATCAAAGTTAAAATGGCGTCGCAGCGAAAATACTGGGCCCAATTTATAAGGAAACTAGGTTACCCCCAACCGCTGCCGCCGCCATTCAGCCATTAGTCTAATTGTGCTCTTCAATAGCAATTAAGACGAAAAATCCTTTTCAGTTAGTCCTTTTCAATTAGAAGACAAAAAGCAAAATGGATAGCGACAGCGAGTGTACTGTATACACGGAGAACGAGAAGAAAAATCTCGGCCACCTCAAGCCCAGCGGCACAGTAGCTACTATCGATTGCTATTCGGCGGGCGGTGAAAGGATCAAATCCGTAGTATCATAGTAATTAAGATGGACCGATGGCAGCGATAAAGTTACAACTACAAGCGTTACTTAGCTACTCAACGAGTTTCCTTAAAGGAGCGCCCGCTTTCTAGTCAATGAAAGAGACAACAAGTTATTCCAGCCCCACCGTAGACCCGCTCATTGCTTGCAAATCGATTTTAATGCTATTGCTATCGAGGAGCATCGAAATCAATTACATATACCCTTTCATCAAGTATAGATAGGGAACAAAATGCTTTTTTAATTGGATTTCATGCTTCGGCAGATGAATGTGCCATTGAACCGAACACGCCTTCCTTCTTTTTTGTTTTGTTCTGTGTTATTGTAGGCAAGGTAGGTACCCTTACCCTCTATGTCGTTCGTTAATGGTTTCGGTGTTTATCCCTCTATCGTTTGGTATGTGGATTTAGTTGAATACAGTTTGTCATGCACTGGATTCATATGCCTTGACTAACTGTATACATCTATGTATGCATGTTCCGTGAGTGGACGCAGTCATCCGCAAGATATGGCTTAATTTTAAAGACAAACATTATTCTAGTTAGTTGGATTAAAATAATTCGGTGACACGATGTGGAACGCCAACTGATAGTATGTTCTCGTTGCAGGCAAAGTTTAGCCATGTTAACATTATGGCAAGGATGGATGGACATGGAAGAGTTTTGCGGTTTGTTTGGCTTGTAAATGAGTGATTGTCACTGACACGCATCGGTACCTTAAATCAGAGATTTAGAGCAACTTTGAAAATGGTTTCCTACAAATTAAAAAACAAGTGAAAGTGTTATCATCGGCCTGGCCGATGCTTTGATACCCTCCACTGCATAAAAGTCATGCAAAATGTTTGCCAGTCTAATATTGGTTTTGTATGGGAGCTACCAGAACTACTTGACCGACATAGACAATTTTCAATACCAACCTGACGACGGTAAAAGGAAGTCCTCTCACAAAATTCCAATCACCTAAGTCGATTCGTTTGGATGCGTGTTTTCAACAGACAGTGAGACACATGGGTCAAATATTGGCTTTGTATGGGAGGTAACAGAACTACATGACCGACATAGCCAATTTTCAATACCAACCTGACGACGGTAAAAAGAAGTCCTCTCACAAAATTTCATTCAACTAGGTTGATTCGTTTGGACGCTATCGTGTTTTCAACAGACAGACAGACGGACAGACAGACAGACAGACGGACATGGCTAAATCGATTCAGAATGTGATCCTGATTCAGAATATATATATACTTTATAAGGTCTCCGGTGAATCCTTCTTGGCGTTACAAATGGAATGACAAAGTGAGTATACCTTCCTGATGTGGAGGGTATAATAAACATTCCATTCAAGCGTCTGCAACATAATATTACAAGTACTTGTATAGTACAAGTATATAATATTTCTGTAACACGAAACTGATAGTTGGCTGGCACTTCTACAAGTATACCTGGCCAATTCAACGGGAAATTCTGTGATTATCCTCTTTCTGTAACTTAGAACAAGTGTAAATTTCACTTGTAGAATAGTAGAGGGAATCTTTTATGTGATTTAAGACTTGTGGGTACAAGTGTACAATTTCGCTTCTTCACAAATCCATTCAGTTAAAAATCGAAAAAATCGAAAAAAAAATGGAAATTTCCACTACCAATAATCGCAAAATTTGAAAACCACTGAACCGATTGATTGTCCCAAAGGTGATTTGTTTAGTTAATATCATGTATCTCGAAAACCACCGAAACGAGTTGGCAGTAGATAAATACACAGAGAAGAACAGTAATATGAGACCCTAGGTATACTATATGCTGACCTATTCCTATTCGTAGTACAGAATGACATGTGAATTGGCTGCCATTTTGTTGGAAAATTATAAAAACGCTTTTAACATTTCTGTCTGTATCGCTCACCAGTTACGGTTACAGTGGTGATGTCGATGACGTCAAAAAAATTAAGCCTTAAGTACCTTTGAGGGGGTTCAATGACGCTTCGAACCCTAGAAGAACCCACTTCTTCTCTTTTTCGAATTTGTCATCACAAATTGCGAATTTGAGTGGCCTCTAATTCAAAAATGCGTTTCGCCCCGATGTGGCGGGTGGGCTCATCAGTTGACGATAACCACATCTGATCTAGAGCATCACATATGCCTCGAAATACGAGAAATGAGTGCTCTACTAGACAGACAGCAAATACAATATACGTTGTTGGCCATCTAGTGGTTTCTTTTTAAATTATAGGCTCTTTTGACACTGACAGCTGGTTCCCGCTGTCATACCTCCGCGGATCGAAATGAGTTGCTTTACGCTTGATCAACGTTGGGAAATATTGAAAACTTATTTCCAAAGTGAGTACCGTGAAAAGAAGTTTTGGCCGAAACCGCACAAGCTGTACGCAAGTTTGTGCAAAAAGGCCAAAATCATCCAAGTAATCCGTGAGCTACAGCCCGAAACCATCAACAAGGTCTTGGAAAATTGGAGTGTCAGAATGCACTACTGCGAAGCCAGCCGAGGCATCCACTTGAACGACGTTGTGTTCCATAATTAATGGGAATGTTTGCTCTTACTAATTTAAAGTCATAATACATGGAAAAAATTTAATTTAGTTAATTTTATTGCATTTTTAAAAAGAAACTTGTATTTGGCCCACCCTTTACACATCCCTTATATGTATCAGTAAAATTGACAACCGCGAGGAAATCAGTTTTCCTAGACGGCAAGCAATCTTTGGAACACGCTTTCTGTGTAAGTATTTCAAGAAAACTACAATTTACAATAATTTAAAAGAAATAGGTCCTAGTCCAGCTAGCCTCTCGGGGCGCTGTGTATTATATGAGTTATATATGGGTTCGCCTACCCCATCTTCTACATATATATTTTTTCACATTGAAGACAAATTTCCAATATAAATTTGAAAGATACGGAAGCATTCATCTGGGGTAAGATTTTTAGTTTAATATGTTAAACAATAGTTAATATAAATGTCAAAGAACTGTCAAAAATAACAGCTTGATTTGAAAGTCATCCCTATTTAAAGAACTGCTCGTACTTGGTCGTCCGATTTCCAAAAGTGATTTTTATTTAATATCTAAAAACCCACTGATATATTTATTACCTATCTACAAATTGTATATCTGAGACTCAAACGAATTAAGATACTCGTAACATATGGTTTCATAGGAGAATTGTGCACGTATACAGCCCTCCACTGGAACTCTTACTCTTGACAATTATAATAACTCGCATTACCCGTAATATACATTAACAAAACGACCAAACCATCTTCCACTATCTGCTCGTTTACACTGAGTCTGAATATGTGTCTGTGTATGTTTTTTTTTATAAAAACCCAAACAAGGATTACGTCAACTTGACAGTCACTGTCCATCTCTTGTCACTCTTATGCCCATAAGCTTCGGGCCGTGCACTATACAGTTTTCCTGGAATCAGGGAATTAGGTTTCTAACTAATTGCCCGTACTCGGTTGATGTCGTTTAGGTTCTGTGCTATAATTGTGACATGATATGTGCTTCTGCGTTGTGCTTGTCCCATCGTCTATCCCTTTATCGTTCACTCCGCCATGCCACGCTATGCCATGCCTGTGTGCGTGTATATGTGTGGTGTAAATACATTTTTAATTAATTCTCGAATTATATAGTCATGTCACAGAGGGGCCAAAATAAATGGCGATTTGCGTGTTAGTCGGCTTTTGGGGGATCTCACTAGGATAATAATTTAAAGTACTTATGTCCAGAATAAAATGCTGGTGACCATCATCAATTCCCTTGGGCACTTGAAATCTAAAATGTGTGGGGGTGGGGTGGTTATTTTACTTCTAATTCTGTTTGTGTTGGTAGGTAGTACCTAGTTGTAGCTGTAGGTATAGGTACTTTCATTTTTTATTTGAAAAGTTTAGTCCATAACTGTTCAGTTTGGTGTCGTTGTCGGTGTCTGTACGAGGACACTTTTAGTAAGAACGGTAGACGTGCTTCTGTGCTTTATGGAAGAAATTCTACGAAGAAGAAGTTTAAATACTTAGTTCCGCTTGTTAGTTGTGAACGAAGAAAGTTTAATACGGCAATTTGGAGTCATGGTGGGCTATCCTATAAGTAGAACGAGAAAAGTATCTGCTCATAGCATAGAAGGGGACAATTTTCGAAAACTTGACTAATCACTTAAATGTGTCGCATAAGTATGGCCAGATAGCAATGGAGATTTGTCTATAGTTTGCATACCTTTAAATAATTGTAGAGAGCGGCTTTAAGTTAGTTAAAGTTGAAAAAAAATCGTTGTTACGCACACAAGTTCCTTAAGATCAACATCAACATTCTCCAGATCTTCTAGTTCATCGAAGAAGAAGCTGTTGAGAATCCTCTGTCTACTGTTTTGAAGGGCTGGGCATTCGCAAAGCAGATCACGAACAGATTCTATTTCTTCAACGTCTCTGCAGCTTCTGCAAGTCATTATGCAGTATGCGTAGCCTTTCCGCGTGTACACCTATCGCACAGTGACCAGTAATGACCGTATGCGGATATCCTTTTACTCACTTCTGGCCATAATTCCTTTGCATGCCTACAGGTGTTGGGATTGTTCCAGCGTAGATTTGTTCTACTCAAGGATTCAATGTCAATCTTCCTAGCAAGCGTGCTTAGCGGAGTTTTCACAGATTTTAGGGCCATTGATGCCTGCATCTTCGACCCGTTTCTTGTAATCTCATCCGCCTTTTCATTGCCCGGAATATCCATATGCCCCGGTACCCAGCATAGGGTCACCGTGTTGGCTTGCGATATTTAGTCCAGGTATTTCTTGCAATGACTTACTGCCCTCGACTCCACCACGACTGACTCCACGGCTTTTATAGCCGCTTGACTGTCAGACTATATGTATATAGTGATTTGTTTGTCGGCAATGTGTCGCCTCGTTAGATCCTTTGCCGCTAGGGATGTATAGAGCATAGACTATATTATTTTCCATAGCAGGAAAGTGCGAGAAATCAAATGTTAGTCGATGATGGTTGCGTATGACCTAAGCAAGACAAATAAAAACTCAGTGACAGATTGCGAAGCTAAATACCGATCATGAAATATGTGATAGTTTAGATCTAAGCTTTTTTAAATGGCTTCTCTACTCCGATCCTATACCTTTAAACAGTTTCGAAAAACACATAGAGAATAATGGAATGTAGTAGAATGTAATATACCCTCATGTAATATTATGTACCTACTACTATCAAGGCCTATATTTCTTGGTATTTTTTGGGCTGAAGACAAACAGCTTTCCACGGATTCATTTTCTGAGAGTATGATATCATATTAATACAAACCTTGAAAGGACGTGCGGGTCAAAATTTAGAAGGCTAGTCACTCATAAGTAACCCATCCTTCATACTAACAACGTACGAATGACATACTGATGCGTGCGTCAGGTACATTGTTGGCGACAATTATTATCTACAAAAATCACGCCATGTAAGTATATGTATTCATAAAAAGTGGATTTGTGAATACTGCAGTAGGTAGTATATCAACAGAAGAAGAGCATGTAAAACATATACAGGTTATACATTGCCTGCCCTTCTTGATATGGAGGAGGGATTCATAAACATAATGTTTGTCCCCATATACTAAATGGCTTGAATTGCAAAAATGGTCAGTCACTGTTAAACACAAAATGGTGTTTGTAAATTTGTAACACAACGTGACCAATCAACAATCCTCACGACACGAGCGGTGCCTGTTAAATGTACCTACAAGTGCTGATAAGATTAGCATTCGATAACATTGCAACACATATTTTTTTCCGAATTCATCGAAATATTAGCAGGAGTTCCACAAGGTTCAGTTCTTGGTCCTCTTCTTTTTATGCTTTTTATTAATGATCTTCCCACACACATTAAATATTCATCAGCACAAATGTATGCAGATGATGTTCAACTCTACCTCAGCTGTAAACCTGAGCTTACTGCGGAAGCTATACTCAAGCTAAATGATGACCTTTGCAGGGTTGTAAATTGGTCTGAAGAAAACTTTTTAAAACTGAATCCCTTTAAATCGAAATGCATGGTCATCGGCAGAATTGAATCAGATCTAAGCCGTTTTCCTGCTTTATATCTTGGAGATAGTACAATCGAGTGTGTAAGTAAGGCTAAAAGTCTCGGCATCTGGTTCAATTCAAAGCTTAGTTGGGATGATCATAATATTACAATAATTGGTAAAATTTATGGTTCTTTAAGAAATTTATCGGTATCTCAAAGTTATACATCACTTAAAATTAGATAATGCTAGCAAAATCCCTTCTTGTTTCTATCATAGCCTATGGCTGTGAAATTTGCTGCTCCGTCAAAGCAAGTACTAAAAGAAGACTTAATGTCGCGTTCAACAACATTACTCGATTTGTCTTTGTCTATGCCCTAAAACGGTTTGATCATGTTTCTGCTTATATTCTTGGATATTCATTAGATAAGTATGTACCTGCAATTTTGTACTGTTAAACGCCTCCACAGGATTATAATCTCCAAACAGCCTCCTTTCTTGTTCAATAAACTAATTTTTGCACAGTCTAGTCGGTCTTTAACTTTATAGTTTTCCCGCGGTATTATTTTACTTGCACAGAGCGTCAATTTTTCATGCATGTAAATTCTTCAAATTATTGTTTGAACTGTATCTTCATTTATAACTTAAAGATTACATTAGTCTATTGTAAATGATGTTGATAATTAATAAATAAATAACGGAATAGCTCTCGATTCTCCGCCATCGACTCTAAATCATCAAGGGCAATCCCCTTCCCCATATGGGTAGATGAGAGATTATTAACTTGGTCTAACCATTTCATGTTGGGTCTATCTAGAGGACGCTTGCCTGATGTTACGGATTCCATATAGCACGTCGTGGTATTTTGGTTGGGGACATGTGTTTAACATGAACAAACAACTCCGTCCGGAGAAGTAGCTGCTCGACATTGAGTTCCTCACGTATTCTGGTATTTCTAATGCGATCTCTACAGGTCACACCAGAAATAGAACGGAGGAATCTCATTTCGGCAACTAGTATTCGGGATCTTATTCTTTCGGTCATTACCCAAACCTCATTACAGTAGGAACAAACACTGAATGTCTCAAAATGCCTAACCAATCTTAGAGGAAAACTCAGCATTGCTCCTTCCATCACTTGTGAATAAAAGCCCAAGATACTTAAACTTCTCCACCTGATTTAATGGGACTCCACTAACATGCAGAGTGCATTGAACAGGCGTTCTGGAGACGACCATCACTTCAGATTTGTTCACGTTTACCTTCATCTCAGCTTCAACGCGTACAGCATAATGTCCGAAAATGGTATACTGAAGTGTAACGTTTTTATCGCAAGCGAATCGAACCACTTACTCCAACTTGACGCCCGAGTAGCACCACACTTATTCTAAATGAAATTAGTCCTAAAAGTACCTACCTTTGACACAATATTGGATGAATTAAGTTTTGTCAAATTGGTCACAAAAAAATCTAACTTATTTAACGACACTAATTATTAGATTGTATTTCAGGTCAGCTTGCCTCTTAAAATAGTTTACCCTACAATTTGTGTCCTCACAATATTTTCCAAATGGCTAGACTGTACAAAGAGCTAAAACGCAATATACGTTCCCTCCAAAACTCATTTCCTACACTAAATGAATTACGTACCTATATCAGAAATTATCTCTGCGGTATACGCTTCGGCTCGCTCTATACTTTTATTTCATCTGCAGCCGCCACCCTCGCCATGGATACACTTTTCACATGGACTGTCATGCTGAAAATACCCCATCGTGGTCTTAGGCACTCACTGGTGTGCAATTTGTGAGCTCATTCGTGATTTGATATCCGTTTCGCTTTAATCTAATAGAGCCCTACTCGGCTGGGCCAGCATCAGACTTGTGTGTGACACACTCTGCTGCCGCCCTAATGTGGTGTAGGTATACAAAAACATTTCACCTGGATACACACGTGTATACGGATGAGTGTTTCTCCAAAACATCCCATCACTCAAATGTCACCGGGAAACACGTTTCGCACTGCAAAAGATCACCACCCATCAGCGTCACATAATCTAATGCGCGCATAAAAATCCGATTATACTTTCATCTCGCCTCGAAAAATGGGGAAAAAGAAAACCACACGTTTCTCTACATTGGTGTTTGCATAAGCAAATCCTTATGTCCATTGTCCATGCTTCATGCTGAGCGTATTAACGTTGACATTTGGAGCGCAATATCTCAAACCGACGCAAAGGAAAAATGTTGTTCTTGCTGTTTTATTCATCCAGTTTCCCGTTCGGTATAGGTGTAGGTATCTACATGCGGATGAAATCCTATCCGGTAATGCGGGTGAGTTTAGTAGAGTATTTCCGCTGTTTGCACCGTTATTGACGTGTGCAGTTCTGCGGAATACGGAAACGTGGCGAACTCAAACGGAAATGAAACCCTTTCGCCGCTCTACACAGCCAGCCGGTGATGCATTCGCTCGGTCATCCAGGTGAATTTGCGGTATGGCCGTATTGCCTTAAGGTGGCATCAGAATTGATGAGGTGTCTTGTGGCAGGAAATGACAGTCTTTGGCTTTTACATTAATATTCGAGTAGAAAGTCCCCAGTTATACGGAGTATTGGGGTTGCGTTTCTACAAGGGGAAGATATCCATCTCTAGAGTTGTGTTTTTATTTACTTGAGCGTTAGATGTCCTGATATTGAGTTTGCTATAGAATTTAATTCAAAATAAATTAAAGATACGGTTGATGGGTAAAGCCATTAGATGTGTAGGGGAAGTGTGCATCCAAGCTTGGATTATACCTACCGTAAGAAGATTAGTGAATTCAATCGTGAATCGTTGAGACTAGTTAGGTATATTTGCTCACCATTTTGTTTTGATGTTTTTTTCTTTTGTTAACAGTTCGAGATGGAAGTATGTGGTGCCTGAGAGAATCCCTTTGAAATATTTTTCCTAACCCCTATGGGCACGGGTGTTTGATGGTTAATTAGAGTCTCAAGAACTCCGGATCTTCAGCCAGTGATTATAAGTCATAGAGTGCAATCCCCATACGCGTAAAGAAGAGATTTGGGACTTGCCTTATGACTTGGAAGTTCCTAATAATAAAGTAATCCCAGCTTGACCAAAAAACTTAGCATTTTTCACCTCGATATACTTAAACTTCTCCACCTGCTGCAATAGGACTCCACTAATATGCAGAGTGCATGAACGACCTCATCCCAGCTTAATCCAGTTCACGCTTATGGTCTGGGAGGGCAAAAAACGAACAAATCATCAGCATTTCAATTTCCCTCGATTAAGTTCCTTTTAATTAATTAAAAAATAACTCTCAATGAAGAAGTTCTATAGTTTTAGGATTAGCAAAGGGCCCACAAATCCCTGGGACCCCGTTGTACTGCCACATAGCTACGCCACTGCACTTCCGTTCCGTTGCGTCGCGTTACATATTTAATTCTCTTGTCCCATTAAAGCTCTTAAATAATCTACCTCAAGCCAATCGAACACTAGTTTTGTTCCTCTTCTTGAAATCGCATCAATACACGACTTCATAAATCTCGAACGCCGAACAACGTCAGGAAATACAATTTGATTGATAAGATCAGCCATTCAGACCATGAAAACAAACACCCTCCATCCCAACCACCTGGGATGTGAGTTGATTGAACTTTGATTGATTGATGTGAACCCTCCATGGCATTGGGCGTAAAATAACAAACGTTGTATGCTCATAGGAGTCCACCTCCCCACAGCGCAATCATCCCAATTTACCTGCACTCGTCTGTCCAGACACAAGCTCGCATCTCTCAATCGAGATATTTCAAGAAGCCCAGGTCCTCAAATTTGATTTCTTGAATCCTTGAAGAATAATGCAAATATAAGGTTGTCGTGTGGCATGGCAATTCAATCTTAAAGAGCAACTTCTCTCGACATCATCACAGAGTCACATTCACATCTACGCTCAACTCAAGTGGTGCTCTGCTCAAAGACAAAAGTCAAACAAACAAAGCCGAGAATGAGCTGAGCTGAGCACCTTGTCTGCGGGCAGTCACCATATCACCACATGCAACATGCGACACGTTGTTTGAGGAAAAATCCGCAGACAAACACAAAGAGGCCATCACAAAACAGTCGTCCTCCCCAAAATCCTTCCGGCGGCCATGTATATTGTAGCTGCCGACATGGATATGGCGTGACTCGAACTTTTAATTACTCTCCTGAAATGCAAATTACCGTAGAATGATGGCTATGGTCGATGACAAGGGATGGAGGTGGTTGGTGGGTGATGATGGTGGCTTTGTTATTGTCATTGTATTGGAAATTTACGACGACTCCTCAAAATGATTGCATTTGAATGGCCTGTTATTACGTTTCCGGTTTCGCTTTTGTGACCCGTCGCGTCTCGGTCGCCGCCGCCGCCGCGTGCAGTCATAAATTAATTTGCCCTCGTAACGCTGGCTGCTTTGAACGAGAACAACTCGAAACGCGAATTATCCTTGCACATAGACGCAGACACATAGTGAGAGCGATTAGCTTTGGGGACATTTTACCAGGATATAGTGGCATTATAGTAACTCACTGTGTATCCTTAGCCTAGATTCCGACCACAGAACAGAGTTGAACACAAAATTAAGCGAAAGGGAGAAAAATCCCCATTTGGAGGTTGGCGCAGGAGGACAAAGCATACACACTCGCTTGACACGATTGTTACACGATACACGTGCAGCTTGGTATGTTCAAACACGGCAACGACCCAGTTTTTCCCAAACCCGTAATGCTTGTATTTGTGCAACGTATCCTCAATCCCTCCATTTAGGCCCACACCCTGCCTTTGTTGGTTAGTGTAAGTTATCCATGAAAATACTCCAGTCAACCACCCCCTTGGGAGTGAACACTACTTGGCCGGTGCCCCTCTCATACATGGGTGGGTATGGCTATAGTTGTGGCGCTGGCTAACTCAAAAGAGGGAATCATTGCCCTTTCAGCCCCCCACTGGTTTGATATTTGTATTTGCTTAGGTCCTCGGTCCGTTTTCTGTTCTCGGTTTTATTGTTGTCGTTCAAAAGTTCTTTGTTGTCAACGTGTGTCGTGTGGCGACTACTACGTCTGACGCATGGTACGTCACAATCACAAGGGGTTGACGCAGACGACGACGACTACGACGGACGTCTGAACTGGTGTATACACATTATAGTGATTGTATGCTGTGTGATGCGTTGCGTGTGATATCATTTTCGATAACAATTGGGTGGCTCCCACAAGTCCAGGCGTTGTGTGTCATATCGATTCTATGTCAGACTTGCCTGTGTGTTGATGTTTGATGACAATAGAGCGAACACCCGCCGACGTCGCCATCATAGACGATTTGAGATTTGAATGGCCAGCAATGATTTGTCCTAATAACTATACGGGAAAAAGTTATTACTCCTCTGTTCGTTTCGAATTGGACGTTTTTGATCAATCGTTTGTCTCTCTTTTGAAGGGTACGACAATTTAATCGATATTCGATTGAGTATGCCTACAGGATTTGGGGGAATTGTCCTTTGCATTCTGACTGATGGGAGTATTTTAGTTCCATCTACCTATGTAGTTTGTTTCGGTAAGTAATTGCAGTGGCCAGTATACAGACTGCATTGTAGGTAGTGGTATTTTGATTACTAATGTGATTGAAGGAGTGCAGACATTTTTGTAGGCCAATTGAAGGTTTGTGGAAAATGTAAGCTGATTTTCGGTAGAAACTAATAAGTTGGTTCTGAACATGCAAAGCTATATTAACTCGAGTTGTAGAAAACCATTTGATTGTCAACAGACGGAGCCATTTTCATTGGTAATCAATAATCATTATTGTTAAGAAGCAAAAAAAGTGTTTGAATGAGAATATAGGTATAAATAAATAAATAAATAAATAAATAGGTGGCGCAACAGGCAGGTAGACACCATTCGTTTGTGTGAGTTTCTATTTTTGGGACGAATGGAAGGGACCTCAAATTTTATGCCGAGTCCGAACGGCTGAATTGAGAAGCTTTTCCAGGACAGTCATATCTCTCGGATGTTTGTCAGACGTTCGCGAGAGGTGGCGCAGTAGAAAAAACCTTAAGACGTAATTTGTGTTTTTCCGGGGATCGAACCTGGGATCCCTCGCACAGTAGTCCAGCACACTAACCACTGCGCTACTGCGCCCAATATAGGTATAGGTATTTTTTTTTTTTAAATATACTTCTCCCGGGATAGGCGAACCTATAACGCTTCATCAGCGCCCCTAGATGCTTGCAGATGTATGTTAGCTCTGCACTTAAATTGCTGCAAATTGTAGTCTTCTGGAAATATATCCTCAGGCAGCGAGTTCCAAAGTTTGCTTGTCCTGTAACAGAAGGAGTTTTGGAAAATTGATGTCCTCGTGGTTGTCAAGTGTACTGTATGGTCATGAGCATTAGATGCCTGTCTTGTGGGGCGCCCAAAAGATGCATTTCGTGGGATAATGCCTTTGAATTCCTCGGAACATCTACCATGGAAGTACCTATAGAACAAGCAAAGGTCGTAGATTCCATGTGATTGTAGGGTCTCCAGTAAGTCGAACTGCTCGTCTCTGTATGCTGTCAAGTAGGTTAAGTGAATGTTTTCGGGCCGAGCTCCATATATGGGAACAATATTCCAGGTCTGGTCTAACCTGTGCTTTGTAGAGAAGGAGAAGCTGCTTGGGGCTAAAGTGCCTCTTTGCTCTAAATAGGTAGCTCAACTTAGCGGACGCCGATCTTGCTATATAGGATATGTGGTCCTGCCATGTGATTCCTGAATTGACTGTGACTCCTAGAAGGTGCATTGAGTCCTTGGGATGGATTGGATGGTCATCCATTTGGATCTGAGAACTGTTGATGCATTTTTCTTAGAAAATGTTGTTCCATGAGAGTGTAGAGGAGAACCTGAGGCAGTCAATTCATTGCCGTGCACAAGAAATTGGCCTTTCGCAGATTGTCGAATTTTGCATCGGGACATGGGCTTACGTCCCTAACAATACCCAACTAATCCAGGAGCTTAACGTTAATGACCATAGAGAAAGCCGTTTGTTCGCTGACTTGCCTTCGGAGAGTTTGGAAGAGGACTCTAATTTTGACGAGGCTCTAATTTTGACGAGCGACGAGGCGCATTTTTAGATGAATGCGGGTATGGGTATATGGGACGACGATATTTCATTGTCGTCGACCCGTTCTTATTGAAAAACCCTTTAGTGAATCTTCAGTAAGATCAGCTTTTATTCACATATCTGTGCTTTTAGATGGGCGGGGCATCGCAAAAATGTTTCAACCTCTCTAGGGAGTTGCAGTATGAAAAAGATTTGTAACCCCTGGGTTAGGAGATATTCGACATAGTCTCGAAAACTATAAAATGACTAGCGCAATATTATTGGTACATTTACCTACCTATTTTTGGACAGTTAATCTAGCTAAATCTACTTTTGAAAATCTTTTGGTTTCTCTTACCTGTATTGTTGATGACCCTTTCGGAAATGCACAAACAGAACAAAGCAAAATTTGTACCTAATATATCATAAAAAATAGAAAAGTATGCACACATTGACATTCCAGTTTCCTATCTGTTGTGTTAATTGTCCAATTATTAAATATCTGTATACTTTAGACAGATTTGAGCACTTATTGCTTCGGCTTTATGTCTTTATAATTCCATTTGTATTGATTAGGTATCTACCCATTTTTAAAGAAAATTCATGCATTCGAAAACAATTGTAAGGTCCTGTAATTGTAAATTTCATTTAATATGAGCCTACTCGAGATTTTCAATTGGGCAGTGGTTAGTGTCCGACAGCTGGCTTGACTTGAGTGTTTGGCTTTTTATTGGGATAGACTGATCAGGTGAACAGATTTTTTTTTTCTAAAGTTATGGACGGGTAGCCGGCAAATTAAGTCAAGAATTGCTCGACTGAGTAGGTACTAAGTTAACATTTCGATTGTATAACTGACGTCGAAAGAGGGACGTTCCCGACCTGTAGTTTGTACATACATTCAGGATAAATCCATTCAAGACAAAGTCGACTTATTCAATTCAATTCAATTCAATTTTTATTTGCAATATTCTTAACACAGAAAGATACAGTACATATCTTCTAAAATTGTGCAAGCTTCAATAATGTATACATTATATGTTACTGTTTGGAAAAAGCAAGAGAGAACAAGGAAACAAGTAATTGGGTTCATGGATATCTATATATAAGCATAAATAAAATACATTGTAATATGTTCCCAAGACTAATTTGAAATACAATGAAAACAATAAGAAAAAAAGAATCAAAAATATCGAAAATAATCTTCATCATCATCACCATCATCAAAGTGCCTCCAGATGACTAGAGTTTTGATTGTGCCCAATAGTTGCATCGGTTTGAGAGGGTGTCGCACCCACACGCTTTTCAAGAGTCGGCAAATCAACGAGCAATTTTCAAAATTTAGATCTGAAGAAAATGTTAAAATAGACGAAGTGAGTTTGGATTTTCATTCAGTATGTTATTCGCTAGTTATGGAACTCGGCTTATTAATGTGGATTGTTAGTTTTGACAATTCGCGGCAACGGTGTTTTTGTTCGCAGAAACGAAATTTGGTTATTTAAACAGTTTATAAACTTGGTTTCTTAATAAAGCTGATGGCTGAAATTCGCGAACTGCCTCGACCATGTGAACGCCCAAGTAGAAATTTGTGACATTGATTCCCATTTATTTTGAATTATAGTCACCGTATGGTATATTTGACTTTGTTTTGAGTAGATAAAGGCATTACTATGAATATGGAAACAGTTTGACAATTTTGTAACCAGTACGTGCCTTAAAGAGACAAATGTCGTTTAACGTAACATTTTAGTAAATTTTGTGTCTATTAAACTACTGAATAGCAACAGAACTAAAGTCACAAAAACGCGGACTGTCAAAATTTGCGAATATTCGTTCGTTCGTAGATAGTTGGTCGCACTTATGTGGATGGTCCTTTAGATATTGGCCCAGGGGTGTTCCTATATGGCGCCTACAAATAAAAACAATCAAAATCTTATATCCCGAAGACCACCGAATCGATTGACCTCAAATTTACAGGTGATTTTAGGTATTGGCTCGGGATATTTCCTGAGAAAATTGGTCAAAATTGGACAAAGGGTCTTGGGACTTCCCATACATAAAACATGTTCTATGGGGTGATATTCGATGACGTTATATATAACTCGATAACCGCTGGGCCGATTTTCATGATTTCTTTACAGTCGGCAAGTTCCTGAAATAAGTCGGCATTTCAATGCCCCCAAGACTCGAACCCTCGCTACGCCCCTGAATTTAAGACTTTAAGTTAAGCGAAAGTATTTTGCCGTTTAAACCTCTGAAATTTATATTTTAAAGCTTCCGATTGTCAAAAAAAAACAAATATTTGACGTTGTTTTTGCGTGTTCTTTGAAAGAAAATACAAGAAACGATTTTGAAAAAGTCGTATAAAAGCTAAGTACTGGTATCATACTGCCAAATTCTCTTGATTACATTTAGTTAAACTGAGTTCAATTGATCTGAAGTTCAGACTACATTGTGAAACTGAACTGAACTCTGGACTGGAGTTGAATTTTAAAACTCAAGTTCGTTCAGTTGAATTTTAGTTTAAACTTCCACTGTCAAACTAAAGATAAGGCGTCTATAAAAATGGTACACTTTGAGTGGACTTTTTCTTGAATGGTCCCTATAATTTCCAATACATATTTGCTCTTAAAGGGGAACAATCTATCTCAAGATTAATGAGCTGGAAGATAGATTGACAAGGAAGGAGAGGAATAAGACTAACTGTAGAAACAATGCTGTCCAATTTGACGCGCAAAAAACAACCCAAGTGGAGTCTCATTCCTCTCCTAATATATAACAATTTTTATTTTCCCATGTGTAATAATTTAATTTGTTGAGTGATAAACATAAACATAACTAAATGCTCTACTGCGACCGATGCCGTCGCTTCTTTATCGAGCTCATTATGTGATATGTGCTGTCAGTCAGTGGAAGGCAGTCAGTATCTTTCGGTACTGACTGAACCCAATGGTACTAGAGATGAAACTGCACTTTTTTTTTAAATATATCCAACTCTATAATATATTTTGTTGTTCTATCAATAATTAAATTCAAGTGTATATTGAATAATCTTCGAGATGCATATTTGCGAAGTCCACTATGAGTTCAAGTAGTTAATAGAGTTATTCCCGTTGAAATAGCGAATCCGACATTAAGTAACACTATCTGCAGCTTATATAGGTTATTTTTTGTTCAAATTAATTAACTTTTATACAAGAAAATACAAATGTATATAAATGTCAGATGTATCCAAAGTATTCCAGTAACCAGACGTGTAGAAAATGCATAACATCAGCGTGCTAGAGTTAAACACTTCATAATAACATGTACAGATAAGCAAATATGTATATCTACCTACGAATATGTATAACTAAATTTTAAAAAGCGGCCATTGACCTAAATCACCGAACTTTTAGCACGAAACAAATAGTAAAGAGATCTGAAGCAGATCCAAATGGCTCGGATTAAATAGCTTATTCACATCGTCCACTCACCCCTTAATAAGCTTACCTATAGAGATTCAATTTGTCTGTAGACGTATCCTTTCAGGTGCACTGCTATTCACAGCACAAATAATCCTTGCAAACCACTGCAATTGATGACAGGAACAGGAAACCACTTCTATTGGATTTGGTAATAGATTTGAATAGATTTTTTTTTTTTTTTGCAAATACTATCACAGACAATTTGCTATCATATGACTTATTTTCATTTGCTTAAATCACTTCACTAATTTCTACTGCGATTGACACTTTTATTGATTTTATTTTTATGTTTTAAAATTCACTATAACGATAATATAAATGATAACACTATAAAAAAAATCACACTTTCAGAAAACATATGTGCTATTGCTGCATTGTTGCTGAGTTTCCATGCCACCACAATAAACATGTATCGCAAATGCAAATAGGTACCCTTAAGAAAGGTTACTAACAACAACACAAATACCTACTATAGTTTTGCGAAACCGAAAATAGAATAAAAATAAAGGAATTTGTATTTTTACCAAACAATCGAACGCACAATCACCTTCCGATAGGTTTGTTATCTCTCCACCAACTGACAATCCATATACAACAGATACACGTTGTGTGATGTTAGAGATTTAAAACTATTGCTGTTTCCTTATCAACCCTCAAATGGAGGGCAACACACAAACAAAAAATCCGATAGCAGCTGGCTGTAGCGAAATGCCTACAACTTCCTGCTTTGTAAGTGAGGAGAGATCTGTTTGGCATTCCTGAACAAACAGATAACCTTTGGTTCTTTTTTTTTTACTGAAGAGATTTTGAAATCTTATATACAATCGTCGCACATTTTTAGAGGAGGACAGAAAATCGAAAACCACGCGAAATAAAAGTGTCACGACGTCTACTGTGAACGATAACGAATTTGAGTGGTGTTTTCGAAAGGCGTGCACTCTCAACTGTAGTTATGTATCTCTACTGTGTTTAGATGGTAATGACTAGCGAAAAAAACGTCACGGAAGCGGATTTGATGATAAGAATAAATTCCCCTCCAAGAGTCGAAAAATATTTAGTTACTCATTCGGAAGTTTTGTTGTTAACCTGGTCGACCGGCAAGCCAAGTGGACTAACTTTGCCAGAGCACAATGAGTCAGAATTGCAAATGCGATAATAAATGTTGAACGTTTTTATAGCGACGTGTAGTTCTTGGTAAATTAAAAAAATCTTTCAAATGTATTGGATAAGACTCACGACGTCATCTTTGAGCGACTCTTTCCGTACGACAGAGGGTTAAACAATGAACATCCATCTTCGACATAGGTATATTGGACCGACAAAGAAATTGTCGTCCGATGCACGTCAGACAGCTGATGATATCATTATTTACCTCAAAATCTCGAAAAGTGGTTTTCGCTTTCAGTTATGATTCAGAAGTCAGATACGAAAGCATCTTCTATCTTTCTCTGTGTATTGAAGAAGGTTTGTGGTTATCAGAACTGATTTTATTGGTTAGTGTAGGTCCCATCAGATATTAGGTACATTGCTTATTCTTTGTATTTACCTGTCAGCTCTCAAGATAGGTGCGTCAACAGCAAAAATTTAATCATTCTCTTCTACTCTACAAATGACTAAACAGGGAAAGCTATCATTGATTGTATATCATATCATATAGGTGTAGATGTAGGTGCTTATTAAATTTTAATGAACTTATAGTGTGTTTGTTTATTTTAAAGGTCGCTTGGATTTCGACAGCATAAAAGTTATGACTGTCAATCAGTTAAGTCTCGCTAAACATCGAACAAACAGTCCGTCTAGTAGGCAGATGTGGTGCAAGAGCCCACCCACGACATCAAGGCGAAACGTATTTTCGGAGTAAAGGCCACAAAATGTATTAACATTTGATACAAGTTCGTACTATTCGCTGCGGTCCTCCAAAAGTAGGTGCCATTCATTTTCGAATAATATAACAGAAACTATTTTTTATATAAAACTGCCTACACGTATTAATCTACTTCCGAAGATACTATCAGTCACCCGGGGCTCCCTCTACCTCACGTTTTTTTTGATATATCCTCCTAATTCTGCCTTCGTATCTATATCTGGAAAAAATAATTGTGTAAGGAATTTTCTTTCCCGTGAATTCACATTCCCACTAACTCACTGATCCGGGAACATTTGGAAAATGGCAAAATGCTCATAATCACCCTTATTCCCGTTGGCGTTTGTCGTAAGCGACTCGTTTTTGACTTCGTTTTTTATTCAGTACATATTTGTAACTTTTTTGATACAAATGAATTGAAATGATGGCAAAGACATAGAAAAGAAAATAAAACAAAAGTTTAAAAAAAAATCTGAACATCGTTTTACAACGACACGAAACATGAGTCGTATACGACAAACACCAACGGGAATAGGTGTGAATATATATCTAATACCATTCCAACTTTTCTACCAACGTAAAAAGCTTCACCGTGTTTTTTAAAAATTATATCTAACAATGTCCACATAACACAATTTTAGAGGCCAAATATTTCTGTCCATATTCAGTTGTTAGTTTTTGGTTACTAAACTGCAATGCCAAGTAGATTTTGTTTTGCAATTTCAATTTTAAATTACATAACGTCAATATGTATAATAAATATAACATAATACAATATATGCACGGCTCTGTATAATAATGTCAAATTAATTTTGCTATAATTAGTACCTAGTCAGGGCCGTAGCCAGGATTTTTTTTCGGGGGGGGGGCTTGCTTCCAAATCTTACAAGGAATTCTTTAAATAAAAAACTATACAGGGTGTCCCAATTAAGCAGTATAATCCTTTAAGGGAAGATTCGTGAAGTGCCGCCGAACAAAATAGTTTAAGTTAAATTACAGTATTCTGCCGTTTAAACCTCAGATCAGCCGATTGTCAAAAACACAAATATTTGACGTTGTTTTGCGTATTCTTTGAAAGAATAGACAAGGAACGATTTTAGAAAAGTCGTATAAAAGCTGAGTACTGTACATAATACTATCAAATTCATTCATTAAATTTAGTTGAACTGAGTTAAAAAGTTATAGCTCCTTAAACTCAACATTTTGAAAATTTGTTGTTACATTTTTTTTACTTAAAATGCTTTTTTCTCAAAATGTTTACTTAATAAATTTGTATTTTTTTATGAAATTTTTATCCTTGAGAAATTTTCTAAAAATGATGTCATGATGTTGACATGACATGATGGTAGAACGTCTGCGTTGACCACGAATCTGTCCGTAAGATTTTGTATTAACGAATCTATGCAAGGAATCAGTATAGACACCCTAAAATAGGCTTCAGTAGAAGAGGTTTCTGGATTGGAACGCGTTGTTTGTTTTAATGAAGTTCTTGGGGCTCTTAATTCAACTTCAAATAAGTCCTCGGCAAGTTGGGATTCGGATTGACAAGCCTCTCTGAAAAAATCTTCGGCATTTTCTCTGATGTTCCTAAGAGAATTCAGTACTTCTTTTGTGCGGTCGATAGCAGAAACGAAATCTAAGGATTTGGTCTGTATGAAAACTGATAAGGGTAGCGTTAAACTGAATATTTTTTCGCATACAATGAGGCTTACTAGGAAATCACTTTTTTGGATCTCTGCCAAGAGTGTTGATGCTTTCGAAGACATCGCCCATGTTCTGCTCATTATTTCTTCAAGACTTATTGGGATGCATTTGAAGAGCTCTACAAAGGAAATAAGGCACAAAGGGCCTTACAAAGGGCCTAGGTACAGGCATGTAGCCCTGGCTACATGCCTGTACCTAGTTGATATTACTTTTTGTATTATAGTAATTAAATGACCTCAGTTATTAAATTAATATAATAAAGCTTATGTTGGCTCAGGGAAATGAATTCTTATTTTTGTTTAATTAATTTCTTTGTATAAGCGATCAAGGAGGTATGAATATCTTTACAATGCTGTGGCTTTACTTGTGCGTGCTCATCGACAGCTGTATTTTTAGATTGCGCCTAAAGTTAGACTCATCTTAGACTTCTCCGCTGTTTTTGATTTACATTGGTTACACTATTACACAAGATGTAAAAAAGAAAGATTAAAAATATAGAGATTGTGTGCTATGGGTAGGTACTTATTTCTCCACAATCTAGTGGAGATTTATTATACATTTTAGCATTTATCTTATAAGCATTTTTTTTCTATCACGAAATCAGATTTATTTATCGTTAAGGAATATTTTATTTATTCCAACCCGTAACCTTCCATTTATTAAGCGAACAATTTTCCATACTGCGCAACGGCTAGAACATGAATTATTTACTCAACAAAATGTTAATTCATGTCCAAAGGCCGATATCTTTTTTATCCGAAATTAGCCTACTTTGATAATTTTTTAATTCTTTAATTAAAAGACACAAACCAAAAGGGACCGCCAGATATTGGGAGCCTATTATAGCTATGTTGCTTTATCTGTACTTAGTTTTCGTGTTTTTTTTTTCACCATTTTTTAAATCACTGGGTGATTAAAGTGCCCAAATGATAAAACTTTGCTATCAAAATGGATATTCTCTTCTGACGACGATGAGCGCGTTCAGAAGAAAAAATCATCTTCAACGACGTGGTCCATTTTTTGATGAATGGGTACGTCAAAAAGCAAAATTACAAGATTCGTGACGATGCCAATCCCCAGAAAGTCACTGCTTGCTGTGGACTATGAACCATTGGCATAATCGATTCGTACTTCTTCGAAAGCAATGATGACATTGCCAGCGCTACCGATCGATGAAAGACAATTCCTTTTGGCACAAATTAGATGATATGGATTGAAGCGGTACATGGTTCCAACAGAACCACAATGCCAAAACATGACATTCAGCATGAATCATTTTAAAGGATGGTTATCTCACACCAGATGCGACATGAATGATCAATTTCAGCCTGATCTATACGCTAAAATCATCAAAAAATTTACCTCTCGGATGGGCGCCACAAAGCAAAGATCAATAATTTGAACGATGTCCATATATTCCACACTAATGACATTGATAGGCATTTTAAGTTAAACATAACAACTTCCACTTCAACTTATTGCTTTCGTTTCATTTTGATAGTTGAGAACTAGATACTGCCCAATATCCTGTTGATTTTTCGTTTCAACTGGCCAGATACTTTGAAATGGGCGTACTATTAGCTGACAGACAAGTATTACCAGCTTTGAGCGCAGCTAAGGGCTTCATTGACAAACTTGGCTAAAGAACAATGGAACAACATTATAAAGGGTATTGTTTTTAGAGGTATAGAACTTTAAGTTGGCAAACTATTTTAACTGGCGGCCATTTTGTCAGCTGTCAAGTGATTTATTTTTAGTTTGGTTTGGCATTTTAACGTGAATAGACTGACGCATGAACAACGCTTCCAAATTGTGCAAATTTATTTTGAAAATCATGGTTCTGTTCGAAATACGTATCGCGCACTACTTCCATTTTACGGTCATTTTTGTTGAGCGATGAAGCTCACTTATGGTTGAATAGACACGTCAATAAACAAAACTGCCATATTAGGAGTGATGATAATCCTCTAGTGTATGTGTAGACCCCTTTCATCCACAAAAACTGACTGTTTTGTGTGCTTTATGGGTTGGTGTAAAAATTGGTCTGTACTTCTTTAAAACGATGCTGGCCAGAACGTTACAGTCAATGGTGTCCGCTATAGAGCCATGATTACTGACTTTTTCGTTCATCAATTGAACAACCATGATATGCAAAAAGACGGAGCAACATGTCACACAGCTCGTTCCACAATTGATTTATTGAAGGAAACGTTTGGTAACCGCATAGTTTCACGTCGCAGACCCGGCCTCCAAGATCTTACGATTTAACGCCGCTTGACTATCTGTGGGGATATGTGAAGTCGCTAGTCTACGCCGACAAAAATCTACCACTTTCTACCACTTTTTGGTTTCCCAAATATACCACCTTTTGCCTAGCCTCAAGTCCTAACACTACTGCAGCGTCTCAGGCAGAGACTATACACGGCTCGAGATCGGGACTCGGGAGCTCGATAAGTAAGTAGTTTAAAAGAGAAGTTCATCAAACTCCAATCTTAAAACAGAGATTTATCTATAATTTCCCGCTATTAATTAATTGAAATTCAGCGTTTTATTTTCTCTTCAACATTCAAGAAAAAAAAAGTCAAAAAGTTTACCTATAATGATAATTTATTATCTTGCTCCCGGAGCAGGATACTTTTTTGACAGCTGAAAATTCGTTTTTCACCACGGACCACGATAGTGTCGGTCGGATATTATCCAAGGATAATAATTATTTAGCTCAATTGACACACGAAATGATAGGTACCTACGTCAAAAAAAAAATTAGGAACAGATAGTTTTCTATCGAAAGAATAGTTTACAGGAACGACATAATTGATGATATCTAATTATGAACTAGGGATGCAGAGGCAGGTAGTTTTATTTCTGAGTTAGATAAAACCAAAAAATGTTGGTTGTTAGCCATTAATCGGGCATTCTTCTTCATTTCATAGGAAAAAATGTAGTCAACTTGTCTCTAAGTGTAGGCAACAGAAAATAAACTTTCATCTATGTAGGTACCTCTCTATCAAACGAACTCAGCCCACTGCTTTCTGCAAAATAGATCTCATCAAACTCACGCCCATTCACCTGGATTGTTTTTGCAATTCCAATACCACTTAGAAAGTGTAAAATGTTGGGTCAAAAACCGCGTGATGTTTGACGTAATTACCCCCGAAACAAAAAAATATAATACAAATATCCCCCCACACCCAACCCCTTGGTATTTTCAAAACAGATGACTCACCCCCGCAAAACTGAATTTCTTCTGCACACAGAATATAATGTGGATAGCCGAGAAAAGTTTTTTTTTTTCTTTCCTGAACCTGAACATCATTTGAATACCTCTGCACTGCTATCCTTCCAATTATTTATTTCCAATTCAATAGATATTGCCAATTTTCTTCCTTTTCAATAACCCAAATAGAAGACATCATAGCACAGACAAAAAAAAAAGTCAACGACACAAGCGCATTCAAATACAGAACACACAAAATTCCAATTCCAATCCCCATTCCGTTTTTATGGAATCTCAAAAATTGAGTTCAAGATCGATGGTGATGACCTTCCCACTTTACACCCCCATCCCGGCTTACCTACCACCGTCCACAGACAACCCAAAACATCAGCAATTCCATGCCATTCGTCGATTTCGAAATTAAACAAAAATTTTGAAATTCCACTGCAAAGAGACACCAATCTTCAACAATCACTCTTGGATTCTACGATACCGAGAGATAGAAAAAAAATTGGAAAAGCGTTCTCTGTATGCGTATGTTTGTGTATATTTTGTTTAGCACACTGTGCTCCATATCCATTTATCATTTGCAGTACACACAAACGCACCCCATACGGCGCGAGTGCTCCTGCTCTTCGGTATGAGTATCTAAGTACTTTGGCCATGTTATCACCATCAGGCATTTTTTCGATTTAATTCTCGAGTGCTGAGTTTTCCACTTATTCGGTCGTCTTTCCTACTATAAGCCCCCACTCTGGTCACCCCGCCGACCCACCCTTGGGTATGTGAAAATTGGAAAAACATCAAAATCCATTATACTACAACAACGCTTTCCCCGCGCCAAAGCACCAGCCACCAGCAGTATCTGAAGCAGCCTCTCTCGTGTTCATTCATTGCTATGCGCCGCGGTCGCTCTTCTCGCTCTATAGCTGTGTGTTGGTAATATAGGAAAATAGTTTGCTATATGTAGCTACACTTGGGACGAAGGAAAGTTTTCCCGATTTGTTTTCCCAGCATGAGCAAAAATATATACAAAAAAATGGGGCAACCCACTAACAACAACGATAGCACACATGTCAGAGCAAACCACGACGGATGGTTTGATTTTTCCAATGAAAAGCTTCTTTTTGGGAACATTTTTCGAAAACCCCGTGTACATTTTTTTTTTTCGGAATTTTTCTCGTTTTCCACTTTCCATATACAACACGAGTCTCCTACATTTCTGTGGTGTGTGTGTGTATATATGAATTTTCTTTTCAATTAAATTTTCCCTGCTGTATACCTTTTCACTGAGAATTTTTTTTTTTATAATTTTCTTTTCTGTCGAAATTTTCCCGAACTACACAGATTTTGATACAGCTATGCGAAGACTCACTTTCAAAAAGCCCGTTTCTGACCCGTTTTTGAGATAGATTTTCCAAAGGAAAATCGTCGAATCAACCACCAACTCTGTGGTTGTCCGAAATACACACAATTTGGAACATACACACGCACTCTGCACACACTGCCGCCCGAATTTTTAAAAGATCTCGTTTCCTTTGTATGGCGAGATTTCCGAATATTTTTTTTCGCACCTCGAAAACGGTCGTTTTTGGCCCGAATAACAGTTTCTCTCGCTACAAACTGTTTCACTTTTTTCACTTTAGGGTTTTCACTTTTCTTGAATGGGTGAGAGATTTTGTATGATGGTTTTTTTTTATTTTTTTGTAATTATTTTGGCAAAAAAAACTACTACACTCCGCGGGCCAGTTGCCGTTGTGGCGTCAGAGGAGAATTTGTATTTGCGAGCCAGAGCGTTCGAAGCAAGATGTACCTAGAGAGGCACACCGACACCACACACAATATGGCGTCTTCCAATCTGAGCGAGAAAATTGAGCGACAGAGAGAGAGCGAGAGTGACGATGGTTTGGGGGCTGGGGTTGGGGAGCACCATTTTCCAGTGTCGAAATAATTTTTGTGTATATTTTCGTGAAAAGCTTGCAGGCAGAGTGTATCTACTGAAATCATCAAACCACCCCGAGCTTCCGATAAGAGTTTCGTGTGTATGTTGGCTTTTTGGCAACCCTTCCAAGCGAGTATACCATGGTTGCGGGGAAAGCTAAAGGCACAGAGAACACTACTTGGAGGTTGGTTGGAATAAAAAACGGAGACAGAGCAGAAAAGTGCAGGGGAAACGTGAACTTGTAAAATTTGGAATTCACCCGAAAGGAATAAAGAATGTGGGCCAAGTGGAGTCGGACCAAGAGTTGGCGGATGTGATTAGCATAAAAGCTCTTGTTTCTGCCAGATGGGAAGGCACTCACCTGCTTATGCTAATGTCAGCGAGTGTATATGGAGTTGCACTTTCTATTTTCACTTAACCTAATACTGACATGAGGTCGTGGCTCGCTTGTCTCTAATATACCTCAAAGTTATTCATTTTCAAATAAAAGTGGGTCATTTATAAATATGACAAAATAATGTAACATGCAAGATATAGTCCCCTCAAACAACCTTAAGGATGATGACATTCAAAATGTATACCCTAATGCATATTATGTGCCAGTTCGCAAATCAACTCTTTTGTTTAAAATACATGGAATTTGGCCCCAAACTAAGAATGAAAAATCACCCCGAAATTGGGGCTGTTTTCATAATGAAATAATACCCCAATTTCAAATATGAAATAAGGCCCCACTGCGATGAAATAACGCCCCAAATCTGACAGTAAACCCAAGCATGGGGGTTGCAGGGGGCAGCATACCCCCCTTCCATACGTTTTCGTTCTTTTGGGGTTTTATTTTATAATGAAATTTTACCCCAAACTGAAAAATGAAAAAAGGCCCCAAAATATGAATTTTCACCCCAATTCGCAGAATTTTATGCATTGTTTTTGTTGTTGTTGCCTTTCATGTAAATTTTTGGGGTGATTTTTCATTTTCAATTTGGGGCCATTTTTCATTGGGGATGATCCCCATTACACCTACCATCAATCAGATCGGCAGACTAGGATATGCCCGCATTAAGCATTTCAATGTAAACCAAGGTACCTAGATCTAGGAATGCAATGGTGAATGTATTCTGGCAGAAATGTTAAACGATCTTCGATCTTGAAATGGACAGTACGAATATTTGAGAATTGAGCGGAGGACTTTAGTCTATAAGCTTTACTTTCAGCCGTTTGTTTGACAAAGAAGGTTATTATTAAGGCATGTACCATCACGATTCAATACTCCATAAGAGATCTGAGACCGCCGCTTTTAAAAATACCTACAAGCAGGTATTTGCGCTTTACTTTAGGTATTTTAGGTATAATGATTTATTAGCACTGGCGTAGCGAGGGGGAGCTAGGTAGTACTAGAAAGTAGTACGAACAACAGTTGACAAAATTTTGAAGAGCATGCAATAACGCCTAGTGCAATAACGCCCATGGGCCTTAAGTGCAATAACGCCCATGGGCGTCCCCAACCCACGCTACGCCACTGTTTATTACGAAGTATATATTTCTTTATATGTATTCTGTAATGTTGTTCATTCAGTTTAATAAATTTTGTGTATAAGATAAGACTCAGCCCAGCACCCAGGTGCTTTGACAACAAAGACGAAAAGAGTGATATTGCGTGAGAGGGAAGGAATTGTGGACTGTTTTAATAGGATCGACTCCTAGTCCACTATTATTTGCTGGTCTTGAGCGATAATCTACTTCTCCTCTAATATTTTTGTTTAGTCTAGCTATTTTCTATCAATAAACTCAGTAAAAGCAAACGATTTCCTCAATACTGGCTGCTCTGAAACGTCCATAGTTGTTCCGAAACTTTAATCTTCCTTGGTTTCAGTGGAATTAGAAAACACAAACATCGGGAACCATACGTTTGACCTAATGTTTCACAAAAGACCGGCAATACATCAGGCCCCAATAAAAAAGTCCGCAAGTCAACGCTTTCTAGAAGCCCGGACTTTCTCGGGATTTTTGAAAAAATAAATGGGGCTAGGTACCTACCAATATATTTGTATACCCTCCACATACATATTGTACATAATATTCACCCAGCCATTACTCCAAGAAGGAGTCACCGGAGACCCCATAAAATATATACAGTGAGCGTCAAAAGTGAGTAAACGCCGATGGTTCTTTGAGTTTTTGTTTAGGGTCTGGAAACAGGACTAAAAAACCAACAATCTGTAAAAAGTACGAAATAACAATAATTAAACATATTTCCTGTCGGCAGAAAAAGATACTTTATAAATATTTAAAAAAAAAATTGTACCTATCCAAACTCCAAAGGCAAATGAAAACCGCATTGGTGTTCACTCACTTTTCACGCTCACTGTATGTATCTATATTTATATTCTGAATGGGGATCAAAATCTGAATCAATTTAGACATGCGTCCATCTGTCTGTTGAAAACACGATAGCGTACTAATCCACCTAGGCAAATGAAATTTTGTGAGATGTCAGACTCAAAGCAAACTCACTGACCAATAAAATCTAACAGCCACAGCTGCACCCGCCACTTCTCACTCGCAAATCTTCCTTCTCTTTCTAACGCGGAATTCCCAACACAATCTCATGAGCTGGCTCTATCTAACCGTACATATTGCTAGATTGTCTCGGTGCCAAGTTGCTTATATTTATTTAGCTTCACTCTCCACATTATATTTGTTTCAAATCTTGCAATGAACATTTTTCGACAAACTCAATCGATTCCGATGAAAGTTGTCATTTCAACCCTGGATCTTTAAACCCTAATGCTGCAGCGATAGATACGAATACCTCCAGGTTCTTGTGGAGGTTCAGGCACAGGCGTATGTAGCATTGAGTCGCGTCACACATTTTTAGTTTAGTTGATAAAAGATTTTAATTATTACTTAATCCGCTGAAGTAGGGGCAGAAAGTGGCCATTTATCGACTATAGAGGTTAAATAATTTTCATTTCGAAAGGAGCTGGAAAAGGAATTACAAGGCAATAAGTACCTACCTAGGTACCTCTGATCAAGCTAGTACACATTTCTATGAATTGTATTGTAATACATTTTAATTAAATTTTTCAGAGTTATTCAAGATACATTGCGATTCGCTAGATTAGAAGCAGACAACTTAAGGAAACATAATTTATGTTTCTGGCATTATCTATAATGATTGTGGTAAAATAAAAAGCGTTAAAAGTTAAAAATGAAAGGCAGATGGGGAAAGAAAGAGTATGAAAATCAAACGATCAAGGAAATAGATAAGTGCAACTCCAAGAACAAATTTCATAAGATCTACCAAAAGATAAGAGCCTGAAACCAACGAGCTAGTTGGCTGGAGTTGGATGACGGAGCGCTTGGTCAACGGCAATTTGAAAGAACGATCAACTAAAATGTTGATCGTAGAAGATGGAAGAATGCAGTGTGTCAGAGGCTATTCACGAGTCGAGAGACCGTTAAGTAAGTAAATATATATAAGCAAGTCCAATAACTTCCTCAACAGACGAATTGCCATCCATTTTCTTCTCTTGCTTTTTTACAAGTCTAATGAGTGCGGGCCACATAAACCAACGAACCAACAAGTCCACAAACGACCAAATATTCACAGTAACTGTTCTTCAACTGTTGAAGCGACGCAGTAAACAAAGGGTTATTTCTACGATTGATGGAGTCTGAAATTTTAGAGCTACTGGTAGGTATCAACATGCTTTTAATGTGTTTTGTTTGTCGTCTAAATTATACGACTATGAGAGGAAGTCAGCATTTTGTATTTTGAACTAGTTTTATTCAAGTAAAATCTATACAGTTTCAAACAAAAAACCTTAAAAATCGTCTAAGTAAACAATCGAACAGTAGCATCGGCTCCCGTAGAGAATACCCACGGCTGCACCGGATGCCAGTTAACATCCAAAACGCCGAAATCATCACGTTTCTCATGCGTCTGCAGCTTCTTCAGAGGAACAATCAATGGATTCTGTAGTAGATCACTGTAAAAAGAAGACAAATCGGTCAATACACTTCTGGGAGAGTGCTCAACTACAACAACTTACTTATAGACCATTCCATGTGACACAATCACCGACTGATCATCACTGCCCGACGCAAACAGAGGATACCGCAAGTGGTAGGCCACACTCCTAACAGCGTTCTTATGCAGCCGCATTGTCTGATAAGGTTTCGTGGACAAATCCAAGTCGAACCACAGCATCTTCTTGTCATAGGTGGAGACGAGCAAGTTGTCTCCCTTCGGATGGATGGACATTCCCGAAATCCATTTCGAGTTTGTGAGGAGTTTCTTGATGAGTTCTTGTTTGACGAGGTCGTAGATGCGAACGTTATGTTGGGTCTGGAAAGAAAATTATTTTTAGAGACAACACAAATGGAAGAATGGAAGTAGAAAAAGAAGGATTCAACTCACCGCAACGAAAAGACATGGTTTGATGGGATGGAAGAGCACAAACTGTATCAAGCCCTTGCTCTTAGAGAATGGAATCTGACTGCGACGCTTAGACAGTTGGTGGATAATCGCCGAACGATTCGCACCTTCCGGCATGACTGTGGCTAGGTAGTCGCCCCGACCGTGCCATGTGACCTGTCGTACTGGCTTGAAATGCGTTATTATCACCCGAACGCCCTTGTCTTGTTCGTCCTTTTCAGCCACAGACCACTGGACGGCAGTCTTGATGCGCTCACTCTCCAATTGATCGACTTTTGGTAGCTCGGACAGCAGGTCGTCTGTCTTCTTTACCAGCAGCTTGTCACCGACCTTGGGGTTGATCAGGAGCAAACGGTTGCCAGAGGCCACTGCTATGATGGATAGCTTGGCATTGGGGCACCACGCCACACAACGAACAACGTCGCCTGTTTCAATCGTCCGAATGCAACGACCCGTGACAATTTCCCAAACTAAAAAGAGAATCGAGACATTATAAAAACAGACCACATCCTCTTTCGCTACTTACTCTTGACGGTAGTATCGTCCGATCCAGAGACCATGTACTCTCCCTTTGGTTCGATGCTGACGGATCGAATTATATCAGTGTGGCCACGATAGACCATACTCTCCACGGTTGGGAATGGCTGAAGATCCTTGGGGCTCGGTAACTTGGGAATCAGGTACTCAGCGTCGATGTTCAACCTCATGCGCTTGGCTCTGGGACACAAGTAAAGATCCAAACAGCGGAGGAAACGCTCGCGGAGATAGCGAGGATATGCTGGCACTGCCCTCAGGGACTTGTACTTTTGCGGCATGAAATGCAACTTGCGCTTATGAGGCTCCTCCCTAAGCTTCTCCCACTCCTTCATCTCCTTTTGATCGAAGAGGTACTCTGGTGGCGGATTGTATGACTCAGCATGTCCTGGCAGATCTCTCTTTGGAGCAGAGACTGGATCATGAATGCGCCGCATATTATCGCGACTGGTGTCAGTTTCCCAGAGCATGTAGAACTTTGGACCACGATTGGCTTTCTTTTCACGTTCCACCTCCTCCATAGTCTTCATCCAACCCATCTTGAGTGCATGCACCATTTTGCCGATTTTCTTCTTCTCTGGAACTGATGGAAGGAAGGAGCGTTTGTGGTCAGGCACATTCTTAATCGGCATCTTCTCCACTTCAGAGGAGAACCACTCAATCCAGGGTTCGTATTCGTTGTGTTCGCCGTTAGGAACTCGGCCAGAGTTAATGCGTTTGATGAGTTCTATGTCGGCGTCGGTTAGGGTGACTTCCTGACCAGTTTGTGGGTCTTTAACCGTGCGCCAGAAGTTGGGATCTTCGATTTTCTTTAGGAAATCGTCGATCTGATCGCCTTTTGGTGGTTTGATAATCTTTTTCGCGTCCCAATCGTAGCCGATGTGTTTGTATTCATCGTACCAGTGCATGGGAATGTTACCGACTGTGTTTCTGATATCTTCTTCGTCGGATGTGTCAGAGTTTTCGTATTCCTCGCCAGTGTTTGTGATTGATCCCTTGTTGTCTTTGTTTAGTTTCTTTTGAAGTTTTGACATTGCCGATTTCTTCTTTTTTGAGACTTTGAACTCACCCTCAACCCGCGGAACCACGACTGCTGGTGCTGGCGGCTTACCTGGTTCAGATTTGGCTTCTACTGGTGGTGATGAACCAGTTTTTTGTGCGGAAGTTGCTGGTTCATCTTCAACTTCACTGCTTTCGTCATCATCTTCGTCATCGTCATCGTCAGTAGAAACATCTTCGATATCTGCCTCGTCTATCTCATCATCCTCATCGTCTTCATCGGCGTTTTCTCCATCTTTTTTCACATAGTTGCCCTCATCGTCGCTTTCAAACTCTAGATCATCACTCGCATCGGAATTGTAAACTTCATCGATCCCTTCATCATCCGTGCTCTCTCCGTCATTGCTAATGTTATTCAGTAGATCCTCCTAGAAAGGAATATATGGTTCAGCACACGTTCTTAATGTATATGTCGTGAAATTTACCTCGTCACTTTGTTCATTTGCGGTGATTTCCTTTTTTTCTTCAGCTTTCTTTGATTCTTCTATTGGTGCTGCCTTCCGCTTTGTAGGTTTGCTGTTTTTAGCCATCGCGGCACGAAGATTTTAACAAATTTTGTACCAAATTTACAAAAATGCAAAATCCACAACGCACGTGTTTAGATTCAAGATGACAGTTGGTGACGTTTCGAAATGTCATGTGCGGCATAAACAAAATTTTGATTGGTGCTCTTACCAGTTTGGTTTGAAACATGTTGGAATTAATGGTGTTGTAGATGGGAGTGGTTCACTGTTTATAATTATTGATCATAGAGGGCAGCTGAGAATAGCAAAATAATGGCAGAAAAGTAATAATGGCATTCAATTGACAAATGGAATTTAGAATTCACTTAAATTTGTTTGTTTGTGTAATTATTTCCGCCGAAAATGTTCTTTTTGGCAGATCCGAGTTCCAATGTATGTTCTTCTTTTGGCCGCCAGTTTTCAAACTACATTCGTCAATAAATAAACAAATAATGATTTACTAACCGAGGCTTATAATTGCGTGTGGTGTAGTATAACCACCTAGTACTTCAATAAAACACTTGACTTCCGACCATTTCTCCCAGCGAACCATCCAATTCGTATTCCTTTCGCTTCGTGTTCATTTGCGAGTCCCAGACGATTCGTGTGAAATGTGAACTATAAAGTAATGAGGGAGAAAGCAGGTTGATATACAGTGATACTGATAAGTATATTCCCAATATATTTATCTAAGCGAACGGGAGTCCTTATTATTTAGGAGAGCCGATGATAATTCGATTTTCTACCACTAGCAAGTATCACTCGCCTGTTTGTGGTTTAATTAGCTTTGAATAATCACTTTCTTTAGATCCTTCTGAAATGTAGTCCTTTTACATAAAGAAAAAAAAAATCGTCCTAGTATGTATGACTAGTAACAATTATTACTTTATTTCTCACTGAACATTTACATAGTAGGTATGTCTTAACCGTATAGCTAGGTACTATTAAATCTTGAATAAAACATTTAAGCTTACAAATAATTAACTAAACAATTCGCAAGGAACTATAGTTCTTGACATCTGAATGACACCCGTCTTTGGGAGATATCCTACTGTTAAATTCAAACTTCTTACAAACAAAACAACTACATTATTATGTAATTCCAAAAGAAAAATTCCATAAATCAACAGAAAATAAATAAATAGCAACAAAAGCCCGTATACTCAACGAGGGAAGAGCTATATACAAATGCCATGGCAGTCGAAGGAGTCTTGATTTCCCATCATCTTCCCATGATTGTCGGTTCATCGGCCATTGCCAGTTCATCGGTAGGTGCCTTACTGCCCTTCTTTTTACCGGAGTACCACATAAACATGAGGCCACACACGACGTTCGTTATAAATGTGAACCAAGCTAACCAAACTCCGTAGCCATATCTGTAGGAAAAGTTAAAAAATAAATGTTACATAAGTCGTTACTCGTTACACAATTGCAAAACATTGAAGACATCAAACTTACTTGAGCTCCGCTCCAGAAGGATATGCAAAGAAAAGATGCGTCCTGGTGTAGTCAATCGAGGAGAGCAGCACCTGGATGACAACTATGGCGGTGGAAGCAGACACCAAGTGAATGCCTCCCGCAAGTCGCTTGAACATGTAACGCGGATTCATGAAGGTGTAGAAGGAGAATACGGTACCCAGACACATGACGAATACAGTGATGCAGGCAAATGATGCTTGGGTGCGAATGTAATCTGCGGAAGAAGTCTTTAGGCATCATGCATGGCAGGCCTTAAGACAATACCTTACCCATTAGTTCATCATCGAATCCCGGGTCGTTCTTGAGAGTACTTGCTGTCGGAAACATCTCAATATACTTACAACGCCCTGCGGATGAATATTTATTTAACCACCTGAAAGCGTTAACCCTAAAATATACTCACTTGTCGAAATGTACTCATAGCCATTGCCGAACTTTCCCTTTTTTGGAGGCTTTGGCGGCACCAACTGCAGTATTACTCTGTCTTCGTTCAACACATAGGCCGGAATATCCAGATCTCGTATATACGGCCATAACAGCTTTGCAACCAATCGTTTCTCGTTCCACTTGTTAAAAATAACCTCCTGCGCTGCCACCGGAATCACAAAGTAATACGACGTCTGATTTACTACAATCTGCTGGAGGGCATCTCCGAAAACACCCTGCGCTTCCAGAGCTGCCACATCCAATGGGTTCACAGAAATCGGTTTCGAGTGTATCGGAATCAAGGCCAAAACATTATTTGCCAACTCCAGTTCCCAGTAGGCCTTTTTGAAGATCTGAAACATATCCTGATCGTTGCGCACCCAATGGGCAAACATCCGCTCCTTGGCTTCTTCAGTGAAATTCTGCATCGGAAAGGTGACATTGTTGTCCATGAATTCTTTGACAAAGTCTGCACTTGATACACTCATCTTGGCATCGTTGAGCGCGGTTGCACTTTGATACGCGATTGAAGTGAAGTTCCGAGCGACCTTGGACTCAGGAAGGGCATATGGCACCATTGTAGCTCGACAGTGCCGCCACAAGCCCGAATGTGAGGACATAAAGAATCTGCGTGTCTCGGGAATGAAGATTCCTGCAATAACACAAATAAAATCGGTCAATATGATTTCGATTTATTTGTGACAAAATTGGAATCGCTGACGCCCACAATCGCTGCGCGTTTATTGCTCGTGCTCAACTTTGTCGCTTGCTCTGTGGTGATCGTTGTTGGCGTTAATGAACTTTTCAATTGATCACTTCCCCATCTGGAAGTCGTTTCTCGAAATGTTCGTTTTGCATCTTACAAGTGCTCAACGGTGCTGATGTATTGTAGACGAGCAACATCTGGCTCGATTTGGAGGAAGCATTTTAGAAAGAAAAGGCCCGACTACAGCACATGTGGAACGTGAGAAAAATCTGGGACAGACAAGTAAACACACAAGTGTTCCATTATTAGATTTGAATTTAATTTTGGCCATAATTTCCTTAAATAGCGACGTGAATTGTTTTGTTTTGCTAGAGATTTTATGGTTTTTGAATACGGGGTGGTGTGATTTTGGGATAATGAGCTTTTAAAATGTTGGCACAATTACAGAGCAACCAGAAATAAGGACGTACTTGTGGCTGACAACAAATCTTTCAAAATTACTCTTAATTACATTTTGTTTGTGAAAATCGCCGAAGCTTGCTTAGTAAAATCGATAATGAACACACGGGCTATTTCCATGTTACAAACTGTTACATTTATGTAACGCATCTTTATTTTTGATCTTTATAACATTGGGGATGGTCAAAAATCTAGTTTCTATGTCCGACCGATAGGTGACTCGATGTAGGTACTGGGCAAAGTCTGCTCACGTTAACAGAGTTTTTCAGGGTGCAGGGAAATAAGTCCCCGGGAACTAAGTCCACTGAGGGAATCAGTTCCCACCTAGTGGGAAATAAAACCACTTTCGTGAAGTGGATTTAGTTCCAATGTGAGGTGGGAACTAAGCCCACTTTCTTATGGGAACTTAGTGCACATTCAACAGTTAAATACGTATGGGGGGGCATGCTGCCCCCCTGCAACCCCCCTGCTTGGGTTTACTGTCAGACTTGCAGTATATGTGCGAAATTGGGTATATTGAAAGGGAAATAAAACCACTCAGAGTTTTCGGAATTTATTTCCCACCTTACATGGGAACTAAGTCCACTTCACGAAAGTGGTTTTATTTCCCACTAGGTGGGAACTAGGTCCCTCAGTGGACTTAGTTCCCGGGGACTTATTTCCCTGCACCGTTTTTCAGATGAATTTCTCGACTGAGTCCTAAGTTGATTTCGATTTTGTGACTGACATATAAGTAGTATTGTATTTGTGAAGTTCCCGACCAATCTATAGTTTTTACGTTCAGGGTAGGATCTAATTCAGACAAATTTAGTCGACTTAAGACGATGGACGGTTAGCAATGTTTATATTAGGACCCTGTAACCTCCCCCACAGATTTGAGAACTTTCTGGCTTCGAAAATTTTATTATTTATTATTTTTCCAATTTTTTGATGTTGAGTGAAACTAAAATATTGTGTGGGGCAACTGATATTTGTTACATTGCTGTTACATTGTTGTTACATTGTTCTTCAGTCGCTTAACTATATGATGGCAAGAGTATATTTATGTCCTTTTAGACAGACTAAGGAGAAAAGTTTGAAGTCAAACCTTTGTCTGGAAAATACGGTGTCTAAGCGCATAGATAGTTAAAAATGTAGGTGAAGTCGGAAATGTCCCCATTTTACATAAGTCTGACCAATTTTTAAATTGAAAATTAAAATTATAGATAACTTTTTACGATAGGTACTTTTAAGAAGTTTACCCACTCGAACCAGAGATAGGCATACTTATGCCGTTTTCGATTTGTCGTCCAAAACCTTCCGGTATAGCAATCCGAACGCTTCTGATTCTGAAAGCGTTCGATTGGCACTCAACTGACAGTTCTTCTCCTGAAAATAAAAGAATTTTACTTCTGGATTTGAATTCAACCGAAAACGGCATTAATAAATCCTTTACTATAAAGGCAATTTTCATTTTGACGACTATCTTACGTCAAATTCATTACGTCAATGACTCATTTTGAATATGTCAAGCGTATCTCTTGTATAGATGAAGTCAACATCCACCACTCATAAAGTCTTTCACTTTTTTTTTATTACACGAAACAAAAAACAAAAAACAAGTGAACAATATTATTATATTCCAAAGAACCAACTTGGCGCCTGACATTTAACCACATAATATAGTTTGACATATATTAGACGCATACTAAACGCTTTACCACGAAATGAGTAATAAAAACGCACATATTTTCTACAAAAACTATAAACTATAAAAATTGCTACTAAATCGGACGACGACGTGCCAACATAACGAATTGCTCTTTAAATATTATTGTATTCTCCATTTTGAAATATTTACGTGGACTATGTTTTCGGTATTACTTTACGAATATGTGTCAAGAGTTTAGACATCATCTCACCTGTCATACAAAATGTTGAGCTCTAATATACTGGTGAGATTGACTTGTCTTTTAAATTCTGTTGACAGTTAATCATATACTTTGCGGTTTAATATTCTATTCTTGGAAAGATAATTTACGACCTATCATGAGTACATTTTTCGCGCTCCATAAATTCATTCTTTTAGATATTTAGAAATTTAGTATTTTGATTTGTTGGTAGAGTGAACGAATTTAGAAGGCTTTCTTGTCGTCGCACAAATCTGCTTTCTGCTAAGAGTTTTGTAATAGATGAATAAATTATGTATTGTAAGGTGGAAGATTTTAGCCAAGTGTAATAGAATGTTCATCCTGGATCCCGTACAAAAGAGAGGGTTTAAATTGACACACGTCATACACGTAAAACGGCAGATTAGGTATTTTTATTTAGATGCTCAATTCCCCAAGTGGGTTTGCTGTGTACACGAAAAATTGTGTTAACTATATTGTTCCGAGTCCGCAAACGTGATGGTGAATTTGTTTGCCAGATGCTAGCTGACTAAATGTATTCACTCTCCGCAGTACTAATAATCATTTTTAGTGTCCAGGCTATCTTTTACGAAGTCACGAATGGCGAAAATTTCCATATAAAATTATCCATTGTGACCGTCAAAATATTTAAGCTGAAGACTAAAAATGATTATTGGTAAAGGCCCTCTGTTTTAGAGTGTGAGTTTTGAAGGTGAGACTCCTTCCTTAACAATGGACATTATTGTACTTGGTTATCCTTACCTTCTGGTTAAAAGAGCGGGAGATTAACAAAAGGACGTGGGCGCAGTAGCTCAGTGGTTAGTGTGCTGGACTACTATGTGCGAGGGGTCCCAGGGTCGATCCCCGGAAAAACACAAATTACATCTTAAGATTTTTTCCACTGCGTCACCTCTCGCGAACGTCTGACAAACATCCGACAGTATAACTGTCCTGAAAAAAGCTTATCAACTAAGCCGTTCGGAATCGGCATAAAATTGTTGGTCCCTTCCATTCATCCCGAAAATATAAACTCACACGTCACACAAACGAATGGTTTGTAGGTAAGCCTAGGGGTTCTTAGGGTTCCTCTCAACATGTTCACGAAAAAATACTATAGGTACAACGAATCCTGAACAGTCATCCACAGCCACACTAATTTATTTTGAATGCGAAAGTAACTCTAACTATCTATCTGTCTGATACCTTTTCACGACTAAACATCTGAACCAGTCGTAATAGAATTTAGCGAAGATAGACTATGGCCCTATGTGTCCTGGGGAACGACATTTACAAAATATACGAGGAAAGAGAGTGGAGAAAGCGGGTTTAGTGAAGTAAAAGAAATTCTATTTCTTGAAAATTATTGGAGCTAAAGATGTAAAATTTGGGTGGGCGTGATTAGAAAAATAGCCGCATATGCCATTTATGGAAGCTTTAGTCATGAGTAAACTTTGAAACATGATGTGAGAGACTAAGGGCCGTTTACTGATACGACTCATAAAGATTAAAGTTTACACATAAACTATTATGTGACAGTTTATGCCATACAAAAAGTACCCCATAAGAATTTAAGGAAAACTTAAATCGTTATGAGTCGTATCAGCAAACGAGCCTACGTACAGAATATATTTAAGCAACACAATTCCTGGCCACGAGCAAAGCCGGTCGAGTTCAGCTAGTAATTTATAAACCAATTTTTATATGCTAACATTTTATTTTCCAGAAATACCGAGTAATATCAGTTGACGTAGATATACAATTCCAGAACCCCATATAAAATCCGTAAGCCCATAATATTTATCTAACAAGCTTTAAGATGTATTCCCCGTACCAGTGTACACTCCATCTTATAACATAGGAAATCAATTAACAAAGTAGCACCCCAATTGATCGCCATTAAATTCATATAAACTACTCCAGTTGCTTCCGCCCGTTTGAAAGCATCCACAACAACGAAACTCAATTGATTTCCACATGATCGCGTCTATAAATTTCTTGGCCTAATCACCTGTTGCCCACTCTAATGCAAACACCAGCGAACAGAACAAACAGAAGTCGAAAAACCAAAATTCAATTACCACATAAAATCCTTCCGATTGTTGCTTCCTACCCCATCTTTGCTGTCATAAACAAGACATTCTCGAAAGTTTATTTGCCTGTCAGGCTCGTCCCCATCCCTCCGTGCATACACAAATTTGTGATGCAAAAATTAGATTTTTATTGTTTGTATTTGATTTGGCGGCGATCCAAACATTTCTTGAAAGCGCATCAAACACCGAGCCAACAATCACACACAAAACAACCTGTGAACGATGCAAAGTGTAGAGCACACACCCAACCTGGCCTAGAAGCGACAAGACAACCGAAAATTTTGAATTTGTCAACCAGATCATTTCTTGATCGAGCAACTTACCTCCTACTCCTGAGATTATAATCCAATGATCTGTCGAGATGGCAACTATCCAAATGATGAGTGAGACAATCATCATGAAGCTGCATAGCAGGAGCACGCGTCTCTGGAACATGTACGCCTCGATGAGTGGCTTTCGTTCCTCCCGTCCGATGGTGGACGTCGACCTTGACACATCTCGCATCATCTTGATAGGCTTTAGCAATTTTTACCGGGGATTCGCAGATTTTGTTTGAAATTTTTATATCTTTCGCGGTATACACTCAAATTACACTCGCGAGAGATTCGTTCACATTGTTCTATGCTCGTGGACAGAGATACTTTATACTGTACCGTGTTGTATAGCGACGTTATTTTTATTTTCACACTCTTAAAAGTTTCATATTTTTTTGCCACTGCTGGGGTTTTCCACTTTCTTTTTCCTGGCAAAGACGTTTCGTGTTCAGAATCTATCTATTCCGCAGATACAAAAACAATATAAAATGCTGAAAATTCACTGTCGCGTCGATGTGGTGTACGGTATGCGCGCTCGGTCGAAGTGAGGGATTGTGTTCTCGGATCTCGGATCACCAGAACTAAAACTTAAGGCTGCGAGCGAAACAATAGGATGAAGAATGGATGAACGGCCGACATGGTCTGTAATATGTTGACTTTGGCACAGTTATTTATATCGCGAGAGAAAAATAGCTTAAGATATACTATGGATCTGTGGCTATGCAGCACATTTCACTCTGGCTGTGATGACATCAAGCCCTATGTATGCGCTTTGTTCACAGGACTACGAACGACAAGGGAGTAGATATCTCAAACGATGGTCAGGTTCTTGTGTCGCCGACCACAAAGTGTTTATTGTGTGTGCGTCGCGGCACACCCACTAAACCAATTACTGAACTGGGAGTACTCAGTACACTCTAATGTTTGTGATACAATACTCCCCCGCCGTCGATGCATAGTGTTCGACATAAAGTCACGTTCACCCCTCTCAGGCGTCGCGACAGGATATTGTTGACTTTGCCTTTAAGTGCAGACACATATCTGCATAAGTGGGTGTGGGATGGCTTATACTCGGACTCGAAGCGGATAGGGTTGGTATATAAATTCATTTTCATTTAATGCTCAAAATACGATTTTCTGTTTTTGTTTTCTTTTCTTTGCTCTTGATGGGTGGGATTATGATCTGAGATGATATTTGCTTTAACCTCCCCTTAAATAAAGTTGAAAAATTGGCTCTTTAGACTTGTCGAGCAATTAACGCGAACAGTGGTCATTAGGCGATACGATTTGATTTATTGGCATCAAGAGTGTGCCACAGTCCACACAGTCATTTTGACGTTTTAATCAACGAAATTCACGGAAGGGGCAACAAAGTTGTTCTAGATGAGGTCAGATGATTGGCAGATTTATTTATTTTTTTTTTTTCTTTTACTAATGTAGCATTTAAACATTTGCGAACTTTTATTTTATTCATAGATACACTTTTGCGTTGTTTTTCTATACAGATGGCTTATTGGACGGGGGTTGACAATAGTGCATGCTAAAAATTGTCCAATGACTGCATCTAGATAGGTACTTATTCGGAAATACTTGCCACATTTATGAAAACCGCGATTAGCTGGGAAATTCTCAGAGTTCTGACAAGAAATACGCCATGCAAATATTTTAGGTAGGTCGTATACGTCTTAGTGGTTTAACAAACTATAACCAATGAGCTACTCTGTAATAAAATATTATTACATTTACGTTGGAAATGGGTCCTAATATTATGCAAGGCCTTTCCATATGACTAATAAGTCAAGGAGATCCTCTATCGCTATTCCTTTTGCTATACTAACTATATATAGCCGATGTGCATCTCAAAGCTTTGCTTGCTATCCAGTTAAGACCGTTTAGGGGCTAAAGGGCGAAACGCTAGAATTCTCCATGTCAGCAACTGAGAGATAGCTATAGAAAACGCAGGAGACAGCTCCATCACAAATCATTCTGTCTGTAGAATTATTCTCCAAAAAATTCTGTGTGCGACTTATACGGCTGTTCTTTCCGGTAAATACTTTAACGTTGGGAACATTGGGCTCTTAGATCATTTGGACTTATTACAGTAAACTCTCTCTTAACTGATGGTACCACAAAATATTGTCCATGGACCGTTTCACATACAATCGCATTGTTCTGAAACAAACGTCTATCAAGATGTCGTATCTCATAGCGGAACTTCAAAAGTAATCAGTTAACAATGATGTTTTTCAAAATTGTTAAGACATTTTTAATTTTTTATGTCTCCAGGATATATACCGAGACCTTAAAGAATTTTCAGGGCTGGAGTTAGTAGCAAATTTGGTAACAGCGACATTATATAAGTACTTATATGCAATTAAAATTGAGAGCAAAGTCTGCGACTATCATAATGCTTTTTTGAATTGACAACTCAGAATATGCAATGGAAAAACAACCCACACAGTTTAATCACACGCCCAAAAGTATGCAATAGAAATGTCCATAAATTTGTAACTATTAAATTTGCATTGCTTATACTTTTTATTTTTCAATCATAATATTATTATACCTAATGATAAAAATAGTAAAAAAAATTACAACATTCATATTGAATTGAACATATGCGTCGAATCGCGAAAAATCTACAAGTCAATTAAGTAGTTGTCATAAGTCCGTACATTGAAGCCAAACATATTGCTTACATGATCAACTTCGACGAGACCCAAGAGTGCCTACTTAGAGTGAACGTCAATCAATCTGTCAAATTTACTTTCAGATCTTGTTATGATTTTTAAATGTGTCTGGTGAGATGAACAAGATGCCGGGTTGCATTTTTATCTGTTCAGTATCGTCTTTGCAATCTAATGGCCTAAGGAATAGAAAGTGTAATAACTCAATTTTTAAATAATGGGTTAACAAGGAAGGGGATTGATGCTTTAAAATCGAAATGTCAATTGAGCACTCAATCTCATTGGCTGCCTAGGTTAATGAAAACACAGACCCAAAACCAATCACGTCAGCCAACTGTCAGGATTAATGTCCCCAGTTGTAGAGAGTTGTATTACCCTGTTTTGTATTATGTCTCAGACAAAACGTAAAGTACATAAAGTACGTGACTATATATGCAATTAAACTCAACCCATAAACAAAAAGTCAGCGCGGATGGAGGCATATGCAAATAAATGATGTAAAGTTCTTGTTACCAAGAAAATTATATCATTATATTTCAAGCACATCAGGAAGGAGCACACATTTGCATGTACATAGTAATATAAAGTAGACGTATCTACTCGAGGGAAAATAATATATTTTACTTAAATTTTCCACAATCTAGCTTAATCCACTGCGTTATTAATTTACCATACAATTAAATATTTTTAATGATGCTAATTTTATGGTATCTACATATAGGCGTTTGATGAGAAAAATGTCTTCTTTACTCTTCTCGACTGTCTGTCACCTCTTAATCATATTGGTTGTCTTAAAATATCGTCAAGTGTCAGTTGCAAGTAAACCGGCCTTCATCAATCATTTTTCATTTTTGAATTTGAACACTCACTCGTCACAAAGTGTCGGTGGGTGTATATCTAATAAGTAAAAGTCGGAGAATGCAGTGGAAAGGACTTTCGATGATTTCTGCTGATAGAATTTTTCAATTTTCTTGTGTGTCGTCTTGAGGTTGTGACTCGAGATTATGTAGGTATGTCGTTGTTATTGGAAAAACTTAGGTAAAATTTGGCTGAAGAATTGTTCTTTATAGTTTTGTGACGAAAATATATTTATAGTATAGTTCCAGACGAGTTTTCTAATCTATACTAGCAGACCCACACGGCTTCCTCCCGTAAAAGCTGAAGAATATTGGTTGAGTGGTTAGCTTCTTGGACAACAGAGTAAAGATTGAGGCGTTTATTGCAAATAGCAAACTACAAAAACACCTGAGGCCTGATGCTTTGTTTACGTTCAACTTCTTTCCAATGTTTATTGACAACCACCACGGGGTAATACAACTCTCTACAACTGGGGAGGGGACATTAAGCCTGACAGCTGGCTGACGTAATGGGTAATGGGTCTCTGTTTTCATTGGCCTATAGGCAGCATTTCGATTATATGCCTGACGTATAGTAAAAGTGACATTAATGAAATTAATTAAACCAATATAGGTTCTAAGAAATTTAGTACACTGACCATAGCCCATAGCCATTCTGCCTATAATTCTACCTGTCAAAAACAGTACGTTGACACAATTTTCCAAATAATTAACCTTCACAAAATTTTAGGCCGAAATTTAATTTGGTTACTAAGTAATGGGTACTAGGTAATAGGTATCTAGTCCATGTGGTTATTAAAAGAGGTGTTCCAAATGACACGATAAATCCAACCCAGATTTTTGATCCCGTGGTCTAAATTGCATTCGAATGTAGTAATTAAATTCATTTTACGCTACTTATTTTTAATGTGATCACATTTTTTTCTGAGATTGAATGCGAACAATGTACCTACAGTCCGAAAGACAATGATCTACTCTACACTGAGTAAGCTAATTAGGTTTTTAAGAAAAAAGTTGTCAAAAACAATGTCTATGCACCAAGATAAACATTTTGCAGACCGCGATTTATTTATTTTTTTTTTTATTTTTTTTTTATTTGTTATGCAATTCGAAATCTCATTGCAGCGTATAATCTCGAATCCTTTGTATAAGTATATATAAAGCTGCTTCAAAACGCATCCATCCATCCATTCAACAAGTTTATTTCACAAAATTTTGTTTTAAAATTCGGAAAACTTTGTAATTATTCACGGTCTGATTGCTTAAATTATAATTTTCTTAAATTGCCGATCCCACACTGAATTTCGCGCTCGCATCACACACGCAACGCACACAGAAGTGAATAATTTTCTTTTTCTTATTTCCATAAAATATTATTACAAAGCATAAGATACGCGCGCACTTTTCCAGAGTACAAACAATTTATGAATTTTCAAAAAAAAAAAATCACCCAAAAAAATCTGAGAGCGAAATGTTTCACCGATCAACACCGACGAGCAAGAAAATTCGAGGCAACTGCTAGCTGGCTGTCCCCATGCGAAGCAATCACTCACTTAGCCCTGACTGAAAGGAAAGTCGGAAAATCTAGATGAGCTATGTGGGGAAAATCCAAAAGAGCATTGAGAACAAGGAAAAACACCAAACATTCGAATCAATTCGCCGACACATGGCAACCCCATGGGACACAGAGAAGCAGTATTTCATTCAACTGAATGTGTTCATACGTCATGATTTCACCGATGCGACGAAAAGTATCTGAGAGGCCAAAGTAAGATTGTATTAAAAAAAAAATCGTTAGTTTAGATTCACGTTTAGAATGAGTATTTTCGATTTGTTTAAACAAACATTTTAAATGCGGTATTCGCCAAATTGGCCAATTGTTTTATAAACACAGGGTGGATGGTCTTCATCAAGACTGTTCATTCGTTTTGTGTCTCGTGATGGATTCGATTCAGTTGCGTAAAAAAGGAGCAACTTAGTCAAACATTCTGTACATACTCCTGACCGTGTTGTCGGCTTCGATACTATGCTTAGATCGATTAATATCTATCTAAGTTTGCATCAAAGTTAATCAGGGGCTAGTAATTTATTTGGCCAATATTTGACAACTTGCCAAAAATTTTTTCAAAAATTCAAAAATTCCGGTCTCTATTGTTCCGTAAATTGTTGTGACAGGCAGAGATCATTTTAATTTTATTTTTAAGGCGGACAAGGTAAAGTAATAGAATGGCGTACATAGCAAAGTGCTTAATGGTCTTATAAATTTGCCATGAGATTACAGAAATTGCTCAACAGCTGGGTCTAAATATTGAACAACAGTGAATGTAAATATACAAACGAGTTCAGGCTAATAATTTAATTAACACTTTTATCATTTACTGAAGTAGAGAGATACCACGACTATAAGAAATTAATAGTATGTTCTTTAGGAGCTTAGACATAGAACTAGCTTTTCTCAACCGCATTTGTTTCTATAAGTCTTATTTTCGGATACAGATGGGATGGGAAAACTTCGCAGGAAACCGAATTGTTAGTCAACAACATTCTGCATTATATTTCCTATCAGTACAATTGAATACTTGATTACCACGAATACAAAACTCGCTTCCAGGGAATATATTGCGGACTACCTGTTACAAAAGTTTAAGTGCACTATTGGAGCGTCTTAGGTTCGCATTTCACGAATAATGAACGAAGTAAAAAAAAATTAATGCCGGTTTATGGGTAGGCAACCCGTACGGTCGTAGGGCGCTATGGTCAGAGAGGCGCCTTATCAATCATTATCATTAACACAATTGAACACAAACGTGACTCTCCGTGTATGTTATTGTTGCCTTAACTTTAATCGTCTAGGTCTACGGAGGTCCAATCGGAAGATCTCGCGGGCCATTGAAAATCGCCAAAAAGCGATATCTGACGACTGAAACGCCTGCTTCAGAATGGTCGATTTCGACGGAGGTTTTACGACATCTTTAGCCAGGATATTCTCGGTCAAACGGGAGGTGTAGGCCTTCCAGGAATTGCTACGTCCCATGTTGTTGGTCTCGCTAAGATTTCTGCGTCTAAAATGAGATTAAATCTACTTCGATTTACAAATGGGACTCGAAAAACAAAGGACCAAGCTTAACCAAGAACACGTACTAATGTGACCACAAACCACATAGAATAGACCGTCCCACATAACGGACTTTGCCTACAAACTGCCTGCGGGTCCAGGATTTTTCATGTATTGGTGCTGTACAAAATCAAGGGAGCACCATTAACGCACGCATACTTGAATAATCCTAGGCCCATGGTTTATCATGGAATAATCATTGGAGCCATTGATTTTGACATTTCACACGTATTCACAGACAGGGGAATTAATTCCGGGGAAAATCGGGTAGGTGCACGGAAGTTGGCGGTCTAGTTCTAGGTATGTAGTTTGTGAATGTGACACTAACTCAAAAGTGTTAGTGTTGTAGACCATATACTGAGCTAAAGCTTTCAGTGATCGACGCAGAGTTTTTGTTGAGATTTTTGTTGTCTGTAAATTGTACTGAGGAGGAAAGACCAGAACTGGTCAAGGCATTCAGGATTCTGCATTTATTCGTGTTGTACCGCTGGAATGAAAGAATCTCTATATTTCATAGTACGGCCGAAAATGGGCTGGATAGTAAACTGATGGGCATTCGGAAATTTCGTTCAACGCACGATTTTGGATCATATTCAGTAGGTGCAATATGGTTTTCGTTTATCATAGAACTTAGGGTGAAAATCTTGACTAACACACGAAACTTGCCTAGATTTACAGGCAAATCGACCAATCAGATGCTGTTGACTAGCTAGGCGGCCAATCATGCTATTGCAAAAACGTGAAGGGATGGAAACGGCTCTGTTCTGTATACGCTCTCTCGAAATCAATTGACCTAAGTCACATATTTTCGACAATAGTTACCGTTACTGAATGTGGTAAGAGCCAATTTATGCAACGATCTGAACTTCTGTTCTATGTCATGTGACTCATCTCACTAGGTATCTCGCTAGATCTCGCTAGGTCTATCTACCTATATGTATGATGACAAATAAAAAATTCCCACAAGCTTATAACGTTTGTCTAACAATAAATTATAAATAAAAGATATAATCTCTATCTAAGCTATACAAACATTTTTAACAATAAAAAGTTAATAATCTTACTAATTTTAGCGCCAAGTCCAATTAAATAATTTAACCGCACTTAAAATGCAGTTTCCTTTGAGAAGTGTTTAAAATTAGCTTCCACTGTTCTTTTCGCCATCAAAAACAATATATTAACAAATTTAAAATTAAATCGAAATTTTACTTTAATGACTGTTCATATTCAGTTGGCTCGTGTGAGGATTTTTGTTTTAGAATTTATTACCGACATTGGTTCCTGTGAATCTGTTTTTTAGTGCACACATTTTTTTTTTTTTAATTTTTAAAAATTTCCTACCTATCAGTTCAATTTCACTGCCAAGAAAAAATAAAAATAAAAAAATACACCGATAGCTATTGTTTGTGTGGATCCAAAGCAAATAATTTATAATTATTTATACGTGCGTGCGTTGCGTCTAGATTCCCCACTAGAACTTCCCTACAAACTGTTCATTCAATCAGTTCGATCTAAAAATACCATGTGTCAGGTATTTAGGAAAAATGCGTGAGAATACACACGTTTTTTTAAAGTTTATTTTATTTTTTTTTTTCCTTTTGCGTTCACGAGACATTTTCGGTGTGTTGATGATATGGTTGGAATTTCGGACACCTTTTTGGCAAACTCTCCTAAATGGGTTACTATGGGGTGTTAATGTTTATGCGATAAACGATATTTGTTTTGGAACATTTTTGTCTAAATATACGATAATGGCACAAGAGATATTTACACATGCGGTTGACGGACTTGTTTTGACATTAAAAAAAAGCCGAGTAAATTTACATTGAACATTAAATGGGATTACAACAAGGCCAGGTCGCAATATAAACAAATTCTGGTACAATGTGTTTTTTCGAAGGCAACATTTAGAATTTTGTGTCACAAAGAAAGCGCGTTTTCAATCGTATGTTGAAATTCTGTGATGAAATTTCTTTATATAGATCGATACAAATTCGTAGTTTTAAACTATATTAACAATCTGAAGGAATTCCATTCATTCATATTTTTACAGAGTGCAAATTCAATTATTGTAAACATATAATGAGTACTTAGACTATCAGTGTTAATAGTGCCAGTCACATTTCAGAAAAACTCAACTCACTGAGCGTTTTAAGGCCAAAGCAAAATTAATAATAGAAACTGTGCATATTTATTATTTAGGCAGCCGTAAAAGGAATATCTTCGAACCTTAAGGAAACTGAAATTTCTTAAAGATTCTCTTCAACCGACCGACCACCAACTATCATGTTTACTTAGAATATTTTCGCTTATCTCCAAAGAACGACTACCTTGGGACCATCTATATCAAAAGACATACTACTCCACCCCGCTCGAAATAGTTTAAGTTTCCCCCTTTCAAAGATTAACTCGATTTACTCCACATCAGTCGACAGTCAGTCAGTAAAAAAAAAAGTAAAATCCCCACCCACCCTCTCCGTAGCTTCTTGTAATTCCAACCACGATTACACCCCTGGGAACTAACTAATAGTTACCACTTCAGCACCAAGATACGCAACACAACGACAATTCAAATTGAATTAAGGTTCTCTTGTGCAAGTTGTTCTCTCGCTATTCTCCCCCACCCCCTAAAGACAGAAACGCAGCAGGCAAAAAAAAAAAACCTACTCATCCTCTTAAGATTAAGATGCTTATCGGAAAGTTCAAAAATTCAGTCGACCCTAATTCTCCACCCCCGACAGCACATAGAGCAACCCCAGAGCAATTTAACAATAATCCGACGTGTTAAGAACCCGGTAATAGTGGTAGATAACGGAAAATTGCTGGCATCAAGCCAAAATATCAAAATAAGCGCCATAGTATACCACTGCACGGCAAGACGAAGAATCCCTCCGCCCACAGAGATAACCGACTAATTTTTATGAAATTTTTACCAGTGGATAATTACTTTCATATTTTCCTTCATCCTTTCGAACCAAAAGACGTCTAAGATTTCGCTTCCCTCCCTCACCACAAAACAAAGAACTTAATCCACTCTATGCTTCAGAAAAACTGAAGCGTTTTTTTTGTATGTATTCTCTTTTCATATAGCCATTCCATGGTAGATAACTTGTAGGCTCCGCGGGATACGGAGACCTGGGCGTACTAATGAATAATTTCGCAAGAATGCAATTTGGAATCTTTTATCTTGAAGAGCTTTACTTTGGTGGATGCCTCCTTAATAATTACCACCGCATAGAATCCGAAAAGCAGAGCATCCAATCCATCTTTCGTTCGCATGAACGACTTTGAATAGTTTACGTACGTTGGTGTATATCCTGAATAATTAAAAAGGAACTAAAAGTCAAACTCATCATGCTGATAGTGATGGTGATGGTGGTGATAATGGAGGCAAAGGATATCTACTCCATGTTGCGTGGTTAAAGGCATGTTGATTTCATAACTCAATTAATTTGTGCAATTTAAAACGGAACCTCTAATTCACTTCACATGAGCACACCCATACACACAGTGCTTTCTCCTTGTGTCGTCCTTCACCCACAAGTAGAGTGGAATAACCAATCTGGCTCGACTATAAATTGAATTAGTTTGTAGAAATTTGCCAGCCAAGTGGTGCACTCAGATAGAAAATTATGTGCAAATTAATGAAATGAGTTCGTTGTGCCTGGACCTGGAGTCTGTGTAGATATTATCCTGTGAGGGCTTCACAAACGCACTGATGTATCATCCACCCAACTTTTGGCCTAAGCTAACAAAATCCATCTTCTGACCGGAAAATAGAATTTTGTTTGTCCAGCTCATTGGGGCGAAACTATATACTTCAAGGGTGATGATGGACATTCGCAAGGAGCACAGTTAAGAGAGTGGGGAGAATGAGAAATTAACAAAAATTATATCTACAAGAGCACCATTACAAGAGGGCTGCGATGACGGATGGTTGCATTAATAATTCTTCTTAGTTTCGTATTTGTTCCGGCAATGGTGGACTCTGGGATGGAGTAAAACTCTATCGTAGGCAGTGTTGCCACTAAAAAAAAGTGAATCCGGTCAAATCTGACCGAATGACCGGATTTTTATTTTCTAAATCCGGTCAAAAATTCCGGTCAAAAGTTAAAATGAGAATTTTCGACCTGAAAGCCGGTCAAAAAGAGAAAATACCTATACCTACCTATACAATTTACAAATTTTTATGTTATGTTATGTTTAGAAAACGTTTTTATAATATGTGAATCTTGAGTTTGTGAACTTGTTTTTTATTTCGTTTGTTTAAAATTTTAATTTTTCATTTTATATGACATGTTTTAAGTTCTGAAATACACTTTTAGTGCATGGCCATACACGCCTTCCAATGAACGTCGTGTCCAGCGACACAGGTAGATTTTGAGTGAGTAAAGGAGAAAGGTATATAGCATAGAAAATCTACTTTCAGAAATAATTCTGGCACGTTCTTTTTCGCACCATTGTGCTTTCGATACAAATCTTTATTTGTTATTTGCGTTGATAGAGTGAGGACGTCAAAAACGGGCGTCCGCTTCGGCTTAACCATAGAAATTGATTGTGTTTTCAATTTCACTATTCTTTTACCTGCCAAATTTTATTTCATTGCAATGACGCCTGGTTTTTGTGTGTAGCCAAATCGTTAATGGAAATGAAACATGAAAGTCATGGGAGGACGTGTATGGCCAGGCCATGTACTAAGGCCGTGTGTCAATTGGGCTAAGTAATTATTCTAGAATAATTTTCTGCCACTTGAAAAGAGTAGTTCACCAATCTGAGATTTATTGAATTTCACACTTTAATTAATTGAAATTCAATATTTTAATTTCATCTTCAAAATTCTAGCAAAAGAAAACGTCAACAAATTAGCCTATAAGATAATTTATTATCCTGCTCCTTGAGCAGAATTTGTTTGAACTTGGGAGCATGTTCGTAATGTATGGCAAAGTTATATTCAAATTATAGAAATCTATCTTTATTTATAGTCAGTAGGGAAATTTTATTTTTCCGGTCAAACAAGGGTTTTCCGGTTAAAAACATTTTTCGTTCCGGTCAAAAAACGGTTAGGCCGGATTTCAAAATTTTCTCCGGTCAGAGTAAACAGATTCCGGTCAGATATGACCGTAATCCGGTCAGAATGGCATCACTGATCGTAGGTATTACTTCGTTCAAGGAAGGAGAATCGTTTTTAATTGATCGATGGAAGAGGCAGATGGAACTGACAAAAGAATAATACTACAAGATGAACTTTTCTAGAGGTGAAGGAGCATAAAAAGAACGAAAGTCGAAAGTATGTGAAATAAAATGCTTGTTACTGACTTTCTCGTTGCATTGTGGATGGGCGCTGCCAGATACTCGATAGATTAGATAGATATTGCAGCTCGAAGGGAAATAAATAAATAATTTTCTTTTAATGGGACTTAATAGGTATACCGTGCGCTATGCCCCAGTTGGAAGGAATTGTTGAAAATGTAATCACAAACAACAATTATGCAGTTTGTGAATGTAATGGTGTTCTCGAACTATGAATGAAGTAGAAGTTTAATCAGACTCGCTGACAACAGCAGTATTTTTTAAGTTGAGGTACTGATAGGACAACGACAGCAGAGTTGTAAAAAGGATGCAATCATTTTGGAATCTATTCTTTAATAAATTTCATTTAATTTAATTTTATTAGTAGGCTAAAGCCTTGAGATAAAATCCCAATTATGGCATTGAAAATATACATTTTAGAATTAAGAGAAATTATAATGATAAAAGAAAAAATCAAATTCTTGAAAAACATAATTAAGAAAAATATATTCACTATTATATAATTATAAGAACAATAAAGATAATTTATGAAGAAAAAAAAAACACAAAAGTAAAGAGAATTAATGAATAAATAAAGATTGAAAAAGCAAAGGGTTCTGGGATGATCTGTCATCGAGCAGATAGAAATATTTAAACTGTTTATAGATTTAAATCTAGCAGGTAAACTGAGCAAGATTCTGGCACCTATCACGAAGAAAGATCTGCGTCTCTGCAATGAATGCAATTCTTAAATTTTATTTTATTAATGAAAGAATCTAAATGGTACAAAGGAATTAAACTACTGCAAATAAATACAAATAAGTGTTAAAGAAACGCATTCATTCTTACATTTAGTCGAATGGTAGAAAATTTAATGCAATCTTTTAAATGCTAAAACAGTAAAAGTGTTATAATCGGCCTGGCCGATGCTTTGATACCCTCCAATGCATACACGCCATTCAAAATATTAGGCATTTGAGTTAGTACATACACAACACATGGGTTTAATATTGGTTTTGTATGGGAAGTACCAGAACTACTCGACCGATATAGCTCATTTTCAATACCAACCTGACGACGGTAAAAAAAGTCATCTCACAAAATTTCATTGGGCTAGTTTGGACGCTATCCTGTTTTCAACGGACAGACAGACGGACATGACTAAATCGATTCTGAATTTGATCCTGATTCAGAATATAAGTACACATATATAATTATGCAGTTTATGGGGTCTCCAGTGACTCCTTCTTGGCGTTAAAAATGTAATCGCAAAGTGAATATACCTTCCTGTAAAAAAGGTCCAACAGCGGCTTATAATAATTATTTAAGTGCGCAAAATTAAAACTATTCAAGTGCTTTTAATACTGACTCTTCCGTTTATGCTGGACAAATAACAATTAGCTCCTGCCCTCGTCCACATTTCGTACAGTTTTGTTGGTTCAATTCCCCACTGACCTACGTAACAAAATCAATCCATAAAACCACTTGAAAATGACCAAGCAATTTACTTTCGCTACGCCATCTATCAATCACTTAATGCACTTATTGGCTCCGATGCTTTATATAGAAATTCGTCAGATAAATTTAGCATCAGCGGAATACATTCAACTTGTAGCTAGCTGGGTGCTATATGAGAGATCGCTTCTTTGATCTGAAGTGATCGTTGGCCAGATCTGTGGCTAGACGTATCAGAGACGATGCTACTCTATGCTGGTGGCTAATAAATTTCCCCATTTGCTCTCGAAGCGTTTGCCGTATGAATTCATTTACTTTATTGTTAGGTGTATATCTATATGGCCAACAGAAGTCCAAACGGTGTTGAGGGGTGAATTAATTTATTGGCCCAGCAAATGTGTTTGTGTTCTGCAATAAGGGAATTACATTGAGGGGAGTTTCGGTTCGTATGCTGTTGCCGCTGATATTTTTGGTGTCGTCCACTTGTAATTTGTCTTCCTAAGGGGTTCACTACAGATGTGAACAGACGGGTACAAGCATTCTTCTGTCATTAGGGAAATAATGCTTGTAATTGAGTGCTTTTTGTGTTTAGCTCGTTCGAGGGCATGTTAAAGGGAAGAAAGTGTTTTTGAGGCTTTGTAACAGGTGAATGATTTTGACATTATGATTGTGTGATGAAATCATATGCTACAAATGAGGCTTTTGTCATTTAACATGAATAGTATGTGGCAAATGGTAAACAACCGACACGCCAAATAGCATAGACGAAGCAAAGACTTGTGTGTTACATCTGCAATGTGGGCAACATAGTTAACTTTTTAGTCTGTCGTACAGGGAGTTTTGCCACCTCCTTGAATAAGAGTAAAATTTGTTGTCCAGAAACTAGAAAAAGCTTTTACTCTCTTTCATGTCTAAGGAAATCGTGAGTAGCAACATTTCTTACTGCTCAAATGAGCTATTATTTCAGAGCTTATCTATAAAATCTTGTGGATTCAGTGGTTAGTGTAGTGACATCGACTACTATACGCAAGGGGTTCCAATTTCAACTCCCGGAAAAACTCTTATTATACATCATAAAGTAGCCGTTTGTGCTGAAGCTGAGATGAAAATAAACGTGAACAAATCTGAAGTGATGATCGTCTCCAGAATAAGATCGCGGATGCAAGCTTCCGAAATGAGATTCCTCGGTGGTTTGGTCATGTTAAACGCATGTCCCCAACCAGGATCCCACGACCGACGTGCTATGGAATCCGTACCATCAGGGAGGCGTCCTCTAGGTAGACCCAGAATGAGATGGTTAGATTAAGTCCACAATCTCTCCATCTCTCCTCTACCCGTATGGGGATTGCCCTTGATGATTTAGAGTCGATGGCGGAGAATAGAGAGCTATAGAGGGTCCACTTAAGCAACCTACACCCGAGACCCACTTAATGGATAAACGGGTCATTGAAAATGAATGAATGAATGAATGAGTAGTAACGAAATGTGACACCTTATGTAACACCCAACTGCCTAAATACACAACTGTCTTGCGCATATAAGAAAATTGGGCTGGTTTCTCCCACAGGGCTCCCGTCTCGGAAAAATTGTCGGCCGATTCTCTATATTTTGTTTGGACTGCCTGCACAAACCTACTACACGCACATATACCCCTTGTCCCTAGTTCTTCTGGTGTTTTGACTGTCAAGTGCGCATCTCTTCGGTTGGGCACCTATCTAACTACAAAAAAAAATGGAAAAGAGAATTTAAACTCCATATTCGAATTGTTATTCCATTAAACGTCCTTAATATCCTAACATATGTCCCCAATTTAAAACTTTTCAACGCAATTACTTTGCGTATGCTGTGCAACCCAATCCGATCCGCCAGCTATACTGCATAAAACAATCAACTCAAATCCTTAGCGAAGAACTTTTTTTTTCTGAAAACAATTTCGAAACAATCGTTATCCTTAGAGCCAGCTCCCAGAGCAGTCCCCCAATTTCGTTCGCACAGCATAACGCGCTGACTATTATCATAAAATCTTATTGAGGAGGGTTGTGGAAAAAAAAACGATCTCATACCCACCGACTAGTGGTTGGGACCGCTTATTTAGTTTCATTTCGAAAACGATTTTGATATGAACTCAATCCATACTGGTTCCATTGTTTCTTCCATTTCGCGGAATTTAAATTGACTGCTAGACAAGACGGGGACTAGTTGAAGAGCTTGTCTCGAAATTATGCAAATGTGCCATGAAAGTAATTTTCCAGCTGAGTTAGGGTTGATGGTTGCTGAATTCTGATGCTCTAAATCGATCGAATGTACTAACAAGGAACTATATTTATGCTACACCCCATACCATCACCACGTGGGTAGGACTGATGTGTTAATTGAACAACGTATCAAGGGTTTGTTTTCATTTATTGAATATGAATGCGGTCTGTTATGCTGTGCTGTCCTTTGAGTTGCGTCGGGATGAGGGTGTTTTATGTTGAAATTATTATAAGGATGGTTCTTACCTGGCCCCCCGCCAAGCATATGCATGGTGGTTTTGTTATGCGCTTAAGTGAATTCAATTTACGTGAGTGTTTGGTTGTTTGCTTAGGAGATTGTGGGTGTGTTTGGTATAGTATATAGGGGTGGGAGGTAAATGAATGGAAAGGTCCCAAGATGAAATGGGCTTTTAATTAACGGTGTATTATTCAGAGGATGGTTATAGTTAGTAAATATTAGACGTGTATAGCATTCGAATTAGCACAAATACTTGCTTGATTTGGATTTCCTTTTGAGTTGGCGCAGACCTTGATTGGATATATTGGGTTTGGGTATCCTGAGTGGAGCTAATGGTTTTCCGGGCTCTGTTGATTTTGGCTAAGAGGAAAGTTTGATACCTGAAGTGCGTTCTTGTTTGATTTGCTCTTGAATGTACATTAAAGGATTCATAAGCGACAGGTGTATATGTTTACAGGTGGATCTCAGCCCTTATCTTAAATTTTACAAGACATAAAGCTTTTTGGGATTATGTTTGGTAATGGAAACAAGGAATTCCTAAGATGTTTCCAACATTTAGTTTACGGCGGTTTTTGATATTATCTATTTTAGTAATGCAGTGATTTACTGTGAAGCCATGAGATTCGGCCGAGTTTATTAATCCCAAATAGGAGACAATGATGTTACCTATCCAAATAGATTTATGCTTGCTTACAAAAGGTTGATGCGAACTGTTTTTATTTCTGCAAAATCTACAAAATCAGCTGAATGAAAAGGTGCCGCGATCCAACACAAGGACCAAAGACCAAAATACAGAAGCTCAAACAGCTCTTCGATATACCTTTGAGGAAGATCTGTAATATATAGGTCATTTATGAGGAAATGTCAATTGTATCAGCAACGTATGAAGTAAAATGACCCATAAACAGCTTTATCCGGACGTGTATAGATTCTAGAAAAAGAGCTTCGATTAGGCGAAAAAGTATAAAAGTATATAAAGAGTTGAAAGTCACGGTCACAGTGGGCAGACAATAAATCACATCCAATCTAGCGCTTGCATTGGCCACAGCCAGAGTCATGTCAGATACATTATGGGTCGAAGAAAGGAAGAACACTAACTAAGCTGAAATTGAAACTGTTTACAGAATAAGAACATGGAAGCTCCCCACGAGCTTCTATAAGGCAGAGTCCTGATTCCAATAGACATTCAAGACGCTCTAGCTATCCGAAATGATGTCATGTCAGTCTTTTTCAGACGACCGTTTAGTCTCCACTGAAGAGGCAAGAACTGGCAAATGTGATGGATAGAGCGTAACTTTGTTATGTACGTACTCGACACCTTACTATCCAATCGGCGTAGTTCCGACCGTAGACTCTGACGGCTGGCGTGATCTTCCAATGACAAAAATACTCACTTGTAACTGCCAGGGGCGGTACTGGGCCTTAATGTACGTGCCATGGCTCATACTATCTGATGGACGGATTTCATTGGTCATTCTCGGTCGCAGTCTGCAGAAGTGGTCCTTCATAATTCTTAGCACCGATTGCAGATCTATACAACAATGTGCCCTCTTATTCGTCTTTATATTAGGCATAAATTCGGGTTGTATAGCCTTGACATGATCTTTTTAGCTTTTCTTTTTTCCTCTGTCCACAGGTATCAATGAGATACGAGTATGCTTCTAGCTTATCTGCATGAGCTCGCCGGTATTCGTCATCGAATCATGGGTTTCGTCTTTTTCGTCTTGATCTTCTGAAATTTAAACTGGCGATGCGGGAAACCAATGGAAACAAATATGCAAGCTTTAAAGGTGAGCTGAGTTAGAAGAGGTTCAGAAGATTCCTAATTCACAGAAAATAAGTCCCATGGCGAAGATAAAGTATAGGTAAAGGGATGGGATTTATCAGTGGGCCTGAGCTCCACGTTATTGTTGAGTATTGTCTTACCTAGATTTCTAACTCCGCACTAAATTGAGCCAATTCTAAGTAGCAGAAAAAACGAATCCCTGGATCAGATAAGTTCCAAAAATCTACTAATATACTGTCCAATCCAATTGTAAAACAAATGTTTCCCTCTATGCGTAGTTTCTCACATAACTATTTAGTTGTCGAATGGGATAATTGCATTTGCAATCAGGGGCCTGTACCACAAAACTACAAGTATTGTACAACAGGCGAATTTTAACAATTAAAAACTGGTTTTGTACCAGAAAGCCTTTGTTAATTGTTAAAATTCGCCTGTTGTACAATACTTGTAGTTTTGTGGTACAGGCCCCAGATCTCTTGTTGGACAAAAGCCAGCCAATTTTTAAGTGCGCAATAGAAATCAATTTCACCAGGGTCCACCAAGGCAAATATTTTTCTGGAATTTCCTGAAACGTTTTCGCATGACATATTTCGAGCTCTCGACTGAAACCACCGATCTTTTGAGAAATATGTGACCATTCGGTTTCTTCTTGGCAAAGAGTTCAGTAAAAAATGATTAATAGATGAAATCTGAAGCTATTGACCTTATCGAAACCATATTTCTCGGCTTTTAATCAGAGACCTTTTTTTGTAATAGATCCACATACATCATCTTGACAATAAATCGCTTGATGGACCATCAAGTCGGTTAGCTTAACTTTAAGTTGTCCAGTCGTTTACGATTTATATCAAAATGGGGTGCTAACAGACACGTTCTGTGTCAGATATTCCAATGACTTTGTCATATTATAAAACTTCATGTTGCATATTTCAGTAACAAAAAACCGATTTAAGACTCGCTTCACATTCCCATCATTGCAGTGTAGTCAAGTCCAATCATAAACCATCCTTTATGGATACTTCATCCCTTGTCATCGTTTTGGTTGTAAAAAGAAACAATTTCTAACAAACTCCTTCGATTTATCCCAGCCCGTTGTTAAATTTTCAAATCATAGTTTTTTTTCCACTCGGTTTATGATTACGAGAGTATAAAACATGAAATTTGCATAAAACTATAGCAAACGCCAAACAACATTATCATTGAGAAAGTCTATCTATGCATCCACAAGCTTATATAAAAATTCACCACAAGCAGAGCTTTTGCAGACCAATTCACCATAACTACCCCAGTTTCAGTTCCCCTTTGTAAACATTGCAGACAATCTACCCCTCCATCAGACACATGACGATAGACAACAAATTTCCATTTAGATATGTCCTCACACTCCCCAAGGAGAATCTTCTAGTTACCCCATTTATTGTCCCACAGGAAATTGGGGAAAAAATTCAATTGACATTTCTATTTGTTTTAAGTGACAGAGGACAGAAGCATTAAGAAATATCACCGGCTCCGTTAGGGAATGGATGCCATCGTTAGACCCTACTTTGCAAATCGTTCCTTATCTCTGGTTTACGTTTGCAGGTTTTATCGGAAAGTCCTCTTTTGTTTCTTCACCGTTACCAGGTTAAATGTTAGAATACATCTGCAGTTCGATTGGGAGCGCAATCTGCGTTTGACCTATTCAGTGGATTGCCGTTGTGTACCCTAGATTTGTGGGTATAGGTAAGGTAGATATATGTATCCTTATTATCATAATAAAGGTCTCCCCATCTCTGTTGTAACCTACTTTTATGAACATTTCCATTTCCATTGGACATAGTTTTTGTACTCGATTCTTATAGGTAATGCGGCCTGACAGTTTGCGATACGAAAAAGGATTCAAAAAAACGTAAATAATGAAAAGCAGTTCTCGTTCGAAGAAGGTGATGACTGGGAGATACAAGTTTCAAGTTATTATGGGTATCTACATAAGGGAGAACATTTATTAAAAAAAAAAAATAAATAGGTGGCGCAACAGGCGGTAGAAACCCTAGGCCTAGCTTCTCGCAACCATTCGTTTGTGTGAGTTTCTATTTTTGGGACGAATGGAAGGGACCTACAATTTTATGCCGAGTCCGAACGGCTGAATTGAGAAGCTTTTTCATGACAGTTATACTCTCGGATGTTTGTCAGACGTTCGCGAGAGGTGGCGCAGTAGAAAAAAACCTTAAGATGTAATTTGGGTTTTTCCGGGGATCGAACCTTGGATAGTGGGATCCCCCGCACAGTAGTCCAGCACACTAACCACTGTGCTACTGCGCACACAAGAACATTTATTAGAGTTTGAAATTAATTTGGGTCGTTGCCGTTGGCACCTACCTTTCTTTGGAACGGAAGTGATTATTGCATAGCAAAGGTCGGTAGTGTTGGTTTGTGGTATAGACAGATAGTTTGTTGGTATCTATCTGGCATCGTTCATTTGTAAACAATCTAACTGAAAGCTTATCCATGGTCTTTGTTGGAGGGCATCTTGTAAATGTTGGTTTTAATAATTTGTAAGCAATTATTGGTTTTATATAGGTGCTTGGTATATGGAGAAATTTGGCTGTATGTTACAAGTACGACATCAATAGTGCTTACCTTACCCTCCTTAAGTGGTAGCCACCGGCTATTGGTTGAACGTCAATCGGTGTTGAAAAGATATGGTTAGGTATTGTATGAATATGGTAGCGTAGGAGCGTTATTGGCATCAACCAGTCCAATTGTCGCAACTATCTTATATACATCAATTGCGCTTGTTTTACTGTGGCGCTGCTTTGTTTATCTGGATGCGGAATTGACTGGCTAAATGAGTCTCAGCAGTGTTACGACCGCGGATGAATTTACTACATTGAATCAATAATTATTGTCAACCTTACATGACATCATTTGGACTAATCAGGGTGCTGAAAATGAGATTGTGGCAGATGTGGTCTTTATGAATCAACGACAGCTCTCACATGGGGTTAACTACCCAACAAACAAACAAAATAAGCACGTAGGCTTTACTATGAAAAGAGGAGGGAAGAACAGACTGCGATTGCTAGAAATTCATCTTTTGCATTTAATTGCCGGATGAAATCGCCTTCTCTGGAGAAAAAAAGAGAGAATTGCGCGACGGAGGAAATAGAGAAAGTTTGAAGAAAAAATCATGGTAATGACAGACAAGCGATCAGAGACCAGTAGTAGAGTCGAGTATTGTCACAATCGCTATTGATAGTATTGAAATACCACTCTTCTGCAGACTGTTAAACGGCGGAGACCACCCAAATTCTACTGTCAACTAGAACGAACCAATGAATGGATGATGAACCAAAATGATATATGGTATATGGTTAGCCGAGCTATTTAAGGAAGCCAGATGCGACTTGGTTGAAAGCATGAACATCGCATAAGAGATCCTGTTTGCCGTACTATGTAGACTAAAAATGGGCTTAACCGTTAACGAGGCCAAAGATAAGTACATGATCCTAACAAAAAAGCACACCCTACATCGTTTAATAGGACAGCTTTAACTTTGAGGCTTTAAAGCAGATGAAATAGATACATTCTTAGTCGCTTCGATATAAGAAATCGAAAATTTTCAATCCCTTTGCGTTGACGGACTTTAGAGGAGGAGATGTAACTTGTGTTTCTCCGAGGGTCGAACCTAGGACCCCCCCACAGTAGCCCAGCATACTAAACCACTGAGCCACTGCTCCCATACAAAGTGACATTGACCTGATTAATAAATTCGGCATCACTCGTCTATGATCGGAATGACGTTAGAGTGCATGGCCACAAAATGCTCCAGCTCTTAGAATCTCGACTCTCGAGTCAAACCAGGAAGGAGAATGCAGTAGAAGAAAACCTCGCACAAGTAGCAGGCGCTCAATCGACTTGGAGTGTGCAACTGCAGGCAGTTGGACAAAGACATAGCTATCTGGAGAAGGAGATCCGTATACTGTTTAAGACAGGCTCCCTGAAATTACGCCAAAAGAAATTACGCCAAAAAGTGTTTTGGAAAAAAGACCAAAATAATTGCGGCGTAATATTTTTGGCAAAAACGCCAAAAAATAAAAAAGAAAATTCACCAGAATGCCAGGAAATTACGCGTATTTTTGAAAAAAAAAGGCAAAAAGTTAAATGGAAATTACGCCTAAAAAAGTGAAATAAGGCCCCAAATCTGACAGTAAACCATGCATGCCCCCCATACGGTTTCGTATTTCGTTTGCGGTCTTATTTCACGTTTTTGGTGTTTTTTCCAAAACACTTTTTTGGGCGTTCTCTCAATTTTCATATATGGAAAAAATGCCCGAAAGAGTTTTGGAAAAAATGACAAAATTAGCGGCATTTGTGTCAAAATATTTGTGCGATTGTTCCTAGCAAAAAATGCCACAAATTTGTATGGAGGTTTTTGGGCTCTTTTTCCACTTTAATTTTTTTGGCGTAATTTCACGGAGCCGTTTGAGACACATTTCCATTCCGGATTTTTAGCACCACCTATAAGTAATTATACATTTATATTAAGTGAACATTTTTGCCTGAGGTTCGTGCGACTATAGTTCAGTCCCCAGTGTTTTGGAACTCACTTCCTGGGGATATACATATTTCCAGAAGTATACAATTTGCAGCAATTTAAGTGCAGAACTAACATACATCTGCAAGCATCTTGGGGCGGTGTTGAAGCGTTATAGGTTCGCCTTTCCCGAGAGAAGTATTAAAAAAAAAAAAAAAAAAACAATACTTTAAAAAAGCACACCTATACCAATCATAGGAGCAGAAAATGGAAACATCAAAGCTTCTCCAACCATTACACCAAAAATAGGAATTTGGTTAAAGCGACCCGTCTTCCTAAAAAAACACTCGTTCGAAACAACATGACTAGATATTTCTCTCTTTGCCTATTGCAGTCTGAAAACTGCTGAAAACATTCGATTACTAAGTAGGTACCTACTCGTACAAAAGTCAAAAGTGCAATTAGGTCGCACTAGAAATAAAATGACTCCATGTCAAGTATATAACTCGATGATTTACCACTCGAAAATGTGACCAATTTTCCATTACTAAATTGCGCTATTACCCTCCCCATCTGACAAATATTGGACGCAAACTATTCAGTCAACGTGACCGAATTGATGCGAATAAAATACATTTTCACGAAACATCTACGAGTATAGCAACCGAGTACCTCACAAACATCAGCCTGATGTGTAAGCCAGCAATTTCAATGAGCAACTCCGGCAAATAAACATTACAACGAAAGCAAACATACACACACACTTCCTCTTGAATTTCGAATGACACTAATCAAATTTACAGCTGATGTACAGCTATTGACATATCATAAAATTCACATGGCCATCAGGATGACTTACCACCGCCCATCGCACGGTTGTACTGAATTAATCATAAGGATTTGTGGGCCAGAACACCAGGTGCTTTTACCAGGATGTCGATCGACTCTGAGTGGAGCGATGCTGCTGACAATGACCAACCGTCTCGCACTGATGCTGCAGCTGATGCTATGCCATCCTTCAATATCAATAAAAGCTCGCGACCCTAGAACAAGAAGGTTCTAAATGCACCAACACGCCTTTCGAGAAAACAGAGGTTAAACATTGTAAATAGCTTTTCTGAATCTGTTTCAATTTAATTCAAAAACTGTTTTTGAATCATTTTAACTTAATCCTTTAAAATTAAAATGTTTTACAAAATATTTGAGCTACTATATTAGTTTTTCTAGAATTGAAGTTTTAAAATATTGATAGAACTATGTTGCCCAACGATAATGCACATAGACGTAGGACGATATGGTTCTAAGTACCTAATGGAACTTTGTGTCACGTTAAAATGTAATTCTTTTGTTAATAGAACTTTGTGATTTTCTGAAAATGTATATTCTTGAACTAAAAGTTCATTATCTTATCATAAAATGCTATAAAACATAACATGATACAAACTGCGTATATCGTCCGAAGATTCTTTCTCTTAAAACATCCAAGGAGGTATTCATGCGATTTTGACAGAGTCCATGCTTCTGCATCATACAGCAGGACCGGGATGATTAGGGTCTTATATAATATCTCGATGCTGAGACTTCTTTCTCGTTGACAGTATATATTTTGTTTTGACATCATTTTCAGCCAAGCATTTAGTGAATGCAATTCTATGATTGCATCCTCAAAAGAGAACACAGCTAGGGTTCGAACTGTCTTTTAATAAGTATGAAGAAAATGGATTTTTGTTCTATATTTTCACATTTCACCACACTAAATGCTAATGCAGTGTTCTTTGTGAACATTATGTATGCTTTTGATTGGAAAATGTTTCCTTAAATATTTATTTTACTTTTAAAACCCCTAAACATAAACAAAATACACCAAAAACGATGAAACGATTGCAAAATAGCCATCGTTCAATCGAATCGTTTCGACGACGCCATTTGACAGTATAATTGTTTACGTGAAGCAATAAAAAGCGATGATCGTCCTATCGATTCGACGATTATCGTTGTTTGGTTGTAACATGAAGTAGAAGTATGGTCGAGACGACGTAGTTCGATCGTTTTAGCCTTACGCGATTAGACCCCTGCTTGATGTTGTTTTTGTCGCACGTTTCGTTTCCAAGATTTTTAATTTATTACCCGTTTTCACGTTTTTTTGAAGCTGATGCTAAATTAGACTCACCCTATCAGCCGTATAGGCTTTCATTGATTTCATTGCATTGCAAATCACTACGATGTACCTAAGTACTCTACTTCATCAACGACTGCCGGTTCCAGAATATAATAATTTTGAATCACGACTGCCGAATCTAGATGAATGACACTGCTTGGGCTGAGGCTGACTGAAATTTCCTTTGGCTCCATTTTCCTATGGCCAACAATTACTATAATAAGCTTATTCATAGATATAAAAACATATTTTATTAAAAACATTTTATAATGTTTCATATTACAATTGGTTCTATTTGTGCAATTTCGAATTTTTTCATCTAAGCAACAAGGTTCTATTTTCAAAAAAAGTTTCCACATGGTTCTATCTGCAAAATAGTATGGGCTTTCTAGAGATACATGGTTCTATCAGTCAGTTAGAACCATGTTAACTGAATCTCAAACTGAAAACGTGCAGTTAGGACCTAGTTACAGTGAATATCTCATAAACTGTAAGAGATAGACAAAAAGTAAAAGCACCAATCAAAAGAGCGTAGTCGTTTTAGTGCGATGCGATGTGTAACTCATTTTTGAAGAAAATGTAAGTTAGAACCCTCTTGTCCTAAGGTCGCGAGCTGGATATGTCCAGAGCCAAATTGGTATCTATCGGCCGTAAAATTTCCGCCTGTGATTTGATTAAGTATTACAATTCATCGATGTGACAATGCACAGCCCGCAAATGATGCTGAGTACTCGAATGCCATGTACCACGCACACACTCTACACAGCCAGCACCAGACACTAGGACATGAGAATAAATCAATAGCAATTAAGTTAACCCTCTGGCTCGAACGGGGAAGGTTGTATCTATCTTGGGTTCGTCTGGGCTTCACAAGTAGCCATCTTTTGGATTTTATGATTCTTTGTTGGCGTTATGGTTGCGATTGAACTCTAATGGTTTCAAAAGGTAGACAAGCCAGAGCTCTGCGTCCCTGCAGGGATTTAATACGTCGAACGGGTGGATGAAAACTAAAAGTCATCGAATTTAATTGATCGTAAATGTGAAGACTGAAGAAATGAGAATCGGCAATACTTTTAAAATTTAAAGACGGGTGCTGTTGGAAGGGTAGTGCGTCTCTAAGGAGGTTTAACGCACTTAGATTTATTGTGGTAGCAAAATCGTCATCAATATAGAAACTCCTTCGTCATGGAAAATAATGTTCTTTTGTTATAGGGTTTTGTACAGGAACATGAGTTAGCGGTACACACGGGGGTTCTCAAATTGGATATTCCAATTAATTTTGTAAATGCGTACTGCTAGCGTCTGGAGCAGTACTTTTGTTCTTAGCCTCAGCTGGGTTAACTTCGAAAAACCTGTAGGATATTCGTCGCGACATAGCATCAGAGTGTCTGACTGTGTCACTGTGAATGAAAATGTGGCGAAAGGGAACTCGGCAATTCTTACATTGACTTTATTGGCTCTAATGCGTCGCAGAAGTCATAGCAAGAAGCTCTACAAAACACGTCGCGAGCTATAAGTGCCGGATAGATCCAGCCACCGTTTGCTCACAAAAAGGTCCACTTTAGCATTCTATATCTGAAACCTTTGTCGTGACTATCTTCTTGAGTCTTCGTCTTTTTTAGAAGTTTTTAAGCACCTCGGCTATATTGATCCTCATATTTCCTAACTATTTTCCTACAAGCCCCCATGAAGCTTCCCTTGAAGCATTTATATGAAAATTTCACATCTGCCACATAACTGTGTAAGTACCTCCACGTCTATCAACTTAGGTGCTTGCCTCTAAATGTGTCCTAAATACCTCCACATCCGTAAAGTTGAAGCTCTATGCTCCTAAATGATTGCCACCCATTACCAAGTGATAAATATCCGAAACAATTTCCAAGAGCATATCCCCTCAGGCAGGACCCAATCTAGCCTCTCCTCATAAGTTATCACATTTAAAACAATTACAGAAATTCGGAAAATTCATTGATCCTTCCTAATGGAACTAACAACACTCATAAGAGAATTCTGTGATGGGAAAATATCACAGCAAACAAAACGAATTTTCGTCAAAGGCAAGTCTGTAGAAAAGCATTTTTTTTTACCCTTGCGTAGCTGACAGTACACACAAATAAAACTGAAGACAGAAAGATAAAAGCAAATAGATCCCCTACTTTCACACGTAATGACACCCGTAAATACTGCGACAGGATTGAAAAACTTTTCCTCGTCAAACACGTATCCTGAATATGAATTAGCCAGCTGCAGGGTATAAGAGAGGGAAGCAACCGAAGCACAACAAGCAAATACGAAAGTGCTCTGCAAGTAGGAAATTCGTAGAGCAAAAAAAAAAAAAAAAGCGTTCAGGACCCACTCTGCAAAAAATACCCCAACATGCTAATGAAAAATGTTTAAAGAAATGATAACACCCCCGGGATAAGGATGAGTGAAGATGCCTCCAAGAAACTCTGGCAATGCAAACGAATATACACACAGACGACAAGGACAAGGACACTTTCACCAAAGCCAATTTAAATACTTAAATTTCACCATCCTTTAAAGACCTGTATACGGAGTAGACCCGGATTTCTTCCAATCGTTTACCCTCGAAAGCCCACATTCAATCCGACAGACAGTTGTTGTCCTTGTTTTTTGTCTTCTTCCCTTTTTGCATTAATTACAAACTCTTTTCATGGTGCAATTGAAGTTGAAGGTGTGCGCTGGTGCTTCCCGTGTGAGTGTACTCGATTCGGATTCAAAAGGACTCATCTCAACTGAAAAAATATTTACCCAACTAATGAACGTAATGGAGTGAGGAGATTCTGTGAGGTGATATGCAATCGTCTTCGTTGGTTGCCACACAGAATATGTTTCTAAGGAACTTTTTCGACTTCATGGCAGGCAGTGGCTTTTGGCCAAAAAGTTAGTTTATATATCTACCTTCGCAAGAGGAAGAAGGATTTAACTTTAACACATCCCCCGACAGATTAAATGGTAGAACACGGACTTCAGGTGAAGTTTGGGTTTGTCGTTGTCGGCGACGCGGCGCGCTGTGCGGTGTTGAGAAGTTTTCCTAACAGCATTACCCAAGTTTATCGGTTGATGGATGTTCACTTCAAGATGATTTTAACTGCTCTTCTCAGAGAAGGATATGGTTGCAAAATGGTGGAGTCTGGTATATCTACCTATACGGATGGCCCTCGCTATGAAGAGCTGTATGAAAAGTTTAGTGGTTGTATTAATTTCGATGATGAAATATTAAAAGGAAGTGATGTTGCATGAAAAGTCAAAGAAGGCTTCTTTGCCGGGGTGGAATTTTAAATACCAGACGGAGATGAACCATGTCTGGTCATATATTAAAGATGCCTTTAAATTAAATTTCACCAATTTTTAAATCGAACTGGTCATATGAAAGTGTCTCTCAGAATTAAAGTTGGAAACGATTTCTTGTTTAATATACAAAATACTGATACTACCTTGTGTAGGGCAGTCAACGTTGCCAATTTTGAAAGGGTGTTTTGTGTTTGATATAAGCTGACAGTTGAAATCTTCAATCAAATTGAGCATTTTCCTATCAGGCACCGTGTTCAACGTAAGTGGATCTGACATGTGAGCGCGAAGCACCATTCAACACTTCTAAGCAATGTTCGAAAATCCGATGGTATTACCAGAATTCCCAGGTATTGACATACTATAGACCGGATAATGAACCCCTTGAGTTCCGATCTGCATCACATCCCTATGCACGTACCGAAGTATGAAATCCTTTATTTCTAACATCGTAAAAAATACCAAACTGAAAGAAAATGCTTGGAGTTGTAAAAAGGCTAATCCATTAAGGGCTTAATTAGCTTTTCGATCTTCCAAGGCCAAACCAGTTGATCAAAAGCGAAATACGTTTAAACGAGCAAGAAATATGATTGCAACGCCCTCACTCCCCTCACCACCCTCCCACCGAGTTGGAATCGAAGACTCTTCGGGCCGGAGTGTTGGTGTCCATTCGCTCTACATGTCCTAGCCATCTTAGTCGACTGATACGTACCTGACTAGTTCTGACCAGGTCGAAGTCACTGTACAGCTCGAGAGTTCGCTGTTAAATCTCCTCTTCAAAAGTCTGTCAACGCAAACGGCACTGAAAATCACTCGAAGAATTTTGCGTTCGAAGCCCTTGGCCGATCTTCATCCGCCTTTGATAACGTCCATGATTCTGCGCCATAAAGCAGGACTGGGATGATGAGGGTCTTATATAAAGTCTCCTTGGTGTTTCTCGACAAGGCCTTACCAATCAATTGCCTTCTTAGGCCAAAGTAACAGCGGTGGGCAAGTGTAATTCTTCGCTTGATTTCTGATGTGATATCATTTTCAGAGTTAATAGCGGAGCCGAGTTAGACAAAGTGCCGAACTACCTCAAAGTTATAGCTGGCTATCGTGACGTTCTGTCCGATTTGTCGATGTTGTGTATCCCTTCTTGTTGACAGCATATATTTTGTTTTGCCCTCATTCACCACTAATCCCATTTTTGACGCCACCATGTAAAAATCCTTTTTTGACATCAAAGGTCTCGGTGAGATTGTTTCCGACCTTTACGGAGCAGCGAGCGTTCTCCATCGTCATTCTGCACAATCTGACAAGTTTGGCAGGGATGCCAAAAATAGACATGGCTCTGCATAGCTCGTCTCTATAAATGCTGTCGTAGGCGGCCTTAAAATCGATGAAAAGGTGGAGGGTATGGATTTCAACTTCCTGGGTTTTCTCCAAGATCTGCCGTAGTGTGAATATTTTGTCGATTGTGGACTTAACGGGTCTAAAACCGCACTGATAGGGTCCAATCAGTTCATTGAAAAATGGTTTCAGGCGTTTACACAGTATGGCAGACAGGATCTTGTAAGTGATATTAAGGAGACTGATGCCTCTATAGTTGGCGCAGTTTAGAGGGTCTCTATTCTTATGGATCGGGCAAACAATGCTGAGGCTCTATTCATCAGGCATACATACTTTCCTCTGACCAAATTTTAGAAACGAGTTGGTGTATGCTCTCTATCAAGTCATCTCCCGCTGCCTTAAAAAGCTCGGTCGATACACCGTCCGGTCATGCAGCTTTGTTGGACTTCAGCTTGGATATTGCTATCCTTATCTCATTTAGGTCAGGTGGACGGATGTCTTGGCTTTCATCACCCAGGTTGAATGGTTCAGAAAAAAAAGAGAGTTCGGAGATGGGTCAATCGTATTTCGTATATGGCGGCCGGTTATTAGAAAAACTTATAACATAGCCAAACTCAACAAAGTTCAATGACCGCGGCCATGTCCATGTCCACACCAACAAGTATTACATGCATATATTACCCCTAGACCTTCACATTACACATGAACATAGCCCGATCAGACTCAGGCAGGCGGGGTGCTGGTTTTCAAGGCCCAAAACGGCCCTAGCAATATTTCGCTTTCTTAATGGAGAACAATTTTCCCATTAAGGAAGGCTATCGCTATCGCCCCAGTCAATATAAATTCGAAATGAGTGCTATAATGGCGGAATCGGAATGAGCCCGCTTGATCGGTTCAAAGTTACGCTAATTTGGATTCCAAGACATAGAAGGCTTTATGGAAGCGAACATGCTGACAAGTTGGCAATTAGGCAATCCTGAGTCAATCATGTTCACTGTTCACATGCAGAATTACGCCACATTTCGCTCAGAGCAAGGCGAAAATCTCTACAGAATTCGTATTGAAAGCCAACATCAGATGGAGGTTAAATTTCTCAAAATTAAATGTAATGACAACCATATTCATCGTAATGTCATTACGAACTATTGTAAAGCCATTTATCTCTTCTATCATTACTTATTACCTTCAAAATCATCCCCTAGGCTTACATTTTACGTATAATAATTAAACCGATACTCGCAATATTTGCATCAGCATTGACATTCAATATGATGTCTTCATAAATCCATTTATCTATCCAATTCCCAGAGGAAATAGCAGCTCCCTCTATTTAAAAATAAATTACTATGTCAGTCAAACCAACAAATTCTTAAATAATTCATACAACCCATGAATCGTTCCAAAGAAAACCCGTCACCTGAACGAAGGTAGAAAATAAAACACACCAGTACCTACGACTATCTAGATCAGCACAGATGAAATTCCCCTGAGTGAGTCCTTCAACACTCTCGATATTCTATGGAAAAATTCCTAAAAATAGACAAAGGACACCGGCGGCGATGTATACATTCTGCAATCATTAGTTTCGAGAAACGAGACAATTCCAAAGGATGAATACTTCTCTGTGATGATGAACGACAACGTTGAAACGAACCTTCTGCAGTGTAGGCAGCTCACACTCTCGGCTAAACTGGCACTCAGTCAAAATACTGTAAATATTTGCATAACTGAATAAATTGCATCATCCCTGTGGCGTTACGACGACGCAAAGGACGTGAGAAATGCGAATCAAAACGGGGTAAAGAACGAATATTTGGGGCCCAGTACTGAGTGTAGATACGTAGGATTCCCATATAGCTCCAGGACGCAATAAGGAAGCTTTTCTATTCCTCCATTGAAAAGGCGTAATGTGTGATAGCTCGGGGGGCGAACGATTTTGATGGTTTCAATTCCCAAGTCTCCTGTGGTTATTCAACGTTAGATACACACATGAAACGAAGGGATGCGTGATGTAACCACATATAGTGATGATAACCGCCATTGCATCGGCCTTAATCAAACAAACGCAATGGGGTTCCGTTCGAAATTAAATTGCTTAGGATTGCAGCGGGAATTTATTGTCTTCAAATAGAAATATATAAAACAAAATCTGCACATCCCTTCTTCGCTCATTAAAATCAATTCACAAATCGAATCTGTTTTGCTGCCTAATCGGGGTCACAAGCCCATAAACGCCCATTTAGATTTTATCAATTTAATTAATCGAATAGCTGTAGCTGCGAAATGCCCTGAAGAAAGGGGTGGGTGCCGCATGACTACTGCCTATCCGCATCGAAGTGGTCAAATTACCAAACTCATTAAACGGGAAATTAAAGTTCAACCTGCGCTGTGCCCGGAGAGGCGGTTCCTGTTATAGCGTTATTTATAAAGGCTATAAGTTAACCCCTATGAACAACAATGGAATGGCTCTGGTATAACCGGTGTAACAAAACAACCACAAAAAAGAATGCCAGCCACATGCACCTCTAGCAACGCCGGACGATGGAGTTTTATGACCTCGTGAATTTATGTACGTTGTAGCCATAGGAGTACTGACTTTTTGGCGGATGGTAGACTTTCAGTTTCCGGTTCACCTGGATCTCGCATTCTGTAATTTCATTTCGACTACGCGTCTCGATGGGTTTTGCAATTAAAAAAATGTTCCACTTGAAATCCACTCCTGTTCACGACTGCGGGATAATATTTTCTTCCCACAGGCGGTTCATAGTAAAAGTTTAAGGGATATCATGTTGGTATTGTATCGTGGTCCAATTAACCAGGTCTCGTACGTTTTTATTGCATATTAAGTTGATTACTGTAATAATTGGTGTTCTGTTATCAGTTACTGCTGGAAAGAAAGGCTATTCTCTCTCTCTTAATGTAGTCGTTACGATATACGATGTTGTAAGGAACATTGACAACTTATTACTTCACCGAGGTCAATTATGTCCAAGACAACGTAGACTCATAATCACAAAACCATGCTATGCTTCTTCGACTTCTTGGAACTATAGGTTTCCTGATGGCATCCGTTAATATTTACTTTGGAAGCGGGTATAACGCAGTAGCTCCAAGGTTATGTAGTTTGCTGGGCACTGAGGACAGGAGTAACGTTGTGGGCATGGCCCTAAGAGGCTACGAGCCATCAATAGTTCCGCAGACCAGTGTCCTATTTCACCAACTTACAAATTTGTTTTTACAAGTATTTTTCCACACAATCTATAGAAAAATTACAAATTTGCTTTTAAAATAAATGTGGTGAAACCAAATTTTTAAGTTGGTGAAATAGGCCACAGTATGGAGGTAGAAAGGTCACCAAATGGCTACAATTTTTTCGTCTACAAATAAATAGTATTTGTCAGAAAAAAAAAAATGGAAACGTCGGCAAAAAAAAGTCTGAAATTTAATAGAAATCGTCTGAAAATAAATAGAAATCATCAGAAAATCAGATATTGGAAACGTCTGAAACAATTTTTAAAACGTCTGAAAACAAATAGTAATCGTCTGAAAAAGGTGTTCCTTCTACCAACAATGGAGTAGAAGGAAAGAATAAAGCTAAGTACACACGATTGTCAGATTTTACAATATTGTCAGATCTGTCAGTGAAAAATGTGTCCCAAATGTCTTACAACCGTCTGAACTTACAATTTTGCTTCTATTAATGGATCTCGGCCCAAAAAAATTCACTAAATACACTTAACAGGAAACATCAGAGACCAGTAGTTCGACTAATAGGAGAATCTACACTAACATCAAATCTACAACCGCTGTCTCACAGAAGAATAGTCGCTGACCTAGCATGCCTTTTTCCATAGGTTCTACCATGGCTACGGTGACCATATTTTTAGAAGCCAAACCCAGGACAAAAAGAAATATGAAAATTATAGCAACAAACTGGAAAAAAAAAAATAAGAACTCTTGTTTACAATATTGTCAGAAATGTCATTGTCAGTCCATTGTAAGACATCCATCTGACAATGAAATTGTCAGGTTGCTGACGATCGTCTGAACAAGTCTGAACACACAATTTTTTTTATTGTCAGACAATTAGGACATTGTAAGACTCATTGGATATTGTCAGATGTCGTTGTTTATGGAAGCTGACAATAGCTTACAATTTCTTCGTTGTCAGACAATATAACCAGTGGTTTACGAGGGAAATCGAAGTTAGCTTTTAAATGATGGAAACTAATTCAGAAGATATTGATATGAACAACTGTGGAAATTGGAATTTAAATTCTAATTGGAATTGCAAAAGTCGAAAAAAAAAAAAAAAAAAAAATTGTACAGGAAGAAAGTACAGAGTGAAAGGGGTTGTTGGATGCGCAGAGTATAAACTACCCAAAGAAGCCCTGTGGTAAGAGGTAGATGTAATAAAGGAAAAAAAAGTTGAGTCAAGTGCCAATGAAACCGTCTCGATTTATGTCGGTGTCTTGATGTGTGGTGTGGAGTCACCAAAACTAGAATTTCATTGCATTGTGTTGAGTACATTCGCAAAAAATTGCGATAAAGTTCCGGCTCCTCAGCTTGCTATTAGGAGTACAATCCTTCCTTCTGACAACGGGCCACCCAATCCTTCTTCAAAAGATTACGTCGTTTTTGTATCAATTCATCATCCTCGCAGTCTTCTAACACGTAGGCAGTTAAAATCTCGCAAGTAGGTACAATATTTTGTTCCAAATTCGTACTACAAAAAACAACTCACAAGAATTTGAATTTATCTGACAATGTCTGACAACAGATCGACCAATTTTTCATATTCAAATATCTTCCGACCGTGTGAACACCCAATTTTCAATTTGACAACGTTGGCAGAAAAGTCATTGTCAGACCATTGTAAGACATCCATCTGACAATGAAATTGACAAAATCTTACAACCATCTGAACGGACAATTTTGTATTGTAAGGTAGTTGGCTATTGTAAGCTCATTGTCAGTCATTGTCAGAGCACTGACAGATCCGACAATATTGTAAGATCTTACAATCGTGTGTACTTAGCTTAAGTCCATAAAACAAAAACAAAAAAAAAAACATAGATGAATTTTGAGAATCGGCGTTGCGGTCTTTAATTCTTTAAAATAAATGTTTTCAGACGATTTTTATATTTTTCAGACGATTACTATTTGTTCCCAATCTTTCCAATGAGAGCGACACCTCAAGCAATTCTCTATAAGTTGTTCAATCCAGAAGATAGCACTGATGATTGCAGACCCAATGGGCATGGTGAAAAATAGCCATACAGAGGAACAACAGCCACCTTGGCGAAAAAGTCGCTAAGCTTTGGAAGGAAGGATATCAGAACCATGGCTCTATGTGAAAAGGGAGCTGAATGCCTCTATCGTGTCATTCAAGTGTCATGAGAATACCGCAAAATACGATTATGTATCTTTTTATTACCCTTTTAGCTATAAAAGGTATTGTTTCCATAAATAATAGAGGTGCATATTAAACTTTGAAGTCAGCCTGAAATGGGTTGAGAGGTCCATATAACTCGGGGTCATATTTACGAGCGATGGAAGAAATAACGCTTAGTACCTTGACAGAGTGGTAACGCTGGGTCAATCTCGTGACAGCAAGGTAATTATCAGAACTTAACTTGCTGTCAAAGCTAAGTTATTGGTATTTAAGTCGCTGTTTGTTGAGATTCAATCTCTAAAATCATGTAACTACTTCTCCATTTGGGGATGTTTGGTCACTTTATAAATGATATCTTCACAACTTGTATTTCAAGGCGTGCAATGGGAAACATGTCACCATTAAGATAGTCAGCGACGTGAGACATATAAATTTATTGAAGATGTCGTTGACCATCATTCATTCGTGACACTTGTATCTCAAGATTGTCAACTGTCAGCCACCTTGCACCTTTCTGTTGAGTGCCATAAAATATGAGAAAATATACGCCCATCCAAATCCATTCCAGTATAGGACTGGCTTTCTAGTGATCCCCAGAACACTGAGCACATTGAACTTGACTATTATGAACTTTCATTTCGTTTCTAAAAACTACATTCGAGGCAAAAAGGATTTACACAAAACGAACAAAAGCGCACGACAGAAGACAAATCAAAGCTGAATTCCGATTGAAATTCTATTTTTATCGAATCGAAATGCATCCGCACTCGGCATACTAAAAGCCGACCGCATATTGTTGCTTTCGCCGCTTTTTATGCACAGGTACTGGTTCTGGTACACCCACTTTTTAATATCGCATTGTCATTCGAAATTGACTTTCGTCCTACCCTCCGCCAGCCGCATTATGGATGGCCAACTGCATATGCAGGCATATCACCGTTCACAGGCCTACCGCAGTATAGAGCTCACAACGTACCTCGTCTGCTACAGGTTGAAATATTGCACGACCTTTTGTGAGGCATATCAAAAAACAGAAAAGTTTATGTTTACGTTTTTTATATCACTTGGATGTTGGAGGGAATATTATTTTTAGAATGCTTCATCAGTGCACGTAAAAGCAAATTCCGTAAACTTTCCCATCAAAGGCTCTTACACACACAGAACGCTTATACAAAAAAGCATTAACAAGCGAATAACCTTTAAAATGAATTCCAACTCAGCATCATCCATGGTCCTTTAAAGGACTTAGAAATGAAATGGAAATAGTTTTTCAACAGCAAACTATGGATAGAAAAACCAGCTAATAACATGACGTTCTGAGCACCAGACTGGGCGTGTTCCTAGCGAGAATGCCATATCCTCCGGCAGAGGCAAATGAAAAAGACAAGATAATAATGCCATATCCTGCGTCCGAGAGTGTGGAGTGGTGTGCGCCTAGGGGCGCTGTTGCACGTAGTACAAGTACCCAGCAGCCCCTACCCCTATATCCACACGAAACTGAAGACGTCGGCAGATTTGTTCTTCTTTTTTTCGGGAGGCCATAACCTCTTTGCCTCAGGGCAAAGGAGTGGGATTTCTTTTCAGTTTTATTTGCTGGTGCTGCTGCTTCATGGTTTCTTGAGGACTCCGCCGGGATAGGCTCTCACTGCAATATATAAATATATAGTATAGAATGTTGTTGCTGAAGTTGTCTCACGAGATGTCGAGGAAACTATTTTTCAGATTACAATCTCGTAGCAAATGTGTAAGTGGATTTGTATATGCGGCTCAGCAGTCGGGACGTTTGGTAGTAGTTGCAAGGATTTTCTTTTCAATTTTATTTATTAGCTCTTCAAGGACTCTTTGGTGTACGTTTACTGTATGTGAAACTGAGTTCTCACTAAGATTGGAAATCCAGATTGTAGTATTTATGTGAATGTGTGCCTTATTCAATTTGGAAGGCATACAATGCAGGGTGAATGTGTTTGTGGATTATATCGATTCTTCTATCCTTGCGGAAAGTGATTGCAAATGGGAAATGATAATGTGCAATCGCGTCTGATATAATTGAGGTAATATCGTAGGCTTAACCGTGTGAGATACTTAGAGAGCTGCTGAAGTAGTCCGAGTTGTTAACGCTATTGGCTATCGCTATAGTGGAATCTGCGGGTGCATGGAATTTGTGAATTTGGGTGGTGGATGATTTTTTACGGCGCTATAAATTTATTTTAAAAATGATGGTGACCGGATAAAGAGACTCAGCAGTTAAAGGAATATCTTTGGCACTGTTTCAGAGGAAGTGGCATGCTTCTTATCGGCATTTTGCTTAAGCAAAAGAAATAAAATAGGCCTAGTCACCCACGATTAGTTTTGACGCAAAATTGTTCACTTACTTGTTGAGATTCCGGAGGTTAGAAGTGATTCCCCGGCAACTACACCATCAGTTGGTAAACTGTCAGCCATTTGTAGGGAAATATCTTAAGTCTTACAAAAAAATACGCCACATAGACGTGCGTGGAGCCTCTATATGACATCTTCAGTCACGGTAGCAATATTCTCGGCTGAACGAAAGGTATACGAGGCCTATCAGGGACTACTCGGTCCCGTGTTGTTCCAGTCTCTTAATGTGTTAGGTTTGTGGACTGGTGAGGATTTCTCCATGCCACACTCAGGTCAATACTGACCCATTATGATGCCCATAGGGGAAATAGGTTGTCCCTTGCCCATTATAACCCTGCATTCAAGTTACTTCCTGTGCTGCTTACATACAAACTATCTCGTTGATTTGACGAAGTTTATTATCTTGTCTATTGATGTGCTGGAAAGCTCGTCTAGGTCGTTGAAGAAGGAATTTATACCTGGTGTGTTGGAGACCTGAGCAGTGACAAAGGTTGTTTCCTCAAGAGCTCCCTCAGCCTCTACAGAGTTCTTCTTTCGTTAAGCCCATTTTCTTCATATGGTACTGCAGAGTGTTGTGCCCCGTTATGATACATACGAGGGTGGACAGGGATTTCCTATCCTTCTGCATTATCTTCTCGGTATTTAAGGTAGCCCATCTAGGGTTCGCCTCTCTTGTGGCTTTTCTCCCTGCTTCAAGCTTGAGTGTACAGGGCGGGATGTTCACAGAGGGATCAGCTTGTTCTGAAACAGCTGTTGAACCTTGTCTTTCTAATTCGTCTACTTTCTCATTGCCTGGAATGCCGTCATGTCCCGGAACCCAGCAGAGCGATACCTTGTGCTGTGAGCTCAAGAGCATTGAGTCCTTCGCGACAGCACTTCACAAGCTTCGATTTTATTTCTGGTGCAGTTATGGCTTTTATTGCTGCCTGCCTGTCGATAAAGAAGGTGCGGTATTACCCTCACCACAGACTTACGGGCTGCTGTTGTCACTGCTAGGTTGGGGAGGCGTATCGATTTTGATATATCCAGCGATTCAGAGAAGACACCTGAACTTATCGCAGTGTCCATTTTAGATCCGTTTGCAAATACGGCTATGGTTTTTGTGCTAGGTACGAGTCCGTCTCTCCAGTCTTCCCTGCTGGGATAGGCGCTAGAGAAGGGTCTTGTAAACTCTAGGTAAGGCGTGATGTATAGTCCGTGACAGGTACACGGCCAAAACATTTCTGTAGGATCTTCGAATGACCCGTTTCGTTCAGTTCCAGTCTCTTAATAGTCGTGGGGTCCGGTTAAAAGTTGCACCGAACGACCAGTGGGACCCAGGCGGCCAGGAAAACCGCGCAAGTGACGAAATATACTGTCATATGGAGAAGTAGTTTGCTTAGCACATTGTCACTTGTAAGTGCAGTTGTAGCTTGACATGAGTAGGTGTTCTTTTTGAGTTGTCATCTCGATATGGGTTGCTTAAATAATTGTCCACTGTGTATATTCCTTTATATTCCATGGAAAATTTCTAGTAGCGTTTCCTAGCGATACTCGTGCATCCCAAGGGGATACAGCACCCACATTAATATTTATTTTTCTTTCAAGGTAAACAACACCCATCCAACAACCCAAGTTGAATGCACCCTTCGCAATATTGTAGTAACAAATATAAGTAATGCTCATCCTGTTCCATCGTAAAATTTCAATTTTTAACTGTCATCATTTTGTGTTGCAACACTGGGTTCATTTATCCTCTTGAATCATCATCAATACCTACCCATGGGGAGTTGTAAACTTTCGCAACACATCCTTTGAACGATGTACGAATTGTCATTATCGATAAAATTTTCCTGTTCATTCAGCTCTGGGCTGGTAGCTCCCTGGGCCATGTTGCCTTACACATACATTGTGATTACAAATATCGTTTTAATCCCCTTATGACGTTTATTGTCTGGCTCACTTCTATAGGTGGTTGGCTCTCGAAGTGTGTGTTGTGTGTGTGCACATGTTTTAGGACTTTTAATATTCTTTGCAACTACCTAAAGCGTTGTGGTGCATTCACTTTGAATAATTTTCAACGTATGGCGAAAAAGCCTAGCTATTTGCAAGCGCAATTTTTGTTCAACCAAATTTTCCACATGGATGCATTTATGTGGTGGCGTGCCATACACGAGGCCAAAACAAAAAAAAAAAATTCATATCCGAGAGACGTTTTTTTTTTTCTTCTTTCTAATCCTGCTACGAATACTCAAGTAGATAACCATATCGTGCGTGGTGGTGGTGGTTGCGACAAAACCCTGAAAAGGGTTGTTGTGGCATAGCGGTTCCATAGGTACCCACATAGAGCCGGGTCCTTTTCAAGCTGCCTAAAAAGCACACGTACACGCTCGTGCATTTGCGGTTGAATATGTTTCGTATGAAATGGAAATCCTTTTGTGCGGTTTTGTGAATTTTATAGGAACTTTCCAGAATGCATACAAATATACGTACACTATACATATCTAACAACTATTTTTTTAAAACTCCTCTAGGATTAAATTTGAAAGGGAAGTTGGTTTTTTTTTGTTGTTCTTTAGAATTTGTTTTATAGTTGATGTTAGTGTTTCGGTTGGATAGTTCGGGGGTACTTACAAAAGCGAAGGAAACAAGGATTAAACAAGTTTCTACAAAGTTGTAGCAAAGGAGGATAGATAAAAATCTCAACCAGAAGTTTATGTGTGTCTTCCTTTTAACTGTTACAAGATTCCTTACTGTCTGTGACCATGGGAACAAAAACTTATAAAAACTCTCGGATGACCCTTTTTGCCAAAAACTCTCTGCCAAGACAGCCGTAATCAGTGTCTCATTAAATAACTGCTTGTATGTAAAACGTGCTGCAATAAAACGTCCAATAAGCAATAGCATATTAATGTCGAGCCGAGGAGAGAAAGGGAGAAAAAAAATCGTCTTCTCTCCTTTGAATAAGCGTGCAAACCCCTTAGGGATCCGGCCCAAAAAGGACTTTATTGGCTATTATAAAAATGTCAATGGGAATTGAATGCGATGCACGTGTCTTCTTTGTTGCGGGTGTCTTCTTGTATTCGGATACAAACAGAACTTTGGAAAGTATGTACGTAGCTACGTTTTATTATATTATATGTAGTTAGATACATTGTAAGAGTTTTGCGAAAACATTGCAAGAAGTTGGCGAGAAATAATGAATAATGAATGGGAGTGTTTGGATAAATAGAATGTCAGTTGCAATGATTTGGAAATGCAATGTATGACGTAGCGTATCATAAAGAGTGTCCCAGGACTCCAGGAGTTGAACTGATGGACTTAGTCTGAATATCAGTTGGAAGTGTATATGTTATTTGACATGTATTGTATACCATAGATAGGTATATAAGCCCGATATTAGAGCCATCCAACAAGATGGCGAAAGTACAAGAAATGTGAAGAACTGTGTGATCTACCTACCAAGGCTATTGGTGAATGGAGCAACTTATATGCTTCCATTTCGATTAGGATTTATGATTAGAGGAAGACTTCCTAGGCTAGGCCCAGAGCTCATCTCAATATCCGCATATAGTATGTTAAATTTAAAAATATCACTGTGTTCTGTTCCCGCGCTGTCACAGAGGAGAAGGATGCCAAGGACGCAACACTGCCAACAATCGGAAGTGCCGAAACCGATGTATATTAATTAGAAGGGAGGAACATCAGTTTCTTTGAATTCATTGAGATGCACTATTGCAAAGACAATGTTCGAAAGTTCTACACCAGGGATTTTCAAGATTTTCCTAAGACTAAAAGAGACCCAAATAGAAGCGCATGCAGGGAAGTAAGCAGAGGTGGATTTTAAGTCGTTGCTGAGGACTTGGATTGAGCAATTCTGCAGAGTGTTCAAAGCCAGAAATTTCTACATACATACACTACACCCTCAGATCCGCCTGGAACATGATAAACACAATTTCCACCTGATCAAAATGAGGTGAGGATGGCGTTATTCAAACTGAATTCCAATAAGTCTGATGAAGCAGAGGGAGAAGACTTTTTAAGGAGCAAGCACCACCATAAAAGTAGACACATTTTTTAGATTTTTTCCAAATGGGTAATTGGGTATTTTTTAAGATTCCGATCCGACAACATTGGCTGAAACGTTACATATACAACTGTGATATACACGCATCGCAATTATAAGTTATTAAATGCTTCACAAGCCAGCGGCGATTTTTAATGGAGGAAATTACTGCCGGTATGTATTGGTGAGAATCCAGACATAGCGATTCGCCGGCATTTGAAACAAATATAAATATTTCAATTAGCCCTTTATTTGTGAGGTGGAGGTTGCATCTACCTAAGTCGCCGGAGCTTAGCCTCCTTGTATATCTATTACAATTAAGGAACAATTCACAGTCCTAGAGTTGATGATTTCAGTGCATGTGTATTTTTTTTTTTTCTTTAGAATTAATATAGCTTTATAAAGAAAACACTCACTGTAGGCCTGATATTTCTGATTGACATCAATCTAATTACAAAATATTTTTTAAAGCACTCACGTCTATGTGCCCATGACTTTAAAATTACAAACCGCTTTGGACCTTTCAATAAAAGTATACTTCAATAAATAATGTCTGAATTTTTAAATAAACTCAAGTTTGACAGTCCGAATCCTCAGATTAATTTATTGCGTCCCAAAATAATTGCATAATCCCAACCCCGAATAAAAGATGAACATAATCCAATAAAAATCGCTCCAAATGAATGTACCAAGCATCGACCGACGACATAATGAATTTTATTTACTGCCAAAGTGAAATTTGCATATTTTCCAAAAAGCGGACATTATCATCATACTGCTTCCGTTTTGTAACGAAGCTGCCTGCCTCCCTGGTTTATCCTTTATAAAATTGAGTTTTGTAAATTATTTTTGTTTTTCAACTCTTTCATTGCAAGCGAAAGAGGATTAACCCTTATTCAGACGATAGGTAGCCCTACTACACATGCATCCTTTTACCAGAAACACAATTTTCCGGTTGTTTAGTTAATGATTACTTGGATGGAAGCCAATACTAGCGAGCGTGGGTTGCATGTTTTATCCCAGGCGCATCCTTTTCACATCATCATCGTCAGCAGAATACAGTTTTTTTTTTGTTTTGAGAAAACTTCCCAAATTGATGGTGTTTCGTTGATGTTACGTTGTTCTTGTCGCTGCCAGAAATACTTGACTTAACTGCCGAAACGTCTGCCACAAAGAAGGATTAAAATTCCACTGCCAGGTCCATATTTGCTTGACAGTCAGCCAAAAAAGGGCTACAAATGCGATTAACGCGGTTCGACATTGGGTTGAGGTTTTTCAAAATCCCATTCTTCAAGCGATTAATGTTTTTATTTTCTTTGGACAGACAAAAAGGATTGCATCCATAGACGTCAAATGGCAAACCATAAACGCAACCCTCTTAGCCATATAAACATGATGGGCGTCGAACTGGTTAACCCTCCATAACGGATCAATAAAACGTCTCCCAACTTCCACTCTCGGTATATATTGGGACACTTTATGAGGATATATTTTTGTGTGGAAGACTTATCGCCTTTAGATGTAGACCATCCGGATAAGTTGATAGATGGAGGACGAACAAACAAAAAAAGCCGCACCAACAAATATTATGCGCATTAATTATGACACCCCCTTCCCCCGGGATGCGGGATCTGTAGACACAACTTATAAGCAAACAAGTAAAAAGGCAAACATCCTGTTTTTTCATCTTCCATTTTGGTGCCATTGCACCCGACCACAACAACTTGATTATGACAAAGATTCGATAGAGTTGAAGGGGGAAAGGGCAACATTTTTGCCACTTTTATTCATTTGGGAGAAGACTTTCTGGAAGAAGGTAGACGCTTTCCAATTCAATTAGTGATCGAGTTCAATACGATTTTTTTTTTGAAGGGATACCTATCCCTATCAAGAGGAAACAATTTCAGACGTTCATTTGGGAATACAAATTAGGGAAATTGGTTGGTCTTTTTTCAAACCTTAAAAAAGGGTCAACGCGACGAGAAAGGAATAATTAATGTCAAGGTAATAAGGTATTTTTATATTGATTAAGAATGACGGCTTATCATTTAGAGACTTTCAACTAACGGCAGATTTTAAATTATAAATTTCAATTTAGGAGAAATATTATTTTGGTGTCATTTTAATTAAGTCGCATATAGTAGGTACGAGTATATCTACCTTTTCGGGTTCAAAAAAAGTGTCAGCCAAATTGCGGAATAGTGACACACAAATTTTTAATACTTGAAGCTTTCAGGTGGGCGCAGTGGCTCAGAGGTTAGTATGCCGGACTAATGAGCGAGGGGTATTGTTAGATTCGATCACCGAAAAACACTCACAAAAACTAGGTTGGGGGCAGTTTGCATACCATGTGCAATTTAAACCCAGAATTGAGGCCCATTGTTTACATGGTAAGCCATACAACTACTAACAAAACCGTTGGTGCTAAATCTTCTCAAATTTGGTAGAGGTATTATTGCTAGATCGCCCAAACTGTCAAAGAACCATGCAAGAGAAGCGGCGTTCTTGTAGCCCTGGGCTTAATGTGACATTATCGATGAAACTCTTGCTATGTTGAAAGCTGGTATAGTACTTGTCTGCCAGCTAATAGTATGTCCAAATCAGGGCCGCATCTGACTAGCTATTGTTGTCTCATTCCGCACCAACAGGTTCCGGTACCCGCCATAGCCGTACTGAATTATAGGCAATTGGAGTTTAAAGTCAGTCACTTTAAGCGCTGTTTGACTGTCCACGTAGAATATAATTTCAATTACTGGTAGAGGGCTTGAATCGTTTTCTTAATCGCGTAGATCTTCTCTTGGAAACCTCTTTATAGTTTGAGCCATCTGTGAACATGGGTACAGCTTTTATGGCAGTATACTGGGGGAGAGCCAGTCGTGTCTATCCGGAATGCAGATTTAAACATTTTTTTTTTTTCAAACCATGATTTCCTATAATCCGTGAGTAGCATAAGTCTGCACTGATTAAAGGTGTCAAGAAGTTTGGGCGAGTGACCGAACGATAAGAGAGCTTCGAAATTTTGTTCTTCCTTAGATGCACCTTTGGCTGCAACGTTCGATAGCCCGTTGAATTCTAGGTTCCTAAGCCTAGTTATCGTAATTTAGTGAACCCCTTATAACCTATTTAATCAATTCTCTATACCTTCTTAAGGCGGGATTTAGTGTGGATTGCCTCCCACCAAACAACCTAATCATAGGTCAGAATTAGTTTTACAATCGCGATATACGACTTTGTTCGGTTGTAATCCACAGAAAGCTTTTATGCAGGCGTAATAAGCATTTAGTCCTTTGATCATTCTCCTTTCTGTAATTCGTGTTCAGTTTAATTTGAATGCAATACTCAGGATTTTGGCTTGTGCTGGACAAAAGCCTCGAAATTTTGTTGGTTCAAATTTTCTTTTATGCTTACTGGCGCTAAAGTCCGCGGTGGACCTGGGCCTCAACCAACACGCCTCTCCAATTAGCACAATCTTTGGCTAACCGCCTCCAGTTGCGCTCTCAAAGTCTTTTTGGTCTTTTATACCTCCTCGAAAACAAGATGAGTTCGGTTTTGTTGGGGCTAACCGCTATAGACCGTTGATATCCGTCCACTTTGATTGCTCTGATAAATCAGAAGATTATTTCCCAAAACCAGCATTAACTGTGTCATCTGCGTCGGCGACTACCTCGATATCGATACCCTCTGATGTAGTCAAGTGATTTAGGAATTTGCCTGATCGCGATGACAACTCTGTCACATACCCATTCACTTTTACAGTAAAAAAAACTGTTATTACGCCACAACTTTCCACTTCAGACAAATCACCCCTTGTGCAAATCTCCTTGCAATTGGCAATAAAATCTCCCCTACACACCCACTCCGACTCAATATAGTAAAATTGAATAAAAATCACGGGTCTTACAACTACCCCTGATTTCTTATTTATCCTTTCTTATTCATTCCCATAAAAACCGCACTTGGCATACGTTTCACTAAATTAAAGGACACTTCGCGAGCTCACACCTGTTCTCAAGAAACACTGCGTCACCTTACAGTTTACACCAGTGATACATATTCACTGTCCCAGATACAGCTCCTGGAATATCAAATATATGTAGAACTGCACCGCCTCTCAAGGAGAAAGTCATAAAAACAAAACAATAAAACAGAATAATGGGGTTGCATATATTAGGAGTATACGAAGCCTTGCTGGCAAAGCTCATTCCAGGACGTTCCTTTGGAGCAAAATGCGACCCCTGTATTATTTGCATTCTTAAAGCGCCTTTTGCTCACACCGTGTGTCGGTGGTACCTTCCATCTTCTCATGGTTACCGAATGCACTTAAATAAATGCTTTTCTTTGACGGCAATATCCTCCGCGCCAACCTCTTGGCTATAAAATATAATATGCATTCGCATATGTATATTCTCGTGGGAGTCGCAAAAGTAGAAGCCAACTCCATACGGCAAGGGGGTGCAAGGCATTATTGCGCTGGCTGTGTGTGAATTTGTCTGGGTCATTTATCGATTCGATTAAGGGAACAGATTGACGGTTATTAAGGACATGCAGTCCGCAGTCGGTATAATTTGGATCAACGTTGAGTGAATAATGGGAAGTCTGGCATATGTCGCCGCAAGCGGATGGATGGTGAATAAGTACATAATTGCAAGGCTCCAAATTGGTATGGGTGTGTCCTTGTCATTGTCTATATATGTATCTGTTTTTATTTTAGAAAAACCATTAAGTCCTTCTAATTGTACTCGGTACGCCCCGTAGCAAATATAGGTATATAGAGCGGAAGGGCATTTTGGGTTTTCTCTAAATTTAAACGCCAGGATATTCATAAGAACAATATCCCTACATTGACCCAGTTCGCACAGATTATTATTATTATGATGTAGAAGATGATGTCCCCGACCTATACAATAGACTTTGCGCTTGTGTGTACAAAATCATTGTTTACGTTCATCATGGATGGGTGGCAATTCCGAGATAAAATATTATAGAAACTATACATCAGTTATCCTTTATATAAACAAAGGAGCAAGGATGCAATTTGGATTCTGGTCACGGACAATGTTAGAAATAAAAACAAGATGCCGGCAGAATGTAGTGCGTATTGGGGCGGAGAAAGCTGCTCAAATTGGGAGCCAGTTACATAATAACTGAATTCAATTCAGCTTCAGTGGGAGGACAGGTGTTATTAGGACTTATCACTTATCACAGATTATAGAATACTACAATAATGAATTGGTTAATTCGCGGCATGCTACTCATTTTTGAGGCAAATATGCAGGAAGTAAGCAGGCACAGAATGCCGTCTACAGACTATCTAATCTATGCCAACGCGCAGATAGCCTTAGACATGGTGGTGAGGTTTCTGGGCAGAGTTTCTGAACTATAATGACCTCAGAAGTACCTATAGATATCACGGAAACTTGGCAGAATATGACAGAGGCAGAGCCATCAAACTTCTACAGTTTGACAGGCTGCAGAGACGAAGAGGTCCACAAGGACACACCTCACTTCCTCTGTCACTGCCCGAATCTCTGTCTCTTGAGGAATAGAACACTTGGAACGCATTACTTCTATAACTTACATGAATCTTTCACCTCCGATCTTTACAGGTTTCAGGGTTTTGAGGATATCAGGATGGCTGGACGGCGTGCGTCGTATCCAGCAAGATAGAGGGACATGAAGCTAACCATCTCTAACACCAATGGTGAACCCCCATAAAAAGGCACCACAATGGGTACACAAAGGACCTAAGTGTAATACTGAAGGTGTCTCCCTGCTTTATCAGCCAGTAAACTAAACCTAACCTAGACATGGTCGATTAATTGTGACTTTCTGTTAATCCCTTGAAAACTGAGGTTGTTCTCTTCACTAGACGGAGAATTGTGACCAGTAGCAAAGATCTCCGATGAAGCGAAATATCTCGGAGTGAGCCTAGGTAAAATACTTCTTTGTAAGTCAAGTCGTAGACATCCAAGGAGCTCTTAGTCTGTATTTTTCAAAGAACGGTCTGTCAGGCCTACACTGTATATAGTTTTCCCCAGTTAGTCTGGCTCTGCTTTAGATGCTTTGGCTTGATTTACCTCCCCTTTATATTGGTTCTAATATCAAAAAAGTCTACTCTCCTAGGCGGTGTGGTTTTTGGTATCATTTACGATGACCTTGCGCTACACTTATATTATACGACTATGGTTCCCACTCAATGATCCAATGACGTCGGAAGTTTAGACAGTCTGAGCCGGGATTGGAATATAGTTTAATCTTCACGGATGGCTATAAAATTTGTTCCTTGAGGCTTGAGGCGCTATGTTTTAAAAATTATTATACGGAGGGTTGTCCCAAAATTAAAGAAAAATTGTAGATCGTCCGATATAGCAAGTGGATTAGAGGGCTATTCTCAACAATGGTGATAAAGCATGGACCTGTAAGCCAAAAATACGAATAAATTCTTTTTAAAATTCAAGAATAAAGAAATACCAACTAAAAATGGGAAAATCGAATCATTTTTGAACTCTCCACAAATTTTTATATTTCATCTAAGATACCAAGCCTTCCATCAAGGGTCTACGACATGAAGATAAACGAAATTTTGTAGTTCAATCCCACAGGGGTATTTGATTCCTTTCGATTTGAATACAAATAAGTCCCGGAATACGAATTGTATTTGAGCTTCTACATTTGTTGGGGAACGGAAATTCATCTAGTATACCACCCGCACCTAAATAAAAGAATTTAAAATTTACAGGCGGTACCATGTGGCACGTACTTCGCGCCTGCATCATTCATTTTCGATCCTATATTCTCCCAGAGATGGCTGTGAATAATTGAATTCTATTTATCGCACACACGCCCGCCCGTTCCCGGCGAATGTGTATTATTTGGAGACAATCTGCAGCCATAGTTGATGCGCTTCATGCGATAACAACAGACAAGCTGAAGCTTCGACGACATCATCCAACTATTGTCCTACAAAGTAAACAGAAGTGAATCCTCCTCCATGCCTTTGTTGTTCTTAACCCGGCCCACCCATTTCATCGTGTAGATATGATATAGCTCAAGGCATTGCAAGTGTGATGTAGTTAAAGGATATTGTAACGTTTTTATTTACCCGCGTGTAGCGTATAAGTGTGGAGTACTACTTGACGATATGTGCAAACGAGTGCAGAATAAATTAAAAACTTCACTCTAAAGGTTTTCTGGGTTCACTAGGGTGTGCTTCATTAAAAGTTGTTACTCGCTGACTATATGGAAGGAGTACAATGCTATTCGCTCTTCTTTTCTTTTTTTTTCTCGTTGCAGAGGAAACTTTTTCAATTTTTGATTTTGCTTTTGCATGAAAAAGAAGATCAATCTTGACTCCCATAGCAAGTGCAACTTTTCCTTGCTAAAACTTCCCAGACTGAAGGTAAAACTGCATTTGGTGGGAATTTTTCTTTCTTTTTTTTCAAATCCTTGCTGTTGACAGATGTAGGTCAATGCACTGCAGCGGCAGGGGGTGGAAGCTAAAAGTTATTTTCAATTAAGTTTTGCCTCCAACTTCGTGGCACCATCGAACAATGAACACGAAACAATACGAAATTATTTAATTGAACGTAAACAAAAACGAAAGGCAGGGGAAACAAAAAAACTTTCAAGAAGTGCAACCACGCTCTGGAAGAATCCAAGAAATGTGTTTAATTTAACAAGAAAATGAGACTGCGAAGCGGAAAGGAGGATTCTTTGGTTTTAAGGATGACTTTGATTATACAAAAGATCATTCAAGCGAAAACAACAGCGCCGACAAAGTTCTTGTTTTCATTGGAAATAATGAGGGAATGTGACGCAGAGCGATGAGATAAATCAGTGATAATGGTGTTCTGCTCTGATTGCATATCCGGATAAGAAACTGGGTTTAATTGAATGCTAGAAATGCGGAATAATTGCTATCATATCATATAGCTTTGCAATTTTGAAGATGATTTAAGATAAACAAAAATTAAATCAGATCAAGGAACATATACATAAGGTACAATATTGCAGTATAGATACTCATTGGTTACCTATTTTAGCTTCGAAAAATACTTGCAGTTCGCGTATACAAAGCCTGTTAGAACCTCTTTAGGGAGCTAATGAGCCCACATTGGGAATCTGATGTAAGGTTCATTTGCCGAGCTGTTACAAACTCTTCAGCGGGAGAGCCCAAGTTGTCAGCACTATCTATACATATAATAAAGCTGTAGGAATTTTCTTTGTCTCTTAAAAACGCGAAAACTACTGGACACATGTGGATGAAACTTATTTGAAAATGTTTCTTAAGACTATGAGACTGCTATAGGCTATTTCGTTTATAGCCTTTGGAAATATAATGAAACTGTAGGAATTTTCTTTGTCTCCTAAAAACTACTGGACAGATTTCAATGAACCACTCAAAGCAAAGATTACTCAATGGAACAAATATAAGTTTGTTTGTTTGCTAAAGGCGACCGACGCCGACGTCAGCTAGTCATTAATAATAAGATTATAACAAACATCTATAGAGCACTCATAAAACCTCTTTTATGTTTGAGGGAGTCCACATTCGAGGTTGCCATAGCCTTTAAGCAGTTTTGTCAGACCTCAGTATCAGTAAAAGATATAAAGGGCCATCCCGCAGGCAGTAGTATTCTCCTCCCCTACTGCTACTGTGGATTTTGTTTATAAATAACCTATGTACTTCAACATCTAAATAATTCAGTCTATAATATAATTGGGTTTCTAGTCTGAGGACCTAGCCATCATTATTGGGGGCAAAGAGACATCGATAGCAGAACATGTATGCAAAACGCATTTAAGAAAGTCCTAGTCTGGTATAGAAAAGAAAGCCCTTCTGTCAACCCCAGGAAGGCTTTCATAGTTCATTTCACGAAAAGGAGAAATTTAAAGCTGATTCAAATTTCAATCAAAAACATATTATTGAGTACTCCGACGAAGCCAAGTATTAGAGATATCCTAGATAAGGACTAAGCTGGAACTCCCATATTAACAACAAAGTTAAAAAAGGAACCAATGCTTTTGGGCCTGCCGCTGCATAATATGGTAAAATGTGGGGAATCTCATGCATGCCGGAACAAATCACCCAAAAGACCGCTATCAATAAGCTCAACAAGGTAGAACGGTGCCTCGGTTTTTCTGAAGCAATTGAAGTCTAAATAGGACTAGCACTCCCCCAACATTTATATTATAAAAGTGCCAAGACGCAGCTCATCAAATTTGACACAAGTGAAAGAGTTAAATATCAGCAAATTACTCAGAAATAATGGAACTGCTTTAATACCGAACTTCACAATATCTGCGCGGCCACAGATCGCTTCCCAAAGGAACTATGCTTCAACAAAAACGTCTCCCATTATTGACCTGTAATCAGTACTGCACTTCCTTAACACCCTCCAAACACTTAGCGACAGGAACAAAACCAGAATATAGTCGGTTCCCCGCCATGAGAAAATAGAAGGTAATAAATAAGCTGATAAACTTGCCAGAAGAAGCTCGGAAACAGAAAAACCTCGAAAATATTATGGCACAAGAGGGCCGCCCTAAAGGACAGCTCCAAAATTTGCGCTCCATTATACAGGTAAATAAAAGCCAAGAAAATATCCCAAAATCCGTGTCGCGGAACGCTTCAAAAAAATTCCAACACTAAAAAAAAAATTCTCAAAATACCTTTGGAAAGAACAAAAAAAAAACACTTATTAAAAAGTAGCTCCAAAAACATTCCAGAAAACGAAACAAACAAAATTTCATAAATTGCCCAAAAGACGTCGAGAAAAGGCTAGGTATGTAAAAACACACCAGTAAACGCCCCAAATTATGTTCCAAAATAAATGTCCCAATAAACGCTAGGAAATCCCGATTCAAAAAATTATCCAACATCTTAAGGTTTCGTCGTTATTAACGCCGGGTTTCACAGCCGCCTTTAAAGTACTCCAAAAATTACCCCTCAAAACGTCAAAAAAGGGCCAACAAAAAAACTTGCGATGAACTTAAAAAAAAATCCTCATGCGATCTCAAAAATCGATTACTCAGTAGATTTATGACCGCATCAGTGGATTTATAAAGCCTACCTTTATTAGAGCCCCCCGTAAACCCATCCCGCTCTCTAGACTCCATTGTGGGAAACAGTCTTTCGAAGTTATTTGTTTTTAACAAAATGTAACTGTCAGCAAGAAGTAGCGCGGATTGCTAAACGATGAAAAGGTCAAAAATTACTAATATTTGACTTGCATTTTAAAACTTCATGGATAGACAATTAAATAAGTGATATAATTCCCTAATCCAATTCTAGACCCTGATCAATTTTTTTTTTATAAATCTTTCAAATCACGACTCTGATTCCATGCATCCACTTTTCCAACAAAAAGTAAAAACTTTTTCAAGAATAAACGGAATTCCTCAAGTAATAACCGTTTCTCATTATCCTTCAAATTATAAAAATTAAATCGACTTAAGCCTTGCAAATGGTTTCTCTCCTGACTCCTGTAGTCGAAACGTAAGCATTCCCTTCGAATAGACTTTTCCACCAACCTCAGCGTAAAATGTAATTTGAAAATCGTTTTTGCATTTTATTTTTCTCTTTATCCGTCCTCAGCGTTACGCTCTATGGTATGCCCTCCTTCCAAGGATAAACATTTCAATGTGAAAAAAAATAGTGAAAAATTAAAAAAAATAAATAAAAAACTCTTCTGAATCAGCGTAAAAAGTGTCCTCGACTTGAGCAGAACAATAAAAAAAAAAGAAAAAAGTTTAAAACCGTAACCATCATCATCCTTCTTATCAGACGAACATTTTTGCATAGTTCATCAAAAGGACACACACATACGACAACAACAACTCGCGTTTCCGTAAAAACAAACGTTATCACTTTTTCTCGGTGCGCCACTGGCGCCACTAGGAAACAACTACAATGTACCACCGGTGGGTGGTACAGTGCGCATGTCTACACCTACGAGGATAATCACCCCTCGCTTCAGTTCGGTAAGAATGGGTGACAGCGACGGCGGAAGGCAATATAGCAACCGTATCCACCAGCATCCAACACGCACACAAACAAGAGTAGCGCTCACAAGAAATTCCATATCTCTGCGTATGTTGATCTAAGGGATGCCATCAGTCTTAGAGCATATCGAAAGCACAACAACACGCCGTTGTTGTAGTCGTCCTGTAACGTAGTTTTTTCTCTTCATCATATTATCTTTCATTGCTTCCATTTTGATTATAATCCGGAAAAGTGTTTAGTTTTCAATCAGGAATATCATCCAGTTTGAAGGACATTTTTGTTTAGTTTTATTTATTCGAATTTATTCACACATCCGTTCGTGGATACACAGTACACATTATCCTTGACATTCATACTAGTATCCGTACAGACAGGAGCCAAGGTGTGTTTGTGCGCGAGTTTCTCCATTTCAAAATGTCGTCGTTCTTTTGAATATAAAAATATTGGTGTGTTGTTAAATTTTATCTCAAAAATATCGAATTTGTTTATAATTACATATTTGTCCCGGAGGACTCACTGTGTTATCTTCGATTGCGTTCGCAAAATATCTCGACGCGAAAACAACTCACGATTCACGAACGCCATTGAATTTTATTTTATTCTTTTTTGAACCCCTCGCTTGCCGTCACCACCACCCCCTGTAGTCAACGTCCTTGTGGAGTGAGAACTTTTTCGGTTTTTTGTGTTTTTCTGTAAAAGACTCAAGTGTGGATGTTGCTGCTATCGTTATCGTCCGTATTGCGGCAATTTTGGTTATAAACAAACGCTACACTGGTGTGGGTATACGTTTTTTGATGGATTTCAAGGATACACGTCACGCTGGCAATGAAAACAAACAGTAGCGGCGCACGAATGCAGTAAAAGTCCTTAAGCGGTAAGTGGCTTCATATATGTGAAGGAATTCATTGTATATACAGATACACTGTACTACAGTGAGAATTCATTAAATTTCGTTCAGCGTTGATTTTTTTTCTCCATTTTTATTAAGTTGTAAATTTTTTTATTACATATCCTGGAAGCTTTTCATTGCTTCACCAAATGCAGATGAATCATTTTGACGAGGGCCAATGTTATTAGACATATAATACTGCAGCACCACCAGAAGCTGTTTTATGGGTCCTCCGGTATTGTTAGTTGAAAATAGGTGCCCACTGGGGGCCCGAGATGTACGCGGTAGTACATACACATACATATACTGCGAATTTAAAAAAAGATTTATGAAGATTATCGGGGAATTTATCTTCAAAACTAAGCAAGCCCAGTAATCATGTTTCCCAATGGGAGGGAGCCTACGTACATATTTAATCTTATTCCCTTTATTGCCTATGTGGTTAATGCGGATATTATATAGGTTTAAGGGCAAAGGTGAATCTGTAGAGGAGGAGTTTCTTTTCCTGAGGATAATTCGCCTATGGGAATCGTTATTGAGGGGGAAATGCTTTTCAGGTTATTGCAAAATAGAACATTAACGGCCAGGTTTTTAGTACGAAATGTGCCAATGGCCTCGTGCCATTGGACTTTGTTTAGGGACTATATTAACGCGGTTATTAGATTTGCAGCATCAGTACCTAACTTCTGAGAATGGTGGTGATAATGATGTCGTGTTTTGAGCTATTTTTGTTTCGTATTTTGAAATCTGACCCACCCTACAACATTTTTTTTATGTGATCATAAAACAGATGAATGAATTTTGTACCCCACAGTTAAACAATCCTTGTTTCTGCTCTAGAGAAACTTTAGTATAAATTTGGAAAAATTCTACTGACTGTCAGTTATACCTACATTTTTGAACTTGCACCAAATTTTCGAAAACATAATTATATGACTTGATTTTCGAAATACTTTTAAGTAAAAAAGCTATAGAATTGGGAAAACGATAAAATGTTCGTATTTATTTGTTGCGAGTTCTTAATACATTTTCTAAGTGGAATCCAAAGGTTTGAAGTCTGTGTCCCAGCTACGAATAAAAAAAAAAATAAATTTTGTTCAGATTTCTCATGAGTTCTGATCCACAAAAAATTTGATTCAATTAAAAATTAAACGTTTCAGTGAATTCTAGAAAGAAATCTCGAGGCTATAACAAAAGAATCGTACCTATATAAAATTTAGATAAAAATAAATAGGTGGCGCAACAGGCGGTAGACACCCTAGAAGGGACCTACAATTTTATGCCGAGTCCGAACGGCTGAATTGAGAAGCTTTTTCAGGACAGTCATACTCTCGTATGTTTGTCAGACGTTCGCGAGAGGTGTCTCTTAGTCTTTACTTTCTTGATTTGGCAATAACTTTTCTTGATTTCCTTGAGGGTGCAAAGCTAAAGCATTTTCAAATATAACATACTGAGTGCATGTATGCATCAATCCAATTAGCATAGCTATAAACAATTTGAATACATGTATTGACAATAATAGATATCTTACTTACTTAGGCGGCTCTACAGTTAGGGGTAAACCGAGGCCTCAGCTAACAAGCCTCTCCAGTCAGCCCGGTCCTTAGCTAACTGCCTCCAGTTGCGCACTCCTAGTCTGTTGAGGTCGCCTTCGACTTGCGCGCGCCACTTAAGGCGAGGTCTTCCTCTGCTGCGTTGTCCCTCCGGGTTAGACTCGAAGACTCTGCGGGCCGGAGCATTTGTCGCCATCCGCTCTACATGACCAGGTCGATGTCGCTGTACAGCTCGTATAGTTCGCCGTTGAATCTCCTTCTCCAAAGCCCATCCGAATATTTTACGAAGAATCTTTCTCTCGAAGCGACCGAGGATATCTTCATCCGCTTTAGATAGAGTCCAAGCTGCAGTGCCAATAAAGCAGGACTGGAACGATCAAGGTCTTATACAGAAAATTCCATCCACTACCTACGCACAGCCACACACACAGCCAACCAACTCACAACCAAACCGAGCAATCATCCATCTCGCTCTATCTCTCTTGAACATTTTCTGTCTCATTCTAGCGCCGAATTCCCACGCCCAATCGCCCCAATACCTACTCAGGGATGCCAAAGCTAGACATGGCTCTGTATAGCTCGTCGCTATATAGATGCTGTCGTAGGCGGCTTTGAAATCGATGAAAAGATGGTGGGTATCGATTTGGACTTCTGGGGTTTTTTCCAGGATCTGCCTAAATGAAAATTTGATAGACGTTGGACTTTCCTGGTCTAAAACCGCTCTGATAGAGGCCAATCAGGTTATTTACAAAGGCTTTACGGCGTTCACACAATATGGCAGACAGGATTTTGTATATGCGATGTTAAGGAGACTGATACGGATACCTCTGTGTCTGTAGTTGGCGCAGTTGAAGGGGTCTCATTTCTTGTGGACCGGGCAAACGATGCTGAACAATAACTCGATGATACTAATTTTGTTAAGTTGAATGGATTAGTCGTTTTACCGCCAATTTGAGGTACCTAACCTAGAAATTTAACGTACATATTATACCTACTGCGGGAAATTACAGTCTTTTATGATAAAATTACTTAAATTGACGTCGCCTACTTTACTAATTGCAAAGCCTAAGTAACAGGTGTGCAGCTTCATGACATGTTCATCTAACATTCCCCTCATGTGCCTCAATGTCATGTAAAGCTAATTGCAATGGAACATGATTTAAAAAAAACTCTCTCTCATACTGAAATATCAGGAGAAGTGCTATCCACCTTTCAATGTGGAGCACCACTTGCCAACGAATGCACAAGTCCCATCAACACCTCTAAAACAATTCAACACTTCATGCTCCGGTGCTTCTACCGCACAGCAGCCGTTTAGCAGGATAACGCGACCTCGTTTGCATCCTCGAAGTCATCTTAAAATGATCCATGTTTGTCATTATGACAAGCTGTTTCCATAGAACGAGAGGAAACATTTGCAAGCACCGCAGCTGCACACATCGCTTCGTCATCTTGACAATCCTATGACATTGTGTAATTGCAGTGCCCCCCCTTAACTCCTTTTTAATATTTTTGCCAATTTGTCTAGATGTTTGAGCTTCCTTCTATATCGCATCCAATGCCACCACCAAGCTGGAGTGTGCCCGTACTTTGCCCCCGCCAAAGAGATAAAGGTTTTAAAATGCGAATGCATATGAACTCATTCTGTCAATGACTGGCAAGAATAACCACATACCGCACTCGTACCATACTGCGAAGGAAGGATATAAGATAACGTCACATGCAGTTACATGTCCATGTCCTTTTCAGGTCTAATACTCACACACAATATTATGTAGATACAGATACACCGACTGTGTGTCTTTCGAAGGCGCTAACATACAGAGAGATGAATGTACCCGAAAGAATAGAAAACCGCACATACAAATGTGAATCCAATTGTAATTGAGCAGGAGCACACTCCGGGATGATGTGACCTAGTTTTTGCGTTCCATTCTGTTCATTAGGGGAGAAAAGTTTTGCAACACTTTTCGCAAATAGAAATATCAAAACGGGGCATAGAAGATGAAGGAAATGCAGACGGCTCAGGACACACGTGTGTAATTCCATTTGAACAAAGAGGCGAGCGGTTTTGTGGGAAATGTCAGCACACAGGACGACAATGCCGTCGACAACGACGAAACGATGAATGGCCAATAGTGTTTTTGTTTCCTGTCACATTAGTGCGCCTTTTACCACATTTGAGCATTAATGGAGAATAGTTTTCTCTTTAATTAGTTAAGACATCTGACAGTCGTATAGTAGTTGATACTTGATAGCTGTAGGTATTATAATTATTTTTTTTTTTTTATATGTAAATATGACAGATGAACAACTATCTGGCTTTCAGGAGTCAAGAACATAGGTATATAGTTGAATATTTGTAAACAATTCTGTTCTCTGTACGGAATCTCCTGTCAGATGGAAAAAAATCGGAACCTATTAATCCAAGTAAGCTGAAATTTTAAAAATTGCTAAATCTTATAAAAAATAGGCCCATGAATATATTTTTGGTTCTTAATTTTATAACCAAGGGTAGGTAGGTATCTTACAAAATAAAAAAGAATGCAAAATTTGTTCTTATATTTTGTAAAGAGGTATTTTATTTCAGTAGTCAGCTTTTTCATACGATCAACTATTAAGTTCACTTACCAAAACAAAAGTCAGGTAATATTTTAAAATTCTCATTAAGAACGGGCAGTAACATGTTCAGTTGTCTAAAATGAGTACCTAATTATTTGCTAAAAATATTGTTTTAAAAAAAATATTCAACTAACATGTAAACTGACAAAAAAAAAACATTCTTGAGAAAGTAGTTTAAATACCTATTATAGGTAACGAAAAAAATGTCTGAAAATTTGATTTTTAATAACTAAACTTAAAAAAAAAACCGAGCTATTCCGGATAGCTAGCATAATCTTTATAATGTACTAGCGGGCACGGCAAACGTTGTTTTGCCTGCTCGTACATTTTTTATTTGACATTTTATTTACGATTTTTTTTTTGTTGGGTGTATATTGTTTGAAATTTTATTCATGAGCTTATATTTTCTTTTATTGTTGAGTGTTTATTATTTGAAATTTTGTGGAATCGGATCGCAGCGCCACCTACCAAATCGATTTGTCAATATAAACCATCCCAAGACCCATTCAAACACACACACAAAGTTTCATTAAAATCGGGCCAGCCGTTTAGGAGGAGTACGGTAACAAACACGGACAGAAGAATTATATACATATATATAAAGATGTATCAAACTGTAGGATTTTTTTTGTTACCTCAAAGCGCGAAAACTTCTGAACAGATTTCAATGAAACTTTTTAGAAATATTTCTTAAGACTGTGGGATGGTTTTAAACTAAAATGTAAATATTTTTTTCTGATGGTGAGATGAAAAAAGACAACTGGAAGTAAGTTGGTGTGAATACAAATTTAGTGTGTTTCCCCAGGTGTTTGAGAGAAACACTCGAATCAGGGTGAGCAACGCGAAGGTCGTTGTGGGTGCAGCTAGTAGACTACATTATTACTATAGAATGTTCGATCAATTTGCACCCCCTTTCGATAACGTCCATGCTTTTGCGATAAAGAGAAGAACATTTACACAGCTTTCATGTGTATGATGAGGCTTTATTCTTCAAATACCTCCTTAGACCAAAGAAACACAGTTTGACCAGTATAACCCTTCGCTTGATGATTTCTGATTTGATGTCATTTATGTCGAAGCCAAGGACAGAGTTGCCTATATTGATTCATTTACTTATATGTATTGGAATACCTAATTATCGATTAGCCGCGGCTTCGCTGTCATTACAGAAGTACCTATTCCACTTTGCTAAGCCCTCGAAAAGATAAAAAAAATGGATCGTGATTTCTGTTCGACCGCTTAAAACTTGAAAACCACCGACTCGATTGAGCTCAAATTTCAAATCTTAGGTATTGACTCAGGAGTGCACCTGTGAAGATTGGTCAAAATTGGACAAAGGGGCGTGGCACCACCCATACAAAAAAATCTTGTATGGGGTGATATTCGATGACGTTATAACTCGATAACCACAGGGCCGATTTTCATGATTCTTTTTATACCCGGTACCACACTGTGGTGAGGGTATATTCACTTTGTCATTCCATTTGTAACGCCCATAAGGAGGCGTTTTAAGAGCTATCGACTTGAAATTTGGTACGTAAGCTTTTATCCACCAGACTGAGGCTAAGTTCGAAGATGAGCAAGATCGGATGAAAACTACTACTACCTCCCATACAAAAGTATCAGATTTATATAGCTTTTTATGTTAAAAATTAAATTTAAATAGCTACAGTAAAGATAGCAAGTTTAAACTTTGCACGTATTGTTTTAATAATATTTAAATTTTTTTGACAAAAAAGGAGCTTGATCGAATAAAAACTACCCATACATCCCATACAAATATATAATTTGTTAATACTAAAATATTTTTATACCCGGTACCACACTGTGGTGAGGGTATATTCACTTTGTCATTCCATTTGTAACGCCCATAAGGAGGCGTTGTAGGTATGACAAACTATATATATTATTGATCAGCATCACTTTCTTAGTCGATCTAGCGATGTCCGTCTGTCTGTCCGTCTGTCCGTCTGTCCGTCTGTCCGCACGATTACGGCCGTAATTTAAGAGCTATCGACTTGAAATTTGGTACGTAAGCTTTTATCCACCAAACTGAGGCTAAGTTCGAAGATGAGCAAGATCGGATTAAAACTACTACTACCTCCCATACAAAAATATCAGATTTATATAGCTTTTTATGTCAAAAATAAAATTTAAATAGCTACAGTAAAGCTAGCAAGTTTAAACTTTGCACATATTGTTGTAATAATATTTAAAAATTTTTGACAAAAAATGAGCTTGGTTGAATAAAAAGTACCCATACCTCCCATACAAATATATAATTTTTTAATACTAAAATATTTTTTTTATTTTACAATAATATTGTACCGGGTATTTGAGCTTGGGCATAGTCGAAGATAATTGTCTTACTGGTTTTTGTTTTGTTCGTATTGCCGTATTTAGGAAAATTTAATTATTTCTATTTTTCGTATTTTACGTAGGAACATTATTAACTAAGTCCTAAGCAATACAATTCCTGTGCACAGGCAAAGCCGGGCGGGTACAGCTAGTGTTCCCATACAAACTGAATCTCCTTTTCCCGTCGACAATAAGTCCAGCCCCAAGCAAAATTTTCAAAATCGGAGAAATATATTTTCTTTATTCCTTATTTAGAGTAGGCCATTTAGATTTCGAATTTTCCCAAAGCTCTTCTTAGTAGTCAAATCTATATACATATATAAAAATGAAGTTTACCATACTCACTGATCATCAACGCCCAGCCCAAATCCTTTGCTTTAGAAAGCTGAAATTTTGCACAGAGGTTCCCTTTATGATGTATACAAGGAATAAGGAAGCCTATTTCGAAATTCAAAAACTAAAGGGGTAAAAAGGGGGTCAAAGTTTGTATTGGAAAATTTTTATTTTTCATCCGATTGACTTCAACCTCGGTTTGTCTACTTTCTCTGAACAATAAAGAAAATTAATTTCCCAGATTTTGGAAATTCAAACCCTTAAAGGGGAAAAAGGGGGGTCAAAGTTAGTATGGGAAAATTTTTGTTTTCCATCCGATTGACTTCAACCTCGGTTTCTGTACTCTATTATAAGAAATAAAGATAATAATTTTTTCAATTTTAGAAATTTTGCTTGGGGTCCGAGTTATTGGCGATGACCCCTTTTAAGGGAGGCCTTTTCTTAACTTACGAACCGTTCGTCGTATCGATTTGAAACTTTCTAATGCATCCAAAATTCATAGCTGTTGAATATGCTGATCGCTTCATCTAACTCCAGCGTCTGTAAGAATGGGGTACACATCCTCACGATCTTTCCGGTTGCATATGTTGCACAGTATAGGAAGATCTGGGCAGTGTGGAATATAATTATAAGGATTTGCAAACTAAGAAATATGTTGTGTCCCGTAGATAGTGGCTCAGACTGCTATAGTATGATCTGTGTTGAGATGCCAGCGCTTCACCAACATATATTTATCATATAATTCTTGAACTGTTTTCTCCAATAGGGCGTTAGACATATTTTTCAGAGATACTAATTGCTTCGTAAGTACTGTCTTAGGTAGGTTTCCTGAACGATATATAAATATAAAAAAAGCAACTATCTGACTGTGAACGAATCTCTGTGTCCAAATCTTGAGGACTGCGCGAGCGAAGCCGCGGGCAAAAGCTAGTTTACCTGTAAAAGGAAATTTGTTTCAAAATTAAAATTTTTTGGTCTTACCGTTTGGGTTGGGGGTTGATCACCCAGTCACCAAGCATAGTCAGGACAAACTGTTTTATAAATTAAACTGCGAAGTAAAAATCCCTTTTTCAGTTTGCCGATATTGGGTAGGTGAGGTTAGGTTCAAAGTCAATTGCCTCTGCAAGAAAAACGGTAATAGCTGTTTATTTTCTTGCACTGTTATTTTCTCTCCCGACAACACAGAGAAGAGAGATACTGAACGAGAAAATTGTCCAGTTTGGAACTGATTAGTAGGTAAGCTTAGAGGAGGGTTTTGTTTCGATAGCGGATTGGGTTGATTCACATATGTTGTCGCTGCAGTATTCCTTTGATGGTCAAAATTATTTCACTAAATAATATTTGGACAAATTTTAGGCAAATATGATGAAACAAATTTAACATAGGGCAGAAGAACTCAAATAAATTATTCACTTGAATCGCACTAAAAGCTTAAATTTTAAAATAATTGTAAAAATTACACTTTTCAAGTTCTCACACTCGGTTGTACGTAAATACAAACCTATACGAATTCACTATAGTATCAGTATTATGTTCTGAAATCCGCTGTAAAATAATTCTATAGGTTAGGTACACCTACGTATACACTATAACCATAAAGATTCGCATCATTAGACCCTTGGTGCACATTATGCTTACGGTGGGAATTAGTAGAGTCTTACTGTATAACAACGGTTAGGAGGTTGCTAAAGTACCTACTTACGCAATCGGAACAGCTTTGCAATAATTCATACATTACTGCCAACCGGCCGGCGGCGACTACCTCCTAGTGACCATCCTCCACAGACCAACATTCCATGTCTAATACAATATTAAAACAGAGGAAACAACCGCCCGCTGAATAGATTATGAAAATGGATTGCATTAGCTTAAAAGCCTATTAATCATCTACACAAATCCACACACAACACTATATTCGGCCGCAAAAAGGACCTAACCGACGAAAAGAAACCCACAACCAAATAAAGAGACGACAACAACACCGCATGGAAATGTGAAAAACGAATAGTTTGCCAGAGATGTAATAACACACAAATAAGGACGAAATAGGATGTAGCGTTTACACTTTATATACGCAAAATCATCATATCTAACGAGGGAGGTTTGCTGCTTCCTGACACACCCTTTTCACCGACGAAACGCGTGTAATTAATGAAGAGCGGTTTCTTTAATTTTATGTATGACTACGAAATTGGCTATCAGCCGGGACCATTTGATTATTGTTCCCGGAAGGACGAAAAATAATTAATGGACAGTGTTCATGTGTGTTCGCATAATGGATACGCTATACGATTCATTGCGTATTCGATGCAGGACACCCAATAACAAGTTCTAATTTTGCGTATTCCACTATTGTTCTGGGGATCGAAAAGACTACAACTACACAGTGGGGCTGAATGCTATTGCCCCGATTAGGGTAGCGATGGTCTACAAACACTACACACAGTATTGAGTTTCAACTGCAAATTGCCAGTAACATGAGATGTTGTATAGCCATCGTAGATGAAAGCAGATACAAAACATTTCAATGGCTGAGGGTCACGTTACGGACCCTTCGAGATCTGTGTCCTTGGAGTGCAATAAAGAAGTGTTATTGATTAAATGTAAAGAGTGCTAAAATGGATGTTTTTGGCAAAGTCGTTGAGCAAAGAAGTAGGTTACGACAAATATTTTGATTGACAAAGAGATGAAGATTTATTGCTTTCATTCAATAGTAATGTGGTGACAGATCATTAGCGATGACTATAATCTGGGGAGTTATGTCAAAATTAATAAAAATAATTCAGAGCTACAATATTATCCAACTTTTGTTTTGTTAATCAAATGAGTAAAGGCGAACAATATTTATTTTTGCTCTCTAATATTGTCTATTTTCATTCAGGTGTCCCCCAGGGCTCAGTTCTTGGACCCGTTTTATATAACCTGTATACGTCCCATTTTCCATCTTTGCCTTATTGCGAAACAGCTATCTTTGCCGACGATACTGCGATTTTGTCATCTCATGAACTCGCTCTCAACATTGAGAGGAATCTTAAAAATGCGTTGACGATATTAAAAGAATATTATAACAAATGGAAAATTAAAGTGAATCAAGAAAAGATACAAGCCATCTTTTTCACCAGAAAAAGAAAAGCTTGTTATCTACCCAGTGGACAGTTACAGGTAAATGGTGCAAATATAAGTTGGGAACCTTGCGTCAAATATCTAGGCATATATTTGGACACCAAGTTGACTTTTGGAACCCACATTGCAAATACCCTTAAAAAAATTGCAATTGCCATTAGGATGTTGTATCCTTTCATTAATCGAAAGTCGCGGCTCTCTAATGAAAACAAAATAATTATCCATAAAGTAATTTTTCAAGCAATTCTGTTATATGGGTGTCAAGTATGGGGAAATTGTGCAATGTGTCATATTAAGAAATTACAGGTTTCTCAAAATAAATTATTAAAAATGATGCTTAACCTACCGTGGCATCACTCGACTCTGGATACTCACGAAAAAGCGAATGTTGAATTGATCCATCAAAGAATTCAAAAACTGAAGCAACGTTTTCTGGAAAGGTGTGATTTTGCTGATAATCCCCTTGTAAATACTTTAAATACGAATTAATATATGAATCAATAGTAAGCTTGATATAACTTTTTTCTTTTTTGTATTTATTTTTGTTACTTATTGTTTATTTACCCTTATTATTCGTTTATATATCGTTGGTTTATTTATTTATTCGTTTATTATATATCCATTTACTTATTTATTTATTTATTTATTTATTTATTTATTTATTTATTTATTTATTTATTTATTTATTTATTTATTTATTTATTTATTTATTTATTTATTTATTTATTTATTTATTTATTTATTTATTTATTTATTTATTTATTTATTTATTTATTTATTTATTTATTTATTTATTTATTTATTTATTTATTTATTTATTTATTTATTTATTTAATTATTTACTTATTTATTTATTTACCTGACCTATTGACGTGATTTCATTGTCAAATTATTATTTGTACCTGATTTTTCTTCTTTACTGTCTAGTAATTATTTTTTATTATTCATATGTGTATTACATAATGTATTATTATTTTTTTTTTTATCTATTTCAATTGAAGGTTTTTTCGTATTTTCCTTCAGAATTAATTTAATATTTTTTTTGTTTAATGCAATTCTTAAAATTAGCCTAATATATAATGTTTCAGATGAAAGATATAATTTATCATATCTCTGTATTGTAAAATGTGTGGTAACAAAACCTATTGTAAATTTTTATGCGAAATAAAATTATCTATCTATCTATCTATTTATTTTTGCTAGAGCCAATTTTGACACCATGAGACCCACCATGGTCCCATTTTGATGGATCTCCTACTGAACTTTGCATATCATGTCACAGTCCCCTGAAACAGTTCGCACTCTGTAGGTCTTAAATCGCACCTAAGTTCTAAGCGCTGTATTTATCCAAACGAAGCGTTCTGTTAATATATCTTCCTTGGGTTCATGATCCCAGATGGGAGGTAAATTTATACGAAGGAGTATACTGGCAGTACCTACGTCAAACGTTCTTGGATACCACAACACAAAGTAAAAAGGCAAATTCCCATTCATTCGGCATATAGGTACATAGATACAATTCCAACTGAGCTCATTACATTGCCGCCTTCCATGAATAATTAAAAAACATTCCAAGTCTTATTTGCCTTTTTTCTGCACCGTCATTTTGTAAAACACATCAAGGACGAAACTTATTCAATTAAAACCGTTATCTTCCATTTATTCTCTCCAAAAAAAAAGTACTACCATCAACCCGCCACATTCCTGCATTGCCTACACAACATAAGAGTCTATGCCCTACTTTCTTGTAAACTTGTTCCAGTTTTTTTGTATTGTAAAATGAAAAAACTCTGAGCGCGCCTTAGTCCTTGTAAACGCCACCGAATTCCGCCACCACACAAAGTAGACCGGGGAAAGAACGGATGTGGTGACACCATTTCCACTGCAAGTGCAATGTATGATTTCTGGAGCGAAATAAAATAGCATAACAGCGCATAAATGCAAGCTAATTACGTGGGATGCGTTGTCGCCACCCCTAGAGAATGCCTTCGCATTTAACATATCCTTGTTAGGCGATGGCGCTCTCGAAACTCTAACTTATAATGAGGCACTCTTGGAACTCACTTGGCGAAAACGCAGCGCCCATATCATAATTTATTAAATCTAATCATCGTGCAGCCAGCGCAGCAAGACTGAACACACACACACGCGCAACGTGCAATGTCCTGCAACTGCAACACTTCATAGAAAGAGGGAAACGACTCGGAATTCATTTCCAGCACCACCGTATCGTTGTCCTTTGTGTCGTTCGCCCTCATTATCCGCAAAGTTTTGTTTTGGTTCGTTGCGAGTAAACAAAAAAGTGCCAAGCACTCTGTGTATCTCTGTATCTCACTCTCTGGTCCCTATCCACACACTTGTAGGTTTAATGACCACACAGCAAGCTGATGGTAGGGTTTTCTGCCACACAAAGTCATCCTATACTATGCAACCAACGCTCGAATAGAAAAGTTCCTTTGATGCAGCACCAGCCAGACCAGCGCCAGCGCCACCATCATTATCATCTATGGGCCAAGTCTTCTTGTTCTCTTTTTTTTCGGTTTGTGTGCACTTTAGAGGGTTGCTTGACTTGGCGCTAGCTGGCACAACGTTCTGCCTAAACCGAAAGATAGGTATTTTGTCCTTAATTATATCTACCAGTCAAACGAGGGATTTATTCGAACGGAAGGCCAAGAGCCAAATATATTTGCGCACAGGATGTCTTCATCTAAAATATTTCGGTGCGGTTTGCGAAAATGAAAATCCCTTTTGGAATCAACATCCCTTTAGTGAAGCTTATCCTCTTTAAGAGAAAACCTTTAATGGTGGGGTGGCTCTATGGCTGTATGTAAAATCGATTTTGCCAAAGGGCTATTTGCCACGTCGTTCCGTGTTTTTGTTTATATCGGTGCGATGCGGCTGTGGGGTGCATACCTACACATCCTGGCCAAGAGTAGATAACCGTGAAGCTGTATAGTCACTTTCCAGAGTTTGTGTCGTAAAATTGTATCTCTTATTTTTTTTTTAGTTTTCGATATCGCATCCTTTTTCGTTGTATATTGGGTTGATTTCAGTCAGGTAAAGAATGGGGTGGCCGTGTTGTTCTTTCGTCTGGTTCAATATCCTGTGCGGCATAAATTATCAAAAGTGATTTCCATAAACAACAACAACATCGTCTTGAATTTCCTTTTCTCTAAAAATATATCGCACCAAGTGCATTAAGGGTTAGACGTAGACAAACCAATTTCAAGCTACAGAGTCCTTGGAGTTTGGTTGTACGAGGAGGCTGGTATTGATTATACTTGATGTTTGCAATCTGCTCAGTGAGTAAACTATTGAAAATCATTTTTCCTGATTTTCCTCATTTTCCCCCCACAGCCAGGTGGGACTGACTGATAAATTGTCTCCGAACAGAAACAAGTTCCCTCCTTCAACTTCGAGTCGATTATTATTGAAAATTGAAATTTTCAATCTGCCGGGCAGGTGGTCGTGGTATACACCAGCCACTGCATGGCACCTGGACGGGAAGATAGGAAATGCATTTTGCATATTGGGAATGAGAGTAAAAACGAAATGAGAAAGCGGATGTGAGTGAGTCGTGTTTTTTTAAGTGAAATCAGTGGACCAACAAGTCCCGGGGCTGAGGCTTGAAAAAATTGTATTTGCTAATGAAAAGGCAGTGCAAATAAGAGATAAGGGCAAAATATGGTGACAGGTAGAGTGCAACGAGTCCGTCTCCACATACGATTCGCTGCATAAATATCGGAGTTTATTTGTTAAATTAATGAATGGAAATACATAATAAAATTATTAAGCGGAATCCACAACATGAATGAAAGTTAATTTCATCTGGTGCGAAACAGAAGTTTAATGGAATCAGATATATATGTAGGTACATTTTGAGTAATAAAAAAAATATGGTCTCGGAATGTCTGTGAACAAAGGAGTTATTTGTTTGGCCATAAACCATAACGTTACGTTTTATTATAGTTCTCTCACACGTAAGTTAATTATCAAAAAAGCATACATATACAGATGATTCGTCACCTAGATAGATATGTATGACTTAAGCTAGCTATAGATAGGTAGGTAGTGGTAGATAGGATTCGTAACAAAACTAAAATCTCAAACAAACGAGCTTGTCATAAGCTATATAATAGGCCTCGACCAATACGGAGCTGCTGGAATTTCATCGAAGAACTCTAGGTATAATCCAGAAAGACCAGAATACCAATGTTAGACAGAATGTCCAATATTGATGATTATAAACAATATACTTCCGTCCAGCTAATTGACAGGTGACAACTCTACAAATTTCTCGCATTTGCCTGACAAATTTTCATTTCATAAAATATTGACAGGTGACATAATTGGCAGTTAAATACATCGACAAATTTGTCTATTTGACTATTTTGTCATTGTCATATTTTGACAAATTTGTCCTAACAATTTTTTCATAGTTATAGATATTTTGACAAATTTGTCGTGGGTTTTATCAAGAGAGTGATTGCTTTTAGCGGTATGCTCTAGAGTCTAGATGTCCGCACTAATTTTTTAACAAAATATACTTCGGTGCTGTTTTCCGAACATGCAACTAAATTAAATTTTGAGATCACTTAATGTAATAAAATATTATTATTTATATTTTCTTTAAAGTGTCGAGTGCGTACTCCACAATTAGATTTGAGATTCTTCATCACTTCCGCTTGAAGAAATAATAATATTTAGCATTTTAAATCATACTTGTCACTTCACTAACAATGCTTGACCGAAACTCAAACGCCTGTCGGAATTGTCAATTACATACTAACAAAATTGTTAATAATTGTAAAAATTTTATCTGTCCCATAAAAAAATTGTCAGTACAAATTTGTCAGAGAATTCATGACAATTCTCGAAAAATTCCTGACAATTCATTGTCATGACAATTTTTTTATGAATTTTTTGACAAATGTCGGCTATTGTCCGACAATTCTACAAAAATTGTCTAATTATTTATGAAACAGAAATTTGACAATTGTCCGATTGTCAGTTTACAAATTGCCACCTGTCGGAATTGTCAATTTTTATGAAACAGGGCCCTGGTTGGCCCCTATCAGTGCGAGCCAGAAAGCCCACCGTCAATACAATTTTTACACTTGTACAAATCCTGAAAAAATGAAGTTAAAATCGGTACTCACTATCTTTTCATTGATTTCAAAGCCGTCTATAGGACAGAATCTATAATTATAGAGACGGTGCAGAGCCGTGTCTAGTTTTGACATCTCTGCAAAACTCGTTCGCCTGTATAGGATTTCGATGGAGAAAGCTCGCTACCGAATCAAGGTCGGTATCTGACGACGACCACGGGAATCTTTTTTGAATTCGAGATATAATCAGGCCTTATTTATCTTAAGGTTTTTTCTACTGTGTTACCTCTCGCAAACGTCTGACTGTCCTGAAAAAGCTTCTCAATTCAGCCGTTCGGACTCGGCATAAAATTGTAGGTCTCTTCCATTCGTCCCAAAAATAGAAACTCACACAAAACGAATTGTTGCGAGAATTGTCATTCGGGCCGCTTATCCATTAAGTGGGTCGCGTCGCGGGTGTAGGTTGCTCAAGTGGACACTCCAAAGCTCTCGATTCTCCGCCATTGACTCTAAATCATCTAGATTCAAGGGAAATCCCCAAACGGGTAAAGGAGAGATTTTGGACTTGATCTAACCATCTCACCCTGTGTCTATCTAGAGAGGACGCCTGCCTGATGGTACGGATTTTAATATTTTAAATTTAATCAGAGTCTTCGTTAATGGTTTCGTTATCTAATTCGGCTTCAGTTCGATCAATACCAACTTGAGTTCGAACAAAATACCTGCTTAATTCTTTTTCGAAGCACAGCATGTCCGGCTTCGTTTTTATCTAATGATATCTAGGAGGCAATGCACGACATGTTCAAGTTGATCTTAGTGCTCAGTTTTTAACAGAAACACAGGAGTCAATATTTTTTCTACAGGATTTTCGTTTAAAATACAGGGGTATCCTGCAACAGTGCAATGTCTGCAGGATGATTTAGACTGCAGTTCCCATTTTTAATTTTGATTCCATTTGAATATAACTTTCTCTATTGGTAGGTATGAACGTGATTTGTCCCCGAGTCGGATAAGTTCGCCTGTAGTGCACAGAAGATGAGCTGTATGGGAATATAGAATAACTAACATAACTGCAATCCATCTATGGCCATCGAACCCATCCATTCAACTCATCTACGAAACTTCTGAAATGCAAAATTGGCAAACCTTAGAATACTACTTTCGGACATCATTAAACATAAGCTATTGGCCAAACTTGTTCCTATAAAAAAATAATCAAATTTCCATAACTGAATTATTGTTACTGCCATACTAAAACTTAGAATTAATGTTCAACACATCAAGTAGAAACACCAGCTAATTTTATTGCCTCTTTAAATACATGCCAGGGAAGTCCATTCCTCCTTGTTTGACTCCCTCTATGTACCTACTGATCAAACATTTTCCTTGCCACTGGGGTAGCACTCATTTCCTTTGAGTTGTTTGTTCTTTCCACAGATTACATGCTGCTTCTTTGCGTGTAATGTCAACGTAAATACAAAACGCTACGCATTACATGCAAAACGGAAGTCCTCTCCCAAATTGTTACCTTACCACCAAATATAAACCAGCACTCGCACCTTTAAAAGCAATTACCTACGTCGCTAAACGCACAACTCCAACGCACCCTCTAAGCAAATTACATTGACCTGGTGTTAGACCACCTGTCTTCTGTTGAATAACAGACTTAGGGGGTGGCTGTGGCTTCACTGTTAAGTGTTCACAATAAAAAGCTTTTCAACACTGCTCCACGTGAAAGCAGCGCTTCTGCGCAATATTTTCTGCAACAATTCCCCACTTGTATGCCACTACAGTAGAGGCATGAAACAATTTTGCTGCTATCATAGTGCCATGGCAGCGTCAAGCTCCATTGGAACATCGTGGGGAAATCAGTCTGAATTGGACGGTCGGCTGGGTTTTCCACAGTACGCTCGAGGCTTTGAGGAAAAATCTTTGAAAAATTCAAGTGATTCCGTTTAGAATCTCAACTCTGTTAGTGAGTCTCCTTTGCGGATTTCCTACTCCACCAACACTACCACTACTGCTGCCAATCCAATTTGCGGGAAATGGTAATTTCCCACCGGGGTTTTGGCCAGCAGCAGCATCAGTAGACGACAAGAAGAAGTGCAGCCACCGCGACGCGCTTTGAGTAATCAATCAACTGTCGGTTCCGCATGTTCTTCGTCAGTGCTCGCGTGGAATATAAGACGCCGTCGTCGCCGGTTGTGTTGTGTTTGTGTATCTGGATGAGAATCTGAATTCGAAGTGCGATTGTGAAGCGGATATCTATATAGGTAGTAGATAAAAGAGTGCAGTAACGTAGAAAGACACAAGGGAGTAAATGAAGGAAAAGTAATTTCGTGCAAAAGTATCTCAGTGTCGTGGGTTTAAATGCAATCGAATGCGATCGGTTAGACGAGTCGGGGCGCGGGAGTGTCTTTAACTTCCCTTTTTGGTGGGTGTGCGGGAAATTTAAAATGGAATGTCACGAAAAAGTGCTCACGATGGATGGCCCATCGCGTGCGGGGTAGTTGCTTGCATCGATTTTATTCGCACTAGCTGATGGCCAGGCTGCACCAGCAGGACATGGATACGAAAACGGATTCCTATGCCGCGGGAGAGGAAAGGTGAATTGCATATATACTATACGCTTGGTATTTCATTGTGTGTACTATTTATAGGATGGCTATTATTTTAAATTCGAGTAATTCGCCATCGCACCGCATTCGGCGCCGTCACCGATGAGGTGTGAACTTTCCGGCCCTGACATTTATCGACAGTCTTTTTGTTTCAGTCAGTGTGCTCTGCTTTTGCTCGTATTGCATGTGATGTGCAGTGCATGTAGTGTGGTCTGGGTGGATCAGTCATTAGGGACGATGTACGAATTAACTAACCAACTAAGTGAATGAGAGATATTGATGAAATTCGATAATAAATTACCAATTAGGTGGGTGAAGTCCATTCTGACTTTTGGACTCATTAGGAATAGCTATATGCACAATCTATTTTCGCTATGATTATAATACAATAATGTGTTAGTGTGATGAATTCGCAATGGAAATTAGTAGTTGCAATTGGATTGCATAGGTATAGATGTGGATTATTATAGATTATTGGATTATTAGCAAAGGGATAATGGATTTGAATTTAATGAAGTACGATTGTGTATGGCAGGCTACCTATTATAACTTTTAGTGAAAATGGAATTACGTATATTTTCTTTTTAAATTTAAATTATGGAATTGTTGTTACTTTGAAACTATTAAGGCTGCTTTCCAGTTAAAAATATTTATAGTCAATAGTCATGATCAGGTTTCAGTAACAATTTGGCGATTTTATTTGCATCAGATGCGACATCTTTTATGGCCTCTCAGAAATGCAATATCCGATAGCCGTACTCTACATCTATAATCGACTCATATGAGTTTTCAAAAGAACAACCAACTGTTTTTATACCCTCTGTTGCGATGCAACTCGGCAACACACGCCGGAAAGTCAGAGCACTTCAAACTGAACTGTCTTTGACTTTTGACAGCTTATAGATAACCTAAAACAATTTCTTCTTTCTTATTTTTTGGATATCGTGAGAGAACGGGTGGTGTTCGCACAAATGTAAGAACAAATGTATTTATTTTAATTGAATTTAATCTAATTGAATTAAATAAAGATTTTAGTTGCGTTCTGGAACTATAATATGTGTTTTTCGCAGCCGGCCCGACTTCTCAACACCCTCCAAAGGAAGGTATATTCAGTTTGCCATTACACTTGTAACGCCAAGAAGGAGTCACCGGGGACCCCATAAAGTATATCAGGTTGGTATTGAAAATGGGCTATGTCGGTCAAGTATTTCTGGTAGCTCCAATACAAAACCACTATTAGACCCATATCTCTCTCTGTCTGTCGTGATTCCACTTTGCTTGCTGAGAAGATCGCGATGTGGGCATTATGGTGCGTACCGTAACATAAGAGTCCCCAGCCCATTGTTAGATATCTGATGAAGTCGAATATGGAGACTATGCACTATTAACCCAGCTATTTTGTTGGATTAAGCTAGTTTAGAAGGGAAGTGCGCAGTATATGCAATGCACTGCTTCTATGTAGATGCCTTCAGTCAATCCCTATTATCCCTTAATATTTCGGCGGTCTAAGACTTTATTTTAAGGTCCAACAAAAAACATGCATAGAGAACTAACAGTTGGTTGACTAAAACAAACCAGTGCTTTTAAGAAAGCTGAAACCTGTGCCCTTCAATCACCTTCTTTATAGGTTTGTTCATTAACAGAGCAGGAGGGTGCCTTCTTGCTGCCTTATCGATGGCGACTATTTCTATTTGGAAGACTCTGAATCCATTAGAGAGTTTGTACGAGTACCTTATGCATAAGGATTCGTATAATACTCCAGCTCCCATACCTAATTTTATTTTTGACCTGTCAGTGTACATTTGAATTCTTTCTTTGATTTATTTTTTTCGAAGCTCTGGTTAGGAATCATGTAGGTAGTCCATTTTAATGGCAAGATAAATATACAATTATCTATGAATTATGAACCGAGGCCATTAAAGATATGCTTCAAGGTTTTTGCCTCCTTGGACTGCAATACTGCGAATGTATTCATCTAAAGGGGGGTCGATTTAGAATCTTCTATTGCCCAGCTTGAGGTGTTGAACTCATTTACGTCGATACATTACATATACCAACATCTCTATATTCGTTTGAAAGGTATGTATTGAGAAAGGTAGTCCTTTCTGCTTTACACCAAACGATGGACTGGTATGTGCAAGTGCATAACGATGGTCCATATAATCGTAATCGCTGTATAATGTATATCTCTACATCTTTTGGTGCATCGTTCACCCTCACCCTTATATGTATTCATTAACTTTAAAAAAGTCCATTGTAAGGGAAACCATTTCCCATAAATTTGAAATACATTGGACACCATTTCACTTGATTTTAACCTCGCTTCACATGAGAAGTATAAGCTGGGCTTTACTTCTAAATTGTTATAGCACTTACGTGATGTAATTCACTATTATCTAACTTTCTAACATCACAAGAAAAAAACTCTCGCTTTTAATGAAAATACTTGACCACCATTCTTCTACATTTCAATATTCCATTTCCATTGTAATTTTAAGTAAATTTAATCGACACGTATCTACGTATAATGCCATAAAAATTTAATAAATAAAAATGATTCAAAAAAAAAATCTATTTTATAACATAATTTGTATAGTAAAATTTAAAACCTGTCCATGTTTGACAACTTTAAAAATAATTTAGTATAATTAGTATAATCTGAGAAGAAAAGTGACCATTCCAATATCGATGACACTCTGAATATTCAAATGTTTCCGGTTTTCTATATCACTTCACCACAGCTTTGTTCCTATATTGAATACAGATGAGTATCTGGTTTTGTTTTCCAGTTGAATGAGTTCTTTTTAATAGAAATAAATCAACACGCTAAATTGTTCACATTCACACAATAAATTAGAGAGCATTTTATGCATTTACGTAGTTATTGGGCCTAGTTTAGATTTAAATGATGGTAAAAATGTATATTTCGTTTATAAGATAAAACAAATCGTTTGATGAAATTCTATGGTGGCAGTTACTTTCTCCAAACCGTCCGATATCTGATATAAGAAGTAAAAGTGTTATCATCGGCCTGGCGGATGCTTTGATACCCTGTGCAGTACAAGTCATGCAAATTAGTACGTACACAACACAAGGGTCTAATATTGGTTTTGTATGGGAGATACCAGACCTACTCGACCGATATGCTAAAATAAGTCCTCTCACGAAATTTCATCCGCCTAGGTCCATTCGTTTGAGCGCTATCGTGTAACAGACAGACAGACAGACGGACATGGCTAAATTCGTCGCTCAATTAGCGCAAGTGGTAGTCACTTGGTCAATTGAGAAAATCGAGGTGCAAGTTCACTTCCTGACAGGGGAAAACAGAAATGTCTTCCCAAGTGGATATATACGGAGAATTGACTGTCAGAATTCAAAACTATTCAAACAATCACTTAAAGGAGTCTGATGATGAATTAGTGGTGTAGTTCGAAATAGCTATCATTCCTACCAAAGTGACTGTGTCTACGAGTTGTTGTTAATGTAATTCTCTCAAACAATAATTCAGAGACTAAATTGATTTAGATTTTGATCCTTATTCAGAATATACTTTATGGGGTCTCTGGTGACTCCTTCTTGGCGTTGCAAATGTAATGACAAAGTGAATATACCTTCCTGTAGATGTAGAGGGTATAATAAAATAATTTTAACACATTAAAATGAGGCGGTACTCCGCAAAAGCCGTGGACCAAATGAGTGAAGTCAAAAAACCGACGAGAACATCAAGGCATAGTAGGGTAACACCGAAAACTGTCAGGAGTTGAATTTTTTTCTCGATCATGCTTTAAAGGAGAAATTATTATTATTACATATTATTATTTTTTTTTATTAATTTTTAGGCACAAATTTGTCCCAAAGTTATTCTTAAATGACCAGGAATTGTCTATGTTAGAAGAGATAGTCCAGTATCAAGTAGGTAAGGAGCAGATAAGATCTCATTTGGGCGCATAAAGTCAATTAATTTCTTTAGCTCAATATTTTTGACAGTCGCACTCTTTGTAAAAAAAATACAAACACGTACCTTCCTAAAAATAAGAAAGCTTAGAGCCGCGCAAGTTTCGTTGGTGCGCATAGACGTTTAGTTTTCGGAATTGTACGTCCAAGGGGTCTGATCCTGAAGTACGTATGTTTATGAATAGTGCTAGAATTTTTTATAGTTACGTGGCCTCTTTGTTATTTTTTTGACATACATATTGAATATGTCTATAGTCAACTTTTTTGTCATCCACGTACGTAATAGCAGCCGTAATAAACAAAAACAAAACGTAATAAACACAAATTGCTAGATCGCGAAGTACCAACTTTGAGGCGATTCCTAAAAAGGAATATTGATGCCATTTTAGGTGATACTTTACCATGTATTCCAGTGAACTCTGAAAATCAACCTTGAAAAAATTGGATTTTCTACGATTGCGTAAGACCAGATTTTTCTGTACCTCCTGTATACGTCCCATGTGCGGGGCCCATTGCGGGAATAATTGGTGTCAAGATTTCGCCGGGTGAAAGAATTTAATTTTTTGTTCTTCTATTTATTTAAAATAAATTTTGTTTACCAAAAAATCTTTATAGAGAGTAAATAAGATAACTTTGAAGGTAAGGGGTCTCACAGAACGATGTAACAATGAATACAGTTTATGAATCTAGGATTAATACTGAAAATATTCCGCACCACGAACTTTGCACACAAAACTATAGGCCTATTAAAAGTATGTTAGTACTGTGAGTATCAACAAATTGTACTCTTGGGTGTTTTTCGAAAATTCGAGTTAAAAAAAAACCTCCCTTGTTTGTTTTCTATTTATATTTCCAGAGGTTGAACCTGGAACCCTTTGCTCAGTATGCTTAATATGAAACTACCCAAAAAAACGTCACTTATAATTTGTCAGGGGTGTGTCATATTAGTATGCATCTCATCTGCTATCCGCTTGCGTCATAAGAGGCAAAACGTTTCAACATGGAATTAATTACCCAAAATCAAGCCATTTGTACATTCACTTCCTTTTCCACTAACGACCACGATGTTTCATTATCTCGCCCATTATATCTCCCACAAAAACAACATACATACTTCAGTTCCATATAAACAATCGTTCGCCAAAAAATTGTAATCGGTCAAACTACGTCACAGAGATACTAGATATTTTTTTTTTATTATAATTTCCTGCCATAAGCCATACATCTTAATGTGTCTTAAGACATTAAAAATAAATCTATCTACCAAAGAAAATAAACTCATGGATGAAAATTGTTTTTCCTATACAACGAGTTCCGTGCTCACAATGTTCTATGAAAAATTGACGACTATCAATCGACTGGAGAACATCCATCTTCGACTTCAAGTCGAATAAAGATCTTGCAAAAAGAAAAAAAATCTCAGATACATTTTCCACTCATCTAGCCAAAAATAAAACAGAAGCGCCTAGGTGCGTCATCGTCCATCGATGCTGGAAGTTTACATTTGAAAATTCAGATCTGTAGGCCAATTTTTCCCTTTTGCCAGGGGTATACAGAGAGATTCATTATAAACACAGACTTGTGCTTGTGCGTTGCCAATGAAATAAACAAACTCATAAAATAAATAGTTTCCGTTTGGGTTGACAGATATTAATTATTATTATGTAGGTATTTGCCAAACGCCGTTCAGTATCTATTCATCCGTTTATCCGAACTCTTGGCTTTCGCTGGATAGGCTACCGTTTCGTTTTCTCAAGGTGAAGTTCAATTATTATGTTGTTGTCGTGGTCGCGTGTGTTCAAGACAAGGGTTTTCCCCATCCATGGGAAAAAGAGGTCTCTTTAATTATCCAGAATTGAAATTCCGCAGCCGCCCCAGTGTGAAAATGTTTGCACAACAAAAGTCAGGCAAGTCGTTAAGTTGCACCACTGCAAAATGCACCAAGCGCTCCGGCTCCCAGCTCCCCCTCCCACTAATAAACAATTTATATCATGCGCCTTAATTAAAATTCAATTGAAGCCGATTATAAATGTTTTTCTGTTGTGCGTTTTTTTTTTTTTTTTGTTGTGGTTCACTTTAATTCGTTCTCGCGAGGCAGGTGGCCTGGAGTGAAGTACGGTAGGCTCCGCTAAAGCATCAGAGTACCGCAAAACCAAGTGGTGAAGTTTATATTTGGATGGAGTGGATAATTAAGATGCCTTTGCAGTTGTTTACTTTCGATTTTTGTTTTATTTTTGCTTTTGCGTTCGAAAATTTGTTCGCTATACGGTTATGGATAAAGTGAGGCGATATTGCTTAATTGCACAACCGGCGGAGTACTGTGTGTATCTGCAATTTGAATGAACTTGAAGACGGTATTTGGAATTGGAATGCACGGCGTGGGGTGTAAATTGCACAAAATCACACCCTATTTTACATTAGATACACACACACAGGTATTCCTATATGGGAAAGTGGCTTGAGGGCAAAATTGTATCTAATTGTTAATGTAGATGGTGTTGCAAGACTAAACTTGAATACATACATACTTACCCTCGGAGATAGTTGTTGACAAGAGGTATTTTTGCAAACGAGCAGACAAGTAATTTCCTTAAGGGAAATTATCTTATTTCCTTCTGCATATATAATAATAGTTGTGCTGTACAAATGGGGTTTCAAATATCTGGTTGCGGTTGCTGGAATTATTCACAGAGGCTATGTAGAAATTGGAAAGTAAAAATATATTGATTCCGAGAAAATCTAAACATAGCCAAGAAGGAAGTGGGTAGCTATATAATAATTTGATTTTATTTTATTACCTACGTTTTTAGCTGTCTTTGTAGGTGCATTACGCTTAAATAAGCTCTATATTTTCACGCTAAACGTGGAAAATGGTAATGGAAATAAAGTAGTAGGTTCACCAGTTTTGTTATTCCCGGAATTTTAATTTGTAATTTTATCATTTGACTATCTTATGTTCAACCCCTGAATACCACGCGATATCTTCTCAATTCAGCTGTTTGCGGGTTACGCATAAAATTCTATGTTCATTCCATTTTTCTGAAAAATAAAATAAAAAACGAATACCTATTTGTAAGGTGTTAGGAGTGGGGTCGGTGCTATTCAGAACTGCTGCGCCAATTATTTATTTATATTCTCTGATTTCATAATCAAATTGATAATCCTTCCAGCAGAGGGTTTTCTAATATCATCCGGAACCAGTTGTTGCTTGAAGAGCATTCTTCTCCCAACACCATAAAGAGCTGGGCCAGGCACTTGGCCAGGCATGACAGTATTATTTCCTTTGTAGAGCTCTTCAAATGCATCTCAATAAGTCTTGAAGAAATAACGAGCAGAACGTGGGCAATGCGATGGCTTCGAAAGCGTCAACACTTTTGATAGCGGTCCAAAAAACTGATTTCCTAGTATCTAAGCCTCATTGTATGCGAAAAATTATTCAGTTTAACTCTGCCCTTATCAGTTTTCCTACAGAACAAATCCTTAAATCTCGTTTCTGCAATCGACCGCACAAAGGAAGTTCTGAATTCTCTTAAGAATATCAGAGAAAATGCCGGAGATTTTTTTTAGAGAGGCTTTTCAATCCGTATCCCAACTTGCTATAAACTTTTTGTTCTTGCTTATGGTGTTGGCCACGCTTCCAGTGACAACAGCTAGTGGTGAAAGAACCTTTTCGACTATGAAAAGGATTAAAACAGTGTCCCGAAGAGTTATGGAGAATGCAAGATTAAGCTCACTTGCAGTGATATCTGTTCATTCGGATATTAATGTAGATCCAGATAAGGTGATTCATCTCATGTCAAAAGACGTATTCTGCTTTGAAAAAATGTGTGTAAAAAAATAATTTAAGTATATTCGTTTAAGTATATATACGATTTAAAAAGTAATACCAATCAATGAATTGGAATATCTTTATATATATAATTCTTCTGTCCGTATTTGTTACCGTACTCCTCCTAAACGGCTGAACCGATTTTAATGAAACTTTGTGTGTGTGTTTGAATGGGTCTTGGGATGGTTTATATTAACAATTAGATCCGGTAGGTGGCGCTGCGATCCGATTCCACAAAATGTCAAATAAATAATAATAATAAACATAATAAACACTCAACAATAAAAAAAATTGAAAAAGCAAGAATAAGCTCATGAATAACATTTCAAATAATATACACACGTTGGTGCGTATGTGAGTCCGATAATGGCCGCTGAACCACTGAAGCTACCGCCTTCATTTCTATTAAAAAAAATAATTGAACAAAAAACCAATATAAATCTTGAAATTTTTAAAATAACTATTTTAGGCAGAACAACTTTTGCCGGGTCAGCTAGTACATTTATATAGTTTTGTCTTTAAAGAATTTCTCGTAAGATTTGGAAACAAAATCCTGGCTACGGCACTGACCTCGACATTCGCAAAGTTTATGCTCAGCTATCCTCTTCAAGATCTTACTCGAATTTTAGTACCATACCTGCTAAAATTCTGAGATTTCTTGGCATTGTTATTGAAAATCTGAAATGCCCGGATGTTCTGCGAAAATGTAATTCTTTGTGTCCCTCGGGGGTTTCAAACCTCTTCTGGCCAGTTCATCGACCTTTCATTACCTTCTAAACCTTCGTGTCGACAAAGGGAGCGGGTCATAATTCTGCATTTTAAAATTCTGTATCGACAAAATTCTGTATAGATATTTATTTTTTGAAAATACTGTATGAACAAAATTCTGTATTTCCAAAATGCTGTATTACCAAAATGCTGTATTACCAAAATGCTGTATTACCAAAATGCTGTATAGTATATCCAAAATGCAGTATTTCCAAAATACTGTAAATGCAAAATTCTGTTTTCCGAAATACTGTTTAATGTTTATGCTCCGATTCTATACTTTGAAAAAGCGTTTGCATAACAAAAAGCAAGCTTTGATATAATTTTTAAAATTTATTGAAATCAAAATAAAAATAAACTGAAATTCAGGTGCCTACATAATTTAACAAAAACAGAAGGCAGACAGTGGCAGAGGCGTGGCAGTGGGGTGGTGACCAAATGGCAGGTGGCATATAGGAGTGTTGTGGCGATGGCGACGGAATGGAAGTGGTTTAGTTTAAACTAGTCATATCATATTGTAGGGGCTGGTGACGACGTGGATTTTTACATTACAACTGCATATTTTTGTTTACCCGGAAACTAAAAACATGCGAAACGACCAAGAATTAACAGGTACGACATTTTAAGAACTGATGAATTCGTGGCACTATACGTTGATTGCCACTTAAGTCCCTTTCATACCACTTTGCCGCCCTTCATCTGCACTGCATCACCACTTCGGTGCGCTCCTTGCCTAAGAGTAAACTTAATACTTCAAAGAAATAATACGAATTACTGCATAAAGATAACCACAAGTTCTAAATTGATGCAAATAAAAATTCTTTAAGGCAAGCGCTAAAGGTAAACCTTTGATTGCCGTAGAAAAATTCTAAAGGTATTCGTCACACTTTGTTGTCATAAATCTATGTTGACATTCAGGGAGACAGTAAATTATACAAAAAATTTAATTATTACAAGAATTCTGTATTTAAAAAAAAAGTGCGCACTTTTTTGCATTCTCAAAACCATTTTTTTAAATACAGAATTTTGATATACAGAATTTTGAAACACAGAATTTTGAAATACAGAATTTTGAAATACAGTATTTTGAAAACAGAATTTTGACCATACAGTATTTCAACCCCAACCCGTCGACAAATCCACAATAATTTGGTAAGGGTTTGTAGAAAATTCATCCAGTGTAACTGATTTCGAGTCCATTGGAAATGAGCTCAGAGCGTATTTGTAGCTAGGTATATGCTTGTCAGTTTAAAATGGATGCGGGGCGAACGCCTCTAAATAGATTCATATAAATTAATTAAATGCCGACAAGTTAGGTGGAGAGCTCAAAAATAACACGATTTTTTTAATGAAAATAAAAATGACCAAACAAAACCATATTATTGAACTCTTACGAACTTGGTGAGTAAATCAACAGTGGAATTCTCGATTTTTTTTTATCTAGATTTGCAAGATATGATTCGAAAATTCGTTCACATTTCTTGTCGATAAATACTATTAAACAGTTTAAACCATCACTAAATGATAAACTTCTTAAACAGGAGGTAGGTAGGGAGGTACTAGATCTACTTCACCGACATAGACAATTTTTAATACCAAAGTGACAACTGCAAAAATAAGACCTCTCACAAAATTTCAGACAGACTGACATCTATTCAGAATGTGATCCTGATTCAGAATATATGTATGTTCTTTTTAGGGTCTCCGGTGAATCCTTCTTGGCTTTACAAATGTAATGACAAAGTGAATATACCTTCCTGTGGAGGGTATAAAAATTATGGAATTGTGATTTCGAAATTGGAAAACAAAACAGCTTTGTATAAGAAAAATCAAAATCATACTTCAGATGTTAGTATATATAAGTCCATCAACCTTCATCTCTCTTCAACTTCAACAAAATAAAACTGCCATGATAAGCGTCTTCCCGACAAAATTTTAATAACCATAAAGTCATAAAGATGATTAAAAATAGATTATAATCTTCAAGTGTTTTAAGATTCTAACTTGACATCGCTTGCCATCAAACACTCTATTTTAGTATTTATGTGTGGTAGGTAATTACAAACTTATACACATAAAAGTTGAGTTAAAAAAACCAAAGAGGTAAACTACCGATATCAAAAAAAAAAAATTATTAAAACTGAACTGGCTAGCTGCCAGCTGAGAGATCAAAAAGATGTGGTGTCATTGTCATCGCCCATTGCCTACACGAACTAGCCCTTACATATATTCAGAGAAAGATAAATATTTTATTATTTATATATCGTTGCCTTCAATCCACTTTACAAGATCATATAGAATAAATCGGTTTATACACAAATTATTATTATTTTCGCATGACTTGAAGAGGCATGAACTGATGCATGATATTCACAACTTCCATTTTTACTAGACTTCTTGGGATTCGGTTTATAGCCAGAATGCGAGCAATTAAACAAACAGATATCTCAATGAAATGAACAGAACAATGCCGTTGAATTCTAAATATAGGTCCTATCCATTTAAATAATTTTTCTTCTTGCTCCTTTCAACTAACATCTTCCTAAAAACTTGACAAATTTGTCGATATTGCTAGGATATGTTCCCATCGACCTTTTCATATAATAACTATATCTATAAAATGGTAATTCCTTTTTCCAAATTTTATAGATAAGTATACTAGTAATCAAAAAATATCCCTCTTCCTATACCGAGAATAAAATTTAATACCCGAAACCATCTGTATTCCCCCAGAAATAGCCCAAACGACTATAACTTCCCAAACCTTATAAAGAGCTCTAAATATTGAAATCGAAATCCAATTCAAATTTGAACCATTACAAAGCAGCATGTTCATTGAATCATGAATTTAAAAACATATTTACGGAATTCCATTTCAAAGTTTGTAAATTCCAAAACTAATAGTTCACAGTCTATCCTGCATGTCTTCAAAATTAACCGTCCAATGACTTTAAATAAATTGAATAGACAACCCGTCCATTCATTACCTTCATTACAAACTACCTCATTAATTCGAAATTCATCTTCTTAATGATCCTATTCATCAGGCGCGCACTCACCCTCCCGCCGGAAAAAATCAATAAAATCAAAAAAATAAATGGAAGGATAGCTTAATCCTTTATTTTCATCGAATTACAACCATAATCCTTTCACAAGAAGGAAAATAACAATCTTCCCGGACGAAGTACTTAATCTCGATGTTAAAACAAATTGAAACCCCACCACTACGAAGCAGCCTGAGGACCCTTTCCGTACACACTATCCCCCAGAGAAACCTCAAGAGGAAGACACTTCACAAGGACAGCTCACACACAACTCAGTCTGAAATACCTTAGGCAAGAGAAGAAAAACAACAGCAATGAGAAAAAAAAAATCTGAGAATATCCTGAAAAGCTTTTAACAATATTGCTCAAGAAAATCAACTTTTCCATTATCTGTCTGCATTCACCCCACCTACTCGTGTCGTAGGATAGTACAAGTTTCACGTCAGTTTTCATGGAACATCTTTCGGTTTAGTTTCTCGCCCCCCCCCCCCTTACACATTTTCGACATACAAATAGAGGTGCATGTCTAGTTTAAGTTTTTCTTTTCTTTTCTTTGCGCATGAAATTTGATATTTCCCGAATGTCCTGTCCCCATTCCTCCCCCATTAGAGCTGGTATGGGTGCCCCATCTGTTTATCGTTTCATATCCTTCTGGAAATTCCCATCCTGCATGCGATATAATTGCGTGATTTCTCTTCTGGAAAATACTACCATGTCAGTGTCAGACTATCTGTCAATGTGTAAGTTATATAGATAAATCGCTGCCACCAGAAGTGAACCCAATTCTCTCTGCGAAGGAATAGAAATGTAATTATCCTCCGCGGGTATAACCCGAGAGGTTGACAAATAGTTTGAAGACACACAGCGCATGAGGCATCTGTGTGACAGCAATAGCATACATACATAAGAGCTCTTAAAATTCATCATATCATCGTTGGGCTTTTTGAATAAATTAACCTTACTCAGGCAAAATGTTACGTATACGACCCGTGGGCCATGCGAATGTTATAAATAACGTGAAAATCCTTTCGAACTTTACGTGCTCGCAATTCAATTAGGAAAGTAACTTAAATTAAATTAACCCAGGACGCAACAATTCTGAAGAGAACGGGTTACGGTAAAATAAAAAAAAATAAAAAATAAACAATTTTCGGAAAAGTAAAAACTTTTTAAATGGGTTTTTCCCTTTTTTAACTAGACTGCCACTCAGAGTCTTTTGACAGTTGTTTGTTTTTTGTTGACACTCTCAAACTCAAAGCTCACTCTCAATTCACATCACCTTCATCTCCACGTAGATAGGTTTTTTTTGTAAATATAAATACGAGCATATAAGGTGACATTTTAAATGCAAAGTAGATACCTAAATGTGTGCAGACGACAGTTTTCCATTATACTTTGGACAGTTCGCCATTGGAAGTGAAATTCATCCGAATTGACAATTTGTTGTGATGGGGATAGAAAAAAAACACAATCGCATTCAGTTTTGTATGGTAATTCAAAGTTCGATATTTATGTGCGATATTTTCTATAATCCGCCACAAGTTTACATCAATAAATTTGACATTAAATTATGGTTATTGCTCCCAAGCCGGCAATAAAACCCTATATACATTGCTCTACATCTTTCTGCAAAATATTTAAATTTCCTCAAAATTTGTTAAAATATTTGGGGTGGAAAAGCTGATCCATTTGATTGATTGTCCTATTAGGAGTGTTAAATCGAAGGGAATGACCTGACCAGGTGTTGAGAAAATTTATCGTATGTAAATCTTTGGAATGAAATTCGTTTTCTGAAACGTTCATTAAAATCGTTTGATATTTATATAACCTTTTACATCGAGTTATTAGAGTACCGGTGATTGACAAAATAAAAATCCCTTTGATTCATTAAAAGCTTTCCATCAATCCATTAGAGCAGGAGTACCTGTTAATTGCAAAATATTCTATATACTCGTATGTATATGAATATTTGTTTTCCTTTTTTTCAAACAGGTTTCCGTTGGGATGCAATAAGGCTCTCTAAAATTGTATGAACTCATGTGTGTTACTAATATTCAAGTAGAGATTATAGCGACACAGGGTATGCCCTTTGAAAACCATTTGTTTAGTTGTTGAATATTTTCAAAAATTAATTGAATTCTGATTTCGTACTTTTAAGGATATCGTTTATAACGTGTTTGTCATAAATAAAAAAAAAATAAATAAATAGTTGGCGCAACAGGCAGGTAGACACCCTAGGCCTAGCTTCTCGCAACCAGTCGTTTGTGTGAGTTTCTATTTTTGGAATGGAAGGGACCTACAATTTTATGCCGAGACCGAACGGCTGAATTTAGAAGCTTTTTCAGGACAGTCATACAGACAGACAGACAGTGGCGCAGTAGAAAAAACTTAAAGATGTAATTTGTGTTTTTCCGGGGATCGAACCTGGGATCCCTCGCACAGTAAGTCCAGCACTCTAACCACTGTGCTACTGCGCCCACTTTTAATTATTTCTGAACAGGCTGTTTCAAAAGAAAAAATACTTATCATACCTACACGATTTGTATAGGCATTTGAATAAGCTGAGAAGATCAACTCAACTGCTTAAATGTTGGGTATAATTTTGTTTGGTAAGTTGATAATCTTTCGTTATCAGAGCAGGCCCATGTCTACTGGAATTCTTGCAAAGTTTTTTATTGCCAATTAGAACTGCGTGGTGTTTTTGCTCCTTCTTTCGTCGAAATATTTTTCTCCTGATTTTTTTTTGCAAAAATGTCAATTGACCATGCCAGGCACTGCACATGACGCTATTTAGAAAGCACTGCTTTCTCTTTGAGTACGTATTCAATACGTTGCCTTCGAAAGCACTTCTACACCTATATAACCAGCCTACATTTGGGACCCGAGTCGTATTGTCAGCGTTCGTCAATTGTAGTCTTCTCTTTTATTTTGCTTCACGAATATATAAACCGCTACATTCGCATCGGTTACCTTGAGAATATAACTGTCCTGAAAAAGCTTCTCGATTCAGCCGTTCGGACTCTTGTTTAGCTTAGTTTATCATTGTGTCCATTGTGGACATTATCCAGGAAACACCTATTGAAGAAAAAAAAAATTATACCGCTGTTTCACAGCTCAGAAACCCGCTTTTTCCACTTTTAGAACCTCTGTTTTATCCAGATCTTATAAATCTTAGGAGTCCTTTAAGATCTACATCATCCAAATCATTCTGTTCATAAAAGAAGTAATTGTTGAGAATCCTTCATCTGCTCTTTTGAAGGGCTTATCGTCGTCTGTATAGCTATTAGGGATGCAGGTTTGCTGGATGTCCCTTTTTAAGCTAGGTCTTTCATATATGAGCAATCAATATCAAGGTGTGGTATCTGTGGATTCAAGACATTAACCTGAAATTTTGTATATTTTGATGGTTGATTCTGGTACCCATAACGCTCCCCAAACTATTGCGCACACGCCTGTAACTAGCACTCATGGAACTACAGAATTACTAAAGACAGGACAAAGTCTATAAAATATATTTGGATGTATTGACCTTTTTACGAATTCGATTTGTTGTCTTGACCTTTAAAAGTAAGATCTTCACATTCAGGGTGTTCCTGTAGCCTAGCACATGCATCGTTGCTTACGGACTGAAAACTTCGTAGTAGTCAATAGCTAGAACAGACTAAAAACCCTTGCACTGTTCTACTTCAGTGGCCTATTAAACTATCATTCCTCTAAATCAACATTTGCATATCCTGATTTTGTTTCGCTTTTGAAACCAAAATATAGTCCAAAGGAGGCTCGACTTAAACCCACCCAACAGCAGGTAAAGATATGAAGGTTTCAAAAATGGAAAAGTAAACAATTTATTAACCTACACGTTCCTCGCTTGTTTTGGGATGGAAACGGATGTCAGTCATAAAAAGGATACTCGTTTTCCTTTGATCCCAATAAACTACATTTTCGTGTCGGATGCTTTCGTTTGCACGTATAATATTCATCATGCTCCACAAAATGGCAGAGTGGAGCATAACCTCTTCACTCAGTTTGTACTCCGCACCCCCTTATCAACGACCACACACAGCAGGTGGAAAATAAATCGACTTTTCACACAGGAATGAGGTTGTTTATTATTTTGCCACACGTCGCAAGAGGATAAGTGTTTTTTTTTACATTCCTGATCCGATATAGAAAGCCGCTGGTTTTCAATGTTCTAGAAGCAAATCCTAAAGGATAACTACGATGATCCATTTGTTGTGTTCCCGTGAGTATATAGCTCATAGAGAGACCAAGAGCACCCTGAAACTCCTCACACAAAAGTCTTAAGGATCTTTAATTCAAGAGCATTGCCTAGTTCATACACAATCCTTTTGGCAAACTTGCGTTTTTCTACTCGCTTCTACATTTTAGTGCTGAGGTGGCTTTCTATTTGCCAACTCCTTGAGGGTCCCGCATACGCAAAGTACTTTCAAGAGAAACGAACGGATTGAATCGGAGCGACGCAGCCTTCTTACAACCACTATACTCGTATAGCCATATACTGCATTGGCTGTGGTGTGGCATATATAGTTTGTGTTGGTTCTCTATAAATCCTTGGAGGCTTCAAAGGCTTCAAGTGATGTTCTGTGCACTGCGCGCAACGCCTATTAGGAATGCAAATTAGGCATTGTCTTGTGACTGTTTTGCATTTTAAATTAGACACCAAAGACGAGGACGACGGTTATGACGACACCCAGCCGGGCGGGCATAAAGCTTTATTCCTTTAAATTTAACTTTTTCCTCTGCTCTGGTTGTTGATATACCCAACCCACATGGAGAATAGGAAATAGGAAAAGAAGATTGCTAGAGAATTAACAGAGGCAGTTTCTATGGGCACCCTCTTAAGTGAAAAGTTTCCTTGGCATTTCTTTCTTCTATTGCGGAGGATGTGTTCTTTTGTTTGGCACCACAAAACAATTGAAAAATGGAAAACGGATTGAAGATGAAGGATTCATCTTGCTAACAACAAGAAAAAGGAATTTGTTTTGTGTTTTGAGTGGCAGTTGTCGTGCGGTGGGGGAGATAAGGTCCTGGAAATGAAATCCATAAACATTAAGCTGGTAAATGGTGGTGGGTTTCATTTCTTAAAATGTTATGGAGGCAATGACAATGTCAAAATGATGGTCAACAGATGCCAAGTTACAACATCGATCAAGGAAGTAGGCCATTAATATTTTGATGTCCAGAATTATTGTTGGCAGTATCATTGAATTTGAGGTGTTCTGCCAGATGGTGTTGGTTTGCAGTGCTTATAACATTGTGTAAAGTTATTCAGTGAATCAATTTTGTGAACTACAGCGAGGGAACTTGTAACTTGTATGCATAAGTGAACACGAAGAATAAAACCCGAATATAATGGTGACAGTTTCTATGGTTTTTCTGCTGCCTACTGAGGTTATCAAATTTCGCTCTGTCCTTGTCGTCGCATCATCTATTCCTCTTACATTTTGGCAGCCATCAATCATCTTCATGAGCCAATTGTGCTGTTTTTGTGATTGGAATTTGCATCGGTATCTTCCGGAACTAGTCTCCTTGAAGGTTTGGTACACTCTTGCTACACTCTAAGAAAAAATCGTGTAATTTTACTATCATTAAGCGAGGAATCTACTTGCCCACCATAATTGCAGTATTTTTACGCACGTATCAATTTTAAACATTTAATGCGTAAATCTTAAATCTTTGGTGTGTAAATTCAAACATAGATTTTAAATATAAATGCGTATTTCTACACTTAAGATGTTCAAATTAAATGTACATTTACATAATTTATGTTTAAAATTCAACAGAATTTCAGAAAGAAATGTTTATAAATCAACATAAAATGTGTAAATTCAAACCTTTTATGTTCAAATTTGTAGCAAAATTCGACACATAATGTGTAAATTCCAACAAAATTGTGTACGAAGACGCCTAAAATTAGACTTTTTTTGTGTAATTTTGCTTTAAAAAGCTTAAAATTGGTATAGAGTTTGAATATTTAATGTGTACAATTAAACAAAATTATACATGGATCAGAAAGTCAGAAACTCTATTCAAAAAAAGTAAAAGTGTTATCATCGGCCTGGCTTTGATACCCACCACTGCTGTAAACCTGTCTAAACGAAATAAAACAATCCAAAAATGTTTAAGATGTTTATTAAAAATATTTATAATATTTATTATTTATATTAAAAACACCAAAAAGACTTCAGAAACCGTACACGCACAAAACGATGCGATGGAACTTGGGAGCGCAAGAGGTTCAACTGCTTCAGTCAAAGGTATTATCATGTATGAACTCGCAAATGAATCGTCACAATCGAATTGCAAATTTATACATAAAATGTGTAACTTTCATCAGATAGGTGTAAATATAAGCACTGTATGTTTATTTATAAACATTTGGAGAGTAATGTTTAAACAATAATAGAATATTATTGAACAATAGTTGTTGAAAGGTACACAAAAGGTGTACATTTGTAACAAATGTTTGTAATATCTAACATTATGTGTTTAAACTTTTTTTTTACCTATGGTCGTGTGTATAAACACGCAACTTGCCTATTATTACATTAAAAATTACATACACTTTCATAGTAATTTTACACGCATTTTTTAGAGTGTAGTACATTATCTATTTGTACAGAGAAACGTTGTCTTTATGTACGTTTATCGAACTTACTTCTTTGATGTTGGGCTGTTCTCGCACCCCTGCATACTTTCGAGGTTTTCATTCAGAAATCTCTTCCAAGAATGCTCCTTGATTGTGAATATTCATTGTCATCTGTTAAGATAAGAAAATTTATCATTATATTAAATTTGGTTCCTGAAGTTCTTTGATCTCCCATCCGATTAGGAAAAATACCGGAGTCAACACTCTAACATTGCTGGGATCTAACGATACTGAAGTTATAGGCTTCGAATACGGCTCCTGAAACGTCAACAGCTTCTTCTGTAAAGCATCTTTGCAGACTCGCGCTAGAAAGAATAAATTGGAGCTCAATAATTTGTTCTCAAGCGAAACTATAAGCAACTTACGCCTAAATAGATTGTTGCATTGTTACTATAGATTTTAACAAGTGAGGTTGGGGTTGGTGATGAAATCTCATTTTCCAAAATCCTCTGTGCGGAAATCCCTTACTCCAAAGGATCCTAAGAGAAAATCCCCAGGCACAAAATCCCCCATTTTTAGATTTGGTTTATTAATTCTGTCGCCGCGACACCTAAAAATGGTGTTAAAAAGTGAGATAGATGTACGTATGGGGGGCATGCTGGAGCAATTTGCAACCCCCCTGCTTGTGGTCACTGTACGATTTGGAGTAGGTGCAGGTTGGGTGAAAAAAGAGAAGAAAAAATTAACAGATTATGTCCAGTTCCAGTAAGGGATTTTGCAAAAGGGGATAACGTAGGGATCCCGTGGGGTTGATAATGACCTCAAAGTGCACTTTCCTTGAAGCGAAACAGACACAGACAGGAATGTAGATTTTCTGAGGCTGTTTCCCACGAATTTGCCTATAGAAATCTATCCCGCAAATTCAAAAGGGTCGATTGGGAGATAACCCATCCTTAAGTAAGCTACCCATGATTTGATTCAGTAGCTTCATTTTGGAGCAATGTATGTATGTATGTATGTGTATGTATTAGAGACATTAGCACAGGCCTCGGCCCTCATTGAAGCTAAGCTCTGGGCCTCCGGGTATCGTAGAATAGCGCCAATACAAATGGACAAACTAAACCCGTAAATAAGCTGATTGAATAATTACAGAGACGTAAATATTCAAGGTTCTTACATATTACCGTTTGAACTGAGTTTTGGAACTTTCTCCTGAGGGATCTTATCAAAGTAACGCTGGACCTTTGACGATGTTATTATACCTGGTGGCACCCAGGTGTAACCCAATTGTCGTGGATCTGATTCCCATTGTGTTGGCGAAATATTCTTGAAGCCGAGGCGTTCGCGAACCGATGTGACGATGTTACACATTTTCGGTTAAGTTTCTAAACTTAAAATAAACATGTCTAACTAAATTACCTTTTCAGTAGCTTCGTACAGATATTTGATAAAAATGCACTCTTCTTGAATCTGTAATTTTATAATGGTTACATCTTGATCGTTCACCAACAGTTCGAACTTTGCACTGTTCCGCCAACTTGGCTCTTCTCTAATTCGTCCAATTTTATGACTATCTTCAGTATACTAAAGGGGCTGACAAATATTACTAACTATTTAGTATTTATTAAATTGATTTGAATTGAAGATTTTCTTTTTGTTTAATTTTTTTCTTATTTTTTTTTTGTTTTTTTTTTTTTTTTTGTTTTTGATTTTATAAACTAATTTATTTTGCAAAGCCTATTACTCAGTAGCTTCATTTTGGAGCAATGGACACAAATATTTGCGACCTGCGTTTTTATTGAACAAAGCCTGTGGCCCGGCGCACAGAGGGGCGCTTTGTATGGGGGAGCGGAAAAAAATCTATAAAATCTGAACTAATAAACTTAGAGCAATGAAATTTTGCACACCTATTTGGATCGGGCAAACACATATTTGGACAAAACTTGAAAAAAAAAAAAAAAATTCGAGGTAGAAAAAATAAGGTTGAACTAAAAATTGAATATCTCAGCCCTCCCTCAACGGATTCATTTTTTGTAACATTACCAAAGTCAAAACCGTGTTTTTTTAGTCTAAACCAGCGAGACTAATTTATGCATTACGTTCAAAGTGGGATCAATGGGGCTCCAATTCTTTCAAAAACAGTTAGCTAAATACTGTGGCTTTCTAATAAATTTAACCACTAGACGTAGCTTAGTGTATCTAAAATTGTAGCTCAAGGGAAAGAACAGTAAAGTATTAATTTTTGGGGCACTTGGTACTAACCCTTATAGTTTGTTCTTTTTTTTTTTGGAAGCTGAAGATATATATTATTCATTAAAGGAATTAAGTTTAAACTAACGGTTATAAAAATGCTACTTTTCTTGTCAAAGAGTTATTGCAAGAAAATACATGAAATCTAAAACTAAAAGAAAGGGCAACTTTGGTGCGATGTATCTCGAAAATTCTTTGACATAAATTTCTCAAATTTTGGTAAAACATAGAACAGGTATATGTATATCTTTAAAAAAAAAATAAAAAAAATCAATATTACGAATTTCATTTTTAGCATTTATTTCCGCATTTTCCCCACTGTGCGGCGTGAGAGTTCATGACGTGCAACTACCGAACATACTTACGAAGGCATCATCTTCGAGTAGCATCATTGGAAAATTGTTTATCATATTCAATATGGTTTAAGGACACAAAAGGGGGTATGGGACACGGGAAACGTTCGATGCAAATTCGTATCTATTGTGCGGCTAGCCTAAGGATCCTCCAACCCGAAATCTCCTCAATAAATGGACACAAATATCAAAGACTAGCATTGGAAGTACATATATAGATCCGTATGGCTTTAGTTCTAAAATCTCCGCGTAAACGGCTTTTTGGTGTAGGTAATCTACACTCGCTAAATAACCATATTTGGGTTTCCTATTTTTGAAAATAAGCAGAAACTTGAAGGCATACACGACTGTGCTTGTATAGAATATTTTTGTAAGAAGTTATATCATCTACCTTTTCCCATATAAAAACCACTTTTCTATTTTTCCGATCTAATAAGGGATCTCCTGAGCGTAATGCGTCGATTTTTTTAGTCTTGCTGCACCTCTCTCTTGAGAAATCAGACCCTGTAAACCAAGATATGCACTATGTAAATCTCCCAAGTTGCATCCTCTGTAGGATTGAGCTCGGATTCACGTGCCTCCAACAAACACTTGCACTTATGGATTGTATGCCGATTGCTCGATACGCGACGAAGATGCATCAAGCTAGCACATCTGTGTACTATCGATACAACGCGGTTCAGCATCCGTACAGCATAAGGCAAGGCCAAATCTCTTTTTAAGACAACGAGTTGAAAGAAATTATTCGATTGTATGTGACGATATTCAGTCAAAATGTTTGGATCAGTTCCTTTGGATCATCGCGCCAGAGAACCAAACGGAAACCAACTATCATTGGTATCTTGCGTCAGCACCAGTTCCCTAAGTGGAATCTATCATCAATATTTCATATTCTGAATTTCAAAATCAAACATCACCAAAAACATCCCCACAATAATCTGAGTCTGAGATACGAAATCAAGACAAATAGATTAATTTAGCTCATTAAATTCCCGGCCACCGCTGTGTTAATTCATTAAATACGAATTAGTTCGGATGGTGAACAGCTACAACTTAATTTCCCCCTCCACCCTCGATCTCTGCACCATTGACAATGTTAGGCTGCTCAATTTATTACCACAAACAAACCCCAGCGGGTTGCCTTCATTGTAGATTAGAATTTAAAAGAAAAGTATCTGATTGCCCGCATGGGCAGCGAATCCAATGTATTTCCCCACATACATATATAGAAAAACTCAGTATTTTCGAAAATTAGCACCCCGCTCAGGTTGTGTTGTATATTCACCCGACAATAAATCGTCATCAAGCGAGCCAAACAAAATTTTGTTCTCCGTTGAATCTAATGTTCCAAATAAAGTTCCTCCGCAACATTGGATTGAGGACAAGGCTGGCACAGATGAGCAGGGTGAGAAACCCTTACTCACGTACGAGCAATTTTGCCTATTTTGTTCGTGTAATTTCAGGCCCATTACTTAGGCAGTAAATAAAACGTTTAAGCAGTCGTGTATATAGAGGATCACGGTGCCGGAGTGTTTGCAACGCACTCTCCAACATTCATTTAGTTATATATTTTCAAGTTACAAAAGGAAAAGAATTTGTACGCGTCTTCCGACGAAGAAGAACATTCATCTTAGCGAGCAGGGAGCAATGGGCGTATTTACACCAAAGAATGGGCATCCTTCGGCCTCATTTGCACAAATCTTTACTTGGGTCGGGTGGGTAATTACTATCATTAAGAGGGTAATTCCTCATGATTGTATTTCATATTTGCGGAACCTCGCTATTGCTGTGGGGGGTGGAATGGAATTATTGCCAAGTCTACTGTAAGTTGCTTACATTGCTGTGTAGACGATTTAAGATGTCTCGTTTTCCGCTGAGAGGTATTGCCGTATTGGTATAGCCATTGAAAGGTGTTAGAGGAATGCTAAGTCTATTCAAGGTGTCTGCAAAGCAAAGCAGTCTGACAGTGGAGATGTATTGAATATTTTAAGAACTTAAGGCTGCCTATATTATTTGTCATCACAAAATGTGCGACTGACAGTTGATTGTGTCGTCTAAAATTTGAGATTTAAAGAAACCCGTCGACTGAAATTAATCCGATTGCAAGGTGGAAATTGGAAGAAAGTGTAAAGCTCTACGATTTATTTGTTAAATAAGCTCTTTACGTATAATTGCTTTTAAATAAATTTGCACACTTATTATTTTCACTGGTTTAAATATTATTGCTCTTCGCCTTGACTTAATTGTGGCTAGTAATAGAACAGCCCCACACCTAAGAAGGGAAATACTCCGAACTACGCCAATTACTGAGGGTCCAGCCTCATGATTGTCCCTTGTAAGATTATGTCGGCTGTACTACGTGAACGTCTAAAACCTTTCTCTAATCAGTGCAGCTTTAGGACAGGAAAGTCAACCATCAAGCAAATCTACACACTCCAGCAGTTCTTAGAAAAAACATACAGGAATTCCAAATAGATACACGCTACACCTTTATCGACTTCAAAGTCGTCTATGATAGCGTCTTTCGAATTATGCAAAGCCATGCTAAATTTCGGCATCCCTGCCAAACTTGTCCGTCTGTGCAGGATGACGATGGAGAAATCTCGCTGTAGTTAAAGACTTTGTCTACCTCCTAGGCTCTACAATAACTCGCGAAATGACATCGGCGTAGAAATCAAGCGAAGGATCACTTTGTATACTGGCTTTTTCTTCGGACTAAGAAGACATCTAAGATGTAAATCACTGTCTTAAAGAAGGAGGTATTGTATAAGACCTTAATCATCCCAGTTCTTCTCTATGCATGCACATTGCACCTTACCGAAAGCGGAAGAAAACATCTTGGCACGCTTTAAAAAAAAAGACTCCTTGAGTGATTTTCTGTCCAGTTTGTATCCAGTTTGTATGCGAGTAATTGATCTTCGGGTTGAAAATTATACTGGCTAACAAAGTGTATCTGACTTCCTTCACCTTGATGTCGCTTAATATTGACGTACTGATCTTCATCGCGATATGTGGCCTAAGTGGCCAGTATGAGCGAGAGGTTCTATTACATGTCAACTGGCTTTAGTATTATACGTTTGGATACCTTTTGTTTATTGTCTGTGCGGCTACTTGAAATCACTGATCTATTTTGATAAACCAGAAATTATAAACGTATTGGCGGCCTAACTTTGGTCATGTGTTAGATGGCCTACAGTGCTAGAATAAGCCCGAAATCAATTGCAAATATCAACGCCTTTTATTATTCTTAAACTGAGATTTTCGAGTCCAACACTCCTTCACTGGCAGAAAACCTTATTTCTGATATAGTGGTTAAGGAACTCTGCTATTAGGATTCTATCGTAGAATTGGCTTTTGATGTGAATTGTTTCAAAGCACACACGTGATTGAAGCTTGAAACTTGGTCCTATACCTACCTGTAACCCCAGTTTCTAAGGAATGAGTTCAGTTCTAAGAGTAAATTAGTTACATTAAGTCAACATTGGTTAGTTCCCATTTCTAACATTCAGAAAGTACTACATGCGAGTGGCGATACTGATTTTCAACTGGCGACGTCCTCAATTTTTAATCACAGTCAGAATATGTATTTTTGCTTTTTCTTTAAATTGTCGACAGCAATATTAAAAAAGCAAATTTGGTAATATTTGTACAAGAATATTTCTTTTACCCGAAACCTTCACAACTGACAATGCATATTACTAAAGAAAAGATATTTTAATTTAATTTCATAATCATAAAATTAATTTCTTAACAAATTCCTAATTGTTTTATCAATTTATAAAAATAATCTTTTTTTATTTTCAGAAAGATCTCAACATAATCAACAATCCGTCCCAATACATTAATATACTACAGGAATATTATATACAAAACATAAAGAAAAAAAAAACAAAAAAAAAAATCCTTATATTGCAATAAAACATTTATAGACAAATTGTGTGCAATATTTTATTACATAAAGAAAAAAAACTATAGTGTTGAAACCAAAATAAAGAAACGAAAAAAAAAAACTTTAAAAACTAAAACAAAACTAAAGGACAACCTACATCCTGCACTTAAACTAATAATGTTCGGTTCCAAAATTCGATCATGGATGGAAAATCATATTGTTCGTCCTCGAAAAAAGGGAAACAAAAATAAAAATTCGAACTGGTGAGTATTTCGTTCCATTATCTGTCTTATTTTGACATGCCTTTGAATGTGTATAGTATACAGTTGTTTTCTTGAATACAACCAAAATAATGCAACCCAGAGGGTGATGTGGAAAACTTATAAATACAAAGCGGTCCTTCCAAACTCCATAAATAGAATGAAATAAAAAAAATGTTGATGGATTGAGCATTGTGAGTAAGGTGTTTTTTTTTTGCCTCGATTAATGATCGAAACGTCAAATCGATGTCAAATATCTTACACATCAGAAGAGTTATTATTCCGCCCATCAAGGCAGCTCTTTTCAGAGCGATGGATGTAGGTTACCCTGATAAGAACACAATCAAATGTAATTGATTGAGTTTAGGAAGTTTTCCTTTCTGCCATTTTGTCTGCTCCATATCGTTTGTCGTATATATTTATATGTACATGATTTGGGGTCGAATAAGCATGATGGGAAGCTGCAGATTCACTTTGACGCAACCCTTCGCACTTTAATCGAATGTAATTGGTGAACCTTCATAAACATTTTCTTTTCCTGCCAAAGGAGAGATAAACGTCAAAGAAAAACAATAATGATAGTATACTATCGACCCAAAGTCGTTGTCGAATCGTTTGGCCAAATGAAAAATCAAGAGTGCCTTGCCACTTTACACTGTTCGTATATTGTACTGTGCTATTTGCAAAGGACCTCATGAAAGATTAAATTATGGGATTTGTACAATTGAATTTATTCAGAGGTTTGGCACAGTCTCGTCGAGAAATTCACTCGGTCTGAATCATCCTTTGGGTCAATTTGGGTCCGAGTGTCATTTGAAATTCATGAATCGATCAGGCGAGGAGTTTCCCTTTTGCTCTACCCTTTTATCCGCTCCTGCCAGAATTCTGGTAATAATATGCTTAAGCATGATTTGGTATAGTGTTGGCATCATTCAGGGTTGAGTGAAAAAGGCAGAAATGAAGCATTTAAGGAATTTGTGAATCCAACTTGAACTTCTTAATCCTTTAAGATGGATTCATTTCCTCTTTTTTTTTGTGGTTCAAATTACATTAAAGTCAAACCCAAGGAAAACCCATCCAATCCTTTTCAACATTGTCGGGAGTTATGAAATTTTTTTGTTCCGCTCAGACCAAAATCGCTTCTTCTTACTGGAGGGAATATAAAATATGTATGAGTTTCAGGCACGCAATTCAAATTACGTGCAGACAGAGACAACATTGTAACTCACTGGGTCTCTGCGTGGACAAGGGCATTTGATTGTATCCTTAAGAAACAGGCGAACATTATTTGCTACATAAATCGTTTATACGTGAGACCTTCAGAATGAGATAGGAAAATGGGGCTGTGGGAGGACTTTATTTTCGTATAGACACCGTTATCCCCTTAACCACACCTGTTGTAAATTATTACAAGATTTTGACAGTGAATTCCTCTTTATCTAACGAAATCCTTGTTGTTATGCTTCGTGTGCCTTTGGGATGAGGTAATAAATGTGGATTAGTTGAAAGGCTTATTCGATTTGTGTTAAAGGACTTTTGTTGTCCGAATGTACATAAAGAATTATAGAATGAAACTGTCAAAGAATATTTGATTTCGACAAGATTCTTTTTTAAGCATGCTCTGCTCCTCATTTTAAAAATATTCCATCTTTTCGGCTGATTCTATGAATTCCTCAATTATCACAAAGTTCCTTCATGGCGACGGCGCGGCGGCCGGGCCCGTGGTTGTTATATTGCATACCCGTGGCAATTTGTGAGGCTGTCAAATCGAACGCTTTGTGTTGATAAAATACTTCCAGCGATGCTATCACAAGGTACATTAAGCAACATAGCAAAGGCTTCCTACTTTGAAACGAATCTTCACTACTGGCACAGCTTATATATATATCGACCACCTGAAGAATCGCTAAAATGGTGGTCGATTTTGGTGCATCAGGAATGCGCTTCCAAGCAATCCTTTCACGTTTTTTTCACAATAAGGAGGAAAAGGGTATCACTAAATTTCCGAGTCGAAAACTTTAAAGGCGCTGTCTCTATTTCGACAGTACGAGGGCGAGTTTTTGGCAAAAGAGGGGTCCTGTCATAAAAAAAAAACTTAAATTCCTTTGAGATCTAAACGGCGATGATATGCACCACATATCGTATGAATCTGTTAATTTATGGATTAGTCTCGCATATTAATGTGATATTATTGCCTCTCTTGCCAAATAACTTATGTCTTAATAGTCAGGGCTCTTTCCTGTAGCGCGTCTGAAATTTTCTAGATCCTATGATGAATTCTATTCCTTTTCTTGACATTTATATCATGGGCTGTGTACTCGATGAAGGAGATGTAGAATCCGTGATATAAATCCATAGCCTAGAACTTCTACGGTGGATATGGAAAAGGGAATATGCGACTATAGTTGACAGCTAAGCCCTCTACTACCACTGCTAAAATTTGCTAACCCCTTCAAAACTGGTTTGCGCGAGTTCTAGAAGTCCCTACATTTGGTCGCAAGGTCAAACTAGCATACGGGAAAAGGCATGCACCGATTACCTTGCAGGGTAAGGTTATGAAGAAGGTTTCGAAGGCCTGCTGTTAAGATTTTCATTGACGTGTGGATTTCTTTAAAAAACCATAGATAAGTTCCGTATCTGTACGCGAAGAGTGTCGACAACTGCTTTTCGAAGAAAATTTGAATAATTTTGTAAGCGTAGATATTTTTATTTGTCAAAAATCCGAACTAAGTATGACAATTTATTTGAAAGTATCCTAGGATAAACGCAAATTACATCTTAAGGTTTTATCTACTGCTCTACCTCTCGCGAATGACTGACAAACATCTGACAGTATAATAGTCGTAAGCTTCTCGCAATTCAGCCGTCCAGACTCGAATGAAACAGAATTCGCAGAAGAGGGTGTAGCCTAAATTTGTTACAGAATATATACACAAAATACTCAATCAAATTATTAATTATTAATTATTAATTTAATATAAATAAAAAACTTGAATTGGCTTCCTAATAAACAAAAAGAGAGCTATCCCAAACCGACAGTCCTATACCTCATAACAGCTTGTTACAAAACGATGGTTTGCATGCTCTAAAGCAATGTAAACACAGCTACAATTTGTATATAGCATTGCAAGATTTTCTAACCTCCGCACAAAGCCACACACACAGTATCTAATGTCCTTCCGTTGGACGCTTACCCAATAATTTCTCCTCAGCGTTTGCTCCTACTTACAGGCATAACAAAGTCAAGTTAATTATATTCCTCCCTAAGACCACCTACTTGCCTAGCTAAACATCTGTTTGAGCTCATCGCCCACTCACTCAGTATAGAACAGTAGAACATTCAACCATACAGCAAGTCTCCCCGGCATATGGACTGAAAGCTTCCATTACCACTCGTCCTCTTCGTATCTAGGCCAACAGTTTCGTAATAGCATTTGGTATTCACCCCTACGGCACTGGCGATTACTATCAAAGCAGCTACACCTTCTCCATAATTTATTAACTGCAATTGCCGGGAGTCTATATCTTCCTAGAAAAACAAAAGCCAATTGCCTCGAACCACAACGAAGACGGTTTTCCGCTTAATTTTCACTCGAAACTACCAAAAGTCACGAATACACGCCAAAAGTGCTCAGCCAAGCAGTCCATTTCCAGTTTTTCCGGTCTATACAGCCACAAGTCCTTGTGCACCCCGACGGCGGCGCGGGCGGTGGCAAGTGGCACGAAAATTTATATTCATTGGCAAAACGCAATTGCCACCGAAGAGGTGCTAAATTTAAGACCACCCACCCCTGGGTTAGCCTTAATTTACTTATTTGAATTTTATCTATGTATATTTATATACCCATGCATATTATGTACTTCTAACGTTCTCGTAATCTCTAATTTCATGTTCACCAAAATCCTCGATGTCAATCATGGCTCTACAGCACAACGACTGCATCGAGTAATCTAACACAGAATGGACACAAAGGAGCTACCGGATTTACGATATATCATGGAGATGGTACAACCACAACAGCGTCAATCACAGCCACCGCACCGAATGGCAGTATATCAAGTCCGGCCAGGCGCAGAGAAGTCTCACCGATACAGAATCACGTAAGTATATACATCTATGCGGATATAGAACTTGTATCCGGCATCGAATATCCCTTAGGGATTCATTCGCTTTTATCGTTATCCTTTTGCATTCCTTAGTTTTGTTATCAATGAAAGAGATTGTAGGGGGGGGGGGGGGTTATTTTATTTTTATGGCGGTCATATGTGTAGATATGTTGCACAGACTTATCTAATATTTCATAGGATATCCTGCTAGGGGTGGTGGTACGGCTGGCCTGCATTTCAACCACAGCAAGTGAGTGTTGTAAGTTGGCATCGCAGTAAAGAAGTTCAACGATAATATACGACTTCGAGTAGTCCTTTGGACATTTCTTGTGCGCGCCAGCCTTCAATCATTTACAACCTTCAGTGGGTTGTGTAACTTTTGTGCAACCATAACCACTGAAGGGGAAATTATTCTTTGAAAGTTTATTTTTGCCAAAGGAAAACAGGACGCGTCGAGAAAAATGTTTCCTTTCCATTGAAGGGAGTTTATATTAGGAAAGTTTTCAGTGCGGGTTTTCTTTTGCGTCGTCGTTTACAATCTTTTCTGCTTTCCACCTCGAGACGGGAAAAAAATGTTCGGTCCGATTTAATTGCATGCCTTTGCAAACGCTTTGAAGTATTTCAGTAAATGTTTTTCAAAGTCGTACCTACCTACTCCTTTGAATCGAAGGAGGTGTTGTAATGATTTCCTTTTGGAATCTTTTTTCTACTTTTAACTCAGTTGAGTTACACTGATTGCAGATAGATATAGACATTCTTACTGACTGACATCATTTGGATCTCACTTAGATATAGTTTTGTTTGCAAGGATAATTCAACTTTGCAGTGGATTGGACTTAAGGTATTAGTTATGTAAACTATGAAGTCGGACCAATTGTTGCATAGTTTGTTAGTGTTGAATGAACTTTTGTGAGAGGACCTCTTTTTACCGTGTCGTAAAGTTGGTATTGAAAATGTGCAATTGGGTCTGCAGCATTCCACTCATTTCAGGTTCCGAAATGTGGGCACCGTGCCTTTGTTACTAATCATCAAAAATACTTAACGGACTAAGCCAAATCGTTTTAAATCCCTCTCGTGAAATTTCGGAAAGCCTATTCGAATTTTGGTTTCAAATATCGTTGCTATTTGACATTAGATAAAATTAAAGGAACGCTTTCGGCTTATGCTGTTCTCTTCATCACAATACAGGACAACGAGAAAATATTTTTTTCCCTTTTGAATAACTGCTTATCTTACCAAAATCAAAGCTGGTATTAAAACTAATGCTTTCTACTTTTATAGAATGCCACGAATGAAAAATAACATAATTTTGATAACTACTATTTTGGTTTTTTAAAAAACTACAGGCTTTTGACAAAATGCAAGTATGTAGGTCTCAAAGCCATAAATTATGGGACTTAAGGTTTCTTTTAATATCTCATACACGAGACTGGCAAACCTTTAGTTTTAGGTAACATGATTAGAAGGAGAAGGGAAAGAGTCTGGAGAAAGACCTTACTAATTAATATCTCGATTTAATATAAGCTTTTTAAAAATTGATATTGGGTGCAATGCAAGTGGTACCCGTCTACCCATGTCATTTGTTTATATTTTTGACAAAAAACTTGCTATCCGAAATTCTGAATACAAAATTAATTAAAAAATATGTATAAAAGGGTTCTATATGAAAAAACTTAAGTCCTTTGTACTAAAATGTCAAGTGCATCCACTCCAGTTTTCTTTACCAAAAATCTGTCCAGTTTGTTAGACACACTGTAATTAGGAACAATAATCTCCATCAGACCGTCCTCAACGTCCAGATACTACTTCTGTTGGTAGGTATATTTCTGTCGTCCTTTTTTTTTGTCGAAAAATTATATCTTTAATACTTGTGTCCATTTTAATTCCTCCATTTTGATAAAACTGCTTTACACTCACTCTTTTCCCACAAAAACGAACTTAACTATAGAAAAGTTGAATCCTCTTCCCAAATTGCAATTGAAAAGGTTGTCGAGCGGCGGTGAACCTTTCCACTTCTCCGACCACCAAAAAACAAAAAGAGTTTCCGTCCAACCAGAAAAAAAAGAACACATGCAGCAAACCCAGTAATCCCCACTAATCCCGGGATTTAAATAAAAAAAAAAACACAACAAAGACGCTACAAGCTCTCGCATTCGTGCCCTGAATAAGGACAGGCAAAATAACCAAACACACAACAACAACATGAGGAAAACGGCAACAAACGTACAAATAATAATGAAACGAAAAGAATTCCGGAAATGAGAACGACAATCCTAGTGAATTTATTTGTGTCTACGTTTGCACGTTTGTTTTGCCGTTCTTTTTATTTATTTTTTGTTGTTGTTTTTCCCTTTTGTTAATGTGTACCTACGTAGGCTTTGGTGGAGAATCCCTATCCAGTAATGAACGTAGACACTTGGATGAGAAAACGGGTTACCATGCGGAAGAGATGTCAACAACAAAGTAATCTCATTCAAATCATTGGGCGGTCTTTCTACCGCCACGCTACCCCCTGCCGTCGTCGTTGTCGTCGTCGGGTTAACCCAGTGCACAGCTTGATGGCTTTATTTAATCCAACTCCGAAGTGGGTGGTGGTTTGCATACATTCGCCCTCTTTGAAGAAATGCGCCCCAGTGAGGCGAATGCACTCTGACCGATTTCCTTCTTTTAAAATTCATTTGCTCTATTTTTGTCTCCCTCTGTCTCTCTCTTCCAGACCACAAGTCGCTTTGGATGGCAGTCACCAAGTGAAGAATCAGCAATGTCACCGAAATCTGATAATTTTCTGCATGTCCAGCACTCAAGTGTAAAGGCCCAAACGCTTTCGTCGACATCTACCAAAGGACCTCAGCAAAGAAACAGCATCAAGGAATCACAGACTCAAGGGAAACGAACAAAAACACTCTCACCCAGCAGCATGTTTCGACGCAAATCCGCTGGGAATGCGGCCGCCACAAACGCAAAGAATCCTTCGTCACAAATTCATCCAGCCGCAGTGGCGGACCAGTCGAAACAGAAATATTCCCCAAACTATCAGGGAGGGTGTTCCAATGGACACTACGAGCAAATCATTCACAATACACAGAATAACAATAACCAACAGTTGCAGCAGCAACAGCCGCATCAGCACCACAGGCAAGAGTATATTTTGGAGCAAAAGGACACGACGCGGTACCACAAGAATGAGGCGACGGCACGCTATGGCAAACTACTCCCATCGAAAATGAATGGAGGAGATGGCTACAACAGCTCATCGCAGCAGCAGTTCGGTTCATATGATAGTTTGAACGCGAACGTGGCCTACGCAGTTAGTGGCGACCTGGACGAAAGGGTGCCCAGCAACAATAACAACGGCAGCGGGGGAGGATGCTACCAGCAAGCCATGCCGGCGGCGGGAGTTTGCGGCAACTCTAATGTGGTGCTACGCAATGGCTACGAGGCAAATCGTCAGATGTTAAGGTCAAGTCGTTACAATGCAGGTGGGGGGCCAGCCAGTGGAAACGGAATGATCCCAAATGGACCGGCCAACCATCCAATGGGTCATGTTATGAATAGTCTGTCGTCGCCAGAGAGTGCCTATTCCACCGGATACTCCACAGATGGGACTTCGCCAGGTGAGTTGCAAATATATAATTTTATTGCTGTCTACGTCTTTAAATGTTTACTGTGTCTGTTGTGCGGTAAATTTTGGGATCAAAGTCCTTTTTGAAAGCAGCGTGTGGTCATTATCTGACCTTTTAGCTGTCAGCCACTTCCGGGGGCACATTCAGATTGAAATTAAGGCAAGTTATGGTTGGCCGTAGACCTTTTGACTGGCCCAGAGGGATATTTAGATATTTGTTTTAAATGCGGTGTGGATAACTTCTTGTGGTCATATATACTTTGGTATATATAACTTTTCAAAACGACTAAAGGTCGATATTAGAAGTTGGTATGTAGATACATCAAATTTGATCCCGAAGCTCATTTATCGACTTGGATAACTGAAAACTTTATAATTGTTTGTTTTAATGTTTGTTTCAAATAATTTCGACTTTGGCTTTATTGAAATCTCCAACGGTTCTATATGCATTGGGCAAAAATATCCGCACTAACATCCGAGCAATCCTTAAAGCCTTCTAAAAGTTGGCGCACAATACCCGTTTACGACCCTAGTTTCTCACAATTGTTCGTTTGGGCACGTTTTTTTTAACCTCTTTGCGCAATTTTTAGAATGTGAATCTTCAGGATACTGAGAACGATATTCTCTAAGTAAGAAACTGGTATTTACATAATATTATAGTAGCGTTTGCCCCTTCCTGTGGTGAAGCCTTTGGTGCCACAATAGTCTGTAAAGTACTGACAGTGCAATGCAAACATTTTCAGAAAAGCCTAACACGATCTGCACTGAGAAGAATGCTCTAGCTCCTTTTGCACAACTATGTATCTTTAATGAACTCTCTTCGGCTTTGTCAACATTAGCCGCTTTTTATTATCAGCGTGATCTGATCCGGATCAGATCATGAAAATAAAACAAACTGGATCATTGATTGAGTTGTAGCAATAGTTGTTTTTCACATATGAAATCCAATACCAATTATGACAAATTTCGTATTGCCACCAGCCATCTTGCAGCCACACGGTACAATGTGACGTCACAATGCGATGATTTCTCCATTGCACTTGCTCATATATTTGAGTTTGACATTTCGCTTGTTGTGTCGGGGTGTTACCATATGGATACAAATCTGATTACATTTAGCATTCAATATTTTTTTGGGGGAAACTATGTTCAAATGTTATGTTCAAATATGCTTCATAATTAACCGTATTGTACTGCTAATATTTCCATTTATATTTCTGTGCTATATAGCGAAACAAAACATCTCGAAAGTAGGAATAGTAACTTATTCGAATTAGAAAAAATGCTAATTGATTTTTTGTGTTGTTAATTGTGTTTCATATTTTGGTCTGGCAACATTACTGTGTGGCTATAATTTACAGGGACACCAACATTGAGTGAATGAAATAAACAACGCCACGAAACAACAACGAGAAATAGTTGAATTAATTTTCAGATCATATTTCGTGATCTCGATGAAAAGCAGTATCACATGTTGTTGTTGTAAGTGCATGTAAATCGATGATCTATATAGATCATAGCTGATAATAAAAAACGGCTATTGGTTTGGTATAAACGAGTAGGTAAGTATTTTTAGGGTGGCTGACATATTTGAAGTGAAGCGCAGAGTGGTTGGAATGCTGGATCCCCGGAAAAACACAAATTACTTTTTTTTCCGAGTGGGGAAGCGAGAGTAACAACGATTCTCGCTAGTTAAGATTAACCCTGACAATTTCTGTTGGAAAATTTTTGTCGAATTTTAGTCTATGAATTATTGTTTGAGAGAATTACATTTTTCTACTGCGCCACCTCTCGCGAACGTCTGACAAACATCCAAGAGTATGATTGTCCTGAAATTGAGAAGCTTTTTAGCCGTTCGGACTCGGCACGAAATTGTAGGTCCCTTCCATTCGTCCCAAAAATAGAAACTCACACAAACGAATGGTTGCGAGAAGCTAGGCCTAGGGTATCTACCTGCTGTTGCGCCACCTATTTGTTTATGACATATTTGGAAATATTTCGCCATATTTTTTAAAACTTTGAAAGTCGACCCGCGATCATAAATTTTATTGTAGTGTGGTATTTAACACAACCAAAGCAATGAAGACTCTGTTGTCATACACAGTTTCAAATATCATCCTCTTCTTATTGACAAAGCTGTCCACTTCTAAACGAGGTATAAAATTCCTTTTGTCGGCCCTAAGTGTATTCTGAGAATAAACTTCACACATTTCATGAATCTGCATGCAAATTTTACAATGAAAAGGCTATCATTCAAAATACAAAATAAATTTATTGATGTTCCTTACATTTTGTATCTCAAGTCTTAAGTATTCACTTGACAGCACAATTATTCTGAACACACCATTCCACATGAAGTCATCTTTGTTGCATAATTTTGGAAAATCTTCACTTTGCAATAACCTGATTACGCATAATTCGTTTGTACGTTATCCCGCAAGATGCAGTCGGCAAGGATAATATACTTTATGCAAGTCAATGATCTGCCACAAGCGCTCTGCTTTAATCCACATTATCCCGCAAAGGCAATTAATTACATGTCGCCAGCCATTAGCATTTTTATGCCAAGAATAATGCAATTCAGAGGGGTGCACAAGCACATGCACACCCACGTATAGCGCCTTTAACGCGAATGTCGTTTTTCTTGCATCACTATACCCTCTATGTCAGTGAATTTGCAATTTTAATTTCGACGCTCTCGTCCTCGAGATGGTGTTAGTGCGGTCGCATTGTATGCCTTGAAGTAGGAAACTCTGACGCGGGATTACATTTTCTTTTTTTTACTTTTTTTAATTTCAAGTTCTAAGTGTTTCAAAAGTTGAAAATTTTCAACAGAAAATAAATAAATAAAGCAAACAGAAAAAAAATTATCCAAAACTACAGCTTAGAGTTGCGCCTCTGGACTTGAACGAGATTTCTTTCCCCAAGGGTTAATGTCTTATGACTCTGAAGGGTTTATAATATAGAGAGAGCGAGCAGCAATGAAGTGTTTTGTAGCCCATGGTGCTTGTGTCTTTAATTATTTTGCAGTCGCCAGCAGGCACGTTCCGGCAGTTTTCAAGTACACTCTGTGCAATTCCGTAAAAGTTTAATGAGTCTCCGGCTCATAATGGGTGCTTAGTCCGGAAAATCTGTACATTGTTGCAATGAGATACATTTTGTTAACTTTTTTTTTATTTGTACACCTGTTGGGTGGTAGGTTGTACTTTTTTATTACACTTTCTATGCATGTTTAAGATTTTAAAAAGTTGCATACTTTTATAACTCAATTTAAGGTAGTGCTTCCATTTGCGACTTGCATGCCAATAGTTAATCCGTAAGTGAAGTGTTGGCTTGAATATTAACAAGCTTCTCAATATTAACATACGTTTTTATTTTAAGCAGCTACTTGTAATTATCTTTGGCAGATTGTATCGGTTGACATCGATTACGTTGCTGCTGCTTTAAGGGGTGCAGTTCCTTTCAAATTCTTCTTATTATGCGTGCAGTGTTTTTTTTTTCTTAGTTGTAAGTTCTGACTTTCGGTTGAACGGCCTTGCAGTTCAGAAGAATTCGGAAAAATTATCGTTCTTTCTAGCCATTTAAGATGTCAAATGGGAAATTTGTTACGAGACTGCTGCTGTCCGGTTCATATATTAGTTCGTCGGTGAATCGGTTTCTGAAAAGCCGCTCTGCTTTTTGTTTTTTTATATGTTTTTTTTTTTGTTTTGTTTTGTCCATTATTTGTACTTTAAATTTGTCCCCACGAGTAGAGCCGGAAATAACAAGGTCAGCCCAGGCAGCGCCGCTATACCTGGGTAAAGCGAATTACAACAGACCCGCGCCAAGGCGTCAAGGCGTCTGAGGGAGCTCGTTAGTAGCCGGTTTTACCCCCGGCCGATTGCAACCAGAAGCACGGTTTGCTGTACGCTCTCTCCACTTCTGGTATCAGGTACGAATTTAGGGTTGTCTCCCACCTCAACTAATGGATCACGACATACGATTAAAGCGTAAGCATAAATCCTTGGCTGACACCAACCAGACAAGCTGATTGGCCATTTTCAGACGGGCGCCCGCGGGAAGGAACTACAAGTTGAGGATTTTGCCCAAGCCCAAATGTTGGTATTGCATTTTATTTGGATCATCCACGTTTTCCATGTACATTACTATGCATTACGAATGCTCCAGTAGGTAAGCATTTGTCTCCATATTCCGTCACCGACTGTTAATCATCAGGGGCAATCTCCACACGCACTGATAGCCAGGATAAAGGTGTCAAATTTGATCCAACCATCTCGTCCTCTGCTTTCAGAATGGAATTGTGCTTGACAACATGTATTCTATAGCACGATTTGGAAGCCTGGACAAGTAGCTGTTCGATATTGAGTACCACCCGCAATCTAGCATCTATCTTGCACTGGAAAAAACGTATTGTAAGCCACGACATCAATACAAGACAGGCCTTTGAATTACCCATGTGATAAACAAAACAAAAAGTGCAAGAAAAGTCGCGTAAAGCACCCTAAAGAATGTAATCATTGACAGGGCTTTGGGATTTGAATTTTTTGATACAGGTATAAAATGAAGTGGGCGCAGTAGCGCACCGGTTAGTGTGCTGGACTACTGTGCAAGGGATCCCAGGTTCGATCACAAACAGAAATTACAGGAAATTCTTAAGGTTTTTTCTATTGCGCCACCTCTCGCGATCGTGTGAAAACAGCCGAGAGTATGAGGTATGACTGTCCTGAAAAAGCTTCTCAATTCAGGCGTTGGGATTCGGACTCGGTCCCTTCCATTCGTCTCAAAAATATAAACTCACACAAACAAATGGTTGCGAGAACCAAACAAGATTGGTTTGCAGGTCTTGGCACCAGACTTGATCACTTGATTCTACAACATATATCTTTTTACCCTGGGTAAGACTTCTTTTCACTTTTTCTCGAGTAGCATCTTTAAATAGATATCTTATCTTCATTTAGAAAAGTATTTTCATAGTTCTGTCTCTCTTTGGGACTGCGGATATAAATGCCGTCTTAATTTTAATTACCAACGTAAGTAGGTATTCATTCCTTTACCGGAAAAAATCATCCACATCAAAGGCTGTAGTTGTAGTTTTCTTGAACTAAAGTAATGTTTGGAAGTTGCCTCGACGAAGATACACAACCAACCATATTTTTAGACAAAATAGGCATAATGGGTTTATATCGGTCCTTCCTAGCCTGAAGCCTAATTGAAACTATAGCAATGCCGCACCTTTGAATACGGGATCATGACGACAAAAATCTCGAAAAGTTTTTTTTTAATCTCGAATGCAAAAATTTCGAATGTATACAAAAATTTCGACAGACTATCTCTCGACAAAATCTCGAAAATAAAAAGTAAATTCGAGATTTTTTTTTTGGGATCCCATAATATAAACTTTGCGGCGTTAGGTCTTATCGCCCAAAACATAACGCCCAAATTGAAAAATGTCATAACGCCCAAAACATTGCTAGGCAATTTGTTGTTGTAAAATGTACGTAAATTTGGGTGATGTGACATTGATTTTGGGCGTAATGGCATTATTTTTACTAACGCACAAAAAATGCATAACGCCCAAAAAAAAACAAAATATGTACCCCCCTGCAACCCCCCTGCTTGGGTTTACTGTCAGATTTGGGGTGTATGCGTTACTTTGCGACGCTTTATTCCTTTAAATTTTGGGCGATGTGGTGGTTTTTGGTCGTTATGATATTTTTAAATTTGGGCGTTATGACCTTGGGCGATAAGACTCAACGCCAAACTTAGCATATACCCAACCTAGCACCTACTCCAAATCCTACAGTGACCACAAGCAGGGGGGGTTGCATATGTATCTCACTTTTTAACACCATTTTTAGATTTGGTGTTATTAATTCTGTGGCGCGCAAATTGTTACCATTTTCTCAAAAATTAATATTAATTCAAGATTTTTGTTTTTGGAGATTATGCTTTCTAGATTATTTTTTCGAGATTTTTTACGAGATTTTTGCTTTCGAGATATCGTGGTATACCGTATACCCTTAGGTATAGCATGTGTGCCACTGATTTGTGTTCTTGACTACTGAGCAAGAGATCGCAGATTCAACTGTCAAAAGAAAATCCTAGCCAAATTTTGTGCGGCGTCATAATGCTTATCCAAGCCACAGACACAACTGTATTCGATCTTATCTTCAAATTGCCTGCTTTTGCTTTATTTGTTATAATGCCAAAGTTGTATCTGCTTTCAATATTAATCCCCAGTTCATCGAATGACCATTACAAATATTTATCAAAGTCAACTTTTATAGCCGACTTCCTTCCACCATCTAGATATTGCATTCGACATAATAGCTCACGCTCTGTTACCACTTTGACTCCGATACAACCTTCGCTTACATTTGCACAATGTCTGCGTCAGCTACCGCGAAACATTAACTCATCCGCAACACTTGACAGCGTCACTATAGCTGTCCAACTGTCTCTCAGAATCCATTCATTCATAGTACGATTGGCATATCAATTTCAAAACCAACAACCTGGCAGAGTGAGAGAGAGTGCACCATGATGTTTGTGGCTACACCATTCAACCTCATTTTAGGGATGTGAAATCATAGACACTCCCGTAGTTCGTCTGCACCATATCTCGGATGTTCAGGCCGATTGGCTTACACTATATTGTCACCTCACCTGCTGCCAGTCATTGAATATTGAGTTCATCTCACAACTATTGATAGTAATCGATATGCCGTCAATGGTATTCTGTTTTTTTGTATGCACCTCCTTCCAACACCCCTCGAAATGCACACAGACTATAGGGAACATTTTTCGGTTAGTAGGTTCTTGGAATTTGGGTCATTTGCCATGCGGTTTAGCATGATGATAGAATCCATAACCATATACCCAGACTATGATGATGTTAGTAATCCCCTATCTCACACACAGGAGCCACCTATACGCCGCCAGAGTACTACATCAATATGCGTACCGGAACTCACTACTTCCCGAAGAGTGTCAACACACTGGCCATCGAGGCGCAACGCTACAAATTCGGTCTCAACAAAATCGAGGAAATGTCACCACAGGATCCCCTGGTAAGTACACGCATTTGCATTTGGACACCATGAGAGGCGTCTCTTAATTTATTCGAATTGTCATGTTTCCTCAGCCGAACAACAATAATCACCGCCGAACCGAGTCCTTTGACTCCGGACAGAGTAAAATTCCAGGCTTCGGTATACCAGACCCGGAATTCTTCCAAAACCAAGCAAAACACTATGAACAGCAACAGCAGCAGAGTCAACAGATCCAGCAGAGCAAAGTTAATGTCGGAAGTCACAGTCCGGTGCCGTTGCGTAACACCATCGTCATTCCAACGTTGAAGGGTTTTGAATGTAATAATTGCCTTCTCTTTTCTCTTATGCCAGTTATCCCATCCGCCCACCAAAATGTCCATTAAACATTAATTCCCTTGCCTCCCCTAGTTTACACAGCACCCCCTCACTATCATACTGTTGGAGTTCAAAAATTTAATTGTCCTTTCTATGGCTCTTCACACTTTTAGCACCATCGCCTCGGCAGCGTTGCCGCATTCGAACAAATCCCTGGTACTCGACAACAGACACCTCATCGTCTGGGACCACAGTCGGCACCACACAGGCCTTTCTTGTGGCGAAGAAAATGGAACTGGATGCCAGCTCCTCATCGTCGGGCATCAAATCGAGTAGTGAGGCAGGCGCAAGTGATAAAAATGAGTAAGGATAATGAAAATATGGCGATAATTATATCCCTATCGAAGGATATCAAGAGTCTTTTGTGTTGTCCTTTGCAGGAAGAACGAGAAAACCTCTGATGAGTCGACGTCGGAGACATCTAGTTCCTCGACCGAAGTGGAGAACCTCCAAAGGACTTATTCGCCAAATACAATCCGCAGGAAGAAACAGTTTGGTGAACTGTTGACGTCGTCGTGCCGTTCCGAGATGCATTCGCTGCAGCAGGGCTCACATCATCATCAGGGTGACAGTGACGAGGATGCGACACTGAACGAAATGATGGGCAAGTTCGACGAAAGCTATGTGTACGAGAAAGAGACTGATATTTTAAGGTTGGTTGCTCTGTTTTACCTTTAACTTCGTCCCTAAACTCTCCCCAAAATCTGTCCTTTCAGTAGTGACTCTGATCCGACGGATTGTGCCTCTGATCTGGACACCGGACAGGATGCTGGCGACGAGTGTGATACAGACGACATGTTGGACATTGACTTTATTGACACAACTGAGGTGACTGTCGCAGCGGTAGCCTCCTATCAATTACCGAGACGGGCTTCGCGACAGCGTCATATGAAAACCTATCCTAGTGAGGATTCGTCAAGGCGAAAGAAGCGTCTAATGAAAACGCGGAAGAAGAGTATCGAGAGTAAGGGCCGCGGATCGCCGCTAAGGAATTCGAGGGAATCTCGAAGCCTCGGCGGAACTCCGGTTTGTCTGAGAAGAAACCAATCTGCTGACAATAAAAGGTAGGTCCTTATCTATTTTTAGGACTTCAATTGAGAAATGACATACTATTGCCCTTGCCTTTGCAGAACATCCCAGATGGCTGCATTGACAACCCGTTGCAGTTCGCTAACCTTCACCGAGGTGCATGCGATTCGAAGCAAGTTCATCGCCATTGCCGACAGTGAAAAGGCATTGCTGCGTGCCGACCTGGAAGCCGATGTCAAATACCGTCAACTGATCCACGAAGCCGAAACCATTCTCGTCTCCATGAAGACCAGCGCTCTAAGGTAAGCTCAGACATTCCATTTGCAAGCAAATTTTCAACCCCCTCCTGTTAATAGCATTCCTCGAGAAACACCCGTAGCGAGTCCACGCAGGGTCTGTAATCCGTTGACCAACAAACGTGTCGAAATGCTCAAACATTGTGAAGCGGACATCAAACGTGAGCTCCTTAAACAGCAACAAAAATTGGACTCCGAGAACACCGCCAATGATGGCGCCCTCAATAAACGCCTTGAATCTCTAAAATACGAAAAATATGATTCCAGCTCAGCACCCAACAGCCCAAAGTCAAGCCGTTTCAGTCCACGCAAGACTCACATAACAAATTTCATCAATCAGAATGCACCACCAGAGGTACCTCCACGGAGGAGCAGTATTCCAGAGCCAGCGCCAAGGTCTCCCCAATTGCAGGTGAACGGACGCGCGATAAAGAGCCGCTCCGCATCGCCATCGAGCAATAGGAGGCGTTTCCGCAGCCAATCACCAAAGAAGCAGCAGCAAATTTGTTCGGATTCCGATTCAGATGAAAATTCGAATTCGTCTATGAGACAGAATCTGAGTAGAAGATCGCGCAGTCTAAGAAGTTCACAGGCTGATGATGATGTCAGTAATCGAAACTGTTTGCCGGAAATTCAGAAAATCACTATTTACAATGAATCGGACTATACCAATCGGAATGTAAAGCCTTCGTTGATGTCGTTTAAGTCATTCGGAGGAGCTCCGATTAGTATGAGCAGTTATTGTCCACAGAGCGAACCGTTAAAGAGGAAGGTATATCGCGGTAGCTCATCGTTTGAGAGGATCAAGAAGAGTCTCGATTTGGATTCGGGTGAGTTTTGAATTTGAATTTTTCTTTACTGTAATACCATCTGTCTTACGGTTTTTTGATTTGGTGACAGCCATCTTTCTTTGTAAATTTTGAGGTCCGGAAGCCTTGTACTGGCAATAATAGCATTATGCCCCTCAGCAAAGTAGCAAACGTGGTGTCATGTTGGCTAAACTTCCCAAAGAGCCCACCTTGCGTATTCTGGCATTGAAATCACCGAGTACGCTTTTAACGTCGGTCGTCGGACTTAGGACACTGCTCTGCTCATATGTCTTGTCACGCGGACCTCGTTAAAACAATTTTCTCTTTCCTCTGTGAAAGTGAGCGCATGGTGATAAAATTGGCGAGTTCATCGCCCTGTCAATTATCTGGAATGTCCTTATGGTCCTATACGACTATACGAGAATTTTAAATTTGCTCTGTCATCCCTGCAAGAGATGAGCGCAATCCGATACACATACAACCGTTCATTTGAAGACTGAAAATCGGTGCATCTTAAATTTCTTATTTGAAATTCAAATTGAATAACTTCCGAATGCAACAGTCAACAAAAGCTTTATTTCAAAAAAAAATTTCGTTAAAAAGTTGCCCCTAACCCAAGTATTCAACCTCTTTCGCAGAGATTCCGAAACAAGCTATTCTGGACAAAATCAACAACATACGCCGTGAACGCCAAAGCTCCGTCTCGATGAAAAGCTCCAGTCACGACATCAACCACTCAATTAGCGACGAACCACCAACAGTCGATGACGATGAACCAACAAGTGTCTCGTCTAATCTCAGCACGAAACAACAGTTGATACTTAACACCATCGAAGACCTCAAACGTAGTCTCGAATACCAAAGCGTTGAATTGAACGGCCTCAACGAGGATGATTAATTAGAACATCTCCAACCAAAGATTATTATGATACACTGTGCAATATTAAGTGAAACTACTCGTATATGTTAAAACAAAAAAAAAATAACTATCGTCCCCAAGAAATACTAAACGAAACTCTAACTGCCCTTAACACATTTAACACTAACACTAACACTAAATCTTTTATCATTCCATGGAGTCAATGACTAATAAGTATTTTAAATCTCAATTATACAAATACAAGTAATGATTTTCTACAAATTAACTAACTGTAACAGAACACAAGCAGAATACAATATACTCAGTACTCAGAAACTTTACAAAGCTAAAAACGTATTAAAACTTAAATTTAGTATGTATCCAAAATGTAGTCATGGAAATAATGTAGATTTAAAAAAAAACAAACATAACACCTTGTATTTTTTAACTCATCAGTTGTTGTTTATCATATCTCCATCCTAAATTAATTTAGTAAAAATTAAACTCTATATCACTTTGTTTTAAACAAAAAAAAAATTAAAACAATACCATTAGTACATGTTTGTTTAGATTTTTGTTTTCGTTTATATAAAACATATTTATATAGATCCATCCACTAGTCGTGTAGAAATTGTTAACTCAGTTGTGTTTTTTATTTATTAAGAAAACCAATTAAATAAATTTTAATATAAAACAAAAAAATAATCATTAACTAAATTATACTAACATATATATAGAAACAAAACCTTATATTTAAATTAATGCCAAATTTTTGTAACCAAGAAACAATTTTTGTAAAACTTAGTTTTTCCTTGTTAAATTACGTTATATACTTATTGTCCGATTATTCGTTTTTTTTTTCTGTTGTAGTTTAGCGAAATAATTTCCTTCCCTATTTTAGTTAAATATATTTATTATTATTACTAAAACACTTATTGGAAGATGTAATTTTCGTTTGTAGTAATTAAGTGATTTACTTAAAAAAAAAAAATAATATCCAAAGTAACTACTACTACAGCATACTAACTACTCGTATTATTCTCGAATCTACAACACACCACATTGTGACGTGATAATAAAATTAAATGCAGACAAAAAAAAAATTAAGAAAAAAAAAATCGCAAGAAGAACAAATTATGAAATAAACATTTGATTAGATGATATAATGAATATTGTTGTTGTTTGTTTTTATTATAGCGTTTTTTGTTAAATTTTTTTACTAGATTTCTTCCTATATACAATTAGTTTTGAAGGTAGTCCACGACAATTTTGCTTTTAGTAGAATAGTATTTCCAAACCTCGCCCTACTCTAAGCGAATTTAAATGAAACCTTGACCCACCAAAGACCTCCTTTAGAAATACATATACAAAATAAATTTAGTTAGCCTTGTGCCGGGTTAAAGATTCTTTTAGCTTCGCACAAGAAATTTATACGGAAGTCTATAAAATGTATGCAACATCGGTTATGCAGTTCACGATCATGTCGTAGTTCATATCGCATCGCGTGACAATCGAATGAGCTTTCTAATTACACTAAATATTGCAGTAATTCTAATTTTAGGTGTATTATTTAAGATTAATTAAAATATTAAAAAAAAAATAAGGAAATAAATAGCATTTTTATACAAAACACGGATAAACATGTAGATTAAATTTATTACATCCACGTTGTTATCAGTATACTTAATTGCTACTTTGGATGACGTTGGAAAATTCTAGTTATTAAAATCAAGTCATGGATTAGGTTAAAAATTACGACTTGTTGTTGTACGATTAAATTGCATTATATCGATGAGAGACCGTGTCTATCTGGAACTGAATCGCATCTATTGCCTGCTAATATCGAGCTTGGCGAATTGATGGTCCCAATTCTGTAAGATCAATTTTTAGATGGTCTGGAGATAGCCGGGTTTGTCAATAAAGTACCTATGTACTAAAAATTAGCAACATTCGTTTTCAGAAATATAAAAAATGGCAATAGAAGCGATACTATCAGAATATATTTGAGCTCCTATACTAAGTAGTATCTACAACTAGCTATAATTAGCAGTGGGTTGGGTTTCCAATAGGGGCGATAGATTTTGACAGTAGTTCATGCGGTGGCCATGTTATTTTATTTATATTTTTCATTCTTTCGACACTAGAGACAAATCATTATGGCAAGTAACGGCATCGGGCAACACGCCAAAATCATAGAAATTTATTTACGACTTACCTATACATACGCCGAAACAGTCAATTCTGAGCCGTGCACAAGCCTTTCTCAGACAAGATAACTATATAACCAATTTCTTTAGGCCCAAATAATAAGTAAATAAAAAAAATAATAGGAATGGTTGAAGCGACATGACAAATTTTACCATATTGGCTTACCTACCCATATAGCGACTTTACGATTATACAGTGAGCTCTCGATAATTCGAATTCATAGAACGATGAGTCTGCATTTTTTAAAAAAGGGGATTCAAAGCCCCGGTCCATTGTACTACCTTGCAAAATCCCCTTTTATAGCGTAGTTTTTTTTTTATTTTATTTCATTTCATTATTTTTAATTAGGTATATAAATACTTATTGAACTATTGTCAGTTAAAAACTCGAAAACTACTGGATAGATTTCGATGAAACTGTTTTAAAATGTTCCTTAAGACTGTGAGACTGCTATAGGATATGTCGTTTATAGCCACGTCCTTAGGAACAGTTTTTAGCCAAAATGTATTTTTTGAAGTGAAAATATATACATACACATACACCTTGCTACAAATAGATGTTTATACTTTTGTGATCGTAATACACGACAAACAAAAGCAAAACCACACTAGCATACGTATACCTCGCATTCGAAAAGGGTTGATTTGTTTTTGAAGTGAGTGCTATGGTCAGTTGTATATGTATGTAAATTATGATCGTATGCCCGATGCCGGATGAGGATGGGGTATGCTGCAGTATGGCATTGGGTATTACGTATTAATAATCTTCATAAGAGAAGAGATGTATAATAAAAAACAGGTTTCATTTCAGAATTTCATTCTGATATGTGGTTGGTAACAGTGTAGGGTTGAGGTAGGTAATTGTTTCGATTCCATAGGAAGAGGGAAACAAAGGAAAGGAAATGCAGTATTACAAACAAGTAGCAAGATCATGGAGAGGGAGGGCGATGCAGAGGGTGTACATTAAATCAATATCTATACTTATAATAAAATTGTAGGAATTTTCTTTGTCTCCTAAAAGCGCGAAACCTACTGGACAGATTTCAATGAAACACTCAAAGTGTAATCCTAAATGGACCAAATATAAGATTGTTTGTTTGTTTGCTAAAGGCGAGCGGCGCAAGGCGAGCACGGGTCAGCTAGTTTGAAAATAAAAATAATAATAATGTCACATATTGAAAAATATCATTTAGAAGTGGAGAAACTGTAATGTAATTCGGTTGTATTAATGTTCGATGGTAGATTATTGATGTCTCCCGCCGGGGCTCAAACCTGCGCCGAACGAGTTTACAGAACGTTTGTACAGTTAAGTAATACCCCTTGAGATATAGAGAAATGGTACATTCAATGGAAATTACACGAATCTGTAATTTTTTTCTGAGTTCAAAAGAACTAGCGTTTTGGCTTCGAAGTCTAAAAAAAAGATTGGTAAAAAAACCAATCATATGTTTGAATTACAGAGGCTTTAAGGCCATGTGGAACAGCAATTAGGTAGGTACTTCAAATTAACTTAGTAAGGGGACAAAATTCAAATGCTTTATTCAATTTATAGACGTTTTTTCAAGCGACTGAAAAGGCACATCTATTTATAGAGGCTCGAATTATGGAGAGTTCACTGAAACAGGAATTGCAAATCGGCGGGCAAATACAGTGTTAAAGTGGTAGTACACGGCATGTAGAAAACCACATATGTACGTATGTAGCTCTGAAGTCGACAGAGAGTGCCATATATCGTACACTTACGTACGTAAGTAGATAGGTGTACCATATTTTAGTACACGGCATGTATCCATTGGGACCATATGCTGGCGTAAAACATATATATGTTGCTTCTACATGACATGTATTACCACATATACGCCAGATAGCTTTAAAGCAAATGTCTCTTTTATCTCCCCGATGAGTGTCTACTATGATGTCGTCTGTTGTTTTAGGACTTTTTTAGAAAGCGACTCAAAACATCGACCTATATTATGGAATGACAACCTTTCTAGTGTGTTTTTGATGCCTTTTCAAAGTCTTTTGGTGAGTTTTAGGGGCGATTTAAATTTTTGTTTGGGCCTTTTTTGATGCGTTTTTGGGAATATTTTGTATTTCTGGGGGCTTATTCCCAAATGCGCGGCGGATCGCTTTTCATGGCGGACTGGTATTTTTGTATTTCCAAAAGCGATTCGATCCAATCAAAAGGGATAGCTATTTAGGTGACGAATTGCTGGCGGATTTATTGCGGATAAGAAATAAACTAAATTCTTGTGACGGGAAAAAGCTGTCAAACTTTTGGGAGAATAAATGGAAAATTGGAAGTCTAATTGGAAAAAACTATGGAAAGCACAGTTCGCAGTTCGAATGAATAAGCTAAAGCGAAGACGGTCGAAATCGAAGTATCGCTTTCAATACGATCCGCCGCGCATTTAAGAATAACCCCCCAGGAGCACTTTAGGGTTCATTTTGGTGCAATAGCAGCATTTTTAGGGCATTTTTAGTGCAGTATAGTGTTATCATTGAATAAGTTAAGTAGTTCTTCAATGGTGTTATTGCAGTCGTGCATTTTTTCGACAAGACTCAAGAGGTAGAAAGCGGTTGTGCTGCGAGAAAATATTTGTCAAAAACTTATTCATAGAAATTGTAGCCAAAAATCGTTCTGAGTATTCTTTGGTTTTTAATTCAATGGAGACAAGTTGCAGGGATTGTCCTTGAAGAAGAATATTTTTTTGATATCTACAGCTGGAATCACTTTTATTTAGACTGACTATCTTTACTTGTTCAAGTGAAGGCTTTACTTCCAAAGACTATAATTTTTTATGAAAGGGTCGAGGTCAATCACTGAATGTTGATGGTATATGTTACTACTATTTTTTTTATAACTCAATCAGCTGTAAGTGTGGCTTTCTCCAGAAAACTACAACATGAAATCAAACAAGAAGGAAAAACCTAATAATTGTTTTATATTTTTATTAATAAAACACTCGAGCTAAGCCAGGTAGGTCTGCTCATGATGAAATAAGTATAAGGTGGTCTCGTCGGCTGCCGACTCGTTCGTTTTTTGGTCCCTTAACGCTTCGTTAACGTACACTTACTACGCTGAATAAAGAGAAAAACTTGTCGTTAAGGGACTACTTTTTGCCGACGAGACCACCTTATACTTATTCCATCATGGGTCTGCTACTCGCAGTATAGTTTATAAAACAATCAGTCGAAGTGTTAACAAAGTGCTTGCCCCCAAGTATAGTGTAAGTGGGCAAGTCCCGGGGCAATGTTTTGTAATAATCCAGATCTGATCGCACTTTTTGTTAGAATGGACTTGTAGGTACATAGGTTTTCTCACTGAAACATTCCAAAAAAAAAGGTCGGTTATTTGCACTGATAACATATAAATTCCATTATACTCTTGAGGGCTTATTCGATTTGAACAGGAATTCCTTCCTGTTGGCATATCTCACGCTGCGAATGTAGTGAATATAAACAGATAAAACCAGACAAAAAATTAAACTCCAAATTAATTATTCGTAATACCGAATAACAACAATGGGTTCTTACAAAACGTCCTCAATGACATCCACACTCAGCCCACGGCCTAAAGCTAAATTGCTTTTTCTGCGAGCCCCCAACATTTTGCTAAGAATTGCACAAGCTGATTAAATGCAAACTTCCGTGTTACATATTTGTCTTTACACAATGTATCTCGTAACATCCTCCAATTAACCACACCTCCCACTTAACATTTTACTCAAATAACCGTGAGAAATATTTTACGTTTAGTAAATTGACATAAACGCAAAATATTCGTAGGCGCTACTTAGGCGTATGTCATCGTGTTGTCAACAGTTAATTCTGACTTTACACATCTGACCGTCAGAGTTCATCTGTCGTGGCGGCCATTTCCGGCATAAGCATTCTCTATCTGCTGCGGGAACGGTGACAGTTTACTTCTTTGTAGGCTTTTCGTTTGTAGGGCTACAAATCGTCTTCTGAAACAGCACGAGCTGTCGGTTATGTATATATCACCATAAATCCCCAATAAATCTGTAATCCGGTTTTTTCGTTTTAAAATATCTGCTCAACTAGGAAGCAAAATAATTAAAATTATGTGTTACGTCGACGACAGTCTGTCTATTCATGAATGAATGATATTTGGTATTGATGGCTGGACTTTAAGCCAAAAAATCGTTGAACTTTCCAAGCGAAGCAGCAAATGGATAAGACAAGCATAACCTTGGAAGAAACTATAGAAAGCTTTAAAACGAGAATGATTTGGCGATTTATTCGATGTGGACTTTGATCTGTCAAAATCGGGCTTCGTATTCTGAAGTGAATCCAGTGTTAACTGAAAGATCAAAGATCACATTGACGCGCCGGCCGTAGCGAACAAGGTACATACATATTTCGTAATCGTCCAGAGTAGTTCCGGCTAGATCTAGCATGCCTACCTAGATAAATGCTGTTCTTGAATAGGTACTTACGGTCAAGATGCTAATTGTACATCAAATATACCTAGTGAGTGTGCGAACAAATGGTATGTGAGCCCGATGGTCAAGAGAGGAACTAATCATACAAATTTGAGTAAGTAGCTGTCGCTTATCAGATTGATTCTGAAGATTATTATTATGTTGACACAATAGGCCGACGGCACACTTGCGGTTCGATAAACTAGAAGTCATACTTACCGTATAGTGAAACGTGTGCAAGGGGTGACTATAGTTGGGGAATTTATCATGTGATCGGTCTTTGAGCAAAATAAACTTTCCAACAATATTATCGCAATTAATTCGACTGATTGCCGGTAAGATAGTAGCACACAGTAATATTAGAAATGGAATCGCGGCTCTAAAGAATTATATTTTGGTTTGACTGAGATATGACTTGGATTTGTACTCCTCAATTGGATATATTTTCTTCCCTGCAATTGGTAGACAGAAAAAAAAAATATTTAATGTGTAATTTGGGTTTTTCCAGGAGTAGTATCAGAAACCCTCACTGTAGTCTAAATTATAATGCTATTAGCTTATGAGTTCATTCTGCTCTGGCAGGTAATTTAAACTTGCCGTCGCAACCCAATTTACTTAATTTACTTAGGCTAAGGAGGGTATCAAGAATGGGTCAGGAATGTATACCTTCAATTGGCATTCACAAATTCTCTCTATTTTCCAATCCCGCAACTTAATGCCATTAGGTCTTGGGCAAATGCAGAGTTAGTATTTATGAGTATGACTCTATCGGAAAGTGGCATAGATTATACAAAAATGGTGTCGAATGTCAATTGAGTTTTGACATTTGTGAAGTAAACAGTTTTCGAATTTGTGCGAATTAGAACCTGAAGAACGCTTTAAATTCGTGGCGATGTTTTCGATGAAAAAATTTGCGATTGATTTTGGTTCAACGTGCATTTCTGACGGTCGGTTTCTTTGGTCACCCAGATCCCAATAGTCGTTCATTTGCATTTTGGTAAAAATTAAGATGTTTCCTTGCAAAGCGCAGACAGTCCGCCAGCTGAAGGGTGTTGAACTTGTGTAAAATGATGTATAACCTACGCTTACGGTTTCTCGAGACTCTATTCTATAACAAAGGGCACGATTTTAAGTTGTGGAGAAATAAAATTTGCGTTTCTGGGACACTGGAAATCACCGAGTAATCCAAGAAGAACCATATTACATCCGCTCAAAATCACTGCATCTGGATAATGTGCTCTTTACGCGGAAGTAGTCCATTTTTTTTTTTAGAACGGCGCTGGTTAATCGGCCACTGGTGATTGTGAGCGGTACATATTCATGACTTGATCAATGAATATTTCGAAATATGGCCCTATGACTCTTTCGGGAAGCGACATAAGGCCGTATTCGAACGTATGGCCGTATGTCACTTTACGAAAGCGACATAAGACCATATTTTTTTGCGACATAGGGCAATATATTTCATCATGCTCTGAGGGCCTTTTTTCTGCTAATTTTAAGTTAAATTTTTAACGATTTGAATATTGTTTATTGAATTCGAGATTCAATTTTAAAAATCTGAAGTCCACAATATATAAATAGTGGAATAGATATGGTGGTTGGGTGTGTATTAATCGGGTAGGCGCTGACTGGCATCAACTTGGCGGTGCCCAGCTGTTGTAACTTTTTCATACACATCAATTGTGCTTATTTTACCTCCGCGTGGTAAACACCGGGTACTGGCCTCGCCCTTCCGGGCTTGGCTTGCTAAACTTATAAGCGCGAGTGTTGAACACGAAGAAAATAGCAACACTATAATGCTCTGTCGGAAAGACTGACTGAACGAGTCTCAGAAGTCTTACATGAGCTCCTCAGAAAGAGGACGTACGGCGGATGAATTCACGCGATTGAATCAACGGTGACGTCAACAGTCGGCATGACAGATACCTTAATGGGCTACTTCGACGTATTTGGAGCTGAGGCCATTAAGGATTTTTTTTTCAATACTAGTCAGGGTGTTGAAATAGAGATGGTGGCGGAAGAGCCCTTAATGGGTCAACGGCAGCACTCAAATCCCCGAAGCGGGTTACTGACTCCGGAATATCCGGCCCCTTTCGTCCAAGGGGTCACAGAAAGGGCCTGGCCCTCCAGGTTGGGGGTTGTGCGTGGGGTTAACTACCCAACCACGGAAAAACAATATGGTTACGAAGCAACCAAGAGCCTCGGATAAGGACGGATTCACTGTTGACGGCCCTGCAAAACGAAATATGGACAATGACGTTCGGATCTGCACGTGGAATGTTCGAACCCTGAACAGACCGCGTGCAGCCGAACAACTAGCGGAGGCCCTAAGCTGCTACAAAGCAGATATCACCGCCATCCAGGAGGTGCGGTGGGATGGGCCGGGCAAAAGAAGGATAAAAAACTGTGACATCTACTACGGTGATTGCTACAGAGAACAGAAGCAGCGTCTATTTGGATGCGGATTCGTTGTAAGCGGCAGACTTAGGCAAGAAGTCTTGAGCTTTCGACACGTTAGTGAACGCCTTACAACTATCCGCATCAAGGCTAAATTCGCCAACATCAGCCTGATATGCGCTCACGCCCCCACAGAAGATAAAGACGATGCTACCAAAGAATGTTTCTATGAGCTCCTCGACAAAACATATGAGCAATGTCCTAAGTACGACGTTAAAATCGTCTTAGGTGATTTTAACGCCAAAATAGGAAAGGAGGACATCTTCGGTAGCACAATCGGAAAGCACAGCCTACACGACACCACGTCTGGAAACGGACTTAGGCTAATAGACTTTGCTGCGGGACGTAATGTTACTATAGCTAGCACACGGTTTCCTCATCTCAATATTCACAAAGGAACATGGCGGTCACCAGACCATCAAACGGTCAATCAAATTGACCATGTTGCGATCGACGCAAGGCACTCCTCCAGTATTCTAGATGTTCGAACCTTCCGAGCGGCCAACATAGACTCGGATCACTACCTTGTTGTAGCCAAGGTACGTATGCGGATATCCCAGACACCACAACAACGAGGAAATACTGTGAGGAGATTCAACGTTGAACGGCTACAAACGCAACAAACCGCCAGAACTTTTGCCGATCGCGTCTCCCTCAACCTCTCGAGAAGTCCTTTGCAGCCTTCATCAAGTGCTGAAGACCAGTGGCATCGATGCCAAGAAGCCGTCAGAAAAGCCGCAACTGATGTGCTCGGTTTCACCCGACCACCACCACGAAACCCTTGGTTTGATGAAGAGTGCCGGCAAGCACATGCAGCGAAGCAACTGGCCTACAAAGCGGCGCTGCAGAGAAGGACGAGAGCAGCTCGTGAGCTCTACGAGCAAAAAAGGAGGGAAGAACACCGGCTTCTCCGGAGGAAAAAGAAAGAGCATGAGAAGCGCGCGATCGAGGAAATAGAGAGGTGTTACTCCAGGAACAATGTTCGGAAGTTTTACCAAAAGGTAAAAAGAACGTGTCACGGGAACAAGACCCGAACAGAGACCTGTAGAGACGAACAAGGAAACCTTGTAGTGGAGTCACAGTCGGTGCTGAGGACATGGAAAAACCATTTCTGCAGACTGTTAAACGGCGAAGACGACACATATTCCGCTGTCAGGCAGAATGAACCATTCAACCTGGGCGATGAAAGCCAAGACTTCCGTCCACCTGACCAAAATGAGGTAAGGATAGCAATATCTAAGCTGAAGTCCAACAAAGCTGCAGGACCGGACGGTTTACCGGCCGAGCTTTTTAAGGCAGCGGGAGATGACTTGGTAGAGAGCATACACCAACTTGTTTCTAAAATTTGGTCAGAGGAAAGTATGCCTGATGATTGGAACCTCAGCATCGTTTGCCCGATCTACAAGAAAGGAGACCCTCTAAACTGCGCCAATTATAGAGGCATCAGTCTCCTCAACATCGCCTATAAGATCATATCTGCTGTACTGTGTGAGCGCCTGAAACCATTTGTCAACGATCTGATTGGTCCCTATCAGTGTGGTTTTAGGCCCGGTAAGTCCACAACCGACCAAATATTCACACTACGGCAGATCCTGGAGAAAACCCAAGAAGTCCAAATCGATACTCACCATCTATTTATCGATTTTAAAGCCGCATATGACAGCATTTATAGAGACGAGCTATACAGAGCCATGTCTAGTTTTGGCATCCCTGCCAAACTTGTCAGATTGTGCAGAATGACGATGGAGAACGCTCGCTGCTCCGTAAAGGTCGGAAATAATCTCACCGAGACCTTTGATGTCAAAAAAGGATTTAGACAAGGTGATGCGCTGTCATGTGACTTTTTCAACATCATACTTGAGAAAATTGTGCGAAACTCGCAAGCCAACACCAGGGGCACAATTTTCCAAAAGTCTGTGCAACTACTTGCATACGCTGACGACATTGACATAATTGGCAGAACGCAGCGAGCTGTTACTGGTGCGTTTGCAAGTATTAGCACAGAAGCGGCAAAAATGGGTTTAGTGGTGAATGAGGGCAAAACAAAGTACATGCTGTCAACAAGAAGGGACACACAACATCGGCGAATCGGACAGAACGTCACGATAGACAGCTATAACTTTGAGGTGGTTAGGGACTTTATCTACCTCGGCTCCGCTATAAACTCTGATAATGACACCACAGCAGAAATCAAACGAAGAGTTACACTTGCCAACCGCTGTTTCTTTGGCCTAAGAAGGCAACTGACTAGTAAGGCCTTGTCAAGAAACACTAAGGAGACTCTATATAAGACCCTCATCATCCCAGTCCTACTCTATGGCGCAGAAGCATGGACGTTAACAAAGGCGGATGAAGATCTTCTTGGTCGTTTCGAACGCAAAATTCTTCGAGTGATTTTCGGTCCCGTTTGCGTTGACGGGCTTTGGAGGAGAAGATTTAACAGCGAACTCTACGAGCTGTACAGCGACATAGACCTGGTCAGAAAAGTGCGTATCAGTCGACTAAGATGGCTAGGACATGTAGAGCGAATGGACACCAACGCTCCGGCCCGAAGAGTCTTCGATTCCAACCCGGAGGGACAACGCAGTAGAGGAAGACCTCGCCTTAGGTGGCGCGCACAAGTGGAAGGGGACCTCAACCAACTTGGAGTGCGCAACTGGAGGCGGTTAGCCAAAGATCGGGCTAACTGGAGAGGCATGTTGGTTGAGGCCCAGGTCCACCCCGGACTGTAGCGCCATCTAAGTAAGTAAGTAGGAATAGATATGCAACCCCCCTGTTTGTGGTCACTGCTTTGTTTCGGGATATGTGTTCGAATATGGGCGTATGTCACTTTCGCAAACCATCATGGGACCATGTTTCGAAATATGGCCTTATGTCGCGGCACCTACTTCATTGATTCGAAATCTATAAGTCGTCGATAACAAAAAGTTTAAACATCTCGTATACCTTCTCTGAGCAGAAGCTTCTTCAAAATATATATATTTACCCCTATTGCTTATCGTATTCATTTATTTTACAGCTTAGATTGAAATCTTCTTTTTCAGAAAACTAAATAAGTCATAATGTAAGTCACAGGTGCCACCACTTATCGCTTCCCATGACTAACCCCAAATCGCTGGTCCACCTAAAGTTGCTAGCTTCGACAATCGTGATCGCATTTTTATTTGGACTTCTTTAATTCGTATATGACAGTGTTGATACCCTCGAGGAACGATTCAAACGTACATCTTATGTTTATATCTAGACGCTTTGCGAATAGATCCAAAAAAGGGTGCGGCAAGTTTATCTATGAAAGCACAAGCACCTATACATAAAAGAAAGGCCGAAATAACGATTGTGGAAATCCCAAAGGTTTATGGTCGTTCGATGGACATTGGATGGTTCGGTCAGCGCCTAGAAACGATTTCACTTTATGCCTTGTCAAATGGACAGAAGGCATGTTCGGTTATATCTGGAATAATCTGCAGATAACAACTTGTGTTTGCAATTAATGGCAATTAAAATTCAATTCGAAAGTTAAAGTGTGGGAAAGGTGATCCACCTCTATCGATTGATAAGAACAAATTCAGTTTTTATTACATTATGTTGATAAATTTATATTTCTATTCTTTGCCCTCTAATAATAAATTGTGCAATCACGAGATACAGTTGCCGAGTAAAGCGGAGCCAAAAATTATGAATGCACACTGCTGGTGAAGATAGGACTTGTTTAACTTTTTTTTACTTTATATTATTTTTTGTTTTCAATTGCTTTTCAATTTTGATAACTTATTTTATGTTTTTGTCAATGGTATGATAAATCCATTGACGTAGGAGGTTCTAGTTCTAATTAGGACGGCGCGTGCAAAATATATCTATCTATCTACCTTGGACTTTATTCGATATATTATAGTGCGTGAGTTTATTTTGGGTTCACTATTGTTGTTTATTATTTAATAAACAAATTATGACTGTAAAACCGACATACTTTGTCCATAGTTATAGAAATGACAACTTTCGCAAGAATTCACTAATTTAAAGGATGGGCTATGCCTATGACTCATTTTTACTTCTAGGTCTTTTAGGAAAGAAAATTTTATACAAAAACAATGATCAGGGCTGAAAGAAAACCTTACATTATATCATCTTTGGACAGAGTAGAGCACACACATACTAAAACAAAGAAAACCGACATGAAGTGAGAGGGCAGCGGTTCGGAAAAAAGGAGATCCCTTGATCTGCGCCATATACAGAGGTAAAAGTCTCCTCTGCATCGCCTACAAGGTTCTATATTTGCAGTAATCTGTAAGCACCTAAAGCCGATGTTCAATAACCTGACAGGTCTTTATCAGCGCCACTTTAGGCCGGAAAAATCAAACATTGAACAAATTTTCACATCTTGGAAAGATTCAAATCCAAACCAACCTGGTATCCCCGCCAAACTCCGTCCGTCTGTGCAGAATGACTGAAGAACTCCATAGAAGTCGGTACAAATGCCACCGAGAAGATGATTCGCTGTCACGTGATTGCTTTAATATTTTACTTGAATTATTTTTTCGAAATTCACAAGGCAGCTCAATAGTTCACAAGAAAGGGCATTTAACATCGTCGCCTTGAATGAATCCTGTCAAGGATGAATGAAAACACATTCAGTTGCTTCGAGCGAAAAGTTATTCGTGTGATGTTTGTTCCAGTTTGAATCGCAGAAGCAAGAGTCTAGACCTGGAGTAGAAATAATAATGAAGGACTGTACGAACCATTCAGCGATACATAGATCTAACCAAAAAGATTCGAATGAATCGGCTAAGATGGCTGGGACATACGGAGCGTATGTGGCCATCAATGATACGGCCCGGAGACTCTGCAAATGTAGGTACTCAAGACGGACAACGATATAGAGGACGACCTTAGATTGGATGGAGCGCGCAATTGGAAGGAGACCTCAGCCAACATAGCGTGTGCAACTTTATGCAGCTAATAATAATGGATCGAGCTTGCTAGAGAGGCTCGAGTGTCAGGTGGGGCAAATAAAGGCGATGTAAAGAGATCTGTTCTCATGTAAGGTTTGGATAATTCTAGCGACTTAAAAAATAATCTCAATTGACATATTTGCAACTCTTCATGTTACTTATTTTATATTATTTAATTGTCAAAATGATTTATACGAGTGAACTATCAGGCTAATAAAATGAGAATGTTTTTTTGGCTTGGCGATTTTGCTAATCTCTAATTTCGCACCTGCCACAGTGGATCTATAAAAATCAAAATTTTCAATTCTAAAATCGAACAAGAAAATTTCAAAAAAGATTAGATAAACACATATTTTAATCTTTAACTTTCATCGCGCACAATTTTGGCCCGAACCGGTTGTTAACGTGAGCTAAATTAATAAGTTCGCTTATCAAATTATTTGAATGCACAACCGCTGTCCATGTTGACCACTCCCATTCAAACGAAAGACCAGCACGTGTGCGAAAGATTTTACTTTAGAACTTTGTTCTTTGGCATCGAAAATCTATAAAAAAAAAATTTGCATGTTCGAAACCCGTTTTCATCTCTTATTTTAGAACAGCTCCCAATATGAAATTCAATTAGCGAGGAACTGGTCGGATACAAGATATCTATGCAAATCCTAGACAACGTAGCGTCTGGCCTAAGCAAGTCAAAAATTTGCATTTTTTCTGATGCCACATAGGAAATGTGGTCATAAGCTCTATCTCCCTACATAGGTATACAACTGACTGAAGTGCGAATGGATATTTAATTCTCAATTAGGTAGAACTAATGACGAACTGTTGTCAGCAATTAGCAAACACAATAAGATTTGCAGTGATGGGTAAATATTTGGGGTTACATGAGTGAATGGAGTCTTGCATCAGCTATTTGCGCCTTACCTTTGGCAAAGCTAAGCTAAGCATGCATGTGATCACGCCTAATTAATACGTTACACCATCGTAAGTGACAAACCCATCCGCTAATGCATTCTTAATGAACCGCAGCAGATGTCCACCAGCACGAAAATCACATGTCCACTACGTGCAGTTTCATAACAATTTTTTTTTCGGAAAATTTTCCTATCACTGATTAGAGTAGGTATATGTAGCTACAGCGACCCAATGCAACTTCGGTCGCGTCAAAATGATATCAGAACTATAGAATGCATGATTGAGGTTTTATCAGCGCACTCTGTATGGCCCACGCTGACATGTGATTCATGAGTGGTTGTTCAAACTCAAGAGTCCAAAATAAAAGTTACAATACCAACTCAATACAGTCTATATGTATATATACTTTATATGGAGTGTCGGAAGGTCACATGATAGACTATACATAAAATTAATTAGAGCACTTGTAATGATGATAGACCGCATGCTTGAGCGTACAGAGGCCATCTGATATGATAAGAGCGTCTAGCGAGTGGCTTGGAAAAATTGCGTGTTCAAATAATCAAAAAACCAGTTTGAACTGGATGTTGAAAATCCAGCCGTCTGGCGGCTGTCTATAAAATAGATTACTCTTCGTGGACTTTGTTCTTGAGATAGGAAGACCAAGCGGATACAATGTAAATTGGAGTTTGTACCTTGGGATTCCGCGACATCATTTATAATAGAAGTTATTAGCCTTGCAGAGTAAGGAAATATATGGCGATTTTTGAAAGAAGACGTTTAGGTACGACATAAATTCTCAGACTGTATGCGTAATAAACATGTAGGTATGGCTTGCGTTATCAGAAAGCTAGTTGACCTCCTCTAACCATAATTTTAGTAAAATGCTGCGTAGAAGAGGGTGTTTTTAAATATATGGACATGTGGAATTAGAAAGCCGCCAGACGGCCAGAGAGGTAAGTTTTTACCACTTCATACTGTTTACTACTAAAGCATTTCGATTGACTACATACATTATACGTACCTATACGTGGATCAAGGATAGGGAAGGAATTTTGTACCAAGTTTCTGCTAAAGAACTGTATACAACATCGTTCGGGTCCGGAAGATGCACTGGTTGCAAATCAGAATGGAGAATCCCATGAAGATTTCAGAATTCGATTCCGGCTTACCACAACCGCCGAAAACGGGACTGTGGAAGGAACATTTTTTTCACTTTTCTCCTAAACCTAAAATCACCCTTCTCACTATTTCTTATCCTATATCCCTTTACTCTGGGTTGGACTGTGGTTGGATGAAAGCGTCATACGACCCGTGCCGATAGTCAGCCTGATGGCTGGGGCCCCAGTTTAAATAATAGCTCAGACGCAAGCGGAGTATCCGGATACCTGCTCCAGTTCCTCTGTTGGAATTATTTTTTGGATTTTTACTGCTGAAATTTTTTCTTCCTTTAATTATTTATCAAAGGCCTTTTTTCTTTTAGACTTAAAACAACAAAAAAATATTAGAAAATACGAAACAAACAAAGACAAAGCAAATGGCATGTGTATTGTGTATCGAAACAAACTTAGTGCGGCATTTCCTATGAGAAACCGCCCTTGGCGGTGAAATTCGCTGAAATCGTTACATGTTATTCCTTTCGAGCTCCTAATCAAATGTTTTCATCATTCACAAGATCGAAAAATGGACAGTTTTCGAGATATCGGGGGTAAAAAATATATTTTCCAGGATTTTTTTCACCCGAAGTATGGAGCTATTATCTACTTAAAGCGACTTCCTTCCCTAGCTATCTACTGCTAGTTTTTCGAGTCGCTGATTTCGAATCTGATATCAAAAAGAGCATTTGACAATTGGTAGCTGCCAATAGCACTGTCAATTCGCTTCACTTGCCGGAAAAGTGGTTCCAGCGTGTAGACACGCGGGATTTCTGGGTCGCTAATTACAAATCAGTTCTGAAAAGTGTCATTTTACGGTTTGGCAGCTGTTGATGTTTATACAGAAAAGTTATTTCGGTCATTGATTTTACAGTTTGTTGATGACAGGTAAAAATGCATAGACTACTTTCCTCACTTCCGCAAGTTAGTTTATCAGAGACTTTGACGATGAAACAGAAAAAAAAAATCAGTACTTAGATTTTATCTGGTGGAAAGCTTTGTGTGTCGGTTAACTATCCGAAACTTTATCCGGAACCTTTGAAACTAGCCCTAATTGTTTCAAAATAAAAATCCCTCAGGGTTCGTATAAAAATTCCGATTTTGTTCTTCAAATTGTTATAGTCAGCATCGAGATAAAATGTCCTACAAGCTGCATATAACCCGAAAATCTGGCGTCAATAAAAACCTCAATTTCCAGGTTAATGTATAGAAATGGTTGTGAAGGTACTCATATTTCTAAGATCAGATAACAAAGTCTGAGAACAAGTGCAAATTAATTATAACACACCAGTTCATATATCTACATTATTTATTCAAAATGTTATAAATACTTTCAACAATGTTACTTAATGTAATTGTAGAATTATTTAATATCACACCAATAACTTCCTTATTGCAATTATTATTATGTATAGATTATATCACAAAAACAAATTCTTGTATCAAGTCAATTTTCATAATTCCTCTCAGATATTTCCCCATTTTCCATTCAAAAGCTGTGACTGATCCAAAGCCTCATTAACAGCCGATACCACCAAAAAGCCCACTTCAGGGACATTTCAATTACAAAATCTTTTAATTTGTATACGAGTATCTAAGAAAGCTTGAAGGTTCCCATACATCACACCAAAAACGCAGGTGAATTCAAAATTCCATCATCTCGAGTCACGTCTTTTTTTCAAGACAAACCGATGTGTGCCTTCTCGATCCGCAATCGTTGGTGTCGGTCATTCATCTCGATGTAAAAACCCAAAATATGTATATAACAATTACCACTGTGTATTGACAGTGTTGATCGTTTGTTTTCATCAAACCGTTGTGATTTCTGGACTTTAAACGCTCGCTGCTAAGCCCCTAACAAGACCGGCTTTGCCTCTAAGGTCACACGCTCTTACTATTCAAACAACATAGCAAATACCTTTGCTCTGTTTGTATACAGATTTCGTTACGCATCGGCCATCGACGATTGTTCCAGAAGACAGTGTTTCAGATTTATTTTGGCCAACTTTCGTGTGACATTACGTCAGCTGGTCTGTGAATATAACTCTGTACCACTTGTAGCCATGAACCGTCCAATGAGCACCGCAGCAAGCGAGGAAATGGTTTATGCCAAACAATCTCACAGATGAGTCTCACGAGTATCTCTGTTGAGGTACCTAGCTATTGCGAATTAATTAGTAAATCATTAAGTAAGCGATAATCTACGCAGTTCCAATTTGGACGTATCTATAAACAATGCGAGACAACCTCAAACTGCCAAAAGTGGAGGCAGGCAAACTTAACATTTTTTTTTTCTTCGTTTGGCAATGAGGAAGTGCGCTATGATTGCTTGTTAGACGACGTCACAATACGCAAAGCTTGAGACTGACAGGTGTATCATGCAACATCTATATGCGCATTCCGAAAATGACGAGCTCGGGATATACATAAATGTGGATTGGATACAAAGGAAGTTTCACATAATAACATGGATTGCTGATGAAATTTGCGGTCCAAGCAATGAACCAAGTAATAAAGGAATTCTCGCACGTGATTAGAATAGACCGGTTCAACTTTGGGCTGGCATATGAATCAATGCCCGCGACTAGGTACAGTGTCGAGCGCGTGTGCATATCTAGGGTTTCCGTGAGGTGACTCCTAAGTTGATGACTTCGCACTATTTCTGGGCATTCATATGGTAATGGGATGTAACAGATCTCCCATTCACCGGAGAAGCGTTCATTGTTTATCTACATGCTTTCCGATTTGGTGTATGTCCTCTCTGTTCAATCTAATGAAGTCGGGCCATATTCATAGAAAAAACTCATGGTCCTGTTGCTCTGACGTAAATGCCTCAATTGATCCCCAGCCCACACCTGTCCTCATAAAATGGGTGCTGGTCTTAGAAAGCTCTTTCGTAACCATAGCTGAATATTGATGAGAACGGTTGCGCCCCAAATTATATAGATTATAGACAAACAAAATAGCATGCCCTCTTTTGGAGACACATACGCGTGCTTGTATGACGTTAATGCAAACAGCAACCAGAAGCCTCATTAAGGAGTGTCTCCAGCTTATATGTATTTCGAATCGGTTCTTAAATCGAAAATTAGCCAAGAAAGAGGAATAAAATAAAATAATTAACCTTCTGCATAATTTGCTTAAACAAAAGAAATTAACAAAACCACAATAGAAACGAGTGAAGTGAAATAAATTTATATTGTCCGCAACGGTGTAAAATTATGCAACTTTATAACGTTTTCAGATTGGACTTTGAAATGGTCATGGTGAGTTCGATTTATTTGTTTGTACCTATTCGTTTGATGATGTGAGTACGAAAGCCAGTTTTTTTTAACAGTGCTAGGTATGGCTGTTCTTTATATGATTGGGTGTGTTGGTGTTGAACCAGAGAAGACTTTTAAAACTTCTAAATATTTCCGCATGCCTATACGCGGGCTATATACGAGAGTGATGATTTGATAATTTCTGTAATGGTAGCAAAAAAAAAAAGGATATTATGAGTTACAGCTTGTTCATGTTCATGTTGCGCCCAAGAGCAGACTAGTTTCTCCGTTGTCTATGGTTTTTGTTTCACACGCACAACATCCTAAGGACAGGTGAAGTATAACAAGACTGAAAAGCTTACATAGGATAAACTACATTCTTTAATATATCCGACCCGTATAGTATAGTGTGGTTTCAGAATTGAAAATTTCTCTTAATAACGGCCACTTTGTGATCTACTTGTGAGCGTGCTCACATATGGCAGTTACAAGGCTCCTCAGAGTCAATCGCCGGAAAAACAGATAAACCTTGAGATTTTTAGCACTGAACCGCCCCGCCATTCGCCGACATAGTTATCCGAGGACCGAGAGTATATAACTGTCATGAAAAGCTTTCCGAGACGCCATACAATTATAGATCCATTCCGTTCGTCCTAAAAATATAACACGCACACAAAACAAATGGTTGTGAGCATTTATAAAATTCTAATACAGTAGTCCCTCGATAATGAATCGGTAAGTGAATCGGCAAAACTTTACACTGTCAACTCTATAATGTGAACTTCCGAAATTTTCAACCTCTAAAATATGAATTTTTTTGTAAAAGTTTTTATATTTCTCTTGTTTCTCTTGCTCGTTTTGCGTGCGATATTAGGGACAAACAACTGTTATTGAGTTAACTGTCTTTAAGTTGTAAATGCCGCTGCAGGCTATAGAGACAACAACTGCCATTTGTGTAGGTATGGATCTTATATGATCAGTTCGTGGTTATATTTTTTCAGTCAGTTGTGTCTTGTATAGTTCATGTTTTTTTTCCCTTTTGTGTGTAAAATAAACTCAATTTATTGGTATCTAATGGCATCTAAACAAAAATTGCATCGATTTTCATCGATTAAAGGTAAATGCAAAATTTTGCGCGAACTAGATGCTGAACATCCTGGATTTGCTGAAACGTATGGTGTGAAGTCAACAATTACAGGAATAACATTAAATTTGAAGAAAATGTTAGAACATTTCAAACAAACCGAATTTAAAAAATTGAGAATACCAAAGTCTATGCCGATATAAATGTTTTCTTTTTATGTTTTGAAATAAAATTATTTTATTTTCTTCTGAATTGCTTTAAAAATCATTTTGTATTATTTTTAATGGATATGAAAATCGTTTCAATCAGATTAGTAAGTACTGAAAAAAAGTTCCAGTAATGTAAATCCCTCTAAAATCCGAAAACGCCTTGTTTTAATTAGTTCACATTATCGAGGGACTACTGTACTTGTTCACAGGAATCGTTTTTTTGCTCGGATTTCCACTCAATGAGCGAATGGTCAGCCACAACCACAATGTATAAATTTTGCGCTTTTCCCGATACGTTCGGAGATGAATAAATTTTAATTTCAGGCTAATTTCATTTTAGACTAATTTTTTTTTTAGGTTTTTGTTTGTTTGTGTCATTTACTAATTTATGTATATTTTATCTACCGTTCAGCTATTTTTTTCTTACACAAACTGCAGGAATAAGGAAACTGAGCACCTTACGGGCCCAACCAACGACGGATTGACGTATTCGACGGCACGAACCGTCCCATAAAATACGTCGCCGCAGGTGGCAATTGGAATCTTTAAAACAATTTTCAATTTATTAAATTCGAAAATATCCACAAAATTATTTTGATTTAACTGTTATCTGCTGCATTTGATAGTTTTTCTAATTATTTTAATAATTCTACCAATGAAAGTGCTTTCTTTCATGCTGTGCCAACGTCAACGGTCGCATCCGTATATAGAAAGTAAGTAGTAAAAGGAAAGGATAGAAAAATAGAAAGTAAACCTACTTTATCCGTCGCATCCGGCACATACGTTGCTTATGGGTCACCTTCCATAAGCTGCTGTGTATTCTATCAACCTGTCAGTCGAATACGTTGCCGCAACGGATGCGACGGATTCTATGGGTCGTTTAAGGGGCCAAATACCGTCTCGTGTTCTTTTAACTGTTTACCTATTAAACAGCCCACTTTCGCCTTAAATGATTCATACATTTTTGTTTGGTTACTTCATGAGGCAAAGGTAAGTAGGTAGGCAGCGGCATAGCGAGGGTTCGAGCCTTGGGGGTGACTTGAAATGCCGACTTATTTCAGGAACTTGCCAACTGTATAGAAATCATGAAAATCGGACCAGCGGTAATTGAGCTATATCTAACGTAATCGAATTTCACCCCATTGAAGATGTTTTTTGTATGGGATGTCCCACGCCCCTTTGTCCAAATTTTGACCAATTTTCACAGGAAATATCCCGGGCCAATACCTAAGACCGCCTGTAAATTTGAGCTCAATCGATTCGGTGGTCTTCGGGATATAAGATTTTGATTGTTTTTGTTTGTGTTTGTACATGGGCCAATACCTAAAGATACATTCACATATCCATATGAGAGCGACCAACAATCTACGAACGAACGAATATTCGCAAGTTTTGACAGTCCGTTCACATGAACATTAGAACACAAGTTTATAAACAGTTTAAATAATTAAATTTCGTTTTCCAAACTTCTTGCCGCGAACGAAAACACCCTTGCCGTGAATTGTCAAAGATCGCAATCCACATCAATAAGCTGAGTTCCACAAACTAGCGAATAACATATCCCTTCGAATTTAACCTCAAATTAGAAATGCCGCCCGTTATTTTTAAAATCGAATCGAAACTAGCTAAATTTTAAGGAGTTCATGTGGAACAGTTCCACATATATTGTAAGTAGGTATACATTTACAAGCTTAAAACCTATACCTAATGAAAATCCAAACCTAAGACCTAATATTTGAAAATTGCTCGTTGATTTGCCAACTCTTGAAATGCTCGACACCCACCCACGCCGCCCTCTCGCTTCGCCCCTGTAGGTAGGTTTAAAAAAATGGTCAACAAAACTATTCCAAGCCCTAAACTCAGACTTTTCGTAGGTATATACCCCAAACCACAAACCGCAGGGAGTAATACCCAATTTTCAATGGTTTCGGATGAGGACCAGCTCAAAATGTGGACGGAACATTTGGCTACGGCTTTGAATTGTGTATTGACCGCTGACATGCGCCCTGCACGGAATGAGGTGCTCGCGCTAGAAGATGATTACGTACCAGAATTTCGAGTAAAGATTATACCACATCTGCATCAATCAAGCCTATAGAATAAAAAGTTGGTAGGACTTTATTTTATTCCCGGTTTTGCGTGCCGCGCCAAGTATCAGCAGAGTTACTCCACGCAATTGTAGATATAGAGCTAGTTTAGAACACTGACATTTTTCCTGTCGAGTGAAAGAAGGCAATGATTGCCAACCTTGTCTATATATCTACCATCTACGCTATCTTAAAATCGATGAATAACTATGGCAATGACAACATGTAGATTTGGGATTTTCCAAAATCATCCTGTTATCCATTTTCATTATTCAAGACGATGACAGATGATGATTTTGGTTATTCCAATTTTCGATTTGTTTATTGTGTACTGTCGTCAGACCCCAAGAGTCTGAATCTGAAACCTGCTCCGGAAGATAGGTTTTCCCTTTCTGAATATGTACATTAAGAATTTATTATAGTTTTAAACCATCATTGTAAATGGCGCCTCTAGACGTCGTCATTACTCTGACGACTACGATTTCTAACCGGTATTTGAAATAATAGCTCTGACAGTTAAAACCAAATTGTTCCGGTTCTAAACAAAATGGTGTTTTTACAAGTTCAGTGCGTAAATATGCATATAAAAATAACATAATTTACATATACGCACCTGACCTTTGACAGGCCTGTTCTAGCTCTAGACTAATTAAAACTCAAGGCTCGTTTGAAAAAAAGCCTCCCTCCAGATAACAATATTTCCATAAAATTGGTATATTCGTCACTCTAATTAAACAGTACCTTCAAACCATGCCTATTGGCCACAACATACTGTTTGATTCATCCGAATGACAATAAAAAAAAAATAACAATAACAGACAAGTTTGTCTGCTGCTCATTTACATGAAACTTGGAACTAACAAAACAAACACAAAAAAATAAATAAACATTAAAAATACTTATTAACTGCATTCAACGTGCCGTGGAATTTTAATTAAAAAAAAATTGCCACCGTCTGCAACATACCGAAAGATAATCGCTACAAAAGCTTGATTTTTGATTTTTTTATCGTCGGTCTTCTTATGCGTTGTATTTTTCACGCTTTGATGTTATTTTTCGTAGCAAAGACAAGATATTTTGTCAATGCCATCGCGGTGACACCAGACTGTCAGAGTCACACAACACCATCGCATCGTCGCGTCGCCGCTCCACACAATCAAAACCGAATTGAGGTGAACTTTATTTGAATGTTTCGCGCATTTCGACACAAAAATAAGTCCAACATTGCCCCATCGCAGCGTTGGTAAATTCATAATACTCGTATCTATACAAAGGTCTCTGCATCAGTCGAGGCAATCATCAGCACGTGACTATGGCGTATGGTTGCATTTCACTTAAGACCTTAGGTCAAATCGAGCATCAGTACAACAGGAAGACGTCTTCAGTATAGTAACAATGAAAGTGAAAAGCCTTGCCAGACGACGACGGAATATCAAATATCGATAAATCTCTTCGCACAAGTCCATCCACCTTTGTGCATCCATCTACCAGCCGAAATCACAGTCAAGGTATGTCAGAGACAAACACTTAAAGATGCAAGCCTCGACGTCGATGGACTTCCTTATGCGATTTGCATGCCAATTGATTTGGGGGTATACTAAAAATTGTCTTCTTGCAAAATCACCCACATTGGGCAGAAGGCCAATGGCCAAATGCCGACCACTTGAAGGGAACAGCGCGCTCAGTGTTGGCCAACTTTTCAAGCCATCATTGAAGCTGTCCTTTGGTTGTGCCTTTGAGCTAGATACGCGCGTGAGCCATCGGCCGAGTATTTATCTTTTTAGTCACACAATATAGATCGAGGTATAGAAAGGTGAGTAATTTGGAAACTTAAATCCCCACTGCGCTTGAAGACCTGACACACCCACTAAAGGTATGAAAAAGATACAGTAGGTAATGCATACAAAATATTAAAAAAAAAATCACCACAAGTCAAGCGACCTTCGGTATCAGTCAGCGCTATGGCATCGAATCACACAATGGATTATATTTAAGCTTTCTGATCTTGAGGTGCCCATGCAGCAGGTGTGACGTAGGTGGTTTGAGTGTGTGCCTTTAATAATGATTTCCCGCGAAATTTTTTTGGGGAAAGTTTCACGGCGATTTTTTTTTTATTTTGTTGGTGAATTTTTTGGCAATGTGCCAATTTATACAGAAAATTATGATGAAATCTTATTATACTGTTACGACTTCGAGTTAAATATCTTAGGCATATTTTTTTGGGAATCTATAGCTAGCTAACTTTTACTTTTACATGCAAAACTGTTATACTCACTTTTGGCTATGTTATACTCACTTTTGGTTTTGTTATACTCACTTCCCAAAAAAATACGCCTATTATTGTTTGTAAACACGATGTTGTAGCAATCAATGACAATTGGATTATTTATAAGTACATTGTTAATACAATATTATTGTTTTTCAGTTTGTTTTGTTCAATACACACAGTATAGTTCAATAAACTTTTTTTTGTGAAGTTAACCAAATCCAAAGTTGGTGGAGGTCATAAAACTCCTCCTCGATAGATTTCTCAGTTTCTGCGGCTGGATTATGTGCACATGAGTAAACTAACTCGTGATATGGAAACCTGATGTTACTTATGCATATGTGGTAGCATTTTTGCAGTATGTCTATGTCATAAGTCATAACAATTGGAAGAACTTTTAGCAACTGTCGTTCTTCCTTATAGATATTTCTGGGAACTGCTCGTTACCACATCTTCATGGATGGAGCAACAGGGCTGACAGTAAGATATTTACTTTTATTTGTGGTAATGTTTCCGACTACTATAAGAAATCCTTCGCATCAGTGATAGGGATATTGATGGCAATAGTATCTAATATGTAGTAGGTACATAAATATTTGCTGACTTGAATCGCAAATCAAAAAGTGACCACATTTTCCAAGTTTACAAGTATCCACCTTGTCGTTATAAGACGATCTCCTCCAATTTCGACAAAGTCCATTATGCTCCTGAACCTTACAGTAGACCTCGCAGTAGACTGAGTTGATTAAACATAAAGTAAATAGTTGGCGCAAAAGGTACGTATATGCACCCAAGGTCTAGGTATAGCTTCTCACAACCATTCGTTGGTGTGAGTTTCTATTTTTGTAACGATTGGAGGAGACCAATTTTTTGGTCAATTTCCGAAAATCTTAATTGAGAAGCTTTTCCAGAACTGCTAGCTATACTCTCGGATGTTTGTCCAACGTTAGCGAGAGGTGGTGCAGTATGGAAAAAAGCGTAAGACATAATTTGTGATTTTCTGAGGATCGAACTTGAGACCCCTTGCTCAGTAGTCCAGCACACTAATCACTGAGCCATTACGCCCATACCTGACTGAGTTGATTAGAGTCTCTTGTAAAATATCTCCTTGGTTCTAAGAGAGAGGGCTGTACTTCCCAGATGCCTTCTTAGCCCGAAGAAACAGCGATTGACGAAAGTTATTTTTCGCTTGATACTTGCGCGATGTCATTTTGCCAGGTAACTGAAGATCACAGGCTGTTAAAGTCTTCAACTACTTCGAAGCTATATATTTCATGTAACATTTATAGGTCAGGTCGTTGATGTTAAGTTCTCTCGATGACAGCATGTATACCTCGTTTTGTTTCTAATAACACTTAACAGCCAAATAAATCTTCGCTGCTTTGGTTTAAATACTTGGAAGCGCGCCGCAGAAAAAGATCTCTATAGGATAAGTTTGTATAGGATCTAAATCCCAGATTTCATATTCAAACTTACTCACTATAGAACTTAAAAAGAACGTCAATTAAGAGTTTCACATAAACTTCTGAACTTCTTAACCTAAATACCTCGAAAGAATCCATTAATGTTTTTGCACAGTAGGTAATAAAAGTTCAACCGGGTGAAGAAAAACTGGGAGAGGGCTACAACTAATTCTGTTTGAACGACTTGGAATTAGAATTGTCTTATAGGCACAATATACCCACTTGGAAACGGAAAGTATATTAGCCGATTTGAGTAACATATTGCTATGAGAATAAAGGTGCTACGGCATGTAGCAAGCCACATACGTATGTAGCTCTGGCGTCAACAGAGAGTGTACAACGAGAGCTTGTACACGACATGTACCCATTCGACCATTCGCTGACGTAAAAATTACGTCAGTACTACATACGTATGCGGTGGCTTGCTACATGCAATGTACTAGCACCTTAAGACTAGTTAGGAATAGGTTTTTTAGTGAAAAGTGGTCAAATCGTAGCATTTTAGAATAGGCGGTCTCCAAATGTTCGCTGAGCCTACATTCCATGTAGGTATGAAGATTACAATGGTGGATAGATGTCTTGCATGTCACCTCCACGATGGTCACTAGCGCAGTTCTACGAGATTTTAGCACTGACTTCTCATACCATCTGTAGTATCCTGGCAAATAGTAGTCTAAAATGTCAGTAAAATAAATAATAAAAATAAAATAGTAATTGTGACTTGATCAACAGAGACGGCAGAGAGCAGGCGGCATAGGACAAGATGTTACATTGGCGACGAGGATAAAAACAGAAAAATTCAGGTAAACAAAATAGGAAACCTGGTGATGAAATTGCGAAAATATGATGCGACTTAAATGTTCGCAAATAAAAGTGAAAAAAATATCAAAATAGTGTGAGTGCGATTCGTGTGACAAAAGGAAAACAAAATGGTGTGATGCGACTTAAATGTTCGCAAATAAAAAAAAAAGAAAAACAAAATGGTGTGATGCGACTTAAATGTTCGCAAATAAAAAAAAAAAAGAAAAACAAAATGGTGTGATGCGACTTAAATGTTCGCAAATAAAAAAAAAAGAAAAACAAAATGGTGTGATGCGACTTAAATGTTCGCAAATAAAAAAAAAAGAAAAACAAAATGGTGTGATGCGACTTAAATGTTCGCAAATAAAAGAAAAGGAAAATAAAATGGTGCGATGCGACTTTGATGTTCGCAAATATGTAAAATAAAGTTGATGCGCAACTTGAATGTTCGCAAATGAGTGACATTAGCTAATGAGCTATGAATAAAGAAATATATATTATATAAAAAAAAGAAAGTAATTGTAGTATCCTGGCAAATAGTAGTCTAAAATGTCAGTAAAATAAATAATAAAAATAAAATAGTAATTGTGACTTGATCAACAGAGACGGCAGAGAGCAGGCGGCATAGGACAAGATGTTACACCATCAACATAATTTGTGTACATCCATCTCTAGACAAACTGGCATGAAAGGATATACCTGCATAGGTTAGGTACACCGACAATAAGTCAAAGACCTCAATGTCAGCACAGATTCGACCCAAGACAAATGGATAAGGAACAGAAAGTGCTGTTCCGGTTTCTATAATAATTGGAATTCTACTTATAGCCGTCGCTGGAACCAAGTAAGTATACCTATAAGTTCATTGAAAATAGGTTGAGATGGATGCAATGTGAGCAGTTAGCACCTTTCAATTCAGATCCACCGATTATAGGTATCCGCTTTACTATTGATACAGCGCCATCTAAATGAAATAATCAGTGGACTTCTGGAAATCCTCTATAGATACAACATACTAAACGCAAATGCTCTATTTTTAGCATTTAGTAATCATTAATCAACTAGAATACTACCCCCCATCCATTCTATATTCTATTCAACACGTGACTTTCTAGAATCTAGATAGAATTCAAATTTAGAAATTCTAAACGATCTCGGACCACATACCGTCGTCACTGTCACTTAATCCATAAACCAAGTCGGTCATCCATCCACCATATGCCTACATCACTTATTCAATTTGCAACTTGATCATCCCCCATATGCGGTCGTATTCATCCCAACTTGAAGTGTATGCCCCGACAGAAAGCATTCAATTTCGTTTAGTCATCCTCCCGTCTAGCCGCACTACTCGGTGCATCCGAATTAAGCTTAATGAATGCTCCATTAAGATCCGCTTGTTTAAATTGTATCTGAAAGAGAGATGGCGTGATGGACGGGATTTTGTGTATTTGTCGTGTCGAGCCCTCACATATCCCAGCGTCCCATAGTAGTTGTAGATCTCATGAATGGATCCAGTCCAGATACAGTCCAAAGAGACAACGATTTGATGGATCTGTAGGTACAGTCTCGCGGTACTCTCTTTTGAACTTCATTTGCTTCATTCACATCGAAAAACGTACGATAGAATCTGTCCAATAGCGGCACGCCAGAACCAGCCTATATACAAAAGTATAAATCAAACAATCACCAGATTTCTCTTTTTATTCGCGCATTGTTGGCCAATTCTCTTTATTCGCGTTCGCTTTTGCAGATACTAAACACTAAATACCTACCAACACCAACTTAACAGAAGGCAGTTGAGATGTGCGCAATCATTGCCGTTCGCCGTTCCATATTCATGATGCAGCAAATCTTATTAGCTCTCGGACCTGACCAAAAGATGAAACTCGTAGCTGGTTATGCAAATTGCATCGCAGCTCACCATTGTAACGCACTTGAGTCCCATTAAGAGTTTAAGTTGTCTATGCCGTCTATGCCGAGTGCGATGTGAAGTTTCTGGAAGCAGCGTTCCGTATGCGTGACTGATTTGCGTCATTAGTGTATGGCATGCTGAAATGATTTCCCAAGATGTTGATAGAAGCCAAGCAGGAAATGAGATTGAGATTCGATTGACGCCAATTTGTCTATATTGCGAACGGGTGTTCATGTTCAGTATTGACTCGTGTACACTGATAACATATGGAATAGTACGAGTATCTATCTATCTGCCACGCGTACTGAATGAAAACAAAAGTGAATCATGATCAATGCCATACTCTAGGGATCGCTAACGATCTATCATCCAGCATAGTCACCTCCTGATATAACATTTGCGCCGCTTCTTGACCTCTTGTTTAAGAATTGAAACCAGTTTGTATTCGGATGCTTTATTTTGAATTCTTTAAATTTAATTGGACACGTGCGGATATTTCCCAAAGGTTAAGTCTAACAAGACATACAACATTAGAAATCGTTTAGTATACATATGTACGAGTACATACCTGTATGTATGGAATAAAATCTTGCGGTGGGTTTTTTTTTTTGTTATTACTTTTCGGGACAATCCCGCTTCTTATAAATGTTTTTAAATGCGAAGTGCGACGAATTGCGATAAGGGAATCTATAATGAGCTACACGAGATCGCGTGACAATCTGATGGTGTTTTACGAATAATTGTGTTCTAGTAACATCAGACCATACATATTCAATGGAAACGCCTGATCAAGCTAATGATCACACTTAGTGGATTATTTTATGAATCGTATGTAGGTACTTTCTGATGAAATATTACAAACACAATTCAAATCCACATTACTCAGTTGTATATTCAGACCTTTGAAAAGCTGATACAAGGCTGTTTTTGTTTTTTTTCGAATTTGTTGTTTGAGGAACTGTACAGAACTTACTTATCTCGCAATAATATTTTCGCATGATTTACATTATTCCGTCTCAAAGTTGAACAGAGAATCTAAAATTCCAGTTCTAAATCGGAAATATGTAGATAATCCCAAAAATATTTTGGAACTCTCTTACTGGAGACGTTTTTCAGAAGACACCTATCTGTAAGCCTCTCCGGGCGCTATTGAAACACTGTTCCCTTGGGCTGAGAAAAATTAAAAAATAATTAGTCTATATTCAAGACTTTAATAACCCCGGGCCAGAGTATGTCTTTTATAATGGATGACCCGGGCCTGATTGATAGATCTGAAGCAGGGAATCTTTGAAAAGCGGATTGGTATAATTTCGATAGACATATTTTTTGTATATGGTATTCTATATACCGTTTGCTTAGACAGTGACAGGTTCTGATTAAGACTATTCGACGACAATCAATTCATCTGCAGTTTGAGACTACTGGGATATTCATAGATATTATAATTAACATCAATGCTCCGGGCCCGTGTTAATACCTACATATTTAAGGAAGATCTCGCCTAAGGTGGCTCGCATGCAAACATAAAAAAGGATACCAACCAAACTTGGAGTGTGCAGCTGGATGTATAAAGGGTGTTCCATAATTCAAGCCAAAATTTGAATTTTGCGCCATTTAATATTACAGTGATGCCAACAGAAAAAAGATAACAATGTGACAGCTGACAGTTCGTGTTTAGTAAATATGGAGCGCTATACGAAAGAACAATCCATTTGAATGGATTTTGGAACAACAACAAGTGGATGCTAATTTTTCCAATAATATCTTCTTCACTGATGAAGCTCATTTTCATCTTGATGGCTTCGTTAATCGTCAAAATTGTCGCATTTGGGGTTCAGAAAACTCACGAGTTAATTGTTGAGAAACAAATGCATTCACAACGCTTGACTGTTTGGTGCGGATTTTTGGCTGGAGTCATTATCGGAACGCATCGGATATGGATGTGACCAACATGTGGTTTCAATAAGACGGTGCGGGTGCCACATGCCATACAGCCAGAGAAACAATTCAATTACTGCATGAGTCATTTCCTAATCGTGTAATCGGCCGTTTTTGCGATTAGAATTGGCCATCCAGATCTTGCGATTTAACGACATTGGACTTTTTTCTTTGGGGTTTTTTGGAGTGAAAGGTCTATGCAAACAGGCCCACGACCACCAACGCCTTGAAAGAGGAAATTGGGAGGTGTATTAATGGAATTTAGCCACATTTGTTCCATACATAACCCCATAATCTGTAACTCTATGAATCAATAACAAATTTAAGCTATCTAATTAAACACATTTATTTTCTATCAAAATTACATTTTGCGTGTATTATCAGAGTGGGACACCCTTTAGTTGGCAAAGGACTATAATTCGGTCATAACCATCAGAAAAGTCCTTCCGGTAAAAACACGAAACAGAACAAAACTGACACATAACCAATAACCGCATAGCATTTCATAGGAATTCAGTGGAATACTTCGTTTAACTGATTGAGAAGTTGAACAGAAAAAGTTGTTCGTACCTACGGAAAAATTAATAAATTCGTTTTCTAGAAAAGTTGTAGATCAATTGCTTATTTTTTTAGATGAACTGACTTTATAATTCAAAAGCAACATTTTAAGACCACGATTGAGTTCAACGATTAAGTTTAAGTGCTTCAAAAAAGCAAACAATTTTTTTTCGGTTGCATTTTACTGATAGATAAAAAAAAGCTAAAGAAGCTTATTAGATAAGGCCCAATGGTTCAATCCGAACTGTACATAAGTTGGTAGTAACTTTTAATTATGCATCATTTGTCTTAGAGAAAAAGACTCGATTCCTTTGCTTCTGAAAGCGTTCGATTGGCACTCAACTGACAGTTCTTCTACTGAAAAGAAAAGAAATTTGCTTCTGGATTTGAATTCAGAATCGCGGAGAGTTCTTCCGGACGCTTCTGGATTACCAATCGAAAACGACATAAATTAAGCAGATTTCATCTCATCGATGCGCCTACCAGAAAATTTGGAAATTGAGTCATTCTCATTGGTGAGACAAGACTTGAAGCTAATTGCTTTGGATCAATGCTTTGCAATGCAACTAAAACTTTGTCATTGAAGTTGATGCGAGACAAAATTTGTTTGCAGAGTTCTTTGTAATTCTCGGCAATTATCCTTAATATTTTAAACATAAATATATAAACCAACAGCCACAAGTAAATAAACAACTAACAGCGTATTGGCCACTGGCAGCACAGTGTCATAGCTAAGATCGGATGACAACCCGAATGGGCGCGCTCAGTTCACAAATGCATTTCACTGAAATTAGGGCAGAGACAGAATTTTTATAAAATAAAACCAAATAAAACTATTACATATTTTAATTCGAATTCTTAGATAAATTTTTTTTTTTGGGTTGAGCAGTACAATTTGCTTTTGGGAAGTACGCAGTATTGGATGAAAAAATCGCAGTATAATACTGCTATTGCAGTACTTTCGGCAGCCCTATTGATAACACAATTTTGTAATGCCACTGTCACTGGCCCGATTACATCGACGCACTGTAACAATGAAGCAACGCTTTGCTCCACTTACGTATTTCTACAGCGATTCATATAATATCTACCTACTCGTAAAAAGTAATTGGTAACTATAGACAAAACACTGCAACCGATGGGCAGCAGTACCTACTTTACCTACTACACCTATCGATGCGTACTTTTGAACAGAGAAATTGCACCAAACATTAATGAAAACTCATGGACCATGTATAAAATTATCACAACTCTTTAAAATATAATTTATTCCTAATTTGATATTGGGAGGATATGGGCAATAAGGACTTTGTTGCCCTTGTTTTTGTATCTACGTGAAATTTAGCAGGTGTACCAAAACTAATACAGTAGAGTCTGGAATATATGAACCCGCGATGATATGAATTACTCAAATAATATGAACTGTAAAATGTGTATACTGAAACTTGTTTAAAAATGGTATTTTTTCAGAGGTACACAAATTCAACATAAAATAAAACACTTGTAGCTAATGTTAATGTCTATGATATAAGCTCTGTTTATTAGATAATTTTATACCATTAGTGTTTAAAAATGATTTGGGGCATATTCGCGCCACGGCTGTAGTTCGAATGAAGGGCAATCATGTAGTCTAATTTTCGACAACTTTATGGAACAATCGGGCCGCATATCAGCAATAACACGGCGAATGTTGACTTCCAATTCGGCTCTGGTTCGTCGGAATAGACTAGTGACTAGAAACAGTGTTGCCAGTTTAAAAACCAAACCTCTAAAAAAAATCATCCTTTATGAACTCATAATAAAGAATTTACATTACCAGTCTATATGGGTATAATCAAGCCTCCGTGAAAATTTGTCAAAGAAAAACAACTTACCTCGAATTCAAACTGTAGATAAATAGTTATCGGAAAAATCAGTGTTTATGTATTTATTTTATTGGTACATTTTTTTGTATCAGTATTTACATAATTTCTTGTGACTTTTTGGATAATTAAGATCGTTTAGTAAATTTTGTAAAAAATAAAGAAGGTTATCCGAAAGAAGGTTAAACTTTCGATCATCAATAATCGAGACTCCACTGTATTACTATATAATATTGTGCTCTAATGCTCTCTAACCAATTCGCATCTAAAACCATTTTGCAACTGATTTAACTGACAGCTATGGTCGTACAAATCAAACAGATATGTAGATACATTATAAATAAAATGCCAATAATTGTGGTTCAAAGAAACCGCATAAAAATCAGAAGAACATTTTTCTTAAATGTATCTGCTAATGGTTCTGTTATCAAGTGCGTTTTTGGCTTTTGTTTTTTTTTTTCTAATTTATGTACTTGTACAACAATGAACGCATTTGTTGTTAAATATTATACTTACAATACGAACCATAAAGCAAGTGCCACACAAACATATTGCCACATCCACTAATTCAAGGTTGATGGTCGTCGATCGCATGAGCTCATCGTGCATGGAATACACAAAAGTGATAATTAGACAAGATAAAGAAGAAGGCATACATAAAGAGACGAAGAAGCTTTCACAGATAAACCAGTAAATATAAAAAAAATGCCTACCAACGAAAACTATATTTGACAAAACATCAAAAGCCATTTGTGGTCGATACACGTGCACGTGCTTCGAAACTGAAAGTGGTCCATCGACAGTTAATTTTCTCTTCTTCTATTTTTGCCACACCTTTTAACTTGATGTGTCTTTTAATTCACAATACGAAATTAACGATGAAAATTCAATAGTCGAACGATCCCTAAAACGAACATACTTTGAATTTTAGGAACGTGACTTGTCAGAATTTTAAACGCGCCAGCAGAAGCACCTCAATAGCCATGTTCCGAAAAAGGCCCGTTCCACTGCGTATTCATGCTTGGTATTCACCTCCAGAGTGGTGTATATTGTTTCTAAGCTTTTTGGCTTGACAGTCGTGCATTGACGGAATTTGTCAAAATGGGGTTTTCCCATTGGGGATGAAGATTACCACTCGACACCACGTCACAAATTCAAATTGCATTGATTGTGCCATAACTCGCCCCTCTCCTCCATCAATTTTAGGATTTTCTTTACTTTTTTGCTGCCTCATTCCACGTAAACGGTCGACGTCATGCCGTCTATTTGAACTGGCCTCAGACAATAGGGGGGGGGGGGGGGGGGTTTGCGACTAATGAAAGCAATCAATCGCCACAAATACATTGCAGCAAATGAAAGTAAAAGAAAATTGCGGCCATGTTCAGCTGGATTAAGTGTAAACCCAGGTCTCTGGTGGTGGTGGTATATGTGCATGATGTCTCGTTTGCGTCAAGTGCTTGTCCATTGATGAGTGGATACGCCGCCGCCGGTGTCAGTTGTTTAACCAGCTAAAGCTTTTCGCCTCCCCCTTTACGCTGAGCAAGATACTCGAGCAGCGTCTTCGTAGAGACAAGAAAACTGCTGACTGCGGCTGTTTCGCGTTTATGGTGACCTACTTTTGGCGGCCCCCTGTACTTGGTCGGTGAAGGCGACGTGAGGTGGGGTGCAGAAGGACGCTACGATTGCATTTTTCATACCAAGCGATATGTTGAGTCCAAAGGTGGTGTTTTGATGTTTCGTTTGGTTCAGTGGACAGGTGAGCTTTATGATCACACTTATCTGGCTGAGAGTTGGATCTCTGGTAAGACGCTGAGTGTTACGTAGTCTTGTTTACTTTAAACGCGGATTTAATAGGAAAATTGCAGAAAACTGATTAGTAATATAGGAGAACCAGGAAGAAATTATTGACTGAGATCAATTATTACAATAGCAACCAAGTGAAGCTCGTTTGTGTTTTAATTTTATGAGATTTCACAAAAGTTTTAAATATGTAGATACCTATACAAGTAGGTATATGTATCTCTTCAGGTGGGGCTATATAAATGGAGTAAGTCGCTGCAGTTGAAATATATTTTTGTCCAACCCAGATCGACAATTTGGCTATATCAATCACAGTCCTAGACACCTGGAGCAGGCGAAGAGTTAAAGTCCAAACGACAACTGATGGACACAATGGACCCAACTGCTGGTCTACGTGAAGCTGTGGCAGCCGCCACAAGAGCACCCAATTACCTACCTACCTACCATGTTAGTTCTGCACTTAAATTGCTGCAAATTGTAGTCTTCAGGAAATATATCCCCAGGAAGCGAGTTCCAGAGTTTGCTTGTCCTGTAACAGAAGGAGTTTTGGAAAATTGATGTCCTCGCGGAGCAATAGCTGCCAAAAGTTGCATTTCGAGGGATAATGTCTTTGAGATCCTCAGAACACCATTGAAGTACCTAGAACAAGCATAGGTCAGCGACTTGTCTTCTGTGCACCAACGGTTGTAGATTTGATGTGAATGTTGAGTCTCCAATAAGTCGAACTGCTCGTCTCTGTATGCTGTCAAGTAGGTTAAGTGAATGTTTTGGGGCCGAGCTCCATATATGGGAACAATATTCCAGACCTGGTCTAACATGTGCTTTGTAGAGAAGGAGAAGTTGAGAAGGCTAAAGTACCTCTTTGCTCTAAATAGGTAGCTCAACTTAGCGGACGCCGGCGCCGATCTTGCAATATAGGATACGTGGTCCTGCCATGTGATTCCTGAACTGACTGTGACTCCTAGAAGGTGCATTGAGTCCTTGGGATGGATTGGATGGTCATCCATTTGGATCTGAGGAACTGTTGATGCATTTTTCCTAGAAAATGTTGTGAGCTGTGTCTTGTTTGCATTCAATACAATCAAGTACTACTACTACTACTGTTCAGAGATTTGATAACAACAACAGAAGCTTAGGTACAACATCTATGGACGAAAAATCCCCTCGTTGCACCAGAAATTAAGGGCCATCTTCGCAGAGGAAATTTAAGCAATCAGCAGTTCAGTATCCGTCAACATGCAAAACCATTATTTATGTGACGAAAAATAGACTGCGATTCGGTGACACATCAGTTTATTTGTATGGCACGTGACGATCGGGCGATTGTTGTCGAGGAAAACGAGGAACGAGCAGCTTTACACTCCAGCTGAGTGGCTATATCTTGCATACTATAGTACTATAGGCGTTCTTAAAATTAGCAGCCATACTGGTTCGAAATGTCCATAGCAACACCAATCAAATCGAAAGTGGTTTTTAAAAGTAGGTACTTAACTTCAAGAAGGCATCAGTGTCAGTACTGCACTCAGGCACATTATTGTTATATAGCTGCCGGCTATGAATTTTCCTTGCCAGCTATGTATGCTTAGGTCACTCAACTCTGAAATCTTCCCTATAGAGTTTTCACAATTTTTCATAGATCAACAGAAATAGAAAATGTTAGTACACCCTTATAAGCTCTACAAAGTGGTTATGAGGACAAACGTTCGATTCGGATGCGATTTGAAAAGCGATCCTTCGAAACTGTAACATCATCCCTGATTGTACTCAACTTGTTACTGTAGTATATGGTGACTTGGAGTTGGAATCCTTTGATAGAGAATACAGCGTGACTGAGCAGAATATTACCATCCAAATTGACAAAGCTTTATCTACTTTTGGATTGTTATTCAAAATTTGGCTCTAACATTTTCGACCGATATTAGATACAAGCTGATACATCCGTTGTTGGAACGTTTCAAATCCATTACGTTATCTCAAAGGTTGCTTACCAGCAAAAATTAAGCTAAAAATTGTTTCAATAAAACAATGATACGATCCGCCAACGGCAAACTGCTGATCGAGTTAAAAACTTTTCGAAAACTGATGTCCAACGGAGAGTCAATTTAAGCACACTGTACATGCGATGGCTGCTTTTGTTTACATTTTATTGTGCACAATATTATGTAAAAGATATTCTAATAATCATTTTTAGTATCCAGGCTAACTTTTACGAAGTCACAATGGCGAAAATTTCCATATAAAATTATCTATTGTGAGTGTGACCGTCAAAATATTTAAGTTGAGGTTAAAAATGATTATTGGTAAGGCCCTATAATTATTACGAATGCAGCAACCAGACTCGTCGAGATCCGGTCCTCTTCTTACCTGTTTAAAGACACTCAACGGCACTCCGCAAAGCACCAATTAAAGAAAAGAGTCATGTGTTTTGTTCAATTTAAATCTCTTTGTTTTATTGTATCTTTCTTTTAAAGTATGCACATGTATGTAATTATATAGTAATATCCTAATTTATACAACTCCTCTAACAATTTGTATTTGTGTTCAAGTTTCGTTCTTCATTTTTTACTGCGACTTTTATGTTTACTTTTACAATTTTTATTTTATCCTGTATTGTGAGCTAAGTGTACAAAATATATTCTATTTTAAATTAATGAAAAATATGCTACATATATGTTTTTAAGCAAAGCAGCATTTTATATATATATATTTAACCCGGTTCGTTCCAAAACATAACAATAATGCTCCCTAATTCTGCTTAGGATAATAACGTGATTATGTGTTATGAGTGCGATTATTCTAGGTGCTAACACAAAAACAAAATAATAATATACAAAGAAACTGCTACACCAAATTTAAATTTTGAGATATATGTATGTACTTACTTTAGGAAACAATTTTGCTTGGCTATTTTTAGCATTTTTTTTTTCATGTAAAGAAGCTAAAGAAATTTGATTTCTTTCTTTTCCTTACATTCGTTTTTCTATTTTAATTTTTAATTTATTCAAATAGCATATTTTTTTATAGTTTTCTCTTTTTAATATTTGTAGAAAAAAAAAACAAACAATCACCATCACGCATGCCATTCTCCAAAAAGAATAAAATTATATAACTAAGCATACAACTAAAAATTATTCATAAAACATTGAACAAATCTTGAATTATGTGTACATATTTTAATTATTTTATTTTATTAATTATATTAAATTAATAGTAATCACAATGTATTTTTTTCTTCCTTTTATAATTTTCTTTTCTTCACATCATTCTGCACCTCGAATTTTTTGGGGTTTTCTTTAATCTATTTCTCAATTTCTTTGTAAGAATCTCGCCGATTATTCGAGTTTTTTTTTCTTTTTTTATATACATATATATTGTATATATGCAATTATTATAGTCAGGAATGCTTAGTGTAAACAGAAAAAAAATACCTAAAGCCACCCAACTCAGAAGATGAATCAACAAGAGTCCAATTCTACAAAAATTTATTAAATTAAAGTCTATGTCCTTTGTCCTATAGTATAAAAATTAAAACAAAAAAACATTCAGTCTTCTCATGAAAGAAAGTAAACCCAGTAAATATATAAAGTTAAAAAAAACAATACTATCTCCTAACCCATAAGATTCTTGCATTCTCACTACGTATTTTTTGTTTTGCATAAAAGAACGTTGACATGTGATAGAGCCGTCATCTGTCACATCTCTAATCAAAACTGTCACTTGATCCACCTATCTGTCATCTGTCAAGTGGCTCTCCGGTATTAATTTTATAAGAAAATAAATTTAAAAAGACTGATCCGAAAGAAACAAAGAAAGATCCCAAAAAGAAATTGATTGCGAATGAAATAGAAGAAGATTATATATTTTGGCAAAAGAGATTGGATGGCTGTCATCTCTCGCCCAATGACCCATACTTAGTATTGTTGTCCACTGTTTATAACACGTGTTTCTATTTTTAATTAAAAAATATATTTTTGTTAAACAATTACAAAAAAAAATAATAACAACAAAATTCTTTGCTTAAACGGGTCCAATATCACTTTGGTATCGTGCGGTCAGGTAATTGGCGGCTTCTGTCATCTGTTCCAGACACTGGTACAGTCCCGATAGATGTCGCCTACACTGTCGTGCCAATTCGGTGGCCTTGTCCGTATTGACTTGCTTACCTTGGTTGTCGCCTTTTTGGCTATTACCACAGTTACCTTCGGATTCGATGCCAGAATCGTTCTCATTGGAGATATCACTTTCAGTGTCGCTCAAGTTACTCACAGATGTAGTGGAGGTCATTGAGGCGGTGGAAGGTCGACGAATATGTCCTTTAACTGTGGTACCTGTTGATGCGGATGCTGTTGATGATGCTGTCGATGAGGCAGATGATGGCGATGACGATGAATTTGTAGAGGATACGGATCCCGAGCTATTGTTAGCGACCGCATCTGTTGTTGTGGTGGATGACGAGGAGGAGGTAGATGAATGTGCACTTGTGGAATTTTCATCAATTGGCGATGATGCGGTGCTTCGTGCAATACCCTCGTCCTCTTCCTCGGCGTCCTCATCGCTACGATTCCACAGCAAGTCGTTCTTGATCGCATTCAACATGTTGTACAAGTTAAACAATTCAGCGGAGCTAAGGAATTCGTGAACGTTCTTCGAACGCTTCTTGTGCGCTTTGCCGTTGGCGTTAAACGTATTCAGTGTGAGCTGATTCGAGGTGGAATTTTTAGTCGGCGCTTGGATGTCTGTTGAGTCTCCAATCTATATAAAGAGAGATGAAAGAAAAAGTGAAGGTATTAGTAAGAACGTTTTTAGATGAGTCATTTAAATTGAGCCTATACTTTTGAAAGTTCTTAATTTACACCAAAGCTTAGATAGAATCTCCAACATGGCTTGGCATTTTAATTAGTCTACCACTGGAAAGCCACATTGGGCCTATACTTTTCAAATATAAGTTTTACATATATTACAAGAGTCTTTTGACAGAAAATAGATTAAAATTCGGACATGTCTTCATCTGTTCTTTAATTTGGAGTACCAAGGGGAGGCCAAATGGGACCTATACTTTTATTGTGTAAATTGAGTATATATTTAAAAGTGCGACGGGGCTATAGATGCGCATTACACACACCGCAGGCGTAGGCAGTACAAATTCGTATAAGCCATTGCATTACTGCATTAAGAGGTGCACTCAGTTAAATTTAAGCACCGGACTTGGTGTCAAAGAATTTTTAATTTTTAATTTCATGATTTTCCTACATAACTTAACCAAACTAACTGAAAACATTCCAACGTTTCTTACCTGTCTGTCCATGAGCCTGCACGGCACCAGAATTGTCTCATCCATAGCATTGACGGTTTTCACGAATTTCTCCATGACATTAACAATACTGTCTTTTGAGAATTGTTGCTCGTCATGGCGTGCAATACGTCGAAGGCAGTTTCTAAAATGAAAAATAAAAAAACAAAAATATTAGTGTATGCATTAACACAAAAATAATACTATAAACTCTAAAATTTAAACAATTGCTGATGAAATTTGTTTATTCATCAGCCCCAGGCATATCTACAACTTTAAAAACACAAAACCAGAGTCTCAACTCGCAATTATCAGAAATCTAGTTTTTTTTTCTTCTTTTTATGTCGATAAAATTTCGACATGTCTAAAAAAAAATATTCAAATTGCTAGGGAAAGCCCCCAGACGTCTTGAAGTCTCGCTTCGGTTTTTTTTTGCAATTGTTATTTCGGTTTATGAACAAGATACAAAACGAATTTTAAATTAACGTACGATGGTAGGAGGAATTCGAGGGAGATACATTTTATCTTGTCTTTTCAGAACCGTGCTTGGTTCATTCATAGAACACTTTAACCTAACTAGTTATACGTTGGTTAAGAATGTCGATGAATTAAGAATACCAACATGAACGTGTTCAAAGAAAATGCGGATGTGACGCCAATCGCACTTTGCTGCCGATATTCGTAAATTAATAATGACGAACTGAAATTGAGGGCGTACTACTCGTATATGTGTAACCAATGACTCAGAGTTACCAACGTTTGAAGGTAGCACATAATTAGTGTTATTGGCAGTCATCAGTTTAGGGGTGAAGATGAGGATAGATACGATAATGGGAGACGCTGAGTCATTATATTTTTTTTTTAGGTTGTTACGATGGTAAATCGATCCATCAATCTATTTCGTCATAATCGGTTGATTTATTTGTTTTGTTGGCTAAAATGTTTAAGTATTTCGCTATACTTAAATTATTCATGTTTTTTTTTTGCATGATTGGGTAAATTTTGTGTTTATTAATTAGAAAACAGTTTAATTTGAATCAAGTTGGGCAACAACGTTTCATGCAAAATAGTGTAAAATGTGTCAGAGATTGGTCAAAAATGAGAAAAGTGAAACGTAAAATAAAATGGTTAGCAAAAAGGTACATTAAACTACCACGACCAACTAGTCTTTTTATACTAAGTGAAGGAGATGGTTATTGAGAATTGGATCTTTAAATGGTGGACTTAAACATCATGTCACAGCTTAGCTATTTGCGAACTTAGAATTAGAACCACTGCTTTATTTAAGATATTTTAAGAGACTCGAACACAGCTGGCTTAATTTGAATATCTAAGTTAATTTCCTCTAGGTCTCAGTCAGGGGGGTTATTCCCAAATGCGCGGCGGATCGTATTGAAAGCGATACTTCGATTTCGACCGTCTTCGCTTTTGCTTATTCTCAAATGCGAACTGTTTCCAGTTTTTTCCAATTTGACTTCCAATTTTCACAAGAATTTAATTTATTTTTTATCCTCAATAAATCCGCCAGCAATCCGTCACCTAAATAGCTATCGATTTTGGATAGATCGAAACGCTTTTGAAAATACAAAAATACCAATCCGCCAAGAAAAGCGATCCGCCGCGCATTTGGGAATAAGCATGCAGGATTTGTTCCGCCTACAATTGGGTTCCTAACCAAAGGTTGTATATTGTACTAACAAAGTTAAATATTTATCAAGGTAAAGTTTTGAGAGGGTCTTCAAGGATTTTTGAATATATATCACGGTAACGTCTGGAATAGGTCTTGATTGAATCATATTCCAGCAATCCGCTACCCAAATTGTCGGTCTACACTAACTATTGAACAACATATATACATATTGAACAACAATTTCCAGTTTTAAATAAGCTCCTTAGGTATAGTGAAAATTTGCAAGATGCTTAGTTTGATAAATTACGCAGACCTCCGACCTTAACTGCATAATTAATTTTGGTTATTATCTCACCACCAGTTTAGACATATTTTGACCATGACGCTGGCTTCCTAATGAGAATCATCAACATCTCTATCAACAAGAATGTTAATGATGGTATATGGTGCAATGAACTTCCAAATTAAACCTTCTTGTTCTAAGGTCTTGATCTTTGAACTTCGAGTCAAAGTGATGTGAGGTCTGATGTACACATAATTTGAGGACGTATTTGCACATCGTTCTCATCGTCTCCTGAGTGATTTTCTGTCATTCTTTTGAAGTAATAAAAAAAAGTAATTTGACGTCCCCAACATAGCTCGTGCGTTTTCTCAGGAATAACCAGCAATAAAATTAGAGCAACATCATTTGACAGACTCAAATGAGTCCAAATATACCTATACGTAGCTAGTCACTAAAACTATAGAAAGTTAAGTGCTTTTCAATCAATACTTATGAACCTATTCAACACGAATTAAGTTTTATCCTTCAAACAATCAATGTCGACCTTTTGCGAAAGTAGTCCATCAATTTCGTGAGGGGTTTCTCACGCCGCCGCCGCCGGCCGGCCGTGTCACGTCGCGTGGCTTTGTTGTAAATCGATACCAATAATGGTTTCGTCAAATTGATTTGCAAGCAGCCACCAGCCAAGCCACAAGCATTAGGTATATACACTTCCACCGATCCCGTGTATTTAAAATGACACAGTATGACTGTATGAGTGAGACAGTCTTTGATAATATGTTCTTGCTTTCCCATCAAAGTAGCAAGTTATGAATACAAAATTAAAATAAAAATATTACCGCACCTATCGATCAAAATCGATAGTTTCTCTTTGTTGACCAAAAAACAAGGTACTTGCCTGATATGGTGGTTACTGACAATAATTCGATAATTTACTACTTTGATGGTATCAGGTGATATTTACTATCACCCATTGCTCTTTATAGATAAGAGAACTTTCGATAGAATGGCGTGTTTTTTTTTTCAAAATTATTCGAAATACTTTGCGACTATTTTTAGTTCAAAAACGTACTTACAAGATATTCTAGGGCATTTTATTATTATCTCGTGGCTGAGAATTTATCTCTCTGAGTTGAAAGTGTGGCATTACACGCAGGGGGCGCGTGAACAAAAAAAAAGATGGAAGGTTTCAGAATCGGAGTTTTTGTTTTTTTGATTTATGTTTGGCACTTATGTTTATATTTAGATTGCGTTCAATGTTTATGTTTTGAAGCGGGCAACAATCCACGTAAATGTGACGTGATTTCTAAGGTGGTGATTCAAATGTTATTTCAATACACCTACTGCTGATCGCTTCAGAGCTATTGAACCAATTGAAATAACTTAGAGATTGAAATGGAAGCGTCTTCAAAATGTATATTTTACGCTGAAGTATAACGATTTTCGATGCGATATTATGAAGTCATTCACTTTTTAGGTACAGCTCTGTATACACGCTGAGCAATATTTTCTTTTCATATCTTTATACGTATCTCCAGCACTTTTTGTCAATCTGATACTTCTCTTTTGACTGTAACTTAATGCTGTTTCAAACTGGTCTTTTAGATGGACTGGTCTGGCCCTTATTCATGGTTCCATACACAGTTTGCTGTTTCTGATTGTCACTTGAAGAGGTTATTGGTAACCCAATAGCTTCATTTTGTAAACATAAGTAAGATTTAAAATCAGTTTCACATAGGGGAGAGTGGGGCACATTGAACCAGTTTTTACTTTGAGGTCTCATACAATCCTATGTGTTTAAATTATTGAAAACCTTGATTTGGACAAATAACTACGTAAATTTAGCAAAGGCGTATAAATTATTTTTATTTAAAAAGGAAGTAGGTCCTAATGTTCAAAGGTACTCCCCATGCGGGGCAGTTTTTAACTAGGCTCGGACACTTGGAACGGCAGTATTTGTAATTGATTTTGGCAGCTAATAAGCTACTACAAGCTTTGTGTAATAAAATAATTCACTTCATTTTCAATAAGAAAAAAACAAACAAATACCTACGACTGACAAAATCAAAATGGAATTCTGAAATTACTGAAATATTTTAGAAATGACAGAAGAAACTTTATAAAAACAATAATGGATTAGTTTATTAACCCAACAGAAATTTTGAAAAATTAAAGACAAAAATCATCATCACAGTTGACCTCGATGTTCCCAGAGCGTTGATTGGAGGTGCTAGCTTAGGTATAGCTTTTATTTCAATGCCACTTACAGACCACTGGTCAAGCGACAGAGAAATGTGCGTAAATAATTATATTTTTCATATTTGTCAAAAAAAACGTACCTTTATATTTTATACGGTTTCAAATGAAGTTGGGACTCAAAAATATATTTTAAACAAAAAGAAAAGCCCACCATAAAATTTGTACACTCTTACAAATATAAAAAAATATAAAATGCAATTTAAGCATATAAACTTCCTCATACGGCTACTTTCAGGCGACGACTGAAAGGATATCCGAAAGTCACTGACGACTTTCGACCAAGTTTAAATTTTAGTTTAAGATTTGAAATAATTTTATTTTTAATTGCTGTCTTATTAGGAAAAGGTGCCCCAGTCTCCCCTACATTTTTCATTCGAATTTACAAACTTTAATCGAATCTAGATCAATGGTTTACATTATGATTTCAACAACTCTACTGTACTCGTATTTTGTGATTACCTATCTAATCTATATCACGTTTCATGATCGGAAAATTAGTTCCACTCGGTAGTTTCCAATAGCTGAAGGGAATTTTTGTTTCAATGTCAGTAATTACCCGCATATGCATAGCATTGCCATATACAAATCGAGGAAATGAGGTCTAGTAATTCGTTTTTTTTTACAAGAAAAGTCAGGAATATTGCTTTCGTCGACGATCAAAAATATGAATATGTTCCCTTCTAAAAGGCTAAAACAAAAAAACACTTTTTGATTATAATAAAATGTCAGCCATTTATTTTACCAACGTGTTTTAGGATGCAAAATTTTCAACATAAAGGCCATTTGAATGGCATTTTAAAAGTCAAACGTGTATCCATGTAATTAACAAAAAAATAATATATTTGGCATCACTATCATCGACAAATCGAGGAAAGTATGAATGAAACAATAAATTGAAAATTATAAAGTGCGTCTTGTTTTTGACACGAATTGACAGATGTGCATCACAAATAAGTATGCCCATTAAATAATTATATTGACGTCTCAATTGTTTGTTTAAATTACACAAGTGAATTAAAAAGTGTCTCCCAAGTGTCTATATAAGCATGTATGATTTTAAAAAGGCAAATAAAATAAAATAAAGACCTTGTGATCTTGACGTAAGCAAAAATTTACAACCGTGCATTTGCGTCAGATACATAGTTGCAATTGATGATTTAATTTTGTTGGGAAAATATTGAATCGAAGAGAAACTTAATGAATTATCCGTTTCGCATACTAAATGCTGTAAGAATATTTCCGTTTCTCACAAGTATTGGCAATAGTCTGCCTTGGGTCTCTTGCAGTTGTCTAATGGAAAGATTCGCCAAATAACAATAGCTGATGAGTGATGACTGATGATGATGACTATAAAATCAACGTTAACTAAAGCCACTTTGCGCATGAGAATTAGGACGGGATTTGGACAACCCAAACAAAACATGTCGAATGAGCATTCTATAATTTCAAGCCACAGAAGCGGTCACCTTTTGTTAACCATTTGAATGCGTCCTTATAATGTTCTTGAATTTATTGGACAATTCGCACAACTAATTCTTTTTAAATTGGAACGTACGTCTAAGTATACACCATGCAACTATTTATCACTCAGTTAATTATAGTTAATAGGCCTATACGTTGACTATATTTGAATAAAATTCCACTTTAAATATAGTTAGTTAGTTTATGGTCCACATGTCGGGTCAATTTCTCATTCTATTCATGTTCAATGAATTTAAATTAAATCTGCAACTCAATTCTAAACCACCACTGAGCAGTGTTGTTATATTGTGGGATTTATCTCTTTTTGTGGGAATTTCGATGTCCGAAAAGCCTTCCGTGGGATAAAGGGAAAAAGCACCACAATCGTGGGAATTTCAGGAATCTGACAAAAAAAATTGTAAAACCAAATTTTTGCGAAATTTCACCAAAACTAATTCAAAAATTCACAACAATTATCAGCAGAAATAAAAAGAGCTCATGTAAATACCCTCTTAACAAAAAAAATTCTAGTACAAAAACAATCTGACGGCGCAGCGCCAGCGTATGTAACTAGTGCTCTAGGGCCAGCGGCAAAGTGACATTGGACAGGAACCAGTTTACATTTTTATTACTTTATCTTCATGAGCATCAAAAATGTATTTTGTGTAACTTCTTCACTTCCACTTTTCTTTATTTTTTATTAAATTAATTTAGACTTGATAGATTTGTTTTGACAGTTCGTTATTTTTCCTCCAATTTACCAGTTAATTTTGTGGGCGCAGTGGCTCAGCGGTTAATGTACGAGAGGTCCCAGGTGCGATCCCCGGAAAAGCACCACCTCTCGCGAACGTCTGACAAACATTCGAGAGTATAACTGTACTGAAAAAGCTTCTCAATTCAGCCGTTCGGAGTCTACATAAAAAATGGTATCGTGGGAATTTCGAGGGAATTCGAGTTCGGTGAAAAGGGAAAAAAGGGAAAAATGACCACGTTTCGTGGGAAAAATGAAGAGAGAGACCTAACAACACTGCCACTGAGCAATATTTTATTCAATAACTATATGTGGCAACAATAAGTGTGTGTGCTTACAATGTTTTCATTTATTTAATTGAAATGAATAATGATACTATGTATATTCTGGTTGTAAGTGAGAAGCCCGTCCAATGACCAGAGGGATTTATATCAATAATGAGTTCACCGCAATAAGTGTTACTGATGTCATTAAATAACTCAAGGAGTAGTATTAATTAGCCAGTGGGAATTATATAAAGCTTCTGAGAAAGTGTGATCTGATTTGCTTGTGCAATGCCTACAATTATTGTGATCATACGATAGCTTAACCAGGTATTATATGGTAGACTAGGTAAGTTCCAATTTATTAATAATAGTTAATTAGGGGCGGAAGTGTACCTACTTCAACTTTACAGATTAGATTAAATTTTTAATTGCGTGTCGGGCAAAACAAACGTTTAGTTTTTCAGGCATCATAGACTTGAAGCTAATATACATACTCATACATTGATTGCTATATATGTAGAAAAAAGGGTTCAACTTGTGAGTAGTTTTTAGATGATATAACTAAATTAGGTACTATAGCAACAAACAAAATTAAAAAGTTTGATGAATTAGAAATTCTTACTTTCCACTCCGTAGGCTGAAGGTACTCATTAGAAATCTTAAGAATCTAACTAATGGCCTTTCGAAGACTCGAGAAAATTCACCACAGACATGTTCCTATACAAAAATTCGATACACTAAAAACTACTCGAAATAAACCTTTCTCAACCACTCGAGAAGAAATTTGTGAAGAGAACCTCTTAAAGTTACTATGCAAAGACACAATGTAGCGTGTATCCGAGCTGACTTTTACGTAAGCTCGACTTTGTTTAAGAAAACGTTTGAATTGATCTTCCAATTGATTGAGGGTTGCTAAGAATGAGTATCACTGTTTTAACCTCTTCAAACACTCACATTTAAGAAATTAGATACCAGAATACGTGAGGAACTCAATGTCGAGCAGCTACTTCTGCGGACGAAGCGGTCTATGCTTCGGTGGTTTGGTCATGTTAAACGCATGTCCCCAACCAGGATCCTAAGATGGAACCGTACCGTCCTCTAGACCCAGGATGATATATGATTAGATCAAGTCCATAATACCCCCTCACTTGTATGGGGACTACCCTTGATGATTTAGAGTCGATGACGGAGACTCAAAAGCTATGGAGGATCCACTTGAGCAACCTACATCCACTTAATGGGTAAAAGCGGGTCATAGAAAATGAATGAATTGCCGCCACTGTAAATATATTCCCAACAACTTTCTAAGCTAAATTGTAGGGAAATCATTTTTCTTTTCTAATTTATTGTTTATTATTTATTTTACTATGCTTAATAAAGTGAATTTTCGTCCATTTTCAATATACCAATAAGGGTTTACCCTTAAGTTTGCCAAAACTTTCTGTGTATCCAAAATGTTGGTCTTGACTGTCTTCCACCATTCTTTATCACAGGTTTACATTTCTGTGGTTTTTATCAGGCAAATTTATACCAAAGGAAGTGATAGCCTGACTCATTTCTTATATAACTCTTATCGCCGTTGCTGACTCCCTCCGGGTATGTGTATCTTGTTAATGGGGTAAAAAAACCTCCAAAGTTCACACCAATTCATCATGATAACCATACTCGTTAATACACAAGTGTTAGATGAGTCGGAACTGTTTTGAAAAATTACTCAACTACCTATCTATGTATAACTGCTCTCAATGGCAAATATGTAGGTACCTTCATCGGGCTATTTGCATTAGTCACGTTTATGACTACTCGACACAAGTATGTCTGTATTTGCTAAATAAATAAATACAAAAAGTACAATCTAATCGGATAAAAGTGTAATTAAACAGAAACAACTGTGATTCCACGCAGAACATCACCTGAAGTATGTGTGCAATCATAAAGCGATCATCGACTCATGACATTTGCCGATTTCTAGCCGAATCACTTGGAATCGATTGCGATAATCGATTACCTAACATTTAGCGCAGTTAACAACAACCATTTTGTGTTTGATTTTGTTGCAACCAATTGGAGTAATAACAATAACAATTTAAAATGAGTGCTGGATTTTGTTAATTACTTAATATAGTTACAGGCCGCAGGTCAAGACAATTTTTGAAATCTAACATTTAACTATATAAAATGGTCACCTATCCTTTTGGTCAAAATAAATGCCAAATGTCACAACTCTGGCATTGAAATAAAATGTACAAAATAAAACTGCTAAATTAATGACGTGCGTAGACATAGCGGAACGCCCGGTATTTTGGTCGTAGATACTTAGAGAATTTCTGACACATTTGTAGATATAGGTACATATTCGCTTTGTGTGTACCCATTCCCATTATGATGCGGCTCTCTTAGTTCGAAGAACAATCTGTATCTGTAGTATGAATGCGCTGAATCACATCACCTGATTAGCTGCGTTGGCTATACTTTCATCAGTTGTCTGGCTTTAGGCCAAGAGCTATATTTACAAGGCTCTGTGCAGAGAAATGCATACAACTTGTCAAAGCAATCGAACATTAACTGTGAAGGGTCGTTGATCTTGCAAGAGAGCTTCCCAAATTTTGGCGCGCAAAATTACAGGAAGCAAACGATAAAAGCCAAACTGATGTAAGTCACTAAAACATTGTTGAAACAATGAGATGATTTCTTGGGAAATCTTTTCAAACAGAAATAGATCAACAGCGGCGTAGTAATCTCATAGCTATTTAAAAGTATCTTATTTATATGTTTCTTATATAAATTAAAAATCGTGTTGGAGACATTTTTTTTTTTTTTTTGCTTGTTTATGTACAGTTCTGTTAGGAAATGTTCTCTATATTGTCATTCAAAATGTTTGCAACCTTCACACCTAAAAAAATTTGCCCCAAAAACTGATTTTCTGTCCTCTATATAATGATTAAAAATTAAAAAAAAAAATTTCATTAAGTAGGTATAGGTACTATATAAAACAAGTGGTTACCGTATAATTTATCTTCCGAAATTATTGAACATTTTGCGGTTTAAATGCGGTAAGATCGAAGAGCTTCTTTCTGTACCTATAATGCGAAATGATTTTTTTTTCCACTTTTTATACATAAGATGTTAAAAGAGTTTTAGGGACAAGTATCGCTTCTAGTTCAGCTACTTAAAATTTCCTGCAAAACTACAGGTTCACAACAAAACTTTGCCTACCACATACAGCTAAGACATTTGAGTTTGTCGATTAGATAGACCCATACTGAGTACGCAATAGTTAATCTATGAGGCGCTACTTCTTCGTTTACTTGTAAATATGAAAAATGACAACAAAAATTACAACCAACTACCCATAAGCAACATCTGTTACCTAATGCTATTTGTTCAACAATTTGCATCTCTCATCGCTTCGGGTCCTCTACACGACTGTGGTCTGTGATCTACGTATGACTTTCTAAATTCCCCTCCAGCATGAATTAAGAAAATTACACAAAACAATGCTCATAAAATTTGCAAAAGAAAAACGTGATTGTCCGATGTGATTGTGATAACAGTACCTACCTTCATAACATTTTTAACTTTCTATGACATTAATATACCTTTGCCTAATATGTGAAGTTGCATAACTTAGATTAGGGACAGTTGGTTCAACAACTGTCAAAATGTCAAATACGTCGTCAAACAGGAAAAAAAAATTGTTAAATTCATAAAACCTTGAACGCAAATTTATAACTTCAAAAACACATTCGGCAAAAATCACAAAAATTTGGAATATCGAGTAAATAAACTAGTTTAACTGTCACTTTGTTCATACAGATATGGCGGGTCATAGTCAGCAGTATAGTCGACGCGGCAAGTCCCAAAAGACGGATGTATATATGAAGACAGAAAACCAACAGCAACCAAACACCATACCAATCATGGTCAGCGAGTTTTTTCTTTGAATTTGTTTAAATATGTATTTTGTTGGTTATTAGATACGTCAGCGGACTTTATCGTCTCAATTTTACACACAACCAAGACACAAAAGAATACAGTTTAAAAACGATTGAGCGATTTGGTATTACCAAATTTTCTCTTTATGGACTTTCGTCAGAAACGCACCCAATTAAGGCGACCGACAGGTAGAATTTTTGCATAGTCACTTTGTTACCCTAATCACCGTTAAATTAGCTGATTGATTTTTATTCCACTATACGTATCACTGGAAATGAGAGTTGAAGACCTTTTCTGTGTATCGGTATACATTTTAAAAGCAATTAGCAGTTGAAACCATCGGATGGGTGTTTGTGTGGGAAGTCATAACAGACCAACTAAATTTCGGAGATTTGTTTACCATACATTTCCAGATGAGCCGATTAAAAATGGTCATTGAATGGGTGTCGTTAGTACTTAAGCAGAAATCACAGGTTTACGTGGTAGGTAGGTAACTGATGAAAAATATTTTGCTACGTTATTAGATGTGTACCTACTGCGTCATCTGTCAAACAGACATAGTAATTTATGTTAATGTCAAAATGTGGGCTGTAGTAGGTGACAGGTGAAGCCTTCTTTCTGACATTTGCGGCATTAATGCATACTTTATCGGTTGACTTTGACTTTTCCGAATGATATCAAATTTTTTCTAACACACTGCATTGTCCATTGTCATTGGCTATCCTAGACGCAACAACTTTAGTTTTATGGCTACTCTATTGCAACGTACAAAGTATGAAAATCTATCAAGTTGGAAGAATAGAAAGATATAAATCTTAAAGAGCATTATTCTCCAAACGTCAAGTTTTGTAATTGGCATATGCCTACTTTATCAAATGTAACGTTTTCATGTGTCATTTTGCAAGATGTACGGTTTGAAAATGTCAACCAACTTTAACGTTTCACTCAGATTTAAAGGTAGGGACACAAGTTAGCTGCTTGGTTAGGTACATACTATCATAGTTACTTGCAAATATGTACATATGTACCTATATCTATATGGATACATTTTTTTCCTTCAAAAATGTAGATACTTTTCATTTGTTTTTGCACATAATGTATAAATTAATATTATATGTAGGTATCTCTATTGAAACATTTTTGGTTATAAATTCGACTCATTTGAAAGTAGGTAAAAATTTCTTTAGAGAACATACCAAAAACAAACGAGGAATATGCCAAGTCAAATGTCATTATGACAATTCAATGTGACATTACATTTGTAATTTGCATGTAATTGCCTATGATGAGGGATATTATTTGCCTAATTATTGCCTTAAATAAGAAGAAAGGCCGTTGACATGACATCAGCATCGCCTGATAACAATCATACCATACATTTTTCTAAATGTCAAAACTCTGAAGCAATTACACGTCAACTGCAACTCTCTTTATAACAACTCTTTTGAAAAGAGCACTTCTAATTTTCAGCTCCACTTCTCCACACACGCGACCAGCAACAAACCACTTACAAAAATCAGCTGATGTTTCATTGATTTTCCTTAACTGTCTGAGAGAAAGAGCACAAAGGAAAGCATGTAAAAAAAAACCCGGTTACCAGTCCAACCATTTGCCCACCTCTTTCCCTTCGTAAGCGGTGCGGTCACATCAAACCGTAGCTAAGCAAATTGTGAACGAAAAAATGTTTCGCTTGGAGAAATGCAAGAACCACGCCACTTTTTCAGCCAATCACAACAAGACTTGCATACCATCATCATGCCCCTTCCGACTCAACTTCTTCCATAGATTCAAAGGCGAAGCAGAGACCAAGCGCTATGTGATATGCGAATACTGTACCGGCAATTTGGGATTAGTTTGTAGATGGTACGATGACGTATGAAAGAACATGGAAAAGAGAATTGAGGTACATAAACTCAGTAGATATAGATACAGATACATTTTGAAAAGAGAAGCCATGCGCGTGGCTAAAGACAGTTAGATGGAGAGGGGTTTTAAAATAGACGCGGGCTACGGGACACTTTCTTTCACTTTGAATTTAGGATAGGCTTGGCATATGGCGTGATACCGGGATGACGTCAGGAGCATTATTATTTTTTTTTTTTTTTCACCAGCTGCTGTCGGGTTAGGGTATTCCGATGGCATAATAATTGTAGAACAAGGAAAAAAAGAGGGTGTTGGTTGGCATTGGCGGCCTTCAGTTGTAGACACTGGATTTTGTAATTGGCGTGGAATGCGAGCGAAATGATTAGTCACTAGAATATGGCAAAAGGGTTCTATTTTTAGACTCCATGAAACGTCAAAGCGGCACGATTTCCTATATTTAGAAATGTTTATGAGTAGCACCGGCATTTGTTGGTACCTGTATACCTACCTACCAATGGGGGTGGTGGTGGATAGTTCTGGAATTTAAATAGTGAATCACTTCCTCGTTATATGTAAATAGTCTAACTATCTTAAGTGCATATACATAGTTGAAGGTAGGTATACGTATGCTAAAAATTAGAACCCCTTAGAAAAATGACATCGTGTCGGTATGCTCCTTTTTTCAACACAGTGTCGCTCAAAAACATTCGGTCCCGACCAAGGATTAGTGATTACCTTTAACTGCCTTAATGGTTCTGAAGACGCAACTGAATTTGGTAAAAAATATGGGTGTCGCTATTCGCCGTTGTTCGGGACACGACTACCTACGTAACGAAATGTCAAAGTTGGGGTATGTGGCTCGCTACGCTCGCGGCAAAGACTCTAAACTCTAGTATAATCATTTTCGGACATTATGCCGTACATTTAGGACCCAACTTTTATATTTGCAATGAGTTTTTAGAAAATAGGATTACGTTACGTTGATTTCGTATAGTCGTGTCCCGAACATCGCTAAACGTCAGTTCAGTACAAAATCTGTGAAATGAAAATATATCCAACTCCTCCCTATGCAGTTTGGTTTTTTCGGGTTCGACATCATTTAGATGGTGCCAAATGCATTCAAATTCAAAATTTGACAACATATAGTAGGTATTTTGGGCTGTGAATTATGTCGTTTTCCATTGGTTTCACTCGGGGATTCACTCATTCCGAAATCCAATGGAACAAGAAAACTGCTTCTGGCTCACTACACTCACGTATTGGTGAAACGTCACAAATTACTGTATGGCTGCTGCCAGCTGGCTTGTATAAAATACATAAAATGCACTTGTGTAAGTGCTCCTCGAGTGGATTCTGACTTGAAATCGAGAAGCGAAATTCTCTCCTCAGAATCAACAGAAGAGTATTTTTTGCGCCAATGGAACGGTTTCAGAAGTGATTTTCTTGATTCCGGACGCTCCCGGACGCTTCTTTTTGCCCAATGGAAAACGACATTAGTTTCCGCGGGAAAGAACCATCGCGTCGGTTTGTACAAATACATACCACTCAAAGATTGATTCGTGTGGACTTTACCCAAACTTTTACTCATTATTCACGTTTAAAAGTTCTGCACCTACAAATGACCCACATTATGGGATCTTGTTTGTTTAATATTTCATTCCTTTGGTTAACTATGTATGTCAATTGCTATGTAAACCTAGGTGAGGATAGCTTTGACTGCCTTTCGTAAAATCACACCATCGAATGAAGTGTCTGTTAAATTATTTATTTCAGATTTCAAGATTTTTTTTTTTAAACCGAAAGTTAGGTTGTGGGAACCTTGTGTGTTTATAAGGACCTGTTGCGTGAACTATTTGTTTATTTATGACATATAAAAATTATTAGTATGTATCTAGGATAGGTAGTAGAGCTCATATATATATTTTTTTTTATCAACTTGCGGTAGGTACTAAAATAATTGTTGGTGTACAAGTAGAGGTTCAGTTTTAAGAACTCAAAGTAGCGATTTTTTTTTGCATATAATTTAGGTATAACATTTTCTATTGTGACCTACAATAAACTTATTTTGAAGGTTAGAAATTATTATCAGTAAATTAGACCAAATAACTTTTCAACTCTTCTGTTTATCGTTGGTGATTTCATTGTCATCATTTATATCTCTTTTTCTATTTTACAATTAAGCATAATAACGCCGCCATTTACATTAGGCATTCGCAAATAAGGCCTGTCAAAAAAAAGCAGCAACAATGCCCAATAAGAATGTTGTACTGATTATTAAGTTAATTGGTGCGTATAAAAATTTTACAACTCTGTAGTACTAATTCAAATAAAATTATTACATTTTTCGACTCTCATTATTCAGAGTGAATTTACAATGGCAAAAAAAAGTAGCAACACTATGACTAATGGAATAAGTATCCAAAAGATACTGACACTTGCTATGGCCATTCCGAAATGCGACTTACTTTTCGTTAACGAAATTATGTATTTGTTGCGTGTTTGTCTTACTAATTCCTTTCAATTCTTACTTTAATTTGGCAATAAATCTCCCAACACAGCAGCAGAAAAAAAAATAAATACATACATTCAAAGTAAAAACGAATTTCACAAAGTATGACCAACTTAAAGACTGATCCTCACCGAAGCGCACTTGCTCAAGATAGATAATGTTCGTCCTCCTCTTCCATGGCCCCCTTTGCCATTATTCTCTCTTTGTTTTGATTCCCATTTTCATGCAACGCACAAGTGCAATTGATTCAGCGATTCACTATTTCATGAGTGTTATCCGCCATCAAAGCTCCTTTTTGTGTAAGAGCGTGCGTTGCTGGTAGCTGCGACTGCAATAAACCATCAGGGTCAGCTTAAGTTCGCAGTACAGCTGTAGCTTGAGGAATTGTTCATGCAAATCCATTAACAGGCTACAAAAATGTGCAACTTGTCAGATGAAAGAAAGAGTAAAAATAATCACAGTCGCAGACCCACTGAGATGTGATGCTGCGGCAATCTTTGCCGTCACTTTTGCTGCCCAATTGTGTAATACGCCAAGTGTGTGTGTGTGTTTTTTTTTTATTTTTTGTTGATTATAATGCTGTGCACACCCACAAGATCATGTTAACGGCTTGGGAGCAAGATAAATGTTTAAATAAAATATTTTTCTTTGATTTTTTATTTTTGATCAAGAGAAATTTTAAAAACAGATAAAATGTTTGCCTGAACGTATTTTGAGTGATGCCATCAAATTTTGGTCAAACAATATTCTGTCAGATTTTTCGCGTGCATTTTTAGCAAGTTGGTATAAAAACCTGTGATAAGCATTTTTAATCTTTTTGGACAGTAAAATTTCTTCAAATATTCAGTAAATTGTCCACCTTGAGTGATTTTCATTACCATTGAAGCTAAATTTGTTTAGAGACAGAAAGAAATTAGAGTTTAGTGCCAGAAACTAGCTTGGGACAGTTTTCTTCAATGTTATAAATAGGTACACCGAGGTCTCAACTTCCATCAACTGACTATTTTCATGGTAAATGATAACCAATCAATCTTGCTCTCCAAGGAGCTATATATAGTTAGTACATGGTGAATACAAAAATGTAGGTAATCAAATTTTTTTTACGGATTATCTTTATAAATGACAACAAGACAACAAGAGTGTCTAAAATTTGGAAATTTTTTTTTGGTATGTTGTACGTTGAAATAATTTCTAAATGTGAGAACCTTTTTGACAGGCTTTTTAGGTAGGTATAAACATTTTTCTCTTGAATTTTACATAATAATTGTCAACTTAATAAGGTTCACTAATAGGGTGACCAGAGGACCACTTCAAAAATTTCAAATGAAAAATTTAAATATCGTTTTTTTTTTTTTTTAGAATATAGGTAGGTACCTAGTCGTAAATTTCTAAGCAGGACATATTTCTAAAATTACATTGCTTTTACAATTTCGACTTTAAGTCTATTCCGTTCTTCAGTCCATTGGCTCGTTATCAAAGAACATATTCGCTAAAAATAATAGGTATGAAAAGTTCAATGTGTAATTTAATTTTTGTATTCTACCCATTTTTCCTGCATAGGTGCATTTAATAAATTATTATTATCTTGTTCTTGCTCTAGAAATATTTTTAGGTTACAAAATTGGACAAACAATAATTTATTTTCGTTTAATTTATTGGGAATTTTGTTTCTGAAGATATTTTAAACACCTTGAATGAACCTCTAACGAAAACGTGTTTTCCACGTTTAAGGCATCATTTTCATTTCCACCTTTTAACTACAAATTAATTTTATGTCGTGTTCATACCAGAAAGATGCAGAAAATTTCTGAATTAGTGTTGAAAAAAAGTTTTGTTATAGTTGTGTGGTGTCGAAAAATTCAGTAAACTGGGAAATCCCAAAAATAGGACAAATTGAAAATTTTTTCAAATAGATACCGGACATTTTTTGTTTAGATAAAAAGAGGGCATGTCCTCTTAAAAGAAAACGTCTGGTCAGCCTATTCACTAAGTTTGTATTTCAAAATTTCTATTTGTTTAAGGTTTCCTTATATAAATGTTGAAATTGAGAAGTGATTCCATATATCGCAATTTATTGCAGTTACTACAATGGTTCTCAAATTTGTTGACTTAAGTATTTCGACGCCCAAGTCGATATTCGGGTGTATGCATATATTGGTTTTAGACTGATAATAACTAGATACCACAGTGATATAACATTATGGATTAACTGGTAAATAATTCAGCTAGAATAGGATACTCAAATATTGCGTGATCAGAAAGCACGAAATATCGATTAGGTCAGTAAAATTAAAATAATCCTCTAGAGCAGAAATCATCTCTTTGCTCGAGTTCATCAACAATATTTTTTTTTATATTTATTTATGTTATTATAAGCGTATCTAACATTTTTTCAGAATTTATTCGTTTATTCAGAAATGCAGTTGGTTTAACTATTTATCTCCACGTTAATTTTGAAAATAATATTTTAAATCAATCCGAACATTCGATTATGAAATGCATTTTTAATCAGTTTGTCCAACTGATGAATAGAATGGTCAAACAGATGAATTTTATATATTTACCATTTTTGGTCATACCAAATTGGAGCACATGATGATTCTTAAATGGCGGAGTTCATGTCAATATATAATCGGAATGTTGTATGTAGTTCTCGAAGTAGTTGAAAGTGGTTTTCGTGTGCTATATCTACAGATTCAGCAAAGTAAGTCAACGCAACCTCTAGTCTGAATTATCACTAAAGATTAATATACCTACCTTTTTAAGTAAACAATAATTTTCTTTTGCTAAAATCTTTTCTGATTTCGTTACACAAAGAAGACCAATAATAATCAGTTTTGGCATTAGCTGTCACTTGAAATGTTGAAAATTTAGTGGGAACATCGAAGTTGAATTTCAAAAGTTTTTTCTCCAAATGCTAAATTTTGAGTGCTGTCGATCTAACTCCATTTTCCAATTATTTATTTAAATTTTTGTGTCACCAAATATATTTTAACTTCTCATAAGTGTTTGCTTAGCTAAATTTTAGTTCCCATACAAAATTCTTTGTAAAATTTAGCTAATCCCTTTAGTCGAGCTGAAGGTACGCAGCTCCAGCTAAAAAATCTAAATTTTCATTTCAAACTGTATACAGTATTACAGTATACTACTGCATTTATCTGTCAACATTTAGAGCGCCCATTAATGGTTCGGCACATTTTCTCAAGATAAAATTTTGGCAGATCGAGTTTTTGTTTCTGTTGTGTTTTTGTGTTGCGAAAAAGTAAATAAGGAGGATTTTTTTCAATGAATAGCATGACGAGGAATTCCTTGAAAGTGAAAAATTGTTAGATCAAATTTAATGGCAGAATCAAATTAGATCAAACAGCAGACAAGGAGGAAAAAATATTGCGCTATGAAAATAAAATATTTTTCGAGTTAATGCATTTTTGAAGGAAATTATTTTCAACGAACAGCGGTTTTCTGTGACACTTGTTTTAGCTAATTTTTGGAGAGAAAAATTGGAAAACTGCTAAAATTTAGTTTCGCTCGAGCTGCGTACTTAGCTTTAGGAGTCAAAGTGAGGTTAACTTAATGCTACGTTTCCACCGGACGATAATCCCAAGATTAAGTGCAAGAGGTTTAAAATTAATCCTGAAGTGTTTCCACCTACAAAAAAGAGATTAGTATGACGTTTCCCCAGATGTTGTATTTAGCTGTCAAATCGAAGTGTGACAAATGATAAAAAATTAAACAATTTCAACAAAATTATAAACAAAATATGAGTGGCAGTAATATACAAATTTTATTACCGCATCATTTTGTCCTCAAAATTAATATGTATGAACGTTTTAAGGGTTGGATTGGCAAGAAGTCGCTATTTGGTTAGGTACCGAAAAAAACGCTTTCCAATGTCAAATGCAGCTCTGTTTGTTTTTAATTTTGGACATCTCGACCTGTGGAGACCGTGTTCAGAGACCGAACTTTACATGTAAACCGGGTCAGTTTAGGCGATTATTTTTTAATCTCCTTTTTATGAGATTAGATAATTTTTGTATGATAAATCTCGAGATTTAGGTATACGAGGTTAACGAAAATCAGACCTAATCTCGGGGTTGATCTGCGGTGGAAACGTAGCATTAGATGATGATCGTTCTGTTTTAGTTAAACATCATTTCTAGCCAATCTTTCCCTTTTGAAGACAAACAAAAATATTTGAAATTTTATTCCCTCCGATTGCAAACTTTTGTCTACCAGTGTATAAGGTGCGCTACCCGCAAAAATAATCATGACACACAGAGAGGATTTCATGCATTCTTCCCCTGAACTGATTGCAAAAAAAAACCGATGCCTTGCAAAAGTTGGTCGCATTCCTCAAAGTTCAGACAAAAATAAAGCAAAACATTTCGCTAACACCCAAATATTCGATGAATTGTTCTTTTTTACTTTTTTAGGGTCAATATCAATTACTGAGCTAAACCACCCCATTTCGCCATCAGTGTGGCAGAGACTACGCGAAGAGATAAAATCTATTTTATTCTAATTATGCAGAGCAAATGAGATGGAAGAGTAAGTATAAAACAAATATTACTACCTAGACTCTTGTGAAAATAAAAATTTCACGTTCACGGTTCAACTAAGGCTGGTTTTATTTTTGACAAAAAAAAAAAACAATAGATACAAATTAAATTTCTTTTTACAACTGCATCTTTACTTTCACTTACCGACTGTTTTCCATTTTGGTAATATCCGTGTATCCGTTCATTTTCGATTGTGTTTTAGGTACTTTGGTTTGATTTATACAGCAAAAAGGAAAAATCAATTTTCAATGGAATTTTCACAAAATTGCTTGCTTTCAAATTTTCATTGAAACAGGCCTTTTTCACAAAATATTTGAAAAGAAAAAAGAATTCTCTTGAGCGCGCGTGTTCACTTGTTATAACACTATAGTTGCCACACAGTACACACACTCTGGACCACTTGGCAAATTAAGCAATTTTTTTTACTGCACACACAATCGGTGATCAAACGAGCACAAAAAAAAACTGGATAAAACGGCCAACAAATTAAATAAAAATTATAATCGCCCGATATGTCTGTCTGCTGAACAGTTTTTTTTACATTTGCACACGCGAAAGAGACTGTCACACAGGTAACTTTGTTTGAATAGCCGAATTCAGTTCGATGATTTATTTTTTTCTATTTAACAGTATTTTATCTGTTGAATAAAAATACAATTTACTTTATTGAAATTCGATCAATAACAGCAAAACGACAACAAAATTTATTTATTTCTTTTAGAAATACAATATTCACACAGTTAAATAACGCTATTTGCCGTTGCACACCCACCACGACCGAGAATATGTTTTCGAGTGACATTCAGTGACAGTTGATGGTTTGGTTATATTTGAAAGCACGTATTGCCAGATGTAAACAGAGACGAGTTGTGCGACGCGCGACCATTATTGTTGGTGGTGTTTTGAGGGTTATTCCGCATTTAGATTAGAATTCATAGGAATTGTTTTTATTTTGAGTTTTCGAAATTCTTCGAAAGGGGTTGAGTTGGTGTGTAAAATTACAGCAGTGGTGCTTCGGGGAATGGCTGGTGAGATGATTTGTTTGTGTTTTTATCAAACTATTTATCTACCTGGCAGTGCTGGTAATGAGTGGAATTGTAATTTTCTTGGTCACACCACTTTTTTCTCGATTTTGATTGGCTGCAGAGCTCTTCTTAAAAAATAAGAGAGCTAGCCACTCTCTTTTAACGCTGCTAAATGTCAATTTTTGACATTTATGAATATGGTAGGTTAGGTGTTTGTTGTTGTTACGTATTTTGGTGTGGTGAAGATGAATATACTACTATTACTATTGGGACCTAGGGGTTGTCATATTATTAGTATTAAAAATTGTACAAAAAATGTTTCTCTCACTACACCAAACAAAAAAAAACTGTCTAAGATTTAGCAAATACAAAATAGAAATATTAATTAATATTGACTTAATTTGCGACAGCAGTTGCGGTAGCGGTAAATTAATTTATTAGGTGAAATTTTTCATTTAATTTGTATAATAATAAAATACAATTCAACACAGCAAAATTTGCGTTTGTGTTTTTAACAGCTCACCATTTGCATCACGGTTGCTACAGATTAGTAGAGAGGAGTTCACGATCTACAAAAGAAAAATAAACACCGTGATTTTTTTAAATAAAACATCAGAAAAATGTAAGTTATTTAGGCCTATTCGGCAAAATCTTTTATCCATTTTTCCTGTTATTCTGTTATGAATTTTCATACAAAAGTTCGAACTGTCAAAAAATCTTTTACGATCTCCAGAACTGGTATTCTGCGTGCAAAAATCTTTTATGAAGTCTGTCATAAATCATAACAGAATAAAAGACAGCATTTTGTGACTTTTATCATAAAAGATTTTTATTAATTAGAAAGTTTTGGATTGAAAGGGATATCTATATAATTTATCGTCAACGAAATGCTTACAAACGAAGACAAATGTAATAATTGTACATAAACTAGTGGTATGTAATCGAAAATAATTTTGAAATTTATACTTTTGCTTTAATTCGCGAGGAACTCAATGTCGAGTAGCTACTTCTCCGGACGGTGCGATCCATGCTTCGGTGGTTTGGTCATGTTAAACGCATGTCCCCAACCAGAATCGCACGACGCCGACGTCCTATGGAATCCGTACCATCATCAGGCAGGCGTCCTCTAGGTAGACCCAGTATGAGATGGTTATATCAAATTCATAATCTCTCCTCTACCCGTATGAGGATTGCCCTTGATGATTTAGAGACGATGGCGGAGAATCGAGAGCTATGGAGGGTCCACTTGAGCAACCTACACCCGCAACCCACTTAATGGATAAGCGGACCATTCAATATGATTGAATGAAAATTTTTGGTTTAGACGAAGACACCGATCACTTTGCTGGAACTAAGAATAAATAGTAATCCATTTGATCTTCCTAATGTATGAGTTTTATTCAGCTCTTTAGATTGGATTGGAACAATTTACAAAACACGAATACAACCATTTCATTTCAAATTCAGGTAAATTGTATTTCTAATGATGACGATGTAAAGTTGGACACCTATTTATTTCAAGTTTCTCTCGACACTACATTTTTACGGATACAGTTCATATCAGGCTTTTTCCTAAAAAGACGTTCCAGTATTTATTAGACAATTATTTAGTTTGTAATAATTCAAAATATACTCTTTTCAGACTGCATTTTAATATGTTTTTTGCACAAATTTGATCAGGTGCCTACCGCCTATGCATAAAAAAAACTCTGCGGTTTGGTTTGACAGTTTCGTAACAGATTTTCAAGTTTCGAACTTCCATAACAGATTTTCATAAAAGTTCGAAACCCTGAATACGATTTATAAAAGATCTTTTATGGTCGAGATCTTTTATGATTCATAACAGAAAATTCATAACAGAATAACAGATTTTGCCGAATAGACCTAATTGTTCTGGCATAACCGTTCGGTTGAATAATGAACTAATATCGACATTAAGTAAAGAAATAACTTCTTAGGCCGGTTATCAATTGGGCTAAATAATAATTATTCTCGGATATTTTTCTGTGAAAGTGTTGAAAGAGAAGTTTACCAAACTCCAATATTAAAACGGAGATTTATCGAATCTTACGCTATTAATTATGTGAAACTCAGTGGTTTATTTCCTCTTCAACATTCTAGCAAAACTCAAGCAAAAGGTACAAATTTTAGCGTATTTATTATCTTGCTCCCGGAGCAGGGTAATTTTTTGACAGCTGACAATTCGTTTTCCACCACTATAGTGTCAGAACATTATCCGAAGATAATTAGCTATTTAGGCCAATTGGCACACGGTCTTAGAGCTTATTTTTCAATAGTCATCAGGATAAAAAAAAGACGATAAATATCTATAAAAAATTCGTAAAAATAGAAGAATCTGTTTTAAATTTGGAGTTTGTTAAATTTCTCTTTTCAACATTCACTATGTGTAAGAAAATTAGCCGATGGTAATTATTTAGCACAATAATTGACACACGGCAAAAGTCATTAGGAAGGAATTTGTCGACTTTATTAATTGTCGGCTACGATGTCATAAACGTAGGTTTAAAACTAGTCGCATGATAAACACAGGCCAATCAAAGAGTGACAAATTCTGTCAGCGTTAAGAGTTTAAAGTTAATGGATCGCCAAAATTTCCGACCCTTCGTTCGTTTGCAGATATGTAGTTAGTAGCTTTCAAATAAATTATGGTAAATCCGTACCTACAACCACAACGTCATTTTTGATTTTTTGACATTTCTTATTTCCCTTGCAATATTCTTATATTTTTATTTTTATATTTTTACTTTTATATTTTAGCGGACACGGCAAACGTTGTTTTTCCTGCTCTTACATTTTCATTGTCCGTCAATTGTTCTGCGGCAGTTTTATTTATCTGATGTGTCCGGACTGATTCTGTACTCCGCCTTCCGCTTGCTTCGACCGATATTTCCACGTGCCCAGGCTCACGAATTGTATTATCTAGACATACTCATATACAGTGAAACCTGTGTAAGTTGGCCACCTGTGGTGCAGACATTTTTGGCCAACATAGAGAGGTGGCCAACTTATAAGGGTAGGTACCTATTTTCTTTTAATACCTATTCCAAAAGAAAACGGTGCTTTTATCCATTTTATTTGTTTATTAAAACCATTATTAAAAACAAAAAAACAAAAATCCAACAGTTAAAATCCAACAGTTCCACGAAAGGCAGGGGAAACCAGAACTGGAGAAATTCAGTTAAATCTATCCCAACAAGATTTATAATACGAACGAACATTTCGTTACATTGAACGCGTTCAATGTGCTTAGGCACCTAAATATTCAGGTAACAGTTTATCCTAGAACTTAGGCAGAAAATCTTGCCTAACACACAAAACTTGCCTAGATTCTTCAAGCAATTCGACCAATCAGAAGCTGTTGACTAGCTAGGCAAAAGCGTATTGAACCCGGTCATTTTGTTCTGTGCATTTTTAAACACCCATACAAAAAAGTGGAACGCCTGGCCAACTTTTGCAGGTTATTTAGTACGAAAGTTGAACTGAAATATATAAATGTGTGGCCAAGTTCCAAGATAGACAGTTGGCCAACATACGGAGGTATTAGGTTGAATATTTGTATGAAATTTTCTTGGTGCTACTATATACTGGCCAACTTCGGCAGGTGGCCAACTTGACAGGTTTTACTGTATATTCCCATGACTGTCGAAGAATATCGTTTGAAATGTATTTTTTTTTAAAGAGGTGTCACGCCCTTTTGTCCATTCCCGCTAGGTTTTGTAAAATGCTTCAATCAGGCAATGTTTAGATATAGTATTTTAAATAACTTTGTTGTAAGGTTGGTGCCATGGCCCGTTTTCCAATCCCACCCACACTTCGCGCGACTGTTTGTTTGGACAATGCACATCAATGTCTACAATTTTACAACTTTAGTTCCCATGGGTGTCGAGAAAATAGCATTTAAAATATTTTTTTTTTTGTACGGGAGGTCTCACGCCCCTTGGCCCTTTGTCCAATTTTGATCAAATTTTCCTTTGGGCCAATAACAAATATTTTCTTAAAATGCGTGTTTAATCAGTTCGGTAGTTTTCTAGATAAGAGATTTTTTGCCACGCCCTTTTGCCCAATTTTCACCAAATGTAAATCTAAGCCATCCTTAGGCCCACTCAATCACACACACAAAATTTTACTAAAATCGGTCCAGCCGTTTAGGAGGATTTCGATTACAAACACGTACAGAAGAATTATAATATATGTAGATATTAGCATAGAAATTTGCAGTAGCTGCTATCAATCATTGACCATTTTTATTTTGATCATCTGTGCGGCTATTGTTCTGGAAAATTCACGCAGAGTAATTGTGAGAAGCTGTGCCAAGGGTTCTATATGGACCCATTTTATTATTTTCACGTGATATTAAACCAATTTAAGTTGTTATAAATTTACCTATTTATACGTTGGAACCTAACATATAAATATATATTTTGTTGAGAAAAATGTCGGCAAATTGCCTTACCAAATAGTTCAGTCCCGGATGAGCTAAGCTTAGGTATATCTAAGAATATTTCTGTATTCTTATCCTTCGACTGTATTTTTGCATATGGATACTTCAGTACGAGACTGCAACTACCAAGTGCTTTTCCAACCAATAAATATTCAAAATTATCAATATATCTATCTCTATTCAAAATTCGAAATAAACACATTATTAACGTAAAGCATACAAAGTGCGGCGTTTAAAAGTGTTACCACTTACTCGGAGTTTACGGAAGATAAACTGCTATTAAAACTTGTTTACTGCTATATGACAGATTAAATTAGCTGCCTGTCATCGAAAATTCAGAGTATTATGTATCTCATCCGACAAAAAAGTAGAACCAGTTAATTTTCAATTTACCATTTACTTTTGACAATGTCACGCAGCTCTAGGGCAAATATGCGGTTTTGATTCTTATGAACAAAGGCATAAGAAAATAGCTACTAGCAATTTATCATTCACTCTGTTGTAGGTGGGAAATCACAAAATTCCATAGATACTCCATTTAACCGTTACCTAATGCATAGTGACTTAATTTCGTCTTAATTACCGTCCGCCGGCAAACGGGGGCTAATTACTCAACAGAAGTCACTTAAGCTTTGTGCTCATACTACCATACAGTACATACATCAACCAGACTGAATTAAAAGTTACCGTCAGAACTAGTTAAGTGACAAGTGATTGTCATCGAAAGGAATATCGACGAGTCGTAACTAGTTTTCCACTGGATTGCGACAATGTCACCGCATCAGCATGACATATACGCCTAGCCGCGGTAATGAACTTGCTAATTGACAAAAAGTCTTAATTACTGCAACTAACCTTGTTTAGCTGACATGCTAACCTCATGTCACTGTCAGAATTTTGTCAGTCCAAAGAAAACTGTTTAACAACAGAGTGGAACAGGTAAGCGCGATCTTTATAGGTATGCGCAATAATTCTTTCAAGGCTATCGCATCGAAATAACCTTCAGCATCAAGGCCAAATGAATTGTTTACACGTCCTGAACTCACTGGAATCCCTTTATAACATTAACGCGGAAGATTGTTCCGGTTTTACTGCGTCTGGTTTCCATTGTGTATGCGACTGCGTTTTGGTTAACTTGTTTCTGGTTTATCTAGCTTCTAGATAGATCGGGGATATTTTGTTGTTTACGTTGCAAATCACGAGAGGCGCACCTGAAAAGTATAATGGCGTGCTTTGGTGTGATGCAGATGCTATGCTGCATTGCTACTAGATGCATCCACTCCATGACTGAGTGTAATTAGTTGGACAATCAAACTTAATGCGGCAATTAGCCAAAAGTTAAGTCGTAAAGATTTTTGTTAGATGCGACGTGTGCCGGCGGAACAATTATTGCGCACGAGTGACGAGTACGTTTGTTTGGGGGTCAAGTGCATACCCATCGATGACCTTTCGGAAAGAAAATATCTAACTTAGGTATGTGTCAAATAGAACCTTGACATGATCTGTATGTAACACTTCGTGTGTTATTAAAATAAACGAACGTAGTACCTACCAGGGCCGTAGCCAGGATTTTGTTTCGGGGGGGGCTTGCTTCCAAATCTTACGAGGGTGTCCCAGTTAAGCAGTATAATCCTTTAAGGGAAGATTCCTGAAGTTCCGCCGAACAAAAAATTGTATGGCGGAGGGGGTCTATTTTCACCATATTTCCCGTAATGGCCCTTCAAAGCATGTGACCTCCAATTTGGAGGTGTTACCACTTAAAATATAACTTCTAACTTCTAAACTATTAGAGATACAAAAATTGTTTTGTGCATTTTGAAAAGACAATTTAGACAAAGTCTTATGTACTTCGGGTACATATGCATGTGCAGCTACAAAAAAATATATTTTATTTTATTTTTGTCAAAATATTTACTTAATAAATTTTTATTTGTTTTATGAAATTTTTATCCTTGAGAAATTTTCTAAAAATTATGTTAAGCAACTTTTTTACGCACGATCAACAGAAGTTCTTGTAAAAGCCGTTTTTTGTCAAAAAAAAAAAAAAAATGGTCAAACAAAATTAAGTCAGAAGAATAAACTAACGTAATTATGAGCAATGGTTAACAGTTAATTGTCCAATATGAAAAAAAGCTTAACATTGATAAGTTTATCTCCACAAAATGTATTCAAAACGTGATTACGCGGACATGGTGTTTGTAAACGGGTTCTGCCATGGAAACGCTTCGTCGGCAAGATAGGAGTCCAACGCCAATACCCAAATCGTAGTACACCATGTAGCCGGGTACTGATGCGTATCAGCGCCTTGTTGATACCGGGTGAGCTCCTCGAAATAAAAAAAAACGACGTTCAGACGTAGCGGGGGCAGAAATTGAGGGTGGGAATTTGCGTGCTGTGAAAGTTAAGCCTTTAGTCAGGTCCGAGGACTAGCTGTGCAATGATTCACAGATAGGTTATAGGTACCCTTTCCATTTAGCACCGGTACGGACATTTCCTCAAAAACATTCTGTGGACTGACGGAGCGCAATTCACAAATACACACAACATCCTTTCAAAAGTAAGAATTTAATTATTTTGAACAACTTCTTCAAAATGTGTGCTTATTTCAAAGGAGGTTTAGCGTAAATGTTTGAAAACACTTTAGTAGGCCCGCACGTTCTTCCACAAACAGTTAATTCCCATTACTACTAGGAATTTCTTAGAGAACGATTGCCGAAGCTCCTTGAAGATGTTCTTCTTTTTCAGAGAAGAGCGATGTTCTTTCAACAAGATGGAGCACTTTGTGACAGTAGCAGCGGGGTAAATCCATTCCTTAACCATACTTTTAATGAACGGTGAACTGGTCGATTTGGCCCAATTCTTGGCCACCCAGATCTCCTTACCTAACCCCATGGATTTTTTTCTTCTGGCGTGAGATGAAAGAAAAAGTTGATTTTAGAGAAATATCGAGTCTTATTTGACCATTTTTGTCTGACAAAAAAATGGCTTTTACTACAAATTCTCTTGATCATATGTAAAAAAGTTGTTTAACATAATTTTTAAAAAAATTCTCAAGGATAAAAATTTCATAAAAAAAATAAAACGGGAAATATGGTGAAAATAGACCCCCCCCCCCCCCCCCGCCATACAATTTTTTGTTCGGCGGAACTTCAGGAATCTTCCCTTAAAGGATTATACTGCTTAACTGGGACACCCTGTATATTTCAATTCATTCATTTGTTTTTTATTAGTTTTTATATCGTATGTAGGTACCTAAACGAACATACTAAAATTATTTTTTCCAAAGCAGAAGACGTCTTGATTTTTTTTTGTACATGACATTATGGTAGAACGTCTTCGTTGACCATGAATCCGTCCGTAAGATTTTGTATTATCCAATCTATGCAAGGAATCAGTATAGACACTCTAAAAGAGGCTTCAGTAGAAGAGGTTTCTGGATTGGAACGCGTTGTTTGTTTCAATGAAGTTCTTGGGGCTCTTAATTCAACTTCAAATAAGCCCTCTCTGAAAAAATCTTCGGCATTTTCTCTGATGTTCTTAAGAGAATTCAGAACTTCTTTTGTGCGGTCGATAGCAGAAACGAAATCTAAGGATTTGTTCGGTAGGAAAACTGATAAGGGTAGCGTATATGAATAGTTTTTCACATACAATGAGGCTTACTAGGAAATCACTTTTGGATCGCTACCAAAAGTGTTGATGCTTTCGAAGACATCGCCCACGTTCTGCTGGTTATTTCTTCAAGACTTATTGAGATGCATTTGAAGAGCTCTACAAAGAAAATAATACTGTCATGCCTTTCAATGAATCTTGTTTCACAAAGGCTTATAAGTCGAGATTTTCGGCTCTAAAGTGCGTGTTTTTAATGACATTTTTTAAAGTTATATTTGCATTTGAATGGTTGTGGAAGAAATTTCACTAACTACACCAAGGCAATTGCGAATTGCAGGAGTTGACATGGTATTAGACAGAACCAGGTTCAAGCGATGGCTTGCACAGTGTACATACCTATAGCGTTTGGTATGTACACCAAAGGGTTAAGGAAAGTTTTGTATCATTCAAACGAAATTTAAATGACCTTTCCATTGGTGCAAAAATTTACATGACGTAAGTTTCAAATTATGAGCAGAATTAACTTTAGTTTTGTCAAAATACTTGTGCCGGCCACTGAATATTAGAAAGTTTTAGTTTTTAATTTTTTGCTTAGCGTTTCGGGGGGGGCTTCAGCCCCTCAAGCCCCCCCCCTGGCTACGTGCCTGGTACCTACATTGTTTGAGATTGATCTCATCTGACGTTTGGTAGTAGTGATTGTATTTCCCATGGATGGCGTGAGGGGGATCTAGAAATTTGAGAAATTTGTGGCGTGATTTCAAGAAAAAACTATAGGTAGACATTCGTTACTTGGGGATTTAAAGAAATGAGGTTAAATCGGTGCGTGGACGTGTACGCGCGGTTGAAGTTTTATTTCTTTGGCGTGTTTGTGATAATTCGTTTTTGCATACTCATTCGGTTTTGAATACGCATTCATATTTGTTTTGGTAATGTCTTTTCGCCTTATTGGGATTGGGGGGGGGCATGTACCTATTATATTATGTCAACGAGAGAAATGCTGTGCTGAAATTTAGCAAGAATCAAAACCTCCATACATTTTTGGGGTGTCGAAACCGCAGGGTTTCAGAGCGAAACCTATTTGAAACGCCCCTGAGTTCATTCGTCCGTGAGAGGTTATCAAATCGAACAAGCCTAGCGTGAACTTTGGTTTATTTTGTGTTCATTTGTGGATGTCAAAATATTAAGCGCCTAAACAAATATTGAGACAATCTGTCAATACAAACGAAAGAAGAAAAGAAACTGCACTTTTAACCTGAATCAAAAAATGGGGTAAGTAATATTTTCAACAGAAATATTTATAAATTTGCAAACCATACCTATGGCAAAGTGACTATTTCCTGAATGTGATAAACTTCTGCCAGGCGTTCTCATTTTATAGAACACCAGACAGCTCAGATTACAAAATACATTGAATATATCACGTAAAATTCTTAAAATGAAAATTAAACAAAAACAGCGGTCTGGATTTTCCCGAAATAAAATACCTCCACTGTCATCCAGCAACGGCCCGGCCCATAAACATCACAGGGAATGCCCCGAAGTAGGTATTGTATAGAAATCTGTATTTAGTTATACAAGGTTGAGTTCAATTGATAAGTTGGGGTGATTAAAGAAAAACAATTTTTAGAATCGGTGTTTATTTGACATTCGCATTGCTGACAAGCTGTTATATAAAGGGTGTCCCATAATTCACGCAAAATGTAATTTTGATAGCAAATACAGACTTTTAATTAGAAAACTTACATTTTTTACTATACAGATTGGGGTTATGTTTGGACATCGGATCAATGGTTTTGCTGGCAAGTACGTACTCTTTTATTGAAATTTTCTATGACTGTTTCACATAAATGTGACTGAATTTCATTAATACACCTCCCAATTTCCACTTTCAAGGCGTTGTTGGTAGTCGTGGGCTTGTTTGCATAGACCTATGACTTCAAAAAACCCAAAAGAAAAAAGAAAAGAAAAGTCTGTCTGACCAGCCGCATTTTCGAAGAAGAATGCATTTGTTTCTCAACAATTACTCGTGGGTTTTCTGAAAGCCAAATGCTACAGTTTTGACGATAAACGGAGCCATCAAGATGAAAATGAGCTTCATCACTGAAGATGATTTGGACAATAGCGGACAAACCTTCAATATTTTTAAAATATTGCTCAACAATTAAAATGCGTTGTTCTTTCGTATAGCGCATCATTTTTACTAAACCCGAACTGTCAGCTGTCACATTGTTATTGCTTTTTGCGTTTTGGCATCACTGTACTATTAAATGGGGCAAATTTCAAATTTTGGGTGAATTATGGAACGCCCTTTAGAAAGAGCTTCGCCCAGATAATAATATTTTTTTATAAGCCTATGTGGAATAAAGCAAAAAAACACAACTACATATATGTTTTTTCATCTTTTGACAGAATCTTTTGAGAAGCTTTGCAGATAGGTATTAGTTCTATGCGGAAGCGAGTTCCATAGTTACCTTCCTCTAGCCCACAGAGTTTTGGAAAAGAGATTGAAGGTGAAGTGCAACTAAAAAGTCGTTTAGGGGCATTCTTCGGCTGCCCATTCTATAATGGAATCTAAGTCAAATTACATACAGGTATAAAGGTGGAGGTGCGCCAAAATATTTTATTCAAAGCCAAAAGCCCTTATTCGAGATTTGACTATCATTCTTTGTTTTAGTGAAGGTTTCTACCGGCTACAATTAATAAAGACGGCTTAGATCCAATCACTGAACATGAGCACCTATGGCTTTTAAGGCGATGTCCTGTTTCTTCTATGGCCAGCTGTAGATCTTTGGTTTGTTGCGGACAAATCAAATTAATTCGATAAGCTCAAGTTCTTAAGGACGACATTTTGTTTGGAAAAGTGTATTAAGCAAAAGACTGTGATATTTTGCATATTTTATTAATGGGGCCATTTACTTTTACCCTACATTTTGTCGTACACAATATGAATTCAATATGGTTTTGGTTGTTTCTAAAATTTTGAGGCCGGTGCTAAATCTCAAAGAACATTACGCATGCATATTGTTTTGCTTTATAGCCCTTTTAGTGTATAGGAAATTCCCATTCAGCTATTTTACTTGACATTCAAATGTTCCGAAAGGAAATGCAGCCTAGCAAGTAAGGGGCATATAGAGCATTATACATATATCTCATATGACCTAAAGATCTCTCATGACCACGCTTATTTTGACTGACAAATTTTAAAAATTGCAAGCAATTGGACGCCCAATGACCATAGGTCATTGATACGTGTCAGCCGCATAGAGAAATAAAAAAATCCCCTTTGATTTTCGATTGTCATTGGGGGGATAACTTGACAGAGAGTAAATAGAACAGCCGTAAACACGGATGTCACTTTGGTAATTATCCCCCACAAGAGCACCAAACAAATATTAGCTCGATATCACCTCTTGTAAATGCGACGAAATATACATGACTCTTATTAAAAGACAATAAAAAATACAGTTTATTTAAAAAAAATTATCACATTACATTCAGCTTATTGCCTACAAACACAAATTTTATTTCGATTACAATAACCACCCCGTTTGCGCAGAGCTAGGCAGTGAGCGACACAAGGACCTTCGCCCAGAAAACCCAAAACATCACAAGTGAAACGCTTTTGACGAATAGGTGCACTTTCTGCTGCTGCTGCTGCTTCCGAATCGGTCTGACCAACGAATTCCAGCTCGGCAAGTCCTTCTGGATTAGCCAGAGGAGATGCAGTTGACAGAGCACAAAGGACTCCAAAAATTGCAAACAACACGAGAGTAAGCTTCATTTTCTTGGATCGTATCTCAGAATGAGCGACTATTTTCTGAATGTGATTAATTTCTGCCCGGCGTTCTCATTTTATAGAGCACCAGACAGCTCAGTCAGTAGATAATTATCACGTAATATTCTTAAAAACAGCGGTCTGGATTTTCCCGAGAAAAAATACCTCCGCACTGACATCCAGAAATGGGCCATAAACATCTCAGGGAATGCCCCCGAGAAGTATAGAAATCTGTATTTGGTTGTACAAGGTTGAGCTCCGTTGATAAGTTGCGATGGTGAAACAAAAACAATTTATAGAATCGGCGTTTAAGTGACATGTCATTATAATGAGTTTCCAATATTGGGAGGGGAGATAAGCACATCTTTTGTTACTAAATTATGACTATTCGTTATTGTGTTTTATTTTATTCCAAATATGGTTCCAGAGTGCATACAAATACACAGGCAGATTACCTACTTACGAACATTTAATTTTCCTTAACTCTCAAAACCCATTTCGACTGCCAAATCCGCACATAGCTTTGTGATTGTATTATGTCAGACTGTCAAACTCCATTAAACAATGTTTGACAAACTTAAAATTTTGTTAGAATTGGCAAATATTTGAAAAGAAAAAAATGTGACTATCAAAATGGCCAAATGCTAAAGTTTCAAAAGAATACTGTTTAAAACATTCCTTTCGGACATTTGTAGTCCAAAATTTATTCTCTAAGAATTTTTTTTATGGCTATTTTGGAAAACCCGAAAAAAAGCATTTTGTGAAGGGTGTTACTTTTGACTCCATCCTCAAGCACTGAAATTAGGCTTCCAGATTTTGCTAGCATTTCTTGTTTTAGCTGAATGCAATGATACAGCTGCTGTCGATATTTTCAATCTGTTTCCAACGGTGCCGTGAAATAACGCCGAATTTTGAGATTCGGCCTTATTTTACTCTTAAATGTGAAATAAAGCCGAATATTGTTTGCGAAATAAAGCCGAATTTTAATGCAAACTTTCTTTAAGCCCATGACCCCTAAAACCTCACACCCACCCCATATTCAAAGAGTAAACCCAAGCAGGGGGTTGTATACACATGTTGAATGTGTTTAAAGTATTGGTTAGGTTAGGTTAGAGTGGCAGGCCCATTGTGATACCACAGGATCTAATGATCTCACAACTACCCGTTGAACCAAGAGGAGCTGAGAATAAAGCGTTGGAGGCAACTTATGCTTGTATTAGCGAGTTCGCCAAGATTGTCGAAGAAGTATTCTCCGAGAAATAGTTTTCTACGAGCTGAAAGGGGTGGGCACATGCATAGGAGGTGAAGAATTGTCTCTTCTTCCTCCTCGTCCATGTAGCTTTTACAGAAATCATTGGAAGGGAGGCCTGAGAGTATGTCTCCCAATAATACAGTGTCCCGTGATGACACCTACTAGTGTGCTTATATTGGATCTTTTTTGTTTTACTAGATTGTTGGAGCGCTTAAGATCCAGCATGGGCCAGATCTGTTTCGTGATGGAGCACGTGGTGTAGTTTGACCACCTTCGATTAGTGGCGCTTATCACATTTTGTTTAATTAAAAGTTTACACGTAGCGAGAAGCATATAGAGATTCTCCTTTTCCGGTAGAATCGACAAAGTTGTGCCATGCCTAGCGAGTTCGTCGGCCTTGCAATTCTCCGGAATGTCCCTGTAGACCGGCACCCATATAAGGTGAATGTTGAATTGTTCCACCATCTCGTTAAGAGATAAGTGGCGGTTTTGGACTGAATCCAGGGATTTAATCGCGGCTTGACTATCGGTAAAAATTACGATATCCTCAGCGGATATTACATTATACCGTAGCCACGACAGGGCCTTCTTGATCGCCATGATTTCCGGAATGAGATCGTGCAATTTAAATCTTGGGAGAAACCCCCCCCCCCCCCTACTCCTGTTTCCGTTTTGGATCCATACGTATAAAAGCAGACGGATATCCTGGAGAGACACTACACATCACTCTCCCAGTCAGTTCTGGAGGGTATGCAGGTTTCAAAATTCTTACTGAATTGGAACTGGGGGAGGGTGTCAGGGGCTAAACCACACTAGTTTGGCAGATGGCTACCAGGAGCTAGGAGCCACATTTTACAGTATGGCTTCAGGAAACCAAGCTTGTCATTGTGCGACCCACGAACCACCAGCAAAATCTGGTGCACATTTGCCAGTGTTAGTGCTAATGGTTAAGTGATTATAAGTCGTTAGCTATTGGAGAATTTGAAAATATTCAACATTTAGATAGGTAGCTGGGCTTACTAGGAAGAATTTCAACTCTCTGACTAATAACCTTACCCAGGGATGCCAACCTATTCATAGATATGAACGCATTGATCAGTTAAATACGATTGGAGGTCGGCTTCCACTACGTCTATAAGTAAAATGAAACATCTGCCTATCGAACAATAAATTTAACATAATAACGATCTTCTAATTTATGCTAGCGATCAAAGTTCATTCCTGTTCTTCACCGATTTTGTTGTCTATGCTAAGAATAGTCTGAAAACCGTTTGTCATTAAAAAGAATCGAATCTCAACACGACACGTGATTTACCAATTTAAACTATAATCTCCCACTTCACTTCTGAATAATTTTAACCAATTACATAAATTTCTGTTATAAGGTCGGTTTATTTTTCGACTTCCTCTCTCTTCTCATTAAACAAAAAAATCTAGAAATGAATAATCAAATTTATTTCTACTGTTAACCACCAACGACTTCCTCATTCATGGCTTTGATAAAAAAAAAAACAAGTTCATCGACCCAAGAAGATTTGCAATTTCTAAAACTAAATCCATCTGATGGATTCATTTATTTTAATTTGTTGTTTGAATAATAATTAGCCAAAAGGTGAACTTCCGTCAACAGAGTTAAATGTTTCCTACTTCGTTTAAGTTTGCAGTCTCCCTTCAAGGAGCAATGAATCAATTATAACGTTTTCCTTGAAGACGGCTTGTGCCTCCTCTCCCACCCAGTTGAAAGGAATCATAGTTAAATGGAATCCACAGTAATGCGCGTCAGATTTAATTAACACTAAATGGGAAGGAAGGCGTACGGCAATGGCAAAATGTATTTATTTGCAAAATAATCAAGAGACAAGAAAATGAAGATACATACGAGTAGCTAATTCAAATTTTCCAATCGAGACTTTAATTGCTAAACAGGCGAAGGGTTAGCCTTAGCATAGGCCAGACGAAAACAGTAAACACTTGTATAAAACATTTAAATCGGAGCTTTTGTCGCCTGTCATTAGGTTGGAATCGCATAGTTAAGTAGTTTCAGGGTTTGCGGTCAAATGGAAATTGAAATTCTATTCGACAAATCAACACAAACCATGTCGAAGATATCCATGGAAGAGGGATTCATTTGCACTTAGTATAGGGTCTAGGCGATGTATTATGTAGGCACTTGTTTCGTAAACAACAAGCACGGGTCTTCAAAGAGGGCGGACGGTTGGAAGTTTGAGGTGGAAATGAACAAATGAATTATTTATTTGGGTACTGTCCCCGATAAAGTAAGGCGATAGACATCCGCATGCACAAAGTTCATTGCTCTTCGGATTAATAGCACAACAGTGAATGTTTTAATAGAAATTAATCAATTTCCAAGAAAGGATTTCACTGATTCCGAATGATGTGATGTATTTCGAAGTGGAAGCAGACTAATGCGCACCTAATGCGACGGCTCAACTTTTGAATGGATTTAGCCATGTCCTTCTGTCTGTCTGTTGAAAACACGATAGCGTCTAAACGAAACGACCTAGGTGAATGAAATTTTGTGTTAAGAATTCCTTTTACCCTCGTCAGGTATTGAAAATGGGCTATGTCGGTCAATTAGTTCTGGTACCTCCCATACAAAACCAATATTAGACGCATGTGTTGTGTATACTAGAGCTCTTGATACCCGCATACCCGGGTTCTACCCAGGTACCCGGGTACCCGAGATTTGCGGGTATTTCCCGGGTACCAAAATTTCGGGTACCCGTTTTTTCGGGTACCCGCTCCTTTTCGGGTACCCGCATAGTTTTTTTTTATCTCCAAGCGCGTTTACAAATAACATTTTCGTACGTATTTTTAGCATTTTCGTATACCGTAGGTCAGAAGTCTAAAAAAGTGTGTCCCGCAATTGCGTATGTTGGTCCAAATATGCGTGCATATGTACTTAAATTTAAAACAAATATGCATAGCTACTTATATAAAAATGTTATGTTGGTTTGTGTATGCTTCAAAAACTCGAAAAGTTTTGCACCGATTTGGCTCAAATTTTCAGAGATTCTTTGAAATTGGCTCGAGATGATTGTAATGATCTAAATTGGACAAAGAGGCGTGGCACTGCCCATAATTTTGCACCACGAAGTGTGCACGGGCTACGCTAGTAAATTCTATAACTTTTGAACTTTCTCGTATACTTACGTATTAAGAGAAAAATAGATACCTACATTCTTTTTCGTACAAAATTTCGAACTCGCGATTATTATTGTTAAAAGAAAACCGGAATGTGCACTGTCCACGATGTGCAACTTTCCGTTAACTTGTAAGCAATATTAATTTTAATGTGCTTCTCGCATAATGCACCGTACGATTTTAAACTACATTACTTAAAGACCAAATATTTGTAAACTGTATTAGTTTTGTTTAGTTGCAATTGCAAGACTATTCTGTAGTGTTAACCAAAAGTAAAACGTTTTGAAGTAAATCTAATTTATTGGGTTATGTTTTCCGCCATAATTATATGAATTTCGTTACCTACATATATAATATACTAGCGAACCCCCTTCAAACTTCGTAGTGCAAAATAGAAAATTAAAAAATCAATTTCAAATTCATTTAAATCAGTGACAAAAAGTTTTTATTGTTATTGTTTTATTATCTGTACACTCCATTTTTTTATTTTTCCAGAAATCGTATTGCCTAGATAGTATTCTTGTCTATCAGGACAATGCATATCAATGTTACAAATTTTAGAAACTTTGGCTCCCATGGCCATGACTGTCGAAGAAAAGTGAACACTCCCAGGCCAACACCTAAGATTGTCCAAAAATTGTAACTCAATCGATTAGGTGGTGGTCGAACTAATGGACATTTAATGTTTTTGTTGTATTGGCGGTGCCGAGCCCTTTTGTCCAATTTTGACCAATCTTCACAGCAATACTCCTGGGCCAATACCTAAGATTGTCTGTAAGTTTCAACACAATCAATTCGGCGGTTTTCGAAATATAAGATTTTGAATGTTTTTTTTTGTTTGGGCGGTGCCACGCACCTTTGTCCAATTTTAACCAAATAAACCCTATATGGTGCCTATTGATAAGGCCTACCTTTTCCAAAAAGATCCATACCAATCGGGTTAGTAGTTCTTACGTGATAGTGGAACAAACAAAAAATCTACAATTTTATTATATGTATACATAGATGTAGCTCGAAAAACATTCATAACACCTCGATATTCAATTCCAGGGACTTCTGAATTTAGGATATCCATTACCCGGAATTACCGGGTACCCATTACCCGAAACTAGCGGGTACCCGCGAACTTGGGTAATATCCGCATTTACCAGGTACCCGGGTACCCGGGTAGTTGTTCAGATGGGTATTACCCGGGTAACATCAAGAGCACTAGCTGTATACGTATCTACTAAACCACATGCCTAACATTTTGCGTGACTTATACGCAGTGGAGGGTAAAAATAGGACTCAGCTACCTATTTTGACATATTTGTGTCCTCAATACTTATACATATACTTTAAGACTGATAAATACGAAATGCGTTACTGTCTAGCAGATGCCTAGGATTTATGTTTTCGCGAGTTTGTATAGCTTAAGAAATGAAAAAATAAATTGAATATCTCTTTGACAACACTCCCTGGCCTCACAACTTCCAGCTCGTCGCTTTATTTAAGAACGAAACAATGAGTTACTTATTTTACTCACAAGTGAAAAGTGACATATTCATAAAATCCAAAATGGGTCCAAGCCAGAATGAGCGACCGACGCCACGTTTGGATTTCCAGTTTACTTCATCTGTCCGCAGTCTGAGATTACTTGTCACTTGTGATTATCCTAGATTGATCACGTGATGAGTTTTTCAGTTGAAATTTCTATGGGCTATTCAAGAAAACTGATCGGAAATTATCGAAAATTCTAGTTCAACTTATCAAACTAGTAGAAATTATTTTCGGCGTCATGCAACATGTCACCCTCATATTGAGTAGACGTCATAAAAGGCAGCGTCAATGAAAGGGTGCATTGATCAATTTAAGGATCGCTTTTTAGGTTGGCCAAAATAAGATTTGAATACTTAGCAAAATATCACATTATAACTAAAAAAATAAATAAATAGGTGGCGCTACAGACGGTAGACAACACCTAGCTTCTCGCAACCATTCGCTTGTGTGAGTTTTTATTTTTGGGACAAATGGAAGGGACCTACAATTTTATGCCGAGTCCGAACGGCTGAATTGAGAAGCTTTTTCAGGACAGTCATATCTCTCGGATGTTTGTCAGACGTTCGCGAGAGGTGGCGCAGTAGAAAAAACCTTAAGATGTAATATGTGTTTTTCCAGGGATCGAACCTGGTATCCCTCGCACAGTAGTCCAGCACACTATCCACTGCGCTACTGCACCCACATCACATTATAACTGTTCAATACAATTCCACCATTGTTACTACCGCCGGTTGATTTTGTACTGACTGACGTTTATCGATGTTCGGGACACGACTACGTCATCAACTTATAGCATCATATTTTCATTAAAAACTGTTTATAAAGATAAAGGTAGTCCTTAACGTACAGCTGGTATGATATACTGGAGTTGAAAGTACTTGCCGCGAGCGAAATGAGCCACAAACCCCAACTTGACTCAATATAAATGTTGACATTTCATTACGTAGTCTTGTTCGGAACGACGCGATGGCCGAGTAACAGCAACTAGAAACACCATTTAACTACAGCGTTGACAGTTCAAAGAGATGACATAAGAACTACATACAAAATTGTGGTTGGTTTTGCTGTCAACGACTGTCAAGGTCAACATACATAACGTAAAGTGGGGTAATTGCTACCAATCAGAGTCAGTTGTACCAACATCGCAGTGTCAACCGAAGATGATACGAAGTTTTCCTTTTAATTCATTAAATGAATAAATAGTTGGCGCAATAGGTCCGTATATTTTCAGCTAGGTTCCACACTTCACTTTCACTCGAAATGAATTCGAAATCGATCGGAAATTAATTTTTGTGTTCTACATTTCACTGTATTCGATTTCGGTTTAGAAATTTTCGGAATTGAGAAAAAGTGAAATTGTTGTGTTCCACAAATCGATTTTGACGATTTCCAAGTGATTTCAAATCGATCTTGGTCATTCGGTGTGAAATAGTGGAAACGAAAAGACGCGATCAAAAATTTAAGTAAAAAATTCAATTTAAAACAAACCTCTATTAAACGACTAATAATTGACAAAATTAAACTTTCGTTTATAACTTACGCTGCATCTGCAATTTCCAAGGGATTTGATATATCTTTCAGCCTTCGTCTTTTTATTTCTCCTGTGCAGCAACTAGCACAGCACGCATTATAAGATCCGTTTATAATAAAATTATTCTTTTAAGCCAAACGAACAACACAATTTTATTAAAAAACAATTTTCCAAAATAAAAACACTTTTACGATATCCCAAATGACAGATGTTAGCTGTTTGCAATTTCACGAAAAGTGATTTTGAAAAAATTTCGGAGTTACCGAATCGGTCGGAATGCAGAACACTGAAAACGAATTCACTTTGCAATTTCGATTCCGATTTCATTTCACTCGATTTCTGGAACCTAACTGTTTATTTTTTTTTTAACGAATATAAGGTACCCAATGCAAATTGGACCAAAAATTACTCGAAGAATTCTGTGTGCGATTTTAAAAACGATAAACAAATGCCGATTTTCGGTCTGAACTTCTTGGGTATTCGTATTCGCTAGGATCTGTCGTAGCCGGTGGTATATGAATATTTGGCCGGTTGTGGTTTTATATAAAACAGAGATTAAATGCACTATTCGTTTGGTAAAAGGATTAATACAGTTCCTATAGGTACTGATTCTTTAACAAACACTCACATATACCAAACATACCTTTTAGACGACATTGTAGGTAGTTTTTGTACAATGTCACAGTACATTTTCCTAATTTCATATACCTGCATATAAGAAACATATAAAACAATTACATATTTTTTTTGTAATTTTGTTTTTATTATTAGAAATAGCATTATTATTCATAGTATTTTTTTTTTCTTTTTAATTTTTTTTTCTTGCATTAAAAATTACAATTCAACCCATTTTGAATGAAATTCCCCGCTTTTATTACAATTTGTTTTATTGATTTTTTTTTTGTTTTGATGCTGCAGCTTTAAGTTTATAATGTATTCATCTTTTTTAATTAAAATTTCGTTAAATGCTTCGCAATGTTAAAAATTTACTGAATTTGCAATAACATATAAATATTTTTTTTATTTTTATTTTATTTTAATTGATATTTAAAAATGTTAATCATTGCATAATATTCGGATAAATAGGGAATATAATAATTGGAAAAAAATAAAATACCTTGCAATAGATACTTTTTTGTATAAACGTTTGTTTGTAATTATTTTGTTTGTGATGTAAAAGGACTTTGAAACCACTGAATTGGGTTGTTTAGATAAGAATTGATTATCCGCATTTTTCTATAATTAAATTGCAGTTGATTTTAAATTAAAAAATGCTTGGAGTGATTTTAATGTATTTTTCTTAATATTATTCATAAAAATTATGAACTTTGCTTGGTACACATTTACTTTTAATAGGGCGAAGCAGATGTATTTGGAATCCCTATATTTTTATTTTGTACATTGTACATTACAGAAAGAGCTAAAAAATATATCAGAGATTTTATTTTTTATGAATATGCGACTTAGATTGCTGTTAATTTATAGCACAAGGTGATATAATATCATGTGACTTCTAACCCGAAGTACGCAACACGAAAAGTGTGCTCTCTTTGAATCTTTGAATCTCAAAGTTTGAGACAACAAGGAAGATCGAACCTCCGTTTCGAAGCACTGGCCATCGCAAAAGCGCTTGGTCTTGACAAAGTGCCAGGTATCGCAGAGACTTTACGGACTATTTACGGATCAAAAGCCAATTATGTAAAAAAAATTAAATAGATTAGTTATCCATGACTGGTGTATTCGAACACTGCAGTAGCACTACTAGAGTCATGCTCCGTAAATGGAGAATAGAGGTTTTATGCCGAAGCTGCCGATACGTAACGTAGAGTAAGTGGAGTCAATCCAAAACAAGACATGCAAAAACGACCCCTACCGTTCTCTTGGATCCAAGTTCTTCGAAAGCACAGCAATGTTAGCATCCTATCGGAGCTAGGTTTTCTTTTTTAGTCTCACTGTTCGTACGGGCTTCAAATGAGGTTCAGGTCTCCGAAATGACGTGATGATTTTTAGACATAGCTAGCTACCAAACGACATTTATGAGCTATGTTTTTTTGTTATGTTCTAATACCTTGAATTCATTGAAATCCTGAGTAAAGCTTTAATTTCATCTTCCGAAGATTGTTTTAAATCTTTCTTCACAGTGAAGGTAGATGTACATACATAATTCCTTCTGGTTTGTTAATGAGTACCTCTTTGGTATTGGTTTGAATAAATAGAAGTAGCAGTGGATGGAAGAAAAATGTAACCGACAATCAGCTCAACATTGATCAATATAGAAGCAAAGTGACTATTTTTAAATGCATCATTTAATTGAAAAAATTATTACATAATTTAAATGACACATAACTTTTAATGGAAGTCAAGCATATTATATAGCTCCAATTGAGGAATCAAGTTAAGATGAAGATGCAGAAAATGTTTTCACTTTTTAATTTGTAATGAATTTCGTTTTTGTTTCTTCAAATATTGAAAAAGAATTCTTATTTAGCAGGTAAAAAATCTATAATTTGTTTTGTAAATGTTTTCATTGTTTCTGATTCCATAAAATTCAATTTTAAAAATTTATTTTGTATATTAATAACTTAACTATTTTCCTTTTCGAAGTGTAGTTAAATATTTATGCGTTCAGCTTGTTGTTTACATGAGCGTTTTTTAGTTGGTTGCACAATTTATATTAAACTCTTTTTAGTTGCAGCACACTAAGCAGAATTTCGGTTTTTTAATATTATATTTATTAATTAAGAAAGAAAATCATACTTCGTTTAACAATTTGCACTTTTTAGTTTATTAGTTGTTTTTGGAATGAAATAAAATATTTTGATTTTAGTTGTTCGCTTTTATTTAGTTTATATTTTCTATTCATGTTTAGGTTATAGTTTAGTTATAAAAAATGTGTGAAGAAATTCGTAGAAAACGTGGAAGAGAAAAATTTAATTTTTTTTTCTTTTTGTTTATAATTTTGGTTATGTGAAGTAGTTTTTGCTTAAGATAAGAGATTTTTTTCTTGTTATATAATTTTTTTTTTTCTTCTATATAAATAGTTAGGAAGGTTTGAAAATTGCTTCTGTGTATTTCATATATTCTTAAGGTTATATTGGTTTTTATTTTGTTAATATTTGCTATTACTTTTTAGGTGAAATTTATCAAATATTCTTTATACGGAAATTGTGAGAAATTAAAAGCAGCAAAGGTGCTGATATAGAATTATTTGCTTGGATTTAGATTTGTTAGATTTTATGCAACTATAGTAAATTAATTTCACAAAAAAATCTAAAAAAGTTAAGTTGTACGAGAAAAGCGACTAGAGAAATTTACTTTCGAGGTTTAGAAACAAAAACCACACTTATATCTCTTATAAAACGACATTAAGTGAAGCAACACAACCAAAATCGCGTATACTGAGCCGACACTTTGGCCCCGTTCAATGTGCTTAGGCACCTAAATATTTAGGTGAAAGTGTATCATAGATTTAGGCAGAAAATCTTGCCTAACACACGAAACTTGCCTAGATTTGCAGTCAAATCGACCAATCAGAGGCTGTTGACTAGCTAGGCAAAAGCGTATTGAACGCGGCCTTTGTTTTAGCAGTTCTTGCAAACTACCTTCGCATACTCTAAAACTCTACTACTGGAAAGAGGAGACCTAAATTAGTTTGCTGTCAAATCGTAAAGATCTACTTGGAAGTTCATATTTACTTTTACAAAATATACAACTCCACGTTTCGCAAATCTGTGGCTTCAAATCTGCACTGCAGTATTTCATGTAAAGGGTGTGAAGTGGATTTGAACTGCATGGAGAAGTTAAAGATTTTGTCTTCCTTGCGACAACATTTTGCCTGAAACATTTCTAAAATAAACAAATAAATATGTGGTGCATAAAAGACTGGTTGCTGACCTATGCATATTCATTAAATACTACCAAGTGCAAATGTTGCGACTAACTTAATAAAATTACTCCTCGAAATGCGAGGTATGATCGGCCAATAAGATAGACAACAAATGCAAATAATCGTGATAATTTTCCAAAATTGGACAAAACAAACTGCAGAACTTAATTCCTAGGGACTTATTTCCAGAAGACTACAAATTGCAACAATTTAAGCGCAGAAGTGACACATATTCACAAAAATATGGGGAGTTGTTAAAGTGTTAGGTTGACATTTACTCACAGAAGTACATATTTAAAATAAGTATTTTCGATGCAAATTCAAATTGTTATTTTAGCTAATTAGGATATCTTGGAATCTGAGTTGAGGACATCCGATTATTATGGCCACCATTGGTTCATAGAAATAGCTCTTCGACATTAAGTACGTTAAGTATTCTAAGGTCAGATCACGTATGAAGGTGGGTAATCTTCGGCTATACGCTATGACATAAATTATAGTTATCCTTGACGGACCCACCATATAGTTTTCGTTGTAAGAGATCAAGTGATCATTTAATGCCTTATACATCGATTCATCGTTCTATGTCCGTAGAAGCGCCTGAAATTTATAAATGGATGTGTCCAACGTCTTTAAGTGAGAAGAATAATATACACAAAATCTTTTTGTCGTCATAGTTAAACTGAGTGTCGGGCAGCAACTTTTCTATATAAATCACAGTTCCCACATTCAGAGCTAGGCTCAGGGATGGCGATCGTGGTCATAGATCTACGTATGTGAGTCGAAGATACACAATCTAACTCAACCTAAGTCGATTGGTTGCATTCGTAACTATTTAAGCTAAAGTTCAACATGTTAACCTTCTGATTGGCATAATATATAGGTACACTATCACACTCAATAACTTGTAAATTTGTATGTCCTAAGTTTAACAGAGGCTGCGATGATGAGGGATTACTTGACGGCTTAAACTAGGTACTTTCTATGACACTGGCCATGTCTCCAACATACCAAAGCTAGCAGATAAGGCAACAGATGGGTGAAAGTCAACCTCTTTCTCCCAATAAGCATTAAAATGGGTTAGTGTTAGGTAACCTTAGCGTGGCACTAAGTACCTTCTACACAACACCAATCTAGCCTTATCTAATTAATTGTCCCAAATATTACAGCGACAGGTAATTTATTTAAATCATTTCTTCATCGTAATAGATGCTGGCAATAGTTTGAAAACGTTCCCGAAAATCAATTATAATTTGCGGAATATCAGCTAGAAGCAAACTAAAAAAAACACAGTCCTACCGGTATCCAACCAAGCACACAATTCTCATTAGCTACCTCGACTTGTATTCGTATCTATTAAATTAAAATCAGACAAAATCCATAATTCGATGGTAAGTTTGATGCAAGCATTTAACTATTTTCAAAATTGTATTATTAGCACATATTTTTTGTATTCTTTAACAACAATATTTCTTAGTAAGCACACTTTTTCTTGTTAATCTTTAAGTTAAAAAACATTTTTTTTTGTTTTACTCTTCTTATAACTAACTTTATTTTTTAATATGAAAAAAATTGTTTAGTAACTCAGAACTATCTAAAAGCATCGAAAATGACTTAAGCTAGTTCTCAGACCATAAAAATATAACTGAAATCCACACAAGAAGCCTTTATTAGGAAATATAAAAAGTACAACAATAAATTTATAAAAACAAACAACCAAGATTCTCAATAAATATTTAAACAAGAAGGCTTAAGATGTTACTGTTAACACTGAAATATGTTAGGACACTTATTTTTAACCGCACACAATTTAGAATTAAGTGTAACTTCTAAAACAATTGTTTTTTTTTTGTTTATTTTGTTTCTTAAGAAGATCACAAGAGTTTGTTTTTCTTTAAATTTACTTCATTAAAATTCTAAATTAAAATGTTAATTTGTTGATAGTTTTATACTTAATAATAGTATTTGTTTAATGATAAAAATGTTTTTTAACTATTCTCTTTTTGGTTTTTATCTTTATAGTATAGGTATGTATATACTTAATTTTTACATTTCTTAAAGCTAAATATATTTTTATATAATATATAATATATGTTATAAATTCTGTTATATATCTTTTGTTAAATTAGTTTCATTTTTGTTTGCCTTATTTTTAGATTCTTAAACGTGTTCTTTTTTTTTTGTCTTTTTAGTTTATTTTGTTAACAATGTTGTTTTTATATATTTAAAGATGTAAAATTGTTTAAAAGTTATTTTAGCTTGGTTTTAGTTAAAAAAAAAGTATATATGTATATCAATAGAGTTAACGCAAACATATAAAAACAAATTTTATTCAATTTCAAGAGCGCGGTAACGGCCTTTATAAATAGGGGGATCAACTTTTATTTTCAAATACATATCCCAGCCCAATATAAAATCTCATGTCATTTGGCAACAGTATCCAGAACGATTTGACAGGTTATAAGCATTGAAATGAAACTTGTTTTGTTATGTAATTATTTCAAACTCAAAGTTATAGGCCGAACCAGAGAACTGAATCTAGTTTCATTTTGGGTTTCCTTTGCTCTTGTTAGTCATTCATTATTCTGTTGGTCCATTGCTACAATTTTCTTAGTCATAAGCTCCTGTTTGGAAACAGAGTAAACAAAATATGTATTTAACTGTGTACACGACACAGGAACAGGATCTGTCAGAAAACGCTTGCCGGTAGAGTACCCGTTTTCAAGTGTAGATTGTTTAAACTCACTATTATGGAATCATGCTAGTAGTTTGTCAGTTTTGTTTTGCATCCCAGTTTCTGCAGTTTCTTCTATGGAATGACCCTTTATTGATTGGCTAAGATAGCAACGGTCTGTATGTTTTGTTTTTAAAAAACAGAAAAAAAAAACAATCAAAGGCATTGACACACCCTTTCGCTAAAGAATGTAGAGAAAATGTCAGTGAAGTGAACAACGTACCGAATGTATCGGAATTAGCAAGATCGGCAGCTGTCCCGAAACAAACAGATCCCTTTGTGAGTGTCCTGCTTTGGACGCTTAATCTTAAAGGAGGAAAACCACAAGAGAGCCACAGATTAGATGGACATCCATGGAAATTTGTATTAATACAAGAAAATTTGGACGTCCTTTAACAAAATCAGGACCAAGAGGCTCATATAGAAAATATAAGGTCCCTTTGCAGCTTGTAGGAACTGTTATATAGGAAATGCGCCTGAGGGAAGAAAAACCTTGCCATCATGAAGAAGTTCTTGAGGACACAACCCTGTCCTGATGTCACTGCACCAGAAACAAATTCCTTATAATTCTAGCTAGCTTTCCAGCACATTAACAGACAAGATAATGAATTTCACCAAATCCTCGGGATTCTTTGTAAGTAAGTAATTGATTACAGCTTATACAGATAGGGTTACAACTTCTTTTCAGTCAGTGAAAGCCTAAGTGTGGCACGTGGTAGATACTCCTCGCCAGTACAAAAATCTAACCTAACCCAATTTCAATATCAAGGTGAATTCTAAAAGTTGCTCCGAACCCTCTATCATAAAAAGCCATTATAAAATCTCAGTTAATATAGTGTGCGCATAGTTGTTGTTAAGTTACTTCATGTTTAGTTAAGTTATTCTGTTTTTATTTGTTTAAGTTGTAAATGTTTTATAGTTTATTTTATTGCTCAGTTTAGTGCTAATTTAGTGAAGAATCATTTAAAACATAATCAATCATTGAGGCTTATTTAAGGCTTTGTCTTTACAATTTTCGCTATATTTTGAAATAAGAAAAGTAAGAAAAGAAGTAGGTACATAAAATTGAACTAGTGAGTGGGTGACTCACAATGTAAGTCTGTACGAGTAGTAAACTCAAAACAAAAATAAAACTGTCTCAATAACGAGGGAAATTTCGAATCGGGTATTTAAGTCAAAAATACTTCAATTAACATTCACAATTTAACGGAGAAAAAGTTCAAGCCCAAAATTAAAATTACATTGATGTACAATTTATGACAGACTTAAGGATTTGTTATGTACTTTGGGGAGCATTAATTATATAGCAATTATAATTTTATTCAAATATTAACTTTAGAAAAACGAAAGATTATCTGATATAATATAATTAATTAAATTTAATTAAGTTTATAAAAAAATATCTGTTGATCGGCGAAATGGATGTGACTTAGCTTAGCTTGTAGCACTTTAAAATTTTGTTTTTCTTTTTTGACGCAGTAGAGTTCATTGTTTATAAAAAATATTTTTTTTTTTTTTTTTGTTTAATCTTATGCATACGTATATATAAAAAGGGGAAAAAATAACATCTATTTATGTAAAATATTTTTGTTTTCTTTTTTATTTCATAATAAAAACTATTCTTACATCGTCGTAGCCGCTATTGTGTTGGTTGGGATTGTTTATTATTTGTTATTTTGTTGCGCTACAACGTGAGGCGCCTTGTAGAATTGTTGAACGAATTCTGATAAACTATATACGGTGCCGGGTCCCTTGCCGGCTGTCATGCATATAAAGTCTCCTAAGCTATGTGCACTAGCTGAAAATAGAAAAAGTTTTGCAATTAGTTTCTGTATTCAGAGGATTTGATTGATTCTCACAACTCGACTGTATGGGGGGATACGATGGTGGTGGCTTTATCCAACTACCGTCTGGTCTTCGCATATGTCTTCGGTCTGAGGCGAATTCCGCTAGATATGTTTCCGCTGGTATTACCCTAAAAAATCTGCAAAAAAAGAAATATGTAATTGAAACTTGATTGTGCAATAGGAGCGGGGAAATATGGGAAATAAAAATGTACACGTACCTACAACTCATAAAAAGCAAACTATGGGCGAGTATTGGGTTTACGTGATCTCACTCAAATGAATCGGAGCTCGTTCCTCCCAAAAAGTGAGGATGAAGTAGCCGACTGAAAATCAACCATATTTACGAAACATCGGGAGCAAACATTTTCGAATTTCCCTACTATTTGGGTAGTTCATAGAATTCTACTATTAACTGAGATAACACCTACATATGTATAATATCTGCCTTAAAATCTGTCATGATCATGAGCTACTGGGACACAGCGATCCGCACAATGCAAAAATGAACAGCTTTCTTAGAAAAGAATTGTAATTGAAAATGCAATCAAAAAAACTAAGCTGTCAAATTGAAAAACCTAAGGCAAGGCGGGCATTGATGTGGTGAGTGACCAAGCGGTGGCGGCGGCGGCGTGGCAGTAGCGTGGTGACCAAGTGGAAGGCGGCATAGGAGTGGTGTGGCGATGGAAGGGCCGCGAAGTGGTTTGAAAGTGTTTTAACGTGCACTGAAGTGGCAAACAACGTATGGTGCCACCGATTAATCAGTTCTTTAAATGTGGTTCTATGTTAATTATTGGACGTCTCGCATGTTTTAAGGACCATCGATCCCCGGACAAACACAAATTACATCTTAAGGTTTTTTCTACTGCGCTACCTCTCGCGAACGTCTGACAAATATCCGAGAGTATGATTGTCCTGAAAAAGCTTCTCAATTCAGCCGTTCGGACTCGGCATAAAATTGTAGGTCCCTTCCATTCGTTCCAAAAATAGAAACTCACACAAAACGGAATGGTTGCGAGAAGCTAGGCCTTGGGTGTCTACCGCCTGTTGCGCCGCCTATTTATTTATTTTATTTAAGGACCATTCACATGAGAGCGACCAACTATCTACAAACGAACGAATATTCGCAAGTCTTGACGGTCCGTTCACATGAACACTTTTCTAGGTCGCGGCAGTTCGCGAATTTAGCCATCAGTTTCTACTCGCGATGTCTAGTTTGGGATTAAGTACGATTACGAATGAATGTTTTATTCGCTAGTTTGTGGAACGCGAATTAAACGATGTGGATTGCGAATAAACTTTGACAATTCGCGCCAAGTGTGTTTTCGTTCGGGGCAAAAAGTTTGGAATTCGAAATTTCGTTTTTTAAACTGTTTATAAACTTGTGTTTCTTAATACATTTTGATGGGACAACTAATTATCCCCCTCTTGGAATAATAAATTGTGCAATTTTCTGTTTATAAGCACATAAAAAGTGGTTTGTTGGCATTTCATCAATTCGTTCGTTCGCTCCCATGTGAATGGTCCTTTAGAGCAACACTGACGATTGTGTTTACACGTGCTCGTCATTAAGGCCTTTGAACTAGATTTCATCAGGAAATAAAATAAACTTCATCGACTTTACTATTCAACCAATTGTTGTTCATTTGAAAGAACATCTAGTTAAAAACGTATCATCGGACGTTGAAAAAGGCAATTGTAAGTATTCTATTGCTTAACAAAAAATTTGATGGAACGAAGCGCGTATAGTCATTCAAACAACCTTTAAAATACTTTTAAAAATGAGGATAAGCCGTTTTCAACAATCAAAGATTTTCAATATCAATTTTACAATACAGGAAAGGACTCGTTTGAAAGGGGATTTACAAATATGGGTGGATTTGAAAAATAGTAAATCTTCTTTTTGCTATGAATAAATGGTATAGATTTGTTACTCAATAGATGAGTCAATTACGATTGAAATTGGCAATAAATTGCAGTACACAGACAAAACACGAACATAATGTCCGTTTTGAAAATAATTTATTAATTCCATTTCCCCCGCATCAGCAGCTATCTGGCGTTACAAATCTCCAAACTTAAAACTCATTAAAGTGAATAGCTTTATCGAGGAATACATTACACTCGTAGCGGATAATCATTTCATAATCAACTAATCTAATGGCAGGGCTGGTGGCCCACTCTGCTACGTCCTTACTGCATAAGTGCATATGCATGCAAGCGCTCCTGCTGCACACGAAATTTAATCACGATAGAGTGTGAATTTTTAAAATCACTCTGTGATATTAAAATTTCGCAAGCGCAACAACAATACGCTAAAAAGGTTAATACCGCCGAACCCGGAGGAATCGTCAGCACGAACACCCCCAGCACGGAATGCAGTCATTCATCTTCTTTTTTTTTTGCTAAGGAGTGCAGCACATAATCCCTGTTGCTTCTGATTAGCGAAGCAGAGTCCATCAGAACGCCCACTCTTGAGCATGTTGTGCATGCGGCCGGTGCATTGTAATTTGCATAAACTCTCAGAAAATAGGCAAAAAGGATGATGTAAAAAAAAAACAAATCGAATGGATCACGTCCTTTGTGTAAAATAATTTACCCAACACAGGCAGTGTGTATTCCCTTCGGGGAGCATTTCAGTCGATCAAAACCATGTCATTTGGCCTGTCCCCGGGGATAATCTTGAAATGAGGAAAAAGATTTGCGAAAAAGTTGTGCAAATCCTTTTAAGGGAACAGAACTCTAGCTAAGCCAGGACGAACGAAAATAAGTAACAAACATCCCCGACATATCGGGCTTATCTTGGCACTTTAAGAGATTTCATCGTTTCCCCCCCCTTTCTCGATATTTGCGAAAGGATGTGAAACGACACGAACACGTGAATGAAGTAAATACGAGGATATTATTGTTAACAAACTTCTTACTTACCTGTGATGCTCTGGCCTAAGTGCTAAATCCGACCGAAACGTTTCGGTTACATATTTGTGAAAATATGTTGGAAAAGGTAACGTCGTATCTAAGTCGAATACTAAACATCGATTCGGTGATGGATTGTGCATGAAGAACACGTGATAATCCTGAAAAGATAAAGTGAAACAATAATAAAAATACAAAACAAAATCGAAATTCAATTGAAGATGGTATAGGGTTCGAATTCGAACTCGAGTATGGGACGAAATCGTTTTTCAAATAAATTACACTGTGCGGGCAAAAAGGGGATACTGTAGAGGTTTTATTCGTTACCTAATAACGTGAAAACTACTGGACAGATTTGAATGAAACTTTTTTAAATGTTTTTTTAAGCCTTTGAGAAGGTTTTAGGCTATATAATGGGTGATTCATTAATACCCGTTTTTTTTTTAATTTTAAATAAAACGCATAAAATCAATTTGGATAGTGGAACCTGAAGGAACAGTGCCTGACATTTACTTTTTGAATATAATTTCATTTTAATGTTGCCCGCGACTATGTCCATTCTAAGATCCATTTTTGGATCACTGCTTCCAGTGTTGCGACCGGTATTTGCCCACTTCCTTAAGTAATGTAGCCTTTAAAATTCTGAATCGTTGCAGGCTTATCGGCGAAGAATTTTGACTTCGCCCCAAAGAAAAAAATCGAAAGGTGTGATATTACACGATCGAGGTACTAGGTGGTTAGTTACAGGTCCGAATTTTACTGTCCACCGAAGTTATTTGTCAATAAAGCCAATGTCTCGCGCTCTGATTTTACGCGTGATATGTGATCACCCTTTATATGTTTATTGCCACGCCTACTTTTTGGGACCTTATGTCATCAAGAGCGGTAATGATTTTCTCATAATTAACTGCTATTATCTCTTTTACCTGAAGTTATTCAGTTCAGTTAATAAAATAAATAAAAAATTATGCATTACCTTAAGGACAGAGATTGTCTAATACAGGGTGGGCCAAATACAATTTTCTTTTCAAAAATGCAATAAAATGAACAAAATTAAATTGCTTCCATGTATTATGGCTTTATTAGTAAGAGCAAACATTCCCATTAAGTATGGAACACAATGTCGTTCAAGTGGTATTCTGTCACTCCAATTTTCCAAGATCATGCTGAAAGTTTCGGGCTGTAGCTCACGGATTGCTAGGATGATATTGACCTTAAGTGCTTGAATAGTATGCGGATTATTGGCATAACATCGGTCCTTCACGGTTCCCCACAAAAAAGTCGATTTGGGAATTTGGTGCGCAAAAGAGCGGTTGTGGCATGGCGCGCCATCATTCATGAACCAGAGGTCGTCCAAATCCATGTCTTCAATTTCAGTAAAAAAAAAGTCGGTTAAAATGGCACTGTAACGCCCACCGTTGACCGAAACGTTGTTCCCAGCCTCATTTTGGAAAAAAAATGGTCCAACCACCACTCCACAATCCGCACTAAACTCTCACTCTCTGTGGATGCATTGACTTCTCGACAATAAAGTGCGGATTTTCCGAGCCCCAGATGCGGCTATTTTATTTGTTAACTTAGCCACCGAGATGAAAATGCGCCTCGTCAGAACTGATTATTTTCAAAAAACGCACTGTTTGCGATACACAGCACTCACTTTGGAAATAAGTATTCAATATTTCCAAACGTTGTTCAAGCGTAAAGCAACTCATTTCGTTCCGCGGAGGTATGATTTTGACTTTCTGTCAAGATTTCGAGCAGGAAACAGCTGTCAGTGTCAAAAAAACGTATGATTTAAAAATAAATCACTAGATGGCCCACCTTTTATAATGAACCTACCACGCACGGACACTTAGAACCTCTGTTGGACATTTTTTTACACCTTCTAAAACTGCAAAGGAGGTTCAACAAACCTACATGAATTAAAAATTTGGCTGTAAAAAAAAACAATTACTGATTCAGCTAAGAACTATATCGCAAACGACAGTCAACTGGTCTTCATCCAATTTCATGCCACTTTAAGGGTTAAATGTTTGACAGTAAAATCAGTTAGACTGTAAGTTGTCTAATAAAAATAAAAGCTGGCTTTGTAGCAATATACGAAATTGTAAATATCTATAATATTGTGGCTAAGCCTATTTTCTTAAATGGTAGGTGAGTGCTTGGTGAAATGACTGGTTCCCGGTTTGTGTCCTTGCAACTTCAGCCATGGGCATTAGGGGTATGAAAAGCTTGGCTGCGTGCGTGCCTATCGGGGTGACCCATACATATGGCCTCCAGTGACGTTTGCTGCTGCTCTGGACATAATGTTTCGTGTTTTAAATTTGTTATAAACACGCTAAATAGTCCTGGAAATGACGCAACTCATCAGATGCAAGAAGATCTCCCCATTCCACTTATCCAAGCAGGGGATAGGCTTCCATCCCACATAAAATACAAAAAAATAGTAATATTATGTTAAAAAAAATTCAGCAAAATCGTGTAGCACAGAATGTGTCATCCCCATAAATATCTGTTTTGGTAATATCGTAAAAAAGACACATTTTTCTAAAAGGAATATTATCCAATTACTTTCACTAGCACAGTATTACGAAATAAATTGATGTGGTGGCAACTACTACTTCAATATTTTTGCAATGTAATCAAATTTTAATAGAAATCACTTTTTCTTGCAACGTCTTCCTCTTGCCACCACTGTTCGTCGCAATAAGCTATCGAATACGAAGACAAAATAACAACAATCATTCACTCTGTATCTGTACACACCTATTCGTTCCAATAAAATGCGAGCACTCAATGTGAAGCGAATAGGTCCACTTGTCAATCGCTCGAAGAAGAAGAGGGTACCAATAATGCCAACGAAGGAGTCCAGGACAAATGTGATTTATATCCCAAAAATGATACAAGGCTCCCATTGTTATGTGACACTTGAAGCTCAATAGTTCAATATTATGGAGGTAGGCGATACATTGACATCCGCATAAGGAATATATTATTCGAATCAATTTATGAACTCCCTACAAGAGGGGCAACATTAAGTGTCTTTGTTGGATTGGCGAGGGGAAGGAAGGGGGGGGGCCAAATTTTCCTACCCAGTTCCGAGCCATTTAGAACAAAATAGCAGCTGCACTCGATCAATAATTCACTCGGCCAGAAAAGGTAGATAAACACCCTCGCATACACGACTTGCTATCTAGTATTTTAACGTCTGAATTATTTATTTAGGCATGCAGTAAAAGGGTTCCTTTAGTGCGATGATGATTTTGCTAGGGGCGCGGCAGGGGTAGAACTTCGACAGCTTAATATGTCATTTTGGTAGTTAATGTTATTGTTTCTTCGAAATGGTTTTCTTGTAATATACTTTTTCTTCACACGGGTCCTTTCGGAAAGTAAACAAAGTTTTCCATTGTTTGCTTTGGTGATGTTATCGATGAGGATTCGGTCCCATGGTGTTCTTGACACTTGGACACATAGTGGAAAGTATTAGCAAATATTTTATGATGCCATCTCAGGGGGTGGTTTTTGTTTTGTGTGGTCAATAGGTTGCCACTTGCCAATATACGAGTTGCAATGTTGCGGATGTCAGAAATGTTTTGGAAAATTATTTCTTTTAGAAATGTATTTAATACTAGATATACATAATGAATTAGCGAAAATAATAATGAGAGTATATTTGCCATAAATTTGGTAAATCATTCCACATTCGTCTTGTACGGCATACGAAGGAATCTCTATATTTTATAGGACAACCAAAAGTAGGTTTAATGGGCATTCTTTGAGTACTGCCGACTACTGGCGTTGAAGTTGCAGTGAATGATTGCAGCTGGTAATTTTATTTAAGCACTGTTTGTTAAAAAAAAAGACAGAACAGTGAGAGAGAGAGACAGTAACCCCAACAGTAATTCCCAAAGTTTGTATCTGCGATAAGTTTTTATACAGTGGGTGCACTTAGGAACACCAAGGACACATAACTTTGTCCGTTTCGTTAGGACGCCGCAACGACAGCGGGTCCGCAATGATACGAACACAATAAAATGCACGAAATATAGTAGGTTAATGAACATTTCGATGTGAGCCCAGCACTCCAAGGCAAGACAACAACAAAAAGCTATACTTTTATTTTTCACATTTCACCGAATAAGATCTGTTTTCATTTTATTGTAGCTTAGCCCCTGGATGGAACAGAAAAATTAATGATGGCTTAAAATACCAGGAGAAGTAAGTATTGCCTATAAACAATTTTAAGCTTTTTTGAATTGATTAGAACTATAAATATAAAGCCAAGTTGAATGAAGTAAAGCCAAAAAATTAAGGACTGTACGAGAAAAAATCCGGAAACATTTGCGCGGTCTGATAATACTGAAATATGACATCGCAGTACCGTTAAATTTTGATCACATGATCTTATACTCATTATAAATAAATAAATAAATTATAAATTATTTGATATTAAATGATATAAATGGATTTTCAGCTGTCAGCGATTTATCCTGCTCCGGAAGCAAGATAATAAATTACCCTATAGGCTAATTTTTGACATTCTCTTTTGCTTGAGTTTTGCTAGAATTTCAAGAGGAAATAAAACACAGAATTTAAATAAATTAATTCCGTAACATTCAATAAATCTCTGTTTTTTTAAATTGGAGTTTGATGAACTTATTTTCAACACTTCATAATTGTCAAAAAAATTAAAAAATAAATAGGTGGCACAACAGGCGGTAGACACCCTAGGCCTAGCTTCTCGCAACCATTCGTTTGTGTGAGTTTCTATTTTTGGGACGAATGGAAAAAAAAAAATAGCCGAAGATAATTATTTAGCGCATCCTAATAAAGTGTAGAAATAGTAGTTTAAAAATATGTTAAGCATAATCCGTTTCTTTCAGCATTAAAAATTGACAGGCCTAGTTTTTCTTTCCGGATTTTTTCTCGCACAGTCCTTATTTCAGGAATAAGTAAACAGAAAGAAAAATTTCAGTTTAATCAAAGATATGAAACACTACAATCGCCATCCGTTCAATAATTTCCGAGATTACTCCGAATATAATATATGAGTAGTTGCGTCTTTATAGCATTTATCCGCGTCCTCGCTCCGGTTACAAAATTACCTAGTGTGCTTTGCTATGTACTTTTCCCGTCGCTAACTCAGGCCCCAAAAAAATTTTCCAAAATCGGAGAAATAGATTTTCTTTAATTCTTTTATAGAGTACATAAACCGAGTTTTAAGTCTAAAAAAATTAAATAGGTGGCGCAACAGGCGGCGGACACCCTAGGCCTAGCTTCTCGCAACCATTCGTTTGTGTGAGTTTCTATTTTTGGGACGAATGGAAGGGACCTACAATTTTATGCCGATTCCGAACGGCTGAATTGAGAAGCTTTTTCAGGACAGTCATACTTTCGGATGTTTGTCAGACGTTCGCGAGAGGTGGCGCAGTAGAAAAACACTAAGATATAATTTGTGTTTTTCCGGGGATCGAACCTGGGATCCCTCGCACAGCAGTCCAGCACACTAACCACTGCGCTACTGCGCCCCAGTTTTAAGTCTATCTGATGAAAAATAAGACGTTTCCCATGACCTCCATTTGACCTCCATTCCCCAAATTTATAACATTCCCCATTTTTATAACAATTTCTTTCAATATTTTAAATTTTACCAGGCGCCGTTTTGAAGGAAGGAACTGGAATATCACTGAAAGAGTCAAATCCTAAAAAGTATGTATGTGCTTCTTTTTGTTGAAAGGAACATTTTATGCAGTTAAATTTCTCTGAATTTATCTAGCCAGAATAGTATGACATATCCATCGCCATAAGTGCTCAAGCCTCAAGGCACTAAAAGAAGCGGGAGTGGAGCGCAGTTCTCCTGTAGGATTGGTTAGACTTGGTCAATTTTGAGACAATTTTGGTCATTAGGGACCGAACTTTGAAGTCCGAACTTAGTGCAAAATTGTTGATCACTTAATTTGATGTTTGTTCCCACTCTTACCTAATGACATGAGATTTTGTGCTGACCGATCAAAATGAAAATTCTTCGGCTTTACAACTCTTAAGAAACTTTTTATATTCACCCCTATTCCCGTTGCGTTGGCGTTTGTCGTAAACGACACGTATTTCACTTCGTTTTTTAGTCGGTGTTCTTAACTTTTTTGAGACAAATGAATTGAAATAATGGTGAACACATAGAAAAGAAAAGAAAATTGTTAACAAAAGTTACAAAAAATAATCTCAACATCGTTTTACAACGACACGAAACACGAGCCGTATACGACAAACGCCAACGGGAATAGGGGTGATTATATCGTTCAGCATAATTTAAGTTTAACAAATTACTATGCACAATCTTATTGCACATATAGTAATTTGGAATTGAATTGCCGCATTAAATCAAAGTACCACTTGTCTCCTTAATCCCAATTCCCAACTATGACATGGTCTATTGACCCATTAGCCGATTAGGGTATATCGTATATCCAATATCCACTCAACTACACCGAATGCGACAAGACTACTTATCAATCTGTCACCTTTCTCACACCTAACAATCTAATATCCAAGCATTTGTCAAGAACTAACTCACAGGTCGTCTTCGTGTATGGACAAATATCTACACATCGCCCATCCCCTGCTATAATAATTGCATATTCCATCGGATTGGAGGGAATTTATCCAAGTGATTGTGCACGCAATTGGATCTATTATGGTGCGCGTGTAACAAAGGCAAACAAAAGGCACTGCAAGAAAATACACGTGTCTAATGAAGAATGAAGAACCTATCATTCGCACACAATTTAGAATGCACCTGTGTCTACGGGTAATATGCCCCCATCGATAATTATACCAGGATCCTAGCTGTGACTTTGTATGCAAATTAGAGCGACTGGCGAATTCCCACTGTAGGAGTGCTTTTCCACTAGCATGAGGCTAAAGCATTACTTTGCGATTGTTGAGTGTTTGCCAGGCGTCGTCCCCGCCTTTTGTCGGCGATTTTAATAGGAATTCGCGTGATAACCACGCTTTCGTTATAAATCATAAAGAGTGAACCTTGTAGCCTCAGCCAGCCCACACCCAGTCATAGACTTCCACTTGCCACCCACTACTACTCTATGGAAATGAGCTGGCGATGGGACTCCGATTAATCAGAGCATTGTTGGGCTAGTTCACTGCTAATAATCAGTGTGCCTGCGTATTTAACTCTCAACGTAACTTTGCGACGAAAGGAGTACAAGGAGCGGGACATGTTTACAGAAGTAGTGAGTAAGGATTTCTACTTAGTACACACACACCATCTAATATTTAATTGAATGGCTGCTGCTCACGTTTCAGACGATAGAGCTATACTCACGCAAGTTATTCGCGAGAGTTGTATCGTAAATTTTAAACAGGACGAGTGATGGGTTTCATTTCTAGCAAGTAGGCTTTCGTGTCTGACTGAACTGGGTTGGCCACATGTTGAACGGTCTAGCGACACTCGCACTACTTGAGTTCTGTTCTATATAGTGGAAGGATAAGAAATCCCGACAAAGGCAATATGCTCGCACGACATGCAAAGAAATGTCGGTGAAATTGTTTTATTTATTTCTTTATTACCTGCCTGTTGGCAATGAGCTGATATTAAAGTGAAAACTTGTTGATTTGTTGAAGAAATAATTTTTCAGCTAACACAAGTCAATGTACGACGAGGTTAAATGGGCGGTAATAATTTTCTGGTCGTTAGATCTAAGATGAGATTTTTCTAATTATGAGGACTAATTTATTATTTTTATAAAAAATTTAAAGATCATAAAAATTCTTGCGGATAAGAATACAATGTCGCAGGACGTATACACGACATGTCGTCCGTTGATTTTCGTGTTACTTGAAATTTTCAATTCATATCGTCGAACTGAGCAACGAAAATGTTTTAATCAAAACAATAAAACAAATTACTATCTTTAAAAATGGATACTGATTTGTGTTCGGCTACAGATAATCTTAGGTATTGTTCCAGAAGAAGAAGAAAGGTACCTGGCACCGCCTATAGATACAAAAAAAAAATATTCAAAATCGTATATCTCGAAAACCGAAAAATCGATTGAATTAAAATTTACAGACAATCTTAGGTATTGGCCCGAGGGCGTTCCCGTGAAGATTGGGAAAAATTGGACAAAGGGGCGTGGCACCGCTCAAACAAAAAAAACATTCAAATTCTTATATCTCGAAAACCGAAAAATCGATTGAATTAAAATTTACAGACAATCTTAGGTATTGGCCCGAGGGCGTTCCCGTGAAGATTGGAAAAAATTGGACAAAGGGGCGTGGCACCGCTCAAACAAAAAAAAACATTCAAATTCTTATATCTCGAAAACCGACAAATCGATTGAATTAAAATTTACAGACAATCTTAGGTATTGGCCCGAGGGCGTTCCCGTGAAGATTGGGAAAAATGGGACGAAGGGGCGTGGCAACGCTTATACAAAAAAAAAACATTAAAATTCTTATTTGTCTGTTTGTATGTGGCATTAACGCCTGATGGTATCACGTTAAAATTACTCACCCAATCCGTATGGATGGATTTTTTAGACATGACATAGGGCAGCCTTTTCTTTTTAATTCATCGCAATCGGTCGATTCATTTAGAAGAAATATGAATTTATAGTTTTCTGAAAGAAAATGGCAAATGGGGCCTATCGAAGGCATTATAGATACAAACAACTGACATTATTGTGTTTCGTTTCAACAAGAAGTGAACATATTTTTCTATAAAATATCGAGCAACGTTGAAAAATGTATACTTTCCTCAAAACTGTCTAGCATATGTAATATACTTACGTTCAATCGCATTATCCCTTAAATTTAATTATTCTCTTCGGATTTTATTTTACACAGATCTTTTTTAAGTTTAAGGGACATATATATAGGTAGTTAGAAATCGATCCACTTTTCTTTTGCATTTTTATAGTCACCGCAACATGGCCACAATTGTATTCAATTATTTTTAAATATAGGCACTGACTACCGAATGGCTTGCGACATTCCTTTGAAATTCGCTACAGAATACACAGGATTACCATTAGCAAGATGGAAATAATCGCAAAGGTCACCAATACCCGCTCGACATTTTAGCTATACTCGTATATGCCATCCAAAAGAACAGAACCCGTAAATCCGCCTCCATTGTACAATATAATCTTCTAAAGTGCGTTTTCTCGTTTAATTTTCTACATTGCCTCAGTTATTCCGTTTGACAAGAGTTAGTCACTTTTTAGCTCACAGGCGTGCTATGGCAAAATTACCACAAAGCCACCATCATCATCAGCCTCAGCATCGTACCACGTCAAGGATGCTATGGTCCACCCGAACAAAAGCCTTCTTTCAGCACTTCCAAAGTCGCCTCTGCCACAGCAATACAATGGAGAAGACTGTGCGGTGCGCTTTGCAGTGCTGCATATATTTGAAACAATTTCACACATGCATACACACAGAAAGAGAGAGCGAAAGGGGGATGATGCTTTTGCTTTTATACAAGAGACTGACTTCCACCATTAACTGTTATTTAACTTATTCGCCTAAACTAGAACTAGATTTGATTCTCTGTTGTGGTCAAAGCGATAGGTACCTTCCGTCGGCGTTATGTCGTTTCGTTGGGATAGAAGAGCCCCCATGGAATGGAGAATATGCCAGGACAATAGAGTGTTCTTCGAATTTTAACCAAATAATGGAGAAAATGTTAAAATTGTTTCGAAACACCAGCGCCAGCCACATATTGTATGCAATTGTAGAAAAACCGAACCGAGTCCTTGGGAATGTTTTGGCATGGATTCGAGCTGTGTAACAGCTGCAACTACGACGATGATGATTTCACGGGGAAATGAATTCTGTGCCATAGCAGGATACGAATTTTCAGCGCGTAGGTATGTGCGCATTTAAAATGTCACCATACTCTAACCAACTGGATGAATGGTCGGAACGGTAATGTTACGTTTCTTAGAGGAGTGCGCCTGACAGGCGGAAGACGCAAGCAAACGACAAATCCTGGTCCTGATGCTTGCAGCTCTAGGCTTTTGCATTCTGCCGGAAGATGTAGGCCATTTATTACTTGCGATAAGATTTATGCTTCCTATCTCCTAATGGTAGGGGATGTTTGATATCCGGAGCCTCATCCCCAACACCGCACTGTCGTCAGTCCATAATGTAGCTCATAAAGGATGCGAACGGCAGTGTCACTCCCTAAAGTTGTTGTATAGTCGTATATAGTTGTGTATTGTTGCCGATGTCATATTCTATATAGCCTTCGCAGAGGAAGAAGGAATTATTGACGTTTAACTTGTAACTGCTGTCATAAAATGCTGGGAGATAGTTTTACGAGGGCTTTTGTTGTTTTTACCACGTAACTCCGGTTTAATTAATTTAGTTTTAGTATGGCCATAATGCGGTTTCCTTTGTGACGGTTGTGTTACTGGTTTTAAGGCAACCTTGGGAATGTGAGTTGTGTTTCGTATATATATTCATGACAGCCTCATATGTGAATATTGTTCTTATTTTTAATTTGAAAACATCACGCAGTGAAATTGTTGCAAATTCTGGTAATTTCGTGGCATGCAAAACCAAACCGCACCTTGTCGACAATCGAGTGACGGAATATGGCCAAAACTGGGTAGGTTGACAAAAAAAAAAAAAAACTGGTGTAATGGTGTAAGAAGGTTCCATATTCGCAAAGTGGATTATATGGCCGAGGTTGTTGTGCATTTTGAATCGTCCCATAATTTAATCTTATAGCGTTCAATGAGCGTGGGGACTTTGACATCAACTTTTAGCCAGAGCATTCCCAGCATTTAACTTGAACAACATAAGCTTTAACTAAAATGTAATTTCAAATCATTGACGTAACCAATGTACCGGTGCAGGGTAATCACAGACATTCAGCGTTATGCCCCGATAAAAACTTCGAAACACATATACCTATTTCAGAAAAATGCTAGAACACGTGATGATGTGACGCACGGTTGAGATTGGAACGTCAATGACTAACAGCTTGTAAACTTTCAACCACCTACTCAACAGACGCAGGGGTGGAATTGGCTAAGGTGATTTGTGAAAAGTGATAGTCACAATCAACAAAGTTGGTCTGCGTAACGTGATTGTCACTTGTGACGTCACAAGCATCACGGAAGTTAGCGCCTTTGGTAGAAAAGGATTTGGGCGAATCCGGGTGCTTTTATATACCTAATAACACATGCTAGTGTAAAGTGATGCCAAGTTTAAAAAAAAATGTGTTTGTCCTCTTACGCAGATGGAAAATTTTATTTGATCACAAGTGATTGTCACATTTGTGATACTCACAAATCACCTTAGCCGATCACCTCAGGGTTCTTATAGAATCAGAAGACCTGCAAGATCAGTTGCGCCTAGGTGTCAATTGAAAGGAAGCAAACTTAAATATAGATAAACTTATTTTCAAACTGATTTTGGACGGCAGATATACCTCAGCAGAAGAGAGACATGAGTTTAAGGCCTGAAAATACACCAGAAATTAAAAAATAGTAAGGCTAATAAAACATATTTGTCTCGAAAGTTTCATTTGCCGTGTACAGCTTCAGCCCACCATTCACGTTGATAAAGCCGCAAGGTCCGTACAGAAAACCAACAAGGTTCAACGAACCTTGAAATATGAAACCAACTCGTATATACATAGTTTATGGGGAATAAGTTCAAGCTTGCAAAAATTAAAGACTGGCGTTGGAACTGGAGATTTACATTTGGTTTTCAAATATCGTACATACAATTCTGGATCGTCCTGCTTATACCACCTTACGGATCATCAAAGACGAAGCCAGTATAGCTACACGGCATTCACGCACCTTAAACTAATTAACGACTGTTGTTCTTAGTAATTTCCAGCTGTATCTAGTGTAGGTATTTCGGGTATGTCTTAAGACTTCTGGACTCAGATTAAGGAACCTACATTAGCTCCACAAAATTGTACAAAATTGGTAAGGTGAATCAACTAAATTGAGTCTAAAGGTAAACACCTTCACGATAAATTTTCGAAACCGTTTAAGATCGAAGACTAAATTGTGTGCCATCGGCAGTGAGTGGTAAGTGGTATCGAATAGGTGCTAAGTTGCGTTCGCAATTTTGTTAAGACTTAAAGAAGATCACAAGCCTTACAATCTGCGTATGATCTTATATATGTTTTGGCGACGTTTTCGTTTTCACCAAGCGTCACCAAGGCGTCTGTCAGTGGTATACAGGCGTCAGTATTCAAAACCTTCAGTTAATTTTTTTAAAGCCAAAAAATCGAAAACTCCAGACAGAAATTTAAGTAATGAAGATCTTTTTTTTCATCTTGTTTCAATAGTGCAAAACTTTCATATTTCTATTTGTTCAATACCTAAATAAAAAAAAAATTATTACGTGAAAGATGTACCTATATCTTGTCTTATAATATTGTCCTTTATTTCTACATAAAGGTTCTTGAAATGAGTGTTTAAATCAAAATCAAGCATTCGGCGTTTTTGTGAAGGTTCAGCAAAATCTTCAAACTTATTTAGGTACGCAGATCATAGCCAAGACTCAAAACACAGTTGAGTTGGTGGGGTCGGGGTGTGTAGCTTGCGCAGATGAATAGATACATACCCAAGTTAATCCTATGGGTTTTGTGTTGCTCGTTTTTTAGTAAACATTGTCATCACAACGGATCTACATTGATCAAGTACAAGTTTCTCCTGTCTTGCCAACCGACTAACCTAGTAAACATTGTTGTGTAGCTGAAACTGAAACTTTTAAAAGGTAACACGGTAGGAATCGGGTTATATGGACGCCACGCCCACAAACCAGAGAGAATAGGCCACCAGCTTCGGCCAAAAATAAGAGATCCATAGATCCAGTTTCAAAAAGTTATTAGGTGGTTAAGTATGTGTGCCATGTTAAAGTAAATGGAGGGCGAATTGGTCACGCATACACTGGCACATAATAACATTTACAGTTATTTCTGTGGTACAACACGTATTCACAGATAGAAAAAGAGGCGGCGCTACTCACTTCAAAACTGGCTCTATGGAATTCTCTTTTTTGCCCGAAGCTGGTAGTCTATGTGGCCAAGCCATTGGCGCCTATAGATAAGGTGACTCGGTCATACCTTACCGCGAACAGACAAATAAATAAATAAATACAAAAAAAATATATGGATCGGAATGCAGATGTCGTGTAGACTGGAAAATCACCGTCGAATATATTTACACGGCTACCTTTTCCTATCTTTATGCGAATAGAACTAAAAGCTAGAAAACATTTTCGAAGTCAACCGTGTGTAAGACCCATAAAACTTAACATTCGCCACGGAAAATCAAAACAAAGAAAAACAGATTTACGACGTAGGTATGTGTATGTACCACTGGCAATATATTTAAAGGCCACACAGCAACTTGTATATGTATATAGTTGCTTTACTATGTCCGACTCAGTTATTGAGTCAAATCGGCCACTTGAATTGAAAGTCCTTTTGCATTGCTCTGGTCACGCAATGCATTTGACTAATATTTATCAGCTGCCGTCATGGCAGCAGCAGTGGCCATACATTTCACAACAACTGGTGGTTGCTATCGTGCCAAATTATGTTGCGTGTTAGAGGCTTTCGCCCACCCCAACCTCGCTTCCTTTAGTAAGCCTGTTATTTCCGACAAATAAATTGACTTGCACCATACGAGAACCATCTCTCCCTTGTCGTCTGGCATGTGAAACCATACAAAAAGGCAATAAAAGCCAGGCGCCTACACTGTTTTCGTTCATTCAACGCACACTACATATACCCGCATTCCTTCTGACACAGTTAACCGATGGGTTTAGCCAACGTGTTCATCATACATTCATTCCATTATCCTGTCATGTTCAGTTTCTGCTACCGGATGTATAGCAATGTTTTCGTTAAGTATCCGCCAATTGGTGTCTGCTCATGCTTGGCCCAACCTTCCTAGTGGAACATAAACTTCCTTCCCCCGCGTGACATAAACTAACCGCAACCATTGCCATCAGTCGGAATGTCCACAAAGTAGCAAGCAAGCCGACAGTGTGGCTACCAAAAAGTCGGGGACAAATAAGGGAAACGTGAGGCACACCATTCCAAGCGAGAGTGTTGACATTCCCATTGACGAGTCGAAAAATATAATCGATCAGCTGCTTGCCACAGCCGAAAAGCAATAAAGTCTTCCAAACAAGAAGGGTGTGTTTTGTGTTCGTCCTTGGATTGCCCAATTCCATAGTGGCGGGTGCAACAACCGCTCCTTTTCAGACAATGGGTTATGAATATTTACTTAACCTGCTTCTCGATTCATCATCGCTCATCACAGCACGACTGTCTGCATGAAAACTTGTCGTCCCATTGATTTATGATGATGCGATGGAGGTCGTTGTGGCTTGGGCTTCTGTGATGTGCCACAGGTGTCAATGGATGGGAAATTTTGACGACGCGAAGGGAACTAATTCTATCACAAGTTTGTGTCATTTGGGGGTTGACCTCATGACCTCTCTCAAGTAGTTGAGATGATGGAGATGGGTTGGTGTGAGGCTTGTTTTTACTTTTCTCAGATATACAATACAGGTCTCAGCTGTATATGAGGCATTGGCCTCTATACCGTTTTTACTGCTAGTCTAAGGGTGGGCTGTATGCAAAGCATTCCACTCAGCACCTACTTCACAGTTTTTTTTTTGAGAATGATGTAGACAAAAGTTTTCTGATATTTTGCGCGCGCATTTAACGAGGGGGTAGTGGCCGTTCAATGTCAGATTCGGGGCTGAAAGACGAGAAACCCAACAGGAAAAAAATGAAACAAATTTCATTCAAATGTTTTTGTTTGACTTCTGATATGTAATGTATGTGCTGTTGTTAAAAAGCGAAAGAACGATAAAATGAACTTATTGCTATTTTCCTTTGTGAACCCACACGGAAAGGTTAACCTTCGGGGGCCACACGGGTCTTTTATATATCGTTGTCGTGTGAATGAAATCTCTTTGTGGACATGATAAGTGATTCGAGAGAGGGTTGAGATTTTGGAACAATTCTGCAACTCTGATCTGCGTAAAAAAACAGTCTTTTACCTATACAAGTTTGACACCCAGCTAAACCACAAGGCAGACGTGACAAGCAAATATATATATTGATTTACGTCCTGGGAAAGGTCTATTGGTAACTCTAGATTAAGTACGTAAAAGGGAAGATGAGAGGTGATACAGTTGGGACCTTTGGGTGTCGGTTCGTCTATGAGAACTACGGATGATGACTGAAGCAGTCTACCCCCCGTTTATAGTAGCCTTTGACATGGACGTAATAAGAAGTGCGGGTCAAGGTAATATCATAAGCAGAACAAAAACAGGGTTATTGAAACAATCTACCCTTGAGAGTGATTCAAGTTGGGATTGCAAGGGAGAGAACTCGTTTACTATGCACCCTCGATTTGTGTGGGTTTGGCCTAAAACGTTAACAATTCCAAATACAGCCAAAAAATGAACTACAGTAGGTACTCATTATGGTGGCGTCTTGACGGAATATGTTTGACTGTGAAACGAGTTGATCTGTGGGGCGGAGAAGATCGGGTAATCCAGAACTCCACAGTTTCACTATGGTGAAAATGAATTTACAGTTCTCCCGACTTATAGGTATACATGATACATTTTTTAAGGGTTGTCGTAGAGCTCCAGAATTATTCTACTCGATGGAGGGAAGGTCAGCCCACTCGCTGTTAAAGCTATTGGCGTAGATATGATTTTCTTAATTAATGGAAAATCTTAAGTCCAGATTTTCATAATGTGACACCGTTAATCGGTCGAACCTTGATGCTAAGTTGACTGGCGTTCTTCCACCAGTTTTTTTTTTGCAAGCTTTTATTGCTTGAGCGTCTTTCTAGTGACATCTCGCGATGTCCTTCTTTGGATAAATTTTACTTGCGAACTTTGTATTCATTAGTCTTTCTACAGCTCTATTTAATGGACATAGGTACACATCGCAAGTCGAAAATCCTCCTAGTTTTGAGTGAAAAAAAACAGTAGTTGCATATTTTGTAGAATGTCATAATTCCGTCATTATAATGACATGGTGCCTGTATTACCAATATTCAATTCATCGATCTGAACTCATTTCATCTGCCCTCTCTAACATGAGTTCAAGGTGTAATTGCAGGATTATCATATTACCCTAAATGGTTTTCAATTATTCTCTTCCACGGATAACAACATCATCAAAGTTACGCTCCAAGTATTCCCACGCGATAAACGATAATGAGCCAGTGCCGGTATACAAGCACAAGGACAATTTTCAATTTACTCATTTAAATCGATATTTCTTTGATGCCGGTACCACGGATCCGTTGAACCAAGTACAAGCCTGTTGATCCGCTAAGAATAATGATACAGTTTTGTTTTAAGCACGCAACAACAAACCGATAGGTAAGCTAACCCTGCTCGCCTATAATACTTGAAGACAACTTCCTGCAACGTCTTCCTTTACGTTCACTCAAGCAAACTTCCTATAAGAAGAACGTTGAAACAACTCTAGTCGAGCGTAGGCGTATTTCCTTCGCCCCCGTAGTTGTAATATGTTGTATATATACACCAACCAAGGACGACTCCGAATTTTCTGCTCCAGATGTTTACTCGAGCATGCAATCGCTTCAAAACCATCCTTCGTATCATCTATCTATTCATTTAACTAAAGCCTCCACCCCCTCCCGGCACAATGATTAAAATGTTAAAAATGCAAAATAACTCATGGAATGAAAATCCTGTGCATTCAATGAGTTTGTTTGTATGTGTGTGGTATAGTGCCCTGACTTTGGTAGACGTTGTTTCTGTTATAATAATAATAATTTCTTCAGCTCACCATTCACCAACACAAGTCTCGTCTGAGGACCGGAGCTCGGAAGTGCTTAATAAATTCTTCATATTATTGCAGGTCGTAGAGAGTTCTCTGATCGATGGCAAGTAGGGTGGCTGAGGCATGCCAGGACGACGGAACCGAACTACAACTGTTGTTATTACTACACTCGTCGTAGTAGAGGAATTTTCTAAGAAATACTCACGCGCGCTCCCATACCCGCCAGTGTTCCCTGGTGTCCTCTTTTTATTGGGAATTATTTTTGCAAGAGTGCAACCTTGCATGCTAAGGAGGGGCGCCATTCAAGACATTCAGCATAGACGGGAATTACATTTAATGTGGCTAGGAGTAAATTAAAAAAAAAAAAAAAAATAGTTCCATCTATATATTTGTAGAGTAGTGGTTCCATCGAGTGGCGTCCTATACCATCTATCACTGGGTGAAACATTTAGATACGTCGTCGTGATGGTGTAACATTCATTTGCCGATTTTTATTTCCTTTTTTCGTCTACTCTATAGTACGAGTGTAGGAGTTAAAGTGCATGAGTGCGAAGGTTGATTGCAGTTCCTGTCAAGGGCGATCGGAAATTGAAAGGAAGTGTTCAAGTGTTGGACACTTGTAGTGGTTTGGAAGATGGAACGATTTATATTCGAGAGGAAATTCAGAAAGTAATTCAAGGTAAAATGTAATCAATTAATTGAGCATACTTATGTACTGCGCATACACCTGTAGTTTCCTTAAATAGTAGTCTTTACTTTATTTTAGGTATAGGTGTGGTCAGCAAAAATACGAGTTCCGGAGATGCTTTCTATAGACATTTTGTTGAGCAATATCTATTAAATGAATATGTACTTGCTTATAATTCCTATTGGAGCGGCCAAATCATGGCTATGGTACTATACCAGAGAACGTCGAAGAACTGGGAATGAAGGATGGTTCCGAAAATCTCAAAGCCACAACGGATAACAATATTCTCTATTACTGATCGAACCCTATGGCTAGAGGTGAAAGAGAAAATAACTTAAAGCCTCATTACTCGAGACAACAAACCAATTACAGGTCATTGCACAATCAAAACCATGCTCCGCAAATGTTGTCTAGAAACCAACGATCTATGCAGAAGTTGCAAAGACGAGGAAGGAACAGAAACATTATTTTATTTTATAGCTGAAACCGGTCTGAAATGACCAAGAATTTGGTAGGTATAGAAAGGTATAGGTATAGACGGGTGCCTCCATTGTGACCATTTTTGATACCTAGAAAAAATATGTGGCGTGTGAGCACGCGTGTGAGAAGTTTAAGTATCTCGGGGTCTTATTCACGAGTGATGGAAGGAGCAATGCTGAGTTTTCCTGTAGGATTGGTCAGGCTGGATCAATTTTGAGACAGCTTGGACATTCTGTTATTAGGAGGACTGAAGTTGGTGTCAAAGCTAAGTTGTCAGTCTTTAATTCGGTGTATGTTCCAACTCTTACCTATGGTCATGAGGTTTGGGTAATGAAATGACCGAAAGAATAAGATCGCGAATACAAGCTGCCGAAATGAGATTCCTCCGTTGTATTGCTGGTGTGACTCGTAGAGATCGCATTAGAAATACCAGAATTCGTGAGGAACTCAATGTCGAGCAGCTACTTCTCCGGACGGAGCGGTCCATGCTCCGTTGGTTGGGTCATGTTAAACGCATGTCCCCGACCAGGATTCCACGACGTGCTATGGAATCCGTACCATCTGGCAGGCATCCTCTAGGTAGACCCAGGATGAGATGGTTAGATCAAGTCCATAATCTCTCCTCTACCCGTATGGGGATTGCCCTTGATGATTTGGAGTCGATGGCGGAGGATCGAGAGCTATGGAGGATCCACTTGAGCAACATACACCCGCGACCTACTTAATAAACATGCGGAACATTGAAAATGAATGAATGAAATGAATGAAAAAGTGAGCACCTTATCTATACAATATTGGGTGTAAAAATTCTGTTTGTCTTTTATACTTTTCCAGAATCTTTGTCCTATTTTATATCCATGGACTATTGAACATCCGTGGTTCGTCTGTGGGTGTTCTTACCACTATACGAAGGGTTTCGGAATAGGGGGCGTGTCACATTTCAAAAAACAATCACTATTAACCTTATAGGTTTAAAAACAAATTAAAGCGATATATCCTTGCACATTTTGCAGCGTATAGGTACAAAGCAGCATTTTAAATAACTCTGCTGAACTGAGTTGGTACGTTTGCTGTGAGTAAAAATTTGTCCGAGAACTGTTGCAAATATTTCTTAATCTTCTAGATTGCATGATTTGTGAGGCTAACCTTTCGCTCTTCACATACTTCTTTAAAGGATACGTTGGTGAACAGTTTTCTATCAAGTATGTTAACTACGGTAACCTCTACGGTAATAGAGAAGGGTTTCAATAACTATAAGAACCATCGGTGGCCCTATGATTGAGCAAACCCAAAAAATAAAAAATAAATAAAAATAAAAATATACATATATACCTATAAGTCTAGCTTCTCACAAAAATTCGTAATATTTTATTTTGTTGCAAAGAAGAAAGTTGAACTAGGGTCCAATATGGACATTATTTCCAATCAAAATGGAAATAAACACGATTCGACCTTATTTCCTTCGACTTTATTTCACGGCACCATGGTTAACAGTTAATTTATTGTCGAATAGAAAAAAAAGCTTTCCATTGAAAAGTTGATCTCAAAAAAATGTATAAACGTGAATACGCGGAAATAGTGTTTGTATACGTGTTCTGCAATGGAATCGCTTCTTTAGCAAGATAGGACTACCAACGCCGATACCCAAGTCGTAGAACACCATGTAGCCGGGTATTCGCTGATGCGTATCAGCGCCTTGTTAATGCCGGGTCAGCTCCTCCACATAAAAGGGAATGACGCGACGTTCAGAAGAAGCGGGCGCGGCAGAAGCTGAGGGTTGGATTTTGCGTGCTGTGGAAGTTCGCCCTTCAGTCAGGTCCGCAGACTAGCTCTGCAGTTGGAACTTCCCAGAACCAGAATTCTCAAAATAGATTATACCCTTTTCATTCAGCACCGGTACAGGATTTAGTACCAGGAGATGCGCAAAACAAACAAGCATCTGTCCACCGCCTAGGACAAAACGTCACTATTGATAGCAACAACTTTGAGGTAGTTAAGGAGTTCACCTACCTCGGAGTAAATATGAACTCCACGAACGACACCCTAGTGGAGATCCGGCGAAGAATTACCCTAGGAAACCGTTGCTACTTCAGTTTGGCAAAACAGCTGGGTTCAAAACTCCTAACTCGAAGGACGAAATGTGTGCTCTACAAAACCCTTATCCTGCCAGTTCTGCTTTATGGCGCCGAGTGCTGGACGATAAGCAGGAAGGGAGAGCTAATACTGGGCTCCTTCGAAAGAAAAATACTTCGGCGGATTTTTGGTCCTGTGTGCGAGGAGGGCGAATGGAGAAGAAGATATAACCGCGAACTCTATGAGCTGTACCAAGATGTGGATGTAGTCCAAGAAGCCAAAACACGTCGACTACATTGGCTCGGCCACATCGAGCGAATGGACAATAATGCTCCAGCTAAGAGGATCTTCGAATCCCAGCCCCCAGGTTCGAGAAGACAAGGAAGACCGAACCTCCGTTTCAAAGACCAAGCCATCACGGATGCCAGAGCGCTTGGTCTGGACAACTGGAAGCAGCGTGCCCGGGATCGTAGAGGATGGAAGGCTGCAGTGTCTCAAGCAGAGACTCTTCACGGGTCGGGAGCCCGATAAGTAAGTAAGTAAGTAAGATGCGCAAAAAAGAGTGGAATTTTGCCAGTAGCTACTGCGCAAACAGGCAGAAGACGGACACCGCCTCAAGAACATTCAGTGGTCTGATGAAGCGCAATTTACAAGATATGGGGTTACAAACCTTCATAATTTGCACAATTGGTCAGACTCTAATCCCTATTTAATACGCACAACAACCTTTCAAAGGTACTACGAATATAGTATATAGAAGTAAGAATATACTTCTTAACTGGACACCCTGTATAGGGCCAATAATGATATCGGTTACCAATCCACGTAAGGGTACTTCAAAGTCGCCTTACTTTGACTATTATTAGCCTTCTGTTTTAAGTGCAATTATGTTTGTGTGCATAAAACTACTGATGCACAGACGAAGGGATGAACTTGACTCTATGGGCATTACAAACTTTTAGGTTCAGGGGTTTATTGACACCAGTATCTCTATGGCACTAACTGTGTAGGTACTTGTAACATCTGCACAATATGATGCCAATATAAAATTCATTGGAAATTCACATGCACTCATCCAATTCAATGGACGGATACTTTGTAAGTCAAAAACCCCTCAACACTTGTGGATAATAAGCTGACGAAGTTCGTGCGTGTAGTATAACTTACAACGAATTGAAAGACTTCTCATGTATTCATTTCTGGGAAAATGTTTCAGATACGTGAATGGTTGTGAGCTCTGTTTGCCCAATTAAATGGTACTAATGATGAGATAATTTTTTTGCGACCGCTAACAATGGTTACTGACAGTTCAGTAGAATTTTCCATTTAATTGAACAAATCCCCTACTCCTTACTCATACTATCTCATTGTCCACTTCGAACTTCGATAAGTAAATGTAAAGTCATAAATGCATCCAGTTTTATCAGGCTCCACTGCGCCTGCTGAATATATTTATGACTTGCCCTCTGCATCTGTCACGCAATCAGCATCCTTACAGCCAATTTGCATTCAAAAACCCCCCCCCCCCTCTCAACGTCATATCAATTCCCTGTTTGAAATTCGTATCACTTCAGACAAATTTGCACAACAACTTTCCGGAAAATATAAACTTTTCAAAGAATTGTTCGATCAAACTTTGATATTCACACCAGGCATGGAAACAAATCGACTTTCATATGTTTTTGATCTACCGCATAAATTTAAATATTCCCCGCTTTGTATATCCTTGAACTATTTTCGCTGTTGGAACTTATTCAAAGGGGGAGTGCGTTGGATGAACAAAACCTTTGTCGGTATATGGAAGTTATGAATCAGAGCCAACTTTTCCCAGAAACCAGCATTTCTTCATTCGAAATGCAGATAAAATTGCCACAAAATATGGTGGCGCATTTTAAGCACACACACAATATTGAATTTATGACTTAAAAAGTCACCGAGTGTCATCGGTAAAATAAATAGCGGTATAGCGATACCGAGAATGTCACATCGAAACACTGGGATGCACACTTGATTGATGCAACTTTCTGCCTGCCTCTGCCTCGGAGTATCCGATATGACAGATGATACGAGTTGTGTTTTTTTTGGCACCGTGATTTCCGGTATCCCCGTGGGAATATTCGCTTCCGGAAAGGGGGTACCTATAATAAATTGTGAAACTTTCCGGAAGTAGTACGTGATAAAAACCGAGAGTGAAGTAAGTGCAATCCTGACTGGCGCCAGTGTTCTTCATTAATTTCCTGTGTCGAGAGAGAAAGTCTGAACCGTGTCGGCGGCGTTGTCACTGTCATTGGCGACATACTGTGGCATGCTGTGGGTATATGGACCAAACTTTTGATTGGCAATTGCATGGCGCATTAAGTGGGTGAACTATTTCCTCAGTGAAGCATGTAACAGCAGGCGACTTTGGCTTTTGCTTTGCGGCTTTTAGGTTATTAAAGTCAAATTAGTTTGGTCAATATTTGCAGTTTGGCTAGGGACTTAGTTTCTGCAAATTCCTTTGGGAGCCAACTCAGAAGTTAAGGTCCTGTCATCGGATATTTGCAACTTGTACAAGTTGGTGTGAAAGTTAATTAATTATTTCGCAGATGACGACCACTGGAAAGAGGGGAACACAATGTGTTGAGGTTACGGATATGGACTGGTGTTAATTTGTAATGGCCTTTAATAGCGAATGCAGAACTTGGGAAGTAGTTTAGACGAGAGAATTCTCAGAAATATGTACTAGTTGATTGGGACTACATAGTTGTCTGCAATTAAAAGTTAAGTAGGACTTGTCTACATCTGTCCTGTTCTAATTTCGAGGAAAGATTTTGTAACAGCAGAGTAAATATTTACATCACAGATTGCTAAAATGCATACATTTTTAAAAGCCTTTTGCAGGTACCAAGTTTTACGTAAGTATAGTAATCTAAATGTAACCTTAGAGACTGCAGAGGCGCATCATGTATGCCATGCAACTTTGAATCGGAATACCCGACCATGCCAACATTTTAACGGCCCACAAAATAGGACAGGCAGATGTATTCGAATCTGCGGAAGAATATAGCTTTAGCTAAAAGTTGCTATAGGCACTGAGGATGTTGGGATGAAATCAAGTCCAACGCATGCCATTAAGAATCTTATTGGGAATAGTTTGCATAGACACGACACGGCCCCTATGGCCGGAAAACTTTTCGTGCAATTTAGCTAAATTGTCCTGTGCCTGTAGACACGTTATTGAAAGCATGTCGTTCACAATATTTTTGTCTAGAAACTCGGGGCCAACCAAATTTAGTGATCATTTGACCATAGGTTAGAGATTCCAACGAAACAGTGGCACCTTCATCGTTTCAAAAGGAAATATGTAGCGTTCACGCCATAGGTTTATCAATAAGATGGAGGCAATAGCCTCTGAGCGACATTTGCATTCTCAAAGTCCTAAATTGTGTAATTTAGTACCACATAGGCCCATAGTGAATATAAGATGCAATATCAAGCGCACAACGTTTCAAACGGAGCTGCATTCCATAGAATAGAGGCCTTAATCAGAAGTGACAACATCGCGTTGACCCGCTTCCCGTCCTGTACGGTAGTTTCCCACAGTAGTTAGAGTGCCGCTGGCCGATTTGGAATTTCCCTGACCCTTGCTCCACTTTTGCTGTTTCCTGTGGGACCTGTCCGGAACCACGTTCGCCGATGGGTCTGTTTCTGTGTATAAGTTTAGCGCTTGATTTCTTGTTAAGGTGTCTTAAATCCTAATTATAGGCAAATTTCCGAATCAAATTGTACCTTTAAAGCTTGTGTTTCTTTGGAAAGCCCCGAATCCGATGAGTTATAGCCAAGGACTAAAAAGTACATTACAATACACAACGGTTCTGTTTGCACCAAAAAACAATTCTGGGTTTCGCTGTGAATGAGAGCAACACACAGTATAGGCAGTCATCAAGAAAAGAACAACCTGGAGAAGACGTCATATATTAGACAGCCACAGCTTTAAAGGACTCTAGGCTAAACTCTAAAAATGACGGCACACCAGTGCAGTGAAAACATGGCCTTAGGAGGTGCACACAAATCAAAGGGGACCTAACTTGGACCATGTAAATAGTCAGTATAGCCAAAGATCGGCTTTTAGTTAAGACCCAGGTCAGCCTCAGACCACAATGTGACCTAAGTAAGAGAAACGACTTATATTGTAAATCGACAAAGCCAACTACCCAATTGTCTGTCACTGGCACAACAAATGCCATACGGTGCGATGTGAAATCCCAACCACGAAATGAATAACTCCACAGAATTAAAGGCAATTGTCTATATTATTAGCATACCGATTTCACAATTTTCACACCCACTTCACATTTATATTTGGCCATCAAAAATCAATGCAACTCATCCACATCATCGAACTCAGATATCATTTTGCACTTGATATCTTTATCCCCTCAACCGAAATTCAATCCAATTAACCTACTCAACTGAATGACATCAAAAATCCGCTCAACTATCCTGTCGGTCATTATTTTAAGCGAAACTCAATACCTCCATCACCCACATCTCTAAACTGAGACCGAAGTCAGTTCCCTTGGGTATTCAAACAAGACAGCCCTATAGGATGGCACATTAGTATGTATGTATGAGTATGTATATATAAAAACCACCCTCATCGATTCATTTTGCAAATTAAAAGATATAGCGGAAGACATCCCGTGTGACGGAGAGTAAATAATTCAACAGGTCTTATTGGAAACGAATTTTCAACTCTGAACGAATATCGCACTGAAGTTGGTTTTGGTCGACCTTGTAAGTGTGCTAAAAAGTCACGAGTAGACTTAGCGCTCTCCCTCTCGTGGGACAGCGAAAAGGTTGACATGGAAAACTTCCAAAAAAATATATACTAACTTGTTTGTTGGATACTTTTTTGTTTTTTGTGGAGATGAAAATTGTAAAAGTTTTGCAGCTAATACAATATTTTGGCACACGAAAGACGAGCTAAATGGGGATAAATTATCATCGTCTGCAGTGAAAAGTAATCCAAAGCTCTTCAGTGGCTCCGCGTTGATGTGACGCCGGCAGGAGGAGCCGTCACTTTCTAGATATTTCCTTAATGCGGCCGTAAAAGATTTGGCGTTATACTTCTAAAGTTATTACGGAAGATGGATTAAAATTGTGCCGGTACAGCAGCGGAAAGGAAACTTTTCAGATTTCCCAGGACTGCACAGCTAAAATGTGAGTGATATAATGGCGGTGGACTAAAGTTACCATCCTCCGACAACCATATGAATGATGGAGCACAAGTTGTTGTAAACTCGTTATTAGCTCACACAAAGAACGCAGCTGTATTGAAGAAGTGCTGTCGAATTTATGTCAGGACATTTCAACCATAGCTGACCTTCACTTAATCACGCTACATGCTCCGTACCACTGATTCGGAGAAGAACGATTCCCAAAGGTCTCCTAAAACAGCAGCCACAAATATAATACTTGATTTGAGTTGGGATTGAAGTGGTGGCGGCACAAGCAGAACCACTTTCCTAAAAGCTATCAAATAAGGTCCTATTGCTCCTTTGCATTTGTACTGTTCACATCTCGACTCAAGGGCCATGTTCTTTTCTTTCTTCTTCATGACAGCGCTTCGTAGGAGATGATACTGTGAGTTTACCCAATTGTCCCTAAGGCATCGTTCCCTTAAATGGATTTCTCCTTTTTTTACTGTCTATAAGGAGAGCAATTTTCGAGAATCTCTTAGCCCAAGCATAAATGGGATTACCGTGTCGTGTTGCGATGGATAAAGTCAAAGGCTGCACAAAGCGAGGGCAACAACACGCGTTCTTGTGGTTATCTAGGGTAATAAATATAAGGGAAAACTGCACAACACAGCCGCCTAGGAGGGGGAAATTTGTAACCTAATTAAATGTATCAATAAGGGTTGCTGTGATGAATCTGCCCCAAGACTCTGGTCTGCTAGCCACACTCGGTGAACTGCTGACGGGTTGATGGGAAGAATCCTTCAAGAGAAATCTTTTGGGAAACAATTTACCTCTGCTCAAGGAAGCCTGACCATGAAAAATATTTTGTACAGGTAGGTACACCGCACTGTAGATAAGGATGCATAGTTTCGATGAGATATTATGTGTGGCGGTGCCGGTGGTTATTGGGAAAATGCAATGAAGAATTTTCTTTCAAAAGCAATGGGGAATTTGGAGATATCCTGAGTCGAAAGATTCTACAGACAAGTTGGTTGGAAGTATAAAGAAAACGACGGAGCAGAGGTGGTCGAAGGCAAGATTCTCTGGTTATGGGTGAAGTTGGTCTGTATATCAATAGTTGACAAAGACAAAGTTAACTGGATGAATAGATTAATATGAATACCTCTCTTAGGAGAGGCGAAAATTCGAATGGTTCTGCTTTTGAATTGTTAGAAATTGAATTTATACGAGCCAAAGACTGGAAAACTGACTACTTTCAAATATGCATTACTTGACTATCGTGAATGCATCACTTTTGAATTTCTCGAGGACTTATACAAATTACAGCCAAGAAAGTACAGAACTAACATATCTACAATATGTCTCCTCCGAGAGAAGTTTAAAAAAAAGGTTTCCAGGAGGAGATCATGACAATTTTCGAGATGTACTTTCAAAACTGCGCAATGACCGCACCCTGGTAGCACTATTGACCGGCAGTTGAGAATCATCGAAAAGTGGACCCAATCAAAGGCGCAATTGATTCTTTCATGATCAACCTTCTAAGTCTAAGCATTCGAATATGCTACTTTTTTCGATGGCGCTAAGTCCGAAACCCCTCTGACTCTGACACTGATGCCTGCAACTTCTAATCGAATTTTTTCCATCGCTGAAGACGGAACTTACATCCCTGATGCTCTTCGATCCTTGAACGTAAGGGACACATATGTTATGCTCACAAAATTTCGATCTCGATATCATAATAAAATGCGGTTCATCGAAAGAAATCCTTAATGATCCTTAAATGATTTAATTCTTTTACAAGTTCAAATGATACCGACTTTGTTAGTTCTAAATATTTTGCACTGTGGTTCTTTGAATTCAATCGGCGCCAATTTCAAAAGCAGAATGTTCAATTTAAAAATATGAAAAACAAAATTCAAACCAATTGGAAAGAATCGTACATTTTTTTTAGTTACGTTCTCCAATTCAAAATGACAACTATTCTCGGTAAATACCCGTAGTTATATTTGAAAACCAAGTTTTTGATTGGAATTGCCTTCAATCAAATCAATGGCATATATTTATGCAAAAAGGAAAAATAAACACATGCCAATTAAGCTGGCAAAATAGAGAAGACCCCTCTTATTCATCCACTCTTCTCCTGCAATAGAGAAATATCCATTCAATAAAACGAAAACTACCACAGCACAGACTAAAGAAAATAGAGAAAACCAAGAGGGAAATAGTAAACCAATTTCCCAAAGGTCGAACCGATACATCAATAGCCTCTTCAGTACCCAAGAGCCATCGATCAGATTCCAATATTCGATGCTCTGGATTTATATCCTCCCTCCAGCTGGTTGGACTCGTATAGATTCAAGTAATTACAATAATTATAGAATTTCAAATGCACAAAAGCAACACACAAAGAAAGTAGTTATCGGGAGGAAATCGGGAAAAAAAACAAAAGCTTACCCATATAACAACCTGGTCATCACCGCGTCCAGCCTTTTGCCGCCACAGTGGCACCGTTCGTCCTTCGTTTGATACGAAGACCGCATAGCATTGGGAGAGTTCTTCAGGTCGAGTCTTTTTCACTTGTTCGCATAGTTTCCACACATTTTCCTCGCTGAAAAGAATAAGAAGAAGACATAAAATGAATCAAAAGTATTTGAAAGGAAAATAGCATAATGCTGCCCGAAGAGAAATCATTTTTTTTTTCGTTATTGCAAGAACCTTTTACTGACCTTTCGATTAGCGTGTGCACTCAACTGGTCATTGCCAGGGTGCATTCTATTTTAAGAAGCATACTCTACTATACGCTTTGCGAACCACTCAACCGCACCTACCTGAGGGCCTGTCTCTATACTTATAACGATAAAACGCGATTTGCTCATGTTCGTATACTGAAATCCTTTAGAGTGTGGTTGTGTAAGTAGTGCTAACAGAAAATCCTAAGAAAACGAGGATACCCTCACATAAATCGAAGGAGGCTACGAATACGAGGCGTTGGGATTGTTGTAGAAGAGATGAATTATTGGGTGGATGTTGTGTGTGAGGGTGCATCGGTGCAAATGGTAAATTGTGGATCAAGTATGATAACACATATATAGAGTGCACTTTGCCGAGAGTGGTGAAATCTCTTTCTAAGGAGTATACAGTATTCAGTATTGAGGAAATAAGCTCTAGAGGATTATCTCGCCCCCGGGAACAGTGTCGTAAGTTATACCTACATGTTTTAGGATTTGTTATGTTCTTGGTGCAATTCCCATGGACTACCTACTCTTATTCACACTTACATTCAACTGAAGAATAAATTGAAATTTGTTTATGGAGAAAGGTATACGAATACCAGCCACCCCCAAACGGAGCAATGTAAAAGGCGCGAAGAATGTACACAAAAATATATTTACGATGGAGTCTTATATATGGATAGGGATACAGATGAGTGGTGCGGCTTCAATTTAATTTCAAGATACTCTACAAACGAACGACGGAGAGGAGACAAAGCACCTTTGTCCAAAAGGGAAATATTCACGGATAACGAATGAGCAAATATTTGCAGACTTCAAGTTGTTTTGTGTCGAAATGGCAGGTTTTTGGGAGAGAAAAGTGACACGTTGGGAGGATTTCATTTCTTTGGGGAAAGTTTTGTCTCTGCCAGCATGGGAGCAAGGTGTGTGTTTTAGCAAATTATTCAGTTGGGCTTTGGAGTTTCTTGGAGGAAGTGACCGAAAAGGACTATGGCATTCATTCTCGCGATGTGGTCATTATGGCGTCTGGTATTGAATCCCCATATCGCGTCATATTTTTCAGTTTTTCAATTCAATGTATGTATAGCTTCATCAACTAAGCACCGATTTCAATGATTATAATCGAGCCTGAGATGCAGAGATTTCAACCGTCAATTTTCTAATCCCATCCCATAAAACTGAAGTCGTATACACTCGAGAGGACTAAGTGTTATCTCTTCACTCAGCTATGCATGCACTCAGCAAACAGCAATCCACTCCCGTCATACCATTATCTCCTGCATCGCGTACGTAACTCACTACAGCACACCCCACGTATCACTGCACTCAACCTTTTCCTCAAATTGCAAAATTTGAGCAATTAATTCAACGGGTTCCACCATCTTGCTTTCACACAGATTCCACAATCAATTATTTCGAGACTTCATCTGCTTCCGCGGAAATCTCTCCCAAACCACTGAACACTTCCACTCACGCACCACCGACTCCATCGTGACTGCAGCAACAATCTTCCTTGTCGAAAGATGCATTATCCTTTGTTACTCAAACACAGCACAGAAATAGAAACAAAATTCTTTGGGGAACTGAAACTGAGATTCGTCTTTTGACGCAGGATACATATATCATTCTTCGAGTGCATTCCTACACAAAGCAAAGCGAAGCTATGCGCCTTCTTTCAATATAAAAGGATATTGAAAGTGACAACTATCGGACATCAATCATTCAGTTTTAATTGGGTACTTTGATACACATTCTTGTGACGAATGACCAGTGGGCCGTGGCATGGTTATATTCAATCAATGCCAAAATTATGATCGAAACCTTCGAAATGAATAGGACTCATCTGGGCGTTTTGAAATTTCGACCAAATACTGATGATGTGTTGCATAATTGACAAGCAAAGTTGTGGATGATGATGGACGAGAATGCTTGGCCTTGTCTCAGAGAAATTTCAAGGACATCACACGCGCAGTCAATTTTCAATTTTCAAGAAAACAATTTAAAACAAATGTTTCTTCTAAGGCCAGGGGAGGTATAGGCATGTTTTGCTATACACATATATCTCAGTATATGTGTCTATGCGTAGGTACTATTTGAATAAAAAAAACGCACGCGACTGTGTATGTATATGTAACAGAATCAGAGGCGAACCGAAAAAATGATTTTACTTACAATGTGACACACTGGAGGCATTTAAATAATTCGATGGCATGTGGAATTGTATTGTTGACTCTTTTTTGTTATCGCAGCGTTGTTTTTTTTTATCTTTTCAGGGACTCTATATGGATAGGCGGGGAGGATATTCAATTAAAAGTATGCGCGCCGCAAATATGCAAACGATATTTTCAAATTCAGGGGGTAACCGTATCCGACGTACTGCAGCAAAGTCCCCGCATGAGTGGCGTTTTGTTTCGAGGCAAATCGTGGTCGGTGGAGTGGGAAACTTTAAGTGGCAAGCGGAGTGAGGGAAGGGTGTATGTACACAGGGATGTTTTACGGGTATAAAAGTTCTGCAGCTATAATTATGGAGATAAGAAACAATACAATGGCATTTCGGTTCGATACAACACAATTATTGTAGCAATTGCAGATCCATTACGCGAAAACCATTAATGCATTGAAGGGTAGCTTTGTTAGATTAACATGATTATTTCATAGCAACTGAAATACATAATAGTATTTTTTAGTTTTGAAGCAGATGCATATGGAGTAAGAGCAAACGGACTTTAATATATGTAGCTTGTTGAACTATCGATAGTTAAGACTGCTGGGCAGAATAGGAAATCTAGGAGGCGTTTATGGGTCCAGCATAATCGGCTTTTGCTGGTTTAAGCTATAACTGATACATACCGCAATAAAAAAAATGTGCACGCGACTGAGTCGCACGAAACTTTCTCGTTTATTGCGAATCTCGCAGAATCTCAGAGTCATTTCAGCAAATTGTACGTACAAAATCATACCCACTCAAGATGTACTCAGGTTTAGTAACTGAAGCCTTGTTAATTAAAAACGTAATACATACTACATAAACATACATACGTATTAACTACAACACTTTATTACTTATGTACTTTAAAATTTCACCCCGAACTGACACTTGAAGGCGGCAAGTAGGCGATGAATTTAATACAGATCGGGATTTGGGTAGTCATTTTTGAGAAATATTCATAAAACGGGTATATTCGAGTTTTCTGCGAAAAACTAAGTACGTAATCATGTTTAGAATGCTTATGTGCTCTTAAATATGTATTTTGATCAAAATCGTTGAAGCGGTTTTTTGTAAAATTATTCTGACAAATGTTACAACTTTGGATTCGAAAAGCACTGTTACTATAAACTGCTTAGCTGAAAACTGAGTACGACGTATTCTTCAGGATATAAACATTCCCTAGCATTTACATTTTCATCCAATTCGAAAATGGCGTTTTCGACATATGGCCAGTTTTTAAAGTACCATTTTTAGCTATTGGGGTGAAATTCGAGGGACGCATTCATGGTTCAAAAAACACTGTTTTGCAACTGTTAAGCTCAAAACTGCGCAAAAGGTATTACTATGGATTTAAGCACTACATGCCAGTTACATTTTTGTCATAATCGAAAATTGCGTTTTTGAGATATGAACAGATTTTTAAAGTATGTACTATTTTTAGGGATTTGGGTGGATATCAAAGGACGCAGTCTTTTTAGAGAAAAACTGTGTTAAGAATGACGATACTATCTACCTTAAAAATAAGTTTTTGTTAAAATCGTTTTTACCGTTTTCGAGAAAAAGCCAATTTTCAAAAGTGCCGTTGTTGGATTTTTTAGCGAAAAACTGGGTATCGTTAGAGCCGTTTTCGAAATAATTTAAATTGTTTAAAATTTTGTACAATTTTTATATGGGAAGTACAATCAATATTAGGTCTAGAATAAAAAAAACATCTCCTAGCGGGCAGCCCACAAACTCTAAATACGAAGTTTGAAACAAAGCGTTTAGATTTCAGAGTTATGGGAGACAGACATACGGACAGACAAAATTGCGAGACTTTTGAGTTCCCCTATTATCGTAATACATATAAGAATTGATCAAAATCTCGAGTTCAAAATTTTGTACGAAAACAATATTTTCCTCTTACTACGTATACGAGAATGTTAAAAATTAACATCGCGTCTTTAGTCTCTAACACAATGTGGTTGCTCTGCGAAATTGAACATTTTTCCAATATCCAATTTTTAACACTGCATCCAAAAGTTCTACCACTTTTTGTCATTCTACTGTTAAAATGCTATTTCCCCTTTATATAGTCTTTGAACTATGATATCAATACGAAAATGAATGCCAGATGTAGTTTGAATTGATTTTTGTTATCAGTTCCGCCGTCATTAACATTTTCATTCCTCAGCTATGCAATTTTGTTAGCTTCCAGTTCCCCGGAAGAAGATTTCAATCGCCGCGCCGGCCGGCGAGTGCATCAGAGAATCACAGGCGATACATGCATCGTTTGAAATGCCTGACGTCGGTCTGCAACAGCTCTACTAACTCAATATGTAAAACAAAAAACTTGAAACTGCTTTGAGGCGAAACTTCTCCAAATATTTTGAGCTATCATTCTTCTTACAGCGCGGCCCGAAGACTTAGCTACAATAAATTCAAAATTGATCTTAACCAAATTGCGAAAAAGCGTAAAAACGATCTGCTCTGCTTAGGAGTGGTGGCGGAACTTCGTAAGCTTTATAAGTACGCACAACAGAACCGCCTTGTTTTTTGCGATGTTCGTGTGGTTGCCGAACTTAAGCTTAGGCTAGATCTGCTGTCAAACGAGCATGAGACGACTTCCTATTCATTTATATAGAAAACTAGCTGAACCCCCACCGGCTTCGCCAGGCCTATTTTTGTTTTTTTTAATTTTTATTTTTATTTATTTATTTCTTTATTTATTCTTTTTTTTTTTTTTTTTGCCTATCAATTGATTATCGTAATTACCGACATTTACAAAATCAACTAAATTGGTTGAAAATTACGGGCGACGGTTTACGGTTTCCCACTGACATACAGATTTTGCCACTTTGTTTTATATACATATAGAGAGATTAGGGTTTGTTGGAATAAGTAAGTTGGCCTTGTCTTAAGGTTTTAACACTGCGCAACATCTTATGAACGTCTGACTAACATTTGAGAGTATAACTGTCCTTCAAAAGCTTCTAAGTTCACTCGTTCGGCCTTGGCACGAAATTGTCCCTTGCATTAGAACAAAAAATAAAAACTCACCCAAACTCACCAAATGGTTGTGAGAAGCCAGGCCTAGGGTGCATACACGGGTCTGTTGTTGTAGTGGTAAAGAAGAACTTAAATCCTCGATCTAGTCTTGACATTCATGGACTAAGATGGTCCATTCAAACAAACGTCAGACAATGTGGTAAAAAAGGTCCCTACTTAACGTTTTTTATCTTAGTCATTTATATCGATAACTCGATATACCGCCTACCGCTGAAAACACTGCTCTTAATCATGTAACCAAATCTCGTGTGCCTATACAACAATGCGATTCAAATGTACATATTTACATGTAGAACATCATTCAAGCATATCAAGTGCAAAATTGAATGGAAATAGAAAGCCTGCGTGATCTGAACTTTGACTACCAAAATGAGACGCTTCCTTGACTGCAAATTTGAAAATTAACCAAGACGTTTATAAACCAAATTCACCCCTAGAGTATAGACACAGCGCCGCCTGACATATTGACAAATTATAGACTTTTGAAAAGAAACAAACTCTTCCCACTCGAAACTGGAATCTCTTCATTATCCCCAAACCCATATCCTATATGTCAGGCTGATGGTAAAACGCGAAATAGGTCCAACGAACGGCACATCGAAAGGACATGCTAAAATACGTGTTAATTTAACGAAACTGCGCCTCTTATAGCTGTCGGTACGCCTTAGGAATTCAAAAACATGCTCGACAATATTGACAAAATACTGCTACACTCTTTTTCCTGTCGCATGTGCGATTATAGCCGCTATTGTTCCTGCACAAACACACACTCATGTTGTTCTATTTCATCAAAATGAGAATCTAGGGAATAACAAATCTCCTCTTTTCATATGGTATGCTACGAGCGCTACAACATCGCACATAACCTAATTTTCTTCTTAGTCCTTGCTGATATATACTGTTGTGTGGCACGTCATATTATGTCGCCGAAAAATTATTATTATTTAACTTGCAGTGTATAGCAAGTTCAACGGAATAACGATGATGGTTGACGATGGTTGATGGCTGATGCCCGAGGATAAGGTTGTTCTGTGAACCTTATGCTCCCCAGCAAGAGTACATTGACATGTGGTTTATGACATTTGTCCATTTAGGGAATTACTTGAGGCCACAAAAAAAAAATTATAAAAAAAAATACAACACACACACACAAACAGAACCCCAGCGAGTGCTGCCCAATTGCGAGAGTATGAAAAGTCAATTAGGGAGTTTTGCAGGAAATGACATAAATTAACGACTTAAAGGGAATTAGGCTTGTCGTCCTGCCGGTTTTTGTTTTTTTTTTTGTCCGGAGAACTAAATGAAAACAAACAACGAAACAAATTGCAAAGTTTTCTTTTTATACCCGTGGGGTGGCGATAGGCATAAAGAAGCTTAAAATGGCAGCCGAGTTTATGACTTTTCCAAAAAGGATTCAAGAGGCGAATTGCGAGCTACTGCAGAGGTAGAGCAATATAAAAGGAAAAATTGGTTTCGTTATGTGAGGGTAGGATACCGAAGAAGTTTGTCTCCGCACATTCAAAGTGGATTTTGCTCGTTTCGCAACGTTTTCATTAATATTATTTATCTTGTATTCCGGGGTGGGTCAGAGTCATCTGATGGGTCATAAAAAACTTTGCGAGAAATTTAGACATGCACTTCTAAAAGTCAAAAGTTGTATATACATATTTCCTGCGGAAAGTCGGATGGCATTGCTTTGACAAATGGCCATTGAATGGAATAAAGTGATTTCGAAAGTTTTCAACTATCCCAGGCGTCTCGTTGTCGACAAATGAAGAAAGAGAAATATTTTCCGTCAATGCAAATGAGTGCACTTGTATAAATTAAAAAAATAAATCAAAATAATAAAACGTCTTGACTAAGGTGGAACATTTATGGCGGCAATTAAGCCAGGCAGCACTTTAATAATGAAATATATTTGTAAAAACGTTACGTGGATACATTTATGTACATATAAGTTCGAAGTCTGGTACCTCAAGGTTGCATACTATCACCACTCGTGTTACTAATCGTCAAAAGTGATGATAAACATATGTGGAACCCCTCGCATCCAAACAAAAACAATCAGGACATACGCTTTTCTGGATTGCAGGAAACTTTTCAGTCATTGCGAGTTTGTGCAAATAGGGAATCTACGATCTGAGCCAGCATCAGCGGTCCAAATAGCAAAATCGTACATACCGAATGAAGAACACTTGCAAATGATTGAACAAATTATGCAAAGGATTTAGAAAATTCGTCGCCATTTTTGAAGTGGGATGCTGGTCTTAATACGAATGGTTGAAGAGTTATTGTGTTTTTAATAACTACACAACTTTGAGATAGCGAGTAACTTTGTCTTCCTCGGATCTGCTATTATATCTGAAAACGACAGATTATCGAAGAATAATTCTTACCAAACACGGTTTTTTTTTAGACTGAAAAGTCCACCTTGTAGGGCCTCCTCTCAATCAACTAAGGAAACTGTGCATCAGGCTTTTTTACTCTAGACCTTGATCTGACACATAGGCTCTTTCAAATGCCGATGAAGATATCCTAATTTCGAAAGGAAGTTGTTTGTCAGATATTCGGTCCGTTGATGCGATTTGGAGGAAATGATTAGAAAACGAACTATAGGATACATACCAACATCGAACTAGACTAAAACCTTTCACTGAGTACTTGAGATGGCTATAACATTTTAGAGCGAATGAATACAATTGCTTCTGTCCGCAAGTTCTTCGAATTTAATCCCAATGTTCAGAGCAACTGGATGCAGTTGGCTAAGGACACAGGGCTCACTAGACAGGCTTGTTCACCCCGAAATGTAGAGCCGCCATAAAAGAAGAATTGGAAATCTATTGTTGATTACAAAAAATGTCCAGCCTCCTCTAGAACGATAACGTTGTTTCTCAAAATCGAAGCTGAAGTTTTCACGGAAACGCCCTTTTTCGAGGTAGGTACCTACCACTTTTTCACAAAATAGACAGTCTTACTGCAAATGTCTATGATTTTATTGTCCTTTCTTCAAAATCGTTCGAAGAAAATCAAATTTTGGATTCATGAATCAAAAATAAAATTAGAAAACGGCTCCTAAATTTGAAAGTTGACAGACTTGTAGGTTATAAAATAAAAAAACTTTAATTAACTAAACTCTTGTGTGCTCTAACGAAAAGCACAACAAGAAAATCGGTTTAAACTATCCTTGCACGATAAAGTTACGCGTTTAATTTTATGATGTCCTTCGTATGAATTGCCAGACCTCGTTCATCCAGCTTAGTCAATTCAGAGTCAGTAATGCAATTATCCTTGAATATCTCAACAAAACTCAACGACAAGTTTTTACATTTCTTTTTCCGGTTAAAAAAAAAAGGATTCTCATCATCGCATCTCATTTAAGATAGGGAGGGGCATCAGCAAGTAAATTGCTCCTTTCCCTCTCGCTGTCGCTGTGTATATCTCGATCTTTTCAATTCAAAGCTAAAGTCATTTGAACAATTTCCAAAGGAACCAATTCATAGCGTTTTGTGTGGACAAATTGAATGGTTGTCCTTTTTTGCTCTATACAATAAGTGAAAGGGTTGGCAACGTTTAGAGCGGGCTTAAGAGTCATTACAGAATGATAAATCTCAGAGGCAATGGATAATAAAAGATTTTTTTTCCAATAGCGACCAGTCAAGAAGTGACATAAAATAAAAAGGATTATTGATTCTCATGTAAATTTTGTTCCATTTTAATTTTGCAAAAATTCCTTTTTCATCAAGGATTGCAAAGCAGTTTTTTTTTTGCAAAGTACGATGACATGTATTCTTTCTTTTTTTTCTGTTTTATGAAAGGATAAAGGAAGAGGCTATATGTACACAAAAAAAGAACGTAAAACCAATTGGCTTGAGTGGAAAAGTGTACAGAGGGTGTTATTGCTGTCAATGCCTCGGCAAAGAGGAAAAGTAATTGATGTTACTTTATCGAATTGCCGGAGGGGATCGACATACAAATGTATTCTAAGTGCGGATAGGCAACAGTAATTTTTTTTTCTTGGATCTCTTTTGCCAATGTGATATGATTTGGCGCAACCACAGGGATTTGTCTTTCAAGTTGATTTGTTTACTTTAAAACATTTTGGTAGCGAACATGGGTCGCTTTTATAAAGGAAAAGTCAATAAACCAAAGTAGATATATACCCAAGGATGTATGCTTATTGATATCTTTGATGATCTGCAATTGAGAAGATTCACTAAATAGGATTCTTTTTTTTTTTGCATGCGTGTTTAGAGATCTAATCATTTTGATACTTTTATATTGAGCACTGGTATGCCTTGGGGATATGCTTTGGCATACTTTGATTGAGCTTATAAAGGGTCGCCAAATAACTTTTTTTTTTGAAAATGCTATAAAAAAAAACTACTGAATATTTTCTCAAATTTCTTTTTTTATTTGAAAGTACAATCCTTCCGGTTAATAATGGAAAATAATTTCATTCAAATGGCTGCCTCGGCTGGCCATGCAGTAGCACATTATCGATTGTGTGCAGCTGTATTTCACTAATGGCTTCACGAATATTGTCCTTTAAAGCGTCAATTGTCTCTGGCATGTCGGCGTAACACTTATCTTTTACGGCACCCCACAAATAATAGTCCAACGGTGTCAAATCGCAGCTCCGCGGTGGCCAAACGACATCAGCTCTGCGGCTGATAATGCGATCTTCAAAAACAGGGCGCAAAACATCGAGTGTAGCTTCGGTTGTGTGGCACGTAGCGCCGTCCTGTTGAAACCAAATGTTGCCAATATCCTCCTCTTCAATTTTTGTGAACAAAAATTCGTTCAACATGGCCCGATAATGATCGCCATTGACTGTAACGGCCACTCCTTGCTCATTTTCGAAGAAAAATGGCCCAATTATGCCTCTGGACCAAAATCCGCACCAAACAGTGACTAGTTTTGGGTATATCGGCTTTTCAATGTATGCGTGCGGGTTTTCTGTGCCCCAAATGCGACAATTTTGCTTGTTTACATACCCGCTGACGGTGCTTCTCTTCTTCCAAAATCCGTACGCAATTTTCGCACACATTCTGCAACATTACCATGATTTTCAAAGTAATGTCGCAATATTTCCCAGCGTTGTTCTCTACTGCGCCACCTCTCGCGAACGTCTGACAAACATCCGAGAGTATAACTGTCATGAAAAAGCTTCTCAATTCAGCCGTTCGGAATCGGCATAAAATTGTAGGTCCCTTCCATTCGTCCCAAAAATAGAAACTCACACGAGCGAATGGTTGCGAGAAGCTAGGCCTAGGGTGTCTACCGCCTGTTGCGCCACCTATTTATTTTTTTTTTTAAATAATTGTTATTCAATACCAAAAACAAAAGCATGCATCTTATCAATCGGCTCTCTGATATATATTCGTCGAACCTACAATTCGGTCTCCCCATAAATCATTCTTAATTTAAAGCAATTGAATAATAAATTCACAACATAGCATTACCATGACATGCGAATAATGAAGGCAAGAACCTGTCAACACTTCCTTCACATTTTTTTTTTTAATTTATTTATAGGAAATCCTATTAATATAACTATAGACGCGCCAGTCTGGTATTGGTAATCTATTTGTTGTTCCGAGTCACACTTTTTATCGATCGGACATTGAATCAAAGCGTTCCGCAATTCAATTACTTTAGCTCACCACAGAGCAAGGACAATTTTGTGTGTTATCTGTGTACACACCCTGTTGGATGAAGTCAATGCAAGATATGGAAAGATTTTTTTTTCTTCCCCATAGTATGACCTCTGCAGCTAGTTCTGGTCTCTGGATCATCTATAATATTTTTCTTGTCTTTCGTCCTTGAGTTTTATTTTTGTCGACCACCGCAGAACCAATCTAAATCAAATTATCATTTCATTGCTTTTTCCTTATACAAATTGATACACACAAAGGCACACATAAAATATGTATCTCTCCATTATAGGGTCGTCGTCGTGTGGAAATAAAGCAACGAAATCCAATCCAGGATGTTATCCTATGGTCGGTCGCACTATCCATATAATGTGTATATCGAACAGAAAATTCTTAGATGAACTTAGTTCGACATTGTTTTTCTCGTTCTCTTTTGTGGTACACTGCTATGTCCGTTATTCATTTCACACCCATCGGTCCTTTTGGGAATCGTATTCGAACTCAATGAGTAGAAAAATATGGGCGAACCGGGATGATCAAGATGATGATGATAATGAAGGCGACTCGTGTGAAGGACGAGAGTGGGGTTGTTTACGAAAACTTTGATTACCCTGTCCGGTCCTTCCTCTTTCAGTTGATTTAATGTACTATACACAAAAAGTGTAATTAATTTAAGGATAATAAATTTCCCCCGAAAGCAGGACAAGGACTAGCGACTTGGAATCGTGCAACATACAAATGGGACATTTCTTCGAGAAAATATATCAGTTTGCAAAATTGGGACAGCAAGTCGTAGAGATAGTGGATATAGTGTTGCATGGTAGCTAAAGGAAGTGCCACTGTATCAAGTTGTCATATTTAAAATACCCCGGATAGGAATTGTATCGTTATGGTAGACTGAGGATATGAATGGATTAAGTTGCTTGTAAAATGAAACGGGAAATATGTTTTATTTTCTAAAAAGAGGGTTTAAATTTTGAATTTATTGCAGGGTTCCTTATGACCCTTGAGTGTTTTAGTCCAACTTGTTGGAAATACGGAAATGAAGTCGCAAGTTCTCAATTGGAAAGTGATATTAAATTACTCAGATATATTTACAAACTAATTTAAATCAAATATCGGAGGGTGCAGTTAATGCGGTGCGCGTTACGTTTGCAGATGAACAACGAAAATCATTCGCTGGCCAGCGAATAACATGACAAAAATATATCTAAGGCTACAAACGCCCAGACAATCAGCGACTAGAAACTTTTTAAGTAACATGCCATCAACCAAGAGACATGCCATCGCTAACGTTGGATGTGGGTAGATGCTGTATAGAGCGAGTATCCTATAGCTCATGCTGGCCCTACAGCCGCGTAATGGCTCTCCCTGAAATCTTTTCCATATCCCGACTAATCGGATTTTGACCACGGACTTGGTCTTTACAACGCATTGTGTTACTCTAAGCAACTTCTTGAAGGGAAGACCCTAAAATGTGTCCTCAGCTGTCTAATCCATACATATAATAAAACTGTAGGAATTTTCTTTGGCTCTTAAAAACTCGAAAACTACTGGACAGATTTCGATGAAACTTTGAGACTGTTATAGGCTATGTCGTTTATAGCCACGTCCTTAGGAACAGTTTTTAGCCAAAATGTATTTTTTGAAGTGAAAATATATACATACATATATACCTGGCTACAAATGGATATATTTATACTTTTGCGATCTTGCGACACGACAAATTCGCATTCGAAAAGGGTTGATTTGTTTTCGCAGTGAGTTCTATGGTCAGTTGTATATGTGTGTATATTATGATCGTATGCCCGATGGCGGATGGGGATGGGGTGCGTGCTGCAGTATATCATGGGGTATATTAATTAATAAAGTAAGTAGTTGTTTGGATTCCATAGGAAGAACAAAGGAAAGGAAATGCAGTGTTATAAACAAGCTCCTATAAGCGCGAAATCTATTGGATAGATTTCAATGAAACACTCAAATTGTAATCTTAAATAGAACAAATATCAGTTTGTTTGTTTGCTAAAGGAGAGCGGCGCAAGGCGATCACGGGTCAGCTAGTATCTACTAATCGGATAGGTTAGAGCAAAACATTGAACAAATATAAGAACTACGGCAGATCAGATCTTATAAGATACCAACAAAACTCTGTATGGAACAAAGAAATGCATTACGGTTGTCAAATTCTCTCTTGCATTATAATAATTCCTGGAATAGTACTCATCAACTACAGCTATATGTATTTTTATTTTCAAATCAGAACGTTTGTTAACTCGTTCGTTTCTTTAAAACATTACACAAAAAAATAGACAGAAATTTTCCAACAGAAATTATCAGAAGCTGTTCCATAATTCACACGGAAAATGTTACTACTTCCTGCATTAATCGGGATTCTAAATTAAACAGCTTTTGTCAATCCTATGGTCGAAGATAGGAGCAGTTAGCTTTGCTAAGGCCGGAGATGACTTAAAATGCTGGTTGATTGAAGGAGGACCATCAGTATGTAGAGCAACGATGTACCCTGCAGAGCATGACCGGGAAAAGGCAAAGGCAATGGGTTGGTTCCTTAGATGCTGAGCGTCGGATTAACGTGGGTTATCTGTATTTTTGTAGTAATCGTTGCATTGTTAGAACGTTACGACGCAAAAGAGTGGACTTTAACCCGGCCGGGTGCAAGTTTTCGTGGGTGTTTCAAGCGATTTAGGGTAACGTATGTCTGAACGAGTGGAGGACATGCTTCTGCGACAATTTATTCAGCTTAAAATAGTAATATCAACATTTGATTTAAGGTCTTAAACGACTGTCCATTGAAACTAGAAGATGCATTGTAGCATCTTCAATTCCTCCTCGGAACTCCAAACTTTTATAATATGAAGACCGCCATTAAAGTGAGGTTTGCGGATAGTCCCTATCAATTCGGGTAGATAATTGCAGCAAAACCACCTGTGAACAAATTTGGTTGGTTAAGAAGAAACCAGTGTTGACTTCCCTATAGAAGGCGGACATTAAACCATACAGTCAATTATACCGATTTGTGTTTAACTCTAGCTAGACTTTGGCTACACTTTCTGTCGTCCTTTCAGACCTCTGCACCATCTGGTTTTGGTATTTTTATAGCCACCTTGCCTGTTCTCCCACATACATCCATGTCCAAGCAAACTACTTCCAATTAAATATGCCTATGAATCTTCACTCGTTTTCAGCACCCTAATCGCAAAGCATAAGATTAGATAAGCTTAAACCAGACCAAAAAAACAAAATAACAAAACGATAACAACTTTCATTGTAAATACCCTCCTACAGCTGTCTTAATCTGTAAACTACAATCGAATTATTTACTTAATTCCTTGGGCCAAAGCACATTTATCAAACTTGCCACCCTCGAGAGCCGGCAAGCACATCTAATTACAACGATATTCCCATGCTGTACAACAAGTAGTTTCAGTGTATGCCTAGAATACGAAAAATCACAAAAAACCACCCCCTACACCCTCCCACACGTATCTGTGCCATTGAACGCGCAATCGCTCTTTGCAGTGCTTTGGCACCGTATTTACCTTGCTACAGCTAATGTTGGCGTACATATTTCATCATGCCAATCCTTGACATACTTATTGGACCGGGTTTCATATGCTTTGAATTATTTTGCGATATATTTTACTCTGTCGTTCGTCCTTTTTTCGTTTTTTTTTTTTTTCTTTTTTTTTGTGCATTTATACAACTATTTGCAAACAAAATAAAAGGAAAAAAATACGAACTCAGTGAGAGAAACTTCTGAAAGACTTATAACCAAGGAAGCAGTGCAGGCCAATTCCGGCTTCACCGTACACTACCCTTTCAGCATAAGCTCCTGTGAGACGGTGAGACGGGCAGACGGTGAGACTATAACAATGTGAATGAGACTGAGACTGAGAGTTGAGTTGTTAGCAGCGGAGTGTGTTCACTCTGGCATATAAAAAGAAAAGTGGCATAATAATGGTTAGAAGAAGAATCCGCTTAAACCCACTACCTCAGCACTGCTGGGAAATTTTATTTTGGGTGTGTGTTGTGCTTTGTGCATCAGCGCCTAAGCTTCCTCAATCCAATTGAAAGCGGCGTCCTGTAAAAGATTTTTTTCTCTCTCTCTTGCCCCGTGTGTGTTACTTCTCGAGAGTGGGAACTATGAGTTTGATGGGAAACAGCTTAGGGGGGCCACACTAATGAAAGTAAATGCACTCGAAAGTTATATGTGCAGCATTGAAATCTAGAAAAATCTGCTACTACGTTGGCACTTTCAGCGGTGCACAGGAAATCCTGCTCTGCTGTCATACAAACTCGCTTGGATGTCCATGTCAGTTACCAAAGAGTTTGTGTGGATATGTGTGAGTGCTTGGATTCGCTAATTAAATATATGGAATTGCTTTAGCTATATGGTGACGACGCGGTTAAGGGGTCAGGGTTAGTCGCATTGACGGTATTTTTTTTTTTAATTGAGTTTGACTGTGGGTATAAGTGAAACGAAATGTGCCCGCAGTAGGGAAGCGAAGAAATGACTTTTGTTTGCATGGTAAGTATATCAAAGTTAAATGAAAAATGTCTGGCTTTAGGATAACGAGCATGCGGATGTTGGGCGGGCTTTGATAAATTGAAGGCGCTGCTCTCGGTAGGTAAATGACGCCTTTTGAAGTGGTGGGTCTTTTAAATTAAAATTTCTTTCAAGTGCAGGCAGAATGCTAGAGACCGTAAGAAACCGTAATGGATGAGAAGTAAATGTAATTGCTTTTAATTCGGCTTTGAATGTGTTGTTGAATTCAAATATTTCGGGTGTTGACTGGAAGCAACTGGAATGTTGACTTTAGAAAGGTGCACTAATCTTCGTTGAACGTTATCCGGGTGTTGTTTTTTTTACTAGTGAATAGCGATAGCTCGATTTTATTGGAATTAACCCCAAATCCGCAGTTCTGTGTCCACGTATTAAGTGTCTTTAATGAATGTTCTAACAGTTCACTAACAGTGGGTAAGAATTTTTCTCTAGCCAGTAGCACCACTTTATCTGCATAGGCAAATATCTTAGCCCCACGTTTCCGGAATTTTATAAGTCCTTAATTCGTTAATGGTTAGAAGCAACGACAAGGGAGAGACGACTTGGATTTTCATTCGAACATCTTATGAGCGTACAAACCCTGCTTTCATTTTTTTTTTAAATACTTCTCCCGAGAAAGGCGAACCTATAACGCTTCAACAGCGCCCCGAGATGCTTGCAGATGTATGTTAGTTCTACACTTAACCCGCCAATGGTGACCTACTGGTCTGTGAGACCGGGTGTGTTAAAAAATTCGAATAACTTTATTCTCCGTTATTGTTTTTTGTTGCAATTTCGAGTAGCTGTCGCATTGCACTTCCCCCACCATCAGTTCACGTCGAGACTGCTTAGTGAGCACACGCTGTGTATTTTTTTTACTAACCCGGTGCGTGAGACCGTGGATTGGGGACACGATCCCGAAAACCAAAATCCCGAAAGACTAGATTTTAGCCAGTGAACGTCGTAATAAAAAGTGAGTAGAAAAAGAAAACGTTACGGATTTGCATTTTTGGTCGGTTTGTAACCTTTTGAAACAAAATCTGCCGCGGACACAGAACAACGTAAAGGCGTGGCTCCGCCGCCGGCTGAAAGTTCTCGCAGGGCATTCACACATTGGTGTATATTCACTTATTGCTATTTTATGTGAAGAGCAAATCCGTCCGAAAACATGTTTGGCTAAAATAATTGCCGGTGAGATGCAACAACTAAGAAAACGTTACGTGACGAAGGAAAAAAAAATTACAAAATTTTACGCGGAACGTAACGAGCGTTCTAAAATAAGTTTTCTAACAGAAAATGCGTACAATATGAACTTGTATTAGATATTGTTTTGTCATGGATCGTTTTTTATATGTTTTTGTTAATAAGACTTAAACTGTTTTTGTTATGTTTTAGTTATTTTGTTTATTTTGTTTATTTTGTTAAATAAATTTGGCTTATATTTTTGTTGCTACAATAAAATTTTTACTTTCACTTTCGGGATTTTGGCCTTTCGGAATTTTGGATTTTCCGGATTGTGGATTTTCGGGATTGTGGAAAGAAAAACATGAACTATTAGTAACACGTTTCGAAAAATCTTCAGTTGAAAATCGGTGCGTGAGACCGGCGTCACCATTGATCAAAGTCAAATTCGCGTCACCATTGGCGGGTTAAATTGCTGCAAATTGTAGTCTTCTGGTAATATATCCCCAGGAAGCGAGTTTCAAAGTTTGCTTGTCCTGTAACAGAAGGAGTTTTGGAAAGTTGATGTCCTCGCGGTTGTCAAGTGTACTGTATCGTCATGAGCATTAGCAGCCTTTCTTGTAGGGCGCCCAAAATATGCATTTCGAGGGATAGTGTCTTTCAGTTCCTCGGAACATCTACCATGGAAGTACCTATAGAACAATCACAGGTCAGCGTCTTGTCTTCTGTGCACTAACGGTTGTAGATTCGATGTGAGGGTAGGGTCTCCAATTGGATATCTTAAGCCTGTTATAATTATTATTATGGTGGTTTTTTTACCTAATTTCGTTTTAAGAGCGTAGACTGTGTGCCCTCTCTCTCTTTCCCTCTCAGTACGACACCATTGATTAGTTCAGTCATTGTAGCAAAGCCTGCCTCGCTCTACCACGGTCAATTAGAAAGAAACAACAATAATAATACAATAACCACAGACGAACTCCCTCCCACTCGCTTAAATTTGCTCAAATTGTCCAAGAACAATACTCACGTCTATAAATCGACTCATTATAAAGTTTGCATAAACGCAAATTCGGGTCAGCAAACTCTGGCTCCCTGAACATCGACACAACAGAAAAGTTCCCGCCATATAGATTAGCATACCTAATTACCCCAGACACACAGAATAACAAAAAGTTTTCCACATTTCACATTAACACAGCAGTAAACACAATCCGCTCTTATTATTGCCCCATTCAACAGTGTTATCTTCTACCCCTAAACAAACAAGAAACAAAAAAACGACTACACCATTCACACCTCTGGGATAGGTCCTGCAAGTTAAACAGAAGCAAATGCTTGTCCGCAATAATTCTCGCATGAGTTAGTTTGCTTACAAGTTCACACGAAAAAACTTCTTCTAGGACACATCGCCGAGTTGGCCATTTGCACACCCCAAAAACTTTTACCACACACCTAGAACAAGGACAACTGAATGCTGATCAAGGAGATATTCTTTTTCTGTCGTACTTAGTTGGCTCGTAACATTTTATTGGTGGTGGAGGTGTTCTTTTTTAATGTGCCGCACACCATAACCATCAACTCTGCAAATTGTTGGTTAAAAACTAAACTGAATAAATGTGGCTACTCCCTGTGAAGACTTTTTTCCAGTGAAAACGATCGAATGTCTACCATGGAAATGAACAAGGACTGCTTGGCAAACCCCTTTCAAAACTAAATTTAGAATTTAACAGTAATTTTCCGAAATGGGTGGTCTAAATTATTCAAATTCGAAACAAAGCCATGTGAGGAGGCGAACATAATCAGTGACATTATAAGAGAAATTAATCAATTATAGGGTAGGTCGGAGTGGGAGTGTGTGATTTTGATTTTCGCGCACAAACACAATACGAATACCCACAGAATGGTGCGCGCAAAGTGTAGAAGCTTGACAATTCAAGGCTCTTCAATTAGTGCTTGAATAAGTGTTTTGTTATCGTAATAGGATTACAAGGGCTTTCCATAATTGCTTATTAGGATTTTCCTCGAGTTTGTTGTGTGTGACAGTGACTGGATGACTGTATTTGTGATGAGTTGTTAAATTGAGCGCGTTCGTACAATTTAAAAACAAATTCAAACGCCAAAGTTAAAGTTAAAGGGTTTGGCTAAGGATAACCCAGTTATATCTATTTGGACGGCAAAGTTGTTAGTTTGAAAAGTTGGTGGGAAACTCATCGTTTTTTTTTTTGCAAAGGAAATGAAAGCAAAACAGACAAAGACAAAGGGAACGAAAAGGTTAAAAATGGCTAGGGTGGTCGAAGTAAATCGACTCTTTGGAAGTCAAGTGAACGCAATCGTAATGACTGATGATAGCTCTTTGGGGACTTTTGAAAACAAATTGAGCGGTTATCTAAAATTCAATCAAATGTTGAAGGTAATTTAAATTTGAAATTTTTGAGAAATATTCTACGACCCTTTAACTTCTAATATTCGAGATATACAAAATACGCCGCGAGACAGGATTGACATGACTTTAATGTCACGACCAAATGGCTGATATAAATGAATCTGAGTAGTGAAGCGAGGAGTAACAACGATTCTCGCTTGTTTGAGATTAACCCTGACAATTTCTGTTGGGAAATTATGTCAAATTTCAGTCTCTGAATTATTGTTTGAGAGAATTACATTTACAACATCTCGTAGACACAGTCACTTTGGTAGGAATGATAGCTATTTCGAACTACACCACTAATTCATCATCAGACTCCTTTAAGTGATTGTTTGAATAGTTTTTGAATTCTGACAGTCAATTCTCCGTATATATCCACTTGGGAAGACATTTCTGTTTTTCCCCTGTCAGGAAGTGAACTTGCACTTCGATTTTCTCAATTGACCACTACCACTTGCGCTAATTGAGCGACGAATACAAGCCCGCCAACTGGTGATTAGAACGGAGGATAAATGAATCTTGTCAATATTCTGTTGGAACTGAATGATCGACTTTATTCGACAGCATGATTGGCAACGTCCGACACGATTTTTTTACAGTGTCATGCACGTGTTATGAAGCAGTTTCTCGAAGACTTTGGATAAAAACGGAAGATAGGTCTAAAATCGGGTGGTACCCAAAGGGTAGTAGGAGTTGGGTCGTAGGCAAAGTATGGAGAACAACTCGATGGGATTTTCATTCTCTAGGTATTCCGTGAATAATACATACCATCCGTGCAAAATGTTTACCGCTCGTGTTTGTCTATGATTTGGGCCAGCAAGCTAACATTAAAAAGCGACTAACATTCCATACCACAAAATACCACATGAGCGTAAAACTGATGCTCACACCTAGCCACTCCATTTCTAATAAATTCCCAATTAACTGAAAAAATACGTGCCCTGATCGAGTTAAAACTATAGTTTCCTCTCCAGCTCAACCTTCACCTCGTAATTAATTTCGATTTTTCTACCCCTACGGCTCGGCTGCTCCGGTAATTAATTTAAAATATTCTCACCGTGTCGTCCTTGCGGCACAGTCATCCACGAAAATTCAGCCACAACCCCTGTCGTGTCTTTCCGACTAATTGAACTGTATGATCGATTAGCTTGGTTAAGATTTGACGGTGCATTAGCTTCGAGGCTAATTGATTTCGGGGGTGAACATCGGCATCACGTGTACGAATTAACTCGACTGCATAACAATTTCCGATGTGAAACATACACAGTTCAGCGACTGCATTAAATAGGTAACCGGAAATGCTTGCAATATGTATCCCAACGCATAGATAGAATCGATTCCGTAATAACCGTTCATTGTATATACCATCACCATCCGGCCGTGATGAAGCTTTGCAACCTTAATGGCCAAATAAGTTTCCCCTTATTTATGGAAAAAAAAAGTATTCAGATATCTGACATGAGTTATGGTGCAGTAAATTCGTTCTTCACTACCCCTCCTCCTACTTCACGTTCGGCTTTAGTCAGCGAAAATATTAACACAAGGACTACGATGATGAAGCGGCCTGCAAGGGACTCGTTCTCTATATGTGCCCTTATTTTATGAATAAGTTCTAATGTTACTTTTGAAAGCTAATACATCATCGAGTTTGCTGCTGATGCTGGCCGAACTGTCCAGAGAAATTATTACTAAATTATAGATGTTGCAAACGAGTGTGTTCGGTTTTGGCCGCCAGCAAAAGTCGACTACTCTCCTCGACGGGGAAATTGTATCCACGCCATGGTATAATTTTATGCTCGAGGAGACGTAAAATGTATATACTACGCCGTTCCAGATGTTATGGCATTGTTATTAAAAGCGCTTAGGACAAGTGATTTCATAAAAATGATTATGCTGTTGTTCTGCCGTGTTAAATGGTGTCGTTAAAATTTAAGCTTTCTGTCATTGACGAAATGTATCATAAGACATCAGTTAATGGGGGCACAAAGCGATTAAATGCGAAGCAATGTGTTTTTATTAAAATTGGATTAATAATTATGGCATATAATGTGGTAGTTGGGGGTTGTAAGTTGGGACGGAATTTTGTGAGGAAGAAAGTATGGGGAATTTGTGAGCACTACGACGGGACGGACTGACGTTGGAATAAATCGTTAACACACATCAAGTGTCTTTGGTTTTTCTATATGACTATATGCAATAGATAGTTTTTGTATCAACATTTGTCCGGGGTATTTTAGATTAGTCTATAGACTATGCTCGATTTTAAACGTCTTATTTAACATTTAGTTTTTTGCGTAAAAACAACCAATTCCAAAATGTTAAAAAGAATCTATTACTATTTTCGCTCCAAGATTACCAATAAAATGTTTTGCGTTCGATCCAAAAATAAACTTACAGAACCGAGTTAGAAGCTTGGCCGAGGGT